>CM068376.1:131338112-133738112 GCA_034769895.1 Magicicada septendecula | reverse complement strand
GTCTTCTCACGACTCGATGGGTAGGCGGGGAAGAGGAGACGAGTCGGTTATTTTTTTTTATGAATAGACAGAATGATGTAATTAACAGCACTCATGCGTGTTAGAACATGTTGCTGAAGCTAAATTTTTTATCGTACAGTAAGCGTTTATTTTTATCCGTGTGAACAGGATACGACTTGACTTCTCACGACTCGATGGGTAGGCGGGGAAGAGGAGACGACTCGGTTATTTTTTTTATGAATAGACAGAATGATTTAATTAACAGCACTCATGCGTGTTAGAACATGTCGGTGAATCTAATTTTTTTATATGACTATACAGAGTGATGTAATCGTCAGAAAGGTTAATTTGTTTTACGTAAGCGCTAAACAATAATGTTTTCAATTAGTAATTTATTAGAAACATATTGATTATTCTAAAATCTGATACAACCCACTCGCGTAAAGCGTGTACTCTAGTATTTGTACATATTTCTGGAAGTAAGTGGTGCACGAGACAGACTGTTCCATGTATTGATTGTAATTGATCGAGTTTAGGACAACCGAAATCTTCTAAATTTATAATATTAAAATGTACGATACGCTTCTGTAGAAATTTTTTTTTTTGCAATCCTTTTACGAACACAAATTTAAAAGGAAATGTATATTTTTCTAATATCGGCACAAGATGTTCATACGATGTGTCCCCGTCCGTCCACGCTAGTCCATGATAATGCTCTGTTAACCATCTGTTTGTCCTCGCATGTTTATGATTCGAAACAATCATGTTTGCTGGAGGTGAAAATATCCAATGTCTGCTGGCAAATGCAGTGACATCCATAATGGATAGTTCCTTAACGAGTTCGTTTCCATCGTTGTCGATGAAACAGTGAAAGTCAAGGATGACTGCTAGATTATCCTCGCACATCCTTTTTTCGTTATAAATAATGTGTTTGGTGTTACTAAGAACGCTGCAGATCCGTCCGTCTTACGAAACAGACACGTTGTATGTTGTGAAACGCTCGTAAAGAATTTTTTTGGAACGTTTATTTTGTACCTTATATTTTCGTCACGGATCAGTGCAACAAATTTACAGGTCAAAATGTTGTATACAAAAATGTCTATAGGGTATAGTATTGTGTGCTTTAATTCACTACAGCGTATGTACTGGTAGGGAGATAACAGCTCCATGCGTCCGTCTTCAACGCGTGCTGTTCAAACACTGAGGTATGCGATATTAGTGGACTTGGATTAAACACTTTTGCCACGGCAGCATATATTTTCAAACCTTGTGTTCACTAATCGATTAAATTAAGGTGTGAAAATGAACTAGAAATACGCTCTCATGTAAGCGGTGCATGTGGTTCTACATAAAGGACAAGTATGTAGGGTTATGGCGCAATTCACACATGTGATAAAATGTCGACAGGGAATAAGTACAACTTCCACGTTCTGTGCGTAACAGACTTTGCACATTGTATCACGATTAGAGCTTCCTTCTATGTTTTTTATATTCTCCTTGATAGTGTCGACGTGTTGTTCGTTCTCTGCTGTCGCTATTGCTGTTGGTGCTTGCGCTTCGGTAACGATACCCAGTGCCTTGATGATAAAATTTTTATCTTTCATTAACATTACGTAAGAGCACGCAGGGAAATGACGTGCGTGTTCCATCCAAGCATATTCTCCACGTTCCCATTGTTTAATCCGCCTCCACAGCAAAAACAAATCACTCTATCGTTGCATCCAGCGTAAAAGAAACCCGCTTCTGATAATTCTTTAGGTGTTATCGTTAACGATACAGGCCATTCTTTAAAACTCTTTAAACGATTTTCCAAGCTTCTGTAACGCGGGTACGGAGATGTGATTTTTTGAATTAAGATGACTTGCACTTCTTTATCGTCTGGTGATAAGGACTTGATTGTTGTTGCTGTCGCTTCACCGCATTGTTTGAAATAGCGGTCGTTCTTGGGTTTGGTATCATCATCATCGAAATCGTGTGAAAGCATCTTGTGCGTCCTCTCGCGAGTCGTGTTGATGAAACACTGAGCAAAAAAAAATAGGAAGAAGAGGATAATCGTTTCCCCCTCCACAAAATAAAATACATGAAAAATGATTACATTTTTTTTTAATAAAAAATTACATACATGTAAGTCATACATTACATTCTATTTACAGCAAATACATAAAAATTGATTACATTTTTTAAATAAAAATCGCATACATGTAACACATACATTACATTCTAAAAAGCAACATTATATTTACAGCAAAAAAAAACAATAATTTATAGTAAATGTTTAATTATGTCTGCGCACTGTGTTGGATAACGGAGTGTACACGTTGAGCGAATCATGCAGTATCAAGCAGTAGGCCGCGGTCTGAGCGGGGAAATTGCTCGATGACTCGAATTCCAATCTGACGTCGACTGGTGAAGACTTGAGCGACTCATCCTGTCTGCTACAATCGAAGACGAATAACGGTGCTTTTGCTATGAACTCAGTAGGCGTTAGAAGTACGTTGGGTTGACTTCTGTGGTAGTATGACTTTTGAAATCGTGTATACATGTCGTACAGCAATGCATAACGTCCGTTATCGATATCCAGGTTCAGGTTATCGTACGGGTAGTATTTGTCGTTCAGAAAGAGTCTCGCATTTGTCACATTGCAGTGATCGAATTCGCCGGCATGTTTTTTCAGATTATTCTTTCTGCTGGTCTGGAAGGTGAGTATCACGTACCGCGGTTTCTCCAGTTGTGTAGTTGTTTTCACTGTCCAAGTCTGTCTGTCAGTCGTTGGTAAAACCGGGTACTCGTGCAGTTCCCAACTACGAAACGGTAAGAATAGTGGTAGGTCTTTGCGTATGATATCCAATAATCGTATCCGTACTTCATTGTTCACATACACGAACGGAATCATCCAAGAGATTTTTGTTAGTTCTATATCAGCGTTAGCGGGCGCATCCGTAGACGAGAACAGAGCGTTAACGTCAGTGGAAGTGCGTAATAGTATCAGTTCTTGTTTCATGTTTAAAATAACATGTGTGAAATCTTCAGCAAATCCCATCAGCATCCTCAACGGTATGCAAAAGTTGAATTCATTATTTTTACCAGATGGTGTTAGCTCGTCAGCTGTAGGAGCAACCCAACCGGCATTTTGCATCGAAACAATGTCCTGCTTGCTGGCAGATAGTATGGTTTTAATAGTGGATGTGATGCCAACACTCTTGGTACGATCTACTTCCACGCCGGCCAATTCGTAACGGATTTCTTCGAAGAGAAACGCAATCGCATTGTTTATCATTTTCACGTTCACATTACCAGTGGCAGTGGTTTTTTTGCTCAACTTGCCTTCAACGTACAGGAAACTTTCCATCGGTAAAGTGAAGACTTCCTGTTGCAGGATAGGTATGCGTATCTCATCATTATTTCCATATCGTGACGCCGACGCGTACGGTGCATGAGGATGATATTCATAATGTGTGATGTTGTCTTCAAAGAACGGTCGACGTTCAACCGATAAGACTATACCGCTGTCCGTCATGTTACTTGTTTCTCTTGAGTTTGAATCCTAGTGAAATCAGGTAGCGTCGGTTAGTTGCTGTTAATCGTGTCAACGACGAACGTCTACTGATACCTTTTCCAACAGTGTTGTCCTCTTTTATCTTGCAGTGCAAGCCGTCGCTACCTCCGCTCTTCATCATCATGGAGGTTTCGGTGAAATAAATTCCCATGATTACTACACACGTTTCAAATGTATACGTGCGGTGATGACTTCCCCTTGAAAATTCACAATATCACCGTCCTGATCGTGTACGGACACTGTAACGTTACGCAAGTGTAGTACGTTAAGCGGAAAATAAATGACGTTTCTAGGCGTTTCGACTATCTTGAATCCTGGCTCAACTGTTGGATAGAACGAGTGCAATATATGCTCGTTTCGACCCACCTTGTATGAACCTTGAACAGCGTTACACCTTATCTCCAAAACGTTCACTTTGTTAATGTTTACAGGCGCATCCGACGTGTGTAATATATACGCTTCTAACTTGCGGCTCTTGGAAAAACCCAACATGGTACCGATCGTGTGTTCCGTACATCCGAAATCGATATCGTATGAACAATAAATTTCACATTTCAATGTGTTGTTGTTGGGTCGTAGAGAAAATTTCGGGTCTGCTAGTTCTTTTTTCAGGTATGTTTCAATATCACTGATTTCATACACACCGGTCGGTATATTGACAAGCTCTAACGTTTTACGTGCTCCCTTTAGTACAGGAAAGACATTGTTTTTTCCACTCTCCACGTTCGGTATAGAGTTGTACGTGGTAAAGTCCAGCAGTCCTGCGTACCATTCACCGTCCGTCAATTCAAGCGGTGGAAAAAAGTCACAAACCAGTGCGCTCGGATCCGTTCCTGTGACGGTGACCGTAAGCGAAGACATCTTGTAGTTTACTGATCGTTCGATGTCAAAAACTCTAAACATAAATGTCCGCAGATGACTGTATCCGACGGTTGTTTTCGCATGTAATTGTAATGAACGTCGGTCACGTTCGATCCAAAGTACCGCATTAGCTCGACAGGTGGACGTAGATTACCGAATCCATCAAAGTACCAGACTCTGTCGCCTCGCTTCTTGTAGCATACCCAGTGCGTGCCCGGTCCGCTAGCATCGTCCAGATTCACGATCGCACTTTCGTTCACCCACGGTGATGTACTAGGAAGTGCGTCGCGCATGTACACACCTCTGAAATAGGGTATACACAATCGTTTCGTGTACTCATAAAGATCATGATCGGACAATGGACGCACGGGTATTTTGATTAGTTTTTTCGGTACGGTCGAAGATAGAGTCCTGAAGCCTTTTTACCACCACTCCTTCTTCGTCGTTTTCCTGTCCCTGTTGTCGTCGTCGTCCTCCTCCTCTTCCTGATTATCGTGCGTCGAACCGGCTTGCGTCGTCTGGTGCGACGTCGACGTTTACGCACACCACCACCACCACTACAGCATAGCCCGCTGCCTAACGCAGATTTCGCCTTCATTGCTGCTGCTACGGCTGCTGCGTACGCTCTTTCACTGATGCCTGAATTCAAAGCTTTAACTCGTTCCCACGCTTTACCGGCTAGCACACGATCCGCTATACCTCGTCGTTCGTTGTCCTTGTACTTGCTGTAAGCGATATCGTGTTCGCGACAGGCTTCGTCCAACTCGTTGATTCCTCGATCACCACGACTCAATCTCTCCTCTAGTTTCGTTCCTGGTCCGCAGAACCTGTAGCCAGGCAGATGTAGTTCTACCGGTAATACGTCCACCGCTCGATTGATCAGTGTAGGTACTGACTTCGCGACGAATGGTACCGCGCTTTTAACTATTTTTCCGATAAGACCACGCCCCCCTTTTTTTTTTATCAACACGGCTACGTAGTTCATACATGACTACTGTTTCGTTTGCTCTCGATAAAGAGATCTCCAATCTTGCTCGTTGTTGGATTTGTCCAGATCACTAATCAACACGCTCGTCTCCGTCTTGTTCATAAGTAGTAAGTCTGCCTCTTCGGCACCAAGTGAAGTACGCGCTGCGCGTGTATGCAATTTATAGATATACGATACCACTTTCTCCCAACGATGTTGGAACACTTTTGCGAGTTTATACGTTTCGCTCTTCGCGTACCGCTTCACGTCCTCCAATTGACGCGCGTTCACTGCATCTGTGGCCCGTGCGCCACCATCGCCAACGTTTAGAATGGTTTTTCCTTGCGCGTTGAAATAAGCATCGTTTACCGCGGTGATTGTGTGTCGGTTCAAAAATTCCAAATTCACTGCGTCCTTGTTGTTCATGGGTGGAGCTAACTGTGTTATCCGCACATTGCCAACCATTAGGTTAGAGTTCGTATCCTTCGGTATGATTTTCGAGTCCACGTATATTTTGGTCGCGGCGTCTCTCGCACGAATCGGTTCCCTCAGAGACTGTATGCGATGGTCTCGTGCGTCGACGACAGCCCCGTTCTTCTTGTTCGGTACCAATTGTGTGAAACGTAAGCACGAGTAGTCTACGTACTGCTTGTTGACAGCGTCCGCGAGATCGACAGGAGCGCCGACGTTGACGAGCTTACGACCTTTCGCATCTATTCCTTGCGCCGCCGTCGACGAATCGCCAGCTAACAGACAATTGTCACGCACAAAGCGCAGTGAAACGGCATCGCTATCATCGCGCGGTTCGCCCAAATTATGTATTTTTTTTCCCGCTACATCAAAGTGTCCGTCCTCGGTCATTGTGATACCAATATCCTCTCGCAGACTGCGTCGCGTCTCTCTTCGCGCTCTGACAGCGCTCTGGTGTCTGCCAAACTTGTCGACACTCATCTCGTGAATGATGCGCCTCGTTCGTTGTGCACGACATTTATACGTATTCACGTAATAAATCGATTAGTTTTGATACGATCGTACTGTCTATGCATTTTATTCCGACAACGGATAGTGCGTCGTTATGTTTTCCTTTTACAATCGTATCTAGAAATTCATCGTACACGTATACGTGTGTGTCTTTGAAGAAATAAATTTTTCCGTCGATATATCGGAACGCACTATCAACGGCTTCTGGTAAGCCGACAAAACGATCTTTAACATAACCATGTTTCTTGATCGTGAACGTGCACTCGTCTATCTCACTGTAATACATATCGTTGTACAACAGAAGAGTTCGACCCGTGTACGTGTGTATTGCAGCGTTTATTTTAGTCATCGTGCGAACACCGAGCGTTGTGATTGAACGCGGATACCCGTTCACCGGCTGCAGACTGTGTATATCAAACATGTATACATAGTTGTCTATGAAAAGCACCACTTCTTCGGTCCGCGGTCTCTGGTACATCGCCGAAACGTTGGTGAACGTCGGCGGTAAGAAAGTCAACCAATCCGTCAACAGAAGCGGACTCTCGCCCGTTCGCTTCGACTCGATATCCAATGTCCACAAAAAGTTATCGTGCACGATATACAGATGTCTGTTGATTATTAAAAATTGGTTAACGTTCTTTAGTCGACATAAATCCGTTGTCGTCCGCACGGTCTCGTTCGTTGTCGGTGTCGTCGTCGTCGTTGACGTCGTCGTCGACGTTGACGTTGTCGTCGTCGTCGTAGCGGGCGGCGGCGGCGGCTTCCCGTACAAGCGTTGAATGCCTCTTATATCGTCGTCTCTCAGGTCGAACGGTCCGTCCGAGCGTGGTACGTAGAACGGGTACATGATCGAATCCCTCTCGAGGGAATGAGACAGTCCTAACGCGTGTCCGATTTCGTGCGTTAGCACCTGAAGAAAACTGGTCTGATCGTCCGGTATTTCGGTTGCGTTTGTATAATTCCACGACTCGTAGTAGTCCATATGTATTTCAGTAGTGTTATACGGTAAATCGGGGGGGTAGTAAGCGTGAGCGAGTATACCTCCTCGTCCGTCCAAATCGTACCCGCAGATCGTGCACCTGGAAGTCAGACACCTGTGTTTAAAATATTTCATAGCGATAACCATGCCTGCGTTTATGTCGTTGGGTCGATATTCGAATTCCAGATTCGAATGTTTCTGCCACACAGCGAACGCTTGTCGCGACGCTTCTATAGCGCTGACGCTACCGTGAAAGAATCGCCACGACAGACGTTTCTTGGCCCACGGCGTTCGTAAGGTGTACGACACGAAATCTTCGTTACCACATCTCCGCGCACGCATCAGATTCATCGTTTCATTGTTCAATTCTCCATTTACGGTTAAATTGTAATTCACTTGAAACGTGCGAAGGTAGGCGTCCATATCGATGGTAGTGTTGTCCGTGAGTCGTAAACTATCGTCGGGCACGTATCCGTATCGCACCAAATAATCTATAGCGAAATCTACATCGTTAGCGTTAACGGACGATGCGACGACGACGGCGCTTGTGCACGCAATAATAAACAGTAGCACGATATCCATGTTGTCACAACCAATCGTGGAATGTCCCCCGGTGCGTGTACGACAGTATTATTTATACTTTATCGGCTTTCAGAATCGAATAGGGAGCACATGGCATTAACGAGTCCTTTAAGATCGATTCCATGCTGCTGCTGCTGCTAATGTCAGATGATATATCTCTTGTTATACGATTATGTCTGCTTCACGTAGTTCTTCCACTATGGAGACGATTTCGTTCGTGTGCCCACTGTTTCCAACACGTTGTGATGCCATTAACAGTCGCAATCTGTCCACCAGTTCGTTCGGATCGTCCCAGTGCACGTAATCGATTTTGTCTTTTTTTCTCGTTAGCGTCATATACGATGTATCAATATTATTATGCCCCTGTCCTGTACGTTTCGATGGAAACAGTTGCGATATTATTCGTTTATACTTTACACCTCTGTTCGCGTTCACCTGTGCGTTCGCTAAGTAATACTGCTTATGCGCGTTGGTGTTACGCAGTATATCTTTGTACGTTTTCAGATCTGATTCCTTGTAAATATTTTCATTAGGATGCTTCATGAATACAAGTTCGTAGAGTCCGGGTGTACCTTTGTATCGTTTACCGTTGATAAGAATCGTATCGTCCTTATCGATTTCGAACTGTGAATCACCAATCATCCATTTTCCGTTTTCATGTCTTACACCATACGTATAGTCCATCAGACGATCGCGTTCGGACGAAACGATCATACGCATGTACTTGTTCGCTAACGATTCGCTGTCGTATTTGTCCTGAAAATATCTACGCGCTTCACGTCTTCCTTCCGGTGTGTCTAACATTTTTTCAATGTTTTGACTAGGATCGTCCTCATCGTCATCACCTGATGTTTCGGCTATCACGGGTGTTTTCAGGAAAGACGGTTTCGTTCGGGAACGAAGTGGTGTTCCTACATCGCTCTTACTAATTGCATCTAATGGATCCTCTTCTTCTTCTTCCTCTTCTTCTTCTTGTTTCATTTTTTTCACTCTTATCGGCTTTTCATTTGTTGTTTTACGTTTCTTTTCAAGCAATGCTTGTGAAATATTTTGTAACGGTTCCAGAATCGGTTTGTAACTTTTGGATAACGTTGCTTTTTCTTCACGAATACCATGTTTTAACGCATGGTATTTCTTCCGTATGTCATCACTGATCGTGTCGATATCACGTGCTAATCGTTTTTTCTTGTCATCCATCTCGATAAACGGTAGTACGACAACTAAAGTCGTTGACAGCAGGACACGTGTATTTAGCTAAACTTTTGACAATTTTTTTTTTGTTTAATCGTTAGGTGCGACTACTATGAAACGATCGAAACCGACTCTGTACCTACCGGTGTCGATAGAAGAATCCTTGTCCACAACGAGAAAGCCATAACGATCTTTCCACGCTTCAGCGCACATGTTCTTAAACGTGTCATATTTCATGTCCGTGTTGACATGATCGTTATACACATGCTTCAAGTTGCGATCGTCCTGTTTGAACAATACTATTAGATTGGCATTATCACGAACCAACTGTTTTGGCACTTGACTGTACGTCTGATAAAGGTAAAACGCGTCCACACCGCTGTGACGTCCCATAGAGAAATACTTGCGTATATTGTGTTGTCTTTCACAAGACACATCATCGAACACCATAATAGAATCAGGATCGACCTCGTCGGGAGGCGGTACCTCTTCGTTATCGTTGTAGGCGTGATAACCCATTCCTTCGTTGGAAAGTTGTGTCATCAAGGTCTCCAGCATCTGATATTTAGGTTGAAATAGTGATTTAGAAAACACGTATAAGTTCGCGAATCTTAATCCGTTTACATCGAACAACAGGTTGAACATGACGTTTGTCTTCCCGCACGCAGAAGGTCCGCAGATGATCGAACGAACGGTATCGGGCAGAAGACGTCCGTGTTTACGTTTTTTTCTGCCACAACCACCCCCACCACCATCGCCGCACAATTTCGAATAGTCCACGTCCTTTATTTTTAATCTGTGCGCTTGTTGCAATATTTTCATGTTGACGTTCCGTGCACAGTCTATTTAATAGTCGCACTATATTGCAGCAGTCGGTAGATATGTAACTGCATACACAAGTGTCCGGACCCGTTTCACAGTTCGGATCCGACCAAACACATTCTTTGTAGTGATCGAATCCGGTACCACTTGGTACTATTTCGTTAAGACGGAATTTCTTCACACGATTGATAACCCGTTGCCAGTACTCGTGCACTGTCAAGATCCTACGCATGCGTTCAACGTCGTTTGCAGTCGTGTTCACGATGTACTCATCGTAACCAGGATGTGACACAATGTCTTTTACACTGTACACAGCGTGCATGTTGTCATCATAACGTATCGATGCATACTGGTTCTATTTCCATGAGTCGAATAGTTGTTATAGCAAGTTCTTCTTGTGTATCCACGAATCGTGTTTACCATCGAATCCTAACCATCTGACTTTTACACGATCGCCTTTACGTTGTACAATCTTTTCTACCAAGTACACGTCACCAACGTTCGATTTACTGATTTCATGTTCATAAAAACCACCTTTCAACACTTCTCCTGTATGATCCTTTAGCGAATAGGTAATGGGTACGCTGCCGGTACGCACCGAATGAACGAGAAATATCTCGTTTGTCCAATTTGGTGTGTATCCTTTGGCGAATGTCATTTTGTGTTTGCTTATACGCACACGATCGCCTACTTTGAATTTCGGTCGTTTATAAACGATGCTCCTCGCTGTGTTCACACGAATCCTTTGTAGCACTGTACGTTCGTTGGATTCTTTCACCTGACACGGTTTCATTCCAATCGTTCTGTGCACGCTGTTGTTGTACGTGTTGACTAGTTCCGGCAACATATCCAACCAACGATAATGACCTTGTTCACTGAACGCACGATACATGTGCGTTTTCAACGTACGGTTAAAACGTTCCACAATGGAGGCCTTTTTTTCACTATACGTGGAATAGAGTGTGATACCGTATCTGCTCAGCAATTTTTGTACGCTACTGTTATAGTACTCTTTCCCGTTGTCTGTCTGCAGATATTTCATTTTATTAGCACGAAGAATCGGTTCCAGAGCTCGTGCGACCTCTACGCCCGTTTTTGTTTTCAACGGAACAGCGTACGCGTACTTGCTAAACGCGTTAATGATTGTCATAAGGTACTTGAATCCCTTGTTCACCTTCGCGTGCGGTATCATCTCTACCAGGTCCGCTTGGTACAAGTCGTGAAGTCCCTTTAACTCCACCGCACGTCTCGGAAAATTCCTTCTTACCGGTCTGTGCAACTCCTTCGCGATAGTCTTGCGAACGCTCTGCTGTATGTTCTTCACCTGTCGTTTCATTCTCATATCGTACGAACCGTGATTCACAATACGTCGGAACGTGGTAAAGCGTTAACTCAGTGCTGAATGTAACTCTCCTCGGTACCGTTCTGGTACGTCTGCTTTCCATCGCGTGACTGTAGTAAGATTTCCACTCCACGTCCAGTTATATCATCTCGACCGAACGGAAAAACAACGCGTTCTTCTTGTGATTGCGTAAGTACGTTAAAACATGCGCTAAACTGATTTTCATACGTCCATTACGCACGAGACTCATACCGATGTAATATCTCATGAGCGTGTGTTGTTTCATGTCCAACGCTCTTACGGTCTTGACGGAATTCATGTCTTTGAACATGACGCTGCGTATAACGTTGGCACGATACTCGTGCATTTCCGCGACTATGACGTTATCGTTTACGGGTAGATGCTCGCACATGTGTTTAGCTTTGAGTTCTATGATCGGACGATGACTTCTCGACTCCATATGCAGGTGTATAAGATACGAGTTCAACAACCAAAACTCGTCTGCCATAGCACCTGTACATCGTTGCCACTGTTCGTATAAACGTCGATCTTTCACTGTGTACCCTTTTTCATGTGAATACTGCAGACCGAAGTATTCACAATACTTGCGGAGCGTAGGCAATGATTCCTTCAGAAAGGCTACTGAAAACAATCCCTGCGCCTTGTTGTTCACCAATGTGAACTGTTTCCCTCTCGCAAGTGTCGGTAACGAAGATGGCGGGCAGCGCACGTCAAAACTTACGTTGTAGCTAGGATCCACTGCGCACTTTGGTGCTATCATAATCGCGCTTCTGTATATTTCAATCGCTGTACGTATCGGAATAGTGCGCTCTGTAATGACAATGCAACACAAAGCGTGTGGGATTGAACTTCCGTAGGCGAGCATGTCTGTGTACACAGTCGCATAGTTCATTTGTCCGTGTGAATCATGTAAGCCGTGAACACGTTGAACGGCATGATACAGTTCAGGAATCGGTCGGAAACGTGAAATAAAATTCCACGCGTGACGTACTGTACACTTGAACATATTCTTTTCATAAACCACGAGTTCAATCGGTACATTGTTTCGATCACACTCTTCGATAAAATGAAGCCATCGTGATTTGTTGTGTATACGATCAGAGATTATCATCAACAGCACGATCGGCGGGAGATAACCGCTACGTTTCTTAATGTGACGCCAACAACGTCCGTGATATTTGTCAACACCAAACTTATAACGTGTACAGTAGTTACCACAAAACCGTTTTTTCTTCACAAAATACATAGAACACAAGTTGGAACGTATCGTGCTTCGTAACGGTTTTGTTAGTGTGAAATGTTTCCCATCATCGTATCGATAAACATCCATTGTGTCATCGATCTGCGATGCAAGTGATACAGCTTCGAAATTGTCATGATATTTAATAGGTATAATTTTTATGAAATCTTTTGTTTTATTTTTTTATCATTGACGCCATCAGTCAGACATTGAATTGTGTACACACATTTAGTAGTAGTACTAGTAATAGTAATATATATAGTACTATTAGTACTAGTATAGTACTAACACAGAGTACTACTAGTACTACCCAAACGGGTATGTTTGTACATGAGTTTATGTTGGCTCTGAAAAGAGCCGTTTTTGCGTGCGTCGACTTCTACAAGTGTTCACGAACGAAACTACATGTAGGCATTGACGCCTTATGGACTTGGACAGGATAATCACCCGCCATCCAATCCATAATTCGTATTTTACAATTGCAGCATCTTACAACATCATCATCGCCTTCATAAATAAACCCGGCTTTGGCTAGGTCAAAAAATCTCACGTTCGTATTCGGAAATTTACGCACGTAAAATTTAATGTTACCTCGACGATGGATGTTATAAAAGCTTTTTAATCGGCTTGCAAAAGAATATGTGTGCACGTCCATATCTGAAGCAAGAATGTTGGTTTGTTGCGCTGCATTTCACTTCCTCAGTGGTAGCTGCGCGCGCAATCGTAGTGGGGATTGCTGTCGTCAATTGGTCGGTATGAAATAAAGCACAGTAGTGGGAACAAATAGCTGCGCACGCACTCATCATAGATAGTATAAGTGGAGCGGTGATCGCTGCCTGCGTTCACCTTCGAGTCTCGTGCAGGCTAACTTTCACGCACTGCTTATAAAATGTTACTTATTTTCTAACTTTGTATCAGTATTCTAATGTTCTTCAAGTGAGCAAGTAATTGATTTTGCTTTTATCGTTATTCTAACAATGCAGACGTTTTCTGTTGATCGTAAACATTCGTTGCGTGGCTCGTTGGTGTCGTACGTTTACACACCTCTTGTAGAGGAAGAAGAAGAATGTGTCAACGATGTCATTACCTTTTTCGATGAAATTCACGATATGTTACGTACGGACATTCTAAACGAACTGACACGTTTGCTTACTATAAAGTGGCATATAGCGCTAAAAGCGAGATTTGTCAAGTACATTGTAAATGCCGACACGAACGAGGACGAAGAAGTGACGAGTGAAGGCTATTTTCATGGACGATGTCATACGACATTGATCGCTGATCAGAACGTATTGCCTGAACGTTTAGAAGCTTCGTACGAAAAAATCATCGAATCGATTTATAAATTCACTCGTGAGGGTAGCGGTTGGGTGTTGGATCATATAATCTCGTTAGAACTCGTTCTCTCACGATACCAACCGCTGGCCGCCTCCAGTTTCATCCGTACACCTCCTGAATTGTCTTGTACTAAATCCATCATCAATGTAAACAATACAGGCGATCAAATGTGTTTTATATGGTCAGTGTTGGCCGCACTGTTTCCACAACACAGAGACAGCGAGCGTGTATCCAAATACAAATCACATATTCACAGTATCACCACTTCTGGTATAACTTATCCCACCCGCCTATGCGATATTGTGAAGTTCGAACGAGACAATTCTGACATTTCTATAAATGTTTTTGGTTACGAAGAAAATGAAATTTACCCGCTAAGAATAACTCCTTTCAGTGACAGACAACACCATTTTAATCTATTACTTCTCACCACCGCTGACCGAAAACATTACTGTTTAATAAAAAATATTAGCCGCTCACTATCTTCACTAACCAAACACAACGGACGTTCTTTCTATTGCAACTACTGTCTGCATAGATTCTGTGAAGAACGACTCCTTAGTGAACATGTCCCTCGTTGTTCACCGTATGGTGAACAAAGAATTCGTTTACCAACGAAAGAGAAGGAGAAGGTTATGTACTTCAAAAATTACACGTACTGTCATAAAGTCCCTTTCGCTATATATGCAGACTTTGAATCGTTCATTGTACCTTGCCATCGTTGTGATGCTCCTCCACACACATCGTCCACCACAACAGAGTCGTTACATCTTCCTTCAGGTTTTTCCTACCTCATAGTCGACCACGAGGGCAACATTTTCAAACCACAGGTCGTTTATCGCGGTGTGAACGTGATAGAAACCTTTTTAGATAGACTAATCGATGAAGAGCATGAACTGTACAGGATCATGCGTACCAATATCCCTATGACTATGAGTGATCGTGACGTATTATCTTTCACGAATGCTGTCGTATGCCATCTCTGCGAAAAACTGCTGACTGATGACGACAAGGTGCGCAACCATTGTCATCTGACTGGACGATACCTTGGCGCAGCTCACAACGTATGTAACCTCAACTCCAAGTCCGCCCAACATATTCCTGTCTTTTTCCATAACTTACGAGGTTACGACGCACATCACTTGATACAAGGGTTGGGTAAATACAATGATGAAACTCTCACTTGTATCGCTACCACTAGTGAACGCTTCGTATCAGTCACGTTGGGTGCCCTACGTTTCGTAGACACGTTACAATTTTTGAACACGTCCTTGGATACACTTGTTGGAAACTTGCGCGCGAGCGGTGCGGATTTCGCTTTAACAAAGCAATGTTTCGAAGAACACTTCGAGCTACTCTTACGTAAGGGGGTGTACCCTTACGATTACATGACAGGTAGCGAGAAGTTCGACGAAACATGTCTGCCCGCACGCGAACACTTTTTCAATAGGCTGAGTGAATCACCCGTGTTGGACGAAGATTACGCACATGCACAGAATGTGTGGCAGACTTTCGGAATCCGCACGCTGGGTGATTATCACGATCTTTATCTTAAAACAGATGTACTGCTGCTGGCTGACGTCTTCGAGGCGTTTCGTGAGATGGCCATACGGTACTACCAGATTGATCCGGCTCATCTTTACTCGCTTCCCGGCGTTGCTTGGCACGCGATGTTAAAGATGACCGGTGTGCGACTGGAACTGTTGACGGATATAGATCAGCATCTTTTTATTGAATCAGCCGTTCGCGGTGGTGTTAGCATGGTACCCAACCGCTATGCCAAGGCCAACAACCCGCTAATCGCTGATCAGTATGATGCTTCAAAGCCGACCTCTTTCATATTGTACACCGACTGCAACAACCTTTACGGTGCAGCCATGTCACAGCCACTCCCTTACGGTGACTTTAGATGGCTCGATCGTAACGAGATCGACTCACTGGACGTACGTACTCTGAGTGATGACAGTGACATGGGCTACATACTTGAGGTCGACCTACACTATCCATCCGAACTTCATGATCTTCACTCAGATTATCCACTAGCACCTGTGCGTTCCTGCGTCAATCCTGACATACTTTCACCGTACTCTCGACGACTTCACACACGACTACACTATACAAAAGGGTATAACGGATCAGAAACGCCCTCATCGTCCGTCCCCAAGTTGCTAACGACTTTGGACGATAAGCAAAAATACGTTCTTCATTTTCGAAATTTAAAGTTGTATCTGAACCTTGGTCTAAAATTGAAAGCGATCCATAGGGTGTTGAGTTTTAAACAGAAAGCGTGGATGAAACCGTTTATCGATTTCAACACACAAAAGAGAGCAGCAGCCACCAACAGTTTTGAAAAAGATTTTTTCAAACTGATGGTCAACGCTGTCTATGGTAAATCGCTGGAGAACGTAAGGAAACGAATAGACTTCCAACTAGTCTCTACCAAAGGGCGGCTGCAGAAACTTGTTTCCAATCCACGACTAAAGCGTATGATCCGCTACACCGACGACTTGGTCGGATTGGCTTTACGAAACAGAACTATATACCTTTCCCGTCCAGTGTATGTTGGTTTCACAGTACTTGATGTCAGTAAATTGATAATGTACGATTTTCATTATCGGTACGCTGTCAGCAAGTACGGACAACGATTAACATTATTGATGACTGATACCGACAGTTTACTTCACAGCATACAGACTGACGATGTGTACTTGGATATGAAAGAGGATCTCCACCTTTTCGACACGTCGGACTATCCCTCAGATCATCCTTGCCATTGCGACGACAACAAAAAAGTCGTGGGGAAGTTCAAGGATGAAACTAATGGGAAACCCATCAGGGAATTCGTCGGACTCAGAGCTAAATGTTACTCGCTCCTGTTGTCCGACTGTACCGACAAAAAGGTGGCGAAAGGTGTTCCAAGAACGGCAATAAAAAAAAGGTTACGTCATCAGTTATACAGCGAGTGTCTTTTCGATAGTCGTACAGTTTTCACCTCTGCCGAGTGTATACGAAGCGATCGTCATAAGCTGTACACGCAACGTGTAACAAAACTTTCCCTGTCTCCTTATGACGATAAGAGGTACGTACTGGACGATGGTGTAACTACACTCGCGTACGGACACTACAGAGTGTGTAAACGTGCGTTAACCAATGACGATACCAGTCCTAACATGAAGAGACTAAGATACACAGAGCAGTAACTCATGGTAATAATAAACTTGTATTGCAAATATAAAATTTATTTATTTACTTTCATTTAATTTTCAATTGGTAGGAGAGGTGAGGTAGACGATTAGACATTAATGGTTAATATTTATAACAGGATGTAATCGACTCCCACTGAGACTTTCCCACACTATGCACATGTGCAGTTAATTTTATTCGCTGACTAGCCATATGTTATCGCAGCGTGTGAACTTTGTGATGGCGAGGGGCTTTGTTACGTACAGGATGCAAGCCGTGTGTGTGTGTGTGTGTGTGTGTGTGTGTGTGTGTGTGTGTGTGTGTGTGTGTGTGTGTGTGTGGTGAACACTTTGAGGGTAAGGGGACTTTGTCTATAGCAGACTCCTACCAAGCATATACGTATATATAAGCATTTCGTCATAATAAGTATTATCACATTCATTATAATTTCTCAATTTGCATGTAAGTACTTACTATATTTTTACGTTAATATTAGACATTACACACACACACACACACACACACACACACACATTATTATGTTAGCAAATTACTATACAACATTTTTTTTGTTACGTTTTACAGAATGAGTGGAAGCGATAATAGATTATATAAAAGAGTCTGTGAGGAGCAGCGACGAGTTCGAAGGTAAATTACAACATTTTTTTTATTTAACGAGTACAAACAGAATACAACATTCGACTGACTTACTGTTTATTTTTTATAGTTCCCAAAGGTTACGTCAGGCCTTATTGGGACCTTCATCAGTATCACAACAAAACTCGAGTCGGTAAGACCATTTTTATTAACAATCACTTGTACTATTGCGTTTACGTTCGGTATTCAAATGTATTTTTTTTTTTCAGTGATGCTACCGGTTCAGCTGCTGCTACTGCTGTTGTTGCTGCTGCTGCTGCTGCTGCTGCTGCTGCATCTCAGGAAGCCGGCACGAGTCGGTACGTTTTTTTTCATTAACGTTCGCTTGTACTATTGCGTTTACATCTGGTATTAAAAGTGTACTTTTTTTCAGCAATGATGAGATGATGGTTTATGATGACGATGATAGTGACAGTGATACGTTACTGCTTGAAAGAACTAATAATGATGATGATGAAAATAATGTTGATGAGCATCAACAACAACAACAATTACCTACCATCACATTTAATATGTAAGTCTTCTTCTTATGTCTACATACTTTCATGTTTTTTTTTTACATGATTTTTATATTTATTCTTTTCACCAGTGATATTCGTCCACAAGCACGACAAATAACGATCACACCGCCACAATCACCACCACCACAATCGCCATCACCACCGCCACAACCACAGGAACAGCCGCAACCACGTCCGCAATGGATAAGTACAGCACGACAACCAGAATCGCAATCCCCACAGCCTCAACAGCAGCCACAACCTCAGCAGCCTCAGCAGCCTCAACCACAACCTCAGCAACAGCATATGCGGCACGATCCACGATTACAGTCCCCTCCAGAAGACGCGCCATGCGTGTTTTATGATATTATCGACACGGTGGAACCAAGGATGCATAGCGAAGTCGCCACGATGAGACTACTTCTCAGAAGTAGATTTCCAACGTGGCGATGGAGCCGTGGAGATCTCTGCCCCATTCAGGGTATGTTAGGGCACACATCTTGTAGTGTGTGCCAAGAAAATTATACTGAGGGGCAGAGACTCCTCGGCTTACTGTGTGGGCACACATACCACTATCTGTGCATCATCAACTGGTTTCAAACCGTGGCACTGGAGGGGTCGCCGCCAGGATGTCCGCAATGTCGGGTGTATGCATTCAGCAGGCCAATACACCCATTTTATGCACGCATGCATTTTTGAGGTATGTAACAGTACACATTATTCTAATCCATCCTACGCCTATCAATTATACATCACTAATATTGTTTTTGTTTCTGTTACAGATGGTCGTGCACATTAAATATGAAGAACGTGATGTTTTTTTTCATATAATGTTTTATTTTCTGTATATTGTATCCATATTTTTTTTTTTTACTATTGTAATATACAAAGTGATGTTTTTTTGATATAATGTTTTATTTTTTGTATATATATTATAACCGTTTTTTTTTGTCTGTATATATATTGTATATAAAATGTAATATAAACTGAACTTTTTATTTATTTTTTCATTAAATTATATTATTTATATGTCTATTTATAATGTTTTTTTTCTGTATATATATATTGTATTTGTAATTTTTTTCGGTATATATATTGTATATAAATATGTAAATTTTTTGAATTTGCTTAGTTATTTCTTTTCTTTTCAACTATCCTTTTTCCTTCTATCATGCATGTTTTATAAGTGAAGTGTCAATCAAAACAATTACACCACAATAGCCAGTCAACAAGAGTTTCACATCGATGCTGTGCACATTTTTTGTATTTTTACAATATATACTTACCACAAAAGCACACATTCAAATTTACAGTTCATGAGTTGGCAACAATGGTGGCAGTGTAAACATATACAAAACCTGTACACTATAACACCGAGCCGTGGCCGGCACAAGTTGACAACGTCGACGTGGCAGTGTAAACATATACTAAACCCGTACACTATAACACCGAGCCGACAACGGCAGTGTAAACATATACAAAACCCGTACACTATAACACATGCACGAGCCGACAACGTGGCACAAGTTGACAACGTCGACGCTTTTCCAACATGGCCGCCCTTCCGGAAAAACAAAACATATACCCAAACCATACACTATAACACACCACGATCCGGCAACGTGGCCCAACCTTAACCAGCACACACGCACAATCCGACAACATCACAGCTTTCCCAACATGGACACCAGCCGTGGCCATGTTCGCCGTTCGCCCTTCGCCGTCGTCGTTGACGTCGTCATCGTCGCTGGGCGGCGGCCTGGCTTGATCCTCGCCCGTCGTGGTCGGGTCGTCGTCCATTTTGTCGACAACGGCGGCCACGCCTCCGCCAATCAACGCACACGGAACCACGCAAAATGGACGACGACGACAACATGGCCGAACGCCGACAATATGGCCGACAACTTCGGTACGCCCATCGAGGTCACGTGGGACACACCACTACCCCCCCGGTCCATCATAACCTCTGCACATGACGACACGCTGCGCCGGAAGTCTACCCCCACCACAGGGATTTTTGAATTTCGCGCCAAAAGGGGGGGCTGTGACGTCACTTCCGCGTTAGAACTCTCATTCTTACCCTACTGATCTTCACCAAAAACAATAGACCTTGAGTCCCCTACAATTCAGGGATGAATGCAAAAAAATATTTGATTCTGTTTGAATTTGCGGCTGTTATCTTTTGCCATAGAAAAAAGTCTACACATAGACACACAGAAAGAGAGACGGACACACACACACACACACACACACACACTTTTCGAAAAATGACTTTTCTTCATGTTCTGAGGGTAGTACAATCAGAATCAGCCGTTATCTCGAACACGATTTTTTTCGCCATGACCATACTTCCATTTCCTTATGGAACATGGAAGTAAAAAACAATGGCATATAGCAAGGTTTATACCCGGGGAATAGAGTATTAGTTTAAGATTCTAGACGGTGTATTAATTACGCTGATTCCAACAAATTTTTCTTTCAGTTTAAGCGATTATAGTCCCCAGTACGGTTGGCATGCAGGTAGACATAGAGCCAGTCAATCAAGGGATGTAATATTAACATGTTTATCCCACGGGCTTGTTCCTGTGTAGGCACATCAAACCATTGGTGTTGATGGAAAAATAAAAACTGTTGTTCATAAACAAGTTTTACAATCAGTAAAAGTAAGGTATAGTTTTTATTAGGGTTACGAAAAGGATACGCATAGAACAGCTTAAGTATATAGCTACAGGACACAGATTATGATGTAGCGTCGGTACAAACAAACCGGCTTTCAGTAACTACTGTGCGACAAACCATCTCACAGGGGCTTGAGAATTATTTCTGACCCCAAACAACACACCTCACGTCTACAACTGTCACTCCTTACGCACATTCTCACTCATAAAACGATAAAGTGACGATAAACAGATGCCGGCTAGCGCCTTTCGGCAAGGATGCCCCGGACAAAAGCGAAAGTTCCGTGAGCTCACTCAAGTCAGCAAACAAAACATGACTTGACTTTTCGACATAGTAATTTGCACGTGGGAATTTGAACGTAAACTGCATAGTGCTCCAGACATTTCTATCATCCGAATACCAGTATAAATACAACAACGGTAGCCTATATTACCTCTACACTCACTCGAGACAAAGACTACATTTAATTGTATAGTCTATATAGTACGAAAATATGGAAGTAAAATATTTCCAACCAACATTTGGGTGCTCCCAACAGAATTGGAGATTTCTGTTGGGATCTACCCAGAAGGTCATTGATTAAGGTATAGATTTTATAAAGGTTTCCAATAAGAACAACGAAATATTACTATCCCAGTTAAAGAAATTAAAAATGAAACATTACAGGCTGTGACACATTGAAACAAATTATAAATTAATGATTTAAACAAAATGATGGTGTTTTCCTTAACCTCTCTGATCCAGGCATAGCCAAATGCAACAATGAGTATTCTTAAGTAAGAAATAGCATTATAAATATTTATATTCGTTATAAATATATTCGTCAATCGTATACCCGAGCGACGCCACTCTGGTACATAAGTTAGTGATTCATATAATGGAAACAAGTCGATGATGATGCTGAGTTCCTTACATGACGGAATCTACCCGGGCTACCTCCACCCATTTTTTTGACGTTTATGTATCATATCATATATATATATATATATATATATTTCAATCACTTTCTGCTACAGTCCGTTCCTTGATGTATATAATACTATAATACTTATAACTATTTTACCTCAAGATATATTTTTTTCTTTAGGAACATGTTTCGGGAGATCCTGTTCTCCCATCTTCAGCCTTCGCCATCTTGCTTCTGGTGCAGTATTTGTGTGTTGGCTTCTGGATGTTATTAAGGTGGTTTGTTGGTCTTTGGTCCTTCAATGTTGCATTATTGTGTGTGGTTGTGGTATCTGTTTTTGTATTTTGTGTATTTTCGATGTTGAGTGCTTTGAATATTGTGTCATGTTTTGTATTGACTTGTATTTGTTCTGGTATTTACAGATTTACAAACATAAAACACAAAACAAATTAATTAAGGGTCATAAAAATTAGTAGATAATTCAATGCAAGTTAGTGCATATTTATACAAACTCTTTCTGGAAAAGTTTATATCTGTTGAAACCATCAAACATGTAACTTGGGTTTAGCCAATCGGAAAACACTGAATTCAGTAACATTAATTCTCTGTAGAGTAAAGATCGACACAGTCTGTCTGTAGAAGTTGCAAGGTGAAGTTGTGCTCGTGCGTGAGAGAGTTGTTCTCGAGCGAACATAGAAAAGTATAATTTAACATAATCCTTGGTATTCTGTACGAAGTTCTGCGTACAGAGCCGAGTGGGTCAATTATTTAAATAGAATTATAATATAGTATAGTGCTTTTCGTGTAAGTTAAGATATCCGCTTAGGGAATTTTAAGACACTTCAAGATTGCGTGGAAGGTGTACGACTAATACACCTTATTAAATTTATACCCATATTCACCCTGAGATTGATAAAATTTACATATCAATTAATAATAAACTATTCTAGGGAAAATAATAAGCATTGTGTGTTTAACATATTTGAGAAGAGGACGACAAGACGAAGAGGACGACGGACGAAGAGGACGCCGGACGAAGAGGACGCCAGGACGAAGAGGACACCAGGAAGGAGTGACGCTGAAGAAGAGGACGCCAGGACGGGAGCGGCTGTAGGAAGCGGAGGATTGCACGTACTGAGTCGTAGCCTCAATCAAGTAAAACCGATATATTATCGAACATTATAAACTATATTGCAAATTACAATACACTGACATGACAATTTATAATACAATATACCTCTTTAAAACTATATTTGTGTGTATAATAAATAATTTTTCATCTCCTCCATAATAGACTTGTTTGTGATTTTTACACACTCACTATATCCTTATTAGAATAATAAAATTTGAAATTTGATCTGTTGCAATATATATATATATATATATATTATATATATATAAGAATAATATACAAAATATTATTAGATTATTATTGTGATACATAAAACATTACGTAATTAGTAAAACGAAATAGGGATAAATAATAAGGTAGGGATGAATAGTATAGTAATTCAGGGATGGGTATCGCGCAAGTGGTGCAACGACTTACCATTAAAACATAAGTTATACATAATTTAGAATTAACACATAATTAATTACGATACAGTAATGTAAAAGAAACCTATAAACTTATAGTCTCAGGTATAACAGTTTTATATTGCATTACTTTCCATTCAGAGATACACTTATATTTACTGTACTTTACATTTTAATCATTAGAGTTTTAATAGTTATTATTATTATCATTATTATTATAGTGAGTGATTCTAGTATTACATACTATACTATACTATACTATACTATACTCTGATTGATTATATATATATATATATATATATATATATATATTATAACTCTACTTCTATGCGTTATTGTTATGTTGTGTTGTGTGTGAGTACCTACCTGCTGTCTGATCTTGCAGATTCTTCCGACTAGGGCGTGTGGATTTTGGATTTGAAGTTCGCAAGCTAGTAATCTCAAATTTCTTACAACAACACACGAAATAGGCTACTTTAAAGGGGGAGAGTTTTGTGAGACTGGTAGGCTTTATCGTACAACAATAAAACACTGTTATATGGGGTAATAAAACGTTGTTTATTACACCAACAACACACAAGAATAGAATGGTTATTATTTTATGAATTTCTTACAGTGTAAACAATGAATCAATGTTTTTCGATTGGTCAATAGTTGAAAGAGACTGAACTCGTTCTTTGGCGAGTTAATTGCAATTTAAATTTTACTTTATTAATTGATTTGAATTTAATTAAATTTATTTAATTAAATTGAATCTAAATGTTTATGAAACAAAATATAAAACTCTGAAATTAATTATAATAATTAATTAAAATAAATTAGACGTGACAGTCTAGTTCACGTTATTTCATTTCTAGTGATTCTACTTCTGATATACTGCAGTATGATCTAAGATTAGATTGTCAGTTAAGATTTGTATAGCGCTTTTATACTACTTCTATTTCTTAACTATAACTTACTAAAGCCTTAAACTGCTATACAGATTATCACAACGAATTTACTTTTTAATTACTAGAGTCTTTGCTTTTTGTTTGGCACCTGAATTATTTGAATTACAATGTTTTAATTGAAAAATAGAAAATTTGATCTGAAAAATAAATAAGTGGATTTTGCTTTCCTGTTACTGAAGAGGATGTCGTTCCGATTTGTCCCTCGTCGATTCGAGTCCTTGGTTAGAGAAAGTAATCTGCTTAGAACTGCTGGATTCGGTCGTGGAGTTCAAAATTCGGCAACACTCTGCTTCCTTGCTGTTTGTGAATATTTTAACGTCTGCTGTTGTCTGCTGGACCTGCTTCCTGTCCCTCGTCGATTCGCACGTTGCACGTCAGCGTGTGTGTGTGTGTGTGTGCTTCGTTCGGGTGGTCGCTCTGCTCGTCAGCTGTTCACCAATGATTTAGACGGCCTCTCTGCTGTATTCTTGAAGTCTGGTCTTGAAGTCGGGTGGATCTCTTGCGTGCTTATGACTAACTGGTAGTACACAATAAGCTTGGTTGATGTACTGAAGAGTATCTCGCCTTTACGCAACAATTACGAGCTATACAGATGATCTGTACTTAGTGTGTTCGTAATTGCGTGTGTATTGACCACGTAGAGTCTTCTTGTTGATCTTCACCACTTTGGTTACTAGACGATCGAAGGACTACGTCTTAACTTCGTGAGTACTGACAGAAGAGTGAGGTTTCAACCAGAAAACACCTCGCTGGCCGGGGCTCGCGTGAAATGATTTCATTGGCTGGCACACTCTCCCTACCACATAAAATTTTGAATTCCCTTGGTCCGTGAGAATGAAGTTAGGTTCCCACAGACGGAGAATTGATATTATTATCTAATATTACAATTATCCGGTGGAACCAATTTCCCGCTCCGGATATCCTGTGCTCATTTAATTTTGCAATAACTTGGTTGCAAACCAAGTTGTGTGAAATCTAAAATATACAATCTGTCAGAAATTATTATCTTTATAACTTACTAAAATCTCATTACTGTAACTCTATTTTTACAGAAGTTATTCAATTATTTTAATTAACTCTTTCATTTGTTAATTATATTGCATCAAATTTGCACACGTTATCATTAATATTTCAGCAAACATTTTGGCTATGTTAGATTTCGCCTTTATTTATTAGTTTCCGAGATATTAATAATTAACAGTTTGGGTGTGGTCGCTTCCTTGTACAGAGAACTGATTACATAATGACCACGTGTGCGTCGCTTTACACAGCATTATTTTCAATGCGCTACATTCAAATGGAGTTTTGACTGGTACATTTTATTTAAATATGCTTTCAGTATGCGGTAAACATATAACCCCAAATAGTTAATATTTGGTGCTGTTATAATATATATATATATATATATATATATATATATATATATATATATATATATATAGGTATTGATTATATTATAGCGAGTGACTATAGTACCTTGGAGTGACGATCGACTCCAAGTTGAGCTTTATTAGGAGATTAGGCGTACGGTGGAAAAAGCGGCAAAGGGAGCAAATTTTTCCACCTGCTCCCGTTATAAATTATTATTATTATTATTGTGACAATAATTTTTATTCTAAATACCTTTTATGTTTTAGCTTATGAAGACGACGCCAAATTAAGAATGAAACGTCGACAAGGTAGGATCGAAACGTTAAGAATGAAAAATTACAACCAGATAGTCAGGAAGCAGATAAAGTGAGTGTGAGATTCATAACGTATATAATGGACACATAAAATCTACCAAAAGAAAAAACAAAGTGAAAAGGAAGAACAGAAATGACACAAAATTACATCTGTAAATGGTTGGAAAAGTAAATGAGTAAAAGTCTGTAAAAAGTGGCGGATGTTTTTCTTTACAACGTCTAATAAAATATGTCTAGTAAATGATAATAACAAGGTATCTCTAATAAAAGGATAAAGTTTATTCTTTTTTTTTTAGTTTGAAAACAGGTTTTAATGAGTGACAAGGACATTTGTTGAAAGTAAAATAAAAAATGAAAAGAAAATTTCATTGACATTGTTAACACAACTTCGTAGTGTTATAAGGTTACACTATGATATAATTATGGCACGCAATTTTTTCATAATTAGTAAAATGGTAAGGGGTACAATAGGGGTAAAATAATAAGCGGACGAATGAATACTACGTTAATAGTGAAACGGGTACCGCACAAGTTGTATTTTTAATTTTTAAGGATACCATTGAAAAGTTTTTATGTTGTTTTGAGGGTGCTGTTGGACCGATTTTATCATTTTCAGCCAAAATTAAGAAAATCATTGAGTTGAATGCATTTTCTTGACACATTTGCAAACAGCGCAATAGGTTGCCGATCCCCCAGCGCGGAGTTTAGCGCTTCGCTGCACACACAATATGTCATCGAAATAATTGAATTAAAAATATCGCGAGTCAGCTAACAAACCAATATCACACTACTTCACAAAACATATATTTGTTATTCATATTTGTTGCGCCTGTGCCCGCATCGGCTACAGCTGGACTTGATGTTTCTCAAAATAATATCCCTACTCAAGTATCTTACATTGTAGAGGTAGTATTCTGGACCTCTCCATATCGTTCCCCGACGCGATTACATAACAGTAGCCTACTGAGTTATACCCCAATAGCCGTTAAATAATAATAAGAAATTACGTTTATCGTGTCATGCTTAACGTTGTTAACACACGATTCGATTTCTTTCACTGATTTTTTACAGAGCCTTTTCGGTTTCTCCCTTACTTGCGCGAATCAAGCTTATTGTCGGTTACAGGAAGATATCTTTATATTAATTTATTTTATTTTAGTTTTTGTTATTTACAAACTATTCTTGCTATTGTAAAATTTGTTGAAAATAAAATAGATGGCATTCCCTTAGCTAAAAATACTTTGTGGCGTTAGAAGGTTGGACAGCGTCGTTTTGATGTGAATGGAGCTTTCTGGTGTTGTGTGACTTATTAGTCAACAGTTGGTATTTCCGTGTCTTCGTGGGTAAGTCATATTGCTCACATACCACGGAGCGCCCATATCTCTCACACAACACGGGGCATCCGTATATCTCACTTATCACATGGCGTTTTTTTTTGGGGGGGGGGATAAAAAGGGTACGGATATGCATGCCAAATTCTACGAAAACGGTTATACATTCAAAAGTTATTGTGAGACAGGTAGATAGACAGATAGACAGAAAATTTCAAACTGTCAAGTTAAAACTGAGACCTTCATTTATCCGTTTTAATTAAATGATATGAATAAATTGCCCATGACATTTATTTTAACGTGGTTCAATTATTCTACCACCTACACCCATTTTCTTGTAACTTGCTAACACCGTGTGTCACACATGACTTTTGTCTTAGAGCATGATATGCCTATATTTAAGCATAAAACTCCTAGTTGGTATAACTTATACAGCAATAACGGCACAATTCTTTGTATTGTATAGTTGCTAAATCGTCTGCGTACAATAAAACATTTAAATAATTCCCCTTCCCTACTTTATTCCAGAGCTGTCTGTCTTCGTCCATCGTTGAATAGCATCGTCAGTATAGTTATTAAATAGTGTTATTACCTTTTACGAATATTCTTCATCACTCAACAGTGCTCTGCTATTAATTTCGACCATTTATTTAGGCCTACTATCCATATAGTAGGCCTACATGATTAATCGATGTGTACAAAATAGGCCTATTTATCTTCCTGTAATTCTCACATTCTTCTCCAACAGCCAGTAGCAGAGATGCAGCCTAATACCCCGGTAATTTTAATAAGTAAGTAGCGGATTCTTGTAAATAATGATGTATCCAGACAATGTCTGTGTAACGCGTTTTTTGCGACGATTAATTTCTCAACAGTTGACGCTGAAGCATTAATCTGACTTTCTGTTCTCCTTATCTACGCTTTCAGAAACGTAAACTCTTTCTTTAAAATAACTTTTTAGCATTTCTTAAATTATATCACTCTACTACACCTTAAAATTTTACAAGGTTAACTTCCCCACGTAGAATTGAAACGTGATTATGCCTAACTTGATCAACCGTCTGAAAGCTAAAACCTCACTAGCTCAATATAAACAAAAAAACTCAAATCAAAATTGTCTGTTAAAAGAATTGAAATCTTTTTTAAAGGAAAATAATTAATTTTAGACTGTAGATGGTCCTGAACGTTGACGAGCTCAGGTCGCTGGAATTCGTGTAAGCGTTTGAGGCGAATCTATATAATGGGATACGTTGCCAACGACATATTAAGCATAAGGCCAATCCTTGTTTTTACTGAACTTATTTAATATACCTAAAATGATTAAATGATAAATGACGATTTGGTGTACAAGAATATGGAAAGGCATTTTGAATAATATTCTTCTGTATGACAACACCTAGATAGACCTCCGACTCCACTTGGCCTGCCTTACTTTGTCTGAAGGACATTAGAAGTGCTACGGCTGAACTGAGGTGTGATGTTAGCTATTTCCATTTATACTTATAAATTTTGCCAGAACAGAGCCACTGACCGATTTTGAGACAAATTACATCAACTCGAATCGTTGAATGCGTAGCCTCCGTTAATTATTTAATACTCTTGTGCGCGGTTTTTTCCCAACAGAATATATTTCACGATGCATATTAAGTGTGACCAAATTAAACATCAGGCCTTGTAATTTATCCTAAAATACTAAAAGACTGAGCTAGCAATAACACTGTATATGGTGTACTTTCGTCTGACTGTAATAATGGCCGTTATTCTATAAGATTGCATCAAGTGTTATAAAATAGTTTGAAATATTTTTTATTATTGTAAAGTAGCAGATTTTTATTTAGTGAAGCATTTTTAAGTAATAATTACATTTTCTACAAAAATTGTTTTTTTTTATTTTATTTTAATATAATATGCAATAACTGTACTACATAAAAATAACAAACAGAAATAACACTGTTGCACACCACTATGGAATTTTTTCCGATTAGCCCTTTCAAGCTTCACAGCTCATCATCAGGTTGGAAACATCATTGTGATGATGAGCTGTGAAGCTTGACAACGCTAATCGAAAAACATTTCTATTGTAGTGTGCAACAGTGTTATTTCTGTTTGCGATTATAAACACTAACACAACGTAATTTATTGAATACATAAAAATATGTTGCATATTCAAATTAATATTAGAAAAATGCACTACCATTAAATATAGTAATAGGCTATAGTGACGTTTAAAGTTTAGATTTTCTGAATTTTTTATTTAATTTTATTATATTAATTTAGATTTTGTGTGTGGAGGCACAATTTCGGTAGCGGCAAATTTTGAGAGAGAGAGAGAGAGAGAGAATAAAATTATAAATATACTACATTCTGGGACAAAGTATTATTCTTCAAAAAACAGCCGATGTATGTTACATAAATTAAACTCACTAACAACATCAGAGTTCGGGTTTCAATATGACATCCGTACTTTAAAGATCCAAACAACTTGAGAAGTAATGACGGAGTGTTCACATGTAAGAATGGCTTGACAATTCCAAAACGTGAGTGAATGTGAATGAATCTTCACCAAAGGCTGTAGGGTTTGCTCTGAAGTTAGATGTATACATAGTCGCATTTATACAGTTGCAGCTTCTCAAGACACTGAGAACTTCATCTGTACGCATTGCTACAAACTGATTTCCTAAATTTGTTCGTCGTTTTTCGAGTTCTTTTAACGCTTTCAAATCACCGTCGCAAACGCTGAGAGGAGTTATCCTAAACTTAAACTTATACAATTTTACATTCACGGCTAAATGAGTAATAAAAGATTTGTTGGCTAGAAATTTTGAAAGCTAGTTAGCTTAAGAAATTGAACTAAAAGAAATGTTGTAGACTCTGCCAAGGGGGAAGCATGGATAACTCTACCAAGTTTACATAACATTTTACTTACTAAATCCCACTTTTAGAGCCCTGCAAGAGTATAAAGAATATTCGTAAATTAACTTGAAATTATCTTTATTTTGTAATAATGGAATTATAAATGATTTTATTATACAAATGATTTTCGTTCACTGACCATAGTTCTCTATTTATCATCAAGAAGATTTGTTAATTCCTCTTAGTGACCTCCTTGCAATCTGTAGTAATTTTTTTGCTTAGGTTTTAGCAATTGAAAAATTGCTACATACTTTTAGTTAAAGAACATTGGCTACAATTATGATACAACAGATGCCTTAATAAGTTACGAGTTGAATAAAGTTCACTTTAAAACACGACTAATATTAGTTTGTCTTGCAGTTATGGGGTAATAGTTTTGTCACTTGTATTCTTTGTCTATGCGGCAAAAAGCCTAGGACCTAACGGCCCTACGTTAAAATCCGCGTGTTTATTTCATGACTTGATCCTTCAACCCTTCATACAATACCACTTCATCCTCCTTCTTCTACCGTTTTCCCCAAGCCATAGGAACATACAACGAAAGAAGAGCTAAGACAAGGTGGAGACCTGAGCTCGTCTTTATTCATGAATGACATCCTCAGAACATAATTGGTTATAAGCATGGGCATCACGGCCGGGGTGACAGGGGGGACCGTCCCTCCAAATATTTTTCAAAAGCTAAAATACTGAATAATTTTTTATTCAAAATATTTTTTTTCAATATTTTACTCTAATTATTATACACATAAAAATATTAACTTAAATTCACTGACATTGACGATCCAGTTTGAGGCCCAATTATTTATTTTCTTTATATTATTACACAGAGATGATGGGTTCCTGAAGTAACGATGACGGCTGCAGCGCGTGTTATGACAGTTTGTTGACACATCGACAAAGCCGCAAAAATGTAAACACGCCAAAAGGATAACGCTGAATCGTCGATGTGTATTCATCAGATGGTCACCCCACCTCCTTTGTAGGTAACCTGAAGCCACGGACTTGACAATTACGGAGAACAGGCCCTATGTACTCAAAAGGCTCCCTCTTCAGAAACGTTCACACTTAGGGACTTGCAGGCAGTCATTTGTGCGCATTTTTGGCAACCAAAGCGAGGCCGGCACACCACTGGAGCTGATCTGGATAGTGATGCTGTCTTCTTATCAGGATGAAAGTATGGCTGATAACCCAGGGTTTGAAACCCCATTGATGGCATCAACTATTTGGCTGGGCACTTTAACGGCAGATTTTTCGATGAGGCAAAACCTGGCGCCAAAATATGATTACTGCCTGAACTTGGGAGGTTACATCTATGAGCAAAAGTAATATAGATACGAGCATTTTCTCGTAGATACGATTATATGCATTTTCCATTTTCTTGCGAGTCAGTCGGAGGTTAATTCATTCGAATAGCCCTTGTAATATTCATTCTTAATAAAATTCTTAATAAAAGTCACACCACAGACTGTTATTTTTGTATAACAAAAGCATCTGGGATAACAGCTAAGATTAGACGTATTGTTAACTATCCCGATATTCCATCTGCTATAAGGCCAGTGCCACACAGACCAGAGCTTCCAATTCCAGTACCACCAGAAGCATGGAACTTAGACGAAGGATGAAGTTGTTACTGATATTGAACCTTGTGTAGACTTATCAGGTAATGAAGAAAGAAGAGACCCAGATATTTTGGAAAATACATATACTAAACCTCACTTAATTAATCAGTCATAATTAAATGACCTCGTTCATGATCTAAATTTATCAAAGAGTCAAGCAGAAATACTGGCATCAAGTTTGAAAGGATGGAATCTTTTACAGCAGAATACTAAAATAAGTGTTTTCCGTTACAGGCAGTCTGAATTTGAACATTTCTTCTCCCAGTACGAGGACTTAGTGTACTACAATGACGTGGATTCTTTACTGGAAGCTTTGGGACATATGCACCATCCTGAAGAATGGCGTCTATTTATAGACTCTTCAAAGCTTAGTTTGAAAGCAGTCCTACTTCACACTGGAAATAAATATCCATCAATCCCTTCTGCTTATGCTGCTCACATGAAGGAGTCATACAAAAACATGAAACTTGTATTGAGCAGGATTCAGTATGAGAAACATTCATGGCATATTTGTGGAGATCTGAAAGTGATAGCACTTTTACTTGGATTGCAACTTGGGTACACTAAATTCAGTTGCTTCTTGTGTGAATGGGACAACAGGGATAGGAAGAATCGTTACATAAAAAAGCAGTGTCCAAAGAGAGAGGCACTGACTGTAAGGACAGAAGAATGTTGTATGTCAAGCACTAGTAAAACCTGAAAAAGTTTATCTTCCGCCACTACACATTAAGCTCGGTTTAATGAAAAATTTTGTTAAAGCAATGGATTTTGTTAATGGTGTAGAATTTTAGTTCCCTAGTATAAGTGATTCTAAGATTAAGGAAGTTATATTTGTTGGACCATGGAAATCATTTCGAAATGTGGTTAACAATTTCCTGGGAAACCATAAGGCGGATAACTACAGAGAACTTGTAACTGAGCTTCTTCAAAACTACAGAGAACTTGGATGTAATATTGATATTTTTTTTTTCAATTTATTAGAGATTTATAATCTGTTCGACTAAGCGAACATTGAACAAATTGGCTGACAACACACATACAGGATTATGAAGAGCTGACCATTGACAGCTCTTCTTGTTTTTGTTAACAGATTAAAGAAATACACAAATTACTAAACTGAATGACAAAAACATGAAAACAAATGAACAAAAATCACTTCCACTTGCTGCTGGCATGATACAATAAGTTCAAATGTTAAACACTGGGCCCATAAGGCACACATACAGGTTGACATTAACACTTAATGTTGACACTAATACAAAACATACAACAGAACAGAACAGATATCACAGACATTACAATACAGAGAATACAGAGAATACATTATTAGTTAAACCTGAATGGTAAGTCTAACAGTTTGTGCCTTTTTGGTCTATAAATATCTTCACTGTTATCTAACAAATTAATTGCCAGGTGGTTTGGATGCTTTTCTAATTTGGAGATGTGAGTCCTGCAGAGGCGCATGATTTCTTCTCTCACGGTTGGAACTTTGAGGTCGTGGTGTATAGAGTTCTTCGAGACAAACCATGGAGCGTCAACTATCGATCTTAAAGTTTTGGACTGAAAGCGCCGTATAATCTCGATATTACTCGTGCTAGCAGTACCCCAAAGTTGAATACCATAAGTCCATACCGGTTTAAGAACTGATTTATAGATTAACGAGACTTAACCGTGATTTTCTGCCTATCAGCCAGTAGATATTCCTGACCTTGTGATTAAGTTCAATCTTCTTAGATGTTATGTTTCTTCCACGTTAGTCTCCTGTCTAAAGGTACTTAGCACTTTCAGCTTGCGGTATTGGTTGACCGTTAATTGTTACTGGAGGGCAGTTTGCCTTACGTGTGGTGAAGGTAACGTGTACTGACTTGGACGAAATGATTTTTATGCGCCATGTATCAAGCCATAACTGAACGCTGGTTAATGATTCTTGTAGTATAAGAGATGCTATTGAGGGGTCGGAGTGTGTCGCTAAGATTGCTGTGTCATCGGCGTAGGTAGCAACAGTGGTTTCACTTCCTGACGGTAAGTCAGAGGTAAACAGGAGGTAGATCAGAGGACCTAGGACACTACCTTGCGGAACACCTGACCCCACTGGTAATAGAGGAGAAGTAGCATAGGATGTAATATGTCACTCAAAATTAATTTCTTAGATTCACATTTAGATTTTTTCCCTAACAATCTTGGCGCCGTGAGTGACGAACATGGTGAACGTTTTCACCAGGAAATATCCTCTATGGAAACACGCTACCAGGGAAAATGGAACCCAAAAATGCTAGCTGACTACTGCTGGAATCTAAAGGGGGATCTACCTGTACTAGCAAATTACAGCAGAAAATCCAAAAGAAGTAGATTTTAGGTAAGTACAAAGTGCATGTAACATATTGTTATATTACTGTCACATAATTTTTTTTTCAAAAGAAAAATGTTAATTACTAAAACATTATGCCCGATAGAAAAAAACTGTTATCATATTTGAAATCAGCACTAAAAATACTATAAGAATCAGTTATTCACTTTTATTTAACAAACAAAAAATTATTTTTGTTGACCAGTGTAATTATTATTAGTACTCTTATATATCTCATTAGACAGGGACATGCTATTAGAGGTCACACAAATTTTGAAGAAAACTTCATGGAATTGCTGAAAATTTTCAATGAGGACAAACTTAGGCAGTGGATCCAAAGTGAACACAATTACACATGCAATGGGCTCAAAATAAAATCATTCAGATCAAAGGAAATGAAATAGTTGCTAATTTTACTAAAGAGATCAAGTTGACTAATACTTTAATTTATTCAGTGATTTGTGATGGTGTTCAAGATATTTCAGGAGATAAACCAATGAGTATTTGTGTTCTTTGGTGTGATGATAACCTGGAACTTCAAAAAAGTTCTATGGGTTTCTCTAAAACTGGCGTAACTTGTGACTCAGATATAGCATCACTGATTTGTGATTCTCTCCTTAAACTGCAATTTCTATTGGTAAATCTTCGTGGAAAGACTTATGACAGGGCTGAAAATATGGGTGGCATCAATAAAAGCATAACCCAAAAGCGGCCTTTAAATGATTATGTGCGCTGTGATGCTCATTACTGTAATTTATCGTAAAAGGAAGTTGTGAATCTTCCAGAACAGTAAAAAATTCTATAGGATGAGCCCATCAATTAGGAATTTTTTTTCAAACACTTGAGTAAAATTTGTGTGTATGCATATCCCCGATAATATAGTAGATTTAACAATTGCAAGATCAAACCACTGTGTCTCACAAGATGGCTTTATTAGTGGTCATAAATAAAGAAAATTTGAACAGATATGAAATGAAAATTAAAACACTGACTGAACTAACAGAACATATGGCGGAGCTAGTGGTCTACTTAGTGTATTTGAGAATTAGGCTACACATCTTGGTTTGATCATGGGACGAGACGTAATTGAACTTGTGAAAATTTTAAACAAGTGCTTCCATAGAAATAACAGAGCTATGGCAGGACTTTATAAACCAGTTGAACGCATAATTGGTGGATTGAATGCGATGAGGACGAATGAAAAGTTTTCAGCTGTATTTAAAGAATGAAATGATAAGATTTCTGAGCTTGGTTTGAAAGAGTTGAAAATAATGAGACAAAATAAAGTACCAGAAAGAACTAGTGGACTACTGAACAACTGAACTACGTGTGTATTGTTAGTCATGTGAAGAATACTATAAAGAGAATATTTTGAAGTCAAAGACACAGTTGTAGCAACGATTCAAAATTGAATTTTTAATCAGCTTGTGTAAAGAAACAGGTTTTTCTAGAAACGTTTTCGCAAGAGGAAGGATGCGCAGCATTAGCCTCTTACTCAAAAATTGACACATCATAGTTTAAAGTAGAAATTAAACTTTGTCTACAGAGATACAAGGTAACATGCTTACATGATGAGAAGACAGCCTGCATCTCAGTGACTAAAGAGGTCAGAAATAATGTAGAAAGTTCGGTTCGTCTTCTGCTTGTGTGCCCAGCACCTAGTCGTGTGACAGAAAGAAACTTCAGTGTTCTTCCAAAACTCAAGACTTATCTTAGATCAACTGTAATCAAAACAAGGCTCAACCATGTAGTTCTATGCTATTTCTATAAAAATAAATCGGACAACATTGACAATAAGATGATACCTAAAATAATTATTTCTAATATTGGTGCTAGAAGAAATGTGTTTGGAACTTCCTAATGCTAAGAATGATCAAATGAACTTAATCGATGCCAAGAGTACTTTGAATTGTCAAACTGTTTAATGGTTTTATTTTAGTTAACAGAAAAGTTCCTAATGTAATGTTTAATACTTACTGTAAATTAACACTGGATTTCTCTATTTGAGTCATTTAAATTCCTGCTTCTAACCATAATCTAGTGAATTAATGGCAATTAATTTACTGTTTTAATTATTTGACAATGTAAAAATAAATTATGTGTCTACAATATTATATGAATTATATTTGTGATATTAAACGATTAAAATTTATAAAAATTGTAAAGAATGACCTTAGTCTTTCAGAAATTTTTGAGGCGTTGGTGACGCCTATAACTATAAGTAATAAATTGCGTGTAGACCACTGGAATTTGAATAGGGTTAATTTCTCAGAGAATGATGAACTTCTGATATCTGGAGGCCAAAGAGCATTGAAATAGAATTTGAACGTATGGAAGTCGGGACTTAGCGACATAAGAGAAAATGTACAAGTATATATTCATGGAACCGTGGTGGAGCAAGTGAGATTGTTTCAGTCCTTACAAGCTGCAGTATATGACTGAGGATTGCAAGATGGAAAAATCAAAGATAGTGTCGATAAAACTTTAAAAATGTATTATTCCATAAATAATAATTTCATAAGTAAGAAAACAATCTTAGAGAAACGAAAACGAAGGCAGTTAAGACGATGTATAGACCTACTTTGACGTGTGAGTAAGAACCAGACCTACCGTGACTAATGGCTGGTGAATGAGAACCTGAGAAGTAGTAGGATACGAACTATGGAACCGAGGTATATGGGAACAATTTGAGGATCGCAAGACAAGGAGTAAAACTCGATAAAAAAGTTTTTATATATACACAATATATCCTGAATTTCATAGAAGAAGAACTTGAGTATTTCATAGAAGGACAACATATCGAAATCGTGAGAGCCATGGAAAGAATTTTCGAAGCAAAAATTGTCGAAACTTTAGAGAAAAGGGAAGTATGGGGAAAGTGAAGAAGCGACTAATAAAAGCTGGTGTAAGGAGTTCGTATAAGCTTAAAATGCAGTGGAAATGTAACGTAATGTAAAAGTAATGTACTATAAATGTACCTAAACTTCTTCATGGTTACTGGGTTATAGAATATTTGAAAGCTAAGATAATGTGTAGACCAGGCTTCTATCCCAAAAAACACACACACACACACACACACGGTCTTTAACAATATTTCTCAACTATTTATGTTAATTTTAAAATAAGATGTTAATTTTAGGACAGCTTTATTACTAGGTGAGATAACTAGGTTAACTCAGAATGTACAGGATGTATGCGTCAAATTGTTGTTTATCAAGGCTTATAGTTCAAACCGTTTCAAATTTATTAGGACTTATCCAAATAAAATTTTCAGCGGTATCGTTGTTTTTTGATGTTACTTCTTGCCTTAGTTGGTTCTACAGGAAGATGCGACCACAATCGGGAAGACGCGTCTGGAAAGATTGAGAAGTGCAAGAGCATTTCTGCCACTCACACAACGCGTCACGTAAGTCAGGAATATTCTCACGTAACAATACGAGTCTGAGAATATCGTTTTACTCTCATTTCTCAACTGTCGTCAAATTGTGCAACGTGTACTTATAGTAAGGCTTGGTTTTACCACTCTGATTTAATAACTTTGGTTTTATTCGTCATCCTTATCACTCGCGATTTCATACTCTGCATAAGCGAACTAATTAATCCATTCCTCGTTGTTGCTATGCGACTGGTTCCAATTATGTTACTTGTGATTTTAGGTAACTAAATATTAATAATAATGTAATAATAATAATAATAATAATAATAATAATATTGTTACTATAAATCCCACTGCACCTTAGCTTTTTGAACATACATAGCAGAAGAAACGGGTAGGCAGCCGATTTCTGAAAGACAGATACTTGATATTCCCTGCTGAGATAAGCTGCCTTTTGCAGCTAATGCCAACGGGACCAGATTCATTGGCTGAACAAATGCCAACGTACCAAATTAACAACGATGTCATAGGTTTAGTAAATAAATATTTTGTATTAGTCTGATGACTCCAAAGTACTAGAGAGTACGAGAAATTCATCTGAGGTTTTTTAATACCTTGATGATGGTATGGAGACTTATTACGCAGCACTTCCATGTGGCGACTTTAAAGACCAAGCGTCAGCCAGTGGTCAGTGACCAATTCTACCAAGTACCAAAGGCCTTCGGAGAGGGGAGATAGGGCATCTCATTGCTGTTAGGGTGAGAAACTACTCCTAAAGGCGAATGAGCAACTAGATGACCAACGACATAGGATATAGAAATCCATGGAAAACAACATCACTATGGACCAAAGAGTATCCAGTGAAGAAGAGCGTAATGGAATCTTTATAAATGCAAATTTTCGGAAGAGAGCGTGTTGCAGTTTACAAGCCTTAATTCTGAGGAAAAGAGAAGACGACTACCAATTTGTAAGTACCAAACACGCGTATTCAAACTTCGCTATAACGCACTTTTGCAAGAACGTTTAATTGGTCTTACCAGACAATGTAATAAAGATGAAACTAGAAATTATCTTTTTCGCAGGCAAAACAAAAAAGAAAAAATTATATAAATTAAAAATAAAATAAATAAAATAGTATCAATTGATAACGAATAGTAACGTTCGATTGTACAATTCGATGTGCTAATACAATGCGATATTAGCCGATATTTCTTGTTTCTGAAACTTCTTTCTGTTTAGCGGATGATGTAGATCATTATGCGGATGATGCAGAGAAAACGACGAGAAAATCAAACTGTATTGGCTTGAAACTGCACAGTTACAATCGTCATTTGAATTCTTATTATAAAGCTTCGCTTCTTTCAATAGTAAATATACTAAAATATACATTAACTTTGCGCTGGATCGAAGTTGACACGTGAGAGATACTGTGAAGACTAGCCATGAAGACGGAAACAAAGCTCACATCATGTCATCACTGTGACGTAACCACCCCATTTTGGAATCATCTCAAATCTGATAACAACAAACAACAGAAGAAGAACCTCCTTCTTCTGAACCAGTCATTTCCAAACTTAAGATGACCATGGAGCACTGAGTCGATAGGTTCACAAAGAGCAGACCTCCCCCACGCCAAGAACTTCAGATTACTAAGAACATTTAGAAAATTAATTTTATAAAGATATCAATTAACAAAAATTAATTTTATTTAAAATAAATAATTTTAGTTAACAGTTATTTAATAAAATAATGTAATGAAATTTTATTAATCAACTAATAAAATTAAATTGTCCCTGTCTTACTTGAAATGAATCAAGATATTTTTTGGGCTTGTATTTGCTTCACCAACTGTGAACGTTTTGGGCTGATGTGGTTGCTCAAAGTCATACTGTGTCGTCGCTTGCGTCGAACCGATTTCGTTTTGAAAAAAGCTTGCTTTTACTCTCTTGCGTACAGTTTGTTTACGCTGCACTTTATAAGCCCAACTACACTAAAAAGACGTTTTTATATGCGTATATCGTGGTAGGCCCTCGGAACACTTTGCTTGATGCTCGAACCCTTGTAAAGTAAGCAAAAACATCTTCACTGGTTTATTTAAAATTATTTAGGTTTACTTAAAATTACTGTAATAGTGTAAAATTACATGTCAATTGAAATTTTATATAATTATACATAAATATACAATCAAGAAGTTGTTTGCTGCCTTGAGGCTTGTTTAGAGCACTAAACTGTAGGTCTATAGCTATTATCATACATGAGCCATTTTGGGAAAGTTGTATACATATTACATCTTAGAAACAAGCGTTTGATAAGAACTGTACATATATAGATACTGCAATGTATAGGTTCGCATGGAATAAGTAGTCGAGATATATGTTACTGGAATGAACTGGATTTATTAATGATGCAATCTTTTTATGACAATCTACTGAGCTTTTAATACAGTTAAAAAAAAAATTAATCTGTCTCTGTTGACCTTTGTAACACAACTAAAGATTTACTTTCTATACAATGAAATAAATTAATATTTGAAAGTTCTTTTTATCTTATTTACTACAAAGTCTTTACTGATGATAGTCATTTTAAAACAATTTCTTTTATTGTACATAAATAATACAGATTCACTTCCCTTTAATGTCGAATGCGGATACTTCAGACGACGGGTTGATCGCGGATGATCCTGGATCTGGATTAGTAAGAGTGTAGATATTTCTCACGAGCACGGTTATATACTCTTTCAACCAATATTTTTACTGCTAAAATAGTGTATTATGCTTATACTTTTTTCCAGTAAGCTTAAAGTGTCTATATACTCTAATCGGATGTATTTAATTTTCGCGGAATAACACACTTGCAGTACTTCTTGCAAAAACTCTAGGAATTTTCTAACCTGCGTTCGTCGCGACAGGCAGGCCAACCGTCTGTACCGGCACAGCATTCACACGTTATCGATTCTGACGAGAGACTAATCTATCCGATTAAAGATATTGTCATCGACTGAATTCTCGTAATCTGATTGGTTCTTCTGTAATTCCTACTCACAATTTTCTTACAGATGTTCTTGTCCAAGAAAGCCTCCAAACAGGACAACTCTTGTTAAAAAAAAACCTGATAATTTTTACGACTTATGCCATATAATATTTTTACTCAAATTATGCATACATTTAGTTAATGAATTTTAAAATAACTATTGTTATCAGTTGGATCTTTTATTACATACATTCTGATAAGTCCCATATAAAAATTTCCCGTATCATGAAAGTTATTCAAATTAACGTGGTTTTTATGAATATCTCGTAAAATAATTACGTATCCTAGCATACGCGCACTACACACGCGGTTATGCATCGGTACGCACCATTTCACAGCACTTTCACCACCGTTTCACAAGCTCAAAACAACTTAAAACTAATATGTTTAACAATGTTATTTATCAACTAATCTATAATGTTCAAACCTGCAATCTCTACTTACTCAAACAGTGACTTTATATGTTATCATATATATAGTCTCTGCTAAATTCCATATGCAATTATTGTCCATAACAATAATACATTGGTATAAGGCAAAGTTAGCTCAAGTCCCCCAAGCTTAAATTTTTTTTATATTGAATTGTCTATTATATCAATTATTATTGAATTTAATTAATTTTTATGAAATAAAATAGAAAATCTTCTATTGTAGGTAGGAATTCTTCTTTCATTTTTTACTAAACAGAAAATATCAACTTGACCACCTTTAAGGGAGCAGACGAGAGGTGGTTAAAACCAAGAAAGAAGTCTATTGTTGTTACCCATTAAGGAAATAAAAATCTTGGCGACACAAGCTGCTTTTTTTTATAAATTCGTACAATACTATTAAAAACGGACTCGATTATAATGGCAAACACGAAAACAAAAGTAAGATAAAATCTCGATAAATGGTATCACGGCTAATTTGTCGTTTTTCAGCATAGGTTTTCCAAAAACGGCGATGTCCAATGCTTTGCCTACTTCTTGACTGCTCAGCATATTTGAAGGGAAGTGGGTTTTTACTGTGTGCGTTGGTAAAACCGTTTACACTTATTTGGCTAAACCACACAGAATTCCTGGTCGCATTATTTCCTCTTCACATCTACCCGATGAATTGTTTTCTTCGCTTTTTCTGTCTTTACTTAAGAGGGACCAGGTCATAAAGGCCTGTTTAATGTTAATTAAATGGACTTTAGCTTCTAAGTTAGGTACATTTATTGCAAAACCTTTTCAATATATATTTATGAAACGTTTTTCTTCTTTTAAAATAAATACATAAATTATGCTCTGAACTTAGTTACATATGCCTGTATATATAAAGATAATTAGGCTGATCTTTGAAGGTGTTACATAAATTACATAATTTAACTTCTTTACTAAATATACTATTATATACAATGTTCCTCAGTCTTAATTTTAGGTTTAGTTTCAATAGTGTTTTAAGACAAACGTAGTAAACCAATCTCAAGTCTGTAATCTATTTATGTATAAAGGCATGTGTATCTAAATATGAAAAGTATAACTTACACTTACGGAGTATCCCTTACAAAGTTTTGTATACTTTCTAGCAAATCCACATGTACTCATTACTACTTATCATCTTTCTTTTCCTCATTCTGCTCTCCTTGGTTCTCTCTCCACAACTGAGTTATTTACTCTTACAATCCTTATTTTACCAAAAACTTTACTAATATAATAAATAAAAAATAAAATACACAAATTGTTTATATTAAGTAGGTTTAGTGGGTTTAATGTGTGACGCACATAAAATATACTTATAATACCGTATGTGGAAAAATATTTGTCAATACGAGGTCTGTAAATTAAGTAATGAGACTGATTCAGTAAACCTTTTATTTACAATCAAACTCTATCGCCTTCAATCCTAGACTCTATTGTTCCCTCAGGAAGCCACACAGCACTTTAGACGGTTTTCCACTCTTCATAGCAGCGCTGGAACTCAGAAACTGGAATCTCCTTCAACTGGTCCGTTACATTTTTTTGTAATGTTGTCTATCGTATCAAAACGGTGTCCTTTGAGGTGTTTTTTCAATCTCGGGTAGAGAAAGTAGTCACAGGGACTCAAGTCAAGTGAATAGGGGAGCTAAGGAATAACAGGAATATTTTTCTTTGGCAAAAAACTCATTAACCGAGAGTGCTGTGTGACAAGGTGCATTGTCCAGGTGTTCACTATGGCTAGTCTCACACGGGTAACTCTCTTTCCTCAGCCTTTCATGAATTTCTCGGTAAACATGTTGATTGAGAAATTGAGAAGTCTGTCCTGTAGGTTAAAACTCCATTACTATCAAAGAAACAAATGAACAAGTTTTAATTTTCAATTTACTCTTTTTTGCTTTTTTGAGACGTGGTAAATTTGGTGTGTGCCATTCCTCGCTCTGGGGTTTTGTTTCTGGATCGTACTGAAATATCCATGATTCACCACTAGTAATAACATTTTTTTAGAAAATCAGGACCATTTATAATTCGTCCGAAGAGCACGGCACACTTTCTTCCTGCTGTCTTTTTTTTTCAAGAGTTGGGGACCAATTTCACACAAACTTTTCTCATTCCCAATTCGTTTGTCAGAATTTGATAAACTGTAGTGTAGTTCAAATTTAATTGTTCTGCGATTATTCTAACGGTTAATTGATGGTCAGAGCACACCAAGTCCCTGATTCGATCAACAGCGTCGCCAATTCTGGACGTTGACGGTCTTCCAGAGCATTCATCATCCTTAATCGATTCCCAGCCATCTGAAAATGCTTTAAACCATCTGGAAACTTGTGCTATTGACAAAACTTCTTTTCCATACCCCTTTGTCAATTTTTTAAAAGTCTCAGTAGCATTGTGCCCGAGTTTAACACAAAACTTGATTGCACAACGTTGCTCGTAATTGGTGTCACTCATTTTTATAACGCACAAGAAAAAGTCACTTCACGAAAAGCTTGTTTACGTTTCACGTAGCAACAGTAGACAATAAATATTAATACACAATATCAATCAGCTGTTCACCTAACCATCTGTGTTAATGAAAACCTTACAGTGCTGCCATATTGACTGCTGCATGATTAGTCTCATTACTTAATCTACAGACCTCGTATATATCATTTTTAAAGGGAAAGAAAAGGCGACACTTTTAAAGCTACAAATAACATATCTATGTTGCTCATCCTCAGCCACGAGCGATGCTGGTTTGTTGCCTGGTGAAGTATACTGTACACACACACACACACACACACACATTAACGCAGCAAAACGTACATATTACCTTTGCTTATAGTCGGTAGCAATACAAAATCTATAAACAAATGAACATTGTAAAATGTATTTGTTTAGAAAACAATATTTAATTAACTAAACAAAGCTAGTTCATGATAAATACATTCACACACACGTCCGCATTATTAAACGAAGTAAATTTTAAAATTTTGTTAGCAGGAAACGGATTCGAATGATTGAAAAACGTCATACTATAATTTAATGTATAACTTACAATACAGAGTCAAAGGCGTACACAACGTAAGAAGGACTAAGACGAGACCTATCCTGTTTCATAATATTCATGGATGATATCTTCGTAAAAGAATAGTGTTGAAGTCGGAAATTGAATATGGTTGATATCTCAGAGGGCCGTTTGCAGATTATGTAATGCTAACAGTTGGAAACCAAAGAGAAATGGAAGTGAACTTGAATGTATGAAACGACAAGATATTTCTCGGTTAAAAAAATGAAGTTATAAAAATATAAACTGAGAGAACCATTATGGGACAAGTGAGAGTGTTTATACTTGGGAGTTGCAGCAGATGAGCGAGAATCGCTGGTTTTATAAAACGACGACAGGGACAGAAAAACGACACAGGTGTGTTACGCCACGAGTAATAATTTCATAAGTAAGAAAGCAGTCTCAATGGAAATGAAACCAGAGATATTTAAGACCATACTTTGACTTTGGTTGTGAGAAACGATTGTTGAGTTGAGAGTCAGAAAAGTAGGACACAGGCTGTGGGAATGAAGAATTTGAGAAGAGACCTGAGGATCAAAAAGAACAAAAGGAGAAATACTGATATAAAAAGAGAATTGCAGGTACAGTCTACCCTGAATGTGAGTGTGTGTGTGTGTGTGTGTGTGTGTGTGTGTGTGTATGCTTATTTTGATGTAAGTGTTGTTATATCAGTCCGTCTCTCTCTCTCTCCCTCTCTCTCTCTCTCTCTCTTTGTCGCTATCACTATATGTCTTATCTCTATTTTTATCTCTATAACTATATCTCTATTATCTCTATCTCTGTTTGTCTCTGTTATCTATACGTCTATCTCTTTCTCTCCCACTCACTCTCTCTCGCTCTCATATCTCTCTCTCTCTCTCTCTCTCTCTCTCTCTCTCTCTCTCTCTCTCTCTCTCAGCAGGTGTGTTCGTGCAGTCGCACAATGTTGAGACAGAACTAGGAAGAACAAGCAACGAAATAACCCTCGTACCGTGACACAACACAAATTCATTACACAATGCTGTAATTATTAAAATGGATATTAATGTTTTCTGTAAAGATATAGTTTTCTCTGTAACAGGCTAAAGCCCTTTGCTAAACAAGTCATAAATTTCACTCGTTAGCTTTCTGCGCCTGCTTTAATTCACAGCGTTCATCGGCATAGTGTAGGATATCTATTCCACCGATTACTTACTGCGGTGAACAGGTGACAACACGCAAAACTGTGCATAATTTATCACTAATTACGATGTCCTGTGGCTGACCACGTCCACTTTCTTCATGAATTAATTTTATATATTTATATTCAGGCCTAAAATGTGACACACCTGCTACTATTTGATATTATTGGAAAACTGGAGACTGAAGTTTTGCAAGATAATACTCTTAATTATTTGCTATCAAATTTGTATTTGGCATCAACATTTTTCACTTTGTTATAATTTGCTAGCAAATATTTCTCTTTCAGTTTCTTCTTGACAACATTATTTTTACTCATTACCATTGAAGTAAAATGCTCATATCTTTTATTAAATTATACTTTGCGTGTGTGGGGGGTGGGGAGGTCGTCAGTGTCGATTGTATAGAAGAGCAATCTTAAATATCAGTTGTGATGTATAAACAAAAAATTGCCAAATCACCACTTCTTCTGCATTCCCAACTGGCAATTCGGAGGTTAGAGTAAACATATCGCAAGTGGTAGCTGAACATGTAAACTCGACGAGCCACTGTACAGGACCGGCACTATTGTAAAAGATTTTCTGCAAAATGTGTCGCCCAAACTGACCAAGACCGGAGGATGATACCCTGCTAATAATACCCTGAGAGGACGACAGAAACGGAGCAGGACAGAGGATAGCTTGCTCTCAAACGACGTGATCCATCATCAACGTGAACCTCAAAATAATTATTCAGCTTTCTAGGCGATCTAGGTAGGCGACCTTGCATTTCTGCTGTCCTTCTTGTTCTATCCGATAAAGTACATCGAATTTTCTTTTCCACAGTATAAGGCCCTTCCCAGTTAGTTTCAAGTTTCGGGGAGCGACCAAGACGACGCTTTGCGTTGCTCAACCAAACCTGGTGTCCTTCGTCGAAGCACACACTATTGCTGAGAATTCACATCGCGTTTTCATTTTGTCACTGGCTATCTTCAACCGTCCTCTTATCAAGCGATTCGTTTCTCATATTTGGTTTTCTAATTGCGGGGAATACTGCAGCTCTTCGAACTAAGTCTCGGGTGATCCGAACATCAAGTCCGCAGGAAGACGAATCTCCCGCCCAAACACCAGTTTTGCTGGAGTCATCGCAGTATTGTCAACGACATTAGAAATAATGGTATACGCTGCTCTTAGTCTGTTTGTTTCTCGTCAAGAACCTTCGATAGATGATGCTCAAGTGTTCTATTTAACATCTCGACCATTCCGCTGTACTGACGATGGAGAGACGTTTTCTGAGTCTTACGAATACCAAGTAGGCGCTATAATTGTTTAAAAACTCCTGACTCAAAATTCCTCCCTTGTCCCTGTGGATATCCATAGACCATAACGGCAACAGAAATTGTGAACTGACGCCTTAGCCGCAGTGGTAACCTCCTAATTTGGAATTGCATTATCGTCCACCATGCAATAGTCACCATGATGTACCGGTTTCCATCGTCAGTAACTGGAAAAGGTCCAGCAATAAAAGGTCAGAACTGGGATAGGCTGTTCTGTCACATGGCAGTCCAACGTTGTACTGTCTCATTTTCCCCTTCTCCTGGTGTGTGAGCCCTTGCTTGCAGTACATATTTCACAGGACCGATACCACTCCTCTACATCGTGACAAAGATGAAGCCGATAGAATCGTTTCCGTATTTTTTAAATTGTTTTATTAACACCAAGGTGACCTCCAGATGCTCCACATCCTGAATCTAATTCAAAACAGAGTGCAGTTTACTTCTGGGAACTATCAGCTGCATGATCACGTCTCGTCCATCTGAATTTTCCCTAGCCCATTTCAGCAATCCCCTCTCCAAGGTTAGAGATTCCCAATGTGCACAATATCTCTTCTGCACTTCGGAACCATAGCAGACATCTTGCCAATCAGTGCGACGATCCTCCCCTTTTGCCGTGAAGATTGGTCCAGTGTCTCCATCAGCCATCTGATCTTGTCGGAAATCTTGTGTCGTCCAAACGTCTGCCAAGAAATCTGTAGTGACGGCTTGACCTTGTTCATTTGTGACAACGTTCTTCCTTTCTACGGTAATGTCGGCAATCTTCCGAGCACGGTCTACGGTATAAACCGCCAGCATTACCATACAGACCCCCCCCCTATGTTGTACCTTGAAATTGTACACTTGCAGACTTTCGATCCACCTTGCCAACTGTCCTTCCAGATTTTGAAATCTCTGAATCAGTATTGCTTGCATCCGTGTCTACGATGTACTTATCATGACAAAATGATAACGCATTCCCCTAGTTGTGTGATGAAAAGAATTTATAAAGCGAACTCAGGGTAAAGTCATACTGGGAACTCATTTTTCCCTTCCAGTGAATGCTAAACTGTAGCATGCAAATTTATTCGAACAAACTTTGATGTAACAGAAAGTGGAAACTCAAGGCTTTTGCTGTGCCCTCGTCTGCATGTGTAACCATTTGATTAATTTTGTCGAACCCAAGCATTGGTTAAAAATATCCGCACACTGTATAATAACAGTACAAAACATATACGAGAGTTTTACAGTTTACATGGTCTCAACAAAAATAATAAATCTATACACATAAAACTATATATAATTTAAGCCATAGTAAAATTTATTTTGTATACCATGCCCAACACACTATAGCATAAAATTACGAGTTACTTATTTTACAGTATTACTTTTAATCCTAAATGGGACGAATTTGAGGGGCGAAGTCAATATAACATACAAAAAATGGAGAAATACTACACATATATAAAACAATGCAACTAGTAACACATACACATTTACAGAGCCCTTCTTAGCTTAGCTGACTGGAAATAACGATTCATCCAAAGAAGCAGTTCTAATTTGCTTTAGAAGTTATTATACCTATTTGGCTAGTGAAAAGTAATTTGATTTCAAAGTGTGCACCCAAATCACAAACCGAATTTACTCGGCGTATACTCCTGTCAGCAATATGGTAGTTATCAGCCCTCGTAATTGTTCTATTTCGAACAAACCATGGGCATTAAAATATTTGAACGAATTCCTTTTCCAGTATCATTCATGAACTAGATAAATAATAGTGGCCCCAAATTTGAGCCCTCTGGAAAATCTGAAGTAGATTAAAACTGTTTACAAATAGCCCTATCTATCTTAACATAAAAGGCCCTATGTGTACACGCTAACAGTGATCTCGTAATTCCATAACAAGAGAGTGTCCTTATCAGAATATCTTGAAGCAACATATCAAAAGGTTTCCTAAAATCAATATAAATGATATCCACCTCCTTTCTGTTCTACACCTCAGGAGCCACAAAAGACTTCATGTCATTTAGTTTTGTGACTGTGGATCTTCTGGTAATAAATCCATGTTGGTGTGAAACAACAACTCTTTTTACTGCCTTACAAAGATTATCGTGAATAATGTCTCAAACATATGTGTTAGGCACCGACGCAGGTCTACAATTCGTAATGTTGTGCAGGTCACTCTGCTAAGGAATTAATGACACCAAAGCAAACTTCCACCACTCTGGGTAAAATTCAGACTGTAGACTCGGATTGTATAGCCACGCTAAAACTGGGGCAACAAGTTCAGCAGCACGTTTGAAAATGAACGGAGGAATACCATCAAGACGAGCTGCCGAACGAGCCCTATCTGCTGGAATAGCTCTTAATATTTTTCATTCAGTTGTTGCAGGGATGCCTATATTATCAGTAGTGTAATCTTTATTATTATTCGATTCTTTCTTCCGGTAATATCTGGCTAATAAACAGACTGGAAATATTAAGCCAAACTCCTCACCATGATTTTCAGCATCCAAAATTATTTTGTTATTAACTTTTAGTTGACGCACACCGTTCGAATCCTTCAAAAAAGATTTAACGTATTTAAAAAGATCTGTTCTACACGTGCTGTTCTTAATTTGTCTCTTAATTTGCTGTTCTTAATGTTAGGAGAAGCATCTTTCCTTTTGTTCTGAGAGCCGAAGGGTTCCCGTATGCTGAACCATACTTGTTAAAAATGTTTATATTCTGAATTCTTTTGCTTTATGTATTTTATTAGTTCCATTGAAAATCAAGTGGAATACTTCTTGTACTTTAATTTCCTCATTGGTACTCGCTTGGTAATAATGGCAGACAAGTTTTGTGAAAATCGCTTGTTACGATCAAAACTTATAGTGAAATTTGCACCATACAGGCAGACAGATAGATAGTAGGTAGACAGACAGACAAATGTGAAACGGTCAAGTTAAAACTGAGAACTCGCATAACAAACCAAATCACTAGTTTTACTGCAGTATAACGTAACACTTAACCTAGAAAAAATACCAGTATGAAGTGTCGTGCGCGTTTTTATGCACCTTTACATATATTTTAACGGCTCATTCGATCTGCGCCTCAACACAGACGGTGAGCCAGGTATTAAACATGAAGTGCGCTTGGAACCCAAAAGAATCCCGCGAGGGACAGCATGATGTGCGTCTCAAGCGGCTTACCGCTTATAAACAACCAGTTCCTGGAAAATCTGGTGAAGGAGAAAAATCTATCTCCTAGTGCCCTGCAAAGTATCTACAAGAAACAAGGATAAAATTATACAGGCGGTCTTATAAAAACATTTGTATTTATTGATTTAGTCAATGGATAGCTACAGTATTTACAGAAAGTTAAACAGTCAACATTTTTACCTTGTGTGAGACACATTTAACAAAAGATAAAATGTCGATTTCTATATTCCAAAATTGAGTAAGGTTTTGCTCAATGAACACTTGTCGTTGTTTAGTTTTTTTGTCCGTCCTATGTACGCTGCCTTTCCCAACGCTACATTGTTAATGAATGAATAAATGTTCGGATGCGAAGATTGAAACATAGCGTTATACCTCGATCGAAAGCTCTTGTAAGCATTGGTAGTGCGCCAGAGATCCGCGATATCAGCTGCCTAGAAGAAGAAATATCGCAGGTTCTTCTTCATCGGCATAGGTGTCAAGTAATCACGAGGTGCATACTCGTGAAACAATTAGATTGTTGAACTCTCCCGATGGTCCGAAACAAATATTTCAGCTACCTGCTATGTACAAGGCCCAGATCATGCTAAGGATTATTAGACCTTTTTTCGAACCTTTCACCGGCCATAAAAATGAGGCGCAGATCGAGCTTGCCCTATTCTAAAACTTGATTGTCAGAAAGACGTAATTCTTAACTTATTGTTATTGTTCTTCCACTGTTATTGTAAGCTGCGTTTATATAAAACTTAAAACTAGCAGAATGTAGAACGGATTCACTTTGTACGCTCCCACAATACGTTTACTGTGTGTAACTCGTTTAATATGGAAATGAAAACGAATTTCAGAAGCGTGCGTAGCGAAAGTAAACTTTGAGTGGTTAGCTGGAGCTTTTATTAAGTCAACTGAAACACAGGAGTTTTGATAACAAGAGAGGTGTATTGATCCCGTGTAACACACGTGGAATTATCCTCGGTACAATAACATTGACACAATAACATGGGCGCACCTCTGACGATAAACGTTTTAAATTTATATTATGTATCGACAGAATTTTAAAAATTTTATGATGTTAACTTTTTCATCATACGTGTAATGAAACAATGTACTTCTTGTTGATAACTTTTCCGTGTTGTGTAAATTCAATAGGGGACCGGCTATTTATACTTTTCCATAGTATGCAGCGAACAGATACGCGTATAAATCTGACACATTTACAGAGATAAATCGGTAACTGCAGAAAGAAGACGTCTGTACATATTTATATATTACAGAAAGCACAAAAGCGTTGTATATGTCGATACGATTGGCTCAGGAAGGCACTTTTGAAACTTCGAGTAGATAACACCCTTTCTTCGGAAAGGGCTATTACTGCTGGTGTACCTCAGGGAAGCGTCTTGGGCCACCTGCTTTTCTCTGTGTACGTTAACGACGTGCCTAAGTTGCCTGGCACCAGGTTGGCCATGTTCGCCGACGACACGGCAGTGTATGCTGTCGATCGTAGCGTTGAGACGGCCGTTATCTGGCTCCAGGAACAATTGGACGTATACATTGAGTGGGCAGAGAAATGGAGAGTTGCCATCAACGCGGCCAAGAGCACAGCAGTAGTCTTCTCCAGACGCTTTAGGCTCCCCGACAGACTCTACTTAGGCGATACACTGTTGCCCTGATCTCGAGAGGTAAAATACCTCGGGGTTCATCTCGACCGACGTCTCACCTGGCGGACACACTCTGCGCAAGTAGCCCGAAAGACTGCCCATCGTCTCTATCAACTCAGATCCGTATTATGTAGCAACGCCATGACCCGCCGCCTAGGGAAGCTTATCGTCTCCACTTATGTAGCGCCGATGGTTACCTACGCGATACCCGTTTGGGGTTACTTGGCCAAGACCCACAAGCGAAAGCTTCAGTCTCTCCTTGACCGAGGATTGCGCTGGGCATGCAAAGCCCATTACCTGACAACAAACAAAACGATCCGTGACTCCCTGCGTGTCCGTTCCCTGGACGCCACTATACGGACACTGTCCCGTAAATTTTATCGCCGCTCCGCCCGATTCCAGGGCAACAACTTGATTAGCGCCCTCGGTCGCTACCAATCTGTGCCAGGAGAATCTTGGACCCGGCCTCGGCGCACACTCACCCTCAATTAAGTAATTAATTGAAAAACCACACCCTAAATCCAGACCTATCAGTCGTCCCTACGGCAGGAGCTCTAGTGAAGCTCGGAACGTAGTACACGAGCGGGCGACGGGCAACCCCTTCGCCTCGCACAGCCCTCGATCTGCGAAACTTGAGAAACTTACATTATTGGCCAACTCCAGAAATGATACGGGTTTTCAGATTTATCGAAACTTGTTTTATGTATTTGCTGACTGGGTACAATATTTGTGTAGCTTGACCTATTCCCTTGAAGTAAAAAAATAAAAGCACATAGTTTTCAGCGTATCAATTATCTGCATCATGAGCTAGTAGAATAAGTAATTCAGTAACATATAATAAACTGGTTTTTAGTTACGATCAATGTTATTGTCTACTACTGGCTACACCAAAATCAGAATATTATTTCAGTTCTACAGGTGGCTTTCAAGTATGTAAAGTAATGTGTCACAACATCTCTTTATGTTGTAATTTAAACTATTTAGAGACACACACACCGCCCCGGAGCAACACGTGTTGGCTTTCCATGGCGTTTACCTACGAAAGAAAAGTAGAAGGATGAAGTAGGTGAATGAGAAGCGGCGGATAGAAGACAGGCTTTTAAAATCTATTCTTTGGAATTGTAAGAGAAAATCATAACGGCCATGCTAGGCATATTATACGATCGCCGCTCTTTGACCATTAAATCTATACTCTGCACCACTTTTCCTTCTATAAGACATAATGGAGACCTAGCAGAATTGTGCAGAATGTTACACGCTTAAGTACTCACATTAATGCGAAATTGTACACCATTAAAATGATAATGTAATTATTTGTTAATTACTTCAATGCACAAATAATTACTGAGTAATAACACACACTCCAGTGAAGCGAAACATACCTCGAATCAACAACACATATTCTAGTTGTTAAGAGTGTTCTACAAACAACGAAAATTACTAATGTAGGCAAATAATTTTTCATTACGTGAAAGTGACGCCAAACCTGTTACAATAACCGTTGACAAGCCTAGGAATGTTTAGTCAATCTTCGACAGGTATGTAATATAACCCAGTCTGGTAAACCACGTTCGCTTTTTTTAAAATCAGATTGTCATAAGTAAATGTCGTGTGTTTCGCGCACGTTATCGAGACGTCCGACGAGGCTGGACCACACACACATAATACACAAGCACATGCAATCTACCTATCTATCTGTCTGCCTGTATGGGACAAGTCTCAAGATAAGTTTTGATCGCAACAACCGATGAACATTCTATCGGTTTGACCATATTTCCAATTATTGGATACTGACATCTCTTCCACGTTGGTAGGCCTAAGACATTTTAAAATCTTTTATTTTAGTGGTAGATCCTGTGGTGAAACCTTTCATGGTTCGAGGCAGGTAAGGGAAGGGGTCACCTTTCTGTTCACCTAGGCCAAAATTGACCTGCTTATCTTTGTCTTTCTTTTTTTCTTACTTGTACGCATACGTCACTGAATTTTGTTTTTATTCCTTTGACTTCCATTTGAGTAAGATGTTTAATGTAGGTTAGGTCAAATTTTTTTATTTCTTGACAGGTAATATCAAATGCATTGTTTCTGACAACGCTTTTACGGAAAGTAGAAGAGGTTACCATGTAATAGTTTGGGTAAGGGAGTATCCCATTCAATTTGTGCAAACATATGGAATTTTATATGACCAATGGAATGAATATTTACCTTCGTAACTTCTACATGAAATTACCTAAAATGACAACACTTCAATATTCCTAAGTTGAGTCAAACAGCAAGAAATCTTCAGGATCACCAGAAAATTTAGCATGTAAGTATTTTAAATTGCAAGGAAAACGTTTGTGTGATACCCTAGTCCCCAGGCTCTTCGGATTATAAAATGTCTAGAATAGAGAGTTGTAAATGAAGGTACCAAAGCTAATGATGGTACTGATTGTTTAAAATGTGAAAATAAGAAGTTATGTAAAAATGTTACTTTGGTGATTAAACAGAGGAAACAAGAGGATGTTGAGGTGAATGTTTCTCGTCATACGATGGTAGAGTTAAGAAGAAACCTGTGGTGAAAAACAAAAGCAAAGTTGAAACTACGCCAGAAATGTGGACTAAGATAGCTGCTGGCATAGTTGCTGCTGTATATAGCTGACAGATTTACAGCCGATGCCGGTAAGAAAACTGATGGTGTTCTTTAATAGCAGTCAGTACGCTACAGTGTTTAGAGTAAAAGGGGATTTAGAATGTGCGGATGAATGAGTATGGGTCGAAGTGAGGATGAAAGATGGTGCTAATCTTCTGGTGGGCAATAATTACTTCAATCCAGACAACAAACCTGAAGACATGGAATTATATATTAATGCTATTAGAAATATGTTAGAGATTGATCGGGTCCGCTTGATTGGTGACTGCAATGTTGGCGGCGTGAATTGGGATGATCGCTTTGTAAACTCTAAGGCACACTTTACTGAAGGGGGAAAACTGAGGCTCTTTTCACTTTCACAGACGATCTAAATTTGAGACAATACAGTTACTGTATCTCCGCGGATGGGATGTCGCTTTTGGCCGTGGTTTTATCAAAAGTTGACGTAGAGATCAGAAGGGGAACTGAGTGTCTTGTTGTCCCTGATATTTTTCATTCCCCCTTGTGTTCCGGATCATTGTGGATGCAGTAATCGCTTCTACCAATGAAAGGCAGATTTTAGATTACCCAAAACGAGATTATCTCCGCCTCTATGGAATAAAGTCTACACAATTTGTGACGTGGAGAAGGCAGCTTAATATCTAAACAAGGGCTTCTCTGACATTATTGCCAAGAAAGTACCAATGAGCGAATTAAAGTATTCCACTTGGTTTTCAATGCAGCAAATAAAATGCAGGAAACGAAAAAGAATTCAGAATACAAACTTTTTTCAAGGAGTATGGCTCAGCATTACGAGACCATTTTGATTCTCAGAAAGAAAGGAAAGATTCTTCTCCATACTGAGAAATTAAGAAGAGCTGATTGCAAAGCCAACCGATCTTTTTAATTGTGTTAAATACTTCTTGAAGGATTCTAGCGGTATGCGTCTACAAAAAGTCAACAAGAAAATAGTGTTGGATTCAGAAAATCTTTGTGAGGAGTTTGACAAATATCTCAATCTGTATATTAGCCAAATATTATCATAAAAATGATTTTAATAATAATAAAAATTTTACTAAGACATACAGGTGTAAGACAGGGTGATGGTTTATCCCCAATTTTTCAACTGTGTCCTGGAGAAAGTAGTGAGAATTTGGAATTAAAAATTAAAGGAATGCAAAACATCACCAATCATGTTGAGAAGGATGAACAAACGTATGGAAATAAATTGTTTGTCATTCGCAGATGACTTTGCTATACTTTCTGAACATGTGACATCTGCAGTAACACAAGTTAATTTTTTAGAGGACATAGCCAGTAGAACAGGCTTACGAATTTCAGCAGAAAAAAACAAATTTCTCACGAACATTAAAAATGCGCCAAAATTCCTAGTAACAGATATTGGCCAAATAGAGAGGGTTCGAAAATTTAAGTATCTAGGAGAAATAATTCAAGAGAATGGTTTAGAAAAATTTGCTGTAGAAGAAAGGATTCATAAGATGGAAAGGACATATGGTATAACTAAAGACATTAGCAATGAAAAGTGTATATCTAAAAAGGCATTACAGTACAGTAGTGAAGCCAGAATGCCTATATGCAAGTAAATGTCTAGCATTGAATTATAATTTAGACAAACTAGAAATATTGAAAAAACGAATTATTAGGAAAATATTAACCCCATGAACAACTTCAGAAGGTTGGAAAATAAGAAATAATGATGAAATATATCAAAGTATAGAAAATATAACAAAAACAATGAAAAAAAGACTATTATTTTTTGGACATTTATATAGAATGGACGACAATAGGTTAACAAAGCAGATCTTCAAATATCTGTGGGGGAAGAAGTCAACATCAAGTTGGATTAAAGAAGTCCAAACGGATTTAGAAAAAATAATATACACGCAGAAGAAGCAATTGAAAGAGAAGTTTTTCGGGCAAAAGTGTTAAAAATGGAAGGAGTCCAGGGTCGGAGTGAGAAAAACGCAGGTTCAAAGTGGACTGAAGAAGGAAGAAGAGACAGTGAAAAGATGAGAGAATATTGGAGAAAAAGAAAAGAACAAAGAATAACGAATTGAAATTGGCATGTGGTCCTTAGATGGCCGATACAAAGAAAAAATTTCGCTAGTCACAATATGGGCATCCCTGTAACCATTCTAACAACACATCCCTGTTCATGATAATCTTTATAAGGAACTGAAAAGAGTCGTTTCAAACCAACACGAATTTATTACCAGAATATCCAGTCACTAAACTAAATGACATGATGTCTTTTGTGACTCTTGAGATGGTGTAGAGAAAGGAGGTGGATATCAGTTACTTTGATTTTAGGAAAGCTTTTGATATGGTGTCTTATGTTATTCTGATAAGGACACTCTTGTATGGATCCATGCTTCTCCCTCTATGGTCACATAGACCCTTTCTTGTTAAGGTAGCTGGAGCTATTTCTAAAGAGTTTTATTCTACCTCAGCTGTTCCAAAGGGCTCAAATTTGGGCCACTATTATTTATTTTGTGTATCAATGATATTTAAAAATGCATTCGTCAAAAATCTTAATGTTTGCCCATGGTTTTAAGCTTTGCGCGAAGGTGATCAAATACGAGAACTTTATTGACCGAAAAAATGAAGCTGAAAAAATTTATAAACGGTCAGTTGTAAATCGCATGCTGCTATAAGATAGTAGTCACGACTTTTTCCGGAAGACAATGGTAGAGTCATATGACTACCATTTTTCTGGTCTGCTAGTAAGAGTATACGACGAGTAAATGCGGTTTGTGATTTGGATGTAGACTCTGAAACCAAATTACTTTACGCTAGCCATATAAATATAATAACTTCTGAAGCAAGGAGGAAGTTAGGACTGCTTTTTTGGTGAGTCGTTATTTCCAGTCAGCTAATATCATCCTACAGCTATACCAGATCACCTTTCAACCCATTCTAGAGTAGCCTACTGTTATGGGATATAAAAGGGACAACACCGATCGGAATATTGAGGCATTTCAAAAACGAATTTGTACTTATCTACAATATCATCAGTTCATCCGACAACACCGATCGGAATATTGAGACATTTCAAAAACGAATTTGTTCTTATCTACAATATCATCAGTTCATCAATCAGCATTTCCTTCATATAAGGCCAATTGTGAACGTAAGACATTATGACCCTCAAAAGTAGAAAAGCACTACAAGATATGCTTTTCATGCATAAGAGTATTAATGACCTTATTGAGAGAGATATCTCTGAGATTTGTTACATAGTGCCTTACGTTAAGATGTAGAAGTTAGAGTGTTCATATTCTTAGTGTGTTGGCTCCGTGGGCGAGATCCATCAAAATGGTGAACAGAATTTGTGCCAGAGAAGACATTGACTTTTTCAATCAAAATGTTAAATTGCTTTAGGAAGAATGTTATAAAAATAGTGGAATGTCACTTTCACTAGTACCTCTGTCCGCTTTATAAATGTGTATGTGTTACTAGTTGTACTGTTTTATATATGTTCGGTATTCTGTTAAATAGTAATTTTCAAGGAGGTTGGGATGGCTATGAGGCGAGATATGGAGGCATCACGAAAAGAGTTGCTCAATGTGTAAATATTTGTTAAAGTGCGTACCAATTATGACCACACAATACACATAACCAATTATAATATACACATTACATCATATTATAAATATTTGTACAGATTAAACAAGCTAAAGAAAAAATTAGTTTGAAAATAGTAAAAATGGGCTACAAGGTTAAAAATTAAATATTTAACGAGTTTTGGGGGAATTCTTTATACTGGTAGCACAAATATAAATATATTTGAAATTCAAATATGAAATACAATAACATATATTTGCAATATTAATGCAAATATTGATTCATTAAGTTTTAAATATTTTCATTTATTAATAAACCTACTAATTAATAAAATTTCTGTTCGCCGTCACAAGGCAACTCCCTTTGCGTCTGGTAATTACCCAGCAATTGTCCCTTTGTCGCCCTCCTTGGCTCTTGCATCTTTTCTACGTGCTCTCTAGCTGAGTTCGGCGACTTGACAAAATTCAAAGGTATGGTCCTCGAACAAATTGTTTAACTCATGATTATAGCGTAAAGCACACAAGGACTCACTCTGGGCAGACGATGCAGGAAGGAGACAAAACTTATATTTCATAAGTTGAAGGCGATACCTGCGTTATTATATGGGTGTGCGAAATGGGTGAAGTCGTAGTTATGAAACCAGTATTCAGTCAGCAAAAATGAAGTCGTCCGATGTGTTAAGGGTTGCACTAAACGAGATCAATGAGAATGATGTTCATCGGGTGGATCTCGACACATTTTCTCCTTAGTCGACCGACAACATGAGCGATGACACATTCGTGTGCCAAGAACGGCAGACTACTAGTTGCCTAAGGTAGCCCTTTTAGAAGACGCAGTGTCAGCCGTCCTTGTGGAGCCAGAACAGCTCGCAAGGCATCATCCTTGAGGTAACGACGATTACAGTGTAATCTCCAGATACGGTTTCCTTTAAATGACCTGTAGAAATTTCGTAGGACTTTTCATTTGAAAACTTTAAGCATTTGTTCGGGAATTTCTGTGAGAATTAACATCTTCCATCCATAGGTTTTACCATTGTATCGTATAGGTTTGCATTAAAATAGTCGTCCATATATTACATGAAACACAGACTTGCATGTACAAAATAGATTTAAATTATTCATTATTAAGATAATCATATCAAAATTCGTAGAATTTCAAATTTCGTCGCAAAATTTTACCAGAACGCTTGCGGTGGTTTGTAAGTTTAGGTTGTATAAAATCCCGATTTTGCAGATCGTTAAAATTAATTACCAAATTTATCATAATGCTTTGCGAACATTGCAATAATTGTTATGTGAGTAATCATATATTTTAAAGCAACTCCCTTTAATCTGGAGTACAATGTCCAGCCTGTAATATAAAGTCAGGATGATACTACGTGTCATCAGGACTGATAGAATGATAATACGTGTTTTAAGGACTGGAAGGATACAGATTAACTAAGGATTGATTAGCAGATGACTGTGACAAAGTCTGTAGACTATGAACGTTACCGGTAAACCTACACACTTAGTCACTTCATCCTATTGTACTCTATAAACATACATTTTTTTGATCTAAATTATATAAACAGAAAACTACGAAACATTATAGCACCACTTGCCTAACAAAATAGTGTCAAGAAAATATTGCTATTGAATACGACTTCCTGTTCCTGAAATCGGTGTTTTCTATTAAAAGTAACAATCACGTCGAGGAAATTACTGTATCATAAGTTAGCGGCGTTCATGACCACGTTCTAGTAACCCTCTCAAACGATAGCACAGCTGTTTGTGTAACTTGCATGTGCCGTCTCTGACAGACATAATCAAATCCTTGATAAAGCATCTGGTGAATCGGTTTCGATTTAAACTCTTTTTTGATTGGACACACTTTCTTTGAATAAGATAAACGAAAGGTTATGTTGTAATTCTTGATTCGTAGGGATTAATTAATAAATGAATTAGATACTATTAACTCACTCCACAAGACCAAAAAGTGTTCAAGAAAATACGCATCGATATCTTTATTCGTCTGTGGGACGCGATAAGAAGGAAACGTCATACAAATTTGAAACAAATAATTGCGTTCTCTTGCAAGTCAGTGTGCCATAACATCGACTCACCACTGTCAAGGAGTATTTCTCAAGTCATAACGTAAGGCGTCACAACCACAGTCTCGTGACCTGTCACCTGTTTTTTACTTGTTCTCAACTTCAAACGATTCTACAAGAAAAACGATAGCAGCACACCTATGACATGATCACCGAACCGACGAAACAGGTTTCCATGAATGGAGTCAACGAATGTTTTCAAAAATTTTACAAACGTCGGCAATAGTATATAACAGCCAAATGAAACTACTGTAAAAGAAATCTAATGTAAACCCTTTTATTGTATACAGATTTTTTAAATAAACTAATTCTGTGAAACTTTTGAAGCTATCTTGTAAAATCGGTTATTTGAAAGCATTACGTGACTTATGTTAACTACTTGTTAGCATCATATGTAGATATAAGATAGTTTGAATTTGTGTTTGAACTGTGTCGCTTTTCTGTTAGAGAAAATGTAACCCGTAGTATTAATCTCCTTCAATGTAACCCGTAGTATTAATCTCCTTCAATGTAACCCGTAGTATTAATCTCTTTCAACGTTTTGTAATTAAATGGAATATTTCCTGCTGTTGTATTACCAATTGTATGGACAGTTGCTTCCATGAAAGTATATTTTAATGGTTATGAATATTTTACAGAAATCGATCAATTTAATATTTCTATGTATACACCTTATCACTGAACGACACAGCACAATCAACAGTTATTTTGTCTAAACACTTTATTTTAAAACACGTATGGAACAATTGTTTAGGAGAAGCACAACAGATTCCAAACATTTCGAAGGAATCCTGTTACCGTGAAATCCTCTGTTTCCGTATAAATTATTTCAATTAAGGGAATGCAATAAATAACATGTGATAAGACTAAATGGCGGTGGGGTATCGATGCCATTCACTGAGTAAGCCGGTAGACGTTCTATCAGCCGGCAAATCCCTCCGGGGGAGAAATGCTACACATAAACAGGCCAGCTGTATCCATGCCGCTCTAGAATTGACAGTAAACTCCGGCCGAACTGTACGGGACGTGATTAAAGTGTATATTTTAGGATTTGTCTTAACAATATTTTTTAACGTGTTCTTGGCTATTTAGTACCAAACTTTCTTTTCTCATAAAAAATAAATCTTAAGTAGCAAATTATACATTTTGTCATACGTGTTTAATGAATCGTACACGTATAGTTATAATAAAAACTAAAACGCCTACTTACACCAGTCTCTAAACTTCAAGATTTTTTCCCGTCTCATATGATCGCACACCCACTGCAATGCGGTCAATACACGCCCCATGTGATTTATTTCATGTAACAGTACTAGCTGTTACCCGCGGCTTCGCAAACAAATGTTTGATTTGTAATATGTATTTTAATATAATTTTAATTGCCTATGTTTATAATTACCGTGGTGTATATGCAAGTAGGGGGAAAATGAGGATCCTGACCAAAGTACCGTTATTCCCCCACCACCACCGCTGGACCCGCAGCATCGACCAATAGAATTTCATGCCGCCTTTCGCGCGCCAAGTTCAAATATATGCCGCCTTTCGCGAGCCTAGATCACTTTCACTTTCTACTGGACCACAGCATCCGCGACTTTTTCGCTGATCTGTGTCAAGATCCGCGACTTTTTCGCGTATCTGGACCACAGGATCCGCGTTATTTTTTTATATGCCGCCTTTCGCGAGCTTAGATCACTTTCTATCAGCTGGACCCGCAGCATCCCCAAGGTGGGGGGGGGGGTTCCGACTTGATGCATTATAGTGTATATATTAAATATATGATCAGGGTTACCAACCTTGCATGAGTTCAAATTTGTTATAATGTATATTAAATCTATATGATCAGGTTTACCAACCTATGTATGGGTTCAAACTTGATATAGTGTATATATTAAATATATGATCAGGGTTACCAACCTTGCATGAGTTCAAATTTGTTATAATGTATATTAAATCTACAGGATCAGGTTTACCAACCTATGTGTGTGTGTATTATAGCGTATATTAAAATATATGATCAGAGTTACCAATCCTGCATTACTGTGTATAGAACAGATCTGTCAACATTTTCTTCGGTGGGAAATTCAAACTATATTAGCAGACGCATTATAGTGTATAGTAAATTATATGACTGTTGACGACTTCGATATCGGGTTCAAACTTGATATGTGTGTGTGTGTGTGTTATATAGTGTATATATTAAAATATATGATCAGGGTTACCAATCTTACATTATTGTGTGTGTGTATAGAGCAGATCTACCAACATTTTTTTCTCTTCTGTAGTGGGAAATTCAAACTATATGATCATAATTGTTACTCTCTCTCTCTCTCTCTCTCACATTTGAATGTAAGTAAAACTATCTCTCTTGTTGTCAAACGTTATGTTCAATCCGTTTTCTCCTCTCCCTCTCTCTCTCTCTTTCTCTCTCTCTCTCTCTCACTTGTTGTGTATGTCTCTCTCTCTCTGTGGTCAGTACCGCGCGCATGTATATGAAATTAGAAAGTTTATATTTATTCGACAAATATTAACGCCCTCTCTCTCTCTCTCTCGCTCGCAGACGTCGGAAGCAATTCCTAGTTTATAATGTAATTACCTGTGCGTGTATGTCTCTCTCTCGCTACAAACGTTGACAAGAATTCCCCTACTGCTGCTGCAAACATCGGTAGAAATTCCTACATACAAATATTTGGCAGCACCAATAAGGTATGATTTCAATCTTCGATGTAGCATTTCACATAATTTAATGTACTTTACAAATAGAGGTTTACAACGAAATAAATTAAAATAAACTATAATTTGTTTTAAATGGCCTTCAGTAAGTAACTATGCTAAACCATTGTAATACAAGAGGTCATTGACACGACTTTACACTGACACATTGCAATCTCTCACTCTCTCTCTCTCTCTCGCTCTCTTTCTCTCTCTCTGGGTTAAGCTGGTGTTGTACGTTACTAAAATCATAGCAAATATTTTCATTCTAAGCATGTATTACTGTTTAGCAATAATTACAACCCAACAAAGGATATATAAGTTTGTGTACATGGATTTGTGTGTGTGTGTGTGTGTGTGTGTGTGTGTGTGTGTGTGTTCTATGTAAATTGTTTGTACATCAATGAATAATATAATCGTGATAGTTTTAATGTAATGTGTATTGTGTATTGCTACTGCTGCTGCAAACGCCGGTAGAAATTCCTACATACAAATATTTGACAGCACCAATAAGGTATGATTTGAATCTTTCGATGTAGCATTTCACATAATTTAATGTACTTTACAAATAATTGCTTACATGTTCAGAGGTTTATAATGAAATAAATTAAAATAAACCATAATTTGTTTTAAATGATTAAATATATATTTACAGCACTGTACACAAACTTAAAATATAGTTTACAAACCGTTATAATACAATTATTCAAAATACATTTTACATTGATTAAATATATATATCACAAATAAACATTGTTATATAAAATAAATACAATATTAATAATTTTGACATTGCAAGATTTTTAAATAATAATTTCACGGCTGTAGATACAGTTCACATGGAAGTTTATCTGTAACATAACAATACAGTCGATATTAGAATCACGGATACGATAAATATTCAATTATCACATGCACACACACACAGTCAGTGGAAAGAAAGAATCAAATGCGTTAAGTAAGTAAACTTTTTTCAAATATGTGTCATTTTTCATAAGTTAATGTACTTAGGTCGTAGTGTAGGTCGACTTCGAGGATGTACCCGATGTCGGAATCATCACTCACATTACGTACGTCCAAGGACTCGATTTCGTTACGATCGAGCCATCGGAAGTCTGCGTAAGGGAGTGGTTGCGACATGGCTGCACCGTATAAATTATTACAGTCCGTATACAGAATGAAGGAGGTCGGTTTCGATACATCGTACTGATCTGGAATCAAAGGATTGTTAGCGACTGCATGACGGTTGGATATCATCGCGCAGCCTCCGCGAATCCCAGACTCGACGAACAGATGCAGATTTATTTCTGTCAACAGCTCTAATTCGACCCCTGTCATTTTTAGCATCGCGTTCCAAGCGAGTCCGGGAAGCGAGTAAAAATGACACGGGTCCAAGCAGTAATCGCGTAAGGCCATGTCTCGGAAACTTTCAAAGACATCGGCCAGCAGCATTACGTCTGTCAACAAATACAAATCATGGTAATCTCCAAACGTACGCAGATTGAATGCACTCCACACGTTTTGCGCGTGCTCGTAATCTGCGGTCGAAATAGATGATTCCATCAACCGGTTATCAAAGTGTTCATTAGCGGGTAGACTTGTTTCGTTGAACCGATCAATACTGTCAACGTACTCGTATGGGTATACCCCCTTGCGTACGAGCAGATTGGTCTGTTCATCGAAACCCCGTCTAAGCATTTCCTCTCTGAGCAAAGGAAATTGGCTCCCGGACGTGGACAGATTGGTAACGAGTGTGTCCAGAGAGCGATTAAGAAATTGAAAAGAGTCTACGAAACGCAAGGGACCCAGGGAGAACGACACGTAACGCTCACCGGATGTTGCAATGCAGGATACGTGTTGGTCCTTATATTTTCCTGAACCCTGCATTAAATGGTGACAGTCGTAGCCACGAAGGTTGTGAAAGAAGACGGGGATATGACGAGGCATTTTGTAGCTTAGATTACAGCTATTGTGGGCTGCTCCCAAGAATTTCCCCGTAAGATGACAATGATTGCGTACCTTGTCATCGTCTGTCAAAGGGCGCTCACACAAATGACAAACGGTGGCGTTAGTGAACGCAACATTGTCATCATCGGACATAATTAGTTGTACGTTATGTCGTACTACATTCATCATATCCTCGGCGTCTTTCATCAACCACGAGAAGAAAGTGTCTACGACGTTTTCACCTCGATAAACTTTAGCCTCTCTCCAGAGTCTGTGTGTATGATCGACGATAGCATAGGAGATACCTGACGGAATATGCATCGCTTCGTATGATGTGGACGATACAGGAGGAGAAGTTATTTTCTGACGGGCACCGTTGCTATCAACTGAGTAGAATTCACCTAACTCGTGCACTGTCGTCGGGACGTTGTTACCAGGTGAACACGATTGAAGCGGAGTGATGAGGGACTCGAAGTCGGCGTAGACGGTAAAGGGTACTTTAAGACAGTGCGCGTAATTTTTAAATGACATAAACTTCTCCTCCTCTGTGGGCATTTTGGTTTTCTGCTCGCCGTGAGGTGTGCAGTAGGGGGAGATGATCGGACAGACCATGTTCTGTGGAGAAACGATGCAGGCAGTAGTCGCAGTAAAATGATTTATTGTTGTGTTTTGTAAGGGATGATAACAATTTATTAATGCTACTGATAAGACAGTAGTGTTTTCGGCTATTTGTATCGGACAGAAGTAAAAGATTAACGTGATGTAATCTGTCCTTATTGGGGGTAATTCTTAACGGATAAACCTCATTTTTTGATTCGTTTCTGATATTGTCTTCTATATCATAGCCGAAAACGTTTATAGAAATGTTGGGATTCTGTGTTTCAAATTTAGAAAGTGAGTTTATAGAAACAGGGTACTCGATACTGGACATATTTAAAGTGTTTATGAAGGGGACGTATTTTGAAACAAATTCTTTATGCTTTTGTTGAGGATGTATGTGAGCTAGTACGGACCATAGAAAACACATTTCATCTTGGGGGTTCTTGATGTTGACTACTGCCTTGGTGAGTGCAAGTTTTCGCGGGGTTGGAAGGTAGGAGGACGCTGCTAGAGGCCGGTACCGTCCAACAACCAGTTCCAGCTTCAGTACAGCATCCACCGACCATCCGCTCCCGTCACGGGTAAAATTGGATATGCTATTCATGATTTTATCGTAGGATTCATCGAGTAGACAGTTCAACTCGTCGTTGTCGTCCGTGAGCAACGTACGACAACGTCCGTGGAAGACGGCGTCTTTGGTTACCTCTTTTTCTTCGCCGCTGTCACCATCTAACACAGTTTTAGTGAAACGTATCCTGCACGCAATATGCCATTTGATACTGCGTAGACGTGCTTGTTCTGCCAGAATATCCTTGCACAATAAAGGTCGCACCTCGGTCATTATCGGTACTATATCTTGATCTTCTTCTTCTGTGCCCGTGTACACGGGCAAGTAATTAAACGTTATGAGGGATCCTCTAATACTCGTGTTGCGCACGATATAAAATCGTGTCATATCTGAAACAATAGAAACACATGTATTAGCTAATAGGAATGATGAATAACACACACACACACACACACACACACACAAATTCATGTTTGAGGTAAATAGATAGTACACGTTAGTAATAGGCTAGTTTATTGCAAACTGTGAAGATGGCAGCTACTCCTGATTTTAGCATTGAAAGTGAAAGAAGAAAATCGTTCAAGTATTGGGAAGTGACTTTGTCAGCCCCGACGAGTTAGCGTTTGCCGGCTTTTACTACTATCCGCTAAATTATGATGTTTGTGGACATAGTATGTCATTCATAGACGATAGAGTTAAATGCTTTTGTTGTGGAATTGAATTAGTTCATTGGAGAGAAGGTGACATACCTATGGTGGAACATGAAAAATTTTCTCTGTCATGTCAATTTCTAAACGATGTCAAGAGACAATACAGTGGGGAAGAAGGCGACAAACCTATGTCAGAACATAAAACATTTCCTCTGTCATATCAATTTCTAAACAACATCAAGAGACTATCTTGTGCATGTTAGACAGAGTTGAATCATATGTTAATTCATATCAAGCAAGTTTTGTTTGCTACATAATTATAGAGAGAGAGAGACAATTGGTATTTAAAAAAATTTTTACCTTGTTGAGGATGTCCCTGTTCCTGCTGATGTTCTGGATTCTGTTGAAGGTCAGACATGGTGATATTCAGACGTGAGAGTGAATACTGAAAAAGAAAGAAACTGTTATAACGCTGGTATTATGTTAGTGTATCTTAAACGCTTTATATCACACAAAGTAAATTAGAATATCAATTTGTAACATACAATTTGTAGCGCAGTAGTGTTCAGCAACGCGAACGAGTGTAAGTAACACGCTGTTGTGAAGTTCACCGGTTATATATTGTGATGGCAGCGGTATGCGAACATCTGCTCTCCGGTACCAGCGGTGGACACAGCGACCCAATCCGGCATCAGCAGCCACCGAGACGTAACCAACTTCGTGTTCGGAGCTAGCCAATCAGCGATGCCAGTTAGTTAATAAAACCTGGGTCGGTAGAAAATTTTGAACACTTCATCGCTACGCCATCGAACACACTTCATCTCCTCTCCTCTCTCGAACGACAACGGGGCGGTGTCAGCCGGAAGGAACGGCGTTCTTGCGTCTTCACCCTCCAGTTCCGCGCCAGCGATGGATTTCGCTGGGTCGGCAGCCGACTCTACAACCAGTGCCGGAAGAAGAGGAGGACTGCAGTACGCCGTGAACAGCGGGCACTACCAACATCGCCGTTCTCGCAACTCGGTCCTTTTTAGGACCACCAAAAACACTAGAGTGTACGATTGGTGCCAGCTGTCATGCGGCAAGCCTTTTGTCCGGTGACAATATATAGTGCAAGCGTTGATGTGTGTGTGCAACTGTACTAAAAAAGCTGTTATGCGCATGAGCAAATAATTCAAATGCATATATGTAGATGACTGAAAACAGATGATATAAAAGTGGTTGCACTGTAGTACTGTATGAACTTTTGTTTATGAAACTATCGAAAAAATACAATAAGGACGATATGAGGAAATACAAGTCCATACTACTAGCAACCAACGGACACAACAAAAATATAAACACAATACGCGAATAAACAGTAACAGTGGCGTCAAGTACCGACTAGTAATATCTAAGCCAGTTGTCATGCGGCAAGCCTTTTGTCCGATGACAATATACAGTGCAAGCGTTGATGTGTGTGTGCAACTGTACTAAAAAAGCTGTTATGCGCATGCGCAAATAATTCAAATGCATATATGTAGATGACTGAAAAGAGATGATATAAAAGTGGTTGCACTGTAGTACTGTATGAACTTTTGTTTATGAAACTACCGAAAAAATACAATAAGGACGATATGAGGAAATACAAGTCCATACTACTAGCAACCAACGGACACAACAAAAATATAAACACAATACGCGAATAAACAGTAACAGTGGCGTCAAGTACCGACTAGTAATATCTAAATTGTTTGCACGAAAACGTACAAGGGGTGGCTATATGGAGATGAAACCGAACACTGCAATCGATTACGTGCATTGGGATGATCCTAACGAGTTGGTTAATAGATTGAGACTGTTAATGGCTTCTCAAAGTAGTGGCCATACTGGTCATAGGAATGAAATCGTTTCGATATTGGAAGAATTACGTGAAGCCGGTATTATCATATAAAAGCAGACGCACCGTTCTATAACCACCAGTTCTTTATAAATATGACTATAGACATGATATGTACAGCTAACGCTTGAAGCATACTGTGTCAAACATGTGTTTCTCGCTGCTTACTGTTAACATATTTATAATGAAAATATATACATTCATAGTACAAATATAAACAAGTAAAACATTTGTAGATCTGAATACGAACTCTGAAAACTATCGTACATATTGTAATGCAAAACGGTCTTTCTCAAGTTAGCGCATAAGACATTTTCCAGTAAACGTAAACTTTATTCAGTTCAAGAACATGCAATTAGCAGCCGATTGTTCTTGTATGTGTGTGTGTGTGTGTGTGTGTGTGTGTGTGTGTGTGTGTGTGTGTGTGTGTGTGTGTGTGTGTGTGTGTGTGTGTGTGTGTGAAGTTAACATGGTTTAGACAAAATACAAACGTAAAGAAACAATTTGATACGTGCGTTGTATGTGTGTGCGAGGTTACGCGACGAGAAGTTTAGAAAAAAATTACAGACCGATTCTGGAACCGTTAGAAGCTATTTCACGAAAGTTAAGTGGTGATATAATGGAGGAGGGGAGGAGGAGAAGAAGAGCCTACACAACATGTAATAACTGAAAACGAAAGTGGCACGCAGAGTCATAACGCTTCTCATTTCAGTGACAATAGCGCATGGAACCCTAACACTTTACATTTCAGTGACGATTCATTAGCAAACAAATATATGCGTTTGTGCGAATCGGCTGACTGTAAACGGATTATAGATCGTATGTATGGTGTTCGATACGAAGGTGGTAAATTTATGATAGGTGATTCAAATGTGAAAATCGATGATAACGAGTGAAAATCGATGATAACGACAACTTTCATGTCAAAGGAAAAATTTACGAGGGTACACCTGGTCTGTATGAACTTTTGTTTATGAAACTACCGAAAAATACAATAAGGACGATATGAGGAAATACAAGTCCATACTACTAGCAACCAACAGACATATGATGAAATTAATTTCTATTTTTAATTTATTTGTGTGTGCGTATGTTTGACTGTAGTGCAGATTCTAATTTACAAAGTTTTGATGAATACTATTTGAAAGGACATTAACTTATGAGGAATTAATTTCTATTTTTAATTTATTTCACTATACACCTCTGAACCTATATGTAATTATTTGTAAACTGTGTTACCTGTTGCAGCAAACGTTAACACTAGAACGATTATATTATTATTCAGTGATATATACAATTTACTTATCATATAATCTGTATTTTCGTTTTACATATTTTGGATGAAAATTACATACCACTCTTTCATACAGTATTTTTAAATTAATAAAACAGTGATTTTGTATTATTACTGTGTGTGTGCGTGTGTTTGAATGTAGTGCAGATTCTAATTTACAAAGTTTTGATGAAAGGACATTAACTTATGATGAAATTAATTTCTATTTTTAATTTATTTCACTATACGTCTCTGAACCTATATGTAATTATTTGTAAACTGCGTTACCTGTTGCAGCAAACGATAACACTAGAACGATTATATTATTATTATTCAGTGATATATACATACAATTTACTTATTAAATCTGTTATCAGTTTTATTGGACCTTGTGTGTGATTACGTTGCGTGTGCGTCTGTGTGTGTGTGTGTGTGTGTGCACGTTGCGTGTGTACGTTGTATGTATGTGTGTGTTTACGTTGCGTGTGCGTCTGTGTGTGATTACGTTGCGTGTGCGTTTGTGTGTGTGTGTGTGTGTGTGTGTGCACGTTGCGTGCGCACGTTGTATGTATGTATGTGTGTGATTACGTTGCGTGTGCGTATTAGATCTTTCTTATGACATATATATATATGTCAGCTAGAAAAACCACGCTTTGTTGTGTTAGCGTTTCAGACAGCAAGAAAATGTACTACCAGCACGCACCGATGAATTTGATCACTGTAACGTGATCAATGCGAGACTGTTTCTAAACGACAAGTATTATCCTTACGATAATTTAAACTTGGATATTGGGAAAGACTGTTTTGCATTATTGTACAATATGTACGCCAGTTTTCAAAGTTCGTATTACCACCGTTTAGACGGCAGCCCAGTACTGACACCGGAATTATTCAAATCAAAAGCCCCGCTGTTTGTATTCGATTGTAGCAGACAAGACAATGCCCTTAAGTCTTCAGCAGTTGATGTACGTTTAGAATTTGAATCGTCAATGAATTTTCCTAGACAGACGACCGCCTACTGTATGATACTACATGATTCGCTTGTAGAATATACGCCATTGTCCAACACAGTACATAGACGTGTTTAAGTCTTATTTTATACATATTTTGTAAATACTAGTTTTAAATATATATTTTCATATTTGTAACATTATAATATTGGAGCTGTGTGTGTGTGTGTGTGTGTGTGTGTGTGTGTGTGTGTGTGTGTGTGTGTGTGTGTGTGTGTTTTAATTGTAAAACTAGTTTAGATATATTTTAATACTTAGATATATTTTCATACTTGTAACACTATAATCTTGGTGCTGTGTGTATGTATTTTTAATTGTAAAACTGTTTAATATAATCTTGGAGCTGTGTGTATGTATTTTAATAAAATGTATATATTACACACACTTTATTATTATTTGTATAACCCACTCCATAATGTATACTTACTTACTTGCAGCAAACTAGCGAGCGTTGTCCACACGTACCCTTAAATAACGAGCGGACGTTGTACACTTAACATTCAGCTATACCTAAAATATATGTTCAATTAGAAGTGAGACATAATAATTTGATCATACACACACGCTTGCGCGCACACACACACACACACACACACATGTATTAAATTCAATAAATAATAATGCGCTTGATGATGTTTTAATGCAAATAATTTAGGAAAGTCTACATTCCACTTTCATAAGGAAATGGTCACCGCTTACAGCTATGCATGCCCACAACAGAATTAGAGAGATATAAATGTCATCATTCGCTGTGACCTGCTTTCTAAATTTGTTACATTAAAAATGTTTGTTTAAAGCAATATTTCAGAGAATTGTAACAGACATAATAATAATTTGATCACACACACACACACACACACACACACACATGTATTAAATTCAATAAATAATGCGCTTGATAATGTTTTTGCGTTTAAATAAATCTGTACACTCACCAACTAGTATGTGTGTTGTCTATACACCCTTAATGATGAAAGTTGTGTGTGTATACTGACGCCGTACAATACTACAACAGTCTTTCAACTATTTAAAAAATGCAGTGATAGCTTTCACGCAGGTGGTCAAATGAGAAATTGCTACTAAAAAAAAAAAAAAATATACGGTAAGAATATATTTCAGACAATTGTACAGATATAATAATTTGATCATACACACACACACACACACACACACACACACACATGTATTAAATTCAATAAATAATGTGCTTGATAATGCAAATAATTTTTACGTTTAAATAAAATCCTAAAATATATCTTCAATTAGAAGTGAGACATAATAATTTGATCATACACACACGCGTGCGCACACACACACTCACACACATGTATTAAATTCAATAAATAATAATGCGCTTGATGATGTTTTAATGCAAATAATTTAGGAAAGTCTACATTCCACTTTCATAAGGAAATGGTCACCGCTTACAGCTATGCATGTCCACAACAGAATTAGAGAGATATAAATGTCATCATTCGCTGTGACCTGCTTTCTAAATTTGTTACATTAAAAATGTTTGTTTAAAGCAATATTTCAGAGAATTGTAACAGACATAATAATAATTTGATCACACACACACACACACACACACATGTATTAAATTCAATAAATAATGCGCTTGATAATGTTTTTACGTTTAAATAAATCTGTACACTCACCAACTAGTATGTGTGCGTGTTGTCTATACACCCTTAATGATGAAAGTTGTGTAAAAAAAAAAAATGTGATAGCTTTCACGATGTATATCAGCACACCTGCAGACGGTCAAATGAGAAATTGCCGCTATAAAAATACGGTAAGAATATATTTCAGACAATTGTACCAGACATAATAATAATTTGATCATACACACACACACACACACACACACACACACACACACACACACACACACACACGTACACACATGTATTAAATTCAATAAATAATGTGCTTGATAATGCAAATAATTTTTACGTTTAAATAAAATCTGTACATACAATAAAAATTAATGTGAATAATTTTTACGTTTAAATAAAATCAGAACATACAATAAAATTAATATAAAAATACATTAAGAATATATTTCAGAAAATTGTAGCAGACATAATAATAATTTGATCACACACACATGTATTAAATTCAATAATTTTTACGTTTAAATAAAATCGTTACATACAATAAAATTAATATACAAAATACATTAAGAATAATTTGATCACACACACATGTATTAAATTCAATAAATAATGCACTTGATAATTTTTACGTTTAAATAAAATCTGTACACTTACCAAAGACGATGTGAAGACACGTAAGACGTACAGTATCAGCATGCGCTGGCAGACAAATGAGAAATTATCGCTAATTTACTTTGCGTATATATATTGTACAATGGCAGTGGGGAAAGCTGGTGTGTGTGTCCGTTTTTGGAGTAATTACTGTCAGCGCCGCTAATGACTGACAGGTGTCAAATTAGAAAGTAGAGCGCTTGATTTAGACAACGTACACAAGGTTAATTACCTCCGGTTTAAGTACATTTTAGTATCGCTAATTACAATAATCCATAAGTAGCACGACTTACTGACGCTTATGTAAAACCGAGGACATAAAGAGAGAGAGAGAGGGAGGGAGAGAGATAGTTATTTACATTCAAGAGAGAATTGACTCATCACCCCGCCCCTGATATGCAAATCAGCTTCATTAAAAATTAAAAAAATAAAGCATGCACGACAAACATACTCTCCCGCGTCTCTGATTCTGGCAGACAAATATCCATTTTCACTTGATAGATAGGCGTACCATTTATACATATTTTGTAAATACTAGTTTAAATATATATATTTTTTCATATTTGTAACATTATAATTGCATAACACTTTACCGTACATTGGAAGAACGAGATTGGTGTAGAGAGAGATAGTTATTTACATTCAAAGGGAGAATTGACCCACCACCCACCCCTGATATGCAAATCAGCTTCACTAAAAATAAAAATAAAGCATGCACGACAAACATACTCTCTCGAGTCTCAGATTCTGGCGGACAATATCCATTTTCACTTGATAGATAGACGTACCATTTATACATATTTTGTAAATACTAGTTTAAATATATATATTTTTCATATTTGTAACATTATAATTGCGTAACACTTTACCACACATCAGAAGACTGAGATTGGTGTAGAGAGAGAGAGAGAGGGAGGGAGAGAGATATTTATTTACATTCAAAGGGAGAATTGACCCACCACCCACCCTGATATGCAAATCAGTTTCATTAAAAAATAAAAAATAAATAAAGCATGCACGACAAACATACTCTCTCGAGTCTCAGATTCTGGCGAATGCGTTGCTCATATAGTTTGAATTTCCCACCACAGAAAAATGTTGGCAGATCTGTTCTATACACTATAATGCAAGATTGGTAACCCTGATCATATATTTTAATATAACACACACATATAAAGTTTGAACCCATGCATAGGTTGGTAAACCTGATCATATAGATTTAATATACATTATAACACGTAACAAATTTGAACTCATGCAAAGGTTGGTAACTCTGATCATATATTATTAGTATACATTATAACGCATCAAGTTAAACCACAGAGAGAGAGAGAGAGACATACACAACAAGTGTGTGAGAGAGAGAGAGAGAGAGAGAGAGAGAGAGAGAGAGAGAGAGAGAGAGAGAGAGAGAGAGAGAGAGAGAGGGAGAGGAGAAAACGGATTGAACATAACGTTTGACAACAAGAGAGATAGTTTTACTTACATTCAAATGTGAGAGAGAGAGAGAGAGAGAGAGTAACAATTATGATCATATAGTTTGAATTTCCCACTACAGAAGAGAAAAAAATGTTGGTAGATCTGCTCTATACACACACAATAATGTAAGATTGGTAACCCTGATATTTTAATATATACACTATATAACACACACACACACACACATATCAAGTTTGAACCCGATATCGAAGTCGTCAACAGTCATATAATTTACTATACACTATAATGCGTCTGCTAATATAGTTTGAATTTCCCACCGAAGAAAATGTTGACAGATCTGTTCTATACACAGTAATGCAGGATTGGTAACTCTGATCATATATTTTAATATACACTATAATACACACACACATAGGTTGGTAAACCTGATCCTGTAGATTTAATATACATTATAACAAATTTGAACTCATGCAAGGTTGGTAACCCTGATCATATATTTAATATATACACTATATCAAGTTTGAACCCATACATAGGTTGGTAAACCTGATCATATAGATTAATATACATTATAACAAATTTGAACTCATGCAAGGTTGGTAACCCTGATCATATATTTAATATATACACTATAATGCATCAAGTCGGAACCCCCCCCCCCACCTTGGGGATGCTGCGGGTCCAGCTGATAGAAAGTGATCTAAGCTCGCGAAAGGCGGCATATAAAAAAATAACGCGGATCCTGTGGTCCAGATACGCGAAAAAGTCGCGGATCTTGACACAGATCAGCGAAAAAGTCGCGGATCTTGACACAGATCAGCGAAAAAGTCGCGGATGCTGTGGTCCAGTAGAAAGTGAAAGTGATCTAGGCTCGCGAAAGGCGGCATATATTTGAACTTGGCGCGCGAAAGGCGGCATGAAATTCTATTGGTCGATGCTGCGGGTCCAGCGGTGGTGGTGGGGGAATAACGGTACTTTGGTCAGGATCCTCATTTTCCCCCTACTTATGCATATGTATATTGGCATTGATTATTTGACAACTCCTGCCTAATTACTATTTGGTGGCCGTAAAAATCCATTGCCGACACTTTTTTATTGGTTGGCCTACCAGTTCTTGGGTCGGTTTGTCGAAGGTTGAAATGATATCCATATTGCAAATACGATTTGTTTCCGCAATGCGTTGAAGGGCTTCGTTCGGTCTCTGGATAATTAGGCCTATATATCCCTGCTGTCAAGTTCTTCCCCAACCAAAACAATAGCTACTTCATTGATGGCTGTAGCATTAAAACGCCCCTCATATTCACCAACTGGCATCCTGTCAGCTCGTATAACAATTTTGTACTCATCAGTCGGCATTCTCTCCAAAGCTGTTTTGAACACTTTTACTAAGTTATTATGTTGGTTCAACAGGCTTTGAAGATTTAAAACAATATCCTTTCTTGTATCGGGGACATTTTACAGCGTCGATCTACCTTGGCTTGACGTCTCCCATGAAATAGATTTGTAAAAACTTCAAATTTTCATTTGGGACAGGGAGCAACGACCCGACTTTGTGATATATTTGTCCTTTCACTTTAAAAGTTGGCATCAAACCATCAGTTTCTTCGATTGCTGCTGTCGTACCGAAATATGTCGTCTGAAACATGAATTATATCTCCGAATATTTTGGAGAAAATGCTTGGATTCTGAAGTCGTTCCTGACATGTACGAACAAAATGGTTCTCGTGGCTGATTCAATGGTTGTAAAATTACTTTTCCATTAGATCAGTACATCCCAGGCAATTCAGTTTTAAATTTTTTGCTTGACAGAATTTGGATATCACATCCTTCTTGCCAACTGTAACTTTTGGATGTAACGAATAGTCATAATTTGGATCACACCGAAAAGCCTCTGAAATCAAATTACCTCGTCTGCTCACTTGTCTGACTTGAGCATGCCGTATGCCGTCATTCAACGTCGTTCTGGTGATTCCAATTCAGCCTGCCTCACGCGTTTTCGCTCGACGCGCTCCCTATGCTCCCCAGGTGTCTCTGCAGCCCTAATCTCTGTCTGCCTTTTCCGTTGTTATTCAAGCCGGACTCACGTTCCTCGTCCTTCCTCGCTTAGCATTCGGATAGATCTGCCCAATGCTTTGACGTTTTTTTTTCGGAAGCATTCCGCAAAGTAAGGTGACAAAGTACTTGTACTTCAAAGGAGAGTTGATTTATAAGGACGTAAAGAATAAAGAAAACAAACGAGATTGTAAAGTTATTTAAAGGTGAAGTTTAAAAGGACTATTGTTAACTTGAACTTGGAAGGAGGGTCAGTTTAATAGGAAGTGAAGAGTACGGAAACAAACGGGATTGTAAAGTTATTTGAAGGTACAATTTAAAAGGAGTCTAGTTAAGGAAAACGAATAACGGAATGCAATATTGAGCGGAGATCAACTATTAGAGAAAGTGCTGCAGAAAAACAAGGCAAGGGATACGTAACGATGCCATAAGGGATGATGTGAAAATATTATGGAAACTATTGCGCTGGTATAGAAGGAGGTCAAAATAGCCACTCTGCAGCGATAAGTAGTGCAGACTATTCCTGTATTGGAACAGGATTGTAAAGACAAAATAGGTAACGCTAAGATGAGAAACATTGACAGATGTAGAAAACTCATTTGTCTGCGCTGTATAAACGTTTCTTACTCGTTTGGAATAACTGCAACGTAAAATAATACTTCACCAATTACAAACAAAAACAAGTAGGTACAAGTAGGACTATGTGACGTATTTAGGGTGATCAGATTTTCAACACTAAAAAAGAGTTTTTTGAATTGAACTGTTGTGTACTAATAATCATAAAAGTGACCACCAAGATCGACGGCATAGTTAGCTTTCATGACAGCTATAGAGGGAAGTTCGTCCCAACCTTTGTAACCAGTTTTTTGGACATACACACCATCCTCCTGTCTGTCCCTATTCTGATGACGAAACTGTCGAAACGTTAGTAAATAACGAAGGGACTGATTCCAAAAACGACCGTTGCTTTCGACAACCCCGAAAATTTTAGTAAATAACATGACATTATATATGATTACGAGTACACATATACTACATATACTACAATACATACATATACATACATATACACTAACACATGTATATACACATACACATACATATACATATATTACAACGTTAACGAGTTGCATGTGATGATGGGTGTAATCGTAATAATAATAACACTATGTAATTTGGTTTAAAATCATTTAAATATTTATTAAACAAAAATTCTTATTTTGGTTGCGAATTAAAATATAATTATTATTTGCTTGTGTGTGTGTAGCCATAGCACACATCTAATTATTACATATAAGTGATACTCTCGTATTACACATAGACATAATTTACAATCTTATACTCTAACACACATTTATAATTATCTAATATTGCTCTCGGCTTGGTCATTAGTGTGGTAATGATCAGATTATCTAATTATTTTCTAATGATCTAATCTCTTTTGATTTTACTGCATATGCATTGCTTTGCTTTCTAATAAAAATTTACTAATTACTTTTATCAATTTAAATATCAAAATTATAGATTCAAAATTATAGCTTCAAAGTTATTGATTCAAAATTATAGTTAAACATTCTTAAACATTACTCTAATTATTATACAAAGAATATTTACATTTTGCAAAAATTATTAATTTATATTTGAATTAGATTGTCTCTCTTCTTTACATCGTTAATTATTGTCTTTGTGTGTCTCTGGTTTACAAGTATATGGTTGTTTGTCACCTCATTGTCGTGGTAAACCGGCAGGGTGTCCTCTTCGGTCCTAGGTCCTTGATCCTGGATGCTCCTTTGTCGTCGTGTAGTCCTGGAGTTCTTGATCCTCGTCCTTCGTCCGTCGGATTCTCGTACGCTGGATTTTACTGCATGTACTTGGCTGCTCCCTCGTCTCCCGTCATGGCCTCAGGTTGCAGGTGCTCTCACGAAAATGAGTAGTCGTGAAGCTCCTGGCTGCTCTGTGGTTGAGATACAAACGTTGTTGTCTCCGAGCAGAGCCTCCGGCTGCTACGGTAGTTGTACCTGAAAGAGTTGTAGTTGTTGGGCAGAGCCTCCGGCTGCCAAGATGATTGAACGAGAAAGAGAATGAAGTTAGCGCGTCTCGTGTATTTATACCCAGGGCACTAAAATCATATTTCAACAATATTCTGCATGTCAGTCTGTCGAAGGCGTCACTTCTCACACACGATTCTTGTCACAATTAATTCGCCTGTCATCGCGAAATTCGAAGTCTTTTGCACACTACCCGATATTCTTTCTGTCGGTAATTTTTATGTGTTCACCACGTATAAACCGTTTTTCTTTATCTTAATTAACATAAGTTTTATTTATTTTTATTTTCCTGTAATTACACTTTTTATCTTTTTTACACTATTTTTTATACACATGTGCGTCTTATTTTTATACACACTTTGGTGTATTTGGTTTTGTGATATTATGCACACAATCTTTACAAAATAAATAAATTCATATAATTAATAGCGTCCTTAAGGGTGACGCTTTTCAGGAATTGACAGGTTTCACTCACACATGTAACATACGCATGTACACACAGACACAGCAAAATGCCGTGATCAACTTGTCTCGACATGAAAGTTTGGTCGTTCCTTATACAGTTCAGATTGAAAGGTGAATTATTATTGCTAACAATATGAATTATTCGTTTACTTTAATTAATTATTTTAATTACTTTGTGCAATGCACAGTACCCTATACATTTGTACTGTTGCAATATATATACATACATATACATATTATAACAGCACAAATTGTTTAATATAAATTTATTTGGGTAGGCACACTTTCTTGGCGACAATTATTTATACAACAGTACAAATTACAAATTTAATGTAATTTAATTTGTGTAGCCCCACGCTTTAGGGCGACAATTATTTATAACACTACAATTTACAAATTTAAATGTAATTTAATTTGTGGAGTGCCAAAATTTATATAACATTACTGGTAAAGTGTACCAATTAATGGAGTTTGGGTGTAATGGTAATAAGAGTAGTCATTGATTTAATTGTAACGAGTTTTCATAATTTTATTTATAAAATACAAGCGAGTTTAAGAATCTCAACTACTTCGTCATAAATATTCATTATTGTTCGCTTGAAATGTTCAAATGTTGCAGTACATTTAACGTTAAATAAATCTTATATTCTACAGTAACAAAGTTATATTCTAAATACTTATTTGTTAATATTAAAATTCGACTACTCAGTCTGACAGTGTGCTTTACTGCAGTTTCATTTTTTTTTATTATTCGTTTTTTTTTTATAATTTTCAACTACGTTAATTTATGTATTGCATAGGCTACTTAGTAATCATTAATTGCTTTACAAACTTTAAAATAAAATTTAAATTGACCAAATTAATCGTTAAACATCAAAGAAAATATTTTAATAAATTTTAAATCAAATTCTCTGAACCTCTTTATCTACTTTTTACATAAAACTCTTATTCATGTTTAAATTTCAAAGTGTTTTTTAAATGTCTTTGGTCTCTCATTTAAAATTTATAAATGGATTATCTGTCACCTCGATTTTGTAGCTCATACTCATGTCCTCCGTTGATCCGTATGTCCTCTTCTGATCGGAGTTCCCTGCACGTCTCCAGGTTCCACTCGTAGTCCTCCAGTTACTCGTCTATCAGGGTCCCATCTGGTTGATGTAGGATAGTGTGAGAGGTTGCTCTGCACTAGCTGCTGTCGTTCTCGCAGACGCCTCTATTGTTCAGCATAGCGTTCCTCTGCATTATGTAACATAGTAGCTTGTCTTGACTGACGGACGTTTGTGTGTGCCGACATCGTAAAGTATGTTCTATATTCGTATTCGGTAACAGATTAACAGTTACTATTTTGCACATATGACTAACATAGCGTCCGTCCGCATCTACTGTTTAATTAACAAAAATTAAAAACTCGCGTCGCCAACGGACAGAGCGTCCCGCCGCTACTGAAGGCTGATTGAGAAGAAGGGCTGGCTTCTCTCGTGCCCTATTTATAATCGAGCATCGTACAGCATCTGTTGGGACAGAATTCTGCCTGTTTGAAATTGCTCGCAGGCGTCAGTTCTCCCACTCTCGTTCAATTTCATATTTTCGCACATTTCTGCCAATGGCAAAGTCTAATGTGACCTACAGGATGCTCTAACGATGGATGATTTAAGTACACATGTCCAACGTAATTACCATCGTAATAGGATAATCCGTGTAATTACTACGCACTTAAAATTGCACTGAATTCGCACTGCGCGTCCTTTTCACGCTGTTTTCTCACTACACATGCGTATTAATTTTATACATATTTTGGAGTCTTTGAATTTTTCCTACCATCTATGGTTTTCTTATAATTAAATAAAAACTGTAATTTGACAATTATTCAGTGTGAGATTGCAAACTTCCATGCTCGAACTGGCCTCGTTCACACACATCACTTACTACTGTACACACTCTCAGCGACAGTCGTGTGAGTGTACAGGTCAGTTCCTGTCTGTCTACATTCCGTATTTTTAACATAAACTCAGCTTTCAATCTCATACCTGCTTATTTATTACATATTTATAAATTTAATTTAAATATTTATTTTATCTACTAAATGCACAGTACAGCACATGATTGCACTGTCGCAATATACATATACTACAATACTTGTATTTACCATAAAATGTATAATCCAAAGAGTGATTTTACTAATAATTCAAATGTTTCCTTATTTTAGTCTAAATTTTAAAATGTATTATTTTAAAAACCTTCACTTACCTTACTTTCAATCTAATGTTTATTGTTTTTCAAATCTTCAAATAATTTATCATTACTTTTCAGTTACAATGTATTTCCAAATACTTGAAGTACCTGTATCAGTCCAATCATACTTTTCAGTTGATCTGATCTGATTTAAATAAAAACAATTTGAAGAAAATGGTCAGATCGTTCGAAGGAAATCGCAAATTTTTGTCAAGTCCTTGAAATTGTACTGCGCAAATTAAAATTTCTTTAATAAAATCCAAGTTGAGTTTGTTCCTTTCGTTCGTACACTAACTTTGCCGGTGAAAATATACTCTTTACATTTGCCCTAGAGATATCATAAATTAAAAGTGTAAGTACTGATAACGACATCAAGTAAAGTAAATGCTTTTATCACAGAGATCAGTGGAGGGATCAGTGGATTATTATGATAGTGGAAGCATATTAACATTATTATTATTTCTAAAGGAAAAAGAAATAGTCGTCCGACTTGATGTAGTGTCTCGAACGCATGGAAAAAACATCAAAGCGGGGTTTCAACACTGATCACGTAGGTACTTATTAATCTCATCCAGACTTTCCTTTCCCGTATACGCCGCAGCTGCAGTCATAACCACGAGTAAGCCGTAATAAATTCCCTTTTCCCGGCCTCGACATTTATATAAACATAATTCTTTGACCAGTACTTCTATCGCTAACGTACTGATAACATTTTATACATGGTAATAAAAATTGTCTTAAGTTTTCAACGATTATACTCGAATGACATCTGTATATGAAACCTTGGAATCGAAAACTTAAATAGAAAGTTTATTACATTATTAAAACATTATAAAATAATAATATTATTATTATAGTAATTTATTAATTTAAAACCCTTTCCTCAAAGAATTTACATTAAATATACAGAGCGCTTTTGGAGAATAATTCATCATTATATACAGTATATCCCCTTCATCATTGCTTAGTAATCTGCCTTTCCACCCTTGCTCCTTTGGTTCACTGTTGTTGCTGTATTTGCATGTGTGTGCGTTGCGCGCGTGTGATACTATTAAATTATTAATCAATTACTTTTTCGAAACGTGTTTAGTGTTTTTTTTTAATTTTTTCAGGAATTAATCTACCGTTTTTGTGATTTAAAAATTTATTGTGATTTTAAAATTTGTGATTTTAACTACCGTTATTGTAGTTAAAAATTTCTGTATCAGGACAGCATATGACTGTGTAGATTGCCCTCATGTAGCCTACTGGTGGTTTAAAAAAGGCTTTTCTTGTGTCCAAAGTATCGATAAATAATTGATTTATATAGGTGTGTGTGTGTGTGTGTGTGTGTGTGCGTGCGTGCGTGCGTGCGTGCGTGCGTGCGTGCGTGCGTGTGTGTGTGTGTGTGTGTGTGTGTGTGTGTGTGTGTGTGTGTGTGTGTGTGTGTGTGTGTGTGTGTGTGTGTGTGTGTGTGTGTGTGTGTGTGTGTGTGTGTGTGTGTGTGTGTGTGTGTGTGTGTGTGTGTGTGTTGCAACAATACATATATTTGCATATTTGCCCAGGGCGGTATGTTTGTAAATATTTAGCATAGAAAATATATGATGAACAGGTTTTAACAATATTATGCAGGCTAAGAATTGTCAGAAAGCGTACACCTGCCCCGCGGTGAATACAGCGCTTGTGTGTTTGTGTGTGTGTGAACGCAATCTACGACAGGCAAAGTTTACGATGGGGTGATGCGTACGAATTGGTTGTTTCTCTGTAATCAGGTTTTAACCGGATAAAAATAAACTAATTAATACATTTTAAACCTGTGAACAAAGACTTACCCCAATTATATAGACACTATTACATTAAGGAATTTTTAACGAATATGGTGATAAACAAATTATTGCAGAAATATGTAATAATAAAGACGCTAAGTAATTTAATGTTAATTACTAGTGTAATTAAATAGTAATTAATAAGTGTGTTATATGTGAGTTACCAGAAAAAAAGTACGCAAACGATGATATCGCTCGTGCTATGAGGATGTTTACGAAATCGCGAAAATGAACCAAAAAGTGATTTGTAATTAAAAGGACGCTTTGCACAAAGTGACAATATCTAACAGGTCGAAAATAGTCCTAGACTTGTCAGATTTCCGTCCAGTAGAAATACCACCGGCAATTTTGGGGCGATCTCAGAGAGACTCAAGATATCTTCACACAATGTCACGCTGCTGGTCTGCCGATCGATCGAACCACACACACCAAGACTTATGGAGGAACTCTGGACCCATAAACAACAAACCGTAGAGACAGAGAACACAGCATCAGCATAATCGTCATCATCAAATTCTCAGGATTCAGGACACACACACACACACACGCGCGCGCGCAACGGTAACGTCGGCAGTACGCAGGTGATGAATAAACAATTTTTTTTTTTTTTTTGTGAAAAGAACTCTTAAAAAGAAACCTATATATGAATAGTAAAGACTTAAAGTTTTAAATCTAATCACTGTACATAAATTTAAATGGTAGTCAAAGAAAATAATTTAATTTAACAAGAAAATTTAAAAATACTAATCTTCTGTTGTATGTTAAAATTTGGGTGTGTCAGTAGAAATAAATAACAGGTTGGAAGTAAATGTTATATTTTTATTTTGTTTATAGGAACAATTAGTTTTATTCTTGAGATTTAATATTATTTTTGTTTGTAAATGAGTTACTATTATTATTTAAAATTTTAATCAAAGTCAGACACACCGAAATAAAAAGTGTTTAGATAAATTGTTTAACATGTCTGTTTACCTCGTAAGATTATATAGTTGTTTATTTTTATATGTTATGAACAGCATAGAAGGTTATATTGTATTTTTTGTAAACTTATAAAAGAGAATTTTTTTTTATTTTTATAATTCGAAATTTTAATATTTGCATATTTTCGATTAATTTTAATAAATCATAGAATTATTATTTTGAAACGGTTTTAATTAATTATTTCAGAGGGATCCAATGATTGAGTATGATTGACGACGATAAGGTGATAAACAACTTATTTATCTCTTAATCGAACAATTAACGTAAAGACAATTAAGAACATTCTTGTTCTATTTAAAAGTAAGAGTCAATGTTTATTGTAAAATTAGAATTAAAATCATAGATGTTATTGAAATAAGATTAACGTAAACAAGATCTCAAATTAGTATTGAAATGAAAAGAATACAAAGCATTTAATTAAAAATTAGCGTTTGATATAAATCAGTACTGAGAAACAAAAGATAAATTCAGTAACTATTGATATTTTTTAGTTACATTGCAATATATAAGAAAATATTTAAATATTGATATTTTGAAACACACTAATTGACTGAGTAGTCTGGAAGTGAGATTTTTCGTTAATACAATAATTAGTAGAATAGAATTTTTAGTCAGTAAGGATGTATATAGCATAAGCCTTACGGCATAATAACGAAATAATAACGAATGTTTTAAGTCGAAGTAAGTGCCATGTGCACAAATTTTAATAATATCAAATAAATTTGAAATACCGTTACAAGTTACATAGAGTTCTTATTACAGATACACGTGAAACCCAAATTAAATGTTATATTGTAACATTATTTGTCGCTCTTGAACGTGAGGCCAGACACGCCTATTTTTATTTATATCGTATCGTTGCATAAGAAATATCGCTTCCAACGTGGGGCATCACAAATGTAAATTATATTATATTTACTTATGCAGTTGTATCGTTACAATATATATATATATATATATATATATATATATATATATAGAGAGAGAGAGAGAGAGAGAGTACAAATTAGGATGTAGCGCCGATACAAACAATCCGACTTCTAGTATCTTCTGTGCAACAATCCGTTCTGTCAAAGGCTCCAAAATTTCCGACCACATAAAGAACCTACTTTGGATTTAAAGAATTATGAAAAAATAAAATCAGTCGTAGAACAAAAAAAAATATTTATTGAGATGCGATAAGACTTGCAGCAGAAACAACGTGTCTTACAAAGTGTTAAGTGTCCGGTCCGAGTGGACCAAAAAATGTTGATGATGCGGCCCGTGGGACCGAAAATGTTTTGTTGAAGAATGTTGAGTGTGAAATTTTGTACTTAGTTGATTCGCCAGGATGCAGAAATGATGAAGCGAGTGGACTGTATTTAATTCATTTATTTGATATTCAAAAGTACATTAGAAATATGCAGTTAGAAGTTGTTTTGAATGACAGGTTGGCTAATAAGCATAATGGATACAATTCGTATTAAATTGTTCTGTTGAAAGGGCCTAATGGGCCATATGAAGTGCGGCCTAAGGCCTAGATTGAATGTCGTAAAGAATATGACATGCGCTAATACGCGGCACTAGAATACTTGAGTGCAAGTATTTAAATGACAGTAAGGCTTCGAGCGAGCCTTACGCTGCTGACGAGCGTCTGAGACGTACTGTGCAGAGCACCGACATGAATGAGCAGATTATCGTAAAAATTAAAGCGCAGATTAGCCAACCTATAAAGTAAAATTATCGCGCTACTGCACATAAGCTGCCCGTCAAAAATCAATAGATTTTTTTACTATATTTTAGTAAATTATTATACATTTTGGTAACTTAGTTTATAACATACAGTTTTCTTAATAATGAAGTTAATTTCAAGGCTGAATTGAACCTTGAGTTGTAATATGAGATAACAACTGTACGTTAATGGTTTAGCGATAAGCATGAATAAAGATAAGCCTTAAAGATAAGCGTTTGTAAGCCAAGGTTGGCGAAAAAACTGGTCTTATGCATGATTAAAAATGTATGCGTCGGCAAAGTATTGCCGTCATATATTGTATGTGTACAATATCGAACGTTATGAAACATGAAAAATACATAATTAGACAATGCTTAATAATGTATGATCGGAGGCTCATCACATGATGGCCCGATAGCTTGTAACCCTATGCATGTCATAGATGGTTACCGTGAAATAATTGAGGCCAGTAGACCTGTACATAGTATTGTTTACATGAACAAAATTGCCACAAATTACATGTTTACGCGTAAATTTAGCATGGCGTCATGTATTGACCAAGTCATGCTATTCCTGAAGTTTCAGGAACTTACAATATGTTGTTGTGTGAGAACAAGCTAGATAGCTGACTGAATGCAAGCACATATATGATGACATGTATGTCATAATTTAAACAGAAATAATAATTGTGCAATGCTTAATCACAAAATACAAATACAATATAAAATAAACCTAGGCGTGGCATGGTTACATACAGTAGACGCAAAAACGATATGTTTTACAAAATACAAGTTATACAATAAATAAACAACAATTTAGTTAATTACAATATGAATACATATATTGAACAATCGTGAAAAGTAATAACAAAATTTTTACACAATAGTAAGTAAGACATGAGGCATAAATCAAATGTTGCATATACGAAAATACAAATAATAATGAAATCCTTGCATATTAACTAAACTAACACTTGCTTGAGTAAAATAAACAGTTGCTGACTCAAAAATATACAATTAAAGCTTATGCTAAAAACAAAAGTACTTATAACTAACAAGTCTCTTGAACATTTGATTTGTGTTCTTTAGAAATTATACAAAGGAAAATAAATCCCTTTTCTTTATTGTTCGTCCCTTGTAGGGACCAAACATATTTTATGGATTGGTCTGCGCAGAACACCAGTAGGTGTGCGAATGTCTACGACTCGAATTAAGTTATCTGGGCTGGGAAATGTGGCGGTAATTACACCAAATTTCCAGGCTAATGGAGGTAGATTGTCCTCATTAAGTAAAACTAGGTCCCCAATGGAAACATTATCCTTAGCGAATTTCCATTTGTGACGCTGTTGTAACTGGTGAAAATAGTCGCGAGACCACGCCTTCCAAATGCCTTGGACAAACTTCTGTAGAAGTTGCCAACGCCCAAGACGAGAGATAGGAATATGGGATAAGTCTGGGTCCGGTATCGCCGTTAATGGTGAGCAAATCAAAAAATGGCCAGGTGTGAGTGGCACCGGATCATTTACATCCGAAGAGATGGCAAATAAAGGTCGAGAGTTCAGACATGCCTCTATCTGAGACAAAACTGTCGTAAACCCCTCGAAGGTGAGTATAGACTTGCCTACCACGCGGCGCAGATGAAACTTCAAACTCTTTATGCCGCTCTCCCAAAGGCCACCGAAATGAGGTGACGAGGGCGGAATAAATGACCATGAGATCCCCTGAGAGGACGTGAATGACTTGAGTGATGAGATGGCATCCTTATTATGCCAAAGGTTGTAGAGATCATGCAAAATATTGCGGGCCTTCCTAAAGTTTGTGCCATTATCAGAGTATAACTGACTGGGTATGCCCCTGCGGGCCATGAAACGACGTAAGGCAGCTATAAATGCACTGGCTGTAAGGTCGGAAACCAATTCCAAGTGAATGGCCCTGGTTGCTAAGCAAATAAACAAAGACACGTATGCCTTAGAGAGAGTTCTGGATTTCTGCCCGCCATGACGGATCATGAAGGGACCACCATAATCAACCGCGCAGAATAGAAACGGCCTTGAAGGAGTGACTCTAGGAGATGGTAAAATACCAAGCCTCTGAACCTGCTGTTTGGCACTGAACCTGAAACACTTGACACATTTACGAATGATAGAGCGAATGACTATCCTGGCATTAACAATCCGCAAACGTTGACGCAGTGAGTGATGCACGAGTTGAGCACCAGCGTGAAGTAGACGAATGTGTTCGCGTTCAATGATGAGGCGGGTAATATGAGCCGATGGATGTAAGACAATAGGATGTTTAGCGTCGTAAGGTAATTGCGACTGCTGTAATCGCCCGCCTACGCGTATCACTCCAGAATCATCAAGAAACGGGTCGAGAGAAGCCAACTTACTCCTAATGGACACAGAAGATCCGTTACGAAGACAATTAATTTCGGCTGCGAAGTGGATCGACTGAGATTGTTTTATGAAGAAATTGAGGGCATGATGAATTTCGACAGGGGTAAGATCGCCCTTAAATTTGTCAGCACTGGAGAGTCTAATATTTTTGATGAACCGAAAACAGTAAGCGTATATGCGCGTTAGACGATGTAACGAGGAAAAGTCCTTAGAGAGGTCGATAGCCAGGGTAGACATTAGAGAAAGATTATGAATATGTTTCTCTTCCGCGATGACTTCAGAAGACGACGGATTAGAAGGTAAAAAGGGTGGAAAAGGATTGGACTCTGAAGATTGAGACAAACAAGTGGGACCGTGCCACCAAAGCGAACAATCGCGCAAAACGTCAGGGAGACACCCCCTGGAGATAATATCAGCAGGATTATGTCTAGAATTGATGTGATGCCAAGTATAGGTTTGCGTAAGACGCTGAATTTCAGCAACACGATTAGCGACGTATGTTTTCCACCTCGTTGACTGGACATGAATCCAGTAAAGAGCCACCATTGAGTCAGAATACAAATGAACACTATTAATGAACGAATAAAGCGCAGGAAGGACCTTAAATACGAGTCGCGATAGCAACAAGCAAGCGCATAGTTCGATACGAGGTAAAGACACCTGTCGTAAGGGAGCTACGCGAGATTTAGAACACAGGAGATGACAAGAGGCCGATGAATCTTGATAAATGACTCTGATATAAATACAACATCCAAACCCCCTTTCAGAGGCATCCGAAAAACCATGTAATTCAACTGTACTTGCCTCAAGCTTACGACGAATAGAACGTGGAACCACAATTTTGCTAATCAGACCCAATTTGTCGCACAAAGAATGCCAATCCAAACGTGATTGGCCTGAGATTGGTTCATCCCAACCAAGCTTGCAAAGCCAGAGTTGCTGCATAAACTGTTTGTACAAAAAGACAACGGGACCGATCACTCCAAGAGGATCGTATGTGCCTGCAATAATCGAAAGAATTCTCCTCTTGGAGATCCTTGATTCAACTGGGAATGATTTAATGTCAAACAGAAATGAATCGGCAGTATTATTCCAGAGAATGCCCAGGGTACGCACATTGTCCTGTTTGTTTAAGGGGCGTGATAAATTGTCATGATTTGCGACCACTCTGGGTTCATTAGATGCCCATTTATGCAACGTGAGACCGTATTGACTCAATAACGCACCTAGATCAGATTTCAGCTTGGTCAGATCAGAGATGGTGTCAGAACCGGTAAGCAGATCGTCGACATAGAAATCATTCGTTATAGCTAACGCCGCATCAGGAAATGAAGCTTGATGGTCCCTACCAATTTGAATAAGACAGCGAGTGGCCAAAAACGAAGCACTAGCCGTGCCGTAGGTTACCGTTCGCAATGCAAATTGTTTAAATGGTTCGAGAGGAGAATCACGCCACAGAATACGTTGATAGTGACAATCCCCTTCAGCCACGCGAATTTGTCGATACATCTTCTCGATGTCGGCGATGACAACATATTTATGCATGCGGAAACGTAAAAGAATAGAAAAAGGTCTTGTTGAACATTCGGGCCTACCGACAATATGTCATTGAGAGAAAGGCCATTGGTAGTTTTGGACGAACCATCAAAAACGACGCGCAGTTTTGTGGTCAAGCTAGACTGTTTAAATACGGCATGGTGAGGCAGATAGTAAGTATTTGACGCTCCTGAATTGATAGCGCAATTATCGATAAGCGTCATGTGTCCAAGATCCTTATATTCGTTAATAAAGTCGGCGTAATCGCGCGCGAGCTTAGCATCACGCCTGAATCGACGCTCTAAATTCACAAATCTTGCTTCAGCATTGGTGTAAGATTCCCCCAACGGGCTATGATCGGGCTTAAATGGCAGTGAAACCACAAACCTACCCTCATGATTGCGATGAGTAGAGCACACGAAATGCTCTTCACAGGCTGACTCGTTATCAGGTGTGTTGTCAGGGATAGTTTCTGCTTCCCAAAATCTTTCGAGAGACTGCAGAATTTGACTGTCGTTGTTCCTAGCTAGGAACGAAACAGCAGGACCCTTGTAGCGGCAGTGTTTGGGCAGGTTGCCAGCCAAAATGTAGCCTAGCTTTGTTTCCTGTATGATGGGAAAATGAGGGCCGCGTACGTATTTATTAGCTAAAATTAAATCCAGGTAAAATTGCGCCCCTAAGAGTATGTCGATTTCAGAGGATATATTGAAATTTGGGTCAGCCAGAAAAATGTTGTTCGGAATGTGGAATTGATTTATGTCAAACGATTGTGCCGGCAGATTGTGGGTTAATGCAGATAAGATAGCACATTTTGCCTCGAAGCTAAATCTCTGATAACGAGACATAATGCGTATAAACGCAAGATTAGTGGCGTAACACGCTGTACTGTTTATACCCGTTATTGGTATGTTGGATTTAGTTAAATTAAGCCGTAATTTCCTTGCAAATGATTTTGTGCAAAAATTTATTTGTGACCCGGCGTCTAAAAGAACTCTTGCCCTATGTCTGTTGCCAGCCTGGTCAATGACAAATACAACTGCTGTTGATAAAAGAACATTGTTCGTGGATTGTAATTTAAGTGAGCAATAATTACTACTACTGGCAGATATTGAGTTCGGCACGTTGTTTGCGTGCAACAATGTGTGGTGTCGTTTTGAACAGATCTTACACACCTGCTTATTCTTACAGTTAGATACAAAATGATCTGATCTAAGACAATTGGTACAACATTTGTGACTTGATACAAATTGTCCCCGCTCAGCGGTGCTTAATGCACGAAATTTATCACATATGTAAAGCGGGTGATTAGATTTACAACACAAACATGAGTAATTGCTTGACGCTGAGTGATAACTCTTAAATGTAGTACTGCCAGCAGCGTTTCTTGATTTATATTTATCATATTTATTGTTAAGTCTTAAATTCGGCTTGTTGAGTTGCTGTCCGGCATCGATAGGCAGTGTATTTTCTAACAGCTGTCTACGTGAATTTAAAAAATGAATGAAATCTGGAAAGTTAGGAAAATTATCAGGGTCGATAGACTCCTTCCATAGTTTAAAAGTAATAGGGTCGAGTTTAGTTGATAATAATTGTATGGTAATAAGTTCAAATGAATTCACTGACAGTTGCATTGCCGCCAGTGAATTAACGGAAGACGTTATTGTGCTCGTGAATTCTGCCAAACTTTGGACAGAGTCCTTAATTGTCGACTTGACTTGAAGTAAATTTTGAACATAGTATTTTGCTAGTATGAACTTGTTGTCATACCTTGCGGACAGCAAACTCAACGCTATTGAGTAATTTTCCTTACAGATAGGTAGTGACTTAATTAAATCTAAAGGTTCATTTTTTAAAGAAGAGTGTAAATAATGTAACTTCTGCACTGGCGTTAAATCGGATCTTGTATGCACCAAGTCCGTAAAAATTGAATGAAAATGCTGCCATTCCAATATGTTGCCTGAGAAGCAGGGCAAACTTATTGGTTTTAATTGCATGTGGGTCGATAATACGGGAGGCACAGTCTGAACATTAAATGTATCAATTAATTGCAAAATATTTGCTTCAGTCGAATATAGCATTTCTTCGACCTCAACTCGGTCTTCTTGAGCCGCGCTTATGTCTTTACAAATAAGTTCTATTTCAGACTGTACCTCGTCGTACTTCGATGCCAAGCTTTTCAGACTTTCAAGCCTTACTGTTAAAAAATGTTTTGTATTGGAATTTATATCAAAGTTATTTACGGCAGATTGTATTCGCACTATTGCGGACTTTAAGCCACCTCTCTTTCTGGTTAACACTTTGAGGCCTTCTTCAGCCATTGTACGCACCTTGTTATGATGTTATTGAGGTGATACCTTGTAGGCGATGTCCTCCAGCGTCGACGCCGTGGAGAAGATGGAACACAGCTCGGAGAGATGACAGTCTTGTTTGAAGCACTGAAGCTAGCAGGCTCTTGCGATGATGTTGTCAGGAGGCTCAAAGACGACGAGCGAAATGCCGATGGAATCACGCCACGGTCGTATCAGCGAATATGCTAATTCGCCCGTGATGGCCAGAAATAGTGGCAGAAAAATATTAATTATGAATGATACATCGGAAATCCAGGTCCGGAGCGACCAAAAAATGTTAAGTAAGAAGAGTGATCCGTACTGTGAGGACCAAAAAATGTTAATGATGCGGCCCGTGGGACCGAAAATGTTTTGTTGAAGAATGTTGAGTGTGAAATTTTGTACTTAGTTGATTCGCCAGGATGCAGAAATGATGAAGCGAGTGGACTGTATTTAATTCATTTATTTGATATTCAAAAGTACATTAGAAATATGCAGTTAGAAGTTGTTTTGAATGACAGGTTGGCTAATAAGCATAATGGATACAATTCGTATTAAATTGTTCTGTTGAAAGGGCCTAATGGGCCATATGAAGTGCGGCCTAAGGCCTAGATTGAATGTCGTAAAGAATATGACATGTGCTAATACGCGGCACTAGAATACTTGAGTGCAAGTATTTAAATGACAGTAAGGCTTCGAGCGAGCCTTACGCTGCTGACGAGCGTCTGAGACGTACTGTGCAGACCACCGACATGAATGAGCAGATTATCGTAAAAATTAAAGCGCAGATTAGCCAACCTATAAAGTAAAATTATCGCGCTACTGCACACAAAGAGAGGTGAAGAAAACCTGAAAAGTTTTCAAAGGAAAATAATAGAAAGAAGGTATAGTCTAAAAAATAAAACAGGAATACAGTTTGGGCAATTCTGTAAAAGACAAAGGAAAGATACAAAAAATAATCACGGAGTGAACATCTGTGGGTGTGCGAAACCCTAACAAAAATAGGGTGGAAGAAACACATTATGAGAACGGAAGAACGAAGAGAGATATTCTAGGACAGGATAAATTAGAGATATTGCGCACAGTGCAAGAGCAAAAATCAATATATAGCACACAAAGAAGACGGATTCTGCTGTACGATTAGCCAAAATCTTGGGAGCTGATACAAGCCTATCGGGTCGGTGGGCATTGGCGCTTTACATCTTTCAGTGGTCTAATAGAACTTTATTACTTTAAGGTTAATTAAATTCAGTCCAAACAATTGTTTTCCCATTTGTTGAATAACGCTGGCAGTTTGCCTTACGCAATATAGTTTTTTTTTTATCATCTTCGTTGTAGCTGACGCAGATGTATTCTGTAAGTGACTTTAGCAACAAGTGGAAATTGTTTTTATCACCACTACAAAGCGATATTGCAACTACTGCTGGATAAACTCCAACTGTACGCATACAATTTTATAACTTTTCAATCCGTTATGGACCGCCTTGGTCAGAGATAACTCACTAAATGCAGTGGCTGTTATTGGTAGGCTAAACTTTCAAAGTTGAATCGGTCGCGATTGATTTCAGGTATTAGTTTGTCTTGTGTTTTGTGTTTACATATTTGTAAATTTTCACATATGTTAATTATTGTGCCTTTGTGTGGTATATGTTTTATCAACACAAAACACGACTTTTGAGTCACATCGCTTCGCTACATGCACAATATGTCATCCAAAGAGCGAATAGGAAACATCCCTAGGAGTTAGCTAACAAACCAATATCACACCATCGCCGCATCTGGTCCGGCTGAAATTCAAGTTTCCCAAAATAATGTCACTACTCATTTACCTTACAGGTCATGTTTTCTCTTACTTCATGGAGATAATATTCTGGATCTACGTATCGCCCCCTTTAACGTTTACTTAAGAGTAGCCTATTGAATTATAAGTAAATTAATTACTATATCCACTTGGTAGCGCCAACAGCCGTTAAGTAAGAAGAATGAATTACGTTTTCCTTATTCAACGTAACGTTGTTGATTACAGGAAGCGGTTTTTCCTTTTATATTCTTCTGGTTCCAATGTGTTGAAAATAAAAAACAAAATGAATGCCACAATTTTGGCATTCCCTTAGTTAACAAAACTTTGTAACGTTAGAAGGTTGGACTTAACGTTCTGAAGGCCACTTCTTCGTCAGTTTCCATGGAGATGTTAGACTGCAGACAGCGTCGTTCTGACGTAAAGTGGTACTTGGTTGAGTATTTGTGTGATTTTCTTGATGACATAACTTTATTCTGTTACATCGGTGGCATGGGTCGTCGTCTTTAAACAGTGGGATAAATAATTTAATACCAGAGAGATGGTTAACTACAACTTTAATTACAGTTCTAACAAACAAAACAACAATAAACAAACGTATGCAACAATTATTCAAGTTTACGACTGACCAACACTAACGTGACAAATAATAAATATCACCTAAATAACTGTCGAAGTGTACAATCCAAGACACTCAGTACAGATGCTTTGATTTATCAACAAAAATTCCAACGGGATCGTTATTTTATAATGTTACTTCTCGCCTTTGTTGGTTTTAAAGAAAGTTGCTGGGAGATACGTGGATTACGTCAAAGTAAAGAAAAGAAGGCATAATAATGAAAGGGCGAGATTTCGAGTGTGAAACTTCACGACTCATTGCAACAGAAACTCCACATCAGTTTAATGTGGCCTAGCCTAAAGCTGCTTAACGATGGATTTCGGTCTATACGTGTATTAAATGGCTTCATTGCATATCCAGACGCTCGTAGCCAAGTGTCACGTGCAGTAACAGTCAGATTTCTACTGATTAACTTTTCTGTAAGCATGGTAATCGACTACACAGGACACGCACACAACTTTATACTGTAACAACGGTCACACGGGTCGTAGTGCTTAAACAGTTAAATAAATAATTAATTACGGCTAAAATGGTTAATTACAACTGTAAATACAGTTGCAATAAACAAATCAGCAATAAACACTCATATACAAAAATTCTTTAAGTATACGATTGATGAACACTAACGTAACAAATAATTAATATCACCTAAATAACCTAAGATTGACCTGGATGCCGGTAGAATATTCGACCACAATCTGGAAGGTGCGCCTGGAAACATCAAGAACGTACAAGAGTGGAATTATTGCGTAATTCTGCCGCTCACACAACGCGTCACGTAAGCCACGCATGTTTTTTTATCTCGTCAAAGTAACAACACGATTTTGAAAATATACCTTTGTGCTCTTTCTGAGTTATCGTCACACTGTGGAACGTGTATAGTAACCGTGGAACGTGTAAGACTTTATCTGGTTAAGTGACTTTGGTTGTATTCATCATCCTCAGCACTCGCAGTTTGAGCAAAATGTAAGCAAAATATTTAACTAGCTCCTCGATGTTCCTCTGCCACGTGTTTCAATTCTGTTACTCTTGATTTTCAAGTAATTCTTTGAAATGTGAATACTATGCAGAATGTAACGTGAAAGGTTAGCGTGTGGTTTGTGTGTTAATTACACATATTCGGATTCTATGTTTCAATATAAGAAAAAGTTCCTGTAAACGTCACTATAGAAACGTCTTGTCTTCCGTCTGGCCGCCATTTTGTATTTTTTAAGAAGAAATTAGTATCTCAAGAAAGTTTTAAGATAACTTAATAAAATTTGGTCCAGGTGTTTACACATGCACTTTAATAAATGAAAATCACGGTTATTTTGTGATTCCAAATTTCAAAATGGCGGTTATTTTGATTTTCTGAACACTAATCGCTCTTTAAATTTTAATTTTTTCAAATTATGCTTTATCACTTAAATTCTTTAACAGTTTATTGTGAAGACAACGTCACCTTGTTTATTTAAATCCAATAACATATAAACTATGGCGAAAAACAGTCTACTGCCTTAGAACAAATAGAATGTGTCTATTAGATCACGAATAGAGTCTAATCTTAATTATCTGAAATAAAAAGAAGGGCTTCACTATAAGAATTCATAATAAATGTTTAAACTGCCACCAGTTGTCTTTAACAAATCTTTAGTCTACAATGCAAGGATCTTTACACTCATGGAACACTCTTGGTACATTTTTTATTTCCTGCCAATTGTCAGTAATTCTTTGCGGTAAATACACAATAATTTGAACTATAGTTGAGTACACTGTGGTTTTAACTTGCCCCATAGAGAAAACGTGACCACTCTATGAGTCGCCAAGCCAAGTCCATCTTTCACCCAAACGTTCATCGGAAAAGTGACATACAATGTGATTAAAGTGTTCTCGACCACCATTATGGCCGTTCGATTTCTTATATCTAGTTAGTTTGATTTCTCTTCAGTGAAATTTAGTTAATTTTTCTTAAGAAATTCAAGAAGAAATTTTAACTATTAGGTCTTGTAAGTGTTGTAAATACAAATAAAAGCAAATGAATTTAAGAACTGTATTTAAGAAAATTAACTGACGGCATTATTCAGTTAAACTGCACGTGCTGTAGCCGAACTCACTAAAGCTAACAGATGATTTACAAATCGAAATATGGCATTTTCTGTTAATTCCAAATAATTTTAATTCTTGTGATTGAAATTGTGATGTGTAAATAATTGTGGTTAAATTTGTTAAAAGTTATTAATTTCTTTGCAAATAGATTCTCTGCAATGTTGTAAATTACCGTTACTAAGTTAATAACTAAATAAATTCTTCCTAAACAAGATGAATCGAAGACCGGCACAAATAATGAAGTCGTCGGAATTGATAGGTAGGCTGTTTTCCGCCATAACTCGGTTATTTTTTTATCAGAAGCAACAGACAAGATCTTCAACTAAACAAGATGTCGTTGTCTTCACAATAAACAGTTCAATAATTTACCTGATATATCATAGTATGATAAAATTAAAATTTAGAGAACTATTAATGATCAAAAAATTACAGGGACCACTAATTTGAAGTTAGGGTTCACAAAATAAACGCGATTTTTATTTATTAAAAAAAATTAATGGAAACATGTGAACCCAATTGCACTAAGATATTTCAATCACTTCTTTACATATAAAGTTTCCTTAAAAACACAAAATGGTGATGGAAAGAATACGAGACGTGTCCGGACCCATGTTCGTAGGAACTTTTTTCCTTATATTGATGCAAGAATCCAAAAATGTATAGTAAAGACACATTTTACGTTAAACCCTGTATATTTATAAGAAAATAATTATAATTATAACAATAACACTGTTGTTGCAAATTTAGTTTTTAATGTGTATCATATATTGTATCATATCATTATACAACTATTCCAAAGTTAATTGGGTTAGGACTACACAAATAATAACTACGAGAAAAAGTGACAACAAAAATTAAAGGAATCTCTACAGATATACGGGCTGATAATACAGACGTGTATATAAGATGTAGAATTGTAATGAGATTAAAGGTATACATAGTTACCCTTCTTCTCAATTTTTTAATTTGAAACATGAACATAGGAATGAGTGTGTGGTGTCAAACAAAAATATTTAAACACAAATTACCGACAATTTGTTGTTTAAATGGAAAAACCAAACTCTACCACTAAATCTACCTCTTATATTTAATGTGAGCTTATACTTGGGAATTTAATTTTTAAAATCCGTTAGATTTTATTCATGATGTCGTTTAGAGGAAAAATTATACAAGAAGTTGCGTGGTTTAAAAAACAAAACCATATTTATCTTCAAGTTCGCGAACTACTATCTATCGATATATAATACAGTAGGATAAATGGAGTACTATGATGTATATTGATACATACAAAGATTCTATAAATATATTTGATGTGTAACTAAGAAAGTTAAACACGTTTATGGTGTCAACGCGTGCCTGGTACAAGACACAAACATCGTACTCTCTAAGCAAAGACTTTTGCATCAACATAGTAATTTATTAAACAGTCTGAAACGTCATTGTAAAGCTTTCTAAATCCCTACAGACGAGCGTAAGATAGTTACACGAACAGATACAATACTACTTGAGGGACTATCATTAACAAAGTTGAGGTATTTAATTAATAAAATTGTGTTAGTGGTTATAATCACAAACAGAAGTAACACTGTTGCAAACCACTATATTAAAAAACTACTATAGAATTGTTTCTATAGTACTGTGCAACAGTAGTATTTCTGCTTGAAGTTGCAGTTGTTATATTTTGAAAGAAATCCTAAATTCAATAAACCAGGCAATTGTTGACCGAATAATGCAATAGAATCAACTATCTTGCCAGATATCTAAAAGGCACAGATATCTCGGTTTAAAGAATTCCACTGATACAATTTGCAGTAAGACTTTCGTCTACAGTGACTATAAATGAAGGACCAGGCCTGATTTAAAAATTGCAGGAATTGGTTTAGAAAATTCCAAGTTTCTCCCATCATGGTCAAATGTATATTATAACGTTTATGAAGCCCCACGTTCTTGTGAGCCATTTATTTTGCATCGTTAACGCCGTTTATTAGCAACATTACTTACGCTATAAAATTATGACAAGTGTAATCGTAATAATAATAACACAACGTGAAATTGTTTAGAACCATTTAAAAATTTATTAATTAAATTTTTCAATTCTTTTGGGATTTAAAATATCATTATTATTCGCATGTGTGTACCCGTAGTACACATCTAGTTATTAACATATAAGTAATACCTCGTATTACACATAAAATATAATATACACTCTTATACTACAATAAACATTTGTTATTATATAATATTGCTCTCGACTTGCTCATTTCTTTGATAACTATTAAATTATCTGATCTCTTTTTTAATAATCTATTTTCTTTTTATTATATTGCGTATGCATTTCTTTGTTTTTAAACAAAATTTACTATTTACTTTCAGATTAATTTTAATATCATTGATTAAATTATTTATTCAAAATTATACTTTCATATGTTTAAACATTACTCTAAACTACTATACAAATAAACATTCACATTTTCAAAAATTATTAATTCCACTTTGAATTATATTGTCTTTCTTTTTACATAGTTAATTGTCTTTACTTGAGTCTTTTCGTTTTTACAAATACATGGTTTTGTTTCACCTTAGTTGTAGCGGTAATACTCAGCGTATCCTCCTCGGTCCTAGTTCCTCGATCCTGGATGCTTCTCTGTAGTCGTGTAGTCCTGGAGTCCTTGATCCTCGTCCTTCAGATCCTCTCCGTAGTCCGTTGCCTCGTTCCGTACGCTGGACTCTATTCCATGTATTTGGCTGCTCCCTCGTATTCCGTCATAGCCTCTGGCTGCAGGAGCTCTCACGAAAGTGATGAGTAGTTGTGCAGAGCCTCCAGCTGCCGCTGTGGTTGATCGAAAAAGAGCTGTTGTCGTTGGGCAGAGCCTCCGACTGCCACGGTAGTTGTACGAGAAAGAGAAATAAGTTGGTGTGTCTCGAGTATTATACCCTAGGGCGCAAAAACCATGTTTCGACAATTCTCTGCAGGTACCAATTTGTCGTTGGCGTCCCTTTCTAAACACGATTATTTTCACATTTATTTCGCTTGTCTTCGCAACATGCGAAGTCTTTTGCAAATTACCCGATATTCATCTTGTCGGTAATTTTTATGTGTTCACTGTGTATAAACCGTTTTTTCCTATCTTAATTAATATAAGTTTTATTTGTATTTATTTTCACTATATTCGCACTTTTTATTATTTTCGCACTATTTTTTCTACACATGTGCGTCTTTATTTTATACACACTGTGACGTATTTGGTTTTGTGATATTATACACACACTCTTTATAATTTAAATAATTCATATAATTAATAGCGTTTATTTAGGGGTGACGCTTTACAGGAATCAACTGGTCTCACACACACACACACACATGTAAAATACACGTGTACACACAGACACAGCTGCGTGGCGTGATTAACCTGTCCAAGCATGAAATTTGGTTGTTCCCTTTACAGTTCAGATTGAAAGCTGAATTATTATTACTAACAATATGAATTATTTATTTAAATATATTAATTATCTTAATTAATTGTGCAATGCACAGTACCCTATACATTTGTACTGTTGCAATATAGCATGCAGAAGTTCAGGATTTATACTTTTTTTCTGTATCGGCCATCTAAGGACCACATGCCAATTTCAATTCTTTACTCTTTGTTCTTTTTTTTTCAATATTCTTTCATCTTTTTACTGTGCCTCTTCTTCCTGTTTTCAGTCCACTTTGAACCTACGTTTTTCTCTCTCCTACCCTGGAATCCTTCCATTTTTAACACTTTTGCCCGAATAACTTCTCTTTCAATTGCTTCTTCTGGGGATTTATACTTTATTGTATACATTACTCCTAGTAGAACATCAGAATATAGTTATTATTTATCAGAAAGCTGTAAAAAAAAGGAAATGTAAATTTATAAAAACAAAGTCACGTATGAAAATAAAAAAATAATCGGGAATTAAGAAAAAAATAATCACTTGAAAATATTGTGTGTATACATAAATGTAATAATTTTGTAAATAAATCAAAATGAATGTATGATTAAAATTGCGCGCGCGCTCACGCACACACATACATTTCCAGGCCGGCTCTACGATTCACCAGACAAAATGATATCTTTCAGTAGTGTGCATCCACTGAACCCGCTTGTGCTGCGAGTTGTCCTAGGTCCTAGGCACGGGAAATCACGACGTGTGTCAGTTGGAGTCATCCTCCTAGGAGTGGCAGCTAATCGATCCATACAACGATAGCGCTTATCGTCCAACCCAGCGTAGCGTGGCTCTAAGCTCATAGAGCTTAGAGAACTACAGTCGTAGGAAACGACAGAGATGCGCCCCTCGTATGGAGCCAAGCCGCAGAAATTCTACTTGTACGCTACATCGTACAAGGGGCCCCCATCCGAACTCTCTGTGTTGCTAACGAACTACCGCGTTGTACCGGAAGAAACAGGCTTCCATCGGACTGCGGCGGTTAACAACTTACACGTTCCAGAGCCTAAGATGTCCCGCGCAAATTCTGTCTGTCTGTTCCTTACCCACCTACAACAGTGGTACCAAAATTATAGATAATAGATAATAGATTTACGAAGAGAATGTATGAATCCAAGGTTCATGGAAAAAATCTGAGCGTTATGTAATTTGAAACGAGAGAGACCAAAACCTTTGAATACAGGGGATAGAAGACGAAGTAGAGACGGTGGTGAGGTGAGTAGGAGACGTGATTCGGGACAGAGAGATCTGGCGGAAAATGGGTAAAAGAGACATGTAAAGTGTATGGTGGAATGAAGGTTTGGCTTTCTATTTATACTTTATTTATATATTTCTATTTAGGTATAGGCCTACAGGAGAACATAGAATAAGTGTAAGTGATTTATATTTTTGTACTGACATGCACGTGTTTTTGGAGTTTCAGGTCCTTGAGTTTATCCAATAAGAAAGCGAAGTTTGGACATTATACGAGAAAAAAGTAAACAAGGGAAACGTAATGCTCTAAGAAAAATTGAGGTAAGTACAAAACGGGATCATCCAAGACATAAAATAATTAGAACCCAGCTAACGATAGGAACGGATAAGCGATCAGGTATTTGACAGACATTCTATATGGTCGGAAAGCAGAATTACAAAGAAAATGTATGAAGCCAAAATTAAAACAAAACAGGAAAGGACAAAAACAGAGGAGAGAGGTGTAGGTTAGGACACTGTAGGAAATGTGATACAGGATAGAGAGGTTTGGGAAGAGACCGGTAAAAGAAAATGTACGTGTAATTGACGTTTCTTCCTTTAACTTTGATAAATTATACAGTGAAACATGGTTAATTAGAAGCTAAACGCGTTGCAAATTGGGATATTAGTATTCAGCGACATACAGTAGTCACTGTCTTACGCGGAGAATTCCTCATGAAAAATATATTCAAACTATTATATTGAGCCAATATACACGAATTCACTTACGCTATAATTCAACCACTCTAAACTACAGTATTTTCTATTTTATTCGCATGAAATCACAAAGTGCCGCTGTGTTGTATTTGCTAGAAATACGTACTACAGTATTTGTATTTGTTTCTAATACGATAAGACAATTAACGCTTAATAACTGATATACAGTTTTAATGAGAAATTCAGTTACCAAAAATGGGAGAGAATTGGAGTGGGTAGCACTTATGTCATGTACCGCCGTAGCGTTCTGTACCTACAGACTTTTGGCAGAAAGGGAATTCTTTTGCGAAAAGTAAACTTAGGAAGGGCGTTAAAATCTCAGACATTATGTAAAATTGTGTAGACCTATTTTCGTAAGAAATGAATTACTGTACTGTATTATATACTGAATTAAATACATCACTAGGTATAATTAAATTGTAGAATTTTTTATTTTCCCCCCAAAAAGCGAAGATTGCCTATTACCGCCAGAATAATTCGAATTAACCAAAAACGACCAAAATAAACTTGGAATTACCGGGCTCTTATACGTTATATATAAGATATATAACAAATTTAATTTTGATATAGCAAAATTCAAAGAGACCAAGAAAAAGTTCTGTTTATCCAAAATTCGAATTATCCAAGTTTGTTAACCAAATTTCATTGTATCTCACAGTAAAAGAGAAAGTACTAGAAGTATAATTTAATTTATATTTTAGTATATAATTTTGTACTTCAATATTGTTGAGTTTTATTTTGTATTCTATTGTAAATTTTGGTTTTTGTGTCGTAAGAATTTGTAAAATTGACATTACTTTGGTATTGCGACTGCCCTACCCCTCACCATAGGAGGGCATATACATTTTATAAAAATCAATATTCTTGGGTTTACTTTATATTATAATGTGAGTTCTGTTTTTTACATATTGTTTGATAACTAGTGCTCGAATATATTAAGACTAAAAAATCTGGAAATATCAATGAAAGCGACGGAAATGTGGCCTAAAACTGATTACGTATGTCCTACAGAAATAAAGAAATACGCGGATTGTGTAAAACTGGAAAACCTACGTTCAGAATAAATCTTTTGTTGTTGTTGTTTTTGTATAAACAAACGATGTACTTATTTTTAACAAAATGATTGATTCAACATCTAATCTAACACGTTCTTCAAAAACTTTATTTCAATTTGGCCAGGAACGCACTAAACCGAGTACGCACAAATCAAAAAATCAAAAAAACACCAAAAGGAGGACAAAGTCTAAGGCGTAAGTCTCTGATGTATTTCATTTTGAACGGAATGCACGATAATCGAAGAGTTAGTACGATCGCGGCTTTGGCCCCTGCCTGTTTGACGCCTAGTGGATGCGTATCTCGCAACCTTCGTTGTGAGCAAGCGATGTATATGTGTTTTTCATAGGCACCTCTGGCTACGTGAGAACTTGTAAAGAGTTTTGTTTTTCATCGACATTCAAGAATTCACTAAAAAACTGCGATTGTTAGGTAATAGCAATTATAAAATGACACATATTTATACTTTAAAATTGACGAAATATTCTGTACTATAATTAGATTTAATTAGTTTTAATATAATTATTAGTTTCTAAAATTTAAAATAAACAGTATCAACCAAAACGCTGCTAAGGCAACCAAGTAGTACCAATTTCAATTAATAGATAGGGGCTTGGTTACCCACGAACGAACACCAACCGTGAAAGCTGTCACAACTGAAGGGAGGTGCGTAATTCAAAGATGTCAGTTGTTTCTATCTTTCCAGGTACGTAGACATTTGTGTACTTGGTAAAATGACTCTGTACCTGCCTTAAGCTATAATAACACTTGCAACACGTCAGTTATTTCCCTGCTTTTTAGTAAGTCTACAAACCTGACTTTCAATAGACATTTTTTACTTATATCTGTGAACAATTAGATTTTCGAAAATTAAGTTTTCACCCATCATGTAATTTCGATTAGAATTGCTAGGTTATTGAGTGAGTACGTTATGTATTGTGTTTACCCCGGTATAACTCGCGTCCCACTGTGGTGATAATACGTTAGAAACACAAAATTGTTTTTTTTCTCGAGTTGCGTCCTATACTACAACAATATTACGTTTTTGACGTCTAATAATACTTTATTTTGACACTTTCTAATAAACACAGATTTTCAAATACGAATGACTTGTGATATAATTATTTAAGGGTATTAATTATTATAATTAATATAATTTATATAATTAAATAAGGGTAATAATTGTAATCACAAAATGAAAATATTTAATGTTCATGTCAATTTATTTACAGAACTATTACATTTATACAGACAATACTGACACGGGATTGTTTCTTTCTTAATTTCCTACTTTTGGTTTTGTTTTTGTAAATTTACATTTCCTGTACTTTACAGCTTACTGAAAAATTTTTTTTTCCACTAGGAGTAAAGTATGGAACTTCCCATACTTCAGCATGCTATCGGATACACTGCAGGTTCAATAAACATTCGAAGGCTGCCTCTTTCCTACAGGATAAGAGGTCATAATCTTCAAAAGTAAAGATACAAATTAAAACCTGTCCTCAACCATTTTAACACTAAGCGATTTCGCATTCGCAACTCAGCTATAGTTTACTGCAGCCCTACTCATATAACTAAGTAGAACAATTATTTAAATGCACTTATATGACTACACTATTACCGGATTTTTTTTTTTATTTTTACAGTTTATTTTTCCTGATCCCTCAGGAGGGGGGTGGGTTAACACCTACAAATCTCTCGCAGCGCCATAATGTATGACAATATAAATAAAGAGCTTCTGAGTTTAAAGTAAGTATTCGACATAAAAGTATTTGAGCAAGTCTTTATCTTCAGTTGCTTTGGTGAAGCAAACACTAACTAACACATCACATTACGGTACTATGGAACGTCAAGTGGGCTAAACCAGTGGTTCCCAAACTTTTCAGTCCGCGGACCCCCACCAAAAAAATTAAAAATTTCACGGACCCCGTCTGAGTTCTGAAATAAAACAAACAGTAAATATTCTACAAACTTTTATATTTTAATTAAAATATATTAAAATCAATATTCTCTTAACTTGCAAAATTATAATATTAATGATATCAAACATAGTTTAATGTGAACAATAAAGCTGCTTTTGAACAACTATCTCTCCAATATTGGGTTTAATGTCTGATAATAATTTCAATACTAAATCACTCTCGACTTCAAGTTTATTTCTTAACTTTGACTTTGAGTACACACATACTTACCGCTGGGAAAATGCGGTTTCACACAAATAAGTAGAGGGAAACACAGTTAAACGCTTCAAAGCTTTTTTTGAGAGTTCAGGATAGTCAGTCATTACATATAACCAGAAGTCAGCTAGCTGTAATTGCGAGAACTGTAATTTTAATGATCTGTCAGTTGAAAGTTCTACCAATGAATCTTCTTCCTCCAGTGTGAGAGAGAGGTTAGTTGACAGCCCATCAGCAAATGGATTCCTTACTCACATGTCACTGTCACAGGTCACTGGAAAATAATTCCCTTAGCTGCAAATGCAGTTGCTCCAAATGAGACTTAATAACGTTGAGGATCTCCTTTGGAACACTTTCTCCAGACATCTGGACGAAATATGCCATGGAAGGGAATTCTTCGAAGATTTCAGAGTTTAATCTTTTAATCCAGAGCTTCAATTTTTTTATCATCCCCTCGATTTTATCTCGAACCTGGAAAACAGTGATGTTTTCCTTGCAGGCTTAAAGCGAGTCCATTCAGATGACGGAAGATATCAGCAAGGCATGATAGCTTCAAAATCCAGTTAAAGTCATGGAACCTGTCTTAAAGGACAAAGCTGGAATCAAATAAGAAGAGCTTTACTTCATCCCTCAGTCCAAAAAAAATACTGGAATCTTCTACCAATTGTTTTAAGATTCTAACGTTTAGATTTTAAAGTATAAAAAGTTGGTGAAAATTACGGTATATTCTTTTTTTTAACTTATTCTTTTTTCCCTACTTTGGGAACCACTGGACTAAAGCGTCAAAAAATAAATGCGGAATGATCAGCACATAGAATTGTGTTCTTAGAGGAATGGACAGAGGTAAATTTCCCCGATCTTCAAAGTATGTTAACAGAGGTTGTACAGGAATGTGTGGTAAACTCTTCTGACGGACTTCTTGGAAGGACCATGGCTCATTGGTCCAAGTAGTAATTCGAGTTATAGTTCAATTTTTAGTGAGGTTTAGGACTATACAATAATAAATACGTGAAAACTTGACAAACAAATTAAAAGAAATTTCAACAGATATAGGCCTACGAGCTGATATTACAGACGTGTGTGTTAAAAGTAGAATTACAATAATATTAAAGTTATTAAATAAACAAAAGGCATAGTTAAAAAGTGTCCAGTAAAGTTAAGAAACTCAGATAATTTGATTTGGACGTGTAAAATTCAATTATTGTTTTTTACTATACGTACCAATAGTTTGATTAATAATTATATTAGTACCTAAATGTTCAAAAAATATAAAAGAATAAAAAGTAATGTATAAAATATTTATATGCATTCCGCATTTAAACCTCACTGAGGAAGGAGAAAACCACTCCGAAACGACGTTTGAGGAAATAACAAAAAGTAAGTTTTTCACAAGTGAAAGTGCCTTAAATATTAATTGATAAAATATTTATCGGCAAACTAAGACCAAAGTCACTGTGACGAAATATTTAATTTACCGTATCACTGTGATGAGAATGTGTGGGGACTGGAATCTTAACGGAATCAAACAGTTCGTGTTTATATGGTTCCCTGTGTAAATTGTGTAATAAAAAACGATGTTAAACATATACAGGGTCCGCCAGTGAAGCGGGATATTTTGAAAGTCCAATAGTTCATTTTCTGCTCACGAGAGGGCGTGGAGGTTTTCGATTGTTGTTTTACATTTAATGCCATTTGTTAAACATGGAGCAGTGGTCCGGTGCACAGCGTGTTTTCTGCGTAAAATTGTTTTGTAAGAATGGTGACTGTGTGACTTCTGTACAACGATTGTTTCGTAATCATTTCAATATTCCACGACATGGAAGAATGCCGTCCGCTCATGAAATTATGTCATGAGTGAAAAAGTTTGAAGAAACTGGTTCCACATTAAACTTAAAGCATAGAGGAGCAACAAGGTCTGTAAGAACAGAGGAAAACATTGAAAGTGTTCGAGTAGCATTGACGCGTAGTCCACAACGTTCTGCAATGAAACATGCATCCGCACTAAACATTAGTGACACATCGTTACGACGAATTTTGCATAAAGACTTATCTTTTCATCCTTACAAAATTCAAGTAATCCAGGAGTTGAAAGATGGCGATATGCTGGCTCGCAGGATTTTCAGCGAAGAAATATTGCGACGTGTAAATGATGATGAAAACTTTATTCACCGCATGTTTATGTAAGATGAAGCACATTTTCATTTGAATGGATATGTAAACAAACAAAATAGTCGATAGGAATGATGAAAACCCAGGTGAGTTGCAGGAAAAGACATTACATAGTCCGAAAGTTACGGTGTGGTGTGCAGTTTCATCATCTGGCATTATTGGGCCATATTTTTTCCAAGACTGTAATGACCAAAAATTTTAATTTTATAAATTTTGATCGAGAAGTGCGTTACACAGGTCGAGTCACCCAACCCAAGCCAGAAGTAATAAATAAAGGGACAACTTAACAACATGTCAACTGGACGCTTGCTAGGAAACAATGAGAGAACGCCTGACACAACACTACAATAGAAGGTAGGATCGACTGTGACAGACTCGGTTCAACTCAGATTTACAGCACCACAACAAACTAAACAAAGGATACAGTACGGTGGCGCAGATACGGAGAAATTGTAGCGAACACACGCTGTAAGGTTAATTTGGAGCGTACCAGCAATAAGAAAAGGATACTCACACAAAGGGTTTAGGAGAGTCTTACCCCGTATGAAGACAAAGCAGTGTACACCAAGTGAATGCAGCCAGGAAGTGCGCACAGCATGAAAACATCGTAAGGATGACAACTAGTATTTATGACGGGAGACCGGAGTGGCATCTTGGGGATGACGACACGCAAGGAGCTACTAATTGACAGAAAAAGGGTCATAGGAAGTCAAACAATAACTAAATGCTACGTATTGTTCGCATGAGAATAACAGCAGGCCTTCGGAGCATACTTGAACAAAAGCTTGATGGACAGGCGCGGGATTGCTCTACATTCTAAGAAATGGTACGGAGCCCTTTCGTCGTGTACTTGAGGGGATGTCCGATAACCAACCAGAGTCTAGCATCTTCCCAGGACGCAAGTGGAGAGGACTGTCGTCATGATGGCAACGAGAACAGCGAATCAGGGGTCGAGAACCATGGTTCTTCATAGTGGTAGGAAATATCTGACCTATCGTGATTGACCAAAGGCGTATTTGCCAGGACATTGCATTATGGTCAATGAAGCTTAATAAAAACTGTTTAGAGGGCACGCGGACTCTCAGTCTTACTATATTTCGCAGTATTAATATATTTCTCAGTCTTTTCTAAAAACTCAGTTACGCAGTACTTTATTACTCAATTTTACTCAGCTCCCGCTTGTTAAGAACTAAGTCATTTATTCGCAAGTTAATCAGTTAATCAGTCTTCATTAATAACAGACTCACAAAACTTTACGTCAATATTTTACCGAGTTACGGAAGTGTACCGCGGTAGCGCAGTGTGAAGTGTTATAAATACCGCTAAGATTCAAGCACGATATTTTAATAAAACAATACGTCATGTAAACTAAACACAATAAATTAACGTATATAGACGCACGAAGAAGTTTGACGGTAGACAGTTATCTATACACGATCATTAACAATGAATGCACTTATGCAACACAAAACTTTATAGACTTTCATATTAACGGCCGACACCAACGGAGGACACACACACACCGCGAGTGAATCTTATCCGCGAGTGCTAAGTGATGACAAGCATCAAATCTACGCAACATTTACTTATTTGGATCATCAGTGGAAGGGAGTCTTCACCGATGGAGTTTTTGGATAATCCACTATCACAAGTAAATCTTCATGTTATTACTGTTATAATAACTCTACTGTCCTGACTCTTTTCAAAGAAACCACACTTTGAGAAATTATATCAATGTAATGATAACATTAAATATATAAAGCTACTCATCTGAGGCAAAATGAACGCATTAGTGTAAGATTAATATATTGATTGTCTATGTTTATGTATATTCATTGTGTTATATATATGTGTGTTTTTCAGCGAATGACGTAATGAATTCATATTGTAATTTGTATACTTATATATATGTTTTCTTTTATGAATGTACTTACAGGGCATAATTTATATCCATATATCGGAAGTTTTCTTTATTTGAATAATGTTAAATAAATAAGTATTTATTTGCTAAGTATTTATGCGTTCATTATTGTCATTTTACCTTGTAACAAACTCTAACGTCAATTGAATTATTTGTAGTAAGATTTCCTATATCGTTTTTATACAACTATAAGAGTCTCAGTGCAGTAATTATGCTAATCGTTAATGAACACAGTCAATCACATCAAAGTAATTAATATATTATGTAATTTAAATTAATTTGACATAAATTAAACTAATTGGATAATTACATCATGAAATTCCATAAATTAGCATAATTGCACGTTGTAAGACGATAGAGGAAACACCACAACTGTCAATGCAGACCGCTACACACACATGGTCAGAACATTTTTGATGCAACAGCTCCCTAGGTTTCCGGAAATTAATTTTTGCAGCAGGATGGGGCCACAAGTCATACTGCTCGTGTGTCCATGGCTGCTTTAAGAGAACTCTTCCCGGACGGACTCATATCCAGATACGGCGACATCTCGTGGCCTGCAAGATCCCCAGATTTGTCCGCATGCGACTTTTTTCTTTGGGGATTTCTGAAGAGCAGGGTGTACATTGATAGACCGCACACCATACCGGAATTAAAAACGAATATCAGACAAGAAATTGCACGGATTCAACCTGACCTGCTTCGTCGAGTGATGGAAAATTTTCGGTCAAGATTAGAAGAATGTTTACACAGAAATGGCTCTCGCTTGAGCGGCGTTATTTTTAGAAACTAAAATAATGGCATACATTACTCAACTCAATTCTGTAAAAAAAAATTCTGATAATAAATGTTTCATGAACAAATTGGGTACTTTTAATTTTCCCGCTTCACTGGCGGACCCTGTATAATGAAAATTTTTCGGTGTTTCTTCAGTGCGTAAGTATAAAATATAATATTTTTATTATAGGTTACTCAAACTTTTAATACATTTGTTTACTTGTATAGATTAGTTAAATATGCTTTAACTTATAGTTTATAATATGTAGTAGTACAAATTTAAGTTATAGTAATAGTACCTGCAAAAAGATAAAATCAAGTGAACTTTGTTGATGAGTCTTCTTCGGTTTTTGTAAAATTATTCGTTTTGTAATACGAATTGCAGGCAAGCGTGGATCCAAGCAAAGCGCTACATTACGCGCTGTAGTGTTTGGTTGGGACAGCACTCCCCTATGCATTGCGTCTTGGGAACTAGCGGTTCTGTTTAGACCTAAGTTTCTAGCGCTCCTGGTCGATGTGTTGTCAACTAAGTGGAGTTAGATGATAATGCAATATGGTCACGTGACTCCAGTATACTATATTATCTTTGCTGCATAGGCGGGAAATCTAAAAAGGGAATGCTGCTAGGTTTTATTCGAAATTACTTGTTATTCTGAGCAGATAGATTTGTAAGAATTCCTTAAATGTTTACAGTTTCATGAGACACATTTACATGTAATTGTATTTACAGAATAATGTTAAAAAAATTAATAATTAACGATGTTTCAAGGTAGACTCAAGAGACATGTAAAATGTCTGAAAACTGAAAACATTTTAATCAAAATTTAGTAAGCTAATGCATAAAAAGTGAATTAAGAAATTACAAAAAATTTTAAACTATTAACTGTACTAGTTATATCGACAAAGTAATTAGGTTTTTACATTTTTCAAGTACATGTGGCATCACAAAATAATCTGTGTATAAAACGTTCATAAAAAATTTATCTTTTAACGAATAAACTTGTTTACAAATAATTAAAATTTTAAACTGCGTTTGGTTTCAAGGATATCAATAATTTATTTTTGAAAACCAATGTGGTGCTTTGTAATTTCTATTGACGTAAAGTCACAAATTATTGATAAACACTTAAGTAAAAATCAAGAAAAACAAATTTATGTATTTTTTTTTAATTTTTACATAGAAACATTTTAAATTACAAAAATGCATATGGTGAGTAGAATTAACGAAGAAAATTTACAATAACACATAACACATAATAATTCAAATACCAGTTCTACCACTTATAGGCTATACAAAAATCAACACAAATTTACAAACATTATCTACAAGATCTAACAGCTAAACACCACAGAACAATTTGAAATAATACAAATATATAAACCTAAACATTATTTTGAAATATTATACAAATGAACAGACTTGAAGTTTATTGACAAAAAACCAAGAAAACCTTTAGGCTAAAAAACTGTATAGAAGCCCAATATGGATTTAAAACTAAATTGTTGCTTAACTCTGCCAATCAATTTAATTGATATACTGACATCAAATACTTCATTCACAAGATTAACACACTGACCAACACTGATGATTAAATTTTTCTGTCAACAGCGTTATGAATATATCTTGTGATAGGCGCTTACAACTATTTATTGTCTCCACCATAAATATTATACCTCAAAATAAGATTAATTTTCCTGGTATGTTTTATTGAATTACAATTTATATTTTTTACACCCAAAACCACTAAAATCATCAAACTAGTATAAGTCAAAACTAAATTTGTATAATTTAACGGCAAAATTATTATCCATGTAACAATTAGTTACGCACGTTAAAGAATAAAAAGGAAAACAAGCTAAAAAAAATTGTGTTTACCGTGGTAACCATAAGAACGACGTCTGTGGTCAGCTAAAATTAACGAAGACTCCAAAGCCTTGTATACAGCATCAACAGACGTCTGGAATACCCGAAAGTGTATTTTTTGGTACACGGAAGAGGCACACGAGACTCGAGTAAGAATCCCCTGTTGCCAGGTATCTCCGTGTTAACTTCTAGTTCTATTTTTGGCGGTATTGCCTCTCTCATGTTTGTATTTTGATTTTCTAATGAGGGATATACCGCTCTAAGGGAAAATCGAATTCATCTTTCTCTAACCTAAACAAGTTTTTAAAAGACATCGGATCTTCTGATCTCAGTTCTTGGCACAGACTGCTACACGCATCTTTTTCATTACGTCTGGCAATCCACGGTCTAATCCATAGTCTTTTCGTAGATTTTCTATCTGTTCTTCGTTTATGTCTTCTATCCCAGCTTTTATCTTCTCTGTTAGTTTTTCAGGTATTAACCCGCACACAACACCAACACCTTCGCTAATGAGATCCATTTTCATACTGACTCGACTCGTTCAAGTCTACTGCACGTGTGAACATTCCACGCACAAGACAGTTAGAGAGGTTTCTCGTCTAGCTCGGAGCGCGTGAACTCGAGCCATTAAACTCGTACGAGAAACTCGCACCGTGTGAACGCCGCTGGGACTGTTGAGTAGAGGTAGAAGGAAAAATACAACCTTACCTCCATATGGCGTCTATGGAAACGAGCGTCAGTTAGTACAAGCTGTCCACGTCTACTAAGTACCAACGGACTTTTTGGCGCGAGGAGTGAGGACGTTCCATTGATGTTAGAGTAGGAAACTATTCCTGAACACGGATGAGGAACTAGATGGAGAAAGCAACGCGATCTCATTACATTAAGAACGACAAAGTACCCCAAGAAGAACAGCGTATGGAATTTTCATAGATGAAATTTTCAGGACATCGTCTTACAGTTTGCAAGCCTTAAGGCTGAGGAGAAAAGAAGAGGACTACTCTTTGATGTAGTACCAAATACGCAAATTTAAACTTCTGTATAACGTTCTTTCGCTTCCATTGTCTTACTAGACAATGTCATAAAGATGAAACTCAAAATTAACTCTTTCGTAGACAAAACCCCGATACCTGAAGGACAAAATTACACGAATTAAAGAAAATAATAGTACAAGTTAGTAAAAATTAGTAAAGTTTAATAGTACAGGCGATATTAGGAGATATTTCTTGTTACTTTCTTTTTCAGACGATATTTCTTTCTCCTGTTTCTACATCCGACTTCTGCGGACTATGTAGAAAACGATAATAAAATCAAAACATAGTGATTCAAAAGTCACAGTTGCGATTGCCATTTGAATTTGTTTATAGAGATTCGCTTATTTCGACATTAAAAATTACCAAAATATTTTGTAGGGTTGGGCTGAATGGAAGTTGGCTCCTGAGAGACACTTTAAAGACTAACAATTAAGACGGAAACAAACGTGACATCATGTCGCCACCGCATTTAGGAATGACTTCAACCTGATAACAACAAACAACAGAACAAAAACGCTGCTTTTTTCTTATGGATTTTTATTGATCCACTGCGTCGATAGATTGACAGAGAGCGCCTCTCCCCTACTATAGAGGATTTCACACTACTAAGGAAAATTACAAAATTTGTTTTGTAAAAGTATTTACTAACTAAAATTAATTCCATTAAACCAATTTTAATTAATAGTTAATTAAATTAATCCAATGAAATTGTCCCTGTCTTACTTGAAATTAATTAAGTTGTTTCTTTTTGGCTTATAGGCCTATTTGTTTCACCAGCTGTGGATGTTTTGGGCTGATATGGTTGCTCAAAACAAACGTCGTCGCTTGCGTCAAAGCGATTTCTTTGCTTATCGTTTATCCAAAAGCTCGCTTTCATACAGTTTGTTTACGCTGAACTTCATAAGCCACACTAAAAACACTTTCTTGCTACTTATTCCTTGGCAGCTCCACGGAACACGTTCCGAAACACGTGCTTGATTCTCGAAACCTTTTAAAGTAAGCCCAAACATCTTGGTAGTACAGATGTAATGTAACTGTACATTCATTTAATGTAATTATGTAAAACTATATGTAATTTTTAATATACATAAACCTTATATTAATTTTAAAAATATAAATATAAAATTCTTAAATCTTATAAATATAAAATCAAGACTTTTTTGCTTCCTTGAGGTTTGTTTAGAGCATTAAATTGTATGCTTATCGTTAGACATGAGCAATTTTGGTGAAATTGTACTATACATATTACATCGCAGAAGCGTTTATTCAGAACAGTAGACCTACACATTTGGATACATGCTCTATAATAAAAATTGGATTTAATTAATTTTGATAAACTAAACGACATAAATCTTCCATTATAAATTGTGGTTCTATTATTTTCTAGCCATTAAGGAATTAAAAATCTTGACGACACAAGCCACTTTTTTTTTAATAAATGCATACAGTATTGTAAAAATGGACTCACTTTTAACAAAAAAAACGACAAAAAGTAAGAAAAAATGTCAATAAACCTTGTCACCGCTGCTTGTCGTGTTTTACCATAGATTTCCCGAACTCGGCAATATCCAGTCCTTTGTCTACTTCTTGACTACTCAACATATATTAGGGAAATGGATTTTTACTGATCCATCGGTAAAACCGTTTACAGTTTATCACTACCGTTATTGAGTTTTACCGTTTATTGACTAAACCACGCAGAATTCCTTGTATTATTTCCTCTTCTCACCACCCCGATGAATTGTTTTATTTTCTGTTTCTGCCTTTACATAAGGGGGACCATTTAGTAATTAAATGGACTTTAGTTAAATGGACTAGGTCGTCCATGTTAATTAAATGGATTTTCGCTTCTCAGTTGGGCACATTTATTGCAAAACTCGTTCAAGATATATTTATGAAATGTTTTTTTTTCTGAAAACCAAATACATAAAGTATGCAATGAACCTGACTAACTGGGACAATACGTATGTGCAAAAGAATAATTAGCGTGCTTTTCTAAAGAGAATGTTTTATAAAATACAAATTATTAACTTCCTTTTGAAAACGTAATATAATTTCACAACAGTCCTATGTCTTAATTTAAGGCTTAGTATGGGAAGTGTTATCAGATAAATGTAGTAAAGAATGTCAAGCCTGTAGCGATGTCTATACAACGTCACTGTATCTAAATGTGAAAAATATGCACTTACAGAAACTCCCGTTCAAATTTTTGTATACTTTCTTTCAAATACCATTTCTACTACATGCTTCTATTCTTCATCCTGCTCTCCTTACATCTTTTCACAACGGACTTATTTACTCTTACAATCTCAATTTTATAAAAAATTTTGACGTATATAATGAATAAAATATGAAATTTTTATGCGAAGTAGGTTTACTGTGTGAAATTACATAAAATGTGGTATAATATTGTACGTGGAAAATATTTTGGTAATTCAATCGATATGTCGTTTTGAGCAGGAAGAACAAGAGAAATTTTTAAAGCTACAAGTTAAAACAAAAATTTCCCATTCTCACCCAAGAGCCTGTTTGGTTCGCAGCCTGGTGAACAAACAAAACAAACTCGCACGCATGTGCACACACTTTAATGGACTAAAAATATATATTTTAATTTACTTAATTGACTGTAGGTATATAAAACTTTTAAACAGATTACAAGCGTAACATGTACTGTTTAACACACAATATTGTTACGACATCACAGAACAATCTACGTGTTTGTCGAATGTGCCAGAAGAATCTCGATGTAACGCGTGTGGCGTACGTGCTTGTCGACGCATTTTCGAGAGGTTTCTCGAAGGCGCCAGCCGCGCGGACTGTGTCAAGGCCGCAGTTAATTAAGTAGTTCACACGAGCGCTAAGACGCAATTAGGAAGGTTCTCGTCTGTGAGCGTGGGTATAAATACATGGCGGCAGCAGCCTTAGAGTCAGTATAGCAGCGATATATTTACAGTTCGTTTCGAGAGTTATTATCGGGCGACATTACTGTGCGCGTTCAAGTGGTTATTAGTTAAAAGTGTTGCGTTTTATAATCGAGGGGTATATTATAATACAATTGTGTTTAATATTAGTGACATTTTATTGCGTGTGAACAATTTATATTTGATTTGTTGTAGTAGACTGTGTTGTTAATTACGAACTGTTTAACTGTAAAAATTAAAGCTGGTGATTAGTGACTTAATTGGTGCCTTGTACTTATTTTGTTTCCACTGTACCTACGACGATCGAGTAGATCGTCGTAATAATATTTAGTTAAACAATACTAGTTCGTGATAAACACACGTGCGCACTATTAAACGTAGCAAATTTAAAAAATTGTTTGAGTCTGAAATTGATTCGAAGGATTGAAAAAAAGTTATAGCCTATGTCCAATATTTACTGTAGAACTTACACTACAATGTCAAAGACATATACAATGGAGATCCGAGTCGTCATTATTCAGAATATTAATGGATGATATCCTCTTAATATCTTGGCAAAAACATGAATTAAAAATAGGTTATTGGAAGTTGAATAGGATTAGTATCTCAGGGGGTCTTTGCAGATGATGTAGCGCTGGCATCTGAAAGCCGAAGAGAAATGCGTGTGCATTTGAATGCATAGAACTCGTCATTTAGACGAGAGGATACTTCTCGGTTAAACAAGAGAAGATAGAAAACTATAAACTGAGAGATCCATGACGGAACAAGTGAGAGTGCCCCAATACTTGGGAGTTGCAAAAGATGAGCGAGATCGCAAGATACAGAGATCTAAGAAAGCGACGGAAAAACGATTAAAGCATCACGAATAGTAATTTCATAAGTAAGAAAGCAATCTTTGGCTGTGAGAGGTGGTTGTTGATTTGAGAATCAGAAAAGTAGGATACAGACTGTAGAAATGGAGTATATTAAAAGACTCCTGGGGACCGAAAAGGACACAAGGAGAAAGAAATATTGACATAAGAAGAGAATGGGAGATACAAAATAACCTGATGTGCGTGAGGGCTTGCGTGCGTGTACGTGCGTGCGCGCGTGTGAGAGAGGGGGAGAGGACGAGTTAGTATTATGATTATTTTCTTGCAAGTGCAATAAAGTCTCTAATGTCTATTTATCTCCTTCTCTCTCTCTCTCTCTCTCTCTCTCTCTCTCTCTCTCTCTCTCTCTCTCTCTCTCTCTCTCAGGTGTGTTTGTGCTGTCGCACAATGTTGAGACAGAACTAGGCAGGACAAACAACGAAATAACCCCCGTGCCGTGACACAACACAAATTCGTTACGCAATGCTTTAATTAGTAAAATGGATATTAATGTTTTTCAGTAAAGATATGGTTTTTCTCTATAACAGACTAAGCTAAACAAGACATAAATTTCCCTCATTAAGTTTTCTGCGCCTGCTTTAATTCGCAACGTTCATCAGTATATTGTAGGCTATCCATTCCATTGATTATTTTCAGCGGCGAATAGGTGACACACAGAAAACTGTCTATAAATTATCACTAATTACTGTGTCCTGTTGGTTTAATAACAAATGAAGTATACCAAGTATACTGATCACATTCACTCTCCTCATGAATTAATTATATTCATATTCAGTGTGATGGAAGTGCTACTATTTAATGTAATTAACATTTAGCCCTTTTAATATCTCCTATTATGTATATAATATAACACGACTGTAGGTTTGAGATATAATATAATTTTTTGTTAGCGAATTTGTATCTTGTGTCATTATTTTCTACTTCATTATAATTCGATATCAAATACTTCTCTTTTAGTTTTCTTCTTGACAAAATTATTTTACTTATAACCATTGAAGTGCAATACTTATATGGTTTAATATATTTTACTCTGTGTGTGTGTGTGTGTGTCAGTTTTGAATGTCTAAATGAAAGATATGCAAATCCCCACTCCTTCTGCTTTCCCAACTGGAAATTCGGAGGTTAGATCAAACATATCACAATGTGACTTAACAAAATAACTATTATCTAAAAAAACAAAGTAACTATTATTTTACATGCACAAAATAATACCCCTTTTGCCCCTCGTCTTGACTTCACACTCAGAACACTCATGAAAATAACAATCAGCTCTCGATTCACGTTAAAAAATTTAGGACGTTGCTATGGAGTATACAAGGGCAGATACCCAAATATGAAACGCAGAAGATATTGAATGGTTGAATATCACTGCACTGTGTAATGCGCTCGACCCCACTGATAACTGATGCAATGGTTAGGCTCGAAAACCATGATTCCTGTACTCAGCGCTTCCTCCAACCCACTCTACTTTCCCGTTCAGTGACAATAAAATTTCCAGATCCATGTTGTTTACACTTTTCCTTATCATTTGCCTTGTTTGTGCTTCTAGGTGTACACTGTATACTTGGGTTGTTTATACAGCTGTCCTTACCCAATTAGAGTACCCAGGAATGTTATATGTAGTGTCTGTTTCTGCTTTTTGTTTATAACAAAGATCACTTATGTATTGCAAATGGAGATTCCTGCCTGAGCTATTATTAATTTACAAGATCTATGATACTTTTTCCGTGTTTTATACGTCGTTTCACTTATCCTGAGAATTTCGTCAGTTCATGGTTAGAGTAAGCCAATATCACTGTGATATCTTCTTCTTCTTCTTCTATGGCGTCACAGTTCGGAGTCGAACATTATCCTCCATAATCATCCGCCTCCATTTTTTCCTGTCCTTGGCGATCGATGTCCATTGTTTTATTTTAAGTAAAGTATCAGCATCCCTCTCCACTGCGTTAATCCAGCGATGCTTGGGTCTTCCGACAGGCTTTCTACTCTCGATTTGACTAAACAGTACCTTCCTAGGTATTCGGTTGCCTTCCATCCTAATGATGTGTCCTGCCCATTGCAATCTATGCAATCGGATGGTGGTGGCCAGATTTCTGTCTTCATATGGTTTATATAGTTCCTCATCGTGACGCATTCTTCATATCTCACTGACTTGGATTGGTCCATATATTCTCCTCAAAATTCTCCTTTCAAAGGTATTGACTATGTTAGTGGCTTGTTTGTTCAGAGTCCAAGTCTCGCTGGCATATGTTATCACCGGTCTAATCATAACTTTATATAATGTGACCTTGGACTGATGGTGGATATCCCTTGTGAATGTAGTCGTCAACGAAGCATATGCTCTATTTTCAGCCTGTGTCCTTTTCATTATTTCATTTATTTCTTCATTATCTTCTCCCATACAACATCCCAAATATTTAAACCGATTAACTATTTCCAGGTTTAGTGGTTCGATTTCAAACTGATCAGATTTCCTGGTTTTCCTTCGAGTGGTGATCATAACCTTTGTTTTATTTGTATTCACCCGTAATCCTATCTCTTTTGCTTCACCTTTGAGTTCCTGAAAGGTCTCTTTTGCTCTTCCTTGGGATGTTGCCATAATATTAATATCATCTGCATATCCTACGATCTGGACTATTTTATGTTCTAATGTTGAATTCCTATCAATTGACAATTTTCTGATTACATATTCGAATGCTAAGTTGAACAGGGTTGGTGCCAGCTCGTCGCTCCGTTTTAACCCTCTCGTCACATTAAAAGGTTCTGTCGTACCCTTTTGCAATTTGACTTTGGCTGTCGCCTGTATTATTGTCAATCTTGTCAGTTGTAGGCCTACATCACTGTAATTTAACGTATTAAAATTTCTGTAACGTTCAGATATTACTGCTACCTTTAAGTATTAGTATTCTGATAATACTCGTTTCGTTGCTGGTATATAAATTTTAACTCGTATTTTTCTAGGACACGACTATGGCATAAATATTTGTCTTTTTTTTCGTCTGTTTCAAAGACAATTGAACATTTGTGTAGATAAATGAAGGAACAAATGTGGGATCACCGCTAATATTCCTGCAGTTTTGTCTTTGAATATACTTATCATATCTTAATTCATACTTATTAATACTCAATAATTCAAAATTAATACAGACCGTTGGACTTAACGGTGTTCTTTCGTCAAAATAAAACTTAATTTCTTATCGGCTACTTTTTATGCACTTCACAATTTATAGTTCATAAATTTTAAGATACAGTAACTAAAACACCGTGAAACCCCCCTTTTATTTTATTAAGTGTTTTATGAATTTTTGTTTTATTTTATTTTTTTTTTAAAGGGGAGAGACATAATATTTAAAACTAGGTATTGAACCTAGAGGAAGCCTAAAGTGTGCCCAGACCCAAGCTACAATTTCAGACATGTCCACTGGATGGATGACAGGACTTGCAAATGAAAAAAACTCTATTAACAATAACAAGTGCAAAATTTATTTGGTGTTCAGTCTCGTACATAATATAAAAAAAGTATAGTTAAATAATTGCCACTGAGTAATATTGAAATACATATATACATACATATCCTGGATCAAGCACTAAGTAACCTGTGAATGTATGTAACAATATCACTCACTGAAATGTATTAGCCTACATATGATAGTCATCACTATTCTGAGTTATGTGTGTATATATATATATATATATATATATATCTTAATATACATCACTGTGTTGTGTGAGAGCATCTACATATATAATCATTATGCATTACTGCATTACAGACTGATAAATGATTGACAATTATCAAAGACCAAGTGCTATCCATAATCCACTTAATTCAAAAAATAGTTGACTGGAATGCATAATTACATATATACATTTATTATACAGCACCATAGATTTATGAGTGACTGCTTAATTCAGTGGCTTGTAAAAAAGAATGAATGCAATTCAAAGAATGATATTGATATCTGATATTTGATATTTGATGTTGCTATTTAATATTTGATATTTAATGTTAGATTTGCTAGCTCTGTCGACAATTATTTCAGCACATGTGCTATAACATCATTAATATTATATTATATTCCCCATTTTGAAAATTACACATAAACACGTACTTAATACATATAACACACACCCAATTCCTGCACCAACCCTCTCGCAAGCAATAACCCATCATATAATATATATATTACAAACAATACCAAGCTTACAGTTCACACAGTTAGTGTCACATCTGAGGTGAAAATTCATATAACCATAAGCAACTGATTTGCCCCCAACATAACAAGATAACTTAAAATTTATAATTTAATACTTCATTCAACAATTCTGAATCAATAACTCTGAGAATTAAGCCATAATTATTGTTAAAGCCTCAATAATTGAACGAAAGTCAGACACCCCCAGTCCTGAATTATGCCCACATGGAAGGACGTGATTATGCAGGACATAACCAACGCTCAGATACATAGAACACAAAAAAATGGGAAAACTAAGAGCTGTTCATCTAGGTACATGTGTATGTGCAAATTCCCTTACATAGTATAAGAATGTTGTGAAATATTACATAAGGTGCTTAGTTGTATACAGTGTCAGAACATGCAGGCACGAAACTTAACATGTGTGTTTGCAGATCTTGTGCAAGTTAAAGGTGGGTTTTATAAGTCTGTTTCCGAGAGCGTCTGCAGATACACCGTATTGTGGTAGATGATATTGGTAAATTAAACATAGAAAGATCACACCTGGATTGTCCAATGTAACTAGGTGGCCATGTGACTAGGATGAGCAGTAGCTGGAACTGATAACTTCTGGGGGGCAGAATTTCTCTAAGTGTGTGTGTCTGTGTCCCGACTGACGGTGTCTCACGGCTCATGTAGCTTCTCTGCACAAGGGGTTGGCAGATCTTCGGCCAACCCCGACACCCATCTCGCCATTGGTCGAGCACCTAAGACAGGCAATTTGCTATATAGGGTGTCATAAAGGACATAACATAATCACAGCTCGCACGCACGCCACAATTATAATATTATGGAGAAAACACACTTTAATATTTAGCAGGGCACCAGAACCTTTTCACAAACTTATTAGCTTATTAACAATTTGCTCTGACCACAAGGTGTGCATTATTTCGTTTTATAAATCTGTTTTTTTATAATTCCTTTTTATAACTATGAAGTTCTTTTCTACCTAGGCTGTTCTCATTTATAATCACTGAAAGGGTAGCTGAGTGTAAGATAGTTTTAAATTGATTTAATCGAGTTAATAAGTTACATTTAATTCAATTACAATTTAATTCAATTGTACACTAATTCATGCCTAACAACTCACACACACACAGGTTACCTTTTATTAAGAAAACATGTAACACAAAATGTTTTGAGATTAATATAGTTGAGCTATTATAAAGACTAAATACATACCTGGAGCTTGCTTTAATTTACCTTGCCATAGTAGAAGTTTCAACCAGGCAGAATATATCGGATGCCGTCAATCGAGACCAGAGAAATTTCCTCGGTGAGGGTCAGAACACAAATGAGGCAGATCACATAGCAATTTTCACCCACGAAACTTCGCTTCTTGCAGGTTACGGCGTACAACAGCTGGCCAGGCAAACCAAATATTCGTCACCGCTTCTAACAAACGAGTCACCTACACCCAGCCACGACGCGCAATACATTAGCATTGAACGACGGGGAGAATGCGCGAGTTTTTAAAAAGAAATGGTACACGCCCATGCAACCGAGCTTAGCATGTTAACCATGCGCCGAACGAAGTACGGCACAACGGATGTGAACATGAATGTCGCGGCTTAATACCTACAGGACAGCTTGAACAGTATTTTAAGAAATTCATTTACTAAAATAGCTTACTAATCCTGATATTCAAGTACAAATGTGAGTTTTATTCACACATGCTCGTAAATATCTCTCTCTCTCTCTCTCTCTCTCTCTCTCTCTCTCTCTCTCCTCCGTGTTCGTTGAGACACCCAGCGTCCACCTATGTATATTATAATCCATTCGCTCTCCCGCTTAGGTGGTTCATGAACGCGAAAGCACCTCAAGATAGGCTATGAATTGATTAAACTGGATAACCGGTTGTTTTGTGCTTTTCAGTTGTATCCTCTAACTGTAGTGTTCAGTAAGCCTAAAAACGTACCTAAAACATACAGTAAACTTCATTTTATAAAGGCACCTTTTCATTTTTATTTACGAATAACACGATTTTTCTTCTATACCCTATCCAAAGATTTGAGGTCGACCATATTCTGACGTCATCAGTTTTCTTAGTTTATTGCATTCTCCATGAAATGTCTGTGTCCATCCACTCAAACCATGTGGTCTGGTAGCCTTACTTGATTTTCCTAAGCAAGTATTCTACTAATTTTCCCTCGGGCATCATAGTCATACCTATTGTTACGACGGTCTACTTGACTACAGTGGAAAACAAAATACAAGACACCAATTAAATCACTAATCACAGCTTTAATTATCACAATTAACAGTTTATAATTAACTCGTACAACATTTCCAGTTAGATTTGTCCACACGCAATAACAATGTCTATTAATAGAGTTTCACACAATTATTAACGCAATACTATTTCACTTCGACAACACTCAATCCGCACTAGCGAAAATCGCTCACGTAACTGAACTGACAACCCGGCTGATACGGGTTTATATAGGCCGCGTGAGGTCCAGTACAGCTTTCCCTCCTTATTCCACGCCGGCGTCTTAATGAGTATCTTAGTGTTCCTGGAACTCACTAGAACCACCTACTTCAATGACGCAACACAGCCACACTGGACGGGGGGAGTGGAGAATGTTTTGGATTGTTCGGTACGCTTCTCGTAACACTATGATATCTGTTCCAAATAGTCAAGTGCCCCAAAACTCGAAGGTTTCTCCTAACCATACTTTCGCATATCAGTGCCTCGTTTCTCAGTTATCAGTTAAATATCTCACCATTACTTACTCGCTTCCTGTCATCAGATCCTCCTCCAACACTACGTCTTAAAGGAAAAGTCGATCCTTGTCCCTTTTCCCCGCTGTCCATGCTTCAAATAATACGTTATCAAATAAATAACATTCAACATTCCGTGTTAAAATAAAAATATTATGATATTTTTTTCTGATTTCTCCATTGTTTTTAGAAGTTAACATCCTCTTTTTTTAATGAAACCCATAATTGCTATATTCATTCTTGATTTGATGTCAACGGTAGGACTTTCGCTCTCTATCAAGGTTTTAAAACATTTCTAATAGAATTAATTTACTTACAGTTTTTATATCGTGCTAACACTGTTGGAAGCAACAGTTCTGCTTGGAAACAAAAACCAAAGTTGATAACAACACATTCCGCCAACTCGAATAAAACTCTATAAACTTTAATATCATTTACTTCTAACATTTAACTTAAATGCAATGTTTTCTTTTAGTTTAACCGTACCTGCTGACATGAAATTGGCGCCTGTCAAGGCACAGGTAGTCTACGACTGTTCCATTGGCATTGCAATTCCTGTTCGCTCATATGATAGCCGCCACCATAAAAAATGATTCCTCTAATTATTCTTCAGCCATATGTACATTGATTTCCATATTTAAACACGTGGCCACTTTACACTGAAACGTCCTTGTCTCTGATTATTGAGAAAGTTTAAAGTGTTTCCACTGTAACACTTTTGTGATTACGCACAAATATTGTAGGGCTGCTATCAGATGCATAGATAGGTTGTTTTTCTAGTGGAGGTAATATTTATAACCATCGTCCATAATAAATGCCAATAAGCTTCTTCTATGCCGATAAAAATTAGATATATTTACGAGTTATATTTAGTTTGTCTTTTAAAGCGTTTTTTTCTTACTTTCTAGTTTATTTTTGACATAACTAGAGAAAGTAATTTTAGTGTAATGGATGTCCGTATGCACGGCGTTCTCTGCTTAAAATTCAAACAATTGGATGTACGCCATACGAACAATTCATCAAACAGAAAATAGAGAACAATGCGATCTTTCTTCTTTTATTCTGGCAGTCGCGCCGCACGCCGGACCAGCTCGGCGTATACCTACATTATAGTACTGTGAGGCGTATGCGAGAAACCCGTACATTATATGCTGTGTTGTAGTGACTACGGTTTCAACGTACAGCGGTGACATGCATAAAGACAGCCTTTTGCAAAGGATTATAGATTTACTATGAAGTTTCAACTTGTCCAGTATGGCATTGTAACCTATTCGTACGCTGGCATACGAGATCAAGACTCTGTATGATACATTGTCTGTGAGAGTTGTTTCTGTGCATAATTGTAAGCTCGTAATGCGAACAACGTAACTTATTCACTATGACTGATGAACGTTTTCCAGGATTAGATAAAATGATTACTATCCTAAAGACTACTCTTCTGTGTAATTTAACACACGGGCCATGATGTCAGCTGAAAACTGAAAGACTAACACCGACTTTGCCGACTAAAAAACTAAGCAAAATTAAAGAAGAGCATGAACAAGTTTTTATTGTATATTTACGTTCCATTGGGGGACACGGTGCGCTGAAAGAAACAAAATGTTTGGCTGTCTGTACATTCTCCCATTCCCTTCATTTTCCTTTTCCTGTCGTTACAACCCAGCGGGTTTTAGCCTGCTCAACGACTTCCATTCCGCCCTCTCATTACACATCCGTCATCCAATCATCTCTTCTCTTTCTGGGTCTGCCTCTAATTCTTCTTCCTACCGGTCTCCAATCTGCAACTTTCTTAGCCATTCTTCTGTCATCAATTCGCCACTCAAACCTCCTACTCTTAATAAACCGGACTGTATCGGCAGCCTGAATCAGTTAGTCTAGTTCACGGTTCATTCAAATCCAATAGCCGTCTCCAGTTTGTAGGGGTCCAAAGATTTTTTGGAAGACTTTTCATTCAAATATTCTTAGATGTTTCTCGTCTGTGCTGGTTAATGTTCAGGCTTCGCATTCGTATGTTACTACCGGTCGTATAAGCCTTTTGTGTGTAGTCAGCTTAAGTTATTTGCTTAACATCCTGGATTTGAAAAACCTGTCATAGGAGTAATAACACCTGTTGCCACGTACGATGCGGGACTTATTTCATTGCTGCAAAAGTTATTCTGAGTAATTTGGGAACCTAACTGAGAAAATTGTTGGACACGTTCAAATGTATAATTGTCAACTGACAGATATGATGCCCGGTTGTTTGTGACATTCGATTAAAGTTCTATGTATTTGGTCTTGGCTTCATTTATCCTTAAACAACCTCTTTTATGCGCTTCACTGTCTAATGATACTGTTAGTAGATTTTCCTCTAGCCCTCTTTATTTCTGCTGATATCATGTCATCAGCATAAGCACACAATGTGTTATTTTATGGCGATGTGTCCAGAAACATCTACACCCCCCCCCGTATTATATCAAAATGTTTACGTTCCCATTAAAAATATCGGTATGGAGAGCTATACATGACTTCCATGTTCTAAGATGTATATTTAAAATCATTTTCGAAATGAAATATTTCTATAGAAACTATTCCTTTCTTCAACCTTAACCTCAGTACTGTGGTCATTAACGTATACCACCTCAAGTTAGCGCACTCGATTTTCACTGATGATGGCAGTCGATGACAATGACGAAGCGTTGGTTTTGCAGAAAACATTGGACCACGGCCAAACAGTCCGGGAAGGAATTTTAACAACAAACTACTTCTTTGTTGCCGATAACGTAGTACACATGACATAAATAAAATTATCCCCTCCACTTTCAACTATCATTTTCATTTATAGAAAATTACCCCAGCCCCTTCAACTAGCCTTTTCATTTATTGATATTTCATCTACGTTTCTACAGTGAATTATTAAGACCTTATTTTCAGGATACTTTATTTATCAAAATTATGTACATATCTTGTTAAAACATATAACGTTGCTGATAAACTACCCTTTTCCCGTAACCGATCCTCACCAAAATCAATAGGCCTTGAGTCCTCTACAAATCAGGGACGTATGCAAAAAATAATTTGATTCTGTTTCAATTTGCGGCAGTTATCGTTCGCCATAGAAAAAATTCTACACATAGACACACAGACACACACACAGACACTTTTCGAAAAATGACTTTTCTTCATGTTCTGAGGGTAGTACAACCAGAATCAGCCCTTATCTCGAACACGATTTTTTCGCCATCACCATACTTCCATTTCCTTATGTAACATGGAAGTAACAAATGTATACTCTACTATTGCAGAATGATAAACTGTTTCACTGAGAAATTAGAATATTAACTTTTGTTGACGAAATTCATCGATTGGTTAAAGAGAAGAAAAATTATTCACAATAAATGACGTGGTGTCTTACGATGTTAAAGCAGAACTTCACACCAAGCTCAGAACTTACGAAACACAACTAACGGGAAGCTGTATAACTAAGTAAGCTCATTAATTTTGTCGTTTTATTGTGCTCGTTGAAGCAGGTCATAAATGGCGACCATGTTGTCGGCAGTGGATCTCTGCTGTGTTAGTTCAATGTTGTGACGACATTTTGACTCGTAAAACATTGTTTTTTTTAACGTGTCAGGATACTTCACGGAAGGCATCAGCACAACCTTAGTGTTACAAAGGTAAATAAAGTTTTTCTGTCCCTTGTAAAGGAAGAAATATAAACAACAAAATTACAAAGTGCTCAAATTGTAGTGTGAGGTATTGAACAGTCCTCTATACCGGGGAGGTGACATGTATATTTATTACTCGTTACTTAGGCGTCTACCGGCCGTCGCTCTTGTATAATCTGCCTTGTTATTGCCCTGGGCACACTTCAGTCTCTCTTACGAATTCTGTACTCAAAGGTACCGGCCATACTTTGTCCATGGATTTTTTAAAATATCCGTCTGTTTCAATAGGCACTGTAATCAAAATCCTCCTGTTTGATCGTTTCCTTCAATTCCTTCAAAATAACTTAGCCTGACGCCGTCACCAGTAACGAAACACCGGGGAATGGTCGTCTATCCAACCCCGGACAGCACCGAATTCCCTCGTCCCGAGCATTCCCCGAAGTAACATTTCCCTCAAGAAGACAGGAACGCCTCCTTAACCAGATTATAGACTCATGTCGCTGATGATCTTCTTTGAACGGCATGAGAGATAAGTGAAGTGAGACGAGATAAGGCTGTATTCCGTTTTTCCTCGTAATTTCTCGCGCGGGATACCTCAATCTGTCTGATTCCCATCATTGCAGGAAGATACCCTTTTGTACATAAACTTTCCAGAGACACATGTGTTCTTCTGCGTATCCATGTACTGTCAAATGAGAATGAAATACAACATGAAAATCATTGGAAAACCAGCCTGATTTCACTAAACAAGCGTTTTTCACCAGCTGAGATCCCGTACCTTTCTCACCTTGCAAAAGTCTCCTCAACACCTTAAAGATAAAGGAGGTAAGCAACTAGCAGCACATCTACAAGTAACCTTACGATTCCTATTAGATACCTTTCTAATCCCAGTTACCGAGTAATTCAGATAGTGTGTTCTACTTTGTACAGACTTAATTTGAGAGAATTTTCACAATGAATCACGTCAGTATGACGTATGTAGTGCATGCAGCATCTTAAGCTAAACTGTCTGACTGAGTGTGACGTCACTCCCGTATGATTAAAATACTTTATGTATTTGTTCGAAAGGACAGATACACGTGTACTTCTAACTCCACAGCTCACGTTATTTTGGACGTACTAATTATTGCAACTCGACATGCTCCATCCATTGGTGAATATTACTTACTTGTTAGTTGTGACAATGGTTATCGGAAGTAGTCAAAGAAACCCTAACTAGGTACTACCTGGATAGTCGTTGTTGACCATTATCCACGTTTCACACCAAAAAGAGGTCACTGACTGTATTAGAGTTTCATAAATTTACATTTCTGAAGCCGTAATTAATATTCTGCTTCTTAGCATTATTACATTTGCAAAATATACCTTATTTTCTAAACGTATTCATTCCGAAATCGCAATTCTTGCTTTACTCTCAGTATCAATAATAATTTCCCAAGTGCTTAAAGCTATTTACTTCTTCAAATCTTTCATTTCCCATTCTCAGATCTTGCTATTGTCTTTCACATTTGAATGTTGTTATGATCATAAAATTTGTTTTTCTGTTGTTGACATTTAACCCAATCTCCTCAACTCTAGATTTATTTGCCTATATATATATATATCAAATATCAAAGATACTACAAAGCGCACCCCCCTTCTTTTGTTGAATTAATAAAATAGTAGGAAAAAGGAAACGTATTTGTTTTTCTTAATGGGTAAGTAAAGCCTTTAGTGATACAGTTGGAAGAATTTAGGCCTATATCTCATTAACGTTAAACACACGATATGAATTTATAGGGATTGGCAACAGTTTTGACGTTCTTAATTTCCTGTTTAGCATACTGGCGAGAAATTTTTTCTCTACTTGTGTCATTTCTTCAACTTCCGGCGGGATAATCGAAACCCTCGTACCGCATACACGCTTTTAATAAACTCGTATGATTTTACACTATTACGCGGTATCTAGAAAACTTTAATTCCGCCCAACGCTTGAAATGGTGATAAAATTATAACATACACTACAAAAAATATCCGTACCGTTATTGCCTTAGAACCAACTAAATTAAAAGAAAACGGATTATCTGTATAATATCCGTTAGTAATTTTTTACACGCGTATCTCGCCCATTTGCTTCTTTACTGACAAAGGGGAAATAGTATAATCCACTCTTATAAACTAAGAATTACTGCAACACGACCAATCAGAATAAACAGACCTGTGTACTAACACTACGTTGTACTTGAACAAGAAAGTAAAATTTATTTTACACAAATTACACGCACTAGTAATTGTAATCATGACGTTTAATTTGTTAATAAGACCTTCAGCTCTCGGACAAATTTTGCACGGAATGTTTCTGCACCTCTGTAAAAATCTGACTCCTCAAAATGAATTTTAGTGACAAAAGGACGTTGACAGTCTAAACTTACACTTGTATGTTTCACGGAGACAGTTACAACAACCATGACTGCACGGAGGGAGCGTGTGTGTACCACAATGTGGTACGATGAAGTAATGAGGGGGGGGAGAATAACAGTAGACTGACTGAAAAAACTCCTTATCAGTGAATACGCAAATTGTACACACGCGTAATAAAAATTATTGACAAATTACTAGTAAGCTAAAAAAAGAATATTAATTTGTAGAGAACTTCCGAAAAATTGATATGAATAAAATCAGTTATTAAAAAAACAGAAGATTAATAAAACGATTACAATTTTTTTTAAATGGCATAAAACATTAAGGTTCTAAATCTAATACAAAATATTAGCTTTTTACTTTAAAAAATACCGTATCATTAGGCTATAACACTTTTTCATTAAAATAATTTTTTTACAAAAGCATTTTTTCATTTTCGAAATAGAAGAGGTAAAGTAAATCTGTTGTCTAGGAAGTATGATTACTGAAGATAACAGATATACTTGCATTCGTTTATTTGCCAATTTACAATCTACTCACAGATTCTATATATCTGTACTCCGTAATACAATGTTCGAAAGGCCGATTGTTAATTACTCGGTACTGTTAGGATCACGCAGAAACGAATTCTTTTAATATTCGCGGTAGATCTGAATGGAAATTTGGTTTCATTTCCTTAAATACGCCAGCTATAATCTTTCAGATTAAACAAAGACGATTTACGCCTTAAGAATTCGGTGGAAAGCGAAGCTTTCGTAAAATATGGTGAAGTTGGCAACCTCTCTGCTGAACTAACAGTAGCTTCAAACAACACTGTCACTCTACCGTCACCGATTGTGTGGTTTGTTTGATCTCTGTACTCGAGCTATTGGATTGTTTCTGCAGTTTCCTTTGGTCTCCGCCAAAGATAAGCGTTTGCGTTGCATTGTTGATTACACTGAACTGACTGGAACCGTTGGGTAATAATTAAACCTAATTTACTAACAGCACCTCTTCTCTAACGATAAATGAAATTCATGATCTGCTAAGCGTTTCGCCTACGTGAACGGCTTCGCAGAATTGAATGTGTGTGTGTACCTGAGTACACATTTAGCACAAACATCAGTAGCCACTACAACTTTGTGATAGAAAAACATTAGTATTTAAGTGCGACAAATAACTAGGCCCTTTCCGTCTTATCAAATGGAAATCTTAGATACTCCGTTGGCATCAAAAGTAATTTTATTTTTCAGTCACGTTCCATTCTGTCAATATTCTGTCAATGTAGGTCACGTTGTAAGTCATTTAACTTTAACCATAAACGGTGTATTTTTTTCGGCTGCTCTATAGGCCCATAATAATATTTCTGCGCCTAACTTTCGACAGACAATTATCATGGAGCGCACATGCGAATGACCTGGCTGCGAGGTGCATATCCTTGTTAGATAGAATAGGATGCTCGGTGTACACTTCAGCCAGTAGGTCGTGCTTGAAAAACCTGGATTCTGTTCACAACGCAGGGGTGCGCTACGTCACATGGCGTTCCGTACTCTCTCATTCTCTCTCTCTCTCTCTCTCTCTCTCTCTCTCTCTCTCTCTCTCTCTCTCTCTCTCTCTCTCTCTCTCTCTCTCTCTCTCTCTTCCCACTATCTGCTTGATGAGAGGTTTCCCCAGGCTAAAGCCAAATTGTCTGAAAACCATAATCTACATACTCTGTTAGTAAATCTTCTGAACTTCTACAGTGATTGAACTCTGTTCAGAGGAAAGACCGTTCCAATACGTAACACAAATTATAATTTAAATAAACTAGAAACAGCACATCCCACACACACGTTATCAGTGTTCCTGGTCATCAGCAAATAAAACGTGTCAACTGCAGAGTTACCAATCATACCCTGGCCATGACAAAAAGTAACGATATATAATTTGATATAAAATGTACATGAAATACTATTTAAAGTATTTTAGGATGCACTTCACATTAAATGCCTCTCCCCCCCCCTAAGAACTTTAATTTCGAATGCATGAAGCAGATATGTTACTGATTTGTGCAGGATTCACTGCAATTTGTCTTAACTGTTCTGATATCAGAACAGTTAACTGTCTTAAAATTCTCAGCTAAAATGTGGCGATCATTAATTTACTCTAGAATATTTTAGAGGAGGTAAAGTATGTCTGTTTCCCACGTTGATTGTTCCTCGCTACTAACTGAACTGGTAACTGGCCAAAACGGAAGTGGTTTGGGCTAATAATTCAACAATTCACCTGTCATTTACCATTTTAACAATATTATGTGGGAGTAGCATGGCGTCTATATAACCGCTGTTGCTGGCGGCAACAGTACAAGCAATGAAATAAAATAAAATTTAATTATATCACAGAATAAACACTTTAGTTATTAAATAATTTGAAATCCGAACAATATTAGTAGAACTTGAAGAAAAGCTATAGCATTGCTTTCGAACTGCTGGGCACTTGCACCGCTTTGTGTTGCCGGCTCATACAATGGCAATGTTTTACTGAGTGTGGTCGTTGACCTCCTAGTAGTTGTCACTGAACAAACTGTGGAGGGGGGACACATTTGTCCACCCAATGAGTTAGCGCTGTATAAACCGACAAAACGCTCAGTTAGCAACTATGTTCGTTTTCGAAATCGACGTGCAACAGTTACTACTAGTACGTACCTATTTGTATTTTGTTCGTTTAGTTATATGTTTCTCTGTTTTTCTACATTATTTTTAATTCGATTATTTGTGTCCTGATTTATTCTGTGTTAGTATAATGGAGTCAGATCCCGTAAAACCGGGACCCTCTTCTTCTGCCAGCGAATGATATATTTTGGCTCTAAAAAGAATATTTTGGCTATAAAAAACACTTCCTACAAGAAAAAATTTGAATTAATTTTTAGGCCTATCACAACCGGCAACAGCTGTTATGTATCCACGCCACGCCATATAATTATTATGTGGCAATACGAGTTCTCCTAATTACTAGGCTAATTAAGCAAATAACTAACTTCCATAGTTCTTGTTCAACTGCTAAGAGTCAACTCTTTTAACTCTTTTTAAAGTTATTGTAACATATTGAAATATCCTTTTCACATTATAAATGAATACTGTGGATTTTTAAACGTACTTTCTTAAAAGTTTCTAAACACTTAAGTAAGAATAGTATTTAGGAAAACCGTGTATTCATGAAACTGTTAAAAGCTCTTTGGTTTTCTTTGTCTGTTATATAGCTTTCGGGTCAGTGTTTTGTGTTTGGATAATAACAAAACAGACACAACACATCGTAAAAAAATAAGATTTGACCGAAAAATAATGATTTAACATACGAAGGCTAACCAAGTGGATTTAACCGACACAAACCCCCAAACAATTTCTGTTCTTCTAGCCTGCGGTACTAACAGGATACTAACAGACTGTCAGCAGATTCCATTGCACTACAAACCGGAATAGATTTTAGCTTCCACTGTAAATCCAATTTACCTTCTATTTTGCTCTCTTCCAATTCTCTTCACAACACCGATCTCCCTTTACGATAGACTTCCTATCCTTCTCTTACCACAGGTTCCCTATTGTTTATTCCCTAAGATGTTTATAATCAGTGAGTCATCCATTCTTTTAATTTTGCCTTGCCTTTAATGAATCTTATAATGCCATGATCAGGCTCAACTCATAGTTCGCTTCTATTCTCCAAGATAAAATAGCTTCTGGTACTGGCCCAGATATTCTTATACGAATTTTCTTTTTAAATATCCTAAACAGCTACACATCTGGATTTGTCAATGTCCACGCTTGAACAACATTGGTTTCCATTTTGAATTCGGTGAATTCAGAGGCGCCCTTAGGGGCACAGAGGCCGTCGTTTTGCTGGCCCCTCTCTCATGTAGTAAAAAAACTGATGAAACGAAAGAAAATGAGTGCAAGCGAGGAAGCGAGGAACGAAATTTCTTACTTCAACTATTGACATTTTATATTCTATAACACTTCCTATTCAGTTTTCTTTAAATTGTTCACTAACTTTTTATTCCAATTGGACACGCATAGATAAGATGTTAACTCCCCATACACAAGTAAGCTGTGATGTACAAAAGAGTCTCAAGAAATATCTTTTATATTTTGAATTGAGAGGTACTAGGTCTATTATGTCTATGAAAAAAGTAGGCACTGATTGATGGAGAAGAGAATTTTTTGGTTAGCCGAAACCACCCAATAAAAATTAATACACATGGAAACAAAAGAATCACGCCATGTAAAGAGGAGAAGAGCAAGGATGCGCCCTTCCGTATATTTTTATTATGTGCATTGAAGAGGAGGTACTAAAATCATGAAAGAAAACAAACAACATAATAGTAAAATACTAGATTATTTTTGTGCATGACATTGTAGTTGCAGCTGATTTTAAGAAATAAGTGGTGGATATTATGCTGGAAGTGGCATCTGGAACTCTTAAACACGAAAAATTGAAATGTCAGTTGTCAGCATGAACTTGTCAAAGTAACCAAAGCAAGTATTAAAATGTGTAATAACAAAATCGAAGATATAAAGCATTTATGTCGTCTAGGAAGTACAATTACTGAAGACAACAGATATTGTTTATTTTTTATTTCTTCGCCAATTTAAAATCTACTCACAGTTACACATGTAGCAGAAAGTAATTAATCTGAAAAGGCTGTAGTCAGGAGAAAATCCATGCAAGGACGGTTCTCTTGCAGAACCTATAGACTGGTCAGATGGCTTTTCATGTCTAAATATGCGTTGTTGGTACAGTGTTGAAAATCTGTGTATTTCTTTGGAAAAAATGCAGTGTTGTGGAACGTAAAGTTGCAGACATACAAAGATGCCCGTTCCATTATCTTTGGATAACTTTTGCTAAGTACAGCGTCATAGTTCTATACAATACACGCTTTAATATACACTTGCGAATAGAAGGATTTTGTTTCTAGGGACGATTTTGAGATTGACTCAGCAAACAGAACATTTTTAGTAGCTAATGTTTTTCTTTGGCATGCTCCTACTTCTGCCATGTTAATTTTTAGTCTAGGCATTAACCTAAATATTTTAGTTCAGTTGGATCTGGGGTACTCATTGATGCAGAACTTTGTACAAATTTCGTGGTGGAAATAACTTGTACTAATTTTTGTTTCATATGTTATAATTTGCAATTTGCTGAACCATTTCTGAAGAATGCTGAGATAATAGTATAATTGTCTTGCTTATTAGATCAGTAATTACTTAGTCTAGGCGTTAACCTAAATATTCTACTTCAGTTGGATCTGGGGTTTTCATTGATGCAGAACTTTGTACAAATTTCGTGGTGGAAATAACTTGTACTAATTTTTGTTTCATATGTTTTAATTTGCTATTTGCTGAACCATTTTTGGAGAATGTTGAGATTATGGTATAATTGTCTTGCTTATTAGATCACTGTTTACTGCTAGGACACCGTGTCGATCGCAAATACAGTGATTGTAGTTATGTTTAGTCAGCAGTTAAAAGTAAACATAGTAGAAGCCAAAGGCGTAGTCTTCCAGCCCCGGGAGCAGAAGCCTAAAATGGGGCCCCCAACAAAAACCTACCTTTCTCACCCTCCCACCAATATAAAGACAGTTCATATTTCTTTGAATCCTTAAATTCTTTCGTACTTACTAAAATTTCGTTACATTGAAGACAGCAGACTAAGCTGACCTGCTAGGAACTCGATACGGAAGAATCAAAAGTAATAGGATGATAATACTTACTAGACAATGTTAAATTTTGTCTTATGAAATGCTAAAATGCTAAGTAATACTAAAACAACTTATTTTAAGATGCTATAATTTATCTTAAAGAGCTGAACAGTCCATCAGATTGTTTTACAGTAGGCTAATAGAATGATAAGGCTATTAATAGTTTTTAATACTCTACTGCATCGGCAACGCCACTACTCAAGGTTTGAACAGCTGAATTTTACAATTTATAAATTTTGTAATTTGTATCATTTATATTATATGTATATAAAATAATTTATTGTAATTTATAATCTCCATTCCACGTGAAATTGAAGTAAGCGATTACTATCAGAAAGATAAGCGGCTGATATAAGTTAACAACTTCATTTATGGGTTTTGCGAGTTTAAACACTATTATGTCAAATTTTCACATTTAACATGCCGTTATAAATTATTTTTTGACATTATTAGAGCTTTCCTTGACAGTTGAATGATTATCGTTCATGTGATTTGATCATAGCCAGGTGATTCGTATGCTTCTAAGTTTCTAATTTCTCGTATTATTTTTCTGTGCCTAATCCATTGGATGGGTAATGACACTTGTCGTGGCGCTTCAAAGAAGTTACTGTGATTGGGATTTTTGTCATAATCATCAGCATCGTCGTCGTCATCATCATCATCATCATCATCATCATCGTCGTCATCGTCAAAGCTTTACATCCCTTGCGAAATTATAGCAGGTTGTTTGAGATCTTCTGATTCGTCTACCTCAGTGGTAGTGATGAGTCATTTTACTCCCGCTCATCAGTCAGCCATTCCTCTTGGTCTCTTACACTAAAACCTACATCTTATATTTCCCTTCACTACCTCACACCCATCCTCCTGAAGTCCTCTGTGGTCTTCACTTTGTAATCTATTTTAAAGTTGTTTATTTTCCTTCCTACACGCGTGTCCAAACCAGCACCTTAATTATCCATACAATATCCTTTCCCTTTAATGCCTTCTCAGCCCCCTCATTTGATAGTGTTGTGTGCATAACGAACTATGTGAAGAAAATTAACAGTAAGCCAATTAAACGACATACTAAAAGTCATTTATATTAGTATGTAAATTGGAATACCTATTAATAATTAATTATTTTAATATTACATAAATTTTAATAGCATTTATTCAACTGACAATGTAATTAGCTACTTAATCACGTGCAGTTGAAAGCACGTGGTTTGGAAAGATCTAGAAACCGGAAATGCATGTACACTCGCACATGGTCAATTTTATAGTACAATCTAGAACGTTTAACATGTAAAAATGACGTCACGTGCGTAGATCTGTAAAACACGGGTGAGCAGTGATTTTAGACAGTTTCTCTGACAGTCTTTCATAGCAGTCTCTGGTAAGTCGGCGTGTATCATCGAGGGAGCGGCTGAATTAAACCACGAAGTCAGGCACGGCGTTCCAGATCTTCAACGACCGATGGGTGTCAACGAGGACTGAATCAGGATCAATCTGGACAGACACAACGCCCACGAAGAAACGCTGAGATCGATCTCTCACCTTAGGAGGACAACGGCCGGTGTGAAAGCGTAGGAGCAGTCTGCGAGATCGTCCAGACAAATCCAAATTATCCTAGCAAATCCAGAAAAGTGGAATTATAAAACTCTTTGGGAAAGTATTTTTTAAAAATTCAAGACTCTTTTCAATTTTCTATCAAATATTTCAAAATTTATATCTATACAAACTCATAATTTTCAGATATAACTGAATATGTTTTACATATATAAAAAAAGAATAACCAATAAATGTATTAATTCACCCAATCAAAATTTATTTCTGCAAGTACAGTCAGCTACAAACCTGTTACCTTGCAAAATATATATATGCGCGCGCGCGCGTGTGTGTGATACACCGCACATGATAAAAAACATTACTTTTATTGTATATATCCGCGCTGATGCAGTTAAAACTACTTTGTACGCACATATTAATGTGCTACTTTCTCTTGTGCTGTCTTCTTTCTTGATACGTATAATGCTGTAAACTGTTGAATGATGTGAGTGGGAGAGAGTGAGAGAGAGATACAGATAGACAGACAGACACACAGAGAGTCCAGGACATTTTCTTCCTGTATACCCACGCTAAAATGCCAGTTGAAAATTGTTAAAACAGCGTTAAGATTGTCGTCTTGGGGCGTAATTCTTATTCTAGATGGTGCTGTTTTTTTTTCAGCTAACGCCACATACTTTTTGACTATTTCATTCTGTACTTTATTTTATACTGAACATATTGTTACGACGCCTGCGCACGGATCGTCGTGTTTGAACAATGGAAACAGAATTATTTACACCAGACGGAATCGCTATTTAGTGATAGTTTAAATGAACAGTAAACACTCGTAGACGACTGTATCCTCAATTCACAACTGTCCAACACACAATAGTATAACAAACAATAAATGTCACTTTAATAGAGTCCCACTAAATATTACAAGTCACCAATTAGAGATGTTAGCACACAGTAAGTCACAACCACTTAACGCTAAACGTAAATCGTCTTATAATAATAAACTCATTGGTTCAGGAGCGGCGGCAGTTTATATTTCGCCTGTATGGTGTAATACGTGACAAAAATTGCCAGGATGCCGATAGAACAAAATCGACAAACGTTTGGAAAAATCCAGAGCGCTGCGTAATCATTTTAGAGGGTTGAGTAATTATTTTAAAACTTCTGCAAGTCTGCAAATGTTTAATTAATGGCCGCCCCAGATTTAATTTGCAACATTGATAACATGGGCTACACTGTCGCCGGGAATTCGTCTGTGGCAATGCGCATTCGGCGCATTGAAGGCGTTTGAAGTGTATTTCTTCGAACAGCGACGTCGATTTATTGCTTACATTTATTGTTTACATGGAGTAAGCATTTTCAGTGAAGGACTACAAATTATTGTACAGTTTTATTAGCGTTTTCTTATGATGTAAATACTTACGTGTTAACAGTTACGTGAAGAACTATCACTGTATGTGTGAAAAGAACATTACGTTAATTGCCAAAAAGAGCTTTACTTTACTTATAATTGGTAGCGTGTTTATATTACTTAATGAATAAGTGGTGTAAACAATCAATATAAAATGTCAAGTAACCTAAGCAAGGACGAAACATTTGTACTACAGAAAAATAATAATCGTGAACTGCAAACGTGCAAAACATTGTACTCTAAAAAAAATACTTGACATTAAAAGGAATATAAAATTTATACTATATACTATAGGATTACACGTGCGCACGCGCGCTAGGGTGTAACGTAAAAGGTGACCTCACTTGGAATTTGTTGTTTCAGTAGAAGAAAGAAGTTCGTACACACACGTGTACGGAAACGTTTTATTTTCAGTCTGGCAGCCATTATGCACTTTTTAAAGAAATCTTTATATCCCAAGGGGCGACAGAGATATCTTAATTAAATTTGGCACATATGTTTACATTAATAGAATTAAATGAATTAAGAAATATTACTAATTTCATAATTACGACTACGGTTCCTACAGTATAAGGAAAATTTATTTAGAACTAGCTAAAAGCATGGCTTTTGACTCGCGAAGCTTAAATACAAAAAAATATTACGTACCGGTATAAATAAATAATCACAATATTTATATTTGAGCTTCACGAATCACCATCAAGCCTTTATCTAGTTAAAAAAAAATAATTTTTGGTTTTTCGAAATAATTTTATGCTAAAAACAATATTTTTATTTTTTATATTTATTTTTTTAATATAAAAAATACAATAGAAAATTATTTTTAAAAAATTAAAAAAATTAATTAAATAATTAGAAAAAAAAGATTAACATAATTAATTAATAATTAAATCAGTAATTAGATACATTTTAAATCAGATACAAAATTTCTCATTCGAGTTTCTTCTTGTTTTCTACACTTTAACGTATGTGAATTTTTAATATTACAAAATCTATCGTAAGAAAATGTTCTGTTTAATGCTAAACCTTCTAAAGTTTTTACTCTCGACAACGCAACATATGTTAAACCAATAGAAGTTTCCTTTTCTCCAATATCTACAACAGCTAAGGTTAAACCTTGAGACTTATGAATTGTAATTGCAAAGGCTAATTGTAACGGAAATTGTTTCCTTAAACAAATATTTCCACTTTTCCAAAATTTAGTTATAGGTGGAATTGGAGCACAACCACTATTTTCGTAAGTTGATTGAAAATAATTTTCAAAACGAACCATTATCACTCGTGGCATTTGATCAGGTGGACCATGATTTTCCTCATAGATAATATCTTCAACGTAACCTAAAGCTCCATTCACTAATCCTTTTTCAACCCACAAATTATAACGTAACATAACTTTAGATCCAATTGATAAAATTATAAATGGTTCAAGTCCACCTGATAATTCTGCACTTGCTGATTTTGCTTTAGTGCAATTATGAATAGCTGGAATATAAGCAACTGGTTGACGAAATTCTTTTAACTTTTGCTGATTAAATTCTTTTACATTTTTATTTGTTGCAAGTAGCTTAATTGCATCGTTGAAAAAATGACGTTCATTTTGTAAAAAAGTTTGTATACTACGTGTCATTAATATTTCATAGTCTTGAACTGTACATTCACCATTACTAACACGATCAAGTATATCTCGAAATATTTGTTGAGATTCATTTTGTCGAAATGATGACGATAAAAAAAATACTTTTGAATACTTGATATAAATAATAATTTTCCTTCTAAACGGAATCCACTTCCTTCAATTTTATCACTGTAAAGTGGTCTGTCATTAACAGGAGGTAACTGATTAATATCCCCCAAAAAATATACAAATAATCCACCAAATGGTTCTCTTGTCTTGATGGAATAAGCTCTGCGTACTCTTAAATCAATTTTCCTCAAAAGACTACATCCAATCATATTCATTTCATCTATAAACAGAAATTTACAACCACGAATTTCCTGTTGAAATTGAACAAGTGAGTGTGAACTGAGTTCTCTAAATACTTTATGTACTTCTCATAAAAGTTTGGAGTGTATATAATATTAACAAATCACGAAAAATACAAAACAAAAATATTCACTACACTAATATAAATTAATATAGGGAATTAAATTATTGTATCGATTATTAATTTATTTAATTTATCCAATAATAATATATTAAATAATTACGTATATATTTTTTTGATTGAAAAAGTAAAAAAACTTACCTTTCACACAAAAAATCTCTTTTAACAATGTAACTTAACCTCAAACGCAAATATAAAAATACAAAAAATATTTTCACTTGCCGATATTGATAAAAAAAATATACATGAAAAATGAATAAATAATTTAACATACGATTACAAAAATAATTTATAATATTATAAAAGATAATATGAAATATATTTTATAAACAACACAGCACACCAGTATCTTTCATTCAAGAAAAACGCTAGAATATTCGGTATATACACTGTTTGTCTAAAACCACGGAACGCATTAGTAACAGACTATATAGTAATATTAAAGAAATCTCACAGATGGCAACAATTTACATACATATATATAGATATATTGCGACAGTACAACCATTTACGGTACTGTGCATTGCCAAAATAATTTAAATAAATAATAAAAATAAATAAGTATTGATTGATAAACATGATTCAGATTGCAAGCTGGATTGTTTAAAATATAGGGAACGTACGTACACGCATATCTGGCCCACCTGTCGCTAGCGTTGTGTATATGTGTATTTTGTTTGTGTGTGTGAAGCTTGTCCGTTCCTGAACAGTAACCATTCCTTTTGAAATATTGATTGAAATATTAATAGATTTTATGTTTTATTTTATTATAAGAAAAATATGTACGATATTGTAAAACGAAATACACAAGAGGGTGTAGAAAATAAAGGTGAACAAAGGGTTAAAAGACCGTGACAAAGTGACGGAAAGTTCAATTACTATAAGTAACAAAAAATAGCTCTTTTTATAATTACAATAAAGAAGTGTAATTTACGTATAGTAAACATATAAAAATTAGCGATCGATTGAGCATAGTGTAGTGTGAAACAGACTTCGTAATTCGCAAAGATAGGCGAAATTAGTGAATTGAACCAGAGTGGGGGTAAAGACGCTTCGACAAACTCTGACAAGATGAAAATTGTTCAGACTTGAGCTTTGCACGACCTGGCTATAAATACCAGGTCGCGCTAATAAAGTTCCTTCTCCTATATTCAACCGTTGCCGTAGGAGACTATGTCAGTCAACTACGTGATCGTAAATCTACAGTAAGCGTTACCTGACGACTTGTGAGGCAGAACAGAGGTTCGATGGACACACCTACAACCCATGATGTGAGCAGAGCCAACAACAACTAAAAAAGACAAGCAATGAAAGCCTGGAAGAGGACCAGAGGACGCGAGGACATGAAAGACTGGAACAAGGACTGGAAGAGGATTCAAGGACACGAAGGACTGGAGCAAGGACTGGGAGAGGACCCGAGGACCGGAAGATAACACACTGAAGTTGCCACATCAAACGAGGTGATAACAAACCATAATAATAAATAGACAATTGAAAGACAATATTGAAACTAGAATGAAAGACATTCCAACTGTTGCTAACAGAATTTAAATTGTACATATAATGTAAAGTCTTATTATAATTTAGAATAATGTCTTATGTTGAGAAAGTAATATTGGAATAACGTAAATGCTATGAGAGAGCAAGGCTTGATTTTTAAATTGAAGTAAAGTTGAATAATTAGTAGAGTCTTTAATTGCTAAAAGAATAATGCATATGCTATAAATTTAAAAGAGAATTAAAGCCAAATAAAAAATTAAAGAAATAATTGAAACAAAAGTAAAGTCATTGTGAATTGATAAGCAATTGCAAAAGATGGCCACACTAAATGAGTAAGCCGAGAACAGAAATAGATCATTAAGAGTAGATAATAAGATTTGTGTATAAACTGTTTAGACATAAATTGTTCACATAAATCTCATACGTAATATCGCACAAGCGAGGAATAATGAATATTTTTTTATATTGCCGAAATAAGTAAAGAGGTTGATAATTAAATAATGTAAACATTTATAAACTTTATAACATTGTCTTGTTATTACAATTACAACCAAACCAAACAAGTAAAGTTATGTTATATAACTTATCGCTCCAAAAGATTGGGGCTCCCCAACTTAAATTGTTACTATATACACGTGTATAAATGAAAAAGTTATTACAATTATTTCTTGTCAAAATTAATTTTTTATAAAAATAATGATTGATGACACATCTAGACATGAATATGAATAATTATGTTCAATTTCAAGTCTAGAGGTTCAGTAGTTTTTCCGTAAAGTGTACCACAAAAATGTACCAATTGTTGCCTAGTATAGGGACTCGCTTCGCTCGTCCTAGTTTTGCAGAAAACATCGGACCACAAACAGCCCGGGAAGGAATTTTAACAACAAACTACTTCTTTGTTGCCGATAACGTAGTACACATATACAAAATTATCACCTCCCCGATCAATTTCATTTTCTTTTATAGAAAATTACCCCCTCCCCTTCAACGACCCTCTCCATTTATAGATATTTTATCTACCTTTCTACAGTGGATTATTATGACCTTCTTTTTAGGATACTTTACTATCCCGTAACCGATCTTCACCAAAATTAATAGGCCTTGAGTCGTCTACAACTCAGGCACATATGCAAACAATTATTTGATTCTGTTTGAATTTGCGGCAGTTATCATTCGCCATAGAAAAAATTGTACACACAGACACTCTTCGGAAAATGACTTTTCTTCATGTTTTGAGGGGGTGTACAATCAGAAACAGCCCTTATCTCGAACACGAATTTTTCGCCATCACCATACTTCCATTTCCTTATGGAACATGGAAGTAAAAACACATGTGTGATGGGGTTTTTTTCTACCCAGTAATGATTATTATGGACATTAATAATTCCGTTTCATGTAAGACTTGCTTCATTAGTGAATATATCAGAGGACTAAATAAGTGCGGGTCAATTGCAGTTTTGTGTAGAAATGAAAATAAAATGCCCGTCTCTGTTCATAGTCAACATTTTCAAGGGCTTCTACGCTTTGTAGATGGTATGCCTTTAATCTTTGGCTTTGTAAAATTGCGAATACAGTTGTGAGATACACATATTCAAACATAGCAATTCTTCTACTACTCACTTCAGAATTTCCCCAGTTTTTATTCAGTACTCTACCCTTCTTCTTGTAAAAGTCTTACGTCGATGAATTGTGCGTCCTTCCAATTGTGGTTTGAAAGTTTATACGTGAGACGAATATCTAACATATCAGCCGTGTGAATTAGCTATTCTCGACAATTACATGATAAACAATGAGTCAAGTAACACGAACAAATGAATTTATGAATTGTCTTTCAGAAAATTAATTGACAGTACTATTTAGTTAAACTACATATGTTGTCACTAAACTCACTAGAGCAAACAGATGATGTACAAATTGAACATGCTATTATTATTTTCTATTAATTCCAAATAATTTAAATTGTGATTCAAATTAACACGTGTAAATACCTTTAATTGAATTTGTTAAAATTTCTTAAATTAATTATTGGAAATCTGCCCTTTACTTTGTTACAAATTACGGTTACTGAGTTAATTTGAAATAAAATAATAACTTTAAATAAATGTTTCCTATACTTGAGGAATTAAAGTACGGCACAAAAAATAAGTACTCAGAATGTATGGGTAAAATGTTTTCTGTCATGACTCGGTTATTTGTTATCGGATTTGGACAAACAAGGTGTCACTGTCAAACGTCAAACCTCCGCTCAACAGTCCCTGAAAGAAAGGACCAAGGCGTACCGCGCGGCTGTTGTACGCAATGTGACGGTTGCATGGCTAGTACAACGCGCCACCAGCCGCTAGTTGCGGTATTCACAGCCAGAAGGTGTCACTGTATTCACATTAAATGCATACCATTGTTATTAATAAACGGTAGTTTGACAAAGTTAAAATTTGGAGAACTTAAAAAATTAAAGTAGCAACCATTTTCAAATTTGAGATCATAAAATAACCGTGATTTCTTCGTTTATTAAAGGACATTAACGTAAACACGTGTACCAAATATCTTTAAAGATAAAGTTTTTTATAAAAACATAAAATGCGGAGAGACTGAGATACGGAGGAAAATGAGACATTTTTGGCCTAGGGTTAATACCAGTTTTCTTATTCTGACGCATAGAAATCGAGTATGTGTAATGAGGACACTTTTACGTTGCATCCTGTGCACACACACACACACACACACACACACACACACACACACACACACACACACACACACACACACACACACACACAGTGCTTTAGTAATATAATGTAAAATACGAGATATAAAAGTAATGTTAGGAATCGCTATTGCAAACCAAATTAAAATCTTTAGTACACATAATATCGCAACTTTCACATATTACTGTACTACTAATAAACAACAATTTGTAAGGCACACTATTTTGTTATATATATTTATATTTAATATATTTAACAAAAAATAAATAGAATATTTAAACAATATGTCAAAAACTAACCTAACTCAAAACGCAAACAAAAATCTAGAAAATTTAATAGTAGAACCAAAATTTGCCATTAACCTAATAAAAGACAATATACAAGAAGAAAAAACAACAGAAGCAACACATTTAATTAAAAAAATAATCACTAGTGAAATGAAAAACAAATATAAACAAAAGGAAGACAATAAAACAATAAAAGAAATTAAAAACAAAGTAAAGAACAATAATTTAATATTAACTAAAGCAGACAAAAGTCAAGCAACAGTAATCATTGAAAAAGCACACTACATAAAAAAAAAACCGAAGACTTCATCAACAATAATAAATGCTTACAACTAAATAAAGACCCAACAGAAAAATACCTTAAACAAACAATAAAACTAATAAAAACAACTAAAAACATTTTCAACAATAAAAACACAGACATGTATATAAATAATAATCCAGAACCACCTAAAATGAATAGCCTAATAAAAATACACAAATTAAACAACCCAATACGTCCATTAATCTACTTCAAAAAAGCTCCTACATACAAAATAGCAAAAATAATAGCACAAAAACTAAAAAGTAACCATCTAACAAATAACCATCATAACATAAAAAATACATACGAGTTAACAGACAAACTAAAAATAATAAATATAAATGAAAATACATTTTTCACATCATATGATATCACAAACATGTACACCAACATCCCAGTAGAAGAAACAATAGACATAATAATAAACAAACTTAAAGAACAAAATGAAGACAAACAATATATAACAGAAATAAAAAATAGCCTACAACTAACACTAAAACAAAATTACTTTGAATTTAATAACAATATTTATCAACAGCTAGAAGGTTTAGCAATGGGATCACCATTATCAAGCATAATAGCAGAAATATTCCTACAACTCATAGACACCAAAATACAAAACATTATAAAATCCTTTGATCCAAATAGCATTTGGATAAGATATGTAGATGATGGGCTATATGTATCAAGTAACAAAAATACAAATGCAGATAACATATTAAAACAAATCAATAACATACATCCAAAAATACAATTCAAAGAAGAAAAAGAAAAACATGACAAAATCAACTATTTAGACATAACCTTCACAAGAAACAACAACCACATACAATATGTGGACAGTAATGTGGTAATTTTCGCATTCATAGGTTGGCTAATCTGTACGCTTCAAATTGTGCTTATCACGTTTTTACAACGATACGGTTCTACGAGCCTTGGCTGGCAGCGGACGTCATTACGTTTGCTGCCTGTTCTGTCTTTTTCACTTTCTTGTTGTCGCGACAATTATTTAGGCCTTAGGCCTCAACGTTTTTTCAATGTAAGCTGAGTAGCACACATTTGCGCCTCATCTAAAAAGTAGCTTCATTTACGAATCGGTTTCTCCAAATTTAAAATCTTCCAGACTTAGCCAATCTCAACACTATGATTTATGTGTAAAAAAGAAACCTAATAAATGTATTAATACAGTCCACTATCGTTATCATTCTGCATCCTGGCAATAGCACCCCAAACATCATTCTTACTGATAGAAAATTCTAGTACACACGTGCCGACATCAACACATTTTAGGTCCACTCGGAACGCAACATAACATTTTTTGGTCGCTCCGTGCCTGGATTCGTCATTCACCTTTTCATTATTTTTCTGCCCCAATTTCTGGCCATCACGGGCGATTCAGCATATTCGCTGATCCGACCGTGTCGGGACTTAACCAGCATTTCTTTCGTCGCCATTGAGCCTCGTGACGACATCACTGCAAGATCATCCATGTGCTAGCGTCAATACTCCAGTTTAAGCAGTCATCTCTACGGTCTGTGTGTTTGCCATCTTCTCCACGGTCTCGACGCTTCAGGACATCGCATACCAGGTACCACATCATTAACAGGTGCGTACAATGGCTGAAGAAGGCCTCAAAGTGTTGGTCAGAAAGAGAGGCGGCTTAAAGTCTGCCATAGTGCCTATTAATTCGGCTATCATTAACTTGGACAAAAACACTAACACCAAACATTTTTTAACAGTTAGACTTGAAAGTCTAAAAAGCTTGGCAACAAAATACGATGAGGTACAGTCCGAAACTGAACTCATTTCTAAAGACATAAACGCTGCTGAAGAAGACCGAGATGAGGTCGAAGAGCTGTTATATTCAACAGAAGCCAATATCTTACACTTGATAGAAACCTTTAACGTTCAGACTGTATCTCCTGTATTAACAAGCAATATGCAACTAAAACCGATAAGTTTGCCCTGCTTCACAGGCAATATCTTAGAATGGCAGCATTTCTACTCAATATTTCTGGACTTGGTGCACGCCAGATCTGATCTAACGTCAGTGCAGAAATTACACTATTTGTATTCGTCTCTGAAAAATGAGCCGCTAGATGTAATTAAGGCATTACCTATTTGTAACGAAAACTATTCGATAGCGTTGAGTTTGCTGTCCGCTAGATATGACAACAAATTCATACTAGCTAAGTATTATATTCAAAATTTACTTGAAGTAAAGTCAACTATTAAAGACTCTGTCCAAAGTTTGGCAGAATTCATAAATACGATAACGTCTTCCGTTAATTCACTGGCGGCCATGCAATTGTCAGTGGATTCATTCGAGCTTAACACTGTACAATTATTGTCGGCAAAACTGGACCATACCACGTTTAAATTATGGAAGGAGTCTATAGACCCCGATAATCTTCCTAACTTTCAAGGTTTTACTCAGTTTTTAAACGCACGTAGACAGTTGTTAGAAAATACACTGCCTATCGATGCCGGACAGCAGCTCAACAAGCTAAGTTTAAGATTCAATAATAAATCTGACAAACATAAATCACGAAACGCTGCTGGCAGCACTGCATTTAAAAGTTATCACTCAGCGTCAAATAATTATTCATGCTTATGCTGTAAATCTAATCATCCAATTTACATGTGTGATCAATTTCGTGCACTAAGCACATCAGAACGAGGACAATTTATATTAAATCATAAATGCTGTACCAATTGTTTAAGACCAGATCATTTCTCATCTAATTGTAAGATTAAACAATCATGTAAGATCTGCTCAAAACGACACCATACATTGTTGCACATAAACAATGTGTCAAAACCAGTTTCTGTCAGCAGCAGTAACTATTGTTCACTCAAATTACAATCTACAAATAATATTCTTTTATCAACAGCTATTGTGTTTGTCATCGACAGGGCTGGCAATAGACAACTCGCAAGAGTTCTATTGGATGCGGGTTCACAAATAAATTTTTGTACGGAATCATTTGCCAAGAAATTACGGCTTAACTTGACTAAATCTAACATACCGATTACAGGTATAAATAATACCGCGTGTTGTGCCACTAATCTAGCGTCTATACGCATTATTTCCCGCTATCAAAGATTTAGCTTCGAGAGCAAAATGTGCGGTCTTATCTGCATTATCCCATAAACTGCCAGCACAATCTTTTGACATAAATCAATTTAACATTCCAGATAACGTTTTCCTCGCTGATCCACGTTTCAACATATCAGCTGACATCGACATACTTTTAGGAGCGCAATTTTACCTAGATTTAATTTTAGCTAACAAATACGTACGCGGTTTTCATTTTCCTATTATACAGGAAACAAAGTTAGGCTACATTCTAGCAGGCAATCTGCCCAAACACTGCCGTTATAAGGATCCTGCTGTTTCGTTCCTGGCTATGAACAACGACAGTCAAATTCTGGATTCTCTCGAGAAATTTTGGGAGACCGAAACTATCCCTGATAATGCACCTATTAATAACGAGTCAGCTTGTGAGGAGCATTTCGATAAGTCTACTCATCGCAATCAAGAGGGTAGGTTCGTTTGTTTCGCTACCATTTAAGTCTGACAATCCCCAGTTGGGTGAGTCCTATGCTAGCGCTGAAGCAAGATTCTTGAGTTTAGAACGCCGGTTCATGCGTGATTCTAAGCTTGCGCGCGAATACGCAAACTTCATTCAGGAGTATAAGGATCATGAAGCTTCTTTTCCTGACGCAGCGTCAGCTATAACCAATGATTTCTATGTCGACGATTTGCTAACCGGTGCAGACACCATTTCTGATCTGACCAAGTTGAAATCTGACTTAGGTACGTTGTTGAGTCAATACGGTCTCACGCTGCATAAATGGGCATCAAATGAACCCAATGTGGTCGCAGATCATGACAATTTATCACTCCCTTTAAACAAACAGGGTAATGTGCGTACCTTGGGCATTCTCTGGAATAACACTACCGATTCATTTTTGTTTGACATCAAATCATTCCCCGTTGAATCAAGCATCTCAAAGAGGAAAATCCTTTCGATTATCACAGGCATATACGTTCCACTCGGACTCGTCGGTCCCATTGTTTTCCTGTACAAACAGGTTATGCAGCAACTCTGGCTGTGCAATCTTGGTTGGGACGAGCCAATCTCCGGGCAATTACGCTTGCATTGGCATTCATTATGCGATAGATTATGTCTGATCAGTAAAATTATTGTCCCACGTTCTATTCGCTGCAAGTCTAAAGCAAAGATAGTTGAATTACATGGGTTTGCGGATGCTTCTGAAAGGGGATATGGGTGTTGTGTTTACATTAGAGTCATTTATCAAGATTCATCGGCCTCTTGTCACCTTCTGTGTTCTAAATCTCGCGTGGCCCCCCTACGACAGGTGTCATTAACTCGCATTGAACTCTGCGCTTGCTTGTTGCTATCGCGACTCGTATTCAAGGTCGTCCCTGCTCTTCATTCCTTTATTAATAGTGTTCGTCTGTATTCTGACTCTATGGTGTCCCTCTACTGGATTCATGCCCAGTCTTCGAGGTGGAAAACCTACGTCGCTAATCGTGTTGCTGAGATTCAGCGTCTTACGGAAGCCTACACATGGCATCACATCAATTCTCGACATAAGCCTGCTGATATTATTTCAAGGGGATGTCACCCCGACGTTTTGCGCGATTGTTCGCTTTGGTGGCACGGTCCCGCCTGTTTGTCTCAATCTTCCGAGTCCAATCTTTTTCCACCCTTTTTACCTTCTAATCTGTCGTCTTCTGAATTCACTGCGGAGGAAAAACAAACCCCCAAACTTTCTCTAATGTCTACCCTGGCTATTGATCTTTCAAAGGACTTTTCTTCGTTGCACCGTCTGACTCGCGTATACGCTTACTGCTTTCGATTCATAAAAAATATTAGACTCTCCAGTGCTGAGAAAATATCGGGCGCTCTTACCCCCGTTGAAATTCATTCCACTCTTAATTTTTTCATAAAAAAATCTCAGTCGATCCACTTCGCTGCCGAGATTAATTGTCTTCGTATTGGGTCTTCTGTCTCTATTAGGAGTAAGTTGTCTTCTCTGGACCCGTTTCTTGATGAGTCTGGCGTAATACGCGTCGGCGGGCGCTTACAGAAGTCGCAACTACCTTATGACAATAAGCATCCTATTGTCTTGCATCCATCGGCTCATATTACTCGCCTTATTATTGAACGCGAACACATTCGCCTACTCCACGCTGGTGCTCAACTCGTGCATCACTCACTTCGTCAACGTTGGTGGATTATTAACGCCAAGATAGTCATTCGCTCCATCATTCGTAGATGCGTCAAGTGCCTCAGGTTCAGTGCCAAACAACAGGTTCAGAGGCTTGGTATTTTACCATCTCTTAGAGTCATTCCTTCGCGGCCGTTCCTATTCTGCGCAGTTGATTATGGTGGTCCCTTCATGATTCGTCATGGCGGGCAGAAATCTAGGACTCTGTCAAAATCGTACGTGTCTTTGTTTAGCAACCAGGGCCATTCATTTGGAATTGGTTTCCGACCTTACAGCCAACGCGTTTATAGCTGCCTTACGTCGGTTTATGTCCCGTAGGGGCATACCCAGCCAGTTATATTCTGATAATGGCACGAACTTTAGGAAGGCCCGCAATGTTTTACATGACCTTTACAATCTTTGGCATAATAAGTATGCCACCTCATCAATCAAATCATTTACGACCTCTCAGGGTATTACATAGTCATTTATTCCGCCCTCATCACCTCATTTTGGTGGTCTTTGGGAGAGCGGTATAAAGAGTTTAAAATATCATTTGCGCCGCGTGGTAGGCAAGTCTATACTCACCTTCGAGGAGTTTACGACAGTTTTGTCTCAGATAGAGTCATGTCTAAACTCACGTCCATTATTTGTCATTTTATCGGATGTAAATGATCCGGTGCCACTTACACCTGACCATTTTTTGATTTGCGCACCATTAACGGCGATACCTGATCCAGACTTATCTCACGTTCCCATCTCTCGTCTTGGACGTTGGCAACTTCTCCAGACGTTTGTCCAAGTCATTTGGAAGGCTTGGTCTCGCGACTACTTACATCAATTACAACAACGTCACAAATGGAAATTCGCCAAGGATAACGTTTCCATTGGTGACCTGGTTTTACTGATTGAGGATAACTTATCTCCATTAGCGTGGAAATTTGGTGTAATTACCGCCACATTTCCCGCCCCAGACAACCTAATTAGAGTAGTAGACATTCGCACGCCTACTGGTATTTTACGGAGACCAGTTCATAAGCTATGCTTGTTGCCAGCCCGGGACGAGGCTTAGACACAAGGTTACTATAATTATTTAGCACAATGCTATTTCACTTGGCCACTGGCTTTCATTACCTTATTGTCTGCCAATTTGGTCAATTTAATTGTGATATGTATCATCACAACATTTTGATGTTAACTTGCATCATTGCGTGTTTTTATACTAAATTTGCATGTGACTTGTAATTTTACAACCATGCACTGTGCTATTATATCTATACTTATCATATTTTCATGGTTGTATACTTTGCTATTTTGTATTTATATGTTAATAATTTGTGAGACATACTATGTCCTACACATTTACATTTTGATATTGGTATTGGGTTATGTGTCATGTCATTGGTGGTATTGTTTTTATATAAAAATTTTGTTACACAATATTCGCATGGTCTGCAGTTATACAAACCATGTATGCATTTTCTTGCACACTTGTGTGGTATTTATTACTCTATAAATGTATTTCTCGCAATTGTTCAACACATGTATTACATTTGTATAACCACATTGTTGTACTTGTCACTTATGCTATTGTGCCTTGTATTCATATATTTCTAATTATCTAAACCGATTTCTATTGTATTTATTATGTATAACTTGTATCTATGTAAAACACATTGTTTTTTTTTCGCATCTACTGTCTATAACCACACGCCATGCCTATATTTTTATTTTTATATTGTATTTTATATTGCATTTTGTATTTTGTATTTTGTGATCACGCATTGCACAATTATTATTCATGCTTTAATCATGACATACATGTCATTACACTTTTTGCTTGCAATCATTCAACTATGTATAGCTTGTTTTCACCTAATAAGTTATTGTAAATTCCTGAAACTTCAGGTATTCCTCGCTCAAACTATATGGCGTCATGCTAAATTTATGTCTTTACATGTATAATCTTATAATACTTTGTCTGTTCACTTTACATTCAATACTATTGTATAGGTCTACTGGCCTTAACTGGTTCAAGCTAACCACTATGACTTGCATAAATGTTACAATTTATCGGGCTCATCATGTGATGAGTCACCGATTATTCATCATTAAACATTGTCAAATTATGTATTTTCATGTCTTATATCGTTTAATATTGTATACATACAATATATATTGGCAATACATTGCTAACTTTTACATTTATACTTATGCACAAATCAAGTTGCACGCCGACCTTGGCCTGTTCAACTCTTATCATCACTCAAGCTTATCGCTAAGCAGTTAATGTCATAACTGTTATCTAAGATTTCAAATCAAGGTTCAATACAACTTACTGAGATTGACCTTTATTATTAAGAACTCTGTATTTTTCTACAATAAGTTATTAAAATGTATTAAAAAATCTTTTGATTTTTTGCGGGCAGTTATGGACAGTAATGTGGTAATTTTCGCATTCATAGGTTGGCTAATCTGTACGCTTCAAATTGTGCTTATCACGTTTTTACAACGATATAGTTCTACGAGCCTTGGCTGGCAGCGGACGTCATTACGTTTGCTGCCTGTTCTGTCTTTTTCATTTTCTTGTTGTCACGACAATTATTTAGGCCTTAGGCCTCAACGTTTTTTCAATGTAAGCTGAGTAGCACACATTTGCGCCTCATCTAAAATGTAGCTTCATTTACGAATCGGTTTCTTCAAATTTAAAATCTTCCAGACTTAGCCAATCTCAACACTATGATTTATGTGTAAAAAAGAAACCTAATAAATATATATTAATACAGTCCACTATCGTTATCATTCTGCATCCTGGCAATAGCACCCCAAACATCATTCTTACTGATAGAAAATTCTAGTACACACGTGCCGACATCAACACATTTTAGGTCCACTCGGACCGCAACATAACAATATGCAATATATAGAAAACCAACTTCTACCAACATCATTATACCTAACCATTCTGACCACCCACCACAACATAAAATGGCAGCATTCTATTCGTTATTTAACAGAATGTACAAAATTCCCCTAAACAAACAAGAAACTGACAAAGAAAGAAATATAATATACCCAATTGGTTATGAAAATGGATACAATAAAAAAACTGTAAACAAAATAGAAAATAAAATCAAATATAAAATAAAAACTGAACAATTAAGAATTAATCAAAATGAACAACACATAAATAATAACAACAACAACAAATGGGCCACATTCACATACATAAATAATAAAATGACAAAGGTAACAAAACTATTTAAAAACACAGATATAAAAATAGCATACAAAACGAATAAAAATAATTTACAAAAACTAAGTAGTCCACACAACAAAGATAATACAACAACTAACGGTATATACAAAACTGAATGCCAAGACTGCAATAAATGTTACATAGGACAAACAAAAAAACATCTGAAAAAACGTTATTTTGAACACCTAAACGCATACAAAAAACCAGAAATATATAAATCCAATTTAGCCACACATGCAATAAACACAGGACATGAATTCCCAGACATAACCAATGTGACACTAATAAAACATATACCACACAAAGGCACCATAATGAACATTTGGGAAAATTTACAAATATACAAACATAAAACACAAAACAAACTAATACCTGAACAAATACAAATCAATACAAAACATGACACAATATTCAAAGCACTCAACATCGAAAATACACAAAATACAAATACATATACCACAATCACACACAATAATACAACTTTAAAAGACCAGAGACCAACAAGAAACCTTAATAGTATCCAGCCAACACACAAATACTTCACCAGACGCAAGATCGCGAAGGCTGAAAACGAGAGCACGGGAGCTCTCGAAACATGTTCCGAATAGGAAAAATATAACATCTTGAGGTAATATAAACATAAATTTTAAATTACTATATATTTATATATACTATAAAAAGAAGGTTTTTAATGATAACAGAGAAACGTAAACATTTGCGTTAGGTATTGTTTGTTTGTGATTAAGCTCGTTTAAAAGTATGTTCCACCACACAGAATGAATTGTTTAGTAAATTGTGAAACTTATGTTTTTAGCCAGCGTTTTGGGTAAAAAAATTGCTGTATCCCATGGACACAAAATTTGTATATGAAAGCTATTTATGAAATTTGTATAAACATTTTTATTACTAACGCGAACAGTCCATAAGCAAGACGAGTTAACGTGAATAAGGTGACGATGAGACTTAGCGCACGTCTCCGATGCGTCCGCTATAATGATTACAAATAATTGTACATATGGTCCAAACCACCTTAAGTTGAATATTACAATTTGAATTAAAATTAACTCTAGGCTATTTACTACAACTTTTACGCTAATACTATATGTCTATCTCAAGAAATAAAAAATTTCCTCACAGACCGAATATTTTAATACACACACTGACGGCATTAATATTAATTATAGAGATAATAAATCAGTAAAAAATTTATTTTTGCGTTTTGGCTATTCAAATGTGTTCATAACAAAGAAAATTTATTGTGAATAAAATTTGGTTAAAATTAACTCCATAAATCTTATAATAGGGCAGCAGTCACTGGTTGACTGAAACGTCGATGTAACTTCTACAAGTAAACAAAAATGTATAAAAAAATGTTTTAATGAAGACGGTAATTGTGTTACAGACATATAATTTATACAGAAATGTGCAGCACAGCATGTAGAACATCAATAAAATTTTAAACTCTTTAAAATTTGTACTTCACATTTAGTACGAATGGCAACATTGCAACGACTGAAAAGGAGAGAAGTATAGGAAAAACACATGGGTAAGACAGCTCCCATAAGAGCCGATGCTGCAAATTAAACCTGGGGCGGGGATTATATCAGTCGTGTGTCGCATCAAGAGATTCGTAATATTAATATCTGAAGCTTTACATTTTTTGATCTTTTATAAGTTTATTTATTTACACGTTATCTGATGGAAACATCAGATAGCAGGTCACGGACTGTTTACAGGCAAACAAGAATTAGCCTGCGTTCACTCCCTGGCTCTTACCTTGCTTCTCATCACCTCCAGCCTGCAACACTAATATGTATCGTTACACTGTGTACTCTGTATATGTATATCTTAACACATGACACATGACATGACAGCCATTTTTGTATCACTGATAGATTTAGATGAATTTGTAGGTTGTTAGAAATTACTTGTGAACTTTCATTAATCGACACCACATTAACACCATCTGTACTTATGGATTACTTTCGGGCTACATAGATTAGAAAGAGTGGAGGCCCAAATACGCTTCCTTGGAGAACACCTGGTTTAACAGAGTAGCTTTTAGATGATTGAGAATCGTTGTATTTTACTGGAAATTTTCTATCTGGTAGATGTGACTTTAACAAGAGGTAGTAAATGCAGGGTAACATGTTCTTTAATCAGAAAAGCACACCATTTAGTACGTCACTAAATACTCGGTAGATGTCAAAGAATTCTGCGTTACAAGAATTTCTTTTCTTCATGACATGTAAATCGTTATATGGTTCAAACTTTTATTCAGTTCAAATCAGTTTTATGGCACAATTCTAACAGATTTGCGCACGAATATTCACCGTGAAGTAGCCTAACATATTTGATTTTTCTTGTAACTAATTCAGCCGAAACGGGAGGGCAAAGCTGAAGTGTAAAGTGTCTCAGTTTCGCTACCCTTTGTCTACTCTGCTGCGTTATTGCTAACGTGGCGGTTTCCACACACACTTCGCACGCGTAACTCTTGGCATGGATTGGCGATAAACGGCGCTAGTGATATATGGGAGGTAAAGTTGCAGTTAGTCACCCCCCCCTGCTAACAGCTCACCAAATGACCAACATCTAAACACGACTGTTGCATCTCCCTTCTCAATACGTAACGTAATCTATCGTTTGAGAAAACGTCTCCCTTCTATTCGTTATGTAACAGGAGATTCTATAAAAACTGCCGTAATATACAGTAGGCCTATTTTCTTTCTGTGATTCACAGAGACACAGAAATACAAATAATTCAAAAGGACACAAAAGTAATATCTAAAAATATGATTAGATTATTATTTGTTTTAATGGTATCATAGTACCCATCAATCGAGGAAAAGGTATTACGAAATACCGTTTCATATCGACCGTTTTAGAACGAGTAAACTTTAAAACGTAAAGTAACATTTTCATTGCAACCAGCGTTCAAAGGGTCTGTATTTTTTATTCTAAGATCTTAAAACTTGTTTACATTTCTTAAAAAAAATTGTCTGTATTGTACTGACAGTTTTCCAATTATGCCGATTTAATTTAAAATTAATAAGATTATTTAACTTCTTAAATACATAAGCATTAATGTATTGCAATAGACACATTAACGTTTTTTTGAATTGTTAAACAATTGTGAGCAAATTGTATTTACTTTTAGTTCCAAGTGGAGGTAAGTGCTATTATTTCTACTAAGTTACTTTTGTAGACCTAATCGTGTTATTTATGAATAAATCTTGAGTTAGGAAAGTTCAGTTGTCCTTCTTAAAATGAATACCAATTCTATTAAGTACTATTCCAGTAAGTAAGCAAAATTTATTATTAGGCCTACTGTATTAATTTTGTTGTTTTATTATAGCGAATTATACAAAGCGATTCAAAGTTCAGGAACTGATTTGGGCCATTAATGTTAGCAAAAACATTCTTATAGACATATGTCTGGCCAGAAATATTTCGGCGTGATTTCTTCTCCAAGGGCAAAATGATGAAATGCTTATAATTTAAATTAAGGGGTAAATTTAATACTTTTTGACATGAAAATTGACTAAAACATGTCCCAGAACTGTATTTTCAGTAATTTTTTAGAAATGTATTGTAAATCACAAAAAGTGGTGTCGCAGAGCACAATTTTTTAGGTTTGACGTACAGTAACTTTTTTAAATAGCTAGTCAATGCATAAAACTTTTATAGGAAACGTGTAGAAAATTTAATTCCGAGAAAACTAATGTAAGTAAAGTTAGTAGAAAACAAATACAAGTCAGACAAATTCGGGATAACTGCTGCATGAACAAAATGGCGGCCACATCGAACGACTACTTTGAATGTGCACATCCGTGGTAACACCTTCACATATATGCTAACTACTTTGATGTGCACATCCGTGGTAACACCTTCACATATATGCTAATAATGTAAATTTTCATTTTTCTAATTTAAATTTCTCTGGTTTATGTATTTTAAGATAATACTTTAATTTATAAGATAACTCTTTTCAAATAAGGTTTTCATTTTTTTCTTTTGATTTAACTTTGTATCCTGTTTTCTTTCTATTCTTTTACGTTTTGTTCTTATAAAAGTTAAATTTCTGTAACTTGTGTTTGCTTCCTACAACCACAACAACAATCAACCTACAACCTCACTTACATCAATTTTTTCACAGTTATTTTCTCTGCACATTTCCCTTAACGTTTCGTGCATTGATTAGCTATTTAACAAAACTATTGTACGTTACTGCGTTTCACAATACTTTTCTCAAACATTACTAGAGTTACAGTTCTGGGACCTGCTTTATTCAATTTTTCAGGTCAAAAACCATGAGTAACCACCAAATTTGACTGATTCATTTAACAACGGTTGCTTTTACATAGTCAACAATTTCATGTAATAGACGAAGCGCGGAATTTTTCCACAAATGTCTACAACTCAAATCTGTTTTTTTATGATAAATCATAACGATAAAAATATCTATGTGTGCCTTTATTACCTGGCACCGACGTCCGTACTTAGAGATTTTGCGTACTGGATGTCTCGTGGGAAAACCTGCAAATGATATTCGCAGCCGGTAAGAAGCGTACTGTAGAAATGTTTAACGTTAACTGTTATGTGTCACGTAATGGCGCTGGTGAATCCCGTTATTGCGACGAAATTTCGCAAACTTTGGCAATAGCAAACGGCTGAAAGTGTTAACCTGCTCCGTTGTTAAATGAAGTCTACTTATGAAATTATAAAAGTGATCTCTTTCTGTGTGACCTGAACCAGGTACAAGACAATTAAACGTTCTTCGTAAGTGTGCTTTTGTATTTTATCTTAAAACTAAGTAAAATCTCAATCCTATACTAAATTTCTAATCGACGCCTTTGAGTTGATTCTGATTGTTTCACCTCGCTACTGATTCGCGTTGTGCCACCTCACTTATTCTCCTCATTTGAATTTAACTCATTTTATACCAATTCGTACAGTCTCATACAGTACAGTTTTGTACCTTACTATTATCGAATGATTCAAGTGATTTAACCTACGAATGGGAAAGACGATTATCATAGTTTACTGACCTTTGTTTGTTGATAGACTAATTATAAATAATGAAATTATTATTTTTCAACACATCGGTACCTAAAGAAAGTCATTAGTGTTTAAGACATTAGGAACTGCAACGAGAAAATTTTGCAATTCCTCGTTTCCACGAGTATTTTCAGAGGCCATAACTATGTTCACAACCAGACCTGGTATCAACCATATCGTCTCACTTCGCATGCTAACAACTCAAAAGTATTGTTTTGGTCATTGCTGTGCTTACCTTGTTAATTACTCCTATATGCCAATTTTTCCCGAATCGGAGTGGTTGAGCCACATCATGAAAGACGTCAGGGCAAACTATCTTATCCTGAAATACATCTGCTTTTAAATCTGTTATCCATTGAGTTTGGCCTATCGTTCAGTGTTTCTATTTAAAACTAAACGGATAGCGCGGAATAGAATTGTACTACAGATTTTAGAGTTTTAGAAGATTATTAGTCAAATACCTTAAAAATGGTTAATTAATGCTTGATGCCTTTACTTGGTGAAAATCCATTTTGTAAATTATAGTAAAAGATAAAACAATAAAATAGTTTTAGTGATTTTCACTCGTCTATTTTAGTGATTCTCGACGAGTGAAAATCACTTAAACTATTTTATTGTTTTATCTTTTACTAAAATTTTTTAAAAATGGTTGGTAATAATGACTTAGGCCTATAGGGTTTAGCTCCATCGGATAGTTTATCCGCTGTCATTTTGTAACATAATGACATCTATTACTTTCCAAAAACATAGTGACATACGAATCCAAATGTATTTTTATCTAACTGATGGTAGATGTTTTATTTTTATAACTTAGTATCTTAGTTTGAGTTGTGTATTTATTAAGTAAGAATAATTTTATCTTTCTTTCACAGGTGTCCAATTGTTTCAATATTCTGCTAGTTACGAATTTAACTAGGATTTAGCTAGTTTTCATTTCATTCGCTTCTTATTTAGTTCACACAGTTTTCACTGCGATTTTCAGTGTCATCTTAAAGGTATCAACGTGTAAGGTAATTACGTTTCAATATTTTAGTTAGGAGCAAACGATTCAGGATTCTGTTTCTTACCTCTTGCCCAAGTTCTGTCTTATTTTCTTACTTGTCGAACTTGAATTTTCGGAGTCTCAAGTTTTCTTGTTGCTTTCCATAATGAATAATCTGTTTCTTTATTCGCTGTTAGATTTTCTGGAAAGTTATTGATTCCGTCTTCAATCAACTTATGAATGTCTAATTTGTGTTGTTTTCTTTGTCTTTTATTATTAAAAGTGTCTTTTTATTCTTTGACCGGCTACTTTATTCCTACGGCTCTACGGGTACTACACTGATGAATTTCTTGTCCTTAAATTCAACAGTTGGGTATTTAAACTAATATTTGTATTTTTCTGTTCTGAAAGTCGTTCAACTATTTGTGTTAATAGTTTTGTGTTGGCCTGTATCTTTTTAATAATTCTTTCAATCATAATTATAATTACCGCAGAATAATCAGAGTTTGGATCGAAGTTTTCTTTATATCACTAAAGTTTAGAATACCCCTGAAGTGTATTCGAAAATATCGTTCTTGGTATGAAGGACTCCTGGATATTAGAAATTTTGTTTATATCTGTTTAGATTTGTTTAGAATAAGACCATAAGTCTACTTACCCATATAATTATATTAGAGCATCGATAACCAGATTTTCTGACTGGATTAGAACCGCTGTTGTTACTATCAGATCATTGTGAACCAATGATGTGATCTTCCAGCTATCAGCCTGAACTGTTTGTATATATGATAATCCGTTGTTAACATTTTGACTGAAACCTTATCGTTATTTATTTTCTGTTTCCTTAGATTTAGCCAACTGTATTCTTCTTGTCTGAAATTCCCTTTCAGCTAGGTAACCACGACTGCGCCTCTACAGAGTTGTGGTTCATTACCCTTTAGCTTCATGCATTTCAGCGGTTAGATATTTACCAACACATTTAACGGATTTGGATTCGGGTTGGTAGAATTTTTATGTACGTGTACAATATTGTGGAATTTCTGAGTGCTTTGCTTTCAATTTTTATATTGCATACGTCCTTTCCGATCAGTGCTCATGAATTTGGCTCTGAAATCTTTCTTCCTTGTCTGTGTGCCTGGGTTCACGATAAAGGATGCACTATGAAGCTGGTGGTGTTTTATAGTTATTAACTACATGACTTGTGGTTTTGTGCTAGTTCTCTTTTTCCTGTGATCCCGTAATTTTTTGTATTTTTGTAGTACCCATCTGTTGTTACGCTCAAATAACATCGTGCTTTATAAGAGGTCTCACGCAATAGTCTTTTTACTTTATTAAAAGGCTTCTGTGTACCCTTCCCTGTTTCAGTTAATCCAGGAGCATCATGCAGTACCATGATCTTCTTACTGTTGGAGAAGAGCGGTAGCCCTTTAGTGCCCACTCGCTCATTTTCCTGGGGACCCAGATATTGCCTCGTTAAATGTCTTCTTCATAATAATATTTTGCCATTCCAATAAAATATTCTTCTCTATCATCAATTTCATTGTAAGTTCCTTTATTTTTCGTTCTTTAAAATAGATACCTCGTTCTTTTTTCTGTACCTTCTGCATCACATACCATTTAACGGATAGTGGCTCATTCATTTAGTTTCCCACTCCAAAGAACAAGACGGCATCTTAAACCTCTGTCTGCCCATCCGCCCTCAGAGTAGACTGTTGGAGCTTCATAGAGGGTAAGCTTTTTATCCTGAGACGTACTCGTTTTCCAAACAGCTTTCTGCACGAACAGTGTGCGCTTAAATTTCCTTATAGGTCAAATTTGTACCTAAATATCTTAGTACCTTGTAGGTCAATTTGTACCTAAACATCTTCTTCTTTAAAACTCGACACGATCTCGACGTAGAGCTTATCTTGGGTCAAGCTCATAGCTGTGTCTTATACACCCAAACAGGTTTAAATATGTTTTAATTGCTATCCATTGACGGTTTTCATTTATTTCAACTAATTAATTAGGTATGTTTAATGTTTACGTGTTCAGACTGCCATGTTTTATACGCCTTTCTGTTTGTCTTGACATCCAGGTTCGTGAAATTTGCAAAGAGAAATCGCTTTCAGTTATGTTTAATAGGGATCTTTGATGGCGTTGTGCAATTTATGCATCTTAATTCTTATTTAATTAGGTCTTTTATTCCTATGTTTCGTACAGTAACTAGCACCTCCTTCTGTGTCATTAACTATACTTCACTGTAGAAGTATGTTACGGAATAAATCCCAACTCCAGCTCTGTGGCTGTTGTCCAGTGTTCACACTAACAAGGAACAGTTCTCATCCAACGATCCATAGTCGTGACAATTACCCGGAATGACAGGGCTAAGATATCATGCCCTTGCAAACTTACTAACTTTCTTTCCTTCCGTGTTACGTTTCAGCTATCTGTAGGTTCCGATTATACAACGTCCTTCACTTTCTGGAGGTCTTTTCTCCTTCTCCAGCATTCCTTTGTTCTCTGGTTAGCTCTTTCTCGTTCTTCTTCCAGTAACATTCTTTTGATTCTCCTTGATTTCTCTTTGGACAGATCCTTTACCTCCGCAATTTTTCTTCTGAACACTTCTCTGTTTCCTGTACTTACTAACTTAATTAAATCTAATGATTTTTTTCAATATTATTAGAATATTTTATTTTGCTTAAAAGCTCTTAGAAACGATATGTTGTTAGCATAAAATCCACTGAATCTTCTCCCACATATTTATTCTGTTTATCAAGTTGGTTAATATTTTCCTTATAATATGGATATATTTATTAACGTAATCATTTTAACATGGTACTAACGTTCAATTTAAAAAATCTCCTTTTTTTAATATGGTTCACGTTTTTACAGAAATAACCCCAATTCTTTTTAATAAAATTTCAAAATTTGTGTTTTCTAGACTAGTATTGTTCTGTATTTACCCTATTTATAGTTTGACTTAGAATAGAAACTACACTCTAGGTTATGAAAGGAGGCCATCGCTACAAGCAAATCATTTCATTTTCTAGTTACTTGCAGCTTCTATGAATCGTCTTATCACAGCTGATTGATAATATATCATTATGGTTAACATGGCCGAAACCCTCTTTGCGTTTTTTATTGTTTTATTATTCTATATTATTCAAAAGTATTAACTCAAAAATGTCAAAGACTGTCAATTGTCAATTCGCCCCATTGACAAGTGGTAATATTAAAAAGAAATAATGAGAGTTGTTATTCAAGCAAAATAGAAAATCGTGTGAAAAGCTTTTTATTATTACAACTGAAACGCAACGCAAATTTTTGATTAGATTGATGAAACCTGGAAGCAGCGAAGGAGATACGACTGTGGGTGGTTTTATTTATGGAAGGAGTTTTTTTTGTTTTTTGTTTTTTTGAGGGGGTAATAAATTTTTAAATACGAACAGACAGGAATGCTGCAGCCACTAGATAACTTAAACAATCTGAAAAGTACTGAAGAATTTGAAATAAAAAAATTAAATATAAACTGTAAGTGTACTTATGAGAATAAATTCGTTATTCTGTATTGAAGAAGGTTATATTCTATTTCTTCAAAAAATCGTTGTCAAAGTGTCGTATGGCGTTGGACCTAATCAACTTCACCAACCTCCCACGTTGTGCCGTCTATCAGGACTATAACGACGTGACATTTTTGGGTGTGCTGTTTACATCCATTCTGGTCAGACATTCTTTTCAACTTGCATTATATCTCTGCACTTTCTCTTCTACTGTCTCCACATTCATCTCATTTTGGGGTTTTTATCCTATCCTCTTTTGTACAAAATTTCGATTCTTCTAAGGAATATTATTTCCTATATTCGGGTCTTTGTCCCTTGCCCTTGTTGCTTTCCACGTTCCATTGTCATACAAGCAATAGGCCTATATGGACTTGCGTCTCCCGTATCTTTTTAAAGGCTCTACTAGCCTCCACATAGGGTTTGATACATAAGGTAAGATATACATACTGATCAGATTATTCAAGCGGCTTATCTGTCAATGTGATTTGCTAGTAGTTGGCTGCTTAGATAGCACAACAGCGTCTTTCCGCATTACAACGTAGTAAGTCGTAACGTTAAGTGATATACACAACAAATAAATAATAACCAACATCACCACAATTACAGAAAAATGCGACTAACGAATAGCAAAACATACAATATTCAAATCCGATGACGTACAGTACATTAACTGGTCCGGAAGAAAAAAAAACAGTTAATACACCACGGAAGAATCCTAAGTATTGGCTAAGTAAAAACAGGTAATTTACATAAAGCCTGACACTTATGAATTTTGTTGACAAGATTTCTATCATGACCACACACGATATCACAGGAAAGATACTGAAAGCGAGAAACTTGTCCAAGAATTTATCTCTCAGAAGTATTTGCGATGAACAGCGTTGTTCGCAATTCGTTGCTCGTTGTTAGCCAACATTCACAAACCTTGTTAGTTTGTTAGTCCAGATCTTTCAACAAACCAATAAACTCGGTGAAATGTTAATATCTGAAACCCGATTTAGAAACAAATTTGGGAAAATTTATAATTAAACTTTATCAAACAAACCACACAAACGGCGCCGCACACGGTAGATCAACCATTATAATTGAAAACAGAATTAAACTCTCAGTAATTGTAAATTAAAATATCTCCAAGCAACCACAATAGAGATAGAAGAAAAACTAGTACCATAACTCCATCAGCAGTATACTGCTCTCCGAAACACAACAATAAATAAGAGCCTTACGGATAATTTTTCAAAACTCTAGGTACAAGATTTATGTTTAGAGCTAGGCAAAAACATAACAAATTTTCATTTTAAGTCAGCGGCTATGGGAATAGAACAACTATCGGCTATGTCAGATGATAAATCAATCTTCATCCAAATCTATAATAATCTATATCAACAGGACAACCAACATATTGTCGAATTGGTTGGATACTGTTGAACCGACGAAACATACCAGATCAACTTTACTTCTGTGTACTCAAGGAGTAAATACGAGACACATTAAAACTATTCCCAGCCTAGATCTCACCAATCATTGTCGCTATTTGCTCAGACATACAGCGAGTAAATAGACTACCAACGTTTGCAACTAACACAGAAACTAGAAACCTTTCAAGGGAAAAAATTATTTAATCGATTTAAGATCGCCCTTAACACAACCATCTATTAGACAAAGGAGTCTATAACTGTTATTCAAAAATCGGCTTTGCCAGCCATCCCAGTGCAAAGATATCTGATTAGTCTCTGACATACTATAACGCCTCGTGGGGCGAGCTCAGTCGCAATTTCTTCCTCTGTTCAGTTCAGCATGCACCTGCATTCTACCACCCCCTTTGTAGTATTTAGGGTGGTATGACGAACGATTTCTACCTCTATGTCACCTAGTCGTCTGCAGTTTTAGCAACATCGAACCCTGTTGATCGTTTAGAGTCTCGAAAAGTAGTCCACCTGCGGCTTATTTGATGTTCTGTACGGCTGTCCGACGCAACCAGTGACAGCTTTCTCAATAAGATAAGGACTCAATTTTGCAAAGTCACCTTCCTTTCGTTTCACCGCTAGATACTTTGGTACTGCCGGCATAGTGCAAGATAATGTCACAAATCTTTCGGCATCAAGCGAGGAGAAATGTCTCCTTCTCTTCACCCTCTGAGGAGGGTTTTTTTTTTGACGAGAGTTTTAAGGGACCCCTCAACCCAAGAGTTGTTTTAATAACTTTGACTTTTGGTCCCACGAGTAATGGGGAAGTGACAGACCACCGCGGCAGAGCCCTCGATTTCTACGGCTAGGACTAAATACAGCAGGGTGCGCCGTAGATCTTGATAGCCTCACCACACCAGGAGAAGTGACTAAGGCGATTAATAGAGAGGTCGGGGATTGTAGGGCACCTGAAGGTATTAGTTACAGGTGCCAACAGAAGGGAACAAAGGTGGCCATCATAGAGATAAACGTAAAAAGCGCAAAAGAACTGCTGAAGTCCCAGCACATCAAAATTGGCTGGGTGAATTCCAGAGTTCGTCGTAGGGTAAAGGTTATACGCTGTTACATGTGCTTTGCCTATGGTCATCGGCAGACTAACTGTAATGGACCAGACAGAAGGCAGATGGTGTTGTGTACACAGTGCGAAGAACCAGGGCACAAGAAGAGCGACTGTAGAAACCGGCCAAAGTGCTTCCTGTGTAGGCCTGAGAGGAATGTAGTTCCAGAGCAGACGGGTCATATTCCAGGGACACGCAATTGTCTGGTGTTCAAGAAAGCACTGGAAGAGACAAAAAAGAACCAAGAGGTATGAATTTTCTGCAGGGCAATCTACATAGAAGCAGAGTCGCGGTTGACCTTCTTGTTAAGACTCAGCAGGACACCAAAGCTGATTTGATGTTCATCAGTGAACAGTAAAAAGATAGAGATATACCAGAATGGTATTCTGATATACTAGGTACTGCAGCTATCTGGATACCAGACATGGGGAGAGCCTCGGTAGGGAGCCACGGTTTTTGTAGAGGATTTGTTTGGGTTATAAGTGGGGGGGTTGCTTTTCTGAGCTACTACTTCACCCCAAACGAGGGTATACATGAATTTCAAGAAAAATTGGACAGACTGGAGGACACTGTGCTGGAATGGGAAGGAAACTTCATTGTTGCTGGAGACTTCAACGCCAGGGCGGCAGAGTGGGGTATGCCAAAGTGATGCCAGTGATCACCAGTACATCGTCTTTAGCCTCCATGACGAAAGAAGACAGGAGGGTGAAAAGTCTTGGAGGTGACGTAAATGGAATGTTGGCAAGCTCGACGTAGAAACCCTTGTGTCAGAAATAGAGAGGGGAGAGGACTACGTGCTGGAGAGGTCTACTCCCTTAGAGCATGTAGTCGAGACCACAATGAAGCTGATACGCTAGATCTGCGACGTTTCAATCCCTCAGCAAAGAAAGTCATCTGGGAGAAGAAAAGCGGTCTACTGGTGGACTGAGGAGATCTCTACTCTGAGGAGATGTCTTTCTCTCAGACGAATTAGTACCAGGAAGAGGAAAAGGAATGGCGACAGTGCAGAACAAGAAACAGTAAAATACAGAGCAGCAAGACAAGACCTGAAAAAGGATATTACCAGTAGCAAACGACGAAAGTGGGAGGAACTAAAGGCTGAGGTGAATAGTGACCCTGTAACGAGCTTTTCGCCGCGTTACAAATCCAGGGAACCCTTCGTAATTAAACTCCGTTAATTAGAAGGGCTGCCTACGTTGTAACAGAATTGATCACAAATAATTAAAATAACATATTACTTACTAGCTGTGTAATTGTTTACTTTGTGTAAGGAAACAATGGCAAGGTATACAATTGATTTAAGCACTCCTCATATGTGTGTAACAAGAAGACTTCTCTTTATTCAACATTTAAGAAAAACATATACTGACTGATGCCATGACATTACTAACTCAATTATTAAATTATCGAAAGGTTTCTTTAAACTTTGGCGTCAAACTAGATTCTATATAGTTATACCTCGGATCCGGGTAAACTTTCTGTATTAAAACTTTTAATTATACTCTTTTCATGATATTAGCTTGCAAGACTTTCTTTTAATTCAACATTTAAGAATGGTATTATTGCTTGAGTTATATTACTCTACATTAACATATAAACTGTTACAACGTATGAAGTTAGAATAGTTACATGAAATATTAATTAATAAGATATAATCTTATCAACATTAGATTTAATTTTTAAGTCTTTACAAAGTTAATCGTTTCTGAAAAGTCTCTTTCAAGATGTGTTGTGTAACAAATATTCGTAACCCTCGATAGACAGGCTATCGAGTCACCTTTTAATTGGTATGCGGAAGACTCCTCCTGGGGTATCAGTCTTGGGAAACAGGAACAGCTACGTCGTCATCTCGGTCTGGCTTTCCTCTGTAAAGGGCTCCAAAAGTTAGCAGGTAGAACAATATGTCATGTAGTTATCTACGATGATCGTGTAGATTCTCGGATGTCCTGATCTGCATATTCTGTCACGTGCAGTAGAGTTTGTGGCTTCTGCTAGTTCACATCTCCGGGTATTATTTTGGAATAGTTTTTATACGTTGAAGTACGTAGTCATCTTGTGTTACACTTTTAGTTACGTTTCAATACTTCTTGTTTTACATAACTTTAAACTTATTGTCTATTCACATGACTACATTAATTAATACATCCAGATGCTTTAACAAACTACATCTGGTACACTTTCTGAAGATGAAACCAAATATGATACACATATTTGAAGAGCATAGCTCTTACGTCTACACTGTACGGAGTCACCATTGCAAGAGAGAGAATTTACGCTCCCTTCGCCAGGTACTGGACAAAAGTTAGTGGGACAACTTCCGCGCGAGAATATAGTTCCTAACTATATTTAAGTTAACTTTTTTATTTATTTAAACTATCCCTAAACAAATATATATAATTTAAATCAGTTGTTTTAGCGACTTTTTATGTCTTCAGATTTTATTATTATTAACATTAGTTTTTTATCTTATTCTTACTCACACAAGACTCTGAAAGCATGTCGAGTCTGGAATCAACAGGAAAGCGCCTGCTTACAAGCAAAGGGTTAAATACGATATTAATAACGCTTTACAATTTATCTTTTTATTTGAGTATCTTATGCTTAATTAATTACTGCTTCCTTTCATACTGAGTACATACAGGTATCTTATATTAAAACAGTGAGATTTAAATAGCTTAAGAGCTCGCAACCTTAAATTTTAAAATTTTTTTTATTTTCTAGATTATTTCTTTTATTTAAATCGTCACATACTCCACCGCTTGAATTACACGCTACGGTTTAGCTTTTTGAGTCTAACTCACTATTGGGCACTGGGATATTAAATGGGTTTAGTGTGTGTAATTTCTTTCACATAGTTGTTGCCTATAGTTACAACACAGTACACTTTATATTCTTATGAACTACCTTTTTTTTTACATACTATTCACACTAAATATTTACACAATTAAAACACAAAACTCTTTCTTATCTCTATCACTTAATTTTACTAGCGGTTTTTTTGTTTGTCTTACTCTCTCTTCTGTAGAGTAACTTTCTAAATCTCTACTATTTAGAATTCTATCTTTTCTTCTGTGAGTCCTATATATATATAACTCATGTAGTTAATGAGTGTTAGTACCCATCTAGTTAATGATTATTCATTAATGCATGCTCCGCAGAACTGGAACTCAGGTTGATCAGGCCTCGTTTCCAAACTTTACGTTTTACATTTCTTACGCGGATTCAGAAATATAATTTTCTTTACTACCTAGTATTCCTTTTTTATTTTAGGTTATACTATACCGTCACTTCTTCTTATACAACTTTAGTTGCGAAATATGCGTTCTCCGCACATATTTCTGAGTCGCAGGTTCGCACAGGGCTACTGTAACTGGAGTTAGGTACTTTTGGATTTGATAAGGGCCACACCATCTGAATGATAGTTTCGAGGTGGTCTTATCAATCGCACTACTAATGGGGTGAGTCTTGTACATTACCAAGTCACCTACTTGGTACCTGACTGAGTTGCTATGAATTACCTTTCTCGTGGTATCTTCTGGATTTTTCCAAGCTTGCTCTCAAGTTAGAGCGGGCTTTGTTCCATATTCTCTTTATCTGCTTATCCGTTATTTGCGGAGGCAGTAAATCGTGTATATTCCATCTTGTGGACAAAGGGTGGTTTGGTCTATACTTGTATAGTAACTCGAACGGGGTCGACTTGTGACCTTCGTGGTAATTGGGGACTGGGAGTACGATTAGTGGCAGTGTGTGAAGTTATTTATTACTAGTGCACAGTTGGTTTTTCCTAATTTCTTTAAATGACATTATTCATTTAAATGATCGCCTTCGTGAAATTCCCTTTTTCTTACTTCTTAAATACTAACTTACATTTTAATCTTAATCCTAATTTCCAAACCTTAGATTGGAATGATCCCTACTTATCCGTAACTCACAACATCCCGGCCCGACTGACACCAGCTTACTCTAACTACGGAAGTTAGCTTTCAGCAATTATTAATGATCTTTGGCACATTTCAGCCCTATCATTACCCTTTCAGTCGGCGACGTTGTGACCTGTTACGTTACATATATAATCAATACTTGATTATATCTCATAAACTTATTTCTAATGTAATCTAAAGAGGATCCCATACTCCACTTTAGATCACTGGTTTGAGAGAAGCGGAATCTCACGAATATGATTCTCTTTTATCTCTTTTAACAATACTTAAACAAACTATGCGGGAGAGGAGACACTTCACAATGCATAGTAATACTCACTAGGGGTGGTTTTTCATTGTTCAGGCTAGCACCGGTTTATCACAATAGGGAGGGTGCGTGGCTGTTTACTACATTTCCTACAATACTGAACACGCTTTTATTTTCTTATACTTGCCACCACTGCGGTCTTCACTATGCAACGTTACCTTTTATTATTATTCCTTTCCTTTAATTACTTCTACACTTCACACAATTTTAGTATAACTTAGGATTTATTTAGCTCTAGTATTTAAATCAATTATTATTATTCACTTTATTATTTATTAAACTACTTTGGGGATTTAAGAAACGCTCCTAGAACTATCGTCTATTTAATCACCATATTTATTTAGCACACTTTATATTCACAGGTTGGTTCCGTTCCAATGGCTTACTTTTGCACTCTCTACTTATGTGTCCATATTTGCCACAATTATAACTGGTGGGTTTTCTGCGAGGTGGGTACTTGGTTTCCGCTTTATCTGGGTTTACAATTAACTTACCAGCTTTGCGCACATAGTGAGGTCTACTAGAAACTTGACTTTCATACGAGGTTGTTACATCAGGCAATAGTGATCGCAATTGATGTCTATTATTTCCAGAAGTTTTCATTGCTTCTCTATTTTGATCTGAGTACCATACATTTGAAGAATGGATACTGCACTGTTCCAGATCAGCAATAGTATTGGGTCTATTTATCAATGATAGTCGAGATCTTTCTTCGGGTATTACTTTGAGATTCGGCCAGATCGACAAATTTTTTATTCGCCTGGTTAAATGCTCTATTCTCTGGGTAGTCCGCAAAATTTTTGCCGGAGATTTCTCGTCTTGGAGTGTTTGAGACAATAAGTATAGTTCACTATACTTGGCAGTACAAATTTCTTTCTCGCCTTCATAATCGAGTTGACTTAGATTGTTTAATTCCACGGGCGCATCAAATCCACATTCGCGAATTGAACTTCGTAATTCCGCGACTGTTACATCAGCATGGGGTAGTCCACGCAAAAGAGCTTCGTAAGACAGCTCGTCTTTTAATAACAAATCAGGGTTAAATTGGGCCATTTTGTTCTAACACATTAGCACGTACTTAAAATTAATACTATTATATTACACATATATTACATATAACAAATTCATAAGTAAGCAATTTACACTAATTAGAAAAGAACAATTTCTCTTCTAAGGGAGAGACAGAAATCACACACATATCTTTCAATGTTAAATAGCCGATCAGCTGTTTACTGGAATGTAGGTCAGAGGGTGGCCTACATATTTAGTTAACAAAGGAGGGTGAGAGTGTGTGACAATGGGGTGTTTGCTTTTACATATTATTGTCTACACAATGCGAGTGAATAACACCAACGATTTGAAACAGGTCGTTTTAAACTTGAGAAGGGGAGCACACTTTTGTACAACACATTTATTATTATTCCGCTTAGACAACACTTTGGCTTCGTTCATTCATAAACCTTTCTCAATTAAATAATTACTTATTTGTTCACAAGTTTTAAATCACGACTTCTACTTAATTACTTTATTATTATTTACAAAGTTATTTTTAATCAATTTTTTTATAACACATACTAGTGTATGTAAGCAATGTAGTTGGACATACACTGTGCAGAATGATTCAGGAGACAACAGGTCGTAGTTTGTCGTAAACAAACCTGTTACAGATTGTTCGGTTGACCAAAATTGTTATGCTTGGTCACAATTCATGTATGCAAGGACTTATATCGAATTATTCAGGTTGTGCCGGTAGGAACCTGCATATAGCATTTTGCATTGTATGACGCTAATGATATTTTACTTATACATACTACCATCTACGTATTAATACATATTACGTTATTTAATAGTGTATTAAATATGTTTTGAACATTACATTTATTAAAGTAACTTTCTGAGTGCATATATCAATATTAAATATTTAGTTATTAATCATACTATTTATGTTTATCCACGCATAAATAGTGAATGCAATTTGTTTGTGACACATATATACACAATTAAACTCTTTCCTTTATTTCCTTTATTTTTTTTTTTACAAGTAATGTAAGCAGAGTAACGCACTTTTGTTTACGTCACGATGCTTAACAACCCTTTACATAAATTAGCATAGTGAATGCACTTTTGTGACACTCTGTAAACAATTACGCTTTTATTTTTTTACAATTCAGCAGAGTGGCGCACTTTTGTAACGAGCTTTTCGCCGCGTTACAAATCCAGGGAACCCTTCGTAATTAAACTCCGTTAATTAGAAGGGCTGCCTACGTTGTAACAGAATTGATCACAAATAATTAAAATAACATATTACTTACTAGCTGTGTAATTGTTTACTTTGTGTAAGGAAACAATGGCAAGGTATACAATTGATTTAAGCACTCCTCATATGTGTGTAACAAGAAGACTTCTCTTTATTCAACATTTAAGAAAAACATATACTGACTGATGCCATGACATTACTAACTCAATTATTAAATTATCGAAAGGTTTCTTTAAACTTTGGCGTCAAACTAGATTCTATATAGTTATACCTCGGATCCGGGTAAACTTTCTGTATTAAAACTTTTAATTATACTCTTTTCATGATATTAGCTTGCAAGACTTTCTTTTAATTCAACATTTAAGAATGGTATTATTGCTTGAGTTATATTACTCTACATTAACATATAAACTGTTACAACGTATGAAGTTAGAATAGTTACATGAAATATTAATTAATAAGATATAATCTTATCAACATTAGATTTAATTTTTAAGTCTTTACAAAGTTAATCGTTTCTGAAAAGTCTCTTTCAAGATGTGTTGTGTAACAAATATTCGTAACCCTCGATAGACAGGCTATCGAGTCACCTTTTAATTGGTATGCGGAAGACTCCTCCTGGGGTATCAGTCTTGGGAAACAGGAACAGCTACGTCGTCATCTCGGTCTGGCTTTCCTCTGTAAAGGGCTCCAAAAGTTAGCAGGTAGAACAATATGTCATGTAGTTATCTACGATGATCGTGTAGATTCTCGGATGTCCTGATCTGCATATTCTGTCACGTGCAGTAGAGTTTGTGGCTTCTGCTAGTTCACATCTCCGGGTATTATTTTGGAATAGTTTTTATACGTTGAAGTACGTAGTCATCTTGTGTTACACTTTTAGTTACGTTTCAATACTTCTTGTTTTACATAACTTTAAACTTATTGTCTATTCACATGACTACATTAATTAATACATCCAGATGCTTTAACAAACTACATCTGGTACACTTTCTGAAGATGAAACCAAATATGATACACATATTTGAAGAGCATAGCTCTTACGTCTACACTGTACGGAGTCACCATTGCAAGAGAGAGAATTTACGCTCCCTTCGCCAGGTACTGGACAAAAGTTAGTGGGACAACTTCCGCGCGAGAATATAGTTCCTAACTATATTTAAGTTAACTTTTTTATTTATTTAAACTATCCCTAAACAAATATATATAATTTAAATCAGTTGTTTTAGCGACTTTTTATGTCTTCAGATTTTATTATTATTAACATTAGTTTTTTATCTTATTCTTACTCACACAAGACTCTGAAAGCATGTCGAGTCTGGAATCAACAGGAAAGCGCCTGCTTACAAGCAAAGGGTTAAATACGATATTAATAACGCTTTACAATTTATCTTTTTATTTGAGTATCTTATGCTTAATTAATTACTGCTTCCTTTCATACTGAGTACATACAGGTATCTTATATTAAAACAGTGAGATTTAAATAGCTTAAGAGCTCGCAACCTTAAATTTTAAAATTTTTTTTATTTTCTAGATTATTTCTTTTATTTAAATCGTCACATACTCCACCGCTTGAATTACACGCTACGGTTTAGCTTTTTGAGTCTAACTCACTATTGGGCACTGGGATATTAAATGGGTTTAGTGTGTGTAATTTCTTTCACATAGTTGTTGCCTATAGTTACAACACAGTACACTTTATATTCTTATGAACTACCTTTTTTTTTACATACTATTCACACTAAATATTTACACAATTAAAACACAAAACTCTTTCTTATCTCTATCACTTAATTTTACTAGCGGTTTTTTTGTTTGTCTTACTCTCTCTTCTGTAGAGTAACTTTCTAAATCTCTACTATTTAGAATTCTATCTTTTCTTCTGTGAGTCCTATATATATATAACTCATGTAGTTAATGAGTGTTAGTACCCATCTAGTTAATGATTATTCATTAATGCATGCTCCGCAGAACTGGAACTCAGGTTGATCAGGCCTCGTTTCCAAACTTTACGTTTTACATTTCTTACGCGGATTCAGAAATATAATTTTCTTTACTACCTAGTATTCCTTTTTTATTTTAGGTTATACTATACCGTCACTTCTTCTTATACAACTTTAGTTGCGAAATATGCGTTCTCCGCACATATTTCTGAGTCGCAGGTTCGCACAGGGCTACTGTAACTGGAGTTAGGTACTTTTGGATTTGATAAGGGCCACACCATCTGAATGATAGTTTCGAGGTGGTCTTATCAATCGCACTACTAATGGGGTGAGTCTTGTACATTACCAAGTCACCTACTTGGTACCTGACTGAGTTGCTATGAATTACCTTTCTCGTGGTATCTTCTGGATTTTTCCAAGCTTGCTCTCAAGTTAGAGCGGGCTTTGTTCCATATTCTCTTTATCTGCTTATCCGTTATTTGCGGAGGCAGTAAATCGTGTATATTCCATCTTGTGGACAAAGGGTGGTTTGGTCTATACTTGTATAGTAACTCGAACGGGGTCGACTTGTGACCTTCGTGGTAATTGGGGACTGGGAGTACGATTAGTGGCAGTGTGTGAAGTTATTTATTACTAGTGCACAGTTGGTTTTTCCTAATTTCTTTAAATGACATTATTCATTTAAATGATCGCCTTCGTGAAATTCCCTTTTTCTTACTTCTTAAATACTAACTTACATTTTAATCTTAATCCTAATTTCCAAACCTTAGATTGGAATGATCCCTACTTATCCGTAACTCACAACATCCCGGCCCGACTGACACCAGCTTACTCTAACTACGGAAGTTAGCTTTCAGCAATTATTAATGATCTTTGGCACATTTCAGCCCTATCATTACCCTTTCAGTCGGCGACGTTGTGACCTGTTACGTTACATATATAATCAATACTTGATTATATCTCATAAACTTATTTCTAATGTAATCTAAAGAGGATCCCATACTCCACTTTAGATCACTGGTTTGAGAGAAGCGGAATCTCACGAATGTGATTCTCTTTTATCTCTTTTAACAATACTTAAACAAACTATGCGGGAGAGGAGACACTTCACAATGCATAGTAATACTCACTAGGGGTGGTTTTTCATTGTTCAGGCTAGCACCGGTTTATCACAATAGGGAGGGTGCGTGGCTGTTTACTACATTTCCTACAATACTGAACACGCTTTTATTTTCTTATACTTGCCACCACTGCGGTCTTCACTATGCAACGTTACCTTTTATTATTATTCCTTTCCTTTAATTACTTCTACACTTCACACAATTTTAGTATAACTTAGGATTTATTTAGCTCTAGTATTTAAATCAATTATTATTATTCACTTTATTATTTATTAAACTACTTTGGGGATTTAAGAAACGCTCCTAGAACTATCGTCTATTTAATCACCATATTTATTTAGCACACTTTATATTCACAGGTTGGTTCCGTTCCAATGGCTTACTTTTGCACTCTCTACTTATGTGTCCATATTTGCCACAATTATAACTGGTGGGTTTTCTGCGAGGTGGGTACTTGGTTTCCGCTTTATCTGGGTTTACAATTAACTTACCAGCTTTGCGCACATAGTGAGGTCTACTAGAAACTTGACTTTCATACGAGGTTGTTACATCAGGCAATAGTGATCGCAATTGATGTCTATTATTTCCAGAAGTTTTCATTGCTTCTCTATTTTGATCTGAGTACCATACATTTGAAGAATGGATACTGCACTGTTCCAGATCAGCAATAGTATTGGGTCTATTTATCAATGATAGTCGAGATCTTTCTTCGGGTATTACTTTGAGATTCGGCCAGATCGACAAATTTTTTATTCGCCTGGTTAAATGCTCTATTCTCTGGGTAGTCCGCAAAATTTTTGCCGGAGATTTCTCGTCTTGGAGTGTTTGAGACAATAAGTATAGTTCACTATACTTGGCAGTACAAATTTCTTTCTCGCCTTCATAATCGAGTTGACTTAGATTGTTTAATTCCACGGGCGCATCAAATCCACATTCGCGAATTGAACTTCGTAATTCCGCGACTGTTACATCAGCATGGGGTAGTCCACGCAAAAGAGCTTCGTAAGACAGCTCGTCTTTTAATAACAAATCAGGGTTAAATTGGGCCATTTTGTTCTAACACATTAGCACGTACTTAAAATTAATACTATTATATTACACATATATTACATATAACAAATTCATAAGTAAGCAATTTACACTAATTAGAAAAGAGTGTTATAATACGATATTAATAACGCTTTACAATTTATCTTTTTATTTGAGTATCTTATGCTTAATTAATTACGCTTCCTTTCATACTGAGTACATACAGGTATCTTATATTAAAACAGTGAGATTTAAATAGCTTAAGAGCTCGCAACCTTAAATTTTAAAATTTTTTTTATTTTCTAGATTATTTCTTTTATTTAAATCGTCACAACCCTTGGAGGCTGGGTTACAGGGTCGTCATGCGCAAGCTTGGGCACAGTCGACTAACCCAAACGTGGATGCACCACGTATGGATGCCATCGTGGATACACTCTTTCCGACCCACCCAGTAAATGTCCGTGAGCCGCGTCCCGTTGCAGAAGACGAAGTCCCGCTGTTTAGCGATGAAGAACTGAAGGAGGCCGCAGCATGAAGAGTGGCAAAGCCTCAGGACCGGACAGTGTTCCGTCAGAAGTTCTGAAGGTGATTGCTAGTTCATGTCCACTGATACTCCTTAATATGTACAACAGCTGTCTCAGGAAGAGATACTTCCCCAAGCGGTGGAAAGTGCAGAGGCTAGTGCTTGTTACTAAGGTAAGGGTGATCCAGGCACGCCATCAGAGTACAGACCTTTCTGCATGATGGACACCGCTGGAAAGTGTCTGAAAATGTTACTAAACATGGCTGACGTCTGTTAGCAGCCATTCAAAGAGCGAGAGATCTGTCAAACAGACAGTACGACCTTCGGAAAGCCCCCGATCAACTCATGTAACCAGTGGAGGAGGTAGTAAAAACTTTCCAGGCGGCTTAACAGGGGAATCATTACTCAAGAAGTATAGTCTTGTTGGCGACGCTGGATATTAAGAATGCTTTCAATTCTCACAGGGAACTTATTTATGATACGACAGACGGACCTCGCAGGAAGAAGATCACCGCCGGCGCTGCCCAGGGCTCAATTTTGGGCCCTGACCTTCGAAACGTATCCTATGAAGGAATTCTTCGGATAGCGACGCCGCCAGACACTTTCTTGTTAGGTTGCGCAGACGATATCCCGGCTGTGATTGTAGCACAAACGCCGAGGATGCACAAATAATCCTGAATCAGATAATGAGGCGAGTGGGCTCGTGGCTTGAAGAACAGGGCCTGGATCTAGCCACCGATAAGACCGAAATAGTACTGCTACCCGGCGACGGGTTCCCACTATCATACCGCTGCAAGTGGAAGCTGAGAGAGTATTTACAAAGGACGCTGTGAAATACCTAGGGATGAGACTAGGCTCAAAGCTCTCCCATTGAAACCAAATAAAGTATGCAGCGTAGGAAGTCCCACTACAAGCAAGAGGCGATTGTTGATGGCGGTCACAGAATCCATCCTTCTGTACGATTGCGAAATCTGGGCCGAAGCACTAAAGATGAAGAAGTACAGAAAACGTATGGCATCGGTGAAGAGAAGAGGAGCCCTCAGAGTCACACCTCTTACCGGACAGTGACAGCGCCAGTAGTCCAGGTGATAGCGGGAATGATTCCCATAGACCTGTTGGCTCTAGGGCGGAAGTATTTGTTCGAAAGAAGAGAGGAAATTGGAAGGGATGCCGGAAAGCATGAAGCCAGGGAACTCATTCTCCGGCACTGGCCAGATGGTTGGAATAGAGAGGATAGATGAAGATGGACCGCAAGGCTCATACCAAACTTGAAGGAACTGATCGACCGCCAACACGGTGAGGTCAACTACCATCTGACCCAGTTGTTCAGTGGCCACGACAATTTTAATGCCTACCTCCACAGAGTGGGAAAGGTGCAAAGCCCACCATGCTAATACGGAGACTTCCCCCATGAAAATGCCTCGCACACGTTTTTCAAGTGCGGCAGATTCGCAAGACAGAGGATGGTACTGGAAATGTAGCTCGAGGAGTTCACACCCGAGAGCGTAGTTGCGCTTATGCTTCGTGGTAAGGCGGAATGGGACCTTATCAATCCCGTATTCAGTGGTACCTACTAGAAAAAGACAGGCCCAACTTGCACCCAACGGGCAGTAAAAGATGAGGAACAACTAGAAGGAGCCTGATAAGGGCGCAATAGGCTCCATCCTGAAGTAATACGCTAAGTGGTTCCAGGATGGATATGAAAGTTTGAATTAGAGGTGGGTTTTTTAGTGGGTGAGAGTCCCACAAACGAGAGGAAGCACGGTCTCCTCTGACAGTGCTTAAAGCATTTTCCCCTATATAAAAAAATATTATTATTATTATTATTAGTATTATTATTATTATGGTTGTTGTTGTTTTTATTAGGGATGCTTTTACTAGTAAATTATTATGTCTGTAAAATATTACAACTCCAATTACAATTAAAAAACGTAATTATTTGATCGCGCTTACCGCTGTTACAGTTTAAGCAGTAACAGCACTGGAGCTTATGATAGCTACTCCTTGAAATTAATAAAATAAAGGTTGTAATATTTTTTCGTCTTTATTTACACAATGTAGACTAACACAATATTTCTATCAGCAATATCAGGAAGCTATATGTTTGTGACTTTTTCAGCCGAAGAGTCGCACAATTCTGAGGTAACGTTTTTAGAATGAACAAAATTCGTGTTTAAATGTACACTTTCTTCTTCAAACTAATCTACTGAATAATACACATGTGCAGTAAACCGAATTCAATAAATAGATTACAAATATCTGCCGGTTTGGGGCTCCAATAAAAACGTTTAATATAAAATGAAACTAAAGACAGTAACAATGAATCTAGGACACTTTTTTCATAAATTAAATTAATACACCACAGTGAAATATACTTATAGACAACACAAATACTGAGGGTTGTACACTGAAAACGAGTTATTTTAAATAAACGCGATCTGTTGGTAATGTATTGAAGTAACGCTCTTTTATGTCTACGCCGTAATAACAAACATGCCGAAATGGGGTACGCAATGAAAAACGCAAAAACTGGTTGACGGATCCAATGGAGGGTGTCACGGGCGCGCGCGCCCTCCTCGGAAAAATATTAGGCTAACACACTTCTAAAATGTCATATTTATCTACAGCACTTAAAACAAATAATTCGTTGAAATATACGACCAAGTAGTTAGTTTTGTCATGAGAGCAATACAAAATATAAAACACTATTTTAAAATCGTTAATCATGAAAGACTAAATGTAAAGAAACTGCTCCACATAAAAATAATAACCTCTCTAACACAGTAGATTTGGGATACTTTTTCTGATTCATTCCGTTTTCTATTGAAATATTTTCATCTGAATTAATTTATTCCTTAAGCCATACTTACTGCTATTGATGAAGGGAACGATAATGTTAGCACCATTCCTCAGAAAATTTCTAGAACACCGGTGGCGTAGAACACTACTGTAGTAGCTTAAACTTAATTTTTTTTCCTTTTCTTTATTTGTCTTATCTATCTTTATTACTCAGCTAGAGATTAGGATTTCTTAATTTCCTTAAAAAAAAAGTTTACGTCAATCAGTTGAAAATGATGTGTTCGAGATAGACTAAATTGTTTGGATGTATCATATTTACTTAACTTCGTAAGTATAAAAACGGGATTTACAGAGAGGTAGTTAATATTCGAAAGTTGGAAGCTAAACTACTGCTACACTCCCCTTTCTTCCGTGTCACGTTCGAATGATGTTGGTGTTATTTCATGAATAAGTTCTACGAAGTCTAAGAGTTTTAATGGTGCTGAGAAACGCAGATTATTTTCGGAAGCGACTGAAAACTTTGATCGTTCTTTAAAGGTGATGAATCCGTGACGAATCCACCACTGATAAATCCATTCTAGGTCTATACTTTTTATCGCTGTAATTGCAAACCCCTGACTTTGCTTGAATCCATTACACGAGTAGGTACTGACGTTTGTTATACTGTACACTATCGCTTGTTAGTAACGTGGGATTTTAAGTTTACTAACCTGAGTTGAAGGTCATTATGAACAAATTATTTTGTGTGTTACAACCAAGGGAACAGAAGTGTGTGTGTGTGTGTGTGTGTGTGTGTGTGTGTGTGTGTGTGTGTGTGTGTGTGTGTGTGTGTGTGTGTGTGTGTGTGTGTGTGTGAAACTGGAAAAGGTTGAACAGCTAGATAAGCAGTATGGAACAAAGAAATTTTATAACGCTCTGAGGGTTATGAATTGAGGCTATAAAACCGTATGTAGAGAAATAAATTGAAACAGCAAGGGTGGGCATATGGACTGAGCACTTTGAAGAGCTTCTTAATGGGTAAAATGCCGAAGGGTACCACGGTATTAAGACAGCGGACTTGAAACTCGTAGCACCGTCTGGGAAGTAGGTTGAGAAAGCTCTACAGGCACAGAAAAAATGGAAAAGCACGTGGAGAGGGTTACACTGTTGTGGAACTGTCGACGTTTGGGGGGAAACATCTTCATCCCCAGGGAGACTTCATAAATTAGTCTTGCTGAAATGGAAGAACTAAACAACTCACGGACTGGAACACTTGTATAATTTTCTCAAAAATTAAATAAAGAAAGCTAACAAATTTCCCGTAACTGTAGAGCTATAACTCTATTGGATTTTATGTATAACATCGTATCTACCATTGTGACTAATAGGTTTAATCCCTGGCCTGATGTCTGGGTGGAGTATAAGTAGATGATGTACTAGAAGATGAACAACTGACCAAATTTTTTCAGCACGTCAAACCTTGAAAAATGTTTTGAATTTAATATAGACCTACATGTGTTTTTTATAAATTATAAACAGCCGTTGGATAGTAACCACATATTGAACTTGTTGGTTGGTATGGAAAGTTTTCTATATAGACGAAATTATAATAATCCTCATAAGAACTACTATGCTAAAGAGTGAAGTTAAAGTCGGGCTATCATATTTTTCAGATCCAAAACGAGGACACCTTGGTAAACTTCGTGGTGTTGAAGTGTGGACTTAGGGGGAGTGGGATATTAGCTGTGGATGTTCTAAGTAAAACCAATATATTCGTCCTTTCACATTTTATTTATAATTATAAAACATTAAATTATAAATTGAATTATAGTTAACATATTAATTAATTAACTGAGACCTATTTGACTTGCTTGACTGGAAGATCCTGCACCATCTAATTTGTATTTCTCCCTTTACGCAGCTACATTAATAATAATGTTATTATTTTCAATAATTCTGTGAAATTTGCTACACCTGTAGGATACTTTGAATTGTACTTTACCTAAAGTAAAAATTTCCTATAGCCGTACTTCCTGTTTCTGAAAGCCACCCATTCTTCATTGGAAAAAAAATCCTTTCGACAGCTGCTGAAGTGTCAGGTAAAACAAAATAAATAAAATAAACTCAATTAATTGAGTAGGCTGATAAGCTTTCTTATATAGAATTAAAATGATTGAAAATGTCCATCCATATCTGTGACAACTCCTCATCCATAATTTTTTCACTAACGGTATATAAGTGAAAAATTTGTTAACTTTAGAAACTTCATGAAATAAGTCATCAATATTAATTGCACCGTCCTTATGCACTGTACTTTTGACAAATGCAACTGAACTTTCAACATTAGCTCATAGTAATTTGTTATCCAATAACCAATTTAAATTTAGTTACATCAATTAATGTATTTTCTTGGCATGTCTTTTTAAATTAGAATGTTCTTGGAATATTTGCTTTCCCTTTATGAGCACTGGAAACTGTGATCTGCAAATTGAACACCTAAGTTTACCCGAATCACTAATCTGCACAATAAACGGATACTGTTCTTTAAAACACTGAGTGAATGCACATTTTCGTTTCGGTATTACTAAAATATAAATAAGTAATTGATATTAAAATTGAAGCTTTTTAACTAACACAACTACAATAACACGAATACTATAAGTAAAGTTTAAGGCTAGGAGGCCACCAGATGCGGAATGAAGCGGAGCGGAGCATAGTTGAGCGCAGTGGAGTTGAGCTGAGTCACTTAGGGGACGGCAATATAAAGTGGAATACTGACTTGCAGAGTTCTGACAGAAATTGCTAGTTGCTAACTGACTGAGTATGGTTGTCAGTAGGAAGGTGGTGTGGTGGGGGAAGCGGAGTCAGCTTCCAAACGGACCACGGCCGAGGCAATGCTGAGCGGAGTGGACCCGTGCGACGTCACTTCACTCCAATCCACACCACTCAGGTCCGCTTCCAGTGGCCGCCCGGCCTAAGTCTGCTAACATAACCAAACAGCACTATTTCGTTAGACATACGTATATATTATGGACATCGAAATCAGGTATCAATCCTGCATAATTATGATTTTATCATCTTTACATAGTTTAATTAAGAAAGTTGTGTTAGTGGTTATAATCACAAACAGAATTATCACTGTTGTACACCACTATAGAAAAATTATTCCGATTAGCGCTTTCAAGCTTCTCAGCTCATCCGATCTGACGATGAGCTGAGAAGCTTGAAAGCGCTAATCGGAATAATTTGTCTTTAGTGGTGTGCAACAGTGATAATTCTGTTTATCTTTACATAGGTTTATTCCGGTCTTTCCAGTGCAGAGTTAAAGAAATAATTTTGAAAATTCGATTAATTAGAAACTAAAATTAAATGTGGCGAAAACGAGGACAAAATCGCGTTTTGGCTTAACTGCACCCAGACGTGGCCCAAAATCAAGGACAGTCCGGGCAAACGAGGACGTATGGTAGCCCTAGTTGAAGTTTATATAAATATGTGTTTTTTTTATAGATTACAAACAACCTTAGGATAGTAATCACATGCTGACGTTGTTGGATGGTATGGAAATATTTGTATATGGACGAAACTAACAATCCTCATAAGAACTACTATGCTAAAGAGTGAAGTTAAAGTTGTTATTGGTAGAAGAATAACCAGATTTCTTAAAATACGTACCTAGCGGTGTTAGGCTGAGGGAACCATATCAGCATTACTCTTCATCCTAACATTGCACAAAGAAATGCAAAATCTTGATACTAACCAAAGTACCTCCTACAGGCTAACAGGATGCCTATGCACATATTTCTCGTTACTGGGAGTATTAAAAGTTTCGTAGAAATTTCAAAACCGGGAGACAGGGTTGTCAGATGGGGATGAAAATAAATCAATAAAAACTAAATACAAGGTGTTGTTAAAGTTTTCCGATTCCAGGCTGTTTGGCCGTGGCCCAGTGCTGTACATATCAGCAGACGTTTGACGGTCATCATCAGTGCAAAAAGTACCACTGTACTGTGGTAGTGACGTTTATCTCAGCCGTAGATTGACGTCTACGATAGTCGAAGCTCAATTTTTGCACTGATGATGGCCCTGTCGAAACGTCTGCTGCTGATATTTACAGCATTGGACCACGGCCAAACAGCCCGAAACAACATTCACTCCGGCCGTGTAAGCCTTAGAAGAATTTTACGACTCCTCTACGGGGAGGAAGTTTTCTTTAAAACTCTTCTTTTTAGATTTATCTCTTTAGATAAGAAGATTCTAAGGGCTACGTAAGAAGAAGGCTCACTTGCTCTGCTCTTTACATTTTTACTGATGTATCAGGACACGGGGTTCATCCCCCGTTTCCTGAAACACAAAAATAACATCTTTACGCCTCAGGCCGGTTGCATCTACCGGCGAACAGAGCAAGCAATTCACCGCGAACGCATCCACCAGACCAAGAAATGCCTAGCCTGCAGCGATATTAACTTGATGAAGTTGTATTTAAAATTAATTAGTGTTTTGTCAGGAGGCCACAGGGATCTGGTGATGACCTAACTTCCAGCGCTTACTAGGCCGTTCGTGAGAGAGTTAGAGCACGCCACGAATCAAAATACTGGAGAGACAGCCCTGAAAAGAGTACACAGCAACAGCAGCGTAGCCTGGACGTGGACAGCACGGTCGTTAACCGACCGACAGCTGACTACCATCGAAACAGCTGTCCTGGCGAGGGAGAGACATCTACGTTAGTCGAAGCTCAATTTTTGCACTGATGATGACCGTCAATCGTCTGCTGATATGTACAGCACTGGGCCACGGCCAAACATCTCGGAATCGAAAAACTTTAACAACAATGACTCCGGCCGTATAAGTCTTAGAAGAAATTAAAATACAGGGTGATTCAAAAAGTATTTTAAACATGTAAAAGCAAATAGAAACGTATTCACATGACTTACAGAGTCGAATGAGGTGTCATTTTAATGCAAAACACATCAAGCACATCAAGTGTGACTCAATACTGCCCTAGTTCCGAATATAACCACCAGAAGGGCCAGCACCATTGTTGATCAAAATGGGTAGTTTCACTGGAATCCAAGAGGAATCCAAGGTCTGTTCAGCCTATAGCGCTTTAGAGGACGAGGAAGGTATATATTACGTCTGTGGGCCATAATGTCCACACTATAACCGAATGTCTATTTTAACCGAGTTCACTAAATCCAGAGATTAACTACTGTATACTTTTCATCGTCTTCCTCGTCGTTCGACTGTGCCAACAATCGTGATTTCATGAATCATTGTGGCCGTCAAGATTTCATTGTGGTATGGTTCCTCGTTAATTATGATATGGCTATTCTGTCTTCGCCCAATCTGAAGCGTCAGAAACGTGTTCGATATTTTTGCTATTATGTCAGCAAACCGTGTAGGCGATCTAATTCTGCCACTTTACTTAGGGTTTTCTATTACGTGTCCGAAATTTGATTACTCGACAATTTAATGTCGTGGCGAACTGATCTTTAATTTTTGATTTTACCAGTAGTCCTACAGTACCTCTAGTAGTCCACAATTCTTCTCCAGCGTACCATTTCAAAGTTGTTAATTCTGAAAAGTCAGTTTTATTTATTCTCGCTTGCAAACTTTCGTGATTTTCGTTAATAATAACTCTGTTTCTCGGTTGAACACACGCCTTTTTATTTCTTTTAAAACCTAATATTTTGCTCGTACTACGATTAGGCCTTCTCAGTTCTCAGTCGGGACACATGTATTTATTATTTACCTTTATTGTCCAGCACTCTGAGGCATACATGAGTACAAAGAAAAACTTTATTTATTAAGCGGAGTTTAGTTTATCGTGGCTTTTCGGTTTTCTTCTTATTATTGCCAGAATTAATCTTGCTATTCATTTTTTTTCTCATAATTTCTTCCTTACATTCGTTTATTCTTGAAACGAGGTTAGTTATTTGGGTTATATCTTGCTAACTATTATTTGATCTGTCTGTAATCATTATTATTGTCTTTTCATAATTCAATTTTTCGCACTGAATGTGTGATTTTACGTAAAGAAATTCACCACGTCACACGGTATCTTGTTTAGCGTCCGCGCCGATAGCTAATTTTAATCTCATCTCGATACGGTTAGGTGAGCGAGCCTGTAAACTTAAATTAATTGTGGGAATCTAATTTGTGATTAGTTCGTGTTGAAGCCGACAACCGAATGATCCACGCGTGACCGGCCCAGCGCTGAACTTTGATTAAACTTTCCTTAATCCGGTTGAAAGTGGATCCTTTTCAAACACAACGTAAGGTACTAATCCAGATAATCCGAGTTAGCACTGCGTATCATAACTCGTCAGAATACGTCTTTCGCTTATGCGTAACGGTGAATAACATTTGGCCTCGTCCTGTTTATAGAGTATATAACATTATGTAACATGTTTTAAGGTTGTAAACTGTACAGTACAAGAGTGCAATGTTATAACATTATAACAAGTTGAATTAAGAGTTTTAGGAATGATCTTTATTAGATTACTTTTATTAAGACCTCCGTGCTCGCAAGTATGAAGTCGTAAGTGTTGAGTATGAGGCTCGTCATTCCGTATTGTTTGGGTTAGACAGGGTTTTAAGGAACATAATTTCGCAGTCTCACATATAATCAAGCAGTGTGTGTGGACTATTGTTCTACCCCTTTGTTCTACTCCGTGATTTAGTGTTGGACAATAACGAGTTCAAATTTTGGATTGCAGTACACTCACGTTTGAGAAACCAAATGCATAGAAAAATTGAGAGGTTTAACAAACTTTTGTTATTGTTGTTGTTTATTGTGATGCATTTGGTACCAATGCCATTACCAGTCATGCATTCAGGCACACCGTGCTTAATGACTTCGCTCCTTCGACTCCTGTGCAGACCTCTAAATGCCGCTCATCCACTTCATCGTTAGGATGGTTACACAAAATGGAATTTTGAGAGGGGAGTATGAAATTATGTGGAGGTGTCTCGCCAGACAATCATACCCTATAGAAAGTCTGCTTTGCGTGGAATATCTGTAATTGCTTTTGGGTTTCTGTAGAGGATTTCCCCGTTTTTTGTCGAACGCTGCTGCTTTAGTTCTGGAATGATTCTTAGTTTTTGTTGCCATCTGTATGCAATGTTTAGCTGAGGAGTATGTTTAACAAACTGTGCGGTACAATTAGAGAAGCATCAAGGAAAAGTCGGGAAAGAAGATAATGATAAACCGTACAAAACTTTGACGGCATCTGCAGCATTCCACGGAAATAAAACGTGACCTCTCACAGCTATGAATATAAGTATAATACAGGCAGTAGAGATGCGTCTCCTTCGTTCCGTTGCAGAACTGATAAGAAGAACCGGAATCTGAAATCAGGATGTGAGGTACAACTAGGAACGTACAATGTAAATCGGAGACTTTTCCAGTGCAGAAGCAAGTGGAAATATCATGTAGATGGAATGATCAATGACAGCTTCCCTAAGGTAATACTTTAGCTAAAGCTACAACTGCAAAGTTCTGGGAATAAAAAACTGAAAATTGTGACAAAGATCTTTGCGTTTGAAAACAGACTTCTTGCGTTTCTGTGTAAAATAAATCTGTGGGCTGACAAAATTCAAACAAAAAATTATTTGGTTTTTCCGACTCCGAAACCCTCGCTAATAACAAAATTTACGCTGACGCCACGGGTGAAGTCCGTTACAACACATTGCTTCCTTCAAATAGTAAAGGACGAATTCACCCGTTATTTCCCAGATTACGGCCAATGCCAAGAGGAAACCAAAGCTTGTAAGAAACTAATTCTTAACCCTTTCAACGTCAAACGCATGGATCTTGCTGATGAAATCCAAGAAGAGGTCATAGAATTTCAGAACGATAGTACCTTCATTGAATTCACTTGAATTTCGTGTGAACACGGGGGAATTATTGCGTAAGAAGGCGTCTTATCCAAACGCTCAGCGAATTGCCTTATAGTATCTTACAGTGTTTCCGGCAACGTTTTTATGTGATTCTCTACTCTCCTGATGGTCAAAGAAATCGGCTGGTCGCAAGTGACGACATACGATTACCTCTGAGCAGCAGTATCAGCCCAACAGTTCCACATCTGGTGACCAAAAAATCGCATTAACCTCAAGTATTTCAGGTAATTTTAATTATTTCAAACGTTATTTTAATTTTTAAAAATTAGTTAAATTAAATTACACAAAATTCATTTTAGTTAATAAATAAGTTTACTATATAAACTGTACTTTTCTTTAGTTGCGTGAAATCATAGGTAAGACGGGGTGGTTCACGCTTTGTCTAACTTCGGCTCAGTAATCCGCAGTCATCTTTAGGTTGGGAACCATTGGTATAAACCAACAGGCTTTAAGGATGTGAGACGTCTAAGCAAACGAAGGACTGTGCTGTTACATTAGTTTCTTTAAGCTCGCAACAGGTCTCGTACACGACCTCTTTGCTTGAAGTAGATGATGATGACAATAATAATAATAGTAATAATAATAATAATAATAATAAACAATAGTATTATTATTATTATTATTACTATATTATTATTATTATTATTATTATTATTATTATTATTATTATTATTATTATTATTATTATTATTATTATTAAATTTTTACATTGACGAGACAATCTTTTAACTTTTAACATAACAATTTTTACCTTACTGGTAATACTATAATAATAAGCCTACTCATATTAATACTTTTATTATTATTATTAGTAGTAGTAGTAGTAGTAGTAGTAGTAGTAGTAGCACTTCTCCCAGGGGATCACATCTTGTCAGTACGGTTGTGGAAATCCCGGGATAGCTGAGCCGTGAGTCGGACTCTCACTTTGCTTCAACTTCTCTTGGCTGAGTTCCTTTATTTTACCTGTCCTGTCGGTCTTCCTTGACCAACTCTTGTTTTCTACAACCCCGACACTATTAGAGTAATCGAGGGACAGGGGTCTTTTTTTATTTTTTCCTTTTTTATTGAAGGCCTAATGGCTGGTGTACCAAAAATCACACGGGGAAGGAATCCCTTATAAAAAATACGACATGGAGTCTACAAAGGACATAAGCTTACGGCGCAGGGGGTCGGATCCCCAGTACCGGTGGCTGCCAGGAAGTGAGCGAGCTGGCCCCGAGTCGTCGTTATCCAACGACCGCAATGCCACGGGGCAGGTCACTTGGCCTCTCTGGCAGATAATACGCCAAGCGACACGAAACACACAATGAAAAGAACGCTTTTCTGAGGAGTCCTTGGTGCAGAGGACTCCATCTCGTGACAATCACAACATTTCTGGGAGGGGAACAAGGTTATGGAGCCACAGGAATGGTCTACAGTAGTTGGCCTACAGAATAAGACGGTAGAAGGGGAAGCGGAGGTTCGCTCACTCTGCCAACGAAGGAGAGAGGAGCAGCGCGGGAGTTGAATGCAGGTATCCACGTCTACAGATTCTACAAACGAGCGATACAGGATTTTAAAGAGACGATGAATGGCCTGTAAGATGATGTTATTAGCATGGAAGGAAGCAAGGTGGTGGCTGGTGACTTCAATGCGAGAGCATTCGAATGGGGCGGCATGTCTCACATAGATACCCGGGGTAGACTTATACTAGAGATGGCCGTGCTAGTTGGTCTTCTAGAGAGTGTCCGGATGTTCCCTTGGCGTCGGATTCAAGGAATCCTTACGAAGTCATTTAGCTACTTAAAAAGTCACAACATTTTATGGGGACGGTATTTCTTCTTATGATAATTTTAGGTATTAACTAAGGCTCAAACCTATTATATGTGTGTATATTGCAAAATACCGGTATACCGACTTTTCATACACCACTGGTACCAATTGACCATGTACATTGATATCAACATGGTTGCAATCGACAATGGCGTATTTGATTACACTGTCTAGAGACAGACATAGGAAAGTATAATAAATAGTACAAACAAAATAAACATAACTACATCGAGAATTGTGCGCGACTGTGCGGTTGAAGAGAAAAACAAAGTTCTTTTGATTACAGAGTCGTGTAACTAATGTCAGCCCTTTGTGACATTATAGAAATAATGAAAAGCAGAACTGGAGGCAAATTATACTCCGTGTGCATCCACTTGCGACCGTATGTTTCTTTAATAATATTGAGATTTTTTGTGGATTTCGTTTTTACCTTAAAAAGCAAAGCTAAAATAAAACATATTTTTGATAATTATAAAATATGACTAAAGTATCAGATTTAATGGAAAACGTGTTTGAATTATAGACAATTTTTTAGAAATAAATAAAAACCATTTACCTAATGTGATTGATGTTTTTATTAGTATTTATTTTGCTTTGTATTTGACGATTACATCAGAATCGCGGTCCATTCAGCACACAAAAAACAAGAGATGTTTTATTCTTATATCGAGATTATATTCTACTGGTTCACAGGCAGAGGGGGTTTGGGGAATTCAAACTCACCAGAAATTTACCATTCAGCCAAAAAAAACTTAATATTGCGTCATTGTATTGTCCTTTTGAGATAAGTCTAAATATTATTTATAATAAGCAATAATCATTAATTCTATGGATCCACAGAAAGATTTTTAGGAGTGGGTGATCGTAACGTTTATCTCCTCCATTTTTTGAACTCCCCAGAAAATGAAATTTTCCATACGCCTATGTACCCGTTTGCTCCGTCCGAGAGTTGTCTCTATAGGAAAGATCCATTATTGACTTTATGGTCGAAGCCAAGACCGGCTTCATAATAAGTATGGCAGAACTGGCTGGTTTTACCACCAGTCATGTAGCAAACTGTTATATGAATTAAATTCTATTCTAATATTCACAGTTTTACTGCTTCACAATGAATTTTATTTTAATCATAGTAAACGTTTATTAAGTGAATGAGATTTTCACGCTCTGCACGTAACTGTAGCCCCGTCCCGATCTATGAACAAGCTTTGCCTATCTCTACTCACAGTCGTTTGCTAATAGCTAACCAGACTTTTGCTCTCCCGTAAGACAACACTGGAGCTGCAGTATGTGCCCTTTGCACTCTGTCTCTACTGTAAGCTAACAGTGATGAAGGGAAAGGGAGAATAGCATCTCAGCGTCAGTCTTAATTTCTATATGCTTTTTAGTCACTTGCAGAAGTTGCAGAAAGCTTCACGGAAACTGTCAAATAATTGAAAATTTACTAATCACATCCAAGATCACAGCTGAGGCGGAACAATATTCTTCAGATTTAGAAAGCGTGCTCTTCGGACCACAATGTGCCAGGAACAGACTAAATGACATTTTTCTATTCTCTCCATTGAAAGTGACTTTGTATCAACTGATCTCAACTTCAACGACATCTCGATAGAGGATTTTCCACAATAGAAACGTCAAATGTATAACAGACGAGATACGAGTTTGTTTTGCATTCAATGTTCTAAATATTTACTTTCTTCAAACGATTATTTGGTTTTAAACCTTCAAATTCTTGTTAACGTATAAAAATAGACGTCTTACTAAACCTAAAATATGTAATTTGTTTTAATTCTACAACACACAAACGAAAAGGACAAGAATCGGAAAATGTAAAAGAAACTGAATTTTAAAATGTCTATCGTGTTTTTTGTTAACATAGTTTTGCTAGAACAACTAATCATGTCTTATCAACTATCAACATACACCACCTAATGACACCTTGTATCTATCACTTCACTGCATAGTCTGAACTGAGTATTGTAAGACATTAGGGGATGACGTTGTAAATGTCGATTAACGGCACTACGTACTAACATGCTTATTGAACGTTGTTGAGGATTGTCGCTCTTTCTCAAAGTGTCCTTAAACCACAAACGACGTTTGATCAAAAACTTCCAATTCCTGTTTATTAAAAAATGTTATTTTGATTCATCACTTCAAATTAGTCTCAGTCGGTACAACACAATTATACCAATGTTTTTTTTTCAATCATCAAAACAGTTCTCGGATGTAATTACTTTTTGGAACAGCCTTGAGCTCGCTCAGCGATTTTTGTTTTACTCTTCAACAATCGCGAAACGTTGTTTTTTCGTGATACGTTTCATTATTAGGAAGAGGACAGATTGCATTATGACATATTTGGCGAATACCGCGGATGCAGTACCATTAAGTTTTTTTTTTCTTACAATTTTTAAAAAGCAATAACGAGCATCCTTTTTGTATTGTCAGTATGCGATTTCCATAAATTATCATTCCGTAAATCTAGCCATTTTCTGCCAATAACTTCACACAAGTGATGTAAAATGCTCCAATTTATTTGCCTCTGCTCCTAGTGATGAAAATTCATGGAACACAAAATCACAGTCTTCATCTGACTAACACGATCTTCAACTTATTCGCGACATTCTTCGAAGCTTTGTTCAATTTGTAAACAACTTGTTAATGCCAGAAGATTCTGCGATATTTTCACCAATGTCTTTCGTTCTTTACACAAAATTTAATCCATGTTTTTCAATCTGGAATTGTAGTAGAATGTCAAAAAATCGCCTAACACACCGAAACATAACTTACTCGATTAGCTGCTAAATCTTAACTGAACATACAATACGGCTAAAATTTTATACATCTGTAATTCATACGGGTGCCAAGATCACATGAAAACGGGCTTTTAATCGTACATTTGTAACGTGGAAAATTCCAAAAGTGCATGAACGTTTTGATCAAACCATGAACACCGTAGATTCAAAGTACCTGTGACGCACTCCCACAACGGCAACACCCTATTTTTCCAAATATTTAATGAGATTCCTTCATTTTATTTGCTAGTAAAGATGACGGATTTTTCTTGAACGATTTAAAATGATTTTTATGACACATAATAAACACATGGCTTCGTTATTTAGGCCATGCAACTTGCCAACGGTCTCTGTTATACTATACGAGCACAAGCTGAGCTACCGAGACGCCTGAAGAGCGGGGGGTCTACTGAATGATAACGCGTGCTTGTGTTGGCAGGGGTGACCATCCCCCCCAAAGGCTATGGCGCTTGTCCCTCCCCAAAATTCAGTTATCCCCTCAAGTTTTTTTTCAAATAGTCTTTTATTTATTTGCCCCCTTTTTTATCATCAAAAATGCTGTAAAAACATGCCCCCCCCCCAATTTTGATGGCGCAACTTGCGCCATGCACCCCCCTTCTGGGCAACCCTGTGTGTTGGTGCGGTATTACTGGTTCTGTAAACATTGTTCAGTAAGTATTTGTTCTGTATGGAGTTGTTCAGAAGACGTATTCAGTTGTGATTTTGTGTGCGTATTAGATTGAGCGTTCGTACATTATATGTCAGTGTAATTTATTGAATATTTTGTTTGTGTTTTCTTATTCGATACAAATTAACTATTAGCCATCGTTTAACTATTTTATCGTTCGTTGTCAATTACTAAGCAGTGAATTTGACATTAATAATTATATTTTATGAGTAGTTCCGTTAAAAAATAATATTAAAATTACTTCGCAAAAAAGTAACAAAACAATTCATTCGGAAGGACGTGAAATTATATCGCCTGTTATTGAAAAGTGTGATGAAGAATCAAGGAAAGGGGCATATTCCTTCACGGTTAAAAACGGTACAGCAAGAGCAGCGTATTACACTGGCTTTTCAGAATTTACAATTAAAAAATCCGGAAAGAACATAATACGCGTCTAGAAAATTGCCCGGATCAGCGTTTAAGTACCCCAGGGAAACGGAGAAACTAGACCGAATCACACCGTGGTAAGCGTGGACGAGTTTGAAAGGTGTGTAATCAGAAGAATTAATAATGATTTTTACACAGTGCAGAAAAAAGTGCCGACAGTGGCAAAACTTCTACCCGTGGTGAAAGAAAAAATATATTTTCCATGGGGTAACAGTTCTTTACGAAAAATAATTAAGGAAATAGGGTTTAAGTGGAAAAATTTAGTGCGAAAGACAGTGTAAAACGTATTTTAAATGTGTAGTAGTACCGTGATACGTGCAGTGTAATGGCAAACGTCACCGCATTCCTTCTTGTGTTGCAAAGCTTAGATAGTAGACATCTTCTAATTGCGTATTCCAGCTCTTTCCAAAACTCTCTGTACACTTACTTGCCACCTCAGCTTTGGTCATTCCACTTTTCTTGTGCCTAGCTTTACAGGGTCCGAGGGGTTTATCCTAACAACATGACCAGCCCATCCTAGACGTCCAAATCTTTGTCTTTTGGATTTTTGACCCAATGTCTAACCATCACTTACGCAAAGATAATTATTAAATTTGAACTCGAGCATGCGATTTCAACTTTTATTTTAATTATTCGTATTTTATAAACAAATAGGGAAACAAAATTTTAGAAACTGAATTTGTTACACGTGTAAATGAAATTAGGAAAAATTCTTATTAGAAATTTAATATTATTTATCAGTCCGTTAAATTTCCCTTGGTAAATTTTAAATGTTTGTCAGTAAGATAGCCGTTTTTGTGTGTTTAATATATTGCAAAAATAGTATACTGCGCCATTCCGTAAATGTGTTGTGAATTCAACTGTAATGAAAACGCATGCGCAAGATAATGTATTGTTACGACATCACTGAACAATCTACGTGTTTATCGAACGTTCCAGCGGGATCCGGAATGTAATGCGTGTGGCGTACGGTGACTCTCGACGCATTTTCTAGACTGTGTCAGAATTCGCTCGCTGACTGTGTCAAGGCCGCAATCAATTACGTCGTAATGTAGACCATCTTACGTAATATGTGGAATAATCTAGTATTTCGGGGGGGGTATAAATACCAGTACTCAACGACGTTCAGTTTCCGTTATAGTCGCAATATATTACAGTGTGGTTCGAGTTTATTGTCGGGCGATACTGTGTGCGTTGAAGTGGTTATTAGTGAAGTGCTGTGTTTTATAATCGGAGGGTATATTGTAATACAATTGTGTTTTAATATTAGTTGACATTTTATTGCGTGTGAACAATTTTTATTTGATTTGCTGTAGGAGACTGTGTTGTTAATTACGAACTGTTTAACTGTGAAAATTAAAGCTGGTAATTAGTGACTTAATTGGTGTCTTGCATTTTGTTTTCCACTGTACCTACGACGATCAAATAGACCGTCGTAAAAGTATTTTTTCTGTTTATAAGTATGCATGTTAATACGTTGTTTCTCTTTACTGCATTTTATTTATACATGAAAAGTTAGTGAAGAGTTGTTTATGTAACGTGTTTACTGAAAATTGCTTTCTACTAAAACCATTATCGTAGCTGAATTTACAAGAGTTAAATTATTCACCAGAGTTTTACAAGAGTGTAACAATTAACAAAATGCAATTAAATTGAACGTGAGTGTTCAATTTTCACACAACATTTAACTCTTAGTGTCTGTCCATTCACAGATACTGAGCTGGCATATAGACTAACTGGTGTTTAGTTTACTCTGATAAGCCGACTACTGTCACCTGTCAGAAAGTGTGTTCGATTGAGTCCTTTTGACGCCAATTTCAGTACGCAAGAATTTTTTTAAATCTAATAATTTAAGATGTGAAGTGTAACGTGCGGTTTAGTAGTAATTTTAACGTGTGAAAACTCAGTTTTATGATTGTTCTTAACAACATAAGCTTTTGTGTGTATCGACATTGAATAATTTCAAGTGAAGCCGTATAATTATTTTATGTAATTTTGGTAAAAGTACGTTTTACTCCCCATAAAAATTTTCAGGTATAATGTGGACTAGTAAGTGAGAGTTCTGAACGTTTTGTAGCAAGCTATAGATTTTATGGCTTTACCATAATAATTCCAACCAATCGGAACATCTGGTCCACCCAGTTTCAGTTAATTGCCCCGTTATGGAAAGTTTATCAGAATAAACCAAAGGAAAAATAATATATGCTGTGTGTATGTTGCTGTAATGAGCCTATGTTGTTGTACTCTCCCGGCTGGGCTAGGACAGCTTCTCGGCTACCCTAATTCGGGTCTCTTTTGTGTGTTGACATCTTCTGTATTGACATAACACGTCTAAACATCAGCCTACCTGGTTATGTGAAGAGCACAAGTTTTCCACGTTTTTAGGTATTCTACTCGCAACAGACCTTTAGTTGTATGAGCTTTTCTTGTAGGGGAGAAATTCTTCTAAGCGAGAGTCTACGCTTCGTATGAAAACTAAATTTTAAAAATCCAATACGTACATAAAACTAAAAGATTCTTGTCAAACACTTATATATATAGCCATTTCAAGAAACATTTTTCCTGAATGTTAGTGTGTGTTTTAATATATATCTAGAGGTATGTTAAAATTTGTTTCAACAGAAGACCAGGCACGAATTATTTTGTGAATTGCTAACATGCCGATTTAACAATTGGTGTGTATAAAAACATTAGTGTCCAAAGTTTGATTTGTCTTCTTCTTCTCCATACAAGTATTATGCCTTCGACCTGCTTCCCCCCCCCTGGCCGTGGTACGACTCACATTCCACGACCGCCAGAGAGAAATCAGCCATCTTGTAACCACGTCCGATGGCGATCAGCACGGTGAAGAAGGAGTTGTGTGTGCGTTTTTGTGTGTGCGCGCGCGAGGGAAGACAGCGAGAGAGAGAGTGTGTGTGTGTAGTGTAAGGACGCCTTTGTTACTTATCTCTCCCCTCGCACGCCAGATAATACAGCTATATTATATGCTCCCAGCGATAAGGGTGATCAGGCAGTTTGTAAGAAAGGTGTACTACCAGTATTTATAACTACCAGTACATATAAACACACACGCGCGTGCATTAGTTAATATTTAAATGCATATTAATTTATGTAAATATATATATATATACACACACATTTATAGTCAAAATATTTATATTTATAACCAACATAAGTTTTTTTAATATGACTTATTAATTTATTTGCGAATTCTGATAAGCCGTGACCTTCAAGAATTAATTTATGATCTACGTATCGAAAAGTAAATAACTCGGTAAACTATGTAAATAACTCCAGTATATAGTAAATAATAATAGTAAATAATTTTTCAATATCGTACGTGTGTTAATTTTAACAATGGCGTTATTCAAATTCGTATTTTATTTTCACGGCAATAAGTAAGAGATCTCATTGACCACGTGTCATTAATACAAATTTTTAGGTGAAATTGAAATAAAATAGTATGAAGAATCATAAGAATATTTAATTTTTATTCAGGTCACATAATGAACATTTTACATTTAACAAAAAAACTAAAAATACATTTTTAGAGTCATATTTCAAAAAATCGAAAAATATCTGTTGCCGGTTTTTAGTATTAAACAATACCACTTTGCCCGAAGTCGAAATGGAATACTGGATGTTAAACAAAGAACGCAACGCACAGTACTTGCCATCGATGTGTACTATATAGATCGCGTGCTGCATTCACTAAATTCGGTCCGACCGCTGCACCAGGGGGGGGGCAAGAACACTGCGTATGCTATATACTGTACTTGTACAAACAAAGTCTGACTTTTCTGCTTTGTTATAGCTTTTGTTGCTTTAGCGGAGCATATTTTGCGTTAAATGGTATTATATAGCTATGTCATTTTAACAATTAATGACTCCAAAGTGCGAGGTTTATAATAAGTTCTTTTCCAAAATAAACACGTTGTTTCACTGTAAGATTTCAGTATTCTGACACATTATTTCAATTTATCGCTAACTTCTGTTGCGTTTATAAACAGTTCTGTTGCGTTCTTATTTATGAACATTTAATGTTGAAGCCAGACGAATAAAGATAAGCATAAGGGAAACAAAGAATAAAAAGACGTGAGCCGTAAACTTTAAAATGTTTATTGCGTAAAAGAAGCTGGCGTATACGCTCGCCATGGTCGTTCAATAAGCAATGCTAATTTACATTAAAATTTTTTATTTTATTTTATTAGCTACGTATTAACTGTATAAAAATTGTTTACATTAAACATTACTATATAATACAAATTTATTTAACTTTTGGCGGACGCCAAGCTTAGAGAAGGTAGATGCAGCGGTTCTTAGCAATATCATAGGACAAGATTTTATAAAATAATGTCCCTATTTATTTGATAAGTTTCACTTCATGGCTGTCTTCAGAAAGATCATTGTTTGAAACATGTTTTCTAAACACTGTGCCGGCAAAGTTTTTGCAAGCTGATATAATCATTTTTTTCGTATTAAGTTTACTGTCAGATATAACCAATAAATTATACATATATTTTACAATGTTTAAAACGTCTGATGACGCTTTAAATAATTTTCCGCTTGACACAAAGTCAGTAAAATGAGTGTAAACGCTCAAGTTATTGCCACCTGTTATCAGTAAATGAATGAACTCTCCACACCTTAACTTCCAAGAATTTTTTTGTTTTCAATAAAGCCACACAGATAATACAGAATGTTACCCTTATACCATGACCTAACGTCTTTAACCATATTCATAATTCCCTTAAAGATTTAATTTCTTCAATATCTGTTTCATTGAAATCTTTCTCTACTCTCAAAAACTCATTATTGAAGTTTGGTTAATGAAATCAAATTCTAAACAATTACTTTTGTTACATACCTGAATACTGTTCCTGATCATAAGTTTTCTCAAGGCCCACTGAAACTGTTTAACATTATGATTGTTATTATGTCCTCCACTGGATCTAACACAAGAAAACAAGAGTTCCAAGTAGTCTTGAGAAAACTTGCAAGTCAAAATATATTTATAGTGTAAATCATCCAATAAAATATGCGTCTTTATAAGCACAAATTTTCAGTAGAACTGTCTCAAATTTAATAATTGTAAGGTGTCAAAACAAGTGCCTTACTGACCGAACGACTCGTTTAGTACAAGTGTTAACTTAGCGCCAAACGCTTTATTGCCCCCCATTGTGTGCGAAGCTGTACGTGCTTCGGACGTTTTGTGCCGTTCACTTTGCCTGTCGCCATAGATATATACTACTGGATTGCTAACGCTGTGCTATGAATTCGGTCCGCGGCTGTTCAGCTCTCCCCACCACTCTGTAGTGGTTCCACCAGCTGCGCTGCATTGAAACTCGATAACGAAACATCGAGTTTATTCGCTTATTCGCTTCAAAACCGACACAACTGAAGTAATTTTTAGTAAACAAAGACAGTAGGTATTCTATAAACAGAGGAGAAATGTACACATTGTTTTAAAATGGCACGTAATTTATTATTGCAATTTTACAAATGTTTAAACTTAGATATCTTTTAAAACATTATATATTCTATTATTTTAAATCATTTACTTTACAATTTTAATATAAGTATTAATTTTGGATTTCTTAGGTATAAGAGTACATTTTTGTGCATATTTTTATGTATATAAAATAAAATATAAATATTATTAAACAAAATAATTTTGTTTAATTTCTGACGTACCCCTAACTTTGATTTATTTAACAGTGCAGTTTTTTTCTTTTGCAAATGCATTGCAAACTATTTTAAAAACACACTACCTATTAATTTTATCAATTTGAGCTCATGGCTGTCATCTGTAAAATCAAAATTAGAAATATGCCCCTTAAACAAACTCCTTTTAAAATATCTACAAGCTAATGAAATGCAGTGATTAGAATTAAAATTTTTTTATCCCTTTATGCAATAAATAAATTATATAAAAATTTTAATAGTTTAAATACTTCATAAGATGCTCTTATCAATTTTCCCTTTGATAAAAACAAACTGAATCGACTACAAGGAAGTTCAATTTCATCTTGTAACAAATCACTACACTCTGTACATTTCATGATTTTATCTACTTGTTTAACAATAAAACCACTTATGTAATAAAGTATATTTTCTTTGTAATAAGACAGCTCCCACTGTTTTACAATATCATATTCTATATGATCTAATAATTCTTCCTCTTCTTCATTATTATCAACCGTCGCGTTACCTGGTCCGTAAAAACTAAGAATACAATTTTTATGATTTATATCAAACTCTAAACTATTACTTGTCTTTGAAGCCTGAACACTATTCCTAAACATTAATTTCCTTAATGCATGACGAAACTGATTAACATTAGGGTTATTATTATACCGCCCCTTGATCGAATGCACGAGAAAAGCAATTCAAGGTGGTCTTGAGAAAATTTGTAACTTAAAATGTATTTGAACCCTAGCTCATTTAGTAATTTTGTACTCAAAATGCCAATTGAGTTAATGTTAGAAATTTAGAAATCCTAACACAAAAGTCTTTCTGGGATGTTTTAAAATATCTACACCCTCAATTTTTAATTTACTTAAATAATCATAGCTGGTTGATAGCACCATTTTACTGTAGTCAGCATTACTTTTTTTATAGGTTCTTTAAAGTCTTTACCAAAGGGATCCCTTGTATTAAAATAGTCAAACAGTCTATCCATTATTCGAATGAAGTTAATTGTCTCCTCACAGCCCTCGAAATCGGGATGTTTGCTATCAAGTAAAAATTATAAAGCGTCAGCAACACTACTACTTAATGTTTGTGCAGCTATCTTCACATTCATTATTTTATTTTTGTAGAAAACATGTGTGTGTGAAAGTTTATTTGTAAACTTTAAACCCTCTTTAGTTTGTACATATAACAGATGTTCTATGTATTTAAACTGTATTTTTTTCCCATTACCCGATTCAATTATTTTTTTATCAGCAAGTGTGTTTCTACATAATTTCAACATGTGGCAAGCGTCTAACATGGCACAAACGTTATGATCAATATCTTTAATAATAAAAAAAGGTTTTTCAGGAAATTTACAGCCAAGTTTTTCCATTGCAGCAATATTTGTGGTCGTGCCATCAAATGTTACATTTTGTACACTGACACCAACTTGTTTTAACTTTATAACCGCCATTTTAATTAGCTGCGAGAGTACATTAGAACTTATTGAATTAATAAGAAAATATCCCACTGCACACTTAAAATTGCCTTTCAAAGAAACGACTTGAAAAACTAAAGCCTCGGTTGCAAGTGCCTCATGGTCATCTATTTTTATACCACACCCTACATCTATATATCCTATATGCTTACCTTCTTTTGGATCATATATTAGCTGTTTTCTAATGCTCATGACATCAAATACTAGGTTAACGTGTTGCAAATAACTTTTAATGCTAACATTATTTTTTAAATAAGAAAACACTTCTTCTATAAAGCCAGTTGAGCAGTTGAAATTGCCAACCCATTTTCTTAATGTGGATGGGTTTGGCAAAGACAGCTGATTATTCCTCAAAAAATTATAAGCTTTAGGTGAATAAAAGTATAACGTAAGGGCAAAATCTTTCATTTGGTCCATGTATACCTGGTTGAATTTATTCTTAAACTTATTTTTTAGATTGCTCAATATTAAATATAAAGGAAAACCTGAAATATTATTCTTCCAACAGTGTATCAGGTGCAACAGAGTTCCAACAGTGTATCAGGTGCATTCATCTTTTTCTTTAGGATCGATATTATGTCACTCATATTCTTGATTTTCTTGTCTCTTCTTCTTATACGTTGTTGCAAAATTTTAACTTTTCTACGTAGGATGTTTTTAGTTGGTGCCTGTAACCAATATATGTTACGTTACATACTAATTTTATACAGTACATTAATAGACTAGATAATAATATATTGCTTAGATGTAGAAATTTAATAAATTGTCTTACAATTCTTTGTTGCTGTTGAATATGAGGGACTGTATGTATATTCGAAGTTGATGATGATGCCTCAAGATTGCCATCAGCTTCGACAGATGGGGTTGATTCCTGTTGAACTTCATTTTTTCCAGTATTCTAAAACAGAATGTACACTTTTAAATTACTTCAGTATTTGGGTTGAAATTGAGTACCCTTAAATTTTTAAAGAAATTTTTATGTTTAAAAATTTTTAGAATTCAATTTTTATTTTTTTCAATTTTTATATTTATTAAGATTGATAAAACAGTTAAAAAACTCAAAGGCTCACAAAACAAGATACTTTATCACTACACTCTCTTTTTCTATTAATTTTGACCGTTTCCAAATAAGTAACCAAAACGGACTGGAAAGATTAAAAATTTTCTGTATGAGCCCTTTTTAAAAAGTTGAAAAGTTTAGTTATGGACTTAATTGGCTTAAATATTTTTATATAAACAGAAAGATTTACCTCAAATTTCTTAATAAGCCTTCTACGTTTAGGTTGCTTTGTGTGCAAATGAGGTGGGAAGTCAAATAAATTAGGGACTGCATCCTTTTTTAATTTTCTGATTATACCTCCGACTTCAAACGCACTGTCTTCGAAATGCTTACTACAAAGTCTGGACTGCGTCGACGGTGTAAATCCTTTTCTCTTCGTTGCATTTATCCACCTGCTTCGAAGTTCTGGACTTTTTGGAAACCTGCAGTAAATAAAAAAAAATTAATTTTTATTTATTAAAGTTTAACTTTCAAAAATATCCTTTTTTGCTTTTAAAATTGAAAAATAACTCAACAATATTACGCATACGCAAATTTTCTTTCCAACACAGTAAAAGAGCCTCAATGTGAAAAGTACTTGACAAAAACAAATCACTATTTTAATTTTAATAATTTCAGAAAAAAAGCATTAATTTAATCAGAGCAGACTACTAGTATGAGATCGATAAATAAATCAATACTATTTAAAGTACAATGATTAAAATACCTATGTTATGTAAGTCATAATGTTGTTGATAAAAATTTTACTTACGTGTGAAATGACAGGCAGCAGTTTTTAACAGCATAGTTCTTACAGTTGTACGCTACACAATACGTTGGCATCTTGTTAACTTCAAATTATAAAGTGTACTTTATAGACATCCACAAACCTTCCAACAATCACGCGTCAACGAAAACGCGGAATGCAAACAGCATGTAAGTAGACGAGACTGCACTGGAAGTACACTACAGAGTACTGCATTAGAGCGCGCAATCCAGTAGTATATATCTATGCCTGTCGCACGCGATCCGTATAGTATACATCGATGGTACTTGCAGACATGTGTTTCCAGATAACTAATGGAATATGCACGCGCAGATCTCCCCACTCCATTACTGCTCTAGTGACGTAAATTGGTGTCAACTTCTGCAACTACTGTATTCCTTAATCAAAACAGGAAATATTAAGTAGTAATATTAATATCAATTAACTAATTGATATATTATAATATTAGTAATATTATTATCAGTTAACAAGAATTAGTTACAAAAACTAATTTTTTTCAGATACTCTTACACTTCTTTTATTTAACATCATTAAAATACGAAATTTTGGAAGATACCAAAATAAAATTAATAAAAAAGTCTATGTTTTGAGTAAGAAAGATTTTATCACCTTACATATTATAATTAAACATCTTTGTAATTTGTGATTGTTTTATTTTACTTAATCGAATGTATGAAATGTCAAACGGTCAGTAACACGAACGAATTGTTTTCTTTTGCGTTTAGGGGCTCGGCAACTAAACCTTTAGCCCAACGACGTTTACCAGAAGCGTTGCTCGACGGGACGTTTTCTTCTCACCTTCAAATTTAGTTGACTCAACGAAAGTGGAAACTCGTACACACTGAGGCATAAAACAACAATTTCAAAGCCTATACAATCAGAAGAAGACCGCAAGGCCGGCTGTTTACCATCCTCCCCAATAGCTTTCCTAGACAACACGTCAACGATACTGGGCAAGATTTTTCTGCTTTCAGGGGATCCTTTCCGGCCTTCAGAAGCTGGATGACGATCGCCTTCTTCCATGGTTGTTGATACTCCACATGCGTCCATATGGCCACAGCTACATCCGGCATCTGACGTATATGCTGTAGAAGGAATATCGTCCGGTCCCGCCGCAGTGTCGCCGGCGGCGCTGACAGCGGACTGGAATCCCTTCACCGTGACAGGGACGTTATAGTTCCTGTACCCTTCACATTCGAAGTCAAGGTCGTGTTCGTCTTCATCTTTTCTTGCGACGAAATTGAAAGGATAACTTTCTGTACTACTAACATCGGCGTATCTCACAGCCAAGGTGTCAGCAATTTCATCAGGTTTGAAAACAACACACCATCATGCTCTAGGCATGTGAATTCCTTAAACACCGATGTGCCAACGATTACTCTGATCTCCTTCCATACTTATGGTCGTGTTATGGTCGAGACGTAGGTTTCGAAGTCACTTAAAAGCGATGAAATTATCTTCAGTCGTCGCTCGTTTGGGGCTCCTCGCTTCTCTCTTATTGCGTCTTTCACAGCATTGTTCCACCAAGGTACCTGTGGTCTGGATGAACGACCACCGGTCCGTGAGATACGCTCCGTAGTTGCTGAGGAAATACCACCGGTCCGTGAGATACGCTCCGTAGCTGCTGAGGAAATAGCAGCTGCAAGACCGTGTACGTTTTCTTCTACATTTCCACAGACGCTCGCAGGTGTAAAAGCAGTCTTGAAGCCTGTCCAATCAGCACGGTCCACACGTCATCTTTTCGGCAAGCGTATAACACTCTTTGGCGTTCACGTTGTTCATCACAAGGTAGTGGACGCTCTCGTGAAGATCTGGGAGCACTCTCCACGACAGACGTGGAGCAAGACCCGTGCTACAGATCGAAAGATCGATAGCCGAGAAAGTACCACTTCCAACGTTGAAATGTGTGTCCTTTCGTCTGTGTTTAAAAAGACAAGCGCGTTGTTTAGCAAGAGATCATCAGTTCTTAATCTAGCGCTGTTCGTCCTAAGACAACCCCAAGTGAACTATGGGCGCTGAAGTCCCCGACAAGGAGTAATGAAGATGGTAGCTGTTCTACCAGATCCTGTAGATCTTCTGCTCGCCACTGAAAATCTGGTAACTGTAAGCAGCAGATCGTCATCTTAATTGGCTGTAATAAACTGATTGCTACTTCTTGTAGAGACGTAGCGAGGGGAATACGTATAGCGCGATTTGTGTTGCTAGGAAATATAGCAACGCCTCCCCTAGTTCAGATGTACGGGGTCCCATCACAGCGGAGGGACTCATCTCCACTCATATTAAAATGTTCTTGCGGCCTCAAATGTGTTTCTTGCAGGCACACACACATCGGTGTATACCTGAACAGTAACATTTTCAGTTCCCAATAATGCGAAGTGCAACCGTTAATATTCCACTGAAGGATATTCTCTATGCTGGACGTTGAAGAATCAGTCGCTACGGATCATGCTTATTTCATTGGCTTCCTTTTCGGCCAGCGTTTCTTCTACTTTTTTTTTTTGCAGATTGCCGAATTCAGCCAGGTGCTTATTTCCTTGACTTCCTTTTCGGCCAGCCTTTCTTCTACTTTTTTTGTAGATTACCGAGTTCAGCCAGGTTACCGAGGTCGGTGAGATTGCTGACGCCGGCAATCGAGCTGAACTCAGATCCGGAGCTCATCTCCTGATCATCGGGTATAGATCTTATCCCCGGTTCTGGTTTTAAGAAGTCGTCTCTCGTGTATTTGGGAGGACGGGGCAATGACGGGGGTAACCCCTCGCCGTCTCGCCCTACTGGAGGTGGTTGCAGGCGCATTAATAGACGAAGTTACAAGAAATCACACGGCGGATAATTTAAGGTAAATAATTTATAAATTTTTAGAGTCCGTTATGTTACACCTGATTTTAGTAAACCTTTCTATTTAAACTGTGACGCTAGTAATGTAAGTCTTGGAGCGGAATTATATCAGGAGGATGAAGAAGGAAACCATATGGTTATTAGTTTTGCCAGTAGGGTACTGCGAACGAAACTACAATTTCACCGAAAAGGAGTTACTGAGTGTGGTATCTGCGTGCAATAAGTTCACAACTTACATCTTAGGATACCCAATAACGGTAAGGTATGACCATAAATCAATATCATTTCTAAAAAAGTGTAAATTAAGCCATGGTAGGTTAACCAGATGGGTAATAGCATTACTGGAGTACAATATAAATTGGGAATATATACCAGGAAAGAAAATATCGCAGCCGACGGACTATCTCGAATTAACTTAGAAAACCAGACTTTTGAAGGAGAAAAAGAAGAAGTAGCAAAGATATACCATATAATAAAGAATAGATCTGATTTGGAGAACATTGTTAGAGAAATTAAACAACAACAAAAGACGGATGTAAAATTAATTAAAATCAGACAAAGATTAACTGAGCAAGATGACAATATAGTACAATTTTACTGTATACATGACGACATATTATTTGTAAAAACTAAATTCAACCAGAATAATTGGAAATTAATAATAACCAGAACCATTGAAAAAGAGTTAATCTTGGACTACCACATTCGATATGGTCACATGGGAGCACTAAAGGTAATCAAAGCGTTGGAAGAACATGTGCACATTAAAGATATCAATAAAAGAGTCCGAAGCTATATCCAAACTTGTCATATTTGCCAATTAGTAAAATGTAAAAATGAGAAAAAAGAAGGAGTAATGATACCCATAACATCAAAACACAAAACATAAATTAGAAAAAGTATTCCTGGATATTTGCGGACCATTTCCTCGCAGTGGAGGACGACACAGATATAAATTTATCATAATAATGTTCGATCATTTTACAAAATTTACAAAATTATATCCCATTACTCGCGCAACCACCAATAAGATAATTGATGTAATCATTAATCAGTACATACCAGAGCTAGGAACACCGAAATCCATTATTACTGACCACGGTACGCAATTCGAAAGTAGAAAAATGCCCTATTAAACCACGGAATAAAAACATATAAAACCTCAGTTTACCCACCCAAGTAGCAATCCAGCTGAGAGAGTACTAAGGGAGATTGGAAGAATACTTAGAACGTACTGCTTTGACCAACAAAGAAAGTGGAGTGAGTACCTGTCAGCAGCAGAAGGTTTTATAAATTTGGCATATCACCAGTCAATAGAAACTACCCCATACACAGTCATGAATGAAAAACCACCACCCGGAGAAATTAAAGAAATGATAAATTTTCCTGAAAACCTTCAATACAAGTTTGATACTGTAAGATTTTATAACAAAATAATCGAAAAGACAGAAAAGAAAAAGAATAAATACCAAAAAAAAAAACAGAACGTCATAAAATATCAAGTAGGAGAGAAGGTGTTACTTAGGAATAGAGAATTACCCAGTACCATGGAAGGAATTACAAAGAAACTGTTACTACCTTATACTGGACCATACATCATTATCAAAGATAGATCAAATAATACTTATGAGATAATGGATCACATTACTAAGAAGACTAAAGGAACATATAACCAGGCTTCATTGAAGAAGTATTATGAAGAAACTAAGTCAATGTAAATGATCATTTCCTCAACCATATAAATTTGCTTTCAGAAATAATCATTTTTGGCAGGGAGGCAATATGTAGCATCACGAGATAATACAAAAAAGGAAACTCAATTTAATCATCAAAATTTATAGTACAACTAATCAAATAGATAAATACTTATTATTTATAAATACTAGTAAAGATAAATACTATGTAACTGAATGAGGAATGCAATAAAGAATGAGTAATCAAATGAGAACAACCAAAAATAATTATATAAGGAAGAATTATAATAACTAAAACAATAAACCATGAATAAAAAATAAGTATTTTACAGATGTATGAATAAATTAAAAACAGGAATTAGCTTTGTAAACAAACATAGTAAATAACTTTACAAACAGACATAATAAAGGACTAGACTGGACTGTGACTTTGACATACTAATTACCCAATAAATTAGGGAAGTGATTTTGTATATTTTATTATAATATTGTAAATAATAATGTTGTAGTATGTAAGTAAACAATGTATTTAGAGTTAAGCAAAATCATTTGTATAACACAAGTCTAAAAGTCAGGATAGGTCTTTAACCTAAGACTGGATTTGTAATTAGCTCATATGTAGTGTTATGGTAAAGACAAGGTAAATATTTTCATAATTGTGTTTATTCGAAAAACATACAAGGTGAGATAAGTGAATAGAAAAGTGATAAATAATAATAATGAAACAGTGCAAATGGCACAGTGTAAACAATGATAAAAATATAAAGTGTTGTGAACCTAGTATGGCCAAAAGGTGAGAATGGCATGTATTTTATATAAAGTGATCAAGTAACAATAAAATCAATTTCATTAGTGTGAGTGACAATATAAAATTAAGTGAAATAAAAACATAAACGGGATTATGTAAAAATAATCAGGAAAAGTAAGGTTACATTAAAAACTTGTATTTACTGGAGGCGAATAAAACAGCCCTGAGACCGAAAAATACACCAAAAAACCAAGGCCTCTTATAAACGAATCTAAAGCTGGTTTTACAAGGAAGAAAGGTTTTTCTTTCTAGTGTGGGCGTTTAATGCAAAAATAACAAACTGAATCAGTTGCCAATCCAACCAATATTAGAGAAGAAAATTATAGTAAAAAGATAAGTAAAGTTATAGGAGATATCAGTAAACTAACGAACAACATATATTCGACCAACCTGAAGAAGGAAAGCTGAAAATAATATCCTAAAATGGAGTAATACATCTTGAATTTGGTGCGATCGTTTTAATATTAAAGCCATCTTGACAACTATCAACGTTTTACACAACACTTCAATACAAACTAAATAACGAACACATTTAGTGCGATTACATTTATAAACATAATCTGATTTACAAAGTGAGTGACACAAACTTATTTTAAACAAACAAAAGTGTAGAACTCATATAAATTTTATTAAACATTCAGTAGTGTGTATACAACTCAAGGAATATGGCGTCCATTGCTTTATTTCACTGTTATTGAAAGGGGACAGCAGAGCGCCATGTTGAGAATTCATGCACAATGAGCTATATAATAGACAATTATTTTTTTATTTTTTTCTCTTGTCAATTGTGTTACTAATGTCTAATTATTAATTATTTTAATTGTTTTATTAGTTTTATATTTGTAATGTGCAATATTAAGTTTGTAAAATTATCTGAATTGATTTCTTGTTGTATAATCACAAGAACTCACGTCCAAACAATCGTACACAAACAACAATTAATTACTACACATTAAAAATTCTTTTCTTCATGTATGTTATTAACGTAAAACTTGTATGAATTTATAATTTTACTGAAGACGATTGTTAATTTGGTTATAACCCTGAGACAAAAATGTGTTCATGCATCCGAGAGCTAGATGGAGCAGGAACATTAAAAAAGGAAAATTTGTTATTAATTAATAGAAGAAAAGAAAATTATTATAATAAGAGAATTAAGGATTAAAAATTGAATGATTCAGAGCAGCAAAAGAAGTGTGTTCTCATTTATAAATAAATATTATTAAACATACAACTCAGAATATTGCTGAGACTAATTGAGCATTTATACTCATTAACAATCAATAAACCCAAATCTAACATATTTGGCGCTTACAACGTGAGGCGCTAAAGAAAAATATATATACACAGATTATTGCACATAACATATTTGGCGGACCAACTCGAGGGCTAGGAAAAGGAGAGTAAAATAAATAGAGAAATATTGAATAACACTATAATTTACATTCCTAGTTGGCGATTGTACAAAAGAAAAAGAAAAAATGTCGAGGAGAGGAACTTCGTGCAGAAGAACCAAAAGAACTGACGCAGAAATGGACATGGAAGAAAAGGAGACCCAACCAGCACCTGAAGTGGAGGTGTTAGCAAGTGATCACAAGAAAACCAACCAGATAGACCAGCACAAACAGAGAATGTAAGCCTACAGGAAATGATGAGGGTGGTTATGTTTGAACAATTAAGCCAGAAAATGGGAGACACCAATAAATCAATAGAAACAATAAAAGAAAATAACAATAAATTCAGTGAAACATTAAATAAAAACATGGAAACATTAAAAGAAGGTAACCGACAATTAAGAAAGGAGATAGAAGAACAAATGACAGAAATCAGAAGGGAAATGAAAAATCAGATAGAGGAGAATAATAAGAAATTAAGACAACAAATTTCAGAGACTAATGAGAAGTGGAACCAGACAAATCAGGAACTACAGCAAGTTAAGGAAAACGTCCACATACGAATAAATAATGTAGAAGAAGATAATATAATTAGAATAGAATCATTGCAGAAGGAACCCCAAGAAGACATAGAAAGAGTACAAGCAAGGATAGGAGAAAGAATTGAAGACATTAATGCCAACATGAATAGTGTAAAAGGTCAAATAATTAATAATAAAGAGAAAATAGAAGAGATTCATCAACGAGAATTAGTAAACATCAGAGAATAGCTAGAGATGATTAGGAATAGGCCGTTTAGTATCTCTAATGTACAACCTACCGATAATAGAGAAGTAATTAACTTCAAGAACTATAAGAAAAACCTAATGGAGTTCCTGGAAAGAATAGAAGAAAATATCTCCAGGCACCGAGAAACAAGGTGGACATCTATTAGGAGCATGTTAGATGAGCACTTCAAGGACATGACTGATAACTGGTGGACTGCAACCAGATATGACATTCATGATTACCAGGAATTTAAAACACTATTCAATGCCAAATACTGGTCGGAATCATATAACCCATAATATAGTTAGAGATAACATCTCTAATGGCAAATATGATCCGCATAGAGGACAATCACCGACAGCATATTTCCTAGGTAAGGTATGTTTAGCCAGGAATTTGAAGCCTAAAATACCTGAAGAATGTTTTGTTACTAAATTATCTTACCACTACGAAGAAGAAATTGCAAGAGCAAGACTTTGCGGGCAAATCAAGATCATACAAGCCATGGCAGCCTTATTGGAAAACTATGAACATGAGAACTATTACCGTCGAAGCCGGCAAAGAAATGATAACTATATTGGAAGTAGTAACAATAATAATAATAACAATAATATTAGTAATAATAATAATCGTAATAGTAATATTAATAAAAATAACAACCGGCAGAATCATGGTGATAATAAAAATAGTAATCGAAAATACCGACCTAGAGTAAACCATATACGAACCAATAATAGAGAAACTAACAGAGATCCTAGAAGACAGTAGGCCTACTATCAAAGACGCAGAAGCTTCGACGATAATTACGGATATCAAAATTACAACAGAGACAACAATAATGAGAATAATTATTATCACAGAAACGGTATGAGAAGAAGCAGGAGTATCGAAGACAGTAGAAGGATGAATGACTATGAAGCATTAAATAACAATCAAGAAGAGAGACAGGAGTCACATGTCAATAGCCAACCCAATCAGCAGGAACATAGAACCAATGAAGAAAGCCACAATTTAAACGAGAGGCGGAAGTGAAAACTCATAATGGCCCATCACTGAACCAATCTTTTGAGATTGCACAGGTCCAATCTAAGTAAGAATCACGATTAAAACTCATGTAAACACACGCTTACTAATTTTCATATGCCTACTGAAAAATTTAAATTACATAGTCAGTAGATACTGGCTTTATTGAGATAATAATACAATAATAAACAATAATATGGTTAAAGTAATCAGACATGAAGCATTCGCGCAGGTTGTAGTGGGGTCCAGCGACCACTCTACCTTTGCTCTAACTTAAGAAAATTTATTTGCTGAAATCTACCTTTATTCCTTCTCGAACAGAAGTCATCTTGAGGTTCCTCTGTATGACGGAGATGGGCACTGGCTATTTTACAGAGTACCATGGTATGGAAAAGCTGCAGGCTCTGGATGTCCCCATATGTCCAGCCGGTTTAATTATTGTGTTGTAGAGAAGGCGTTTACTCTCCAAGGACCTGAAAATATAAATTTTTAATTTAATTTTAAACAAACAGTAAAATCTTCGCCCCCCACGTGCTTTTGCAAAAATGAAGATAGACTCGCCCATCTTACACTTTAAACCCTTACACAGGAAAATGCTTAAGGTTTAAAACTTTTAGTATTCAGTGGTAAAATAATTCATTGTATAATAATTATTTTACAATTATTATAGTTACAAGAGCATTGGTTTCATTCTTGTCAATGCCTACTTTATATTCTGATTTACAATCTAGTTTCACTTATCATATTTACTTATCAGTACCATTAAAATATTATAAATTTTAACTAAATGGATAAATATAACATTATCGTTTATGCAAACAACGCAGCAAAATTATCCTTTACAATTTTTCCCCAGTGTACAAAATAAAAGTTGTTTTTGGATAAAATTACGCAGACAAACTTTAAAATTGAGATTGACATTGCAAAAATTTTAAATAATAATATTTTTATCAGAATAGTGGAATGAAGTCACCTTGCCCGTGTGAACATTTTACAACGAACAATGAAGCCAACGAAGCCATTCTTCAATGGCTTCCCTACGTTTCTTTGTCTTTTGCTCCTCATTACGTGTTTGGTTCTCCTTTAAATCGTCGCCCCATCCGTTCTCTTGCAACCTGTTGTTTCTAGAATATTCATTCTATTTTTCCATCAACGTGTGCAATTTCTGACGCTGCTTGAAATTTTTATTTCTATATCCTTATAACCTTTGTCTTCGACACGATCTTTTTCCTATAAGGCCCAGTTTTTCAACTTTGTAATACCGCTATCACTAACATTTTACGGTTGTTTCTACCCTAGTTTTACTTCTCATTCCTCTGTATACTGTTTTACGTCGTGTGTTTATCGTGTGTGTGCGAATTAAGAAGCTTGTTTGCAGCCCATTATCAAAAATTTATGTCTAACATCACAATCCAGGTAACTGTAATATGTCTCCTATTAATCTGTTGTCATCATACGTTTAGGTTATACATGACCAGGTGCTGTGTGTATACTGCTCCTTCGTTTTAAATCATAGAATATACATTTTATAACCTATATTTGACATCTAAAAATTGATGTCAACTCACATTGCATGTGTTGTATTTTGCAATTAAATTAAGTATGAAACGTGTTATATCGCCAAACATTTAACACACAGCATATCAGTGTCTGTGAGATCAGAGTCTTATATCACAGCCTTAAGTGATTATTTGATTAATACGTTTGCGATTTTCGGCCAGTTTCAGGTAGCAAGCGAGCATAAGGAGAATTCTGGTTTTATACTTCTACGAAAGACGTTCTTAGACAATTCAACTTTTATCTAAAATCAAAATCGTTTCTCTTCTTTCACGAATCCAATCCGTCTGACAAAAGCAAGTATAATGGACAAAGACGAAACCTTTCTATCTCGCCTCAGTGCAATAACATTTTCCACTCTGATCCGTACGCGCGAGTCTCGCCGCTCTATTCTGTAAATACACAATCGTAACGACGTGTAGTATTCTCTTTTAAAGAATCTTACGTTTGTAACAACTTGTTAGGACAGATCAGTAATATAAATGATTAATTAACTTTCTGCAATTTACAGATATTTTTACAAGGAGAAGAATGCTTTACTTTAAGAATACTTTAATTAGTGAAAGTAAAAAGAAGATGTTGCTTTTCTATCGTCGTATGGTACAGTAGAAAAAAATAAACAGACACCCATGAAATGGCTAATTACCAGCTTTAATGACTCACAAATGACAATTTGAAATCAACAAGATAATCTTATACAGTACTTCGAGTTTAATTTGTCCACACGCAATAATAATGTCAACTAAAGCACTAATTATAACACAATACTCAATTTCACAACAATCACTTAATATTCGCACTTGATAAATCGCTCAACGTAAACAAACTGACAAAGCCAGCTGCTGTTGCTTAAATAGATAGCCCAGGTGTTCCAGAAAAATCCATAACTTGAGTCGTTAACAAGCACTCGAAAAGTCTAGAGCGTGCTTGAGTGCGGCCTTGACAGTGACACACACCTGCTCGGCTAGCGGAAGGACGTTCTCGCGTTTGCGAGAGGGTTCCATCGTTAGGTATGCCTTGTAGTTAAGTGGTTCCGCTTGTAAAGTGAAGCGGCGCTTGTGAATACACCAAAACCATGACTGTATGATGACTACTCAGCGCCTCTGTGTTCAAGACCTCAACACGCGCAAGAATATATAGAGAATAAAGATTCTGTAGTATTGTTACGCCGTATGGCATGAATAACATGAGCATTAGTCTACGTGATGCTATCTTAAGCTGGCATTACTTAATTCTGAATTCACGTATTGGTGGGAAATGAAGGTGAGTAACATCTCAAGTGGCACTGTAATGAAAACGACGTCAAGAGTGTAAAGAACGCAGCTAATTGGACGGATCACAATGGTCAAGACGACCGCACGTTTAGCCGATAAGTTTGAATATGGACAAAGAAATTGCATCTAACAATGAGCCGTAGAAGTCATTATGACCACAGAAAAACTTTACACAAAACTCAAATACAAACAACACCAATAAATCAACGAAAATCAATACGATTGCTATGTAGCGCTGTGTATCTTACAATAAAATTTACATTTATATGTAACGCTGAGGAAAATACTAGCCAAACAGTTTTGTTTCCGCAAAATGAAATTGTTTACTGTAATATCATTAACATGAGTTTGCAATGGTGTGAGTGTTTATGGAAGAAGACCTATCGTATGGTGGATTACAAATTTTGTATAGTACCGTAAATGATTTTTAAACGCAGTGTTACGGAGATTACATGGATCGCAAACTTACAAAAATAGAGTAAATTATTGAATGCCAGAGAAATCGGTATGATTTTGATATCCCTTCATTAAAACAAACACGCTCATATTACAACAGTTCTCCTAGTTGTGCAATTATCCAGCGCGCACTGTCATAACAAATAATAGAAGTGGCCATGTTAAATAAAATTACAATAGTCCGCAACTCATATCAACAATTAAATATACGACACGTTCTCTATACAGTGTCTTACCAACGCACGCGGTACTAAATGCACTGGAATTGCCGGTATATTTTGTGGAAATCACAACTGGCCTGCAATGGTCATCACAACAGTTATCTATAGTGAACCATGATCAACCTTGTAGCGTTATTTTAAATCATTGGATTGGATCTGTGAGCATCTGTTAAACAATAAATACAGGTCCCATTACAAATAACGCGCAAACATGATGCTGAAACAAAGGCTTCACAGTTTCAAACCCGTTGATAAATTCAATATTTAATCTACACTACACCGAACCCGAAATAAATTATGTCACAAAATAGCTGAAACATTTACGGAATACCACTTGACGCTTCTTCGCAGTATCCCCGTGGGTCTAAAATATAAACCTATACGAGTAAAAATTAAACAAGGCAATCGTTAGACAATATCGTTACTCCTTTGGCGGGTGTGTGATGGCGTTAGCTACGCTGAAGACTGTTTTCATTCTCTGTGAAACGTACCGATTCCACTCTTCTTTGTTCGTGCCTTTTGTATTCACTTTGACCCATTTGATTTTGGCAAAATGCTTTTGTTAGGCTCGGCAGGAACCTAACTATAGTATTACACTTCATTAAGAACACATTGTAAAGAATGGTATTTTTAGGGTTCGAAATAACTACGCTTGGCTTGAGAAAGGATTCATAGTATTATTAAATTTGTACCCGGTTAATCATAAAACCTAATATACATTTTTACTAAGTAATAAAACTAAAATAGTCCATAAGGAAGTGAATGTACTATAATTGTATGATGTTCTAATATAAATTTGATTAATATTTAACTATATACTTTGTATTTGATGATTTAGATAAGATGGCATTTACACTTAAATAAGATAACAAACGTTAATAAATTTGTATTAAAACTAATAAGTTTTTATTGAATTTTTTATACACTTAGTATGCCCAACATTAGAAAATAAAGTAACCCATTTTTTATTTTAATTTAATTAGTTAAAATAATCTTTTTACACTTTGTACCTGTTCATGTAGTTAGCACTCCGATAATTTTCACACCTTTATCCATCTGGGTACTGTCTTCCTAATGTTTTTCACTCTCATATTTATTAACTCCTTACCTGACTTTTAGCTTGTTTCCTCAATTTCCCAAATAGATGGAGTCTGGATGATAAGATAGTAAGAAGGGATGGGTTGTTGGTAATAAAACACACGCGTGAAAACCTCAATTGCTAACATTACTAACTTACTCTGCTGTTTCTGACGAAAGATTTCTCTTATTTTCTTTTTTCATTCTGCTAATATCATAATAATACAATATAATAATAATCGTTCTGCTATGTGGATGTAGATAGTAATTGGTGGTGTCCCCACGAACATCAGGTAAGTAGCAGGTTTCAAAAAACTCTCTGAATGTGGGTGTACCGACGAGTGCATGGACGCACCATTAACAAATCTACTTTACTCAGCTGAAGGTCCCTACACGTTTATAGAGGAAAATAGAGCAGGCATACCGGAGATATTTTGGATACATATCCAGAAGAGACTGCAGCTTAGAGAAATTAATTACGCAAGGAAAGATCGATATTAAACGACCACGAGGGAAAGTGTATCGGGTCAAACCACTTACTGGGCATCGTATGCACAAGATCGAGAGGTCTAAAGAAACACAATCAGCGCCATCGCCGCATAATGTCATCATCATAACACATTTAGAGTTGTAGGACTGAATATTGTGGTACCGAATTATTATACAGGATAAGGTTATTATCAGGTTACAGGTTATTATTTATTCAATAATACGGGTAATTATGGTATTTAGCAAAGCGCGTGTTCTAGAACCGGTGTCTTTTATTCGATTTCAGTCATTTAACAGTTTCTTTCATTTGAATTTTCTCATTGTTTTACAGTAAACATGACACGGTATTAAACCAGAGGACTGGAATTAAACTAACCTGGTAATTGTGAGAAGAACAAATAATAAACAAAAGCACGTATAAAAAAGATACAGTAATTCAAAAAACAAAAGTGTCAACAAGTTCTGCTACATAAGGCAAATAGTTTTCCTGTTACCTAAGGACAATTGATTTCTACATGAAAAAAGTAACTCTGGCGGAACAAGGAGTTATGTTAACAATATACACGTAAGCGTATCAGCATAAACGTGAAAAAATTAAGTTACAGTCATTCTCTGTAATGGAGGTGGAAGTTGCCCGTTAGGAAACCAGAATATATATACGTAATGAAAAACGAAAAGACTCCAACAGAAAATTTAATTTTAGGACGCATCAGACAACGATCATTTCATCACAGTATTTAATATTAAATTAGAATGGGTTAGTTTAAGATAGGAATAGCTAATATAATTAATAAGACATTCTTATAAGACATTATTACAAGAATGGAATGTGAAAAAGTTACTTTAAAACGAAAAGAGCAAAAAAGCAGACGAATTCTAACCTTTAGAACATAATCATGTTTCATTACACAATAAATCATTATACATAAATGAGTGGTGAGCAAAATAGTGTTAAACATATTATATGTATATGTGTGTGTGTGTGTGTGTATATATATATTAAATGTGTATGTGTGCGCGCGCGCGCGCGTGTGTACATATTACAAATACATATTGTGCATTTGTAAGCCAATCATATTATATTTCAAATTTTGTTAGATGGTAAACGTTAATAAATTTACCATCACTAGGTTTTTATTGAATTTGGAGTTTGTTTCACACATATTATCATCATTATCATTATTATCTGCTAATAATCTGCACTGTTCGCAGTAAGGTCTGGAGTAGCTCAGGGCAGAATCCTTGTCCCCCTACTTTACTTACTGTATACGGCACATTTACTGCACACATAACTCAACAACAATTGTAACCTACGACGAAGATCTTATCATCACACCTCAGCCACGCAATAGCATCATATAGTTTACAAAATCATCTTTCAAATATGCGTAACTCGCTTTAAGAAAAAACGGCACATTAAAGCAGACGATTAAAACGTTGGACACGTTAGATTCACAGTAAGTAGAAAAATCTGTCCTTTAATTTTTCTAAACAACCACCCAATTCCAAAACAAGAAACCGTCAAGTTTGCATTGGGTTTACATTTGGACCGTAGCGTCGACTTATATGGTAGCAGCACGTACACACAAAAAGGAAAGAGACATAAAATATACAAATATATAGACAGATTTCACCGTTGCCAATTAACAAAAAAATCCTCATCTACTAAACTACTTTCAGACCTGTGTGGCCATACGGGCTGCAACTGTGCGGCTCAACAGCTGACTCCACCGTCACCACCATCCGAAGATGTCAAGCCAAAGTCGCACACTGTGCGTACCCAACGAAGTCACTCAAACTACTTTCACACCTGTGTGGCCATACGGGCTGCAACTGTGCGGCTCAACAGCTGACTCCACCGTCAACACCATCCGAAGATGTCAAGCCAAAGTCGCACACTGTGCGTACCCAACGAAGTCACTCAAACTACTTTCACACCTGTGTGGCCATACGGGCTGCAACTGTGCGGCTCAACAGCTGACTCCACCGTCAACACCATCCGAAGATATCAAGCCAAAGTCGCACACTGTGCGTACCCAACGAAGTCACTCAAACTACTTTCACACCTGTGTGGCCATACGGGCTGCAACTGTGCGGCTCAACAGCTGACTCCACCGTCAACACCATCCGAAGATATCAAGCCAAAGTCGCACACTGTGCGTACCCAACGAAGTCACTCAAACTACTTTCACACCTGTGTGGCCATACGGGCTGCAACTGTGCGGCTCAACAGCTGACTCCACCGTCAACACCATCCGAAGATGTCAAGCCAAAGTCGCACACTGTGCGTACCCAACGAAGTCACTCAAACTACTTTCACACCTGTGTGGCCATACGGGCTGCAACTGTGCGGCTCAACAGCTGACTCCACCGTCAACACCATCCGAAGATGTCAAGCCAAAGTCGCACACTGTGCGTACCCAACGAAGTCACTCAAACTACTTTCACACCTGTGTGGCCATACGGGCTGCAACTGTGCGGCTCAACAGCTGACTCCACCGTCAACACCATCCGAAGATGTCAAGCCAAAGTCGCACACTGTGCGTACCCAACGAAGTCACTCAAACTACTTTCACACCTGTGTGGCCATACGGGCTGCAACTGTGCGGCTCAACAGCTGACTCCACCGTCAACACCATCCGAAGATATCAAGCCAAAGTCGCACACTGTGCGTACCCAACGAAGTCACTCAAACTACTTTCACACCTGTGTGGCCATACGGGTTGCAACTGTGCGGCTCAACAGCTGACTCCACCGTCAACACCATCCGAAGATGTCAAGCCAAAGTCGCACACTGTGCGTACCCAACGAAGTCACTCAAACTACTTTCAGACCTGTGTGGCCATACGCGCTGCAACTGTGCGGCTCAACAGCTGACTCCACCGTCAACACCATCCGAAGATGTCAAGCCAAAGTCGCACACTGTGCGTACCCAACGAAGTGACTCAAACTACTTTCAGACCTGTCTGGCCATACGCGCTACAACTGTGCGGCTCAACAGCTGACTCCACCGTCAACCTCATCCGAAGATGTCAAGCCAAAGTCGCACCACCCAACGAAGTCACTCATGAACGTACGTACTCATGAATTTGCTCGTTCATTAATTTATTTTGATAAACTAAGTTCCACTCTACCCAATTACTTGTAACGCGCCAAAAATGAAGTGCGCAGGCTTATGAGATTTAAACCCTCCGATTTACCTATCAGGTATATTGTGTCATGTTTATTTTATATAGTGCCTACAGTGCTGTTCTTTTGAACATTAAGATACGGTAAGTAGAAATGGTTTATTGCCTTAGGCAATAAAATATAGGCAATACATTTTTGCCACAGAATTTACTTAATGCCATTGTACTGTGGGTGATTGTAAATTAGCTAAAAGTTAAAAACATTATTTTGTCCCTTACCACTGCAACCACCTGACTCTATTCTAGTTGCTCTGTGCTCTGTGAAAACCTACCAAGCTCTTCACGCCAACCGAACGTACCTTTCTCTCCTTTGTCATGCCTTTACAATATTTGATTTTCTCTTTTCCATCGTTGTGTTCAGTTTTCTTTCCTAAGTCAAAAAATATTTTAAAATGTGTGAAACCTGCGATTCTTCCTGTTTTCCAGCTAGACCGTTCCTGTCATTTTCCTCCGTGTCTAAATTTCTAGGGCTTCTAGTCAATTTCTATCCTATACATTACATAATGGCTTGCAAAAGTATACACTCAAAACAAAAGTTTACATACAATAAAACCATGAAAATAAAATGCAGGATTAACATCAACATCAGTATCAAATCAGTTGATTTTAAGTAATGTTAACATGATTTCAACATGTCTGCTTTCTTTGATTGGATGTAACTCTCGCTTAGGAGATAACGTGTTGCGTTGGGTACAAAAAGGTTCTCCGTTCAATGGGATTATGGAAGCAACAAGCAGTGTTGGTCATGCACGGATCATTCTGTTACCAACTTCGGCCCAAACTACTCACAAATTAGATTTATACTGTTTACTTCAAGTCGTTTGCTCACCTTGGAATTGAGATAAGATTAAAATTAACTCCCAACGACGAGGGCATCGTGAACTTGCCAAGATGTACGTCGCTAAAGGTCTGCACAAACTCTCAACACCTCAATGTTAGTGCTGAGTTAAAATTCAAAACATAACAGAAGTCTCAGAGCGTTGCCTTGAAAAACTGCGTAAGGCAAAATTTGCATTTCCGTTGTTTTTTATAGAGGGGGGGGTTGAAGCATCTCTAACTTCCGTCACACAGGCATTATTCAGAGAGTTCATAATTTCGGCAAGGAATCGAATTTGTTTATAATAACCCCTGAAATGAAAAATAACCCACTGCTTTAAGAATACTGCACCACCTAGCAAACGTGATTGAAACTTGGCTGCATACGTGAAAAATTGAAGTGACCACGTGGTACCAACATACCAACACGTCTGTTCCAGAATCATACGAAATGAAATATCTGGACTATACATTGTTTGGCGGCTATCACGAAGAACAGAGACCGTAAAATGTTGGAATTAAAACTAAAGGACATGTACTGGCCATTTGAGATAAAACAATGCCACTAAAAACACCACTTTGTAACGTTAATACAATAAAATACAATGAACCATAAACTGTTATGTGTATAAGATGTGTATAAGAACCCGTGCACAATGCTTTACTGTCCAGTAAGTATGATACAGCAATTTCTCACGTTGTAATCCCATCCGAACAATATATTCGCCCACTCAAAGTGGATCCTCGGTAATATCTAAAATCACAGGAAAAACACAACTTAAATCCTGGAATTGTCAACACATTAAATGAGGTAGGATAGCAATCGGTGTCTCATCCACAAGTCTCACAGGAAATTGTATTCTACAGTTGCTAATAAAATTATTTTAAAATCGTTATTAAGTATTCAAAGTTAACTGTTACGTTAAATTAAAAATTAAAATATTTAGTTTTACATTCCTTACCACACACTAAACATTATTATAACTTAGTCCCTATTTAGACGCTCGCATTGTATGAGTCTGTTATGAGACAAAATGTACGCTCATTTCGTTTACCTTTATTTTTCCACACTCACAGTGCTTGTTCCGTATAGATTTTAAATTATTTGGGCCAGCGGCGTAGCCAGCAATTTCTTTTGGAGAAGAGGGGTCTGATAGGTTCTGGGGGTTCTATAACCTACTATTAGGCCTATATTAATGACTTACTTGACTTAAGTCCTTAAATTCCTAGGTGAAACATAGGGCCTCGATGAAATTTCTCCAGCGTGTTCTGTCCATTGCCAGAGCCTTCACCTCCCTCCATGTCTTGTTGACACCAACCAGCTCTCTTTCCATAGTCCACTTCCAGGTGTTCCTCGGTCTTCCACGTCTGCGGGTACCTTGCGGATTCCAATTCAGTGCCTGTCTAGCGATTTTCTGGTGGTCTTCTAAGGGTGTGACCGGTCCACCTCCATTTTCATCTCTTTATCTGTACTATACGCACACCAGTTTTGCTGCCGAGACGCCTGAGGAGCGGGAGGTCTACTGAATGATAGTGTGTGCTTGTGTTGGTGGGGTATCACTGGTTCTGAAAACATTATTCAGACGTCATAAAACGTATTTAGTTGTAAATTTACGTGCGTATTAGATTGAAAGTTCGTACATTATTTAATATTCATTGAATATTTTGTTAAATTGTGTTTTTTATTCGCTACAAGAAATACCTTGTGAGAGACAGTGATGTCACACCAAGACTGTGTCGAACGTATTTTAAATCTGTAATATTACAGTGCTGCTTGCAGTGGAATGCCATACGTCACCGCATTCCTTGTTCGGTAGCAAAGGTGAACTGCTGATAGTAGTTGGACGGTACTCTGACTTGTAGCCTCCCATAGATGTCTGTTCGAGATGGTCTTGGACCACCAAGTTCTCATTTGGTACCTCAGGCAACGCTTTATGAAAGTCTGTAACCTTGTGGTAATCCTATATTAATAGGCATCTAAAATTTAACAAAGTTATGACATATTGAGGATGATATCTTACATTACAGTATAAATGAAATAAAAGATACCAAAAAACTGGCACATATAACTTCCATCTCTGCAGACGCTGGTAGCGTTAATGTTTTGAATGAATTGTTTCGTGACTGTACAAATATTTGCATCAAATTGAACTAAATCGTTCAACTCGTTTTGCAACAGAAATTAATAAAAGATTGACAAATTACAAGTCCAAACAAAAAAAAAATTTTAATTGTGCAATTGAAAGCCTGGCTGGGAGAAAATTTTGTTATAAAAACCATGTACCTACATCTGAATAAATTCCAATAAATTTAAGCAAAAAACTGTTTAATTTAGAAATTTTTAACAGCTGTGAAATAAATTACTGGGTGAAAAATATCGCAAACCGGGCTGGATACACTGCGGGCTGAATAAAAATTCAAAGGCTACTTCTTTCCTACTCGTTAAGAGCACATAACCTCAAAAACTAAGATAAAAATTTGCTCATCCCTCAACCACCACACAACTAAGTGGTTTGCAAGACGGTTATAGCGTACCCCAATTAAAAATCCTTGTACTCGCATAACTGATTATTTAATTATTTTAATTTTCCTTACATGACTACATTTTTACCGACACACTTTTTTAACTTTTGATAATTCCTTTTCTTCTTGAACACTCTGGCATAGGGGGTTTAACCCCCAAAACCCTCCCTCGCTGCGGCATTGCAGTTACAAGATACAAGAAATATTCAAATTTTGTAAAACACAGTGATCTGGGTTACATCAAAGGTGCGACAAGTGGGTTACGACAAGCGACAAGTAGTGTTAAAATTCAGTCACAGGGAAACAGCAATCCATAAAATTTGAACTTCAAATACTTATTTTAAATGAGAATATACGATTAAAGCAAAATGGGAAAAATATTAAAGGAAAGCGGAAAAGACTATCAGTAAAGCCAAGATAATATGAATCTGAAAGGAGAAGGCTGAATAATTTAACTTGAATTATTATTTAAGAGTGCCTTTGTTGATTTCTAACTGTTGTTTGTGTCTAAAGTTTGTAATTAGCGACTTCATTGGTGTCAATTATTCTGTTTCCACAGTACAACAGGACGTTCTGTGAGGCCGTCGTAACATATGCTAAAAGGAAGACCAGAATTCATACTACGGACAAATTGCCGGAAATGTGCTGGCAAGATTGGAAGGAAGATGGACTTCTAGGCTTATAAAGCAGTTAGTTAAATGGATTAACTACCAACATAGAAAACGTTAATTTTTCAACCGGACACTACTATAAAACTAACTTAGATTCAGCATAATTTGGCTTTTATAAAATTATGCCTTGTGCGCTTCACAAGATGGCAGAACAGCGATTGGTGTCCCTGTCTAGTAACACAATGAACCTTTCGACATTCTATACGAAAATTAAAAAGTTGTTTACAATAACAGTTGTCTACTATTGCCTGTAACTACTGAATATTTCAAATATTTTTTGCACGGGTTTGAACAGAATTTCAACAAAAGTAACTCGATCGCGTTTCGCTTAAACTCGGATAGATAAAAAATTTCCTAATTAATAATTCAAAAAGTGTTCACTATATCCTTAAAACTTTACAAAAAAATTCTTAAAAGTTCTTTTAAAATTTTGCAAAAACTAGCGTTTCAAATTTGTTATCAATTTGGCAGCCTCTTATACTTATAGAACATAAAATCTTACCTAATCTATGAGAACACTCCAGTTTTAATACTAAATTAACGTTAAATGCACCATTTCCTTTTATTTTCCACGCTTAGTCTCAGTGAAGTTAAGTCACTAAATCTTGCATTGCATGTATTCTATTGTAAAGGGACTCTAGTTGTAATCCGTTCACGGATCTGTTGTGAGCATATTCCTTTATCAGTGTTATAAATAAAAGTAAGTTCATGTCCTCATGATGTTGCCATTATAAGTAAAAAACCAACTTTACGAAATATTGTAACGTAAAATTTAAATGGTGCAACGACATATAAAGTAATTTAAATAAGAGCATCTAGGTACATCAACCAGAATAATTACACCGTACTGTTAAGAGTTTTCTGTTGTTCTTTATCAACGTGAGAGAGAATTCGTATTAATATTGTCAGTACATTTTAAAGGAAATAACTGACGTCCGATTTGATGTAATTTTTTTAACCCACGGTAAGAAATATCAAAGTGGGTTTTCAACTCTGGTCACGTAGGCACAGATCAGTTTGGTCCAGCTAGTCCTTTTCTCTGTTTACGTCTTCAAACGTAGCAGTTCCAGTCATACCCACAACTAAGCCCTGATAAATTCTCTTATAACGGCTTTAATATTTACATTATAATTCTATGACTAATACGGATCCTGAACACAATGTTTTTTAAAATAAGACATTTTAACCACACATTAGTCGTGCGCGCGCGCGCGCGTGTGTGTGTGTGTGGCGGGTTGGTTGGTTTGTTGTTGTTCTTAAATTTGCGTTAACAGCAAAGGTAATAAAATTAATCTTTATTAGAATCGTATCAACAAACAAGAAATGGATATATATTCATACGAATCTGAAGGTTGGTAAATGACCTGAAGATGGCTTGACTGCCGAAAGCGCTCGTAAATACCAAATTTGTATAAAATTACTAGTAGAAATATTTGAGACCACCAGTACAACAATAAAAAAATACGTCTCCGTTATGATTATTATAATTAGCAGTGTCGTAGCGGCCTCAAATAACACGTTTTAAAACCAGAATCTTATATTTTATGAACATAGTCTGTATTAAAACTGTATCAGCACTGTCGTTTATCATGGCAATTGCATAGTACTTAATAAGCTCTAGAGCTCTAGTTTATTTTGATTTTACTGTTCAGTTAGGTATCGCGAATTGTTATGGTATAACTTTTATTAAAGCTCTACGTTTGGGTGCGCCAAATATAACTTAACTCTTAAGGTCTCTTATTTTTTATGACGATTATAATGATTTATTTTATTAATGATTTAATATTTTAATACCTGTTACTAAATACGTCTACTCATTATTATGTAATTCATTAATTCGGTTGGGCGCCAGAGCAGAGTATCCTAGGGTTTCTTAAGAAAGAAAAACTCGTTTAGTTCAGATACCAATATACTATATTATTCCATTTTCTTACAACTAAGGCATTTGACATTTTATCATAACATTATGATATTTAATACAACATTATTAATACGTTTAATATACTTTTACTACTAGCTTCAACGTATTATGATTCTTTACTATTACTATTATTTTGTATTCTTCAGTTAACAAGCTGCAGTATTATATTCTATTCATCTGACATCTATAGATGGCTCATATCAAATTCCTATTACTACGATATTCAATTCATTCCCTTAATTATACAGTGATTACTAATAATACCTTTCTAGTATGTCATATTACATAAATTGCATTGTTAGTATCTGAACTCGCGTGGGTTTTTTGAAAATGAGATGAGTTATACTATGGTAGATATTAAATTTTTCTATGTTTATATATTAGAATTCTGAATTGTTAAGATTTTTAGATGTTACTTGTTTGCAGGATTCCAGACTTTGATTAGCTGCTCTACGTCGCTTATTGCACTTCACTTTCACTACACATACTTGATTAGCACTTGTTAAACTTAAATATACGCTCGCGTTGTACTTACGTCACGCACATAAATAAATATACTTTCAACTCAACTTCTCACGCACATCTGAAATATCTTCCGAACACGTACTTTACGCGCACTTATGACATATTCTTCCTTCACGTACTTTACACGCACTAAATAAATACTCTTCTTGATACTTTAACGTGTTACTTCGCGATTATTATTAGTGACCTAATTTATACGTTAAATAACAAACTATTATGACGTTCCGCTAGATTACTAAAAGTTTGTATAGAGCTACGCAGGTTTCGCGTGCTCGTCTTGGAATTTACTTAAAAGAACTCCTCGTCTTCGCTTTCGTCTCTCTTTTTATAGTTTTGCTATTGATTCCATCACCACATTTCTGGTTGAAGACACTTTCATTGGCCAGAGTTTGAAATATTCCCCGGTGAATTTGAAATTCTCCATTCCTGTTTCGTTATTTTCACGCGCGCAGAACTGACGCTTTTTCTTATTGGTTAAACAGTGCGGGTACGTTATTTTTTACCGCGTGGTCGCTTAGCTGCTAAAAACGACGCTACTTTCTAAAACTGTAATAAATATTGGGCTGTCATCTTTTGTCTCCTGAAGGACATCGACCGGCTTTTTCTAACGGTACATGTCGTTTTTTTGCTGTTTTCATACACAAAACAATTTATGCGTTTATGACATACTAGGTACAACCGCCTATTGTATTTTTATTTCGCTGGCGACAGACTGTCGGCACACAAGCCTCGCCCTGTTCATTCTTTACTCTACGTATTACTTACATTTATGTGTATTACAATTCCATATCTTATCATACCTCTATAACTATGATTAATAATTGAAGTTTTTATCTACATATTACACATATTGCATTAATTTATAACGTTCCACAGTAACGTTACAATGGTAGTGAGCCACATCGATTAATACACTTACTATTTTGCCTCTGAATTGTCATCTGGAATAATTTTTGGGATCGGGAAAAAGTGTACAGCTAGTACCTCCGTTCCGGGCTTACTGGACACTGGTCCTCACAGCTTCCTAGGGTTGGATGAAGTGATGTTAGTCACAACGCAGCCCTCTCCTCAGACAAGACTACGTGGGAAAGAAACATATTCAGAGAGGCGACCCTTTCGCCACATAATACCACGGATCCTAGATTGGAAGATCAATAAACATTCTGGTAGAGGGCAGTAGTTTCAGCAAGTACCGCGTTAGGGCGTATAAAAAATGATTCGGGACCGGCTTTTCAAATTAAAAAAATTTTTATAAACAGTCTGATGATTTAAATGTAGATCATAACTATTTATTGTTACCATAAAACGATGATCTGGCTTGATGAGTTCTCTCACTTTCAACACATTTTCATCAGTTAGAGCTATTCTTGTTCGTCAAGAACAGGGGTTGGTCCTCAACAGTTTTCGTGACTGTCCTAAAATTCTATGTGTCACCTAAAACCTGAGACCAGGAAACTGCTTAATCGCCTTAACCTTGTTTTAACTTGTTAACAATTTGTGTTTCAATGTCTAAAACTCTCGCACAAACGTTTACTACATAACACTGCTGCTCAAAGTTTATAAGCTCTATTTTTGCGACATGAGACAAAACAAACACGATCAAATTTGGTAATGTTAAGAAGTTGAAAACTTTTATAAATGAAACCAAACGTTATAGCTGTCACCTGTCGCATCCTTAGTATCGCAATGTTCCTACTTTTTGGGAAAAATGTGAGTTGCAACGATTCATATTTGCATATTTGCCCAGCGTAACTTATTAGTATACATAAAATAAAGATAAACAGTTTAAAATAGTTTTAAATGGTGCATATGGGAATAGACGATAAGAATTTTCTCACGGGGACACTACGTCAGTGCAACGACCGCTCAAGGAAAATCGGCGCCCTAGGCGAAAACCGAGAAAGGCGCCCTAAAAACTTTTTCACATTATTTATCTTTAATCTGTATGATATCTCTGCACGTTGGAAATATTTTACTGAGTAAGGTTTTAAATTAATACAAGATTCGAAATTCATTTTAAAAATGCTTTATTTAACAAAATTCAAATATTACTAACTATTCTAACTAGAAAAATACTGATTTTTTACATAAAATACTGAACAATATAGTAAAATGTAAAACTTATGTTAAATAATTAATTTAGTTAATTTAAACTAAAATTTAACTTTTCGAGCTTTTATTTGTGCGAAAGTAGAAATCAAATCTTTCAATGGTAACGTACTAACTAATTGCTGCTCAATGGACAGCACTGCTAAGCCTGACAATCTCTCTTGTGTCATCTTGTTTCTGATATAAGTTTTTATTAATTTTAGCTTCGAAAAGCTACGTTCCCCAGAAGCTACATTTACTGGGAGCGTCTGTAATATTCTAAGAGCGATAAACAGATTCGGATAATTATTTTGTAAGCCTTTTTCACAAATATATTCCATTAATTTTAATGGTGGTAAATTCGGTGATACAATCTGAGAAATTATTTTTAACTCAGAGCACAATTCATAAGCGTCAATATCTTTCGAATCATCTGGCCCTGTTAAGATTCTTTCTAAATTTAAGCATACATTTAGAATCTCTTGAGTTGAACTTCGATTCAATTTAGTAATATCGTATAAGAATCCAAATGTAGCACTGATTTTGCCCAGCTGAGTAAATCGCTCTGCAACAGAGATAATCGCTGTATCCAGTACCTCAAAATAAAAATTAATTTTGAATTTTTCTTTTGGATCAGAAACTGGCTCATCTATTCCTTCATAATTGAACTGCCTGCGCGTTCTTCTTACCCTTTCAGTCTCAAAAATAGGCTCCACATGTAACGTTTCAGCAAGCTCGTTGGCATCAACTAGTACCCTTTCAAACTCGATATCACTTCTGCATTCTACTAAACATTGTTTAGTTCTCTCTAAATTTTTTACAGCTTCATGAATACTGAAGTTAATAGTTTGTAAAAGTTTGCTAGTAGTATTAATTTCGAAAAGTATTTTATGCCATACTACTAAAGCAACTAAGAATTTATATTGACAAATACTAGTGGCAATACTTTGGGCTTCGACGCGAGTGAAATTACCCGAAGTTCCAGTGAACGAAGTATCTTCTGATATTTCTATTAGAGCATCGTATATCTTTTCTATTTGGAATCTAAGTGGCATAATTGCATCTATTCGGCTTGACCATCTTGTCGCACTTAGAGGTTTTACAGTTAAGCTAGATATATGCTACTACTACTACTACTACTCTCCAGCACTACAGCCCATGGTTAGCCTTGGCTTCCGCTAGATATATGCTTATTTAGGAAACTCCATCGACGAGGAGATGCAGAGAAAAATACATAAATATTTTGGACAAGATCGAAAAAAATCGTAGCTTCAGTGCAAGACGTAACAGCATCATTCACAACTAAATTTAAGGAATGAGCACCACATGGCACAAAGAAAGCTCTCGTATTAATATCTAATATTCTTTTTTGCACACCTGTATTTTTCCCTGCCATGTTACTCCCATTATCGTATCCTTGTCCTCGTAAATTTTGTATAGGTAATACCAAATTTTTCATAAATTTTAAGACAACTTCGCTCATATTTGCACCAGTTGTTTCTTCGAGTGGAATAAAGCCAAGAAAATGTTCTCTTACTGAAACAAGTGGTTCTTCGCTTGATGTTGAAGCTGAATCTTCGTTTAAATCAAGAGAAGCAACATGAACAAATCGAATAATGAACGTCATTTGCTCGACGTGAGTAACATCTGGAGTACAATCTAGAATTATTGAAAAATATTTAGCTTTTTGAACATATTCTATAATCTTTTGTTTAGCTGCATTTGACAATATTTGAATTAATTCTATTTGGATATTTTTTCCTAAATAATGCACATGAATTTCATCATTCTTTATTCTTCGGATGTGTTCTTGCATAATTGGATCAAATAAAGAAAGTAACTCGACGAATTTAAGAAAATTACCATTACCAATTGTATGTAATTTTTCATTACTTCCTTGAAACGCAAGATTTTGAGAACCAAGAACCTTAACCAAAGCTATTAATCTTTCTAGAATTTGTAGCCAATATTTCTCCTCTTCTTTGATTTGCTGTGCTAATTTGGAATTCAATAATCGTCCTTTTTTCAATCTTCCTTCATACTCTTTCCACTGGTTGTAGTTTAACTTATGTTCCGGACTGTTTTGATGCTCTCCTAAAATTGTTGTCATATTGTGCCAATCTTTCGAACCATTATTTGCCAGAGCTAGTAATCTATTTTGGGTGGAAAATAACAAACAGCAAAAACAATAAACTTTATCAGACGATGTAGAATATTGTAGCCAGTCACGATGAATGCGTTCTCCATTTATTAGTTTTTGATAATAATGTACAATTGGAAATGACCTTTTTTCTTTATCTGTTGGAAATTCATAAGTTTTAACTTGTTTGGGGCTATGGTCTATTAAAATTGGTTTTAATTGATTAAAATTTAAGATCTAATTAGTCCAAGTAAATGGATCCGAAAAATTAATATTTAAATTGTCAGTGCTATTTTTCAGTGTTAAATCATTGTCAGTATTATTGGGAGCTTCAGGTTCATTTCCATTTATTAATTCAATTGAAATGGTGGATTTTACTGAATTTTTAGTTGTATTGTCAGTAGGGACAGTAGGAATGTCTTCATTAGGTTTATCAATCGCAGAATCGGCAGAATTGACTGAATCTTGTGTGAAACTTTTGGAAGAATCAGCTTGTAGTAGTACTGTATCAGGTTCTTTTTCAGTCTCTTCATTATTACGAACAGATGTAAGCTCAGGCGGAAGAAATTTGGCGAAAGCAGCTCCTAATCGTTTATCTTCTTCTATCCTTTCAACTTTTCTTTTTTTTATAAGCTGCTCCAGATAATTTGTTGACATTGTCTGCATATGGAATTAATAAAAATTTTATCAAATTATATTAAATGTGACAAAAGTAACTTAGGCCTACATTTTAAAAAATAAATACGAACGAAAAAGTTGAAATTAATTAAATATTTTATTCAATTTAAGGTGGAACCTCCACGACGGGTCGTATCAAGTAAAGGTCCCTGATTATGTCGTTAGAAGACATAAAAAGTAGAAAGAGATTCAAAATATAAATAAATTCTATTTCCTAAAAAAAATCACATGACATGAAATCAAGTGACAGTATTATTTTTCAAGACTCCATAATACTTATAAAGGATTTTCTCAACAGTTTTTATGTTTACCTATATATTTTTTCCATCATTTGATTCCTCATAACGAAATCTATATCTCGCTAGTTTTCGGTAAGGGTTAAGTTAATTATCGAAACTATCGACTACTCTTATAAGAAAGTATGATATTTTGATCAATTTTTCAGAGTTTTGAAAATCTGTTTTCTTTTGATTTTTAATGTTTACCTCATAATTTTTTGAGATTAATCGAAAGCTGGTAACTTAAACTACACGATTCATAATTTATTTTCAGTGCTCAAATTTTTTGATTTTTATAATAATTCGGAGGTTCCACCTTAAGAAATAATTGTTTGAATGCCTTTAAACATCTGATATATTTTACTAGCTATTTGAAAAAAAAACTGATCGGTTTTTTATGAATCAAAAGGAGGTAATTAAAAAAATGGCACACTATTAGTGATATTTCACCCGTGCTAAAAGCAAGACATTTGCTATTACATCCCGAGAAAAAAAACATCATTTTGCTTGGGATAATACACTTTTTTGTTGTAAAAAACGCTTTCTATGTTTGCAAAATATTACTTCAAGTGCACACATATCTAAGTTATTTATTATTATTTATCACAGCATACTTATTACTTGCATTTATTTGATTAGTAGAAAATTTAAAAAAATGGTACTTACTGCTTTGTTTATATCTTCTATTAGTGTGTATTGAACATTTATAACTACAAGTGACACTATTCAGTTCATGAACATAATATGTAATTTTCAAAAACTTATAGTAGAAGCACTTTTTATTTAAGAGCTTGTAACCGTAAGTTTGAAATAATATAAATCAATACAATTTGGTTAGTTTTCTTAATGTTCTGTCGATGATCAATAACATATTACCATTACGTAAATTAGGTATTACGATTACAGATGTTTGCATGAGTCGCCATTCTATTTCGTCGGCGTTTAAACGAGTCGGTTAGCCATCGCATGTCGATAAGGCAGAGTATCATTTATTAAAGTACTACTTTTAGCGCGCAATACAAAATAAAATGATGTATTAGTTTCTTTTTGGCATAATTCTTCTAAATATTTGTAAATTTTTCGTAACTAAATGTATTGTCATAATACAACTAAAAAAGTATAAATATGATATAAATTATCTGTGTACTTTCAAATAAGTTATTGTCAACACTTGAAGTCAGAAAAATAATTTTAAACAAAAATTTTCTTCGCCGAGGCTTGGTGCCATTTGACATTCCCAAAGTTAATTTTTAAAAAATATTTCCAAAAAAAGTTTTTTTCTCCTTCGCAATTTGGCGCCCCTCGACTTGTGGCGCTCTAGGCGGCCGCCTAGGTCGCCTATATGGTAGAGCGGTCCCTGCGTCAGTGTGCTAAGCGACATAGAACAGACGCCAATACTTCTCAACGAGGGACACTCTGTCCAATGGACAATCGACAACAGACTCCAGTCATTCCCGACGGAGGAGACTCTGCTCGACAGATGATCGAAGTGGAAACTCCGGCATAAGAATCATCATCAGCCTGATGCAGTAATCAAAACACACATAACGAAGCACATAACGATAACTTCGTTATCGTTAATGGTAACTCAACGTGAAAAACATGTGAAGATGGACAATTATTTTTTATTTTTGTAAACAAAGACAGTAAATAAACCAAAATATAAATACATAATTGTACATAGTGTAAATACAAAAATTTGAGTAATTACTGTGGTTAAAGTATGCAATTTTAATATTTGTTTTTTAATAACTTTTCTATTTTATTAAAATGAGTGCACAATAACTAGTATTTCGTGAATTACAGCAATTGTTATTTTTTGATTAAAATTTTCAAGTAAACATTTCAATTTTACGTGATAAATTTTTAAATTATATTTTTATATACGACTTGCAATATTTAAATTAATTATTTGAATTCAATATTTACATCAGACAATGAAGTAACTCAAACATTGTCTTATATCTATGTTCATATATATGTTTAATTTTTTTTTAGATCATATTATAAGATAATATGCAATGACTGTGATAGCTTTTACATTGGCCAAACTGGTAGACCTTTTAAAAAACGCTTCAGAGAACATTTACCTAAAAAAGAATTTTGTAAAACAGTGTCAAATTACGCGCGCCATCTGATGGACAAAAACCATAGTTATACCGATTTCACAACGAACTTTCAACCCATCCATGTATGCAGAAAAGGAAGTTATATGAATGCTGTCGAAGAATACGAAATATATAAGGCTTATAAAAATAAAAACACAGAAGAAGTCATCCTTAACGAACAATTGAATTTCCAATCAAATCTACTGTACGACACGGCGATAAGAATACAGAACAAGGTCCATAGTGCACGACCTATAACAACATGAGCACAGCAGTCGACTATAGCATGTCGTGGTGCGCACCAACGATATCGCGTGTGTTCTCGAGTTTGGGGATTTTATGTATTTTTTTGTGTTTATATTTATATTTATTGTTATATGTGTAAAATTGTGTATAAAGTGTTTTTAATGTTTTAATAATTGACGAACTTCACCAAGTGATATTCCTGATGATGGGGCATATGTCCCGAAACGCGTAGATTTACATAAAGAGTAAAGTCCACCAGACGGACAAGAAAAAGGTAAAAACTATTTTACTATTTATATACAATATAAGTGGCCTGGATACCAATAAGCATGTATCTAAAACTAGAAGCTTGTCAAGCACATACGGTATTTAAATTTCAAAATATTAAAATAAGACTACTAAAAACAAATTTACACATAAAGTTCAATCAAGAGTGCATTACAAATAACATAATACCTAAATATGCCTTCATCAAAATAAACAGAAAATCAGAGACTGCAATGAAAATCAAAAGGTATGCTGAAACAATGTGGATGAAAGAAGAACTTAAATATTTGTATAAAAAGAAAGCAAAATTAAACAGAGATTTATATATGACTCATTTCAAGCTGCTTGATAGCATTCATGTGGCCTTACTAGATAACATAATTCAGATTATCAACAAATACATTCATGACGTACTGTAACGTGTTTATCAGAAACAAAAGATAAAACTTCAAGCTCTTAAACATAAACAGATAAAGGAGGAAAACTTCGTATGTAAACATAAGTTCTACACGCGTGTCTCAAATTTGACGTGTACACAATTTACGTCTGATGAAAGAGATATTCTGAACAAGGGGCTAAATTATAATATTCCTTATATCGGTAAAGACCACATAATTCGAGAAATTATTAGTGCGGAGGCCGCCGTAAAAACAATACCAAGCCAGACTTTACAAAATGAAACCCGTGCCGTAATTAACAATAGCTTGAATAAATGCCTAAAAACTATAACAAATAATGAAAAGCTCCGTAAGATAAATCATAGATACTTGAAAGAAAATAAAACCTTGAAACAAATAAAAACTAAGTTGATAGATAATAATGCACTGATTACAAAAGCGGATAAGGGGAATACTGTAGTCATAATAGACAGAGACGAATACACATCAAAGGTTAATGAGTTCATATTAAATAATAATATTTTAATGATACAAACGGACCCAACTGCAGAGTTCGTCAAAGTTTTGAATAATAAAATTAACCTATGTACACATCTGTTTGATAACGCCACACGCCGTGCACTAAAACCCATTAACGCAGAAGCACCACAATTTGTTGGCCTACCAAAAATCCATAAGACCAATATACCGATTAGGCCATTGATAAATTTCACAACTGCGCCGAGCTACAAGGTCAGCAAAAAACTTGCAGTGAAAATAATAAACAGTATAAAGATAAATAATAACCACAGTATAAAAAATAACATCGACTTTGTTAACAAAATGGAAAGCATTAAATTACGATCTAATTATAAAATAGCATCATTTGACATTGTTGACTTGTATACGAATGTCCCTGTTCAAGAAACCCTCACTATCCTTAAAGCAAATCTTATTAACGCCAAAATATGTAACTCTGAAGAAATCAATGATTTAGTTAATTTACTGGAAGTTGTACTTAACCAAAATTACTTTACATTTAATAATAATTATTATATCCAAAAAAAGGGTCTAGCCATGGGGTCACCTTTGTCTGGTTTACTAGCTGATATATACCTAAACCACTATGAGAATACATATTTGCTCAATAACGTAAATAAACTTTCCAAGAAAATAATATCATATACACGTTACGTTGATGATATGTTTATAATTTTTAATGGCACAATACGACAAATAGAAAATATGAAATTGTACATGAATGGTGTCAATAAAAACATACAGTTCACACTTGAGACGGAGATAAATAATAAACTTTACTTCCTCGACCTGACAATTACAAGACTAGATGAAAAATTTCAATATCAAATATACCGGAAACCGACAACCACGGATCTCACGATAAATGCTGAATCACATCACCCCTTTTCTCAAAAAATGGCAGCTTATCATAGTTTAGTACATAGGTTACTTTCCATACCATTGGAAGACAAAGATTTTCACGAAGAACTAAACACGATCAAATACATAGCTAAAGCCAATGGTTATAAAAGCTCAATTGTGGAAAATTTAGTCAAGAAACACAGAAAAAAAGAAAAACAACATAGAATTACAAGAAAATAATAGAAATAAAGTTAGGTATATAGCATCAGAATATGGTAACACCCTACCCAAAATTTTAAACAAAGTATTCAGTGAGATAAATATAAAAATGGCTTACCGAACTAATAATAACGTTAATACGATACTCTTACCTAAACATTCAAAATCGGCTGAGGACAAGACGGGCGTTTATAAGATAATATGCAATGACTGTGATAGCTTTTACATTGGCCAAACTGGTAGATCTTTAAAAAAACGCTTCAGAGAACATTTACCTAAAAAAGAATTTTGTAAAACAGTGTCAAATTACGCGCGCCATCTGATGGACAAAAACCATAGTTATACCGATTTCACAACGAACTTTCAACCCATCCATGTATGCAGAAAAGGAAGTTATATGAATGCTGTCGAAGAATACGAAATATATAAGGCTTATAAAAATAAAAACACAGAAGAAGTCATCCTTAACGAACAATTGAATTTCCAATCAAATCTACTATACGACACGGCGATAAGAATACAGAACAAGGTCCATAGTGCACGACCTATAACAACATGAGCACAGCAGTCGACTATAGCATGTCGTGGTGCGCACCAACGATATCGCGTGTGTTCTCGAGTTTGGGGATTTTATGTATATTTTTTGTGTTTATATTTATATTTATTGTTATATGTGTAAAATTGTATATAAAGTGTTTTTAATGTTTTAATAATTGACGAACTTCACCAAGTGATATTCCTGATCATGGGGCATATGTCCCGAAACGCGTAGATTTACATAAAGATTAAAGGCCACCAGACGGACAAGAAAAAGGTAAAAACTATTTTACTATTTATATATTAATTTTTTGTTTGTATATTATTATGTGTGCATTATAATGTGTATAATACTGCCAATCCTTGTAAAACAGCTTTTTTAAAAACTGATATTTAATACATATTTCTTTTCAATCTTTAAAGAATTTTTTAAAATAAATTAGTGGTTTTATTAGTATTTATGCCACGCCACAAAATCTTCCTCCTCTCTTCTTACATAAAAATTTTTTGTGCAACAAAAGGGACTTTACGTAACGAACACAGAAATCCCACGACCTAGCTGGCAGTTTATTCGATAGTTACGCTGACTATTCTTCAGATACACAATATGTAAATTTTTATGTTGCGGAGTCTCATTACTTTTTAGACAAACCTTGTACTTTAGGAGCCCCACGAAAATCTTCTATACACTTATTCTTATAAAAGTATGGACTTTCACTTATAAATCTGACAATCATCTTCACATTTAAATGGATGTGGTTATTTCGTCATGAAAACAAGAAGGGTATTATCATGATACTATTATGACGGACGCACGGGTCCGTCTGTTTGAATAGTGAAAACAGAATAACTGACAGAGAAGAAATCGCTGTTTACGTCTTTAATTAAAATGTAAGTAAATAAAACAACAATAAACACTCGAACAAGCCTAGGATTGTCCAACACACAATACTGTAATAAACAATAATACCACCTAACTAACAAGTACTAAATAATACAAGTCACAAGTCCGCACACAATAATTCACAATTAGGCCTACTTCTTTACACTAAACTGCATAACCCAAATCCTTATCTCTCCGCTTCGCAATTTCTTACTTTCTCTATTATATTGTTTTCTGTGTCTACCTCTGTTTTTATTATTGGTACTGTATCTTCAACAACTTGTTCATTAACTCCTCAACTTCAATTATAATTTGCTCTTTTTTATTTGTAACTGGCTCTTCTACTGCAATGGATAATGAGTATTGGCACCGATTTTTTCATACTGGGATTTTACTACTTTTTATAATCTTAGCTTCTGCCCACTCGGAGCACCGCGTAATTCACGCAAGTCACCATGTGAAGACGCAACACAGCAACAGCAGCTCTTATATCTGTTTTTGTTCGTTTTTTTCCTTTAATGTCCCCCTTACACGCTTCTGTTCCTCTACTTCCTGCTTACCTTCTTCTTTTTGTCGTTTCTCTGACTCAAACAAGTGCGCGTGTCATGCTGCTCTTCTGCTCTTTGACTTTCATGCTTACGTTTTTCGTCTTAACTGGTTCGACAAGCAGCGTTCTACCGTCTCGAGTAATAGCGCTGCCAGTCGTTCTTCTGTTTGCAGTAGTAGCGCTTAGGAAGCTTCCATCATCTGACTGGCATCCGCTAACTCGATTCTCACACACACTAAACTTTTTACGACCGTAGTCACAAAATAATAGTCTCATGAAACACTAGAATGAGTACAGAGAGCGGAGAAGATTAACTGTTCTACGGCGTACGACGTTTGGAAACGAACAAGGACGATCGACTTTGTGTTGTATTCGGTGATTCATGTCTGTGAATATGAACCACAGTAAGTTAGAACAGATTTACAGACGTGTGTTTCCTACGGAACGCGAGACAGTAGGAAATTATTGTATTCTACTCTATTCAGTCCACAGACCATGCTGCAGGAAATTATTGTGAACACGGTTTTCCTTACGATACTCTGGCTCCAGAGCATCAATAAATAGTGTCCAATCCTACAAATCCGGACCTTATTTTAAACGAATTTCACTTTATTTTAATCTTAAATTTGAAAATAGTTGTGACAGGGAATAACAAATGTCAAGGTTTGCTAATGACACTGTTCTTTTTGCATAAAACAAGGAATATTTAGAAAAAAACATTAGGCCTATACTACGGAATATACTACTAGGACAGGAATTTCGTTTACTAAAAATAAACAAAAGAAAAAAGTCACGATAAAAAGTACATATTCTTAAAATATTAAAATTAGGGAGATTAGAATAGAGGAAGTGGATAAGTTCACCTACTTAAGTAGCACTATCACAAGTGGTAGCCGAAACAGAAAGCACATAAAAATCAGACTAGCGCAAACCAAAAGAGTTTTTTCCAGAAAAAAATTTTGTCATTTTCATGAAGCTTTGTGTTTGGAGCAACGCGCTGTGTGGATAAGAAAGCTGACAGACGAATAATAAAAATACTGGAAATGCGGTACTACAAAAAAATGTTAAAGTAAAATTGGTGGGCAAAGTAAACAAATAAGATGGCTCTGGAAATATCAGGAAAACAGATTTTTCTTGAGAACTGTAACTGTCACGAGAAGACTGGAGAGTTTAGTGGACACCCAGGAGATGGAAGAACTGCAGGAGAAGGCAGAGGTTGGAGACGATGTTAGATACTATAGATTTTTAGAGATGAAGAGATCGGAAGGATAGGAGGAGCTGGAGGGCACAGATGGGTACATATGACATACTGGTGTAATTGGAGACGAGTGCACATAGATGCCTAAATGTGTAGACTAAATATCCGGTAACTATGGAATCAGCTAATGTTTAATTGTTAAACTCAACCGAGTAAATAAAAAATATATCCTGTGATGCCACAGAAATCGATACAACTATTTTACTCGGTTCTATGTGAATTGTCGGATTCTCGCTACAACGCGTCTTCGAGACATTTGTACTTGCGCAATGGAATTTACTTTTTCAAACACAAATGTTTATGAGGGACTGTGTTTAATTAATGCAAAGTTTAGTACTCAACTTATGGCTTTGATTTTAAAATGCACTTCAGAACTAAAGCTAGCACAGTACCGAGTACCTTGTCACGTCAGTCGGCGATGACACTGGAAGAAAAAACGACGACGACTGATGTTAACGGTAATAAACTCCTTTTCTACAACTCACGACACACTATAGTACGGGGCATAGCATTGTAAGCTTCGAGGTTACGCAATAGTAACAGCTCTTCCCCACCCCGCGCCAACAGCGTTGTCGCGCGTTACACTTGGTGGGGAGGTCTGTTGTAGAGGTGGGCTAAACTGTTATTTTTAAATAATAGGTATGAAAATACCGTTCCAAAAAAATAACAGGTACAAATACCTGTTATTACATACTAATTATACATAACCTATATTATCCTTCGTAAGTAACTCGTTTTGAGTTGCCTGCAGGTCTCCTATGTAATATCTTCAAATAAATACACTGCAAGTAGATTTATTTTCACCTAGATAAACCTATTAATATATTAATAAACCTACTTGCTGTGTATTTATTTGAAGATATTATGTAACCTATACTATATAATTTGTTATAAGACATAAATTGAAACTAAAAGTATTAACAGTGTTACTTTACACTGTGGCTTTATTAAACTATTACTGTTTAAAAAAAATAAGAAACAAGAGAATTTATAGGCCTATCTCCCTTTGGGAATACCAATTTAAGTTTTCACTAGGAGTAAACAAACATTGGTTAGACAAATCAATTGCGAAACTTGGGGCAATTAAATAATTTACAGTAGGCCTACACGTAATACCACAAGTGTGAAAAAACATCAGAAACATATAATAAAAACATAACAGTAAGCCACAAGAATGAATGAGAATAAACAAGATTTTACAAAAAAAACTAATAAAATAAATATAAATAAATAAATAAAAACTTATAAATAATAAGCAACAACAAAAGTAAATTAAATGCACTACATACCTTGATAATCTTCAGATTCATTCACTAATGTACACAGAATTTACATTACATTACAATCTGTTTCATTTAACACATTATAAATAAAATTAAACAATTGAATTGTTTTTAAAATACTGGGATTTCAGTTATTCAAACACTATTTTAAATTTGCATTCAAAAATATCAGCTGTTCCACTTTCCTTGATGTTAATCGTGTTTTCGTTCAGATATTTAAGGAACAGGACTAGATAAAGTGCATAAATGTTCATTACAACAATCTCATCATTTACGTGAGATGTGTAGTGAAGTTAAAATCCCATTAATAAAAAGTATAATATAGCCTTTCAACATCAGCCACTCTATAGATTATAAATCAATATAATTAAATACAACTATTTCACTAACAACTCGGAAAACAAAGTTTTTTATGCGTAAAAACATAAAGTTTTACCTTACAATCTGAACCGGTTTTAGTTACAAGTTGGTGACTAGTATAATATATAATTTATTAGCATATAATCTGTATTATATATCTGCATATCACACGAGAATAAATGTAACATCAGGATGAATTTTTTCCTTTATTAAAAACATCTTCGTCTCTTTGCGCAGAATGAAGTATTCAGGACGAAAAAGTGGCTACGTACTAGTTCCTACTCGAAATACGCTTGATACTACCTGTTCCTAAAATACTAGGTGTTCCTAAAGTACTACTGTTCCTCTGATACGCTTAGTATTTTGTGTACCGGTGATACCCCTAGTATTTGAAATACCTAGTATTTGAAATACTGGTTGTTCCTTGCGTGCCAGCGATATTTTTGTACGCCTAGTATTTGGCCTTGGCGTATTCGTTTACGTGATACTTGCGTACTTTTTTTGTGTGTGTGTCTGTATAGGAGCGTAGGGGGCGTGGCTCGACTCGGAACAGCGTCGCCGCGAATAACAGGTATTTCAACTTTTCAGTCACTGTTACATCGGTTCCATAAAAATATCGTTCCAAAATACCTGTTACAGGTATATCGGCCCACCTCTAGTTCACATTCCATTGACAAGTCATTCCACTTGCTACAGGATAAACATCTCAACATTACCCACGTACATATTACATTCAGTAACTCAAGGATTACGCGTTTAAACTTTGTATTAATTATTTTTGTTATATTGTATTATTGTCGTTATTTAATAATGATATAAGGCTTATTCACGATGAATGATAATAATAATTTATTGAGGGTCCTCAAACTACTACAGTGTCATCAAACAGAGGAAGATCTGGTAAAAAGGACTTAGGGAAGCAAGGAAAACACATCATTGCCAATGTTTACAACTTTTTACAGAGTCTCGCGGACGATCCAAAAAAAGTTGAAAAGTTGAATTTTAAAAGGGCTCAAGAGTTGACTGCCGAAGCTTGTGGAGTAACTTACTCAAGGCGTTCAAGGCGTAAAGCGAGACGCAGATAAGTGTAAAGGAAATGAACCTACGTTTTGTAGGCCGCAGAAGCATTTTATAAAGAAGCCGACAATAACAAATTTGGACAACTTCGACAAAGATGTTGTGCGAAGATGTGTTTTTAGTTTTTATGAACGTGGAGAATACCCAACATCGGGAAAAATCCAACAGCAGTTGGCTGAACAAATAAATTTTAGGGGCTCCAAGAAATCAGTGCAGCGAATTTTGAAACAGATTGGTTTAAATATAAAAAATGTAATGACGGCCGAAAATTTTTAGTGGAAAGAGTAGATGTTGCTTGTGCTCGCGCTACTTTTCTGAGAAAAATGCATATCAAATTCGGAATGGCATTTTAAAAAGGCCCACATTTTATTTGGACGAGACATGGGTGAACCAAAATCACAGCAAATCAATGATTTGGCAGGACCCAGAGGAAAGGGGTGGTTTAAAAGTGCCGGTCGGAAAAGGTGGGAGATTAATTGTACTTCATGCGGGGTCAGCTGAAACAGGGTTCGTGAAGGAATGCAAATTAATTTTCCACGCACAAAAATCTTCATTAAATACAGATTAGGTTACCACAACGAAATTAATTCGAAACTTTTTAAAGAGTGGTTCGACAGCTTCCTCTATTTACTGGAAGAAAGTTGTCATAGTAATAGATAACGCGAGTTATCATTCCGCACTTGCTGAGAAAGCTCCTAAATCAAACTGGAGAAAATTGGAAATTCAAGAATGATTGAGAAATCATAAAATTGAATTTTCTATGCAAGATACGAGGGCTCAATTGCTAAATAAAAACGAAATAAAAAATACGCTGAAAATATATGAAATTGATCAAATAACCTACGAAATGGGTCATGAGGTTGTACGCCTTCCACCTTATCATGCACATTACAACCCAATTTAGTTGGTGTGGGCACAGGTGAAAGGATCTGTGGCCGATCGAAATAATACTTTTAAAATGGTCGACCTTGAAAGACTGATGGACGAAGCGATAGCTAAAGTAACGGTTGAAGACTGAAGAAAATGCGTCCGACATTCCGAAGAGCTTCAAAAGGACGACTACAAGAAAGAATGCCCTAGAGATTTGGCTATAGAACGTATGGCGATTGCAGTGACGGAAGAAAGTTCAGAAGATAGCGAATCCAGTTCTGATTGAAAGAATTTAAAAATAATTATAATGCTTAAATTTTTGTGTATATTTTTTATTATAATGTGTATAATTTTTCTTTACCAAATTTTTAAAAAATGAAGTGTTTCATTAAATAACATATTATAATGTAAACGACTGTTTTAAAAACAAATAAAATGTAAAGAGAATTGTCATATTAATAAAGAATAAAGAAAATAATTACTTCCAAAACTGAAAACATAACACAAAAATTATATAAAGAAAGAAAAAACAGAGGAAAGAAGAGGACTTGTTTCTCTTTGATCGTAGTAGCTCACCGATGTAGTAGCGTGAGGTGTGTGTGTGTGTGTGTGTGTGTGTGTGTGTGTGTGTGTGTGTGTGTGTGTGTGTGTGTGTGTGTGTGTGTGTGTGTGTGTGTGTGTGTGTGTGTGTGTGTGTGTGTGTGTGTGTGTGTGTGTGTGTGTGTGTGTGTGTGTGTGTGTGTGTGTGTGTGTGTGTGTGTGTTATCTCTATTGTACGAGAATGCGCTGACGTTGTTTGTTTGGCTTCGTAATGTAACGCGACCGTGAGTGTGAGTGTAGTGCGTGAGTGAAGCGACATGGCAATACCGCGAATATAATATATTTAATATAATACGGGCGAACGAGGAAGAAGAATATATCTTAAGATTTACATATATTTTACATTAACACGTAAAAACTAATGTGAGCCTTACAGTATTTAAAATCTTACTTTCTTAGATCATGATTTGAAACTACTGATCCTGACAACAAGCTAATGGGTATGTGTATTTTACGATAATAATGGATCCTTTTTTACAGCCTAAGCAGACTAGGAGTTAGGCAATGTATGCTGCCTTAAGTGAATTGTTCGGCATACAAGTAAGGTAGTGTGGCCAGAACTACGCTTCGGCCGCTCACTATTATTCCCAGGTACTCATTTCCACAGGCTGAGTAGACCTGAGAGCTGAAAAATCGCGCCTTGATTTTATGGTACGTCCGGGAATCGAACTCGGGACTTCTAGATAAGTAGTCAGATACTACACTCACTGCCCTACTAAGTCAACTCTTATTTTCCGATACTAAATATTCTTTGATTGCTATCTCTGTCAGTCGTATCCAAGGGACTGAAATGAGATTTCTCCAGCGTAAAGCAGGGTATACTCTCCATGATCATAGAAGAAACACAAATATACGGCAGGAACTGAATATTATGAATATACTCGAGAGGATTGCTCAGTATCGGTTGAATTGATGGGAACATCTTTGCAGAATGGATGACTGCCGTATCCCCAAACAACTATGGGACTATAAGCCGAAGGGATGGAGAGGTGTGGGACGTCCGAGGAAGCGCTGGAGTGACCTAGCTCTAGACTTTACCTGTTTGAAACCGTAACAAACCATCCTTAGTTTAATCCTTGCAGACGACGATGATGATGATGATGATGATGATGATCTCTGCATTACAATTAATTATAATTGCATTAATTCTCTGCATAAAGAATTACAATTGATTAGCTACTGATAAACCTATTTTACAATTTTTTAAATGATATTTTCCTTAACAAAGTGGCGAACCTTGTTTATAATTGAAACGGCTATCCAAAAAAACGCGTGCATCCAAACACACTTACAACCATATGTATACTTTTAAAAAATACGATCTTAGAAAGCACTGTCACACATAGGGCCGAAAACCCTGAATTGCAGATAAAGTAATAAAACGAATATTGGAAGTCGAATTGAAATTTTGCGTTATTAAAGTAAAAACACGGATTTTGAAAGTTTCATGAGTCTCGGTAAAATCAGTGGGTAGAGTACAATTAAATTAGGAACAGAATGGACGCAAAAGAAACAATATTATTTTCCTTATCCTTTTACACTTATGAAACACACTGTATAGAGACAATAAATGAAACTGGTATAGACGTTTGAAAAAGATATAAGCTACAATCAAATACATGAAAAGGAAAGCTGAATAAAGGGTAGAAAGAACACAATGAACACCGTAAACAAATACGTGAAAGTGATGAAAATATCGGTATGGAGAACCATACATGAGCTCCATGTTCTAAGATTGTAAATCATTTACGAAATGAAATGTTTCCATAGAAACTACTTCTTTCCACTTATTGCTTCAGTCTTAACCACAATACTGTGGTCACTAACGTATACCACCACACGTTATCGCACTCGATTTTCACTGATGATGGCAGTCGACGGCACTGCCGAAACGTCTGGTTTTGCAGAAAACTTTGGTCTACGGCCAAACAGGACGGGAAGAAATTTTAACAACAAACTACTTCTTTGTTGCTATAACGTAGTACATATATAAAAAATTATCCCCTCCCCCTTCAACTACAATTTTCATTTATAGAAAATTACCCCCACCCCGTTCAACTAGCCTCTTCATTTATAGATATTTCATCTACTTTTCTACAGTGGAGTATTAAGATATTCTTATCAGGATACTTTATTTATCAAAATTAAGTACTTTACTCTTGTTACAACAAAAAATGTTTCAGGTAAACTACCATTTCCCCCTAACCGATCTTCACCAAAATCAATAGGCATTGAGTCTTCTACAACTCGGGCATATATGTAAAAAATTACTTGATTCTGTTTGAATTTACGGCAGTTATCGTTCGTCATGAAAAATTTCTCTTGTTACAACATAATATGTTGCAGGTAAACTACCCCTTTCCCTTAACCGATCTTCACCAAAATCAACAGACCTCGAGTTCTCTACAATGTCTACAATGTAGGGAAGTATGCAAAACATTATTTGATTATGTTTGAATTAACGGCAGTTATCGTTCGTCATAGAAAAAATTACCCTTGTTATCACATAAAACGTTGCAGGTAAACTACACCTTTCTCGTAACTGATCTTCACCAAAATCAATATATCTTGAGTCCTCTACAATTCAGGGATGCATGCAAAACATTATTTGATTCTGTTTGAATGTGCGGCAGTTATCGTTCGTCATAGAAACAATTACTCTTGTTAAAACATTAACAGTGGCAGGTAAACTACCCCTTTCCTTTAACCGATCTTCACCAAAATAAATAGACCTTGAGTCTTCTACAACTCAGGCATATATGTAAACAATTATTTGATTCTGTTTGAATTTACGGCAGTTATCGTTCTTCATGAAAAACGTTCTCTTGTTACAACATAAAATGTTGCAGGTAAACTACCCTTTTCCCTTAACCGATCTTCAACAAAATCAACACACCTTGAGCTATCTACAATTGTTATGATGCGGCCCGTGGGACCAAAAAAAAATGTTGAATTCCGATCCGAGTGGACCAAAATGTGTTGATGTCGGCACGTGTGTACTAAGAATTTTCTGTCAGGAAGAATGATGTTTGGGGTGCTATTGCCAGGATGCAGAATGATAACGATAGTGGACTGTATTAATACATTTATTAGTTTTCTGTTTTACACTTAGATCATAGTGTTGAGATTGGCTAATTCTGAAAGATTTTAATTTTGAAGCAACCGATTCGTAAATGAAGCTACATTTTAGATGAGACGCAAATGTGTGCCACTCAGCTTACATTGAAAAAACGTTGAGGCCTAAGGCCTAAATAATTGTCGCGACAACAAGAAAGTGAAAAAGACAGAACAGGCAGCAAACGTAATGACGTCCGCTGCCAGCCAAGGCTCGTAGAACTGTATCGTTGTAAAAACATGATAAGCACGATTTGAAAGCGTACAGATTAGCCAACCTATGAATGCGAAAATTACCACATTACTGTCCATAACTGCCCGCAAAAATCAATAGATTTTTTAATACATTTTAATAACTTATTGTAGAAAAATACAGAGTTCTTAATAATAAAGGTCAATCTCAGTAGATTGTATTGAACCTTGTGTTTGAAATCTTAGATAACAGTTTTGACATTAACTCCTTAGCGATAAGCTTCAGTGATGATAAGAGTTGAGCAGGCCAAGGTCGGCGTGCAACTTGATTTGTGCATGAGTATAAATGCAAAAGTTAGCAATGTATTGCCAATATATATTGTATGTATACAATATTAAACGATATAAGACATGAAAATACATAATTTGACAATGTTTAATGATGAATAATCGGTGACTCATCACATGATGGGCCCGATAAATTGTAACATTTATGCAAGTCATAGTGGTTAGCTTGAACCAGTTAAGGCCAGTAGACCCATAAAATAGTATTGAATGTAAAGTGAACATACAAAGTATTATAAGATTATACATGTAAAGCCATAAATTTAGCATGACGCCATATAGTTTGAACGATGCATGCTATACCTGAAGTTTCAGGAATTTACAATAAATTATTATGTGAAAACAAGCTATACATAGTTGAGTGATTGCAAGCACAAAGCGTAATGACATGTATGTCATGATTAAAGCATGAATAATAATTGTGCAATGCGTGTCACAAAATACAAAATGCAATATAAAATACAATATAAAAATAAAAATATAGGCGTGGCGCATGGTTATAGACAGTAGATGCGAAAAAAAACAATGTGTTTTACATAGATACAAGTTATACATAATAAATACAATAGAAATCGGTTTAGATAATTACAAATATATGAATACAAGGCACAATAGCATAAGTGACGAGTACAACAATGTGGTTATACAAATGTAATACATGTGTTGAACAATTGCGAGAAATACATTCATAGAGTAATAAATATCACACATATTGACAAATGTGCAAGAAAACGCATACATGGTTTGTATAACTGCAGACCATGCGAATATTATGTAACAAAATTTTTATATAAAAACAATACCACCAATGACATGACACATAACCCAATACCAATATCAAAATGTAAATGTGTAGGACATAGTATGTCTCACAAATTATTAACATATAAATACAAAAATAGCAAAGTATACAACCATGAAAATATGATAAGTATAGATATAATAGCACAGTGCATGGTTGTAAAATTACAAGTCACATGCAAATTTAGTATAAAAACACGCAATGATGCAAGTTAACATCAAAATGTTGTGATGATACATATCACAATTAAATTGACCAAATTGGCAGACAATAAGGTAATGAAAGCCAGTGGCCAAGTGAAATAGCATTGTGCTAAATAATTATAGTAACCTTGTGTCTAAGCCTCGTCCCGCGCTGGCAACAAACATAGCTTATGAACTGGTCTTCGTAAAATACCAGTAGGCGTGCGAATGTCTACTACTCTAATTAAGTTGTCTGGGCCGGGAAATGTGGCGGTAATTACACCAAATTTCCACGCTAATGGAGGTAAGTTATCCTCAATCAGTAAAACCAGGTCACCAATGGAAACGTTATCCTTGGCAAATTTCCATTTGTGACGTTGTTGTAATTGATGTAAGTAGTCGCGAGACCAAGCCTTCCAAATGACTTGGACAAACTTCTGGAGAAGTTGCCAACGTCCAAGACGAGAGATGGGAACGTGAGATAAGTCTGGATCAGGTATCGCCGTTAATGGTGCGCAAATCAAAAAATGGTCAGGTGTAAGTGGCACCGGATCATTTACATCCGATAAAATGACAAATAATGGACGTCAGTTTAGACATGCCTCTATCTGAGACAAAACTGTCGTAAACTCCTCGAAGGTGAGTATAGACTTGCCTACCACGCGGCGCAAATGATATTTTAAACTCTTTATACCGCTCTCCCAAAGACCACCAAATTGAGGTGATGAGGGCGGAATAAATGACCATGTAATACCCTGAGAGGTCGTAAAGGATTTGATTGATGAGGTGGCATCCTTATTATGCCAAAGATTGTAAAGGTCATGTAAAACATTTCGGGCCTTCCTAAAGTTCGTGCCATTATCAGAATATAACTGGCTGGGTATGCCCCTACGGGACATAAAACGACGTAGGGCAGCTATAAACGCGTTGGCTGTAAGGTCGGAAACCAATTCCAAATGAATGGCCCTGGTTGCTAAGCAGATGAACAAAGACACGTACGATTTTGACAGAGTCCTAGATTTCTGCCCGCCATGACGAATCATGAAGGGACCACCATAATCAACCGCGCAGAATAGAAACGGCCGCGAAGGAGTGACTCTAGGAGATGGTAAAATACCAAACCTCTAAACCTGATGTTTGGCACTAAACCTGAGGCACTTGACGCATCTACGAATGATGGAGCGAATGACTATCTTGGCGTTAATAATCCACCAACGTTGACGAAGTGAGTGATGCACGAGTTGAGCACCAGCGTGGAGTAGGCGAATGTGTTCGCGTTCAATAACAAGGCAAGTAATATGAGCCGATGGATGCAAGACAATAGGATGCTTATTGTCATAAGGTAGTTGCGACTGCTGTAAGCGCCCGCCGACGCGTATTACGCCAGACTCATCAAGAAACGGGTCCAGAGAAGACAACTTACTCCTAATAGAGACAGAAGACCCATTACGAAGATAATTAATCTCGGTAGCGAAGTGGATCGACTGAGATTGTTTTATGAAAAAGTTAAGAGTGGAATGAATTTCAACGGGGGTAAGCTCGCCCGATATTTTCTCAGCACTGGAGAGTCTAATATTTTTGATGAATCGAAAGCAGTAAGCATATACGCGAGTCAGACGGTGCAACGAAGAAAAGTCCTTTGAAAGATCAATAGCCAGGGTAGACATTAGAGAAAGTTTGGGGGTTTGTTTTTCCTCCGCAGTGAATTCAGAAGACGACAGATTAGAAGGTAAAAAGGGTGAAAAAAGATTGGACTCGGAAGATTGAGACAAACAGGCGGGACCGTGCCACCAAAGCGAACAATCGCGCAAAACGTCGGGATGACATCCCCTAGAAATAATATCAGCAGGATTATGTCGAGAATTGATGTGATGCCATGTGTAGGCTTCCGTAAGACGCTGAATCTCAGCAACACGATTAGCGACGTAGGTTTTCCACCTCGAAGACTGGGCATGAATCCAGTAAAGGGACACCATAGAGTCAGAATACAGATAAACACTATTAATAAAGGAATGAAGAGCAGGGACGACCTTGAATACGAGTCGCGATAACAACAAGCAAGCGCAGAGTTCAATGCGAGTTAATGACACCTGTCGTAGGGGGGCCACGCGAGATTTAGAACACAGAAGGTGACAAGAGGCCGATGAATCTTGATAAATGACTCTAATGTAAACACAACACCCATATCCCCTTTCAGAAGCATCCGAAAACCCATGTAATTCAACTATCCTTGCTTTAGACTTGCAGCGAATAGAACGTGGGACAATAATTTTACTGATCAGACATAATTTATCGCATAATGAATGCCAATGCAAGCGTAATTGCCCGGAGGTTGGCTCATCCCAACCAAGATTGCACAGCCAGAGTTGCTGCATAAACTGTTTGTACAGGAAAACAATGGGACCGACGAGTCCGAGTGGATCGTATATGCCTGTGATAATCGACAGGATTTTCCTCTTGGAGATGCTTGATTCAACGGGGGAATGATTTGATGTCAAACAAAAATGAATCGGTAGTGTTATTCCAGAGAATGCCCAAGGTATGCACATTACCCTGTTTGTTTAAAGGGAGTGATAAATTGTCATGATCTGCGACCACATTGGGTTCATTTGATGCCCATTTATGCAGCGTGAGACCGTATTGACTCAACAACGTACCTAAGTCAGACTTAAATGGTAGGAAACAACGAACCTACCCTCTTGATTGCGATGAGTAGACTTAACGAAATGCTCCTCACAAGCTGACTCGTTATTAATAGGTGCATTATCAGGGATAGTTTCGGTCTCCCAAAATTTCTTGAGAGACTCCAGAATTTGACTGTCGTTGTTCCTAGCCAGGAACGAAACAGCAGGACCCTTATAACGGCAGTGTTTGGGCAGATTGCCTGCTAGAATGTAGCCTAACTTTGTTTCCTGTATAATAGGAAAATGAGAACCGCGTACGTATTTGTTAGCTAAAATTAAATCTAGGTAAAATTGCGCTCCTAAAAGTATGTCGATGTCAGCTGATACGTTGAAATGTGGATCAGCGAGGAAAACGTTATCTGGAATGTTAAATTGATTTGTCACATTTTGCCTCGAAGCTAAATCTTTGATAGCGGGAAATAATGCGTATAGACGCTAGATTAGTGGCACAACACGCGGTATTATTTATACCTGTAATCGGTATGTTAGATTTAGTCAAGTTAAGCCGTAATTTCTTGGCAAATGATTCCGTACAAAAATTTATTTGAGAACCCGCATCCAATAGAACTCTTGCGAGTTGTCTATTGCCAGCCCGGTCGATGACAAACAATAAATTGCTGTTGATAAAAGAACATTATTTGTAGATTGTAATTTAAGTGAACAATAGTTACTGCTGCTGGCAGAAACTGGTTTTGACACATTGTTTAAGTGAAACAATGTATGGTGTCGTTTTGAGCAGATCTTACATGATTGTTTAATCTTACAATTAGATGAGAAATGATCTGGTCTTAAACAATTGGTACAGCATTTATGATTTAATATAAATTGTCCTCGTTCTGATGTGCTTAGTGCACGAAATTGATCACACATGTAAATTGGATGATTAGATTTACAGCATAAGCATGAATAACTATTTGACGCTGAGTGATAACTTTTAAATGCAGTGCTGCCAGCAGCGTTTCGTGATTTATGTTTGTCAGATTTATTATTGAATCTTAAACTTAGCTTGTTGAGCTGCTGTCCGGCATCGATAGGCAGTGTATTTTCTAACAACTGTCTACGTGCGTTTAAAAACTGAGTAAAACCTTGAAAGTTAGGAAGATTATCGGGGTCTATAGACTCCTTCCATAATTTAAACGTGGTATGGTCCAGTTTTGCTGACAATAATTGTACAGTGATAAGCTCGAATGAATCCACTGACAGTTGCATAGCCGCCAGTGAATTAACGGAAGACGTTATCGTATTTATGAATTCTGCCAAACTTTGGACAGAGTCCTTAATTGTTGACTCTACTTCAAGTAAATTTTGAATATAATACTTAGCTAGTATGAATTTGTTGTCATATCTAGCGGACAGCAAACTCAACGCTATCGAATAGTTTTCGTTACAAATAGGTAATGCCTTAATTAAATCTAGCGGCTCATTTTTCAGAGACGAATACAAATAGTGTAATTTCTGCACTGACGTTAGATCAGATCTGGCATGCACCAAGTCCAGAAATATTGAGTAGAAATGCTGCCATTCTAAGATATTGCCTGTGAAGCAGGGCAAACTTATCGGTTTTAGTTGCATATTGCTTGTTAATACGGGAGATACAGTCTGAACGTTAAAGGTTTCTATCAATTGTAAAATATTGGCTTCTGTTGAATATAACAGCTCTTCGACCTCAACTCGGTCTTCTTGAGCAGCGTTTATGTCTTTAGAAATGAGTTCAATTTCGGACTGTACCTCATCGTATTTTGTTGCCAAGCTTTTTAGACTTTCAAGTCTAACTGTTAAAAAATGTTTGGTGTTAATGTTTTTGTCAAAGTTAATGATAGCCGAATTAATACGCACTATGGCAGACCTTAAGCCGCCTCTCTTTCTGACCAACACTTTGAGGCCTTCTTCAGCCATTGTACGCACCTGTTAATGATGTTAATGATGTAGTACCTGGTATGCGATGTCCTAAAGCGTCGAGGCCGTGGAGAAGATGGCAGACACACAGACCGGAGAGATGACTGCTTAAACTGGAGTGTTGACGCTAGCACATGGATGATCTTGCAGTGATGTCGTCACGAGGCTCAATGGCGACGAAAGAAATGCTGGTTAAGTCCCGACACGGTTGGATCAGCGAATATGCTGAGTCGCCCGTGATGGCCAGAAATTGGGGCAGAAAAATAATGAAAAGGTGAATGACGAATCCAGGCATGGAGCGACCAAAAAAATGTTATGATGCGGCCCGAAGGACCAAAAAAAATGTTGAATTCCGATCCGAGTGGACCAAAATGTGTTGATGTCGGCACGTGTGTACTAAGAATTTTCTATCAGGAAGAATGATGTTTGGGGTGCTATTGCCAGGATGCAGAATGATAACGATAGTGGACTGTATTAATACATTTATTAGGTTTCTGTTTTACACTTAGATCATAGTATTGAGATTGGCTAATTCTGAAAGATTTTAATTTTGAAGCAACCGATTCGTAAATGAAGCTACATTTTAGATGAGGCGCAAATGTGTGCCACTCGCTTACATTGAAAAAACGTTGAGGTCTAAGGCCTAAATAATTGTCGCGACAACAAGAAAGTGAAAAAGACAGAACAGGCAGCAAACGTAATGACGTCCGCTGCCAGCCAAGGCTCGTAGAACTGTATCGTTGTAAAAACATGATAAGCACGATTTGAAAGCGTACAGATTAGCCAACCTATGAATGCGAAAATTACCACATTACTGTCCAACAATTGAGGAAGGTATGCACAAACTTATTTGATTCTGTTTAAATGTGCGGCAATTATCGTACGTCATAGAAACAATTACTCTTGTTACAACATAAAATGTCGCAGGTAAACTACCCCTTTCCCTTAACTGATCTTCACCAAAATCAACAAACATTGAGATCTCTATAGTTCAGGAAGGTATGCAAAACATTATTTGATTCTATTTGAATTTGCGGCTGTTATCGTTCGTCATAGAAAATATTGCCGTTGTTAAAACATAAAATAATCCAGGTAAACTACCCCTTTACCTTAACCGATCTCCACCAAAATCAAAAAATATTGAGTTCTCTATAGCTCAGGAAGGTATGCAAAACATTATTTGATTCTGTTTGAATTTGCGGCTGTTATCGTTTGCCATAGAAAATACCCTTGTTAAAACATAAAACGTTGCAGGTACACTACCCCTTTCCCTAAACCGATCTACACCAAAAATAACAGGTCTTGAGTACTCTACAAATCAGGGCTGTATGCAAAAAATTATTTGATTCTGTTTGAATTTGCGGCTGTTATCGTTTGCCATAAAAAAATCTATAGACAGACAGACACACAGATAGACACACAGACACACAGATACACACACACAGACACTTTTCGAAAAATGACTTTTTTTCATGTTTTGAGTCTACAATCAGAATCTGCAATAATCTCGAACACGATTTTTTTTGCCATCACCATACTTCCATTTCCCCCAAGTCAAAGTGCGAACTACAGGCACAGACCTGTGTTCCCCATATGTAATTTCACTAAGTTACTCGTACAGCACTCCTACTATTTTCATATATAACTGGCTGTGCAATGATTCTACATTAGTCTTACAAGCTCGTACATTCTTTCCACTCAATTTTCTTAACAGATCTTGAAGCAGACGCGCCCGCACGTGAATATAAGTTACTTTTGCAATGTAAAAATGGCGGGAAGTTTCATACTGTCACGTATAGAAAAACTTGCCAGATTTTCATAGATGATTCTATTCCAGTATTACTCGTAGGTAATTTTACTAGGTTTCCCAGTAAATGTGTGAATTGTACTGTTCTCTCATTTATGGATAGCACAAACGTTAATAAGTACTTTTGCAATATCTTCTTCTTCTTCTTCTTCTTCTTCTTCTTCTTCTTCTTCTTCTTCTTCTTCTTCTTTTTATTTTTCTTTTTCTTTTTCTTCTTCTTCGCCTTCTCCTTCTTCTGCTTTGTCATCACCTTTTGCCGTCAAGGTACAGCCGCTTTCTAAATTTCCTTTCATCTTGGACAAAGCGCTTCACAACTAACAGATCTTACCCTTTCTTTCCAGTACATTTTACCCATTCCAATCATGATTCTCCCACAGTCTTACAAATATACAGTCGCAAAACTTCCTACGTATAATACATAGAAACGTAAAAAACAGGACACATTAAATTTTGCAAGTTTAGTGAATTTAGTGTGTAATGACATTTTTTCTTTTTTATTGTTATTGTAATTTCCAGCATTATAAACATCTCCTTCTCACATTTTGACTAGATGATGCAATTTAATAATAATAATAATTTAATAATAAAATAAAAATAAGACGAACCGCTCTACACGAACTTGTAACTGCTATACACAAAACAGCTGACCGCCAGGAGCGCTATATAATCGCAGTAGAAGCAGAAAACATCGCGATCTTTGTAATTAGACTGCGGTTTCCCTCTTTCTGCTTCCATTACGAGCATTGCCCTCTTTTCGTCCAATCTCATTACACGTCCAAAATTACTGCAGTGGTCTCTACTCGACTAACTCCACAGCTGATTCCTGGTGAAACTTTTGGAATACATGGTACCTAATTCTGGATTGGTTCGACCGTACGAGTAGTTCGTTAATGACTTAGACGCAATAAATCTCTAGTTCATGATAGTCGTTGCTAATCTGCAACCTAAAGAATGGTTTTACGCGCCGTTAGCTGACTTTAAAAACACAAAGATTATCAGGAAAAAATAGTTTTTGTCTTGTCCATGGTCGTCTCTTATTTTATGTTGTGAGTAGATTACACGAAAAACTTTAAAAATTTAAAGTGGGTTGTACTCACTCATACACACTGACCTAGAAGAACACGGTCTGCTTTGCCCGTTTTCTATGGGAATTAAAATGAATTTCAGAAACGTGTGGGGTCTGAGTGGTGTTTAGGTCTTTTATTAAGTCCACTCAAACACAGAAGTTTTGATAACAAGGGAGGTGTATTGATCCTGTGGAATTATCCTTGGCTCGTTGACTCCTTTCTCGTCACTACAACCTTCAGTTTGGACTGGTGCCATGTCATACGTGTATCATAACATCAATATTGTGCGCGCCATTCTCGATGAAAATAATTATTATATGCCATTCGCTTTCGCGTGGCACCTAAGGGATTAGGAGCCCTCACACACACACGCACACAAATCCAGCTGCTCGCGTCCGCTCCGGCCGGCAGAACTGGGGCCCTAATTGAGTAATTGCTACTTCTTTAAAATATAAAATTTAACTACTGACATCAGTTTATTTGTAAACTTCGTGCAATTCCAAGAAAAATGACACCAAACACGGTATGATTATGATAATATATGATGTTCAACATGCATAGTAGTATTTTATATTTAATATACTGGGTACCATTAATTTTTTTTTTGTTACATTTCGACATCAAAGTGTGTTATATATTGTTGATTTATTTTTACATTTATTTTTAGTGTGTTTGTACACAGCATGTATCAATTAAAATGTAAACTTGTAAGTGCAGAATTAAAATAAGCTTACTTTTTAACCTCACAGTTTCTTCATGTAAGTGCGGGTAACTGGTTGAATTATTTTTTATCTTAATTATTATTAATTCTACCAACTACCTCGAAGCTACAATGAACCGCTGTTCAGCGACATTTTGAAGTCTGTCCGGAGTTTAGTTTTGACTAAGCGTCGTTATGAAAGATATTAGCCGAAACAACCCTATGACTCACTTCCTGTGTATAGGGCATCCGCTTTCGACGACAATGAATATGACTCACTTCCTGTGTAGTAAGTAAGCGCCACTGTCGGGGGTGTCGAAAGCATCATTATTGTCGGTGGCTTTCCTTAGTAATGTGGTCGGTGTTGTGCTGTGCGTGGAGGTTTAAGTGTTACAGTTATGTCCTCTAAGTCTAAGCAAGTATTACATTCGCAAGCAAGAACGATAGTTGCTTCGGTGATACAGTATTTTTATATGGAAAAAATAATATGGGGCCTCTATTGGATGTAAGAAAAGTTTTGGAAAGAGTTTCATCAGCGTGTAATGTTCCCAAACGAACCGTCGCCCGGATAAATGCTCAATTGAAATCAGCGCTACGGGAGGAAACTGAGACCGTGGAAGATGATGCGAGCGACAGAGAAGACAACGTAGTTAATGAAGTTTCAGCCTGTAAGAAGATAAAAATAACAACACCTAGGAAAACACCAGGAGGGCCACAACGAAATAGAAAAGTGACGGGCCTCGACGAGTTTGCGAAATCGGCCATAAGGCGGCACATCCTGCAGTACTACGAGCGGCGAGAGATACCATCCCTCGAGAAACTTGTGAGTTCGTTGAAGAATGCGAGTCTGTTCGACGGCGGGAAGACGGCATTGCATCGTATTGTACGAGATTTGGGGTTCGTTTACAAGAAGTATAATAACCGAAGGGTTTTGATGGAAAAGCCTACAATCGCTTTATTAAGATGCCAGTTTTTACGTAAAGTCCGAAATGTAAATATTGAAAATGTTGTGTTCCTAGATGAAACATGGTTAAATGAAAATGTACATAATGACAAAGGATGGACCGACGATACAGTTAAGGGGACATTGAATGCTCCCTTAGGCAAGGGGAAAAGATTGATAATTTGCCATGCTGGAAGCCAGAAAGGATGGATCGAAGCTCCCCCACTCGTGTTTGAGTCAAAGAAGACGGGAGATTATCACGAAGAAATGGACCATAAAGTTTTTGAAAACTGGTTTTTTAATACACTCATCCCCGCAATACCCCCTGCGAGTACGATAATCATGGACAACGCTCCGTACCATTCGAGAAAAATAGACAAAGCACCAACTTCAAGCTCAACAAAAGCCGCAATGATCCACTGGCTGAAAGAGAAGAAAATTCCATTTCCCCCTGACTTCCGGAAGCCAGAAATCTACGAATTGGTAAAATTACACAAGCCTCCAATTCCAAAATATGCCATTGACACTAAAGCCACCGAATTAGGGTTCAAAGTCATCAGGCTTCCACCTTACCATTGCCATTATAATGCTATAGAAATGGTCTGGTCTTACTTGAAGGCGTACGTGAAGGAAAGAAATAAAACTTTCAAGCTGAAGGATGTGAAGGAACTTTTTATGGAGGCGGTCGCCCAAGTCACACCGGAATTGTGGTCAAGGTATGTTCAACATGTCAAGAAAGCCATGGACGCAGACTGTGAGAGTGAAGGATTGCACGACCAAAGTGTTCAGGAGTTAATAATCAATTTGTGCCCAGGCGATGATGATAGCAGTGAATGTGATTCCGACGATGACTCAGACGACGACATCGGGTGCTACCCACTTATGTAAGATTTTCCAGGTACGATTTGAGGACTTATTAATATATTTAAAGTTATGTGTTCACAGGATAGGGCTACTGTTATATAACATATAATTAAGAAAATAATCTACCCTGAAATTAATTTTATTTTTAACTCATGACTGACCGATTTCGGCACTAAGGCCATCGTCGGCGTCTTCTTGATTATCGTACTTGCAGGGGGTATTGCGGGGATTAGTGTATTAAACAACCAGTTTTCAAAACAACCTGGTGTTGACTCAAACACGAGTGGTGGAGCTTCGATCCATCCTTTCTGGCCTCCAGCATGGCAAATTATAAATCTTTTCTCCTTGCCTAAGGGAGCATTTCAGAGTACATTGTGTTCTTAATTATATGTAATATAATTATATATTAGAGTTTTTTAATACGGTGGACCAAAACTTTGTTATAAAATTTTATGGTTTCAACTAATTATTCAATATGGAGAAGTTTACTCTTATGATTTACATGTAGTCCACGTTTCTTATTTTCGTAGGATAGAATTTTGTTTAGTTTTGTAAAAATTATATTTTTAAGTTTGTAAATAAAAAATCATTATATTGCATACAGTATTCGTGTGAAGTTATTAAAAAAAGTTTTTATTCAGTATGTATTTTTGTTATAATTGTTTTTTATCTATTACTAAAGGTTTTTTTTTGTTTATCCATAAATATGGGCTATCTGTAAATAAAACCACGAAAAATATTTCGTTTATGACCCACTTTTGTTAAGATGGGGTTTTTAATTTTGTAAAAATTTTACTTATAAGTTTGTACATAAGAAAAACAACATTGTATTGTATATAGTATTTGTTTAAAGTTATTTAAAAGAAGCTTTTCTTAAGTATGTATTTTTGTTATACATTTCTTAAGTATGTATTTTTTGTTTGTTTTTATCTATTAATAAAGGTGTTTTTCGTTTATATATTAATATATTTTCGAAACGATCAAAGATAAAGAAAATATTGCGTTTATATTCATGTCGTTTTTCGTGTGTTAATGTAAAATTTTAAGAGAAAAATGCCCATCATATCCAGGAGTAAAATATTTTTAGTACTGTATTACAAATAGGCTTTTCCATTTTATAAAAATTAAAAACATAATAATGTGGAATTTAAACTAAAAGGCTAATATATTTCATCTTGTACTTATTTAACATTAATTGTAATGTTATCATTAGTAAGTTTTTATCATTGGTAACCGATTTTATATAATATTAAAATGCCATTCTCAATTTTAAATAAAACTCGTCTTTTTAGTACTGCAATATGTGTTTTTTTTTCTAAAATCCAAATATACTCCCTTGACGCTACATGGTTAACAGTAACTATATGTTGAGAGGACTCATTTTTCTCGCAATTTAACGAAGATTACGAAAATCATATTTTAATTTGGATTATCATTCAATTTAAATGTGTCATAATTTGTAACTGTTTCATGAAGCTGTATACCTGCGCGTTCGGGCAAGGGTGTGTGGCCCGGGCGCTCGTGAGTGCGCGTGCGAGAGCAAGGGTCTACTAATCCCTTAGGTGCCACGCGAAAGCGAATGTAGTATAAATTGTCGTTTATTATTTACCGTCAGGATCACGACAATGAAAGCTGCTTCTTTTCATTATCTCAGCATACGTCTGCTGAAACATTCCATTCCTCGCTAATAGCTTAGTAAGTGCTTTTCAAACTTTTCACCTTTGAGCTTCCTTTTTACTTGAGAAAAATCCCCGCTCCCCATGAGTGTTTTTTTTTCAAATAACGTTACGTTGACTTGGTATTTAAATTATTTGTACGTAATTTTCAATTTTTGAACACATGTTAGTTAACAGTTTTATGACTAATCAAAAGTAGTGATTTTGATTTTGATTATATATAATCAAAAGTACGTTTAAAGGTGTTTAAATTGTAATAAATTTTTACAAAAAAACAAAAATATTTGTGTTTAGATCAATCAGTAGTTCCTGGTCATTAACATTCAGAGGTGTTGGCCCAGAAGAACTTTAGAATGGATATTTTATCCAATTGTACTACACAAAAGTATTTTCAAAATATTCCTATTCTTTTAGCAATACTATATAAGCAACGAAGCAGCTTTTTAACTCCAATGGAAGAACTAGTTATCTGGTTTCTTGTCCCACTGACAGTAATGTAGGAACATATCTAACTTGTCACTTCTCCAAAGTTCTAATTTGTGATTTTACTTTGGCGTTCCAAATAAGCAAAGTAGTTTCATTCCCTTGAAGAGACGTGTTGAGAATGTCTGAAAGTAAGCAATTTTTAATAAAAGCTCTTTAACTTAAACGAGGTTTGCACCACGTTTTGGGCGTCCAAATATAACTTAAACGGAAGTCTCAATCCGTTTTTCTGGCGTTAAATTTGTAACTATTTAAGTTTATATTATTTGATGTAATAATATTTGTGTTTAAAATGTATAAGATGCTGGGCGCCAAAGATGTTATGTGATCTCAGGGGGTTTTTTGAATAAAAACTCTGCTGTTAAGATGCTAATAACTTTTAATTATTACTAATTTTTGTAAGACACATACAAAAATATATATATTCATTTCATCTTGACGAGAAACATATCTCAATCAATTACTTCAAGAACTAATAATTCAATCATAAATCATTCAAATTATTGAATTATTACAGGTAATTTACTTTCTATACCAACATAAATTCATATCATAAATCTAAGCACATAAAATACATAAATCAAGACTTCGTTATTACTTGTCTATTTTACTATAATTGTTGCATTTATGAGTTTCAAACTAGAAAAACATATACTGTATATATATTCAATGCCTTAATATTAACAAGATATTGACTTCTGACAACCATCAGATATATTTAATGCAACTCTGATTTTGTCAATCTTAATTTACATTAATTAAATTGAGCATTTCTAAAGTCATAAAGGGTAGAATAATATTACTAGCATCCAATTGCTCGTCGGTTCTTTTAGAATGAAACGGGATGTTGAGGGATTTAGACGATACGACTACACAGAATATTAGTTAATACATAAGTACAATGAAACTGTTACTTGTGGTCAGGATTATCCATTCCATCTGCCGACAATGCCTTGAGTGAACATATATCACAATTTCACTTCGCACCATACTTTGCTTTAATTACATCACAATTACTTTCGTCGATTCTTTACACACATCGGAACTCCGATTAAATACTCCACTCGACTTTCGCGCACAAGACAAAATATACTGTGTTCGTAATTACTTCAAGTTCACAGATTTAAATAAAACTGCTTCTTACTTGCTGTACGCACTAATTAAATGATTCACTCGCGATGAAGATTCCTCTCATGCTTGTCTTTGCTGTACAAATAACGACTGTCGCGTTCTTCGACTAACACGCACTCAAATACTTCAAGACTTATTAAAGTATTTTGATAGTTTCTTTATTTCATAATGAGATTTTAAAAGACACGAATAGTTTTTCTGTACACTCCGATATATTACTTTACATGATAGTTAATCAAACTAATATACTTTAACACTTTAAAACTTATTAAAAGCGAAGTTAAAACATACTATGAGCGTTTTAAAACATACTAAGAGCGTCTTTAACACATACTAAGAGAGCCTTCACATACTAAGAGCCTGTTTAGCTGTACACGGGGTATTATTTATAGGGCTCACTATTTCTCTTTTCCCACCCGTTCTACTCAAATAATTCCGATAAGCTCATGACTGATTTCCTTGCCGGGAACTTCAAATTCGTCCATTCAAGAACTGAAAAAAACTCACGCTCTAAAGTTACGCTTCTTCTCATTGGTGTCTAGCTTGGGGTGCGCGGGTATTTTGCCACGTGTTCAACTGCTACACCAAGCGACGCGACTTTCACCGGGTTTCTCTTTTTTTTGTCGCCTGATCCATTGTTTTCCCAAGGTTGTCGTTCGTCAAAATCTGACGGGACTCAACAGTTTTATGATTTTTCGCGAATAAAGCATTTCCTTCTTTATGACTTTAGAAAGCTGTTTTTTGTACAAAGCTCTTTTATTTTGTTGCCGCCAGACTGTCGCCAACTATAACTTACTTACAACATTTCTGTGAGACGTTATTTTGCCTCAATCTTCTTATCAACACATTTAATTTGCTTAATAATAACTAAAAACATACATTAAATGATTAATTACGTTAATTACATTATATAGGCTTACGTGATCTACATTCACGTTATAGCTCCTCAGTCTTGAAACTGCCAGCCAATGAGTTAGTTTCCTTACACGAGAAACAGAAGACTTGATGCCTCAGTTCAAACATTCTCTATAATACCTTCTCTTAAAAGTCATCGAGCTTCACTGAAGGACAACAAAGCAGTATGTTCGGCGCCCATTTTTTCACACAGTATCTAGAAAATTTCAGATTTCAGCAGATTTTTTTGATAACATTAACCGTTAGAACAACTATCTGCATCACTTCATGGAGGTGTTGACTGTTAGGACCTCAAGATGTATCATGCTCTGAAGCTGTAATCCTTTGGGAGAAACAGTTTAATTATTGTTCGTAATCCTGCATGGACTACAGACATTGCACGAGCTCCGTCTATGTGCATTTGTCCCATGACATTCCATTTTGAGGAATGTCAATAATGTTACAAAGACTATCAGCGCTTGATGTTTTCAAAATTGGTTTACAAAAGAATAAATCTTCCCATGCCTCTCCTCATCAGCAAAACGTATGTTATCAAACAATCATCTTTATGAAGACCAGTCGCTTCTTCCACTTGAAGTGCAAACCAGTTGTTACACAAGTTATCAATTAACTGCATACATAATTCTTCAGACATGTCTGAGATTCGTCTAGCAGCGTTGAAATTAAAGAGGGAAATGCTTTATAATTGTTGAGCTCGAGTCTCTCCAAGCATCGTTGACACCTGCAGGCAAGATAAGTCTTTCACCGACAAGTCTTTCTTGTATTTAACAACTATCAGAGCAGCCCGGTACAAAGCTAAAAGAGCCCGTGAGGTACTGTTTTAGTGAAATTGTTGTGTGGTTTTAAAATGTTTAAGTTTTCTAACGAAAAACTCTTATGGTTTGCTTGTGAACAAGGGATATTTTGTTTCAAGATGCCCCTAATTTATTTGCTTTCATACTGTTTGCTAGAACACTCAATACATCACACACTGAGGACGTTCATCGCCACCAATAAATCTTTTTAAACCCAATAACTAGAGCTAGGAATTTTAAGTGCAAAATTTTGATAAAAAAGGTACAAAAAAGGTGCTTTAATTTAGCTGAAAAAGGTGCAAAAAAGATGCAAATTTAAATGTAAATATATAAACAGTACCAAAACCAATTACATCACATATAAGGACTCAAAATTCACTCATGTATTAAAAAGTCTGCCTAAAACAAGTCCCAGAACACAATGTTATTAAAGTCACAAGTCCAGAAAAAGTACCCTATCTAGTGAGAACTGGGGAAGTTGGAAGAGGAAGTCCTGTAATTTCAACATACTTTTGTATCCTAGCAGGAGCCTTTTCCAGCAATTTCTTAATGCAAGACAGAAATTCATTTGCATATTCATCTTTTAGTGCCTCACAAACTCGATGCAATGCATGTGCAATGCAGGTCACATGTTTTGGATTAGAGTACACAGGTTTCAGGTTAGCAATAGCCAATAAAATGTAAGGTGCTTGGTCCGTAAGTACTAGCCACACTCAATCATTTTCTATTCCTTCAGGCCACAACACAATACATGCGTTGTTGAAACTTCGCATCACACTGGCATTGTCTGTTTTGTTCAGAAAGTATGTTTTCAACAGCATGGGTTTTACTTGCTGTCCATTTAGGGGTACTACTAAAATGTTTAGAACATATCTCAGCTGCCTATCAGTGGTTTCATCTAGTATAAAATATAGTAGATGCGGTGATGCCGCACACGTTCGGTGTTCCTTGTTTAATTATTATAGGAATAAAATGCGGGTAAGGAGCCAAAAAAGGTAAAAAAAAGCCCAAAAAGGTGATGACATTGAGAAAAGGTGCAAAAAGGTGCTTGCATTGTAAAAAAGTGCAAAAAGGTGCAACCAAAACACAGTTAGGAGTGTTTATTTAATGTTTTCTTTGCAAGACAAGCTAATTTGGGCATTTTAATAGCAAAAAAAAAAATTGAGGTGCAGCACCTAAAATTCCTAGCTCTACCAATAACAAATTTTCACCGTACCTTTTCGTTTTTACACCACGTGAAGTTTCTTTCTCATCACCACGTGGAGCACTGTTGTTTTCATCATCACTAATAAGGAAGAACTTCATGATTATTTATCGTCTTCAGGTCAACTTCAATAGACATATGAATTGCCAAAACTATAAACAACCAAAAACTACAACGAAAGAGTATAGACACGTAACCTCAAAGTCGCCAAGTCTACCTTGGAACAGGAAATGACCTACCTCAACAACAGCAGTGCTTCTTGTGTAAGGTCGAACCGAACCGACAACATGTAAAAAGAAGTTAGAACTACTGTTTTGTGCATGATGATTTTAGTTTGTTATTCGCAATAACGAAAACTTCGTTGTTTGATATAAAGCACTTTTTTCATTGTTTCGATAATGTATATGAGCTAATGTGATCTACGAATTGTTTTACTTATGTATCTGAAGGTGCAAGAAGAAAACACAGAAGAAATAGCAGAGTTCACTTACCTTGGCAGTGTGATTACAAAAGAAGGAGGAGCAGTTGCAGATGCTAAAACAAGAATTCGCAAAGCTAATGCGGCCTTTACACAACTCTACCCAGTTTGGAAATCAAGAGAAATATCAACTGTAACAAAGCCACGCATCTTCAAAACCAATGTCAAAGCTGTTTTGTTGTATGGGAGCAAGACTTGGAAAGTTACAATGGAAATTACCAAGTGTCTGCAGGTCTTGGTGGCTGAGGACAATACTTCAAATTTTCTGGCCAAGCATTGTTTAATCTCTGGAGGAGGACTTACGAGGAACCCATTGCCACCCATATCAAAAGAAGAAAATGGAGATGGACTGGGCATACCTTGAGGAAAAACAAAATGCATCTGAGCGACAAGCCCTCTTTTGGAACCCTCAGGGAAGAAGAAGACGAGGAAGACCAAGAATCTCGTGGAGGAGAGCTGTCTAGATGGAAGCAGAAAAGGAGGGGAAGTCCTTTAGAGAGCTCAGAGTTCTCACGCAAAATAGAGCCCGTTGACGTAGTTTCGTCAAGGCCCTATGCTCTGCAGAGAGCGACAGGAATCCGTAGTAGTTATATGAATGATGATTTTAGTTTGTTTGTTAGTTTGTTATATCAAATGTGAAAATGTGAAAATTTTGTGCTTACCTTATAGGCATGGAAAAGAAGTAACAAAATGGTGAAAACAAAATGGTGTAGAATAGAAACGTCCATTGACTGTACGAAAAAAGTTACAAATAAAAGTTAGTCCTTGTAAAACTTCCTTTTAATTTGGGGTTTTTATGGATTATGTAAGAATAAAATTGACGGAGCTATTTTGTTCTATTTTTGAGAAATAAGATATCTATGTGTAAGTTCTAACTAACAAGTGCTAATAAGACATAAGTCTTAAAAATATGCCAGCCAGTTATTGAACTAACCGGAGTCAGAAAACGTAATTTTCTATACACATTAAGTAGCCTACAGTAAATCACGTTCCGAGCTGTGTTGACTGATGGCGACAACGAATAATAACTTCCATCGAGCCGGTTCAATTTCCGTAAGGGAAATGTGAACAACAGAACCGTTTACACACGAAATCGCGATCGATCGAATCAATTTTAGGTGTTTATCAATAATAGCGACTGCATTTAGCGAGGCTATCACTAAACGAATTGACAAGTTATAAAATTGCATTCGTAAATTCGCGTTTATGTCACACAAATGTTGCGATATTTGCTCTGTAATGGTGATAAAAAACAGTTACCTTTATTTCCGAACACTGCGAACTATGTGTGTTGTAGATGCGATTGCACAACGTAGGTATTAAAACACTGCATTTCCGTAATACAAAATGCCGTTATTACTCACGTTTGTTCCCGTTGAGTTAGCTCAACCTGGACCTAATACAGTTTTATAAATGTGAAACTTTTCCCTTTGCGCGCAGGAAGCGGACAAAACAAAACTTTTTTTTTATTTTGATGTAGTGTTGAAAGACACAATCTTGGGCGCATCGCTCGATAGGATGGGATAGTACATGAGTTTAAGCGGTCTTACCCCGTTGACTTTTTACAGAAAAAAAATTTCATTTACACTGCCTGTGGAAAAGTAGAGAGAGAGCAGAGACTGCGCAAGCCACAAGGCAAAGGACAATCCCGTCTTCCGCGACTATGCCGCATCCTGAGTTTCAGACGAGCTACCGCCGCGGGGACAAGGATAAATGGTGATTTTTATGTGTCCTGCTACAACCGAGTCTAGAAAACTAGAGAGACAAATACATTTTGAGATAGAAACGTAAATAATGAACAAAATCTGTGTGGTATACGTAGTTTACAAATTCCTCACCTGTGAAGTGAAAGTTCTTTTGCTTGCTAACACTATGACTTAAATTTGCTAGATTTGCGTTAGTGCATTTATTTTAAGATATAATTTAATTAATCATTTAATTAAGTTAAAATACGAATTATGAATTAATTACAGAAGATTAATTTATAAAATTTAAAAATGAAATTTTATATTATCAAAATATATCTTATGTATACCATTTACATATATTCATTGTTATTACCTTCTATGTCAATATCAATTACAGAGTTAACAGGAAAATTCCCTAAATATGAAATAATGGTTCTGTGATAGCTAAAATAAGTAAAAGATTTACAGCTATCGTCCCCACTTTACAATTTAATAAATTGTAAATTTTATAAAATAACAATTGTACGATTTTATATTTTTTCACATGTTTAGACACTTCTGAATATTTACTTTGATTATAATTCTCGTTTTTACTTTTGCCAGTGAAGCGTTTGCGGAGTCTTTTATTGTTTAACAGTTTTACGTTCTTCTGGACAAAATAAATTACCGTACTCGATATTCAAAGGAATCTTTGTAATCTCAGATGGTCTAGAAATTCTGTCTACAAAACAACGATAGTCATATTTAATTTCTTCTTCCATGACAACAATATTTCTAATTCAAATTAATCTCTTTGATTTGTAAGTTTCTATGCTAGTCGGATGATTCTGGGAAAAACTCCTGGTAGGCAAGGTCTTTCTCATTTGAGATGTGAATACTCGAGCACTCGGAAAGGAAAGGAGGGTGCGTTAAGAAATAGTCACACTTTGCCTATGCTTTCAACACATGGAGAAGGACGTGCAGTGTCCGTCTCTCTATTCAGGGAATCCGTCATAAAATATAACACATCAAAGTAATGTGTATTAGATGTGATTACTGGTTGTTTTATGCAATTTGAATAATCAAATATTACATCTACCCTTAAAATTATTATCGTATTCTCAGGCAGAAACTTTATTAATTTATTAACTTTATTTACTATGGTATTATCGTGTTGCAGTGTTCTACAATGCTGTATTTTTTTCATTTTTAAATTTGACCAATGTTTATATTTTGTTTGTTTGTTTTTTCTTTGTTTAAAATTCTTGAATTATAGCGAGGAACCTAACGTAGCAATTATGTGTACGACTGGTCCCGTAGAATATATCTGTTCACTATTCAATTTATTTATAAAGAAATTTAATTTCTCTATCTGTTAATGAATTTTTGCAGGGGGAGGGTTATGAATTTTTAGAGATTACCCACTGCTTGATCCACCCTCTGCCACTTATATAACGTTTACCTCGTTTCTGTTAATTTATGTTGCTGCTTAGTAATATTTCTTCGGATTTATATTAAATTTGAGATATATTCTCAATAATGTCACAAACTGATACTGGGACTTTGTCTTGACTTTTAATTTAACTTTCTGTTCTGTTTCAAGTACCTTTATAGGCCTAATCTGTGAAACATTTTCCAGTTTCAAATAATGTTTTTAAATTCTTTAATAATTTTTTAATTTTTATTTCTTGCTTTATAATATTTCTACTTGTTAGTAAAGTAGAAAATTGCCGCATGGCTTTCGCATTTCACTTCCGTTACACGCGAAATTGCAGCTCGGGTTTCGTGACTCAAAATGATTAACCCATTAAGTACAAAAATTTTTAAATCGTTAATTTTTACATTTTTAGTTTTAACTCATCTAAAATTTGTGTTGTATATCATTATTTTCAAACAAAAATGTATCACAAATTTTGTTTTTTTGTTTGAAACCCATTTTTCAAAAAAGTCCCAAATGGGGATCACGGCACTTGCAGCGTAGAAAAACACAGTTTGTAAAAAGCATCTGTTTATTTACTTATTTGTATTGTACATTTTGATAAAAATAAAGCGCACAATCCCTTTAAAATGTTGACTATGAACAGAAACGGGCATTTTGTTTACTTTTCTACACGAAATTGCAATTGATCCGCGTTTATTTAGTCCCTGATATATTCAGTGATGAAGCAAGTCTTACATGAAATGGAATTATTAATGTCCATAATAATAATTACTGTGCAGAAAAAAACCATCACACATGTGTTTTTAAATTTTTTAGAAGTTATTAATCCTAATTTCACTAAAAACCAAGCCCTTACTTTGCTATAAACTACTATTAGTGAGGTAATTTTAAAAAGTAGTAATAACTTTAAATAAATTTTTCTTATACTGAAGGAACCGTAGTCCTAATTATGAAATTAGGAATATTTTTTAATTCATTAATTTAATTCATTAATGTAAACATATGTGCCAAATTATTAAGATATCTCTGTTGCGCCTTGAGATACAATTCTTTAAAAAGTACAAAATGGTGCCCAGACGGAACGTTTCCTGACCTGTGTGTATACGAACTTTGTTTCTTCTTCTAATGCAAAAAATTAGCATAGTTAGGACAGCTTTTACGTTACACCCTGGCGTGTATACGTGCACGCGCGCGCGTGTGTGCGTGTGTGTGTAATCGTATAGTATATAGTATAAATTTTATATTACTTTTAACTTCACGTATTTTTTTAAGAGTACAATATTTTGCACGTTTACAATTCACAATTATTAATTTAGATAATTGCTTTTCCTGTAATACAAATGTTTCGTCCTTGCTTAGTTATCTGATATTTTATATTGATTGTCTACACCGCTTATTCATTAAATAATATAAACACACTTCCAATTAGGTAAAGTAAAGCTCTTTTTGGTAATTAACGTTATTTAGTTTTTAACGTTATGTTATTTTATACATAGAACTGAGTGATACTGCTTCACATAACAGACTGGTAACACATAAGTATTTACATCATAAGTAAAACACTAATGAAACTGTACAATAATTTGTAGTCTTTCATTGAAAAATTCACTCCATGTACCAGTAAATCGACGTCGTTGTTCGGGAGAAATACACTTCAAACGCCTTCAATGCGCCGAATACGCATTGCCACAACGAAACCCGGCAACAGTGTAGTCCATAAAACTAATGCTGTAAATTAAATATGGGACGGCCATTACATTTAAAACATGTAAATGAAGTTTACAGATAAAATTATTATTTAGTGTTTAACTAACTGTTCTGTTATGCCAAGCTGAAAAACACTTAACATGAAGTCCAACTTTGAGCACTGTTTCCTTACACTGGATTTACAAATTACACATTTCCTTTGTTTTCCTTCAACTGTCCGCTCAACGCAGTGACCGACAGGATCTAGCCTTAAAGTCTATAAAACACGTTTTGTTGACTGCTTACACAATGAAGGTCTTCCAGCATTAGTACGGTCTGAGATAGATGCCTTGAAAGGTAGACCCTCGTAATACTTCGTCTAAAGTCTAGAAAGGAAATTTTTTCATTTTTCATGCAATAAAGTACATTGACTACTGCCATGTCAATCATGTTTGTAAACATCGAAAAGTACCATTTCTTCCCTCTTATTTTAATTATGTATTTATTTATGGACCAATCCATTCTGTCCACTCCACCCGTACATTTATTATACCTCGAAATATAATAAGCCTATGGCTGGAAAACTTCGTCTTGTTTCTTTTCGGCTTTACACCATCGGCTCAATTTCTGTAAGGGGCTTAGACCCTCAAAGTTTGATAATATTTTTACAATATTGTTGTCCTTCCAAGTGACTGCAAATATTTTATTTTCCTCATCGAACCTAAAGTCTTACATACCACAATCTTCTTTTTTCATTTCTGTATTTCCTTATATTGGACAGTTGTTCATCCTCCTAGGTTGTGCAGTTCCAGTTTCAAATACATTTCTGCCTTTAAGTCTTTATAAGATCATGATTTGTACGAAAATTATCAAAATAAAATACATAATTTTCTGTTTTTTCTACTAAGTACACTTTCTTATTACAACAGATCTATCCAAATTAGACATTGTTACCTTCCCGTCTCCCTTCATACAGTTCAGTATGAAAGCAATATCTGGTTTCTCCACAACACATTGGCCATTGTTTAAGTCCAAACCTAATAGGCTTCCCTTTTATAAATTGTTTCAGAAAATGGCGCTCATAATAGCGTACCATCTGTTTAACGATACTTAGACAAGGAGAAAATATTCCGTATTTTAAAAAGGTTTTATTAAACATGTCGAACACTGATGATATTTCGAAAGATTTTTTGGGAATCGTTTCTTCGGAAATTTTTCCATTGTTATTCAAATGGAGATTTCGATTTATTTCAAGATATCTATTTCTTGAAAAACAGTTCCTAACACAGTCGACTTTTATATCTTCATCTTCACTCCAGTAAATTTTCTCGTGTGGTAGTGAGTGATACCCAGAAAATAACAGAAACCCTACAACTTTCCTAAGACAGTCAGGTGTAAAAGGAAAGTTGTGTTGATTGTTCTGATTAGCATAAATATGGTTTGCTATACTATATGTTTCATTAAACTTTCATCAAAAATCGTCTCAAATGTTTCTACAGGTGACTTCTCCCTTAGTTGCGATACGATATAGTCCTTCATTTTAAAGACAACACCATTAGTAGGCAAAGACAACTCAAAATCAGGATAAGATTTTTGCCAGTTTTATGTTTTTGGAGGACTTAATGTTTTTTTTAATTTCTTTTTGGATTTAATTTTTTTTATTTGGTGGGGACTCTGTAGATTTCGTTGATTCTAATGAAATGTGTGAATTAGTCTAGTTACTTTTGCTTATAATGCAACTCAGTTCTTCCTGGAACTTTTGTTGGAAGACTGACGTCAAGAATGTCTTCATCAATTTCTTCTAAATCAGACACTTCATCTACTTTGTCTGGAGGTACCTGTACAATATATATGTTATCATCTGTGTCAATTTAATCTAAGAAATCAGGGTTATTTACAATATTTTTTGTTTTATTTAAGCTTACAAACTGGCTGTCTGCCATATCCGGAAAGAAAAAAGTGGCACTGTCACCATAGTATTTTTTTTATTGTTATATTGGAGTGTTAGTGGTCTCAAATATTTCTACTAGTAATTTTATACAACCACTATGTTATCTATGGTATTGACGAGCGCTTTCGGCAGTCAAGTCATCTTTAGTCAAGTCATTTGGTTGGTAAATGACCTGAAGATGGCTTGACTGCCGAAAGCGCTCGTCAATACCATAGATAACATAGTGGTTGTATAAAATTACTAGTAGAAATGTCACCATAGTAGTATGGAAAAATTTTACACGGGATGTCCCATGACCCCCAAACGGGGATCTGAGTTAATAGGTACACAAAACCTGCAGAATTATCAAAAGAAATAAACAATTGTTTGATTTGTGTTACATAACCGATAAACATTATATTAAGCAAAAATAAAATGGAAATGGACATATAAACAAATTAAAATGAACTAACTGACATTCCTTCAACTAACCTGACACTGTTGGTTTTGAAGATCTTCAAGGAAGTAGAATCTCGACAGAAATGTAACTTTAGCCCATCAAAACGCTAACAACAAAACAAATAATGGACTTTACGTAGTCAGCTGGCACTTAACAGTCAGTATTGCTACGCTACATGCGAGAGAACGAAATATCCCCAAATGTGGATCACGATACTTAATGGGTTAAATCAGATTCACTTCAAACTACGGTTGTGTGTCCCTTCCGTATGGTTGTACGGGATAGAAGTCGCCGGCAATCGAAGTCCGTACGAATACAGGTATTATATTCTGCATACAATGCTTTAATCGCATTTCAAAATACGTACGGTACCTGGTGTGGCAGAAATTACTAATGGTTTTCGATTTGTTACTGTGTCACATGGACGGGTAATGGGATGGTAGGGTGGCGCGCGTGACACTCTATTCGTGCCATTTCAGTTGCCATGGAGCTGTGGGACACGACTCACCACGCTTTCATTGTTAAAACGTTTTTAAAAACAACGAATCCTTTGTGCTCACTCAGAGAACGTTTCAACGGTTGCCTACTGGGGACACGATATTGTTGTGAGTAGGACAGCAGCAACAAAACGAAAACTAACGGGAACACAGCGATCCCTACGGACCCCCTGAAGACACAGCTTAGCCTTCGTCGTTCCTCCTCTTGAAATATCTCCAACCGAACTGTCACAAGAACTACACTTGCTTTACTAAAAAATGATGGTCGCCCATGAATTGACCTCTCGTGTCTGGGAAAAACGTTGAGTTTTCGTGGATGTGGAGAGTTTGCAATTTTATAACTTACGTTATTGGTCTGAAACCAATCCTAGCGCGTCTACTCCACGGATAACAAATTGTGGGGTTATTGGCCCATACCTTATTGAGTAAGTTGAAGTAAGCGTAGACCGTTACACTTTGATGCTCCAAAACATCCTCGCCCCAGAACTCCGCAGAAAATGCAGAAACCGAGCCGAACTGTGGTTCTAACAAGATGGAGTAATTGCCCACACATTAACGTTTTCGATTAAACTGGTAAGGATGTTTTCAGAACGTCTCATTTCCCTCCGTGAAGACGTCGCGTGGCCATCCCCCTCAACCGATCTTTTGACATGTGATTTTTCCTGTGTGGTTACTTGAAGTGCAAAGTTTAAATAAACAAAAGACACTTGTTTTCAAAAAATAAGGACGGCTATTCATTGCGAGATAACTGCCATACTAAAAACATACTCCATCTGCGATGAGAAGTGTCATAGTTCGTCTGCGGTAGTATGTTGACAAGATTTACATTATGTTATTTTCCGTACTTTTTGTTTTATTGAATTTTTCTTGTGTCGAAAGTAATGACAAACTATGTGTTTATGATGATAAAATTATCAAAAACTGCGGTCGAAAGCTAAGCGAACAGAAGGCAATTTTCTTCTTAGAAAATGTCAGCACTAATCGCATCGACAATGACTCGCGTTCAGTCCACGTTGACGTGTATCGTTGTTATCACAATTAAATTACTAACGGGCCATTATTAGGCCTACTATGACCTTGACAGTTCAAGTCACGTGAGCCTTAACGCCGACTGCTGGCCAATTGGAATCACGGAAATTCGTCAGCATTGCCAATTATTTGTTCTGCATGTTTGAAGTTCAATGTATGCATAATACTGAGCCAGCGAAAATAAATAAAAAATTGCTTTTATGAAGTGTAACAGTCACAACAGTAATTTGTATATACATGAATGTCTGGTGCCTACTACGTGAGTTAAGAAGTAGCTTTTTTTAGTAACAATAAAATTTGTGTTTAAATATTTTAACCAGATTTTTCATTTTATAAATTTAGGTTTTTGTTTACCTGAAAGTGGCATATTTTACTTACTTATTAAATGTATATAATATGTATGTGTATGTACTTAGTCTTGTGTATATGTTAAAACCATAAGGGTTAAATTTACCTTAAGTATTTTGTTTTGGCTGTAACGATTTCTTTGTGATGTAAACAGATATAGTTTTAGCGTAAACTATAAGGGTTGTAACAATGTCTTCCTCCCAAAGAATTGGAAGAGGAATCGCTACTACTCGTGTACAATATGTGGACGTATTTTGAAGAAGAAATGCGTAATAGGGCTCCCCTTATTGCACTATATAAAGCTGTACAAAGCTTTAAAAATTGGTGAGAATCGGGCGGAGCGGCGATAAAATTTTCGGGACAGTGTCCATATAGTGGCGTCCAGGGAACGGACACGCAGGGAGTCACGGATCGTTTTGTTTGATGTCAGGTAATGGGCTTTGCATGCCCAGCGCAATCCTCGGTCAAGGAGAGACTCAAGCTTTCGCTTGTGGGTCTTGGCCAAGTAGCCCCAAACGGGTATCGCGTAGGTAACCATCGGCGCCACATAAGTGGAGACGATAAGCTTCCCTAGGCGGCGGGTCATGGCGTTGCTGCATAATACGGATCTGAGTTGATAGAGACGATGGGCAGTCTTTCGGGCTACTTGTGCAGAGTGTGTCCGCCAGGTGAGACGTCGGTCAAGGTGAACCCCGAGGTACTTGACCTCTCGAGACCAGGGCAACGGAGTATTGCCTACCTAGAGTCTGTCGGGGAGGCTAAAGCGTCTGGAGAAGACTACTGCTGTGCTCTTGGCCGCGTTGATGGCAACCCTCCATTTCTCTGCCCAGTCAACGTACTCGTCCAATTGTTCCTGGAGCCAGATAACTGCCGTTTCAGCTCGACGATCGACGGCATACACCGCCGTGTCGTCAGCGAACATGGCCAACCTGGTCCCAGGCAACTTGGGCACGTCATTGACGTACACAGAGAAAAGCAGGGGGCCCAAGACGCTTCCCTGAGGTACACCAGCAGTAATAGCCCTTGCCGAAGAAAGGGTGTTATCTACTCTCACGCGAAACGTTCTGTTCCTAAGAAAGCTAGCAATTAAATGAATGTACCAATCAGGAAGCAGAATCTCCGTGAGTTTGTATAGAAGGCCTGGATGCCAGACACGATCGAAAGCCTTCTCGACATCAAGGAAAACAGCGACGGTCTGCTTTCGCGAGCAACCGGCCTCGGCCACGGAAAGGGGCGGCCGTAAACTATCAAATTCATCAGCAGTTATTGGAAAATAAATTAAAACAAATAATACCGACTAGGTCTAGGTATATGACATTAACGTTTATTGAGTTGTTCTTGATATTTGTTTTGTTAGAATTGCCGCAGTGTACTGGCATCATCCTTTCTTTTGACTGCCCAGAAAGCGTATAGGTATTGTTGCGCGACATTTGTATTGTTATGACGGTCTACTGATCGTCGTATGGTACAGTGGAAAACAAAATACAAGACACCAATTATTAAGTCACTAATCACCAGCTTCAAATATCACAATTAAACAGTTTGTAATCAACAAGATAGTCTCTTACAACAAATAAAATAAAAATTGTTCACTCGCAAATAAAATGTCAACTAATATAAAACACAATTGTATTACATTTGTCCCGCACATACATAAAAACACATAACACTTCGTTACAATACTTCAAACCGCACTGGTATAAATCGCAACAATAACTGAACTGAGCGTCGCTGAGTACTTGTATTTACACCCCGCTGAGGTTCCAAAATATCGCTAATAGGCGTCTACTATAAAACACTAGATCGTAATTCATTGTGGCCTTGAACACGGCACGCGCGGACCGGTATGGTCCGGTATAGACCCGATAGTTGACGCGTAATTGTCTTTTACCGCAAAGTAGCTGCATTATGTACGCACACACACATTACAGCTGGATTCCACTAGAACATTCGATAAACTTGTAGAACGTTCCGTATTACGTAACACTTCTCCCTCCTTATGCCTGTTCGTCCCGAATTGGCAAACCGTCTCTGAAGTATTACTTAGCCAGGCGATCTAGGTGGATCGACCTTGAACTTTAGCTGTCCTTCCTGTTGAATCTGATAAACAACATCGTTGATTCTTTTTTTCACAGTGTAGGGTCCTTTCCAGTTAGTCTGAAGCTTAGGTGAGCGACCACGACGACGCTTTGGGGTCAACAACCAGACCCGATCTCCTTCTTGGAAACCTACACTATTGCTGCGAATGTCATACCGAGTTTTCATTTTATCACTGGCAATCTTCAGCCGTCCTCTTATCAAGCGATTGATTTCTCGCAGTTGGTTTTCTAATTGCGAGAATTAGTTCCGTGGCTCTTGGGACTGAGTCCCAGGTGATCTGAACATTAAGTCCCCAGGAAGACGAAGGTTGTGTCGTGTACTGATGACCTATACGCCATGAGGAATAGTGGTATACGTTGGTCCCAGTCTGTTTGGTTCTCGTCAACAACCTTCGAAAGATGCTGTTCAAGTGTCCTATTGAATCTCTCAACCATTCCGTCCGACTGAGTATGCAGAGGCGTTGTCCTGGTCTTTCGAATTCCGAGTAGACGTCATAATTCTTTAAACATTCCTGATTCGAAATTTCTCTCTTGATCAGTATGGATTTCCATAGGGGCTCCATAACGGCAACAGAAGTTGTGAACTAACACCTTTGCCACAGTGGTAACCTCCTGATTTGGAATTGCATAGGCTTCCACCCACTTAGTAAAGTAGTCCCCTACAACCATGATGTACCGCTTTCCATCGTCAGTAACTGGGAATGGTCCAGCAATGTCTATGGTAATTCTCTCGAAAGGCAGTCCAACGTTATATTGTCTCATTTTCCCCTGATTCTGGTTTGTGGGCCCTTGCTTGCAGCACATATTTCACATGTCCGAACCCATTCCTCTACGTCGTGGCGAAGATGAAGCCAATAGAATCGCTTCCGTATTTTGTCAAGGGTTTTGTTAACGCCAAGATGGCCTCCAGACGTTCCATCATGCATCTCCTTCAAAACAGACTGCACTTTACTTCGGGGAACTATCAACTGCATGGCCACGTCTCGTCATTTTGCATTTTCCCAGGCCCTTTTCAGCAATCCGTCCTCTAAGGTAAGGGATTCCCATTTGTGCCCAGTAGCCCTTCAGCACTTCAGAACCATGGCAGATATCTTGCCAATCCGGGCGGCGACCTTCCTCTTTTGCTATCAAGATCGGTCCAATGTCTTCATCAGTCATCTGTTCTTGTCGACAATATTGTGTCGTCCAGCCGTCTGCCAGGAAATCTACAGTGATGGCTTGAAAATGTTCGCTTGCCTTTTGTTTTTCCTTTCTGTGGCAATGTCGGCAGTCTTCCAGGCGCGGTGTTCGTGATAAGCCATCTGCATTACCATGCAGGCGCCCCTGCCGATGTTGTACCTTGAAGTTGTACTCTTGCAGACGTTCAAGTCACCCTGCCAACTGCCCTTCTGGATTTTCAAATCTCAAGAGCCATGGTCGGTACGTAGTGAAAACTCCCTTCCATAGAGGTACTTATGGAAGTGCTCCAAAGCTCGGACGATTGCCAGCAACTCTCTCCTTGTAACGCAATAATTTCTCTCTGGTTTAGAAAGCGTCTTGCTGTAATACGGTATCACTCGTTCCTCACCGTTTTGCACTTGAACATAATGCAATTTTCAAAGTCCTAAATGCTTGGTCACACTCTCTCGACCACTGGAAGTTTCGTTTATTTTCCGTTAGCTCATGTAGTGGTTTAGTAATAGTAGCGAAGCCTTTCACAAAACGTCTGTAATATGAGCGTAACCCCAGGAAACTCCGAACTTCGTGTTTACTTTTCAGAACTGGCCAGCCTCTTACGGTGTCTACTTAATTAGGAACAATGCTAACACCCGCTGCCGAAACCAGATCTCCCAGGTCCCAGATACTGTACTTCCTTCTGGAATAGAGAACACTTCTTCGGGCTCAGCTTCAGTTGGGCATCGTGAATTCTAGTTAGAACCTCCTTAAGGTTTTCCAAATGGTCTTTGAAAGTCTTCCCGATCACTATGACATCGTCTAAGTAAACAAGGCAAGTTTTCCATGTCAGGCCTTGGAGTATCAGATCCATCAATCTTTCGAATGTTGCCGGTGCATTACAGAGTCCAAATGACATGACGTTAAATTGTAATGAGCCACTTGGGGTCGAGAAAGCGGTCTTTTCCTTGTCTTCTTGATGAATACCCACTTGCCAATATCCACTCTTAAGGTCTAATGTGGAAAACCACTGTGCTCCAGACAACGTGTCGAGTGTATCGTCAACGCGAGGTAACGGATAGCAATCTTCCTTTGTCACGTCATTCAGACTCCGATAGTCTACGCAAAAACGTAATCCACCATCCTTCTTCGCTACCAGCACTACCGGAGAAGACCAAGTATTGACGAAGGCTCGATGATTCCCTCTGTCAACATGTCTTGTACTAACCGAGACATTTCCTCTTTCTTAGCTAATGGAAGCCTTCGAGGAGGTTGGCGTATCGGTGTTGTGTCCCCTGTATTGATGCGATGTTGTACAAGAGAGGTTCTTTCCAATGACTGTCCCCAACTGCAAAACAATCTTTTAATTCATGTAAAAACTGTCTGAGTTCTTTACCTCACCACTTGAGAGGTCGTTAGAAGATCTGTTCAATAATTCCTGCAGTTCCTCTGGTAATTTGAAAGTATCCGAAGCACTGGATCTTCGTTGCGTCATTACGGCTACCCAGGCCACAGGAGTCAATTTGCCTAGGAGCGTATTGCTTTGTAAAGTGACAGCTTGATCCAAAATATTCGCCACTCTAATAGGTACATTTCCGGTTTCGTCAGGTTTTACTAAACTTCTGGCAATTAGTATGCCCGGTGTGCTGACTACCTGGAGTTCGAATATAGAGCACTGGTTCCCCCTAGTATCTACTTCGGTTCTAACCATGATGATCTTTTCGGAGTTTGGCGGAACAGCTACGGCCGCTTGATTTATCACGTCCATTGATTTTTCTGATGTATTCATTGTGGAAAGCATTACCTCTTCTTTTCCGATTCTCAAAACATTATTTTTGAAGTCGACTGTAAATCCATAGGCGTTCATAACGTCCACACCAAGAATTGCTTCATCCACAATGACTGCAACAAGTACTTGATGGTCAAACTCAAGTCGACCGAGGCGTAGGTGTATCTCCACTTTTCCAAACACTTTTACAGGGCGTCCAGTAGCTGTTCGCAAGCTGCAAGAGCACCAGATTGGCTTGAGATCTTTCACCACGTCGGGGCGCACAATACAACCTGTTGCGCCTGTGTCAAGTGTAATCGAGGTTGGGCTTACTTGAATGAATCCGGTAACCACCAAGCTCCCGCTACTTTTCTGAAGTGTTGAAATTGCGAATTGCGAACTTTAACCCGACAACCTCGTTGTAGATGTCCAGGTTTCCCACATCGATAACACTTCGGTCTTCCATCCTTTCTTACTGTATTCTGTGGCGCTGTTCGTTTGTTCTCTGTTCCTTCCTCTTCTCCTTCATCGTCTGTGCCGTCGCGGTCTTTCAGCGCGCACACTTTATGACTTGTCCAACCAGACGCTGACTTGGCGGCCTCAAATTGCAAAGCATGTACCAGGGCATCCACACTATTCTGGTGTCTTGCCATTCGTAACACTTGCTATAGTTCATTATCTCGGACACCGTCAGTAAATGTCTACATCGCAAACCTCGTTCGAAAATCTTCTGGCGCTTCATGATAGGCCAGTCTGATTAGTCTGTCGATACTTGCTTCAAACTCTTGAAGACTCTCCCCGGAATACTGCCGCCTTGCTCTCAACTGAGTGCAGTACACATATCGCAAATGTATATCACTATACAGTAATTCTAGAGCTTTTACCAATTCGGCATAGGTGTTCTAGCTGTCAGGCGGCACTTTCTGTAGTAATTCTGCCGCAGGTCCTTCTAATCCAAGAACGAGTGAAACTGCCTTCTCTGTCTCTGTCCAATTATTTGCGCATGCAGCAGCTTCAATTTGGCGGAGGTACGTCGTCCAGTGACTACCCAACAGAGTGGCAAAATCAAAAGCTAAAGATAATATTGAGAATCCACCTGATAGACCAACATCCACACCAGTCACTTTTTAATCTACGCCAGAGAGTCAGCACAGGCTATTCACCAGCTGAACTGTATCTAGGCTGACAGTTGTACAAAATTAGTGATTGGGAGATCAGAAAACCTACAGAAGAAGGTCATGCAAATCCAGAAGCATGGCCGAAAAACATCAACCAGAGATTGATAAAAACTTAATGAGGCAAAACTACTGACACTCAAAGAAGCCAAGAAGGAGGATGTTGAGAAGAAGATGATATTAAATCCATGAGACTTAGTATTGCAAAGGAATCACTCTTAGTAACAAAGCATATGGAAACCATGAAAGGTTAGCCCAGAAGTGCGTGGGACTGTTTGAGGAAGATCAGTGCCTGGGAAATGGTGTGTATTCCCTATGGAAATCTCCACTAATGGAAGTCCATGCAGCTGAGTTGAAGACGGTAAAGCAACCTCTATGACCTGACTACGTGAGGCCCATCCCACAGATAGAAGGTAACAAATCCAGCGGTGACTCTCCAGACACCGAAGGTGACTATACAACCTTTGGCCAAAAATACAGTAAAAAAAAATTATAAATATTAAATATATTTGTAATATTTGTGAGCTTTCGAGATTTTGTATGTAAATGTGGTTGTCGGTTTTAAGGGGAAGATAATTGTGTACTAGAGAACCCTTAATCCACTTTCAAAGTAATATTATGAATATTGTATAATATATTAAGTGATATTGTATGTTTTATTATAAGTGAAAGTGGTATTATTAAAACTATATGTCACTAACATAATATATTGTAAATACTTAGGTTATGTTACTCACATGTATTTATAATATAGGCCTACACAATTGATATATAACTTATGTATACTGGTGGATACTATTTATAGAAATACTTGAATGCTCTGTATCAATGTTTTTAACATAAAAGAATGTACAGTATATTAATAGGTAACTGTAGTATGTTCTACAGGATTATAGATAAGCATGGAATGACCTCGATTATACTAGAAAGTTGTTGATAATTGATGTATGCTTTAGAATTATCTCATTCCCAACTATACGTAGAACAATAAATGACAGCGTAAACATCAGTTTTAATTCAGAATTCACTTAACTGAATTACAGAGTTAGTGCATGTGTGCAGAGGCGTAGCTAGGGGGGGCCAAGGGGCAGCCGCCCCGGGCAGCATAGCCAGAAGGGCGGCAAAGTGAAAAAATTGTTTTCAGTTTATAAAACTACAAACAACTTATTTCTTTGATATGACTATTCCTTTCATAAAAGAAGCATAACCAGCCAGCACTAGAAACTTTCTGGCTTTGCTAAAATACTTGGCTAAAATTGACCCTGTCATGAGATCACATTTGGATTCAGTCTCTTGTAAATCTGGGTGTATACCATATCTTTCGTCAACCATTCAAAATGAAATAATAAGCCTGTTAGAAGAAAGAGTGCGCAAATATATTATTACTGCGTGTAAGAAGGCGAAGTACTTTAGTATTATATTTGACACAACAACAAATGCTGCACATGTAGAACAAAAAAATGTCTCAGATATAAGATTTGTTGAAACTAAACGCAATTCTGTTGATATCAAGGAACCCTTCATAGATTTTATTCCTTTAGAAGTGAAAACAGCTGAGGGGATCACAGAAGCTATTGCAAGTAAGCTTGAGAGAGATCGAGTGAATCTTAGCGATTGCACAGGTTAGTCGTATGACACTCAACCAACAATGGCTGGTATCCATTCAGAAATTCAAAAGAGTATATTAGATTTCAGTCCACTAGCTGTGTTTGTTCCCTGTGACAACCATTCACTTAACTTGTTTGGAGTTCATGCAGCTCATGTAAATGTTCAAGCAGTGAACATTCACCTTCTTTTCTTGTTCCGCTCATAGATGGAGTGTTCTTAAAGACTTTGTAAATATTACTCTAAAAGGACATTGTGGTACCAGGTGGAGCTCAAAGGCAGATGCAGTGAAAGCAATATCCACTCAGCTGGATGAAGTGATCGGTGCACTGGAGAAACTGAGGGATACACCGACTGATACAATTGATAGGAGGGAAGATGCATTCGCATTCGTAATAAATGCGACAGAAAACTTGAATTTTGTGACCCTGCTCTTTTTCTGGACAGATATTCTTTCTTCTATGGACAAAATCCATAAAATCTTGCCGACCAAAGGAATAAGCTTTAATCAAGCATTGACACTTCTGGAGACGCTAACGGACAACTTAAAAGTTTGGAGGAATGAACTGTGAATAAGAAGAAAACGCACGATACTAGGGGAGTATGCAGACGATACTACATTCACCGTTCGGCAAGGAATGCGACGTTCTCTAATAGAAATTTTGAACGAAATGTCAGTTAAAATTTAAGCTGTTCCTCTAGTTAGAAAGACGCTTTATGTTTCTCTGTAAATTTGAGGCATACGTAAACGATGGGGATATACATTTTAAGGAACAGCTTTTCCAAAACACAGTCACAGACACACTGTGCACAGTCCTTGCACAACTGTATCCACATGTCCTAAACAGTGTAGAATTGTTCAGTGACTTGAAAGACGTCATACTTTTACTAATAAGGGCAAAAGTTAATGGAGATCATATGGAATTTACACCTCAGGGCCTATTTACAATATATAATACAAATACAAGAAATGTATTTTCAATACATTTCTTCAATGGGATTAGAAGCCTACAAAACACTAGCAACAGCTTTAAAAAAATTTCTTACTTTACAGTGTCTGTATCTTCTTGTGAAACATCGTTTAGTAAACTTAAATTGATTAAATTGTACCTACGATCAACAATATCTCAAGACAGGGTATCAAATCCAGCAATACTTTCAATTGAAAACAACATTGCTTTGTCATTATAGTGATTTAATAACCGACTTTGAAGCAATTAAGACCAGGAAGGTTACATTTTAAAATGTATCGTTTTAAATATTTATTAAATATTAAAAACAAAAATGAAGTGTTTATTAATAGAAGATGGAACCATTAACCTGTAATGGTAAGTTATTATTATTTTTAGTGTAATTATTTGTTTAACTTTAGGCTATGTTGCTTTAGGATATTAACATGTGCTTTAGACCTACAAGGAATTTGCATGTTTATTCGAACATTTTTATGTTAAAAATTTTTTTATTTTACAACTTTTTTATAGTCTAAATTTGTTACTAATAAATGTATACAAACAAATTACCGATAATATTATAATATGTAATTTCTTAATTTTGACTTAACAAATAATTAAGACGTTTGCTAGATGTGCTTTCATACAAAACTCTAAACATTTGCATTGTTCGCTGGATGGGCCTTCATTTTTGGTCTTTTGTCCCCTTTTAATTGTAAAGGTGAGGCGGTCGATGATCTTGCCCCGGGCGCCATAAAGCCTAGCTACGCCACTATGTGTGTGTTAATATTTGATACTACATTGTGGAGTGAAGTTGTACTTTGTGTGTTATATTTTTATTTGTGAAAAATTATTTGTGATATCGTGTAAATAGACAAGGTGTCGACAATGAAACTAATGTTTTATTTCAGTTTCTGACCTAGAAGACAACAATTTTGAATTTAGTTCTACTGTCCTCTACAAAATAAGCAATTTTATGGCCTAAATTTGTAACTTGTTTTACAGGAATATCATGCAGAACAATTTTTGGGCCAAACACTAGATCCATATTTACCCAGGAAATATAGAAATCTGTATGTCCATGTTGAGTTGAAGATGGTAAAGCACAACAAAGTTTTTAGTCAAGTTTCTTTGTTATGTGCTGTATTGTACAACTAGCTTTTTGTAATCTATGTTCTGTATTATTATTTAATAAATCCTGATCACCTGAAAACAACATGGTTTATGTCAGTGCTTTCCAGCTTGCAGCCCACAACTTTTTATACAACCCATGACCTTACCTTGAAAAACAAATTTAATAATTACTCTATTTACTTTAATAAGTAAACAAATAGTATAATATTATTTTAATTGAGAATGGTCTTGCAGGAGAAACCTATGAAAATTTGTTTGAGTAATTCACTAATAAACATTCAGTAGATTTCAATTTTTAATTGTTTAATAGAATGTGTATCTAGTCCTATTTTTTCATCATATAACGTATTCCACGTTACATTTAGGTGTAAACTACAACTTGACACACAGTTAAGACCCATTCACTAAATTTTTTGAACTTGGAACACATCTCGGAATTCATTAACACGCACTGGAAGTAAGAGAAGTGAGCCATCTATCACTCTACAGTTACACTGATAACTTCAGGGAACAAACAGTGAGACATTTGTGTGCTAGTATTTATTATCTAATATTCTTAACAATAATTTTCATAATAGTAACTTCCATCATTTTTTTAATATACTTTAAAAGCTCAGTGTGGACACTCTTCTTCTAGTGGCTATAACCATATCAACCTCAGTTTATGTAAATATACAATGTTTAATACATTTCTCATATCTTCATTACTATACTGACATAATAAAGATTATGCTACTAGTCATCTGTAGTAAAGTGTGTTATATCTTCATTACTATACTGACATAATAAAGATTATGCTACTAGTCATCTGTAGTAAAGTGTGTTATTGTGTAAATTATTTCTCTTTTACTTATTTACAGTTGAATACTATTTTGTTTAGTTTTACATTACTTGTCAAAAAATTATCACTTATGATGCAGCCTCCCAGTAGGTTCCTGAGTTCAATTAGACCCTCATGTGCTCTGAAGTTAGGAACCACTGGTCCAAGTTATAAAATTAGCAGTAAGTTAATCAGAATACCTCATTGGTCTTAATATCCCATTCTCTGAGAAAGTCATTTATGTATATATAAAAGAGATTGGATGACACATTACACCTTGTCTAACCCCCTCAAAGTGACTGGCATAGTATAATAAAGTTTTATAATATACCAGTGGTGACTGGTGGTTGAAAATTTTGGGGGTTGCAGTTGGGTTGGATGGTTTTAAATTGTTTTATTATCTGAACAGAAAATGTCCAAGTCTCCTCCCCTCCAAACAATACGTAACGAAAACAAAATAATGCAATTTTAGTGTCACCCACATAACCATGAATATTTATTGTATAAATCTTTTCTGTTACCTGATTTTACATTTTGATTAAATTTGAAAGATCTGATGTAGCCTACCTACTTTCGTAATTTAATTTTCTTTCTCAATATGACGTAAACTGAACAGCGTTTTCGTTAAGTTTACGACAGAATTCATTGCATCCTACCAGTTAAATATAATAAATATCCTACACTATGACACCTTAATCCTTTATATATACTACTATTTACATTTAACGATGAATTGGACTGACACTTAACTGACACTAATAACGAAATTCACAAAAAAGTTCGACCGACACTAACTAACTCAAGTAGCATAACAGCATAAACTTACTAATTCCTACCTGGCGCACCACATGTTATTTACCTACAGACTGGTGGCACCGTAATGTACAAGCGGGGTTTGCAGTCCCTAATCATACCAAGCGAGCCTATATCGTTGCAATAGGAACAACCAAGTCAGCGGCGGGGCAATACCTAAATTTGATGTGGGCAAGATAAATTTTGCGAGGCCCTCTGGTGGCGCATGAGGACGGATTTTAAATATAAATTATATTATAAATATAGAGAAAACAATTTTTTGAAACTTTCAAATTTTTATTCATAAAAATGCAAACATCTTCACTTAACTAACATTATTAAGTAATAACTAACAGTAAAGAATTAAAGAAACAGAAATTTCCTGCTTTTAGCCTTACTGAACTCCTTAATAACTGTATCCTAATCCAGCTTAGATGCTGTATCTCCTTTAATAGATAAAACTGCCAAAGCTGAAAGTCTTTGCTGACCCATTGTACTTCTTAAATAATTTTTTATTAGTTTTAATTTTGAAAAGCTCCTTTCAGCGGAGGCTGTTCTTACTGGTACTGTTAACAAAATTCGAATGACAATATAAATATTTGGGTAAATTTCTTTTAAGTTTATTTCTGTTACGTATTGGAGCAGCTGTTTCAAATCTTTAATGAAGTCGGGTAAATTTGGGATCATTGTTTGTAATTCTTCATATAATTCGTAAGGTTGGAAGTCACTGCTCTCACCCACTCGCAGAACTGTGTGTAAATCTTGGCAGTTTTTTAATATATGCTCTTTTGGAATATTTTTTAACTTGCTTAGATTATAGAGAAAACCAAAATTTTCAAAATGTTGATTTAAAGATATAAATCTTGAAACCATATTGCTCACTATGGAATCAATCATGGTGTTACAAAAATCTGTTTCGAACCGGCTTTTGGGAGACTGTATAGGTTCATCGCTGCTTTCATAATTGAACATCGTTTTCTTTTTGGCTACCCTTTTATTTTTAAAGTCTTTTGGCAGATCATAACTGCTTTTCTCAATAAATTGACGAGCGTCAGACAAGCATTGTTCGAACCCAGTTTGTCGATATTCTTTGATCCAGTCACAAAATGTACGCAAATGTTCAAGAGCAATGCTTAAATGGACTTGTACAGATTGCCATAATTTGCTTATGATATTAACACGCGATAATATCTCATACCATAAATGTAATGATATGATAAATTCTAAGCTGAACATTTCGTTCAAAACCGAATCACAATCACTGAGTGTGTCTAATTGTTCCGTGTGATTTTTTAAGCTTTCAATGCATCCAACATCATCAAATTGCAATAATATGGCCTTCACTGCCTCGATTCTGCTTTCCCACCTTGTGTCTGATAAAGGCTTTATAGTAAGCTTAATTTGCCTTTGATTAATTCCAGCGTTTGCTGGATCTTGAAAATAGCAAATAAATTGTCCGAATAAAACCAAAAAATGTTTTTGCTGCCGCAGAAGAATTAGCTGCATCTACCAACAGCAGATTCCAACTATGACACCCGCAAGGTGTAAAAAATGCCCTGGGATTAATATTTAATATTCGAGTTTTAACTCCACTATTTATGCCTACCATATTTGCACCATATCCTGGGCCACGACAGTTTTGAATATCTAATCCATTTTTTTCTAGCTCTTCCAGTATTGCATTAGTTAGATATTCTCCAGTCGTCTCTGCGACAGCAAGAAATCCGATAAAGTTTTCTTCTATTGTGCCGGTTGATGTATTACAAAATCTTAAGATAACTGACATTTGTTCAACTCGACTATACTGTAGTCTATAGTGCAGTCGAGCAAAATAGAATAATATGTTGCCTCTTTTACCCTACGAATCACTTCATCGGTAATTGTTTTTGACATCAATGTGATCAATTCATTTTGAATATCGTGGCTTAGATAATGGTGTGCAAGTTGTTTGTCATTAATGCGTTTCATGTGTTCCCGTAATGTAGGATCATATTTAGATATCAATTTAAACAAGTCTGTGAAGTTACCAGAATTCCCACTGTCGCCGCCTATCTTGAAAGATTCTCTGTGACCTCTAAATGCCAGATTATGAGAGGCTAAGAAATTAATGATATCAATTAATCTCTCAAACAAATTGTGCCAATGTTTTTGAGATTCACGAAAATTAGCCTTTCGTTTTCTTGGTCTATTGTTTTTCCATGCTTTATTCCTTTGTCTAATGTCATCCATTGGAACATAAATGCCATATGTTCTTTGGTATTCTCATGTCTTTGTAAAATACTACTTAAGTGTTCCCAGTCACAGCACCCTCCATGTACCATCTGAGTTTGTGAATTGCCAAATAGTCTGCATGAAAAACAGAAAATTTTATTTTGAGAATTTGAATAAACCAACCAGCGACGATGCTGAGTTTCACCATTAATTAGTTTTCTTGAGAAATGAAAATTAGAAAAGTGCCTATGATCATCGTCTTTGGGGTAATCTTCATCACTGTTATTTAACTGCTGTGTAGGGCCGCTTTGAACTATATCATGACGCTGAGAATCCGTTATGGGAAACGTCGACAAATCACCTTTGAAGACTTTCACGTTTTAAAATATAAGTGTTTATGAACTTATAAGTGCCATTCAATTTGATTTCTATTAAGCACTTTATTTTAAATATATGAATCAATAACATTAATATATAAAGGTTATTGTAAATATATACCAAATTTTTTATAGACACTGAAAATCAAATTCTCAATTTCCAGACCTATCTATAAGAAAAATTTGGCATGTACTTATGTATTGATGTTACAGTTTAATATATTTAAAACAAAGTTATTTATAAAAATAAGAAATCAAATTGAATTTCTACAGAGAGTTATATTCTTCGAACTCTTCGAAGACTTGTATGATTTGAAGTCAGTCTTCGAGACTATGTATAAATTGTATGTCTAGATAAATGTATTTGCATCTCAATTTAAAAAATTTGCTCAAAATATATGTATGTGGCTTACTGCAAATAAAAAAAATAAGTAAGATAGTAAAAATTGCTAGTAGGGTAAGGTCACTCCAAAATTTTTAAAAGTGGGTATCTAAAGTGAGGAAATAAAGATTTATAATTATATTAATTATGCAATGAGCCTTCACTGTATAAGAATAATGAAACTCAGTACAGTTTATTTTATTTACTAAATGATTTGACAATAAATACATTAAACAAATTTTTCATATCCTTAGCTGTCTGAATAATAAGCTCATAATGAAGATCATAACCTCATGAGCGTTCCATACAGTAGCACGTGGCGCTTGAGACAATGACATCTACCGCTTTAAACATTCTATCTATAATTTCATTAATATATTTAATTTTCTTTTTGACTGTTGTATATTAATAATTATATAGAACCATATAATTATTCTATCTCTAAGGTGAAAAGATGATTAATCTTTTAATTTATCTGTGTAAATGTAGGAAATTCTGATTTCCTACTTTATGAAAGTAGGAAATGCTAGTTTCCTACATTACAATGTATAAAATGCTGGTTTCCTACTTTACGAATGTAGGAATCTCTCGTTTCCTACATTGGCGCGTCAGATTTCCTACATTCAGGTTTAGAGTGTACTTTAAGTACCTACACATTACAAAACCTACTACACATGTCCACAACGAATAATTATTTATGATATTATATTATAAATATAATATTACAAATAATTATAATATATTAATAATAACAAAATCTAAATGTCATTTCTTGTGTTTCATATTGTATTATATATTTTTAATATTGCCTACTGATATTTTGTGGATAGTAAAGCACGAAGCACTGACATTACAGTTTTCAACAAAAAATACGAAAATGAAACACCAAGATGCAAGATAATAATAAAATTAGCATCACAAAATTAAAGTATTATGCATCATAACTAACTCATAAATGAATAAATAAATTATCAAAGCGTATGTATAAGATTTATATGTATGTATACATATATAATTCTAAGTGAACAACTAATTGCAATGTCACAATAAATTATTGTCAAAAGCCAAGCTTTTAAACTCAAGAATACTAATATGTAATAAGGAGAGACTAAGGAAAATGTGATGAAACAAATAAAGTTTATAAAATCATTGTTATATGCGATTAACATTTATTTTCCAAATGGTCACGATTTTTAAAGTTATAAACTTTTTATATACAAAAATATTTGCTTTCAAGTACTTTTTCCACTATAGTTATAATCAGGTTCGCTGAGAGAAATTCGAAGTCCCGGAATAAATTTTGATTAAATGAAAAGTAGATACGTTTTAGTACACAATTTTATTACAAAACTTATTAAAATATATATATTTAATATGTATATTTTAACAAGTTTTGTAATAAAATTTATATTTTATCCAATGTAATAATACACTAGCATGAATTTAAACTAATATGACTGTACATAATTAATAGCAAAACACATAAGTTTCAAAGTTTCCAAAATTAAGAAAAAAACATGTTAGCTCACAAACTATCAGTTCCGCCATTCCACGCTAAAATGAGACCCAAAGCTAAATTAAAAAAACAAACAATGTAATTATAAACTATATGATTGACTCAATTTTTAGTTAGCTTTATTCATATTATGACTTTTATGAATACAATTATTATAATGTGTGTCTAACATGTGAAAGTATAATTACCTAAGATGTAGTAATTCACGCATGTCGACTGGGGGGTCATACACACCATGGTGTTTAAATTTATTTTTTTGATAATATTGTTATGAACTGGCAACGCATATGCTGAGAATTGACCTATGTTGGTATTATTGACTAATAATAATAACTACGCAAAATATCAAACTTATCAACTTCTAAAAGTTCTAAACATAAAACAGTTTTTACTTATTTTAGTTCAATGTACCGGACCGATCAACAATCACTACCTATTTATTTAATATTTATCGTTTTCAAACAATGAACCACACTCATTCTCACATCAAAATCTGTCAGAAAAACAAAATAAGATTACATACGGCGCACGATGGAATGACTGCGTGCGGCACTCTGATGGGCTCTCTAGCCGTTGAGAAGCGTGAACGTAGGCGAGAAGCAAACGGAATGGTAAATCCCCGGCGGGCGGGGATCATAGAGGTATATAGATAGAGGGGGCAAAGTATAGGCGCTCGTGTAAAGGCCCCTTCACACGACGCCACCATGGCCGCGCCACCACGTCAACACATAGGTTCAAATGAGATGCTGCCGGCGCCACCACTGGTTGCGTGATGTTTTTTCCCTGCCACTGCTCATTTGAACTTATGTGTTGACATGGTGGCGCGGCCATGGTGGCGTCGTGTGAAGGGGCCCTTAGTGGAAATGTCCACGCAGAAACATCACACGCTCGTTTCTATCCGTGTCTACTGACGCATGCGCGAGAGTGGAACTCCCGTGATTCCATCTCTCTTTTCCAGCCGGACGGTTTCTCGGCCAGTTCACCACCTCTATCTATATACTTCTATGGCGGGGATTCCCCGCGACAGTCACCGCAACGCCAGAAAATGTTGCTAGCAGTGTTACCAATTATAGAAAATACCCACTACCTTACCCGCATCAGGTAAATTTACCCGCAGTTCGGGTAATTACCCGTAATTTGGCAACACTGGTTGCTAGACTAGATTTTAAAAAAAACGAATGTGGTAGGTTAGTATTGCCAGATGCTTGCTAGCCGGTGGGATTTATCGTTTTATGATGAGTGAAATCTTTACGCGCGGTCACGGCTTTTAATGGTCCTAGCTAAATATTTTTGATGAGATAAAGAAAGCTGCATAAACCTTCGAGGCGCGAGGCCCCTCGGACCGCGAGGCCGTAGGCGGTGGCCCACGTCGCCCACGCCTTACGCCGCTTCTGAACCAAGTCTAGCCAGCCACAGCACTACAGCACTACTCACTACTCCAGTGTATTTCCCCATATACAAAGCGCGTCACAGTTGGTGCACACTTGCCATGTACACCGCGGCAAGAGCGTTACGGTTTTTAGTATTGCTCTGCGCTTTTCAATCGCCAAATGATTAATTACGATTATTTAGCATGAAAACACTATTATTAGTTATTGTTTTATTCATAATTCTATAATTTAAAATACAATTGAGGATTTAATGGGTGTTGTGCAACCATGCAACCTAAGCACGAGCCGCCACTGTAATACTATACAACATACTATAATATAGTACTTTACCACATTTATCATGGCCAGTATGAATACTAATGGTTGCATCTCTATGTACATATACTCTTCAGAAAGTTAATTAAATGATTTGGGTAGCCTTGTCAATACATAATCTTCCAGAGTTTCCTTCTGTTCACTTTGTTGAAGGTCTTTTTGTAGTCAATGTACATCAAATGTGTTTATAAATAAATTCTCTTCTTTTTGTGAAGAAGTTTTATTGTGAAAATAATAAGTTGTTTTATTATAAAAACTGCTGCTATACAAGAAGATCCCATTCTAAAAAATATGGTTCTTCCAACAATAAAACTCCTAAAATATTGCTTAACCTCTTATGTAAAATTCTTTTACACAATTTGTAACTTTGTAACCCATATTGAGGATACTAATACTTCTACAATCCCCACATTGACTTTAATCACCCTCTTTAAAATTAGAGACTATTCATACTTTTGACCATAACTTTGTTAGGTACTCAACAAGTTTTCCAACATATATTCATAAAATTAAAAGTCTCTTGCTTAAATGATTGCTTTCCATATTTTAATAGTTATGTGCTTAATCCATCTTTGCCTTTTGCCATCCTGGTTTCCATTTCGTTTAGCGAAGTGACCAATTCTTCTATGTCAGTACAATCCACTTCTTCATGCAACAACTCTTCTCAGTTATTCTCCTCCTCAGTGTACCACAACTGTTATAATATATATCTATTTCATTTCTGTAACTGTTTTGAAATTGGCAATATCTTCCTTATTAAGGCAATAAAAAATTTGTAAGTCAGGGTCTGTTTCCCATGTTCTACTGCAGCTATCAATTCATCCCAAGCTTCCTGCTGAGCTCATTTTACTGCCACCTCCAATTCATTCCACTTAATTTAAAGGCATGTCATACATGGTCTGTTAAGTACTGCAACATATCCAGACATACTCTTTTCCCTACAATAATGCAGGGGCAGCTGGTGTTAAGGTTGTAAGGTTGCACAGCCACCAGTATTTATAGGTCTAACATAACAGTATGTATATATATGCACACACACACGCGCGAGCGCGCACACACACACACAAACACACACACACTGTTGAGACTAAGTGATACAACATTTTTTATGTTAAAACGATCTTATTTTTCACAGTTATTTTTCAAACGAACGTATTTTGTTACAGCTGGGAAAAATGTTAAAATATAATGTTTAACGCAGCACATCACAGACAACTAAGTTAAGCGTGTTGCCGGTAGCTGGTTTGCACTCGGCTGGTTGCTTGAGCTCTCCAAACCAGTAAACTCGATTGTTGTGATACGACTTGAACACAGCACAGTGACAAAAACGGTGGTAGGGATAAAATAAAAGACGGCTTGAAATTGGTTCAGCTGGTGCATGGGAGTACTGCAAACTGCCACTGCAAGCGCTGCTGTGCAGTACAGCACACACGTTCCAGAGATACCAGTAAATGTTACCCTATGTTTGAATTTATAAAATTATAGTAATAATTTTGTATAACTGCGATTGTGATAATAAAGTGTCAATCAACTTTATATTAATTAAACAGCGTGTTTTTTTTTTTTTGTTTAGTGCTGCTGTGTGCTTTTGTGTTTGTGCTTTTTGGAATAGTGATTCTACATGTTTTTAAATAACATGTTTTTTATTAGTTTAAAATAAATAGCGTGTTAAGAACCAATAGACTAGGACGCCAAATGCCTTCCTTAACAATAAATGAAATTGTGAAATCAGGCAGTCAACAATTTAATCAATCATTTAAACTAGAATATAATGAAAATACTGACTAGTTGTGTGGTTGTGACGAAAGAAATTCTTCATTTTGTTTTCCATGTTTATTGTTTGGAGGAGAGGACCCCCGGACAAAATTCGGAAAGAAAGGCATAATCATCTACCTGAAAAAATAAGAAATCATCAGGCATCAAGTGTACAAATAAAGAATGATTTTCAGTTTTCTCTTTTTGGTACAGTTAATATAGCACAGCAGCTAGGCAGTGAATATAGACGAAATATTATTTTACACAGCAAAAGAGTACGCAATAATCGCTACATCTTAAATATAATAATAAACTGTATCCGCTTCTGTGGAGCTTTTGAATTAGCTTTGCGGGGTCATGATGATACTGAATCTTCATCAGATCCTGGTGTATTTCGAGGCTTAATTGGTTTCAGTTCTGAGCTTGACACAGCAATGAAAAATCATTTAGAGGAAGAAATTGTATTTAAGGGCACCTCAAAAACCATTCAAAGTGAACTTTTAAATATAATGTTAGAAATATGCCATGAAGAAATAACAAGTAAGATACATAAAGCAGATTATATGGTTATAATTGTTGATGAGACCACTGATGTTGATTGCTAATGTTTTTCAAATGGTCATAGTGTATCGTTATATAATAAAAGAACCGGTTGAAGATTCTTGAGTTTCATTGCTCCTCCTAAACAGAATGCTCAGTCGCTTTCATCATGCTTGTTAGATGAACTGTCTTGACACAACTTACTTGGAATTTCCCACAAATTAATTGCTCAAACAATTGGAAAATAGTAATTTTCTATTTTTTCCCCATACGACAGCACTATGTATGATGCACAAATGTAGTAGGTCTGCCTTTCATTTAATGTGTTCTTTTATCCCCCCCACTTAACCGACAACTGCAACCACCAAAATGTGGAATCACCAGCCACCACTGCATTAATGCTTTTAATTTCTCCAGCCCACCTTCTTAATCCATTCTTCAACAATATCTCTTTTCACTACTCAACGCATTACATAACCTATTATCATAATAGCCTGTACTACATTCTCCCACTCACCATTCATACTCTGGATAATTGGTTCTTAACTGAGATAATAATCTCTTGATTAACACACTATCTTATTCTTAAAATTTCTTCATGCAGCAGATATACCTTGGAGACATAAAGAAAAGAATGTAGGACTCTAAAGTGTTGTGCCAGAGTTGCACAACCCGGCGTACGAGGAAATGCAAACCCTAGCTTTCCTGGATTCGGATAAGTGTCGAGTTATTAGTTGGGAAGCGCAATATTGGTGGCACTGTTTCGACTGTGAACGCGATCTAGCGGCGGAGTTCAGGTTTCGGTTTTGAGCGCATGCCAAATGGTCAGTTCCGGCCTTGCTCTCACTGAATAAACAACTCAGGCCGCTTTCCTCGGTTGCAGTGTTGCAGTCCTTTTTTGTGTGTCGTCTTCCTCATCTTTATGGCAGGCTAATTGCTTAAGACTCTCCGGTAAGTGCATTAGATACATATACATAATAATTTGGTTGTAAGAAATTTTAAATTCAAAACTTATTCATTCCAGATGCGAACATGTAGAATGCACGTGGTGTCGATCAGATGTGTGTGAGTACGGTGAGATATTTAATTAATGTTGTTTTATTTGAATACCGCCTGTAATTGTATTAACTATTGTTCATTCAGCCTTGTATAAAGACGTAACCGAATTAAGTAATTTAGTGAAAACTGTATCTTGTTAACTATGTATGAACGCACATGGGAAACCGGAAGTATGGATGTTGTTTCAGTAAATCACTTAATTGTAAACTTTAAGATCGCCCTAGATGAAGTACTGTGTATCCGTTAATTGCCTGTAGCTGATGGGCCTCTAAAGTATTCGTTATTTGCAAAACTTGTGATCGAATGTAACGCCACGTGGCCAGTGGGCTGGGAGCATGTCAAGATATGTTGAGGCTGGTCGAAGGCGGTGTGCGTTCCTCATTACTGTGCTTGGTTATGAGTGAATGATGATCATTTAGTAACATATAAATCTAATACAAAATTTAAAATTTTTTATGCATTATTTTGAGTTGGTTGGGATCGATAGTTCGGGTGTTTGGTATATATGACAAGTGTGCAAGCATTAGTGGACAGTACATTAATCATTTCGAATATTTAGGGTTCTCGCCCAAGAATGGAGATCTGGCCACAGCTAGCTTGGTGTGCTGCCACCGTCATCAGCTATGAACCACTGAAGCTTCGTCTGTAACCGAGGAGGGAGGACTAGCTGCCACCAACAATGATGGAACCGCCCGCTTCGTATGAGGTGATATAAACTCTTTTTTTATTTTATCCTGGCCCGCGGAACATCCCATGTGAGGTGTTTGTGCTGTAGCAGTTTAACTTTATTCAGCGACATGGTTAAATCGATGGGTGTGTCGGCAAGACAATTTCAATGTAAATTAAACTTGATAATACAGTACAACCACTGCAATTGTAAGCTGACCTGTGGGAGTGTACCAGAGCTGTTTTCGTATGTATTATGGGTACAAAAGTTATAAGGGAAAATTTGTTCTAAATTAAGTATAAAGGTATGATTTTCTTGATTCCGAACCGGCTGGTTCGGATGCCTTTCTTAGATTATTATTGGGATTTTACATTTTATGATTTTTCCTGTATACAAGGGTTTGGGGGGGGTTTGTTTTTTATTCTGTTTCCGGGTGTTATTTTATAAATGGGTTTTCTGTTTACAAGGTAGGCACCTGTTGGTGCCATTTCATGCAGGTTTTCTACGGGTCATATTTGGTCAGGTCAGGCTTGCTCTGGTACACTCATGCAGCCGAACGAATACAGCATGTTTTATTTTATATACGCACAGATGGCTGAAATTAACATTTTCTATTTCTTTAAGGTCTATATATTTAATATTTTGGAGATTATAAAATTTTACATGGAATGAAATTGTACAGGTGGTACTTATATTTTTGTAACTTAGATTTTCTGGCCATTATATGCTAAACCTGTTTATGTTAATTTTGTTATTATCAAATCCTTATGGTTAAATAATGACTAGGTATATAATTAAATAAATGAATAATTTCTAAACATTTAACATTCTTATGACAGATTTTTAGAAAGGTTCTGTGCATTATATAGATCAACAAGTTTCACATTTTGCCTATCATTATAGGAAGCTTTACTTATCATTATATTTTTTTAATTACCAGCCATTCCAAATGTTTTCTCAATTTATAATGTATATTTGTATCTGACATGGAATTGTTACAGTTCGTAGTTAATTATGCGGGCTGCCGACATTATAACAATGTATAAGGGGTGGTCTTGGTCGATGACATTAGTTTCCATTTATTTAATAGATATTGGCGGGCCAGTTATTTGATGTTCCTATATCGCGGGGCGATAAAGGAATAATATACAGGCGGCCCGTGGGGCGTTTGAGTATGATGGCATATGAGTTGTAACTGTGATTTTGAGAAAATTAATTGTGATGTTAGAGGCTGTTATGTGTTCTAGAGAGGGAGTGATAAATATATAAATAAAAGTACCTTTTTATAATGTCGAGATTAAAAAAAAAAATAATAAAAAAATTTGTTGAGTTATGATCATGATCAGTTAAGATTGAAGGGATATATATATTATGACGATTCATAATAGCGTCATATCAGAGCGTTATATGAAAGCTATAAACGGTACGAGCGCAACGCAGTAAGGAAGAGAGAGAGCGCATAATGGCAGCTATCTCACTCTAACCAAGTCACCGCTACAGTAAAATCAAGTTCAAACAGGTAATTTTGTTCAGGGCGAATTATCGGTGCAACCTGCGGTAGTTTCAAAAGTTGTAAATATACGGCAATTCTGAAAACAGCATTGTATTCAGCAAGAAAAGCTTTATAAGTAGCCGCAAGCTCAGTTAATATAATTAACAAATAAAGAAGTTATACGGATGACGCACGCCAACAGGAATAACAAGAGAATTATGCTACGTAGGAACAAGGTGTTTTCACACACACACAGATAAAGACCTAAGCAACAATATTCTGTGGTCAGATCTTCGGAAACACATTTGCAAATACCTATAATAAATCGATTTGCAAATACAGGAAGTACGATTTTGACAAGAATTTCTCTGCCGTTTGGAACCTGTCACGGAGTGTTAGACCGACCTGTTCGAGATTGTCACAACTGGAAAAACGCATGATTTATTTGTACAACCAATCAGCAGCCCTTATTTAAAACAGACGCCAGCTAAAAGCGTGGGGTAGCATCACTCTTCGTTCGGTACTGAAACACACTAGACGTGTATAATTCGCATCCAGACATTTTTTAAATTACACAACAGTGCAAATTCACTTATAAATCGAGAAGTAGTCCGCAGTGTAGATGAATTTACAACATTCAATAACACTAGCTGCGTAATATTACCGTTAATTAATTAATTACTTAATTAATTAATCCATCAGCCGTGAAGGACCTGTGCTACAGAAGGCTACAGCATCTGTAATTGCCAGGGCATCTTCCACAACATTGATCAACCCATTCTTCTGTGCATCACCATCGAAAGGAGGACCTCTACAGATTCCTACCTTCGGTCAACGCATCAAAACAGTAAGAAATAAATTCATTGATCAATGATATAAGCGCTAAACAAATAATAAAACAATAAACAATTTTAAAAAGACACTAAGAAAAGCACACATTGTATTTTAACTGTAAGATTAGCTTTAATTTAGTATAAGAGTGTTGAATGGGAAATAGTGTGTAGTATTGGACGTGCAAATTATTGTAGACCTGTTCTTTAGCACTGGTTTGGGAGATAGAAATTTCTTAATCAGACCAGATAAGAGCTAGAGGTCGTTTGAGCGTCTTAATCATTACTTTCCACACTCACTCAATAATTATAAGGATAGGGTAGAATTAAGCCACTACCAATAACAATTTAAAGTTTCAAAACCATTTATTAAAACATTAAAAATAATAATCAAGCAAATCTTAAAGAGTTATTTGTAACGATTCCCCTTGAAAACCACAATCACTGAACGAATGCTGAGAAAGAGTGTCTCCATGCGCTGAGCTAAGCTGAAACCGTGTCATTTGTATCTGGGATTTGTTCTGGCGCCCAGGTAAAGTAAAATCACGGGTAAGTAACTTTTTATGTAACATCACAAATATTAGATTATTGTGTTAGACGAAAGGGAGCGGTGCAATATATATATATATATATATATATATATAAATAGATGTATTATGTTCGACTTTTATGTTTGTTATCAATGTGTTATAAACAGGGGCTATATATGTATAATTATGTGATTTTGGACATTACGGGGTTTTGGAATTGTGATACATGTAATTTCACCTAATAAATGCTGTTATTGTTGGTTACCAGAGAGTTTAATTGCAAGTCCCGTCTCACTGGACCCAGCGCATTTTTTGCTTCTCTAGGCCTTCTGCCTAGTTTTAAATATCAAGTGGCCCCTCTTAAAAAAATTTTAAAAATAAATAAAAAAATAAAAAATAAAAAATTTATAAGTATTAAAAAATAAAGAGCGTTTATTTGGTAGCAGAGCGTGGTTGTATCTAGGGTTCTATCCTTGGGTACTTGGGTGTGACGGGGCTTGCAATCTCAGAAAACATATGGGGCAAAATGAAACTTCCAAAAAAAAGAGATTAACACATAGGTCAATGTTATATCATGTTTAATGTTTTATATCTGTATGTGAATGTATAATTGTTAGCTTGTTTGACTTGTGAGTCTGATCGCACCACGAGGCAGGTATTAGTAGTTAGAAAATTTTGAGATGTTGAGCTGCCGGGGGTCTTAAGCGTTGCATGGGGGATAGAAGGTATTAGTAATTCGAGGTCGAATTATAGCGCGTGGGATTAGCGGGATGCGGTATGGCCCGATCGGAAGTCGGTACCGTAACCGACTTAATTCATGTATTGAGAATTTTCGGAATTTAATGCCGATTGATGGTTGTTAGCTACGTGTTGGTGAGGCGCTGTATGTCGTGATTGGTGTTAGGTGTTGTGTATTTTATGTGCATGTTAGTTGTTGCTTGTTCTCTTCGGTGATGTCAACGAGGTTGGTTCAGGAGTGGGTCAGGTCTCCGCAGCGCTAGGGAACCCGGGGGTCTGCTCGAAGGAAGGATCAGTAATCGAGTTTTTTCTGTTTTGTTAGTCATGTTTGTGTTAGGTGTTTCGTGAGGATTTATGTTTTATTGTTGTGTGTTGTGAATTGTGCATTTCTGGCGGCGGTATGCTATCAGAGATTGCCCCACCCCATTTCAGGCGTTCTCCAGAAATTTCCGGTGGTAGATGGAATAGATGAGGACAAGTTGTTGGTTTTCTTGGACCTTGTCCTGCAGTTGGCGGATTTCCCGGGGGTGTCCGATGGGTAGATCTTGTCCCTTATATACCCGTATTGCCGGGGTTCATTGGCAGGGCTGGTCACCAACACTCTGCGTCGGGGCGGCAGTGTCGACGCTTTCCATGGGGAAGTGTTGGATTTCTTCATACCCCATCGATGACGTGCCCAGCTGAAGTTTGAGTTATTCTATCGTCTACAGGCCAACGGAGAGGCGTTGGGGGACTTCGTGCACGATATACGGAAAGCTGCCCGGGTATTAAGGTTGGGGTTGCCCGAGAGGGAGGTTATACAAGCAATTCTGGAAGGACTGACTCCCCAAGAGAGATCCCGGCTGGTCTTCGCACATCCTCCACGTTGTTTTGCGGACCTGGACCGGTGGTGTGCGCATGGGTCCAGCCGAATGATGAGTCCCGGGGAAGAGCTGCTAAAGATGTCCAATACTCCAGTAGTTTAGTAGGAAGAGTTAAAAAGGACAAACATGGTGATTGGTGGAGACCACAAGAAACGGTAAGAAAAACTGAGTATTCCGGAAGTAATGGAGGCTACGAGGGGGTGGCAAGTGGAAAGACGGTAACAACAGCTACAGCACCGAAAGCAAAGAAGTATGAAATTAACAGGGGAAGAAGAAGTTATATTAGGGAATCAACATTGGCCAGTAGGGAGCCTGTAGCAAGGCGTTATTCCTATTTGGAAAAGGGTGAACGTTTAAACGTTCCAGATGAATTACAAGGGCCTGATAGAGTAGTGGATGAAGAAGGTGAAGAGGAAGAAGAAGCGTGGAATGGCTTCGGGGGATCAACACAGGACAACAAAAACACGTCTGTTGATACTGAAGTAGAGGACTCAGAGCGGACGTCGCTGTGGAATCCACATGCCGCAGAATTTGTTCCGGTATCTCCATCTCGGTTCAGGACGGACCCTGATCCTGTAACATCATCATCGCCTACGCAGGGATATGAGAAGTCACTTGATGGTGTAGCTTTACCATCGCCAGTAGAATTTAATTTAGACATTGCACATCGACCTGGACAGCTGGATTCCAGTGTGGGAAATGTTGAGGACGCTATAGTTGCTGAAAGTGGAGAAAGGAGAGGAATTGAAGGAAGTGGCAGAAGGGCGGTCTGCACATGCTGCACAGGGAAGTATAGTTATAGGTGTTAGGGAGACTGAAGAGTCTGAGTTTACGGATGGACACGGGGATGTCCAGGCTGCAAAAGTTTCTGAGGTTGCGGATGGACACGGGGATGTCCATGCTGCACGTGGGGTTGAAGGAGATGAGGTAGAAGTTGAGGAGGAATTTGGTGGTAGCGTTGTGGAGTGTGCGAGTGAGAATGATGTAGTGTGTGAAGATGTGCAGACGCCTTCTGTATGTAGTGCGGAGGATTCCGAAGAACGAAAAGAAGTTTCAGGTGGACCAGACGAGCAACTAGAGGATGATGAAGATGTGCAGTGTTCTGATGGTGGTAGTGGACGTGATGGCGATGATGTAGATGATGAATGTGTTGATGAAAATGAGATTGGAGAAGAGGTTAGTGAAGAAGTTTGTGAAGGAGCTGGTGACGAGGGTGATGAAGAAATTGGTGAGGAGCTGGGTGAAGATGCAGTTGAAGATGGATCAGATGAGCAACTGGAAGTCGGTGAGGAGGTGCAGTGTCATGAGGTTGATTTGGATTGTGGGGACGAAAAAGGGGAAATTGTAGAAGAGGAGGAAGAGAAGGAAGGATTGGAAGAAAGAGAAGCAGGGAAGGCAGAAGCAGGGGATTTAGATGATAAGGCTAATCCAAATCAGGGTGAAAGTAGTGATGTAAGTTGCCTTGATTCTGATTCAGAAGAAACAATTCAGTACAGCTCAACACGAGATAATTTCTCAGAGAGTGGTGTCCGAAAGGAACGAGTACCTAAAGTCCGTCATAGAAAGGTGAGAAGAAGCGGTTAACGGGTAGCGGGTAGATGTTCCCCACAGTCCCAGTGGTGTTCATCTACTTCAGGGTTGCGCCCCTGCCCACGCGAGCCTTGGTTTCCTCCATTCATCCTTATTTCCGGAGGGAGCCATGTCCTTACCCTTAGTCCTAGCTATTGACCTCTCAATGATCCTTGCCCTTTTCATCTTCCCGATTTTCCTACCCCTCCCCTTAGGAAAACATAAAATAAAATAAAAAACAAAACAAAATTAGAAAAGGAAAAAAAATAACATCAATAAGGAGTTAGAGAGCTTGCCGTAAGGGCACCCTTGGATTGTGGTCTCTTGGAGATCATCAGTTCCCCTGTTTTGAGAAGTTATGATGAAGTGATAGTGTGGTGTTGTTTCGCTGTTCATTGTTCTAGTTTGATTGTGGATTATTGTAGGGTCCGAGCCATGCCGCATTCCCCGGTAGATTTCCATGGTGTTTCTTTTCGTTGAGAGAGAGAGTTGTGTAGACGGTGAAGTAGAGAAGTTACCCCCTGCAAGTCACGGTGTGTAATCAAAATGTTAAGTAAGAGTTGAGATCGATGTGCGCGTGCCCTCTATGCGGTCTTCTCTGTCTGGCTAAGCGGGGCCGTCCACCCTAGTGTAGGGATGTGGGCCAGCCATATGGCAAGGATGGAGATGCCTTGTGTGGGTACATATGGCTGGTCGGTCCAAGAGGTGGGCGAGAGGTGTAGTACGGTCACTCCCATATCAAGGTTAGTGATACCTTGTTGGGTCTTCGGACGGGTATGTGAGTGGCCGCATTAGAGGTAGGTGATGGTCACCAGAGAGGGTGACGTGCTGGGGGTGGTCCCGTGTGTTTGGTTTGACGGAGCGGGCTCGCATGGGGATGGTCGCAGTGGTGTGAGATTTTTCTGTTCCCCTGAGAGCGAGGACTACTGTGAACACCGATGAATACCCGTGTTTTAAAAGACTATAGGGGTACACTGCAGGGTACCCCTGAGTTCAAGTGTGGGGCAACCAGGTTGCCCTTTTGGGGTGCGGGTGTGCCGGAGTTGCACAACCCGGCATTCGAGGAAATGCAAACCCTAGCTTCCTGGATTCGGATAAGTGTCGAGTTATTAGTTGGGAAGCGCAATATTGGTGACACTGTTTCGACTGTGAACGCGATCTAGCGGCGGAGTTCAGGTTTCGGTTTTGAGCACATGCCAAATGGTCAGTTCCGGCCTTGCTCTCACTGAATAAACAACTCAGGCCGCTTTCCTCGGTTGCAGTCCTTTTTTGTGTGTCGTCTTCCTCATCTTTATGGCAGGCTAATTGCTTAAGACTCTCCGGTAAGTGCATTAGGTACATATACATAATAATTTGGTTGTAAGAAATTTTAAATTCAAAACTTATTCATTCCAGATGCGAACATGTAAAATGCACGTGGTGTCGATCAGATGTGTGTGAGTACGGTGAGACATTTAATTAATGTTGTTTTATTTGAATACCGCCTGTAATTGTATTAACTATTGTTCATTCAGCCTTGTATAAAGACGTAACCGAATTAAGTAATTTAGTGAAAACTGTATCTTGTTAACTATGTATGAACGCACATGGGAAACCGGAAGTGTGGATGTTCTTTCAGTAAATCATTTAATTGTAAACTTTAAGATCGCCCTAGATGAAGTACTGTGTATCCGTTAATTGTCTGTAGCTGATGGGCCTTTAAAGTATTTGTTATTTGCAAAACTTGTGATCGAATGTAACGCCACGTGGCCAGTGGGCTGGGAGCATGTCAAGATATGTTGAGGCTGGTCGAAGCCGGTGTGCGTTCCTCATTACTGTGCTTGGTTATGAGTGAATGATGATCGTTTAGTAACATATAAATCAAATACAAAATTTAAAATTTTTTATGCATTATTTTGAGTTGGTTGGGATCGATAGTTCGGGTGTTTGGTATATATGACAAGTGTGCAAGCATTAGTGGACAGTACATTAATCATTACGAATATTTAGGGTTCTCGCCCAAGAATGGAGATCTGGCCACAGCTAGCTTGGTGTGCTGCCACCGTCATCAGCTATGAACCACTGAAGCTTCGTCTGTAACCGAGGAGGGAGGACTAGCTGCCACCAACAATGATGGAACCGCCCACTTCGTATGAGGTGATATAAACTCTTTTTTTATTTTATCCTGGCCAGCGGAACATCCCATGTGAGGTGTTTGTGCTGTAGCAGTTTAACTTTATTCAGCGACATGGCTAAACCGATGGGTGTGTCGGCAAGACAATTTCAATGTAAATTAAACTTGATAATACAGTACAACCACTGCAATTGTAAGCTGACCTGTGGGAGGGTACCAGAGCTGTTTTCGTATGTATTATGGGTACAAAAGTTGTAAGGGAAAATTTGTTCTAAATTAAGTATAAAAGTATGATTTTCTTGATCCCGAACCGGCTGGTTCGGATGTCTTTCTTAGATTATTATTGGGATTTTACATTTTATGATTTTTCCTGTATACAAGGGTTTGGGTGGGGGGTCTGTTTTTTTATTCTGTTTCCGGGTGTTATTTTATAAATGGGTTTTCTGTTCACAAGGTAGGCACCTGTTGGTGCCATTTCATGCAGGTTTTCTACGGGTCATATTTGGTCAGGTCAGGCTTGCTCTGGGACACTCATGCAGCCGGACGAATACAGTATGTTTTATTTTATATATGCACAGATGGCTGAAATTAACATTTTCTATTTCTTTAAGGTCTATATATTTAATATTTTGGAGATTATAAAATTTTACATTGAATGAAATTGTACAGGTGGTGCTTATATTTTTGTAACTTAGATTTTCTGGCCATTATATGCTAAACCTGTTTTTGTTAATTTTGTTATTATCAAATCCTTATGGTTAAATAATGACTAGGTATATAATTAAATAAATGAATAATTTCTAAACATTTAACATTATTATGACAGATATTTAGAAAGGTTCTGTGCATTATATACATCAACAAGTTTCACATTTTGCCTATCATTATAGCAAGCTTTACATATCATTATATTTTTTTAATTACCAGCCATTTCAAATGTTTTCTGAATTTATAATGTATATTTGTATCTGACATGGAATTGTTACAGTTCGTAGTTAATTATGCGGGCTGCCGACATTATAACAATGTATAAGGGGTGGTCTTGGTCAATGACATTAGTTTCCATTTATTTAATAGATATTGGCGGGCCAGTTATTTGATGTTTCTATATCACGGGGCGATAAAGGAATAATATACAGGCGGCCCGTGGGGCGTTTGAGTATGATGGCATATGAGTTGTAACTGTGATTTTGAGAAAATTAATTGTGATGTCAGAGGCTGTTATGTGTTCTAGAGAGGGAGTGATAAATATATAAATAAAAGTACCTTTTTATAATGTCGAGATTAAAAAAAAATAATAATAAAAAAATTTGTTGAGTTATGATCATGATCAGTTCAGATTGAAGGGATATATATATATATATAAATATATATATATATATAAATAGATGTATTATGTTCGACTTTTATGTTTGTTATCAATGTGTTATAAACAGGGGCTATATATGTATAATTATGTGATTTTGGACATTATGGGGTTTTGGAATTGTGATACATGTAATTTCACCTAATAAATTGTGACGATTTAATTGATAATAAAATATTTAATAATAAAAAAAAATTAAAAAAGCAATTAAGTATTTTTAAATCGCACTATTAAACCTAATGTCCCTGTACTAACTAAGAATAAGTATGAGAGGTAAATGGAAAAATCTATCTAAACAATTAATAAAAAAATCGAATTGTAAAAAGCTATTAATATCACAGTTAACCCTTTTGTAAGTCATCATGCGTTGACCTGTTTGATTCCGGACTCAACGTGCTTAGCGAACCGTCTGTAACTTAGAAATGTATAAAAATCGTAATGTTTGTAATTAGTAATTTGAAGGCACGAGTAGTAGTTAAAATAATTCCCGTAAATTAAATAGTATAAATAATTTGTTTCTTCTTGTTATAATAATGTCAATTTAAATAAAAATAGGAAGTATATTATCGCGAAGTACTCGCTCCGTTTCGTTGTAATGTGCCAGTCGAATCGAGTTAAGAGTTACTATGCAGCCGTCAGACAGTGCACACCTACGAGCGAGAGCTCTTCAGAAATGTGTTGATTAAATTTAAATGTAACTGTTAGCTACCACTACAAAACGTGGGGAGCAAGTTACAAAAATGCGCTACTCTGCTTTCGTTATTAAAGAAATGATCATTTACAGAGTGTCACAAAAATAACCACACTCTGCTTTGAGTTAAAAAAGGTTGTAAGCATCGTGACGCTAACAAAGATACGTCACTCTAATAATTAAAATAATTGTTACGTAGTAAAATAGATAACTCTCTGCTCTCGTTATCTGATCTATGCACTCAGTTACTGTATTTCATGTAACATTAATTTTCATAAAATTAATTTATTTTAAGATACGTAATTTAATACAATGATAGTCTGTATAACTTGAAATATCATTGTATGACGCCAAATGCAAGTACGCACATGAATTTTAGTGCTTGTTAATCTGTTCAGTCTTTAACAGATTTATATTGTGACAATTCAAGACCTGTAGTTTCATGAATATGCCTGCATAGAATGTAAGTGTATATCTGTCGTCACGGTAAAAACAAAAACATAAACTCCTGCGTAAAGTAGACCCGGTTAATTACGTGTAAAGAAATTCGTAACTTAATTTTGTTACCAAAAATTAAAAATAATCAAAAAAAATTTAATGGTGGAAAGCAAGAGAATTAATTACTAAACTCGGACTGTTATAACCGTAATACACCTGTAACTTGTAAAGCGTGTTTTGTTGAATTAGATTCACCCCTTACTCCGACTGGCCTGTCCAGTTAAAACCGATCGAGAAAGATAGGCTGAGGCATTGTGTAGAGAACAATATGTGTGCGTAATCCTCGCGTTCCCACGCATACAACTACCTTGTCATTGTTTACTAAATAAACGAGGGTGACCTACATTCCAGCAAACAGCTGATCGTTGATTTAACATTGAAGTATATGTGTGTGGAATTTCTGTCTCTCCCTTAGAAGAGAAATTATTCTCTTGAGAACTATGCAAATGATTTACCCAAGAAAGAACTTGTCTATGTAGTAAGTGTATAGTGTAGTAAAATCAATTTTAAGTACGTTTTAATGTGTTAGAAATAAGATAAAAAAATGGAACAATTTAATCCGGATTTACTATTAAAGGACGAGCTGTCTTATGAAGCTCTTTTGCGTGGTCTGCCCCATGCGAATGTAACAGTCGCGGAATTGCGTAAGTCAATACGCGAAAGTGGATTTGATACACCCGCGCAATTAAGCAACCTAAGCGGACTCGATTATGAGAGCGAGAGAGAAATTTGTAATGCCAAGTATAGCGAGCTAACCTTATTGTCTCAAACTCTCCAAGACGAGAAATCTCCGGCGATAATATTGCGGACTACTCAAAGAATAGAACATTTAACCCAGCGAATGAAAAATTTATTGATCTGGCCTAATCTTACGGAAATACCTCCTGAAGTCCAAAATTTTGCTGACGAAGCTTTACGTCGATTACCCACTATTATCAATGAGTTAAGAAGAAAACCCGACTCGTTCCGAATGGATGAAATTGAGAAGTCCTTGAAGAAACTACACATCTCCCCAGTTCAATCCCCTACTACAGATCTACCTCCACCTAACACTGATCGCGACTCACCCGCTGTATCGCAAATACAAGCTACTCACGAGCAATACCCTGATAGAGATTTAAATGCCCCGACTATATTTGAAGCCCCTCCTCCCAATAGTTTCCAGATTCGCCACGAAACGCACGAATTGACTACCCCGAATGCTTCATATCGTCCTCCTAAAGCGATGCCAAACTTGAACTATAACGCAGAGCTCTATGGAAAAATCACTCATCCTGTGGAGAAACTTTTAACTGAAATCCCTTACACTGATGGATTAAATGTCACCAAACTACTAAATTTCATCAAATATCTCCTGCAGATAAAAGATCTACAGCAGCTGAATGACTGGCAAATTTTGCAAGTTCTCCTACCGAAATGTAAACCCCCGTTAAAGAATCTTGTGATAGAAGCATTAAGCTCTACCCTTCCAGTAGAAGACCTGCATACCTCAATAATAAAGTACTTTATTCCCACCGGAATTTATGAAGAACTTAAAAGAAAGACCGTACTACGAGTACAAGGAAATCACGAGAGATTAGCCCATTACATCTCAGACATCAGGGATGCATCTCGACTACTACAAGTAGATTGGAATGAGAAACAGATGGTTGACACCATTTTAGTAGGATTGTCACCAGAGGAAAGATCTCGTTTAGCTTTGATAAATCGACCTAACACCTTTGCGGATCTAGAACAATGCAGTATCCATTCTTCGAATGTATGGTACTCAGATCAGAATAGACATACGATGAAATCAGCAGAAGCAAATAGAAATGAATTGCGAGCACTAGTGCCCGATATAACAACCCTGCATGAAAGGCTAGTATTCAATAGACCTCACAATGTGCGCAGCCCTGGTAAGTCAAATGTAACACCATCTAAAACGGAAACTAGGTACCCTCCTCGCAATAAGCACATCTGTTATAATTGCGGCAAATATGGACACATAAGTAAAAACTGTAACAGCAAGCAATTCGTTCGAACGTAAACACCCTTATCCAAAAAAACATGTAAGGCAGGGAGACCCGAAATCCTGTGTCTTCCGCAGCAACTTGAAATCCGGTGAACCTAAAGAATGTATAAAAAAAAAAAATGGGGGAAGGAAAAGAAGCTCTAAAGAAATAGATCCCTACGTAAGAAGGTTTCTTGAAAAATGTAACGCGATAAATAAATGTAACTGGACTAAAAGTCTATTACCCTTAATACAAGTTGACCTAGGTGTTACCTCCACAATCGCATTAATTGATTCGGGATCTACCAGAACCTTAATCAGTCAAGAGTTAGCAGATAAATTATTGGAACACCACCTAGTAAAACGGAGTCAAGCGGTGAATATAAAATGTGCTACCGCCAATAAACGAAATATAATAATAAAACTGAGCATTACCATTAAAGTTAAAATCAAGAACCTAATCTGGGTTTTTACTATGTTAGTATGTAATGGATTAGGACCCGACTTAATATTGGGAGCAGACTTTATCAGTAAAACGGGAATGATTCTTGACATCTATGAGCAGAAATATTATTTTCGATTCGACCGTACACGGAAGTATAACTTTGATTGTAATAATGACAAACAAGAAAGAACTAGATCATCTACTGCACATGTAGTACACCAAGAGTCTGAATTATCTCATCTAGAAAGTAGAGATAGAATGAGAATGCAGAAATTAATAAAAGAATTTTCCTCAGTTCTTACACCGAAGCTAGGACTTACGAAACTAATAGAATATAAGATCAATCTGAGCGATCAGAAAGTAATACGCCTCCCCCCATACAAGCTGTCGCCTCCCAAGATGGAAGTGATGAGAAACCATATCAACAAGTTGTTAGAACAAGGAGTCATTGAACCCTCTACGTCTCCATATTCATCACCCTCCTTCTTAGTACCAAAAGGTCACGATAAACACAGACTAGTTGTGGACTACCGGCAATTAAACAAACGCATAGAATTTGAATCTATTCCTCTTCCAGACATCCATAGTGCTTTTCATTACTTCACGAAAGCGAAAGTCTTTACGGTAATGGACCTGAATCAAGCTTTTCACCAAATACCCCTTTCGGAAGAATCCAAACGTCTAACCGCGTTTGCCGTTCCTTTTAACCTGTACCAATTTACTAGAGTACCCTTTGGAATATCTCAAAGAAGTTCCGTATGTAGTAGATTATTAGAAAGGATATTTCATGACATTAAATTTAAATATGTGTATCACTACTTGGACGACATCGTTATCTATAACGAATCAATGGAACAACATCTTAAACACCTACGTGAAGTGTTATCTCGGTTACAAAAAGCAGGATTAACTGTTAACCCCAAAAAGGTAAATTTTGCCGTCCCACAATTTTCATTCTTAGGTCACATCGTGAAAGCGAATGGAAAAGTAAGCATTGACCCCGAACGAACCCGCGCCATCAGAGAATTTTCACCCCCGCGAGATGCAAAAGGTATAGCCCGATTTTTGGGAATGGTAAATTATTTCCACAAGTATATTCCCCATCTTGCCGAAATAGCAGCACCGCTGAATTCCTTAAGAAAGAAGGGAGCGAAGTTTGAATGGACCGCACAACACCAAAATGCGTTTGAACAACTCAAAGAAAGCATCATATCTCCCCCAGTTTTGCAACTAGCCGATTTCACGAAACCTTTCGTAGTGCAGACCGACAGTTCTAGTGTAGCGTTAGGTGCAGTCATCTATCAAGAGATAGAAAACAGTAGACTACCTATTAGTTACGCATCGCGAACATTAAGCGACCAAGAAAGAAAATATTCCGCATATGAATTGGAATGTTTAGCCATTGTTTTTGCATTTGAGAAGTTTAAACCCTTTCTAGAACATAAAGAATTCCTTTTGGAAACTGATAATCAAGCATTATCTTGGTTACTGAATCACCCTAAACAGTTAGGACGTATTGGAAGATGGGTATTGAGGTTAAACTGCTACAAATTCAAAGTGCAGCATATTAAAGGTACACAAAACGTAGTCGCTGATACCCTGTCCCGTATGTTCCAGTCGCCCACAAATACTCCCGGAAACAAGGAGAATCCGGAAACTGCCCTTGCTAACGCCGTAATTACTGAATTCCCCCTTGCCTTTACAAACATTGCCCTATATCAACAACAAGACCCTCTTCTGAAACCGATTATAGAACAACTTGCGCAAGGTATTAAATCCGAGAAATATGTATTAAGTAAAAGTGTACTATGCCACAAAATAAGAAATGGAAAGGAATTAAGAATAATCGCCCCTGATATGATTAAGCCCATGCTGATGGAGTACTTCCATTCATCTACGATTGGAGCCCATATGGGAATCAATAAAACTATACATCGTGTTCGAAAGGAATATCATTGGAACAATATGAACAGCGAAATAGCTAGTTTCGTAAAAAAAATGTAATTTATGTGCTCTCAGTAAACCGGCAAGAAATAGTCAGGTAAGCCAATTAATTTCAGAAATCCCTAAGACCCCTTTCTCTAAACTTTATTTAGATTTTTCAGGTCCTTACCCACGATCGAAATCAGGTAATACTATGTTACTCATCTGTGTAGATTCGTTTACCAAATTTGTTTGGATGTATCCCATGAGGCGAGCATTAGCGTCGACGACTGTAAAAATATTACAGGAAAGATTATTTAAAGATTACGGTACACCTGTACGTATAGTGTCAGATAACGGACCACAATTTAAAGCGAAAGAATTTAAGAATATGTGTTTCAAGTTAGGAATAGACCATATTACCACTACGGAGTATCGACCGCAAGGCAATATTGCTGAAAGGTATCTACAAAACCTCAAATCTGCTTTAATCGCCTACCATGTGAACGATCATACGTCTTAGGACCAAAACCTATCCTGGATACAATACGCCTTTAATTCAGCTTATCACGAAGGACACAAGTCGACCCCGTTTGAGTTACTGTATAAATACAAACCAAACCACCCCTTGTCCACTAAATGGAAAATAGTGGTTTCAGTTCTGAGCTTGACACAGCAATGAAAAATCATTTAGAGGAAGAAATTGTATTTAAGGGCACCTCAAAAACCATTCAAAGTGAACTTTTAAATATAATGTTAGAAATATGCCATGAAGAAATAACAAGTAAGATACATAAAGCAGATTATATGGTTATAATTGTTGATGAGACCACTGATGTTGATTGCTAATGTTTTTCAAATGGTCATAGTGTATCGTTATATAATAAAAGAACCGGTTGAAGATTCTTGAGTTTCATTGCTCCTCCTAAACAGAATGCTCAGTCGCTTTCATCATGCTTGTTAGATGAACTGTCTTGACACAACTTACTTGGAATTTCCCACAAATTAATTGCTCAAACAATTGGAAAATAGTAATTTTCTATTTTTTCCCCATACGACAGCACTATGTATGATGCACAAATGTAGTAGGTCTGCCTTTCATTTAATGTGTTCTTTTATCCCCCCCACTTAACCGACAACTGCAACCACCAAAATGTGGAATCACCAGCCACCACTGCATTAATGCTTTTAATTTCTCCAGCCCACCTTCTTAATCCATTCTTCAACAATATCTCTTTTCACTACTCAACGCATTACATAACCTATTATCATAATAGCCTGTACTACATTCTCCCACTCACCATTCATACTCTGGATAATTGGTTCTTAACTGAAATAATAATCTCTTGATTAACACACTATCTTATTCTTAAAATTTCTTCATGCAGCAGATATACCTTGGAGACATAAAGAAAAGAATGTAGGACTCTAAAGTGTTGTGCCAGAGTTGCACAACCCGGCGTACGAGGAAATGCAAACCCTAGCTTTCCTGGATTCGGATAAGTGTCGAGTTATTAGTTGGGAAGCGCAATATTGGTGGCACTGTTTCGACTGTGAACGCGATCTAGCGGCGGAGTTCAGGTTTCGGTTTTGAGCGCATGCCAAATGGTCAGTTCCGGCCTTGCTCTCACTGAATAAACAACTCAGGCCGCTTTCCTCGGTTGCAGTGTTGCAGTCCTTTTTTGTGTGTCGTCTTCCTCATCTTTATGGCAGGCTAATTGCTTAAGACTCTCCGGTAAGTGCATTAGATACATATACATAATAATTTGGTTGTAAGAAATTTTAAATTCAAAACTTATTCATTCCAGATGCGAACATGTAGAATGCACGTGGTGTCGATCAGATGTGTGTGAGTACGGTGAGATATTTAATTAATGTTGTTTTATTTGAATACCGCCTGTAATTGTATTAACTATTGTTCATTCAGCCTTGTATAAAGACGTAACCGAATTAAGTAATTTAGTGAAAACTGTATCTTGTTAACTATGTATGAACGCACATGGGAAACCGGAAGTATGGATGTTGTTTCAGTAAATCACTTAATTGTAAACTTTAAGATCGCCCTAGATGAAGTACTGTGTATCCGTTAATTGTCTGTAGCTGATGGGCCTCTAAAGTATTCGTTATTTGCAAAACTTGTGATCGAATGTAACGCCACGTGGCCAGTGGGCTGGGAGCATGTCAAGATATGTTGAGGCTGGTCGAAGCCGGTGTGCGTTCCTCATTACTGTGCTTGGTTATGAGTGAATGATGATCATTTAGTAACATATAAATCTAATACAAAATTTAAAATTTTTTATGCATTATTTTGAGTTGGTTGGGATCGATAGTTCGGGTGTTTGGTATATATGACAAGTGTGCAAGCATTAGTGGACAGTACATTAATCATTTCGAATATTTAGGGTTCTCGCCCAAGAATGGAGATCTGGCCACAGCTAGCTTGGTGTGCTGCCACCGTCATCAGCTATGAACCACTGAAGCTTCGTCTGTAACCGAGGAGGGAGGACTAGCTGCCACCAACAATGATGGAACCGCCCGCTTCGTATGAGGTGATATAAACTCTTTTTTTATTTTATCCTGGCCCGCGGAACATCCCATGTGAGGTGTTTGTGCTGTAGCAGTTTAACTTTATTCAGCGACATGGTTAAATCGATGGGTGTGTCGGCAAGACAATTTCAATGTAAATTAAACTTGATAATACAGTACAACCACTGCAATTGTAAGCTGACCTGTGGGAGGGTACCAGAGCTGTTTTCGTATGTATTATGGGTACAAAAGTTATAAGGGAAAATTTGTTCTAAATTAAGTATAAAGGTATGATTTTCTTGATTCCGAACCGGCTGGTTCGGATGCCTTTCTTAGATTATTATTGGGATTTTACATTTTATGATTTTTCCTGTATACAAGGGTTTGGTGGGGGTTTGTTTTTTATTCTGTTTCCGGGTGTTATTTTATAAATGGGTTTTCTGTTCACAAGATAGGCACCTGTTGGTGCCATTTCATGCAGGTTTTCTACGGGTCATATTTGGTCAGGTCAGGCTTGCTCTGGTACACTCATGCAGCCGAACGAATACAGCATGTTTTATTTTATATACGCACAGATGGCTGAAATTAACATTTTCTATTTCTTTAAGGTCTATATATTTAATATTTTGGAGATTATAAAATTTTACATGGAATGAAATTGTACAGGTGGTACTTATATTTTTGTAACTTAGATTTTCTGGCCATTATATGCTAAACCTGTTTATGTTAATTTTGTTATTATCAAATCCTTATGGTTAAATAATGACTAGGTATATAATTAAATAAATGAATAATTTCTAAACATTTAACATTCTTATGACAGATTTTTAGAAAGGTTCTGTGCATTATATAGATCAACAAGTTTCACATTTTGCCTATCATTATAGGAAGCTTTACTTATCATTATATTTTTTTAATTACCAGCCATTCCAAATGTTTTCTCAATTTATAATGTATATTTGTATCTGACATGGAATTGTTACAGTTCGTAGTTAATTATGCGGGCTGCCGACATTATAACAATGTATAAGGGGTGGTCTTGGTCGATGACATTAGTTTCCATTTATTTAATAGATATTGGCGGGCCAGTTATTTGATGTTCCTATATCGCGGGGCGATAAAGGAATAATATACAGGCGGCCCGTGGGGCGTTTGAGTATGATGGCATATGAGTTGTAACTGTGATTTTGAGAAAATTAATTGTGATGTTAGAGGCTGTTATGTGTTCTAGAGAGGGAGTGATAAATATATAAATAAAAGTACCTTTTTATAATGTCGAGATTAAAAAAAAAAATAATAAAAAAATTTGTTGAGTTATGATCATGATCAGTTAAGATTGAAGGGATATATATATTATGACGATTCATAATAGCGTCATATCAGAGCGTTATATGAAAGCTATAAACGGTACGAGCGCAACGCAGTAAGGAAGAGAGAGAGCGCATAATGGCAGCTATCTCACTCTAACCAAGTCACCGCTACAGTAAAATCAAGTTCAAACAGGTAATTTTGTTCAGGGCGAATTATCGGTGCAACCTGCGGTAGTTTCAAAAGTTGTAAATATACGGCAATTCTGAAAACAGCATTGTATTCAGCAAGAAAAGCTTTATAAGTAGCCGCAAGCTCAGTTAATATAATTAACAAATAAAGAAGTTATACGGATGACGCACGCCAACAGGAATAACAAGAGAATTATGCTACGTAGGAACAAGGTGTTTTCACACACACACAGATAAAGACCTAAGCAACAATATTCTGTGGTCAGATCTTCGGAAACACATTTGCAAATACCTATAATCAATCGATTTGCAAATACAGGAAGTACGATTTTGACAAGAATTTCTCTGCCGTTTGGAACCTGTCACGGAGTGTTAGACCGACCTGTTCGAGATTGTCACAACTGGAAAAACGCATGATTTATTTGTACAACCAATCAGCAGCCCTTATTTAAAACAGACGCCAGCTAAAAGCGTGGGGTAGCATCACTCTTCGTTCGGTACTGAAACACACTAGACGTGTATAATTCGCATCCAGACATTTTTTAAATTACACAACAGTGCAAATTCACTTATAAATCGAGAAGTAGTCCGCAGTGTAGATGAATTTACAACATTCAATAACACTAGCTGCGTAATATTACCGTTAATTAATTAATTACTTAATTAATTAATCCATCAGCCGTGAAGGACCTGTGCTACAGAAGGCTACAGCATCTGTAATTGCCAGGGCATCTTCCACAACATTGATCAACCCATTCTTCTGTGCATCACCATCGAAAGGAGGACCTCTACAGATTCCTACCTTCGGTCAACGCATCAAAACAGTAAGAAATAAATTCATTGATCAATGATATAAGCGCTAAACAAATAATAAAACAATAAACAATTTTAAAAAGACACTAAGAAAAGCACACATTGTATTTTAACTGTAAGATTAGCTTTAATTTAGTATAAGAGTGTTGAATGGGAAATAGTGTGTAGTATTGGACGTGCAAATTATTGTAGACCTGTTCTTTAGCACTGGTTTGGGAGATAGAAATTTCTTAATCAGACCAGATAAGAGCTAGAGGTCGTTTGAGCGTCTTAATCATTACTTTCCACACTCACTCAATAATTATAAGGATAGGGTAGAATTAAGCCACTACCAATAACAATTTAAAGTTTCAAAACCATTTATTAAAACATTAAAAATAATAATCAAGCAAATCTTAAAGAGTTATTTGTAACGATTCCCCTTGAAAACCACAATCACTGAACGAATGCTGAGAAAGAGTGTCTCCATGCGCTGAGCTAAGCTGAAACCGTGTCATTTGTATCTGGGATTTGTTCTGGCGCCCAGGTAAAGTAAAATCACGGGTAAGTAACTTTTTATGTAACATCACAAATATTAGATTATTGTGTTAGACGAAAGGGAGCGGTGCAATATATATATATATATATATATATATATATATATATATATAAATAGATGTATTATGTTCGACTTTTATGTTTGTTATCAATGTGTTATAAACAGGGGCTATATATGTATAATTATGTGATTTTGGACATTACGGGGTTTTGGAATTGTGATACATGTAATTTCACCTAATAAATGCTGTTATTGTTGGTTACCAGAGAGTTTAATTGCAAGTCCCGTCTCACTGGACCCAGCGCATTTTTTGCTTCTCTAGGCCTTCTGCCTAGTTTTAAATATCAAGTGGCCCCTCTTAAAAAAATTTTAAAAATAAATAAAAAAATAAAAAATAAAAAATTTATAAGTATTAAAAAATAAAGAGCGTTTATTTGGTAGCAGAGCGTGGTTGTATCTAGGGTTCTATCCTTGGGTACTTGGGTGTGACGGGGCTTGCAATCTCAGAAAACATTTGGGGCAAAATGAAACTTCCAAAAAAAAGAGATTAACACATAGGTCAATGTTATATCATGTTTAATGTTTTATATCTGTATGTGAATGTATAATTGTTAGCTTGTTTGACTTGTGAGTCTGATCGCACCACGAGGCAGGTATTAGTAGTTAGAAAATTTTGAGATGTTGAGCTGCCGGGGGTCTTAAGCGTTGCATGGGGGATAGAAGGTATTAGTAATTCGAGGTCGAATTATAGCGCGTGGGATTAGCGGGATGCGGTATGGCCCGATCGGAAGTCGGTACCGTAACCGACTTAATTCATGTATTGAGAATTTTCGGAATTTAATGCCGATTGATGGTTGTTAGCTACGTGTTGGTGAGGCGCTGTATGTCGTGATTGGTGTTAGGTGTTGTGTATTTTATGTGCATGTTAGTTGTTGCTTGTTCTCTTCGGTGATGTCAACGAGGTTGGTTCAGGAGTGGGTCAGGTCTCCGCAGCGCTAGGGAACCCGGGGGTCTGCTCGAAGGAAGGATCAGTAATCGAGTTTTTTCTGTTTTGTTAGTCATGTTTGTGTTAGGTGTTTCGTGAGGATTTATGTTTTATTGTTGTGTGTTGTGAATTGTGCATTTCTGGCGGCGGTATGCTATCAGAGATTGCCCCACCCCATTTCAGGCGTTCTCCAGAAATTTCCGGTGGTAGATGGAATAGATGAGGACAAGTTGTTGGTTTTCTTGGACCTTGTCCTGCAGTTGGCGGATTTCCCGGGGGTGTCCGATGGGTAGATCTTGTCCCTTATATACCCGTATTGCCGGGGTTCATTGGCAGGGCTGGTCACCAACACTCTGCGTCGGGGCGGCAGTGTCGACGCTTTCCATGGGGAAGTGTTGGATTTCTTCATACCCCATCGATGACGTGCCCAGCTGAAGTTTGAGTTATTCTATCGTCTACAGGCCAACGGAGAGGCGTTGGGGGACTTCGTGCACGATATACGGAAAGCTGCCCGGGTATTAAGGTTGGGGTTGCCCGAGAGGGAGGTTATACAAGCAATTCTGGAAGGACTGACTCCCCAAGAGAGATCCCGGCTGGTCTTCGCACATCCTCCACGTTGTTTTGCGGACCTGGACCGGTGGTGTGCGCATGGGTCCAGCCGAATGATGAGTCCCGGGGAAGAGCTGCTAAAGATGTCCAATACTCCAGTAGTTTAGTAGGAAGAGCTAAAAAGGACAAACATGGTGATTGGTGGAGACCACAAGAAACGGTAAGAAAAACTGAGTGTTCCGGAAGTAATGGAGGCTACGAGGGGGTGGCAAGTGGAAAGACGGTAACAACAGCTACAGCACCGAAAGCAAAGAAGTATGAAATTAACAGGGGAAGAAGAAGTTATATTAGGGAATCAACATTGGCCAGTAGGGAGCCTGTAGCAAGGCGTTATTCCTATTTGGAAAAGGGTGAACGTTTAAACGTTCCAGATGAATTACAAGGGCCTGATAGAGTAGTGGATGAAGAAGGTGAAGAGGAAGAAGAAGCGTGGAATGGCTTCGGGGGATCAACACAGGACAACAAAAACACGTCTGTTGATACTGAAGTAGAGGACTCAGAGCGGACGTCGCTGTGGAATCCACATGCCGCGGAATTTGTTCCGGTATCTCCATCTCGGTTCAGGACGGACCCTGATCCTGTAACATCATCATCGCCTACGCAGGGATATGAGAAGTCACTTGATGGTGTAGCTTTACCATCGCCAGTAGAATTTAATTTAGACATTGCACATCGACCTGGACAGCTGGATTCCAGTGTGGGAAATGTTGAGGACGCTATAGTTGCTGAAAGTGGAGAAAGGAGAGGAATTGAAGGAAGTGGCAGAAGGGCGGTCTGCACATGCTGCACAGGGAAGTATAGTTATAGGTGTTAGGGAGACTGAAGAGTCTGAGTTTACGGATGGACACGGGGATGTCCAGGCTGCAAAAGTTTCTGAGGTTGCGGATGGACACGGGGATGTCCATGCTGCACGTGGGGTTGAAGGAGATGAGGTAGAAGTTGAGGAGGAATTTGGTGGTAGCGTTGTGGAGTGTGCGAGTGAGAATGATGTAGTGTGTGAAGATGTGCAGACGCCTTCTGTATGTAGTGCGGAGGATTCCGAAGAACGAAAAGAAGTTTCAGGTGGACCAGACGAGCAACTAGAGGATGATGAAGATGTGCAGTGTTCTGATGGTGGTAGTGGACGTGATGGCGATGATGTAGATGATGAATGTGTTGATGAAAATGAGATTGGAGAAGAGGTTAGTGAAGAAGTTTGTGAAGGAGCTGGTGACGAGGGTGATGAAGAAATTGGTGAGGAGCTGGGTGAAGATGCAGTTGAAGATGGATCAGATGAGCAACTGGAAGTCGGTGAGGAGGTGCAGTGTCATGAGGTTGATTTGGATTGTGGGGACGAAAAAGGGGAAATTGTAGAAGAGGAGGAAGAGAAGGAAGGATTGGAAGAAAGAGAAGCAGGGAAGGCAGAAGCAGGGGATTTAGATGATAAGGCTAATCCAAATCAGGGTGAAAGTAGTGATGTAAGTTGCCTTGATTCTGATTCAGAAGAAACAATTCAGTACAGCTCAACACGAGATAATTTCTCAGAGAGTGGTGTCCGAAAGGAACGAGTACCTAAAGTCCGTCATAGAAAGGTGAGAAGAAGCGGTTAACGGGTAGCGGGTAGATGTTCCCCACAGTCCCAGTGGTGTTCATCTACTTCAGGGTTGCGCCCCTGCCCACGCGAGCCTTGGTTTCCTCCATTCATCCTTATTTCCGGAGGGAGCCATGTCCTTACCCTTAGTCCTAGCTATTGACCTCTCAATGATCCTTGCCCTTTTCATCTTCCCGATTTTCCTACCCCTCCCCTTAGGAAAACATAAAATAAAATAAAAAACAAAACAAAATTAGAAAAGGAAAAAAAATAACATCAATAAGGAGTTAGAGAGCTTGCCGTAAGGGCACCCTTGGATTGTGGTCTCTTGGAGATCATCAGTTCCCCTGTTTTGAGAAGTTATGATGAAGTGATAGTGTGGTGTTGTTTCGCTGTTCATTGTTCTAGTTTGATTGTGGATTATTGTAGGGTCCGAGCCATGCCGCATTCCCCGGTAGATTTCCATGGTGTTTCTTTTCGTTGAGAGAGAGAGTTGTGTAGACGGTGAAGTAGAGAAGTTACCCCCTGCAAGTCACGGTGTGTAATCAAAATGTTAAGTAAGAGTTGAGATCGATGTCCGCGTGCCCTCTATGCGGTCTTCTCTGTCTGGCTAAGCGGGGCCGTCCACCCTAGTGTAGGGATGTGGGCCAGCCATATGGCAAGGATGGAGATGCCTTGTGTGGGTACATATGGCTGGTCGGTCCAAGAGGTGGACGAGAGGTGTAGTACGGTCACTCCCATATCAAGGTTAGTGATACCTTGTTGGGTCTTCGGACGGGTATGTGAGTGGCCGCATTAGAGGTAGGTGATGGTCACCAGAGAGGGTGACGTGCTGGGGGTGGTCCCGTGGGTTTGGTTTGACGGAGCGGGCTCGCATGGGGATGGTCGCAGTGGTGTGAGATTTTTCTGTTCCCCTGAGAGCGAGGACTACTGTGAACACCGATGAATACCCGTGTTTTAAAAGACTATAGGGGTACACTGCAGGGTACCCCTGAGTTCAAGTGTGGGGCAACCAGGTTGCCCTTTTGGGGTGCGGGTGTGCCGGAGTTGCACAACCCGGCATTCGAGGAAATGCAAACCCTAGCTTCCTGGATTCGGATAAGTGTCGAGTTATTAGTTGGGAAGCGCAATATTGGTGGCACTGTTTCGACTGTGAACGCGATCTAGCGGCGGAGTTCAGGTTTCGGTTTTGAGCACATGCCAAATGGTCAGTTCCGGCCTTGCTCTCACTGAATAAACAACTCAGGCCGCTTTCCTCGGTTGCAGTCCTTTTTGTGTGTCGTCTTCCTCATATTTATGGCAGGCTAATTGCTTAAGACTCTCCGGTAAGTGCATTAGATACATATACATAATAATTTGGTTGTAAGAAATTTTAAATTCAAAACTTATTCATTCCAGATGCGAACATGTAGAATGCACGTGGTGTCGATCAGATGTGTGTGAGTACGGTGAGATATTTAATTAATGTTGTTTTATTTGAATACCGCCTGTAATTGTATTAACTATTGTTCATTCAGCCTTGTATAAGGACGTAACCGAATTAAGTAATTCAGTGAAAACTGTATCTTGTTAACTATGTATGAACGCACATGGGAAACCGGAAGTGTGGATGTTCTTTCAGTAAATCATTTAATTGTAAACTTTAAGATCGCCCTAGATGAAGTACTGTGTATCCGTTAATTGTCTGTAGCTGATGGGCCTTTAAAGTATTTGTTATTTGCAAAACTTGTGATCGAATGTAACGCCACGTGGCCAGTGGGCTGGGAGCATGTCAAGATATGTTGATGCTGGTCGAAGCCGGTGTGCGTTCCTCATTACTGTGCTTGGTTATGAGTGAATGATGATCGTTTAGTAACATATAAATCAAATACAAAATTTAAAATTTTTTATGCATTATTTTGAGTTGGTTGGGATCGATAGTTCGGGTGTTTGGTATATATGACAAGTGTGCAAGCATTAGTGGACAGTACATTAATCATTACGAATATTTAGGGTTCTCGCCCAAGAATGGAGATCTGGCCACAGCTAGCTTGGTGTGCTGCCACCGTCATCAGCTATGAACCACTGAAGCTTCGTCTGTAACCGAGGAGGGAGGACTAGCTGCCACCAACAATGATGGAACCGCCCACTTCGTATGAGGTGATATAAACTCTTTTTTTATTTTATCCTGGCCAGCGGAACATCCCATGTGAGGTGTTTGTGCTGTAGCAGTTTAACTTTATTCAGCGACATGGCTAAACCGATGGGTGTGTCGGCAAGACAATTTCAATGTAAATTAAACTTGATAATACAGTACAACCACTGCAATTGTAAGCTGACCTGTGGGAGGGTACCAGAGCTGTTTTCGTATGTATTATGGGTACAAAAGTTGTAAGGGAAAATTTGTTCTAAATTAAGTATAAAGGTATGATTTTCTTGAACCCGAACCGGCTGGTTCGGATGTCTTTCTTAGATTATTATTGGGATTTTACATTTTATGATTTTTCCTGTATACAAGGGTTTGGGTGGGGGGTTTGTTTTTTTATTCTGTTTCCGGGTGTTATTTTATAAATGGGTTTTCTGTTCACAAGGTAGGCACCTGTTGGTGCCATTTCATGCAGGTTTTCTACGGGTCATATTTGGTCAGGTCAGGCTTGCTCTGGGACACTCATGCAGCCGGACGAATACAGTATGTTTTATTTTATATATGCACAGATGGCTGAAATTAACATTTTCTATTTCTTTAAGGTCTATATATTTAATATTTTGGAGATTATAAAATTTTACATTGAATGAAATTGTACAGGTGGTGCTTATATTTTTGTAACTTAGATTTTCTGGCCATTATATGCTAAACCTGTTTTTGTTAATTTTGTTATTATCAAATCCTTATGGTTAAATAATGACTAGGTATATAATTAAATAAATGAATAATTTCTAAACATTTAACATTATTATGACAGATATTTAGAAAGGTTCTGTGCATTATATACATCAACAAGTTTCACATTTTGCCTATCATTATAGCAAGCTTTACATATCATTATATTTTTTTAATTACCAGCCATTTCAAATGTTTTCTCAATTTATAATGTATATTTGTATCTGACATGGAATTGTTACAGTTCGTAGTTAATTATGCGGGCTGCCGACATTATAACAATGTATAAGGGGTGGTCTTGGTCAATGACATTAGTTTCCATTTATTTAATAGATATTGGCGGGCCAGTTATTTGATGTTTCTATATCACGGGGCGATAAAGGAATAATATACAGGCGGCCCGTGGGGCGTTTGAGTATGATGGCATATGAGTTGTAACTGTGATTTTGAGAAAATTAATTGTGATGTCAGAGGCTGTTATGTGTTCTAGAGAGGGAGTGATAAATATATAAATAAAAGTACCTTTTTATAATGTCGAGATTAAAAAAAAATAATAATAAAAAAATTTGTTGAGTTATGATCATGATCAGTTCAGATTGAAGGGATATATATATATAAATATATATATATATATATAACTAGATGTATTATGTTCGACTTTTATGTTTGTTATCAATGTGTTATAAACAGGGGCTATATATGTATAATTATGTGATTTTGGACATTATGGGGTTTTGGAATTGTGATACATGTAATTTCACCTAATAAATTGTGACGATTTAATTGATAATAAAATATTTAATAATAATAAAAAATTAAAAAAGCAATTAAGTATTTTTAAATCGCACTATTAAACCTAATGTCCCTGTACTAACTAAGAATAAGTATGAGAGGTAAATGGAAAAATCTATCTAAACAATTAATAAAAAAATCGAATTGTAAAAAGCTATTAATATCACAGTTAACCCTTTTGTAAGTCATCATGCGTTGACCTGTTTGATTCCGGACTCAACGTGCTTAGCGAACCGTCTGTAACTTAGAAATGTATAAAAATCGTAATGTTTGTAATTAGTAATTTGAAGGCACGAGTAGTAGTTAAAATAATTCCCGTAAATTAAATAGTATAAATAATTTGTTTCTTCTTGTTATAATAATGTCAATTTAAATAAAAATAGGAAGTATATTATCGCGAAGTACTCGCTCCGTTTCGTTGTAATGTGCCAGTCGAATCGAGTTAAGAGTTACTATGCAGCCGTCAGACAGTGCACACCTACGAGCGAGAGCTCTTCAGAAATGTGTTGATTAAATTTAAATGTAACTGTTAGCTACCACTACAAAACGTGGGGAGCAAGTTACAAAAATGCGCTACTCTGCTTTCGTTATTAAAGAAATGATCATTTACAGAGTGTCACAAAAATAACCACACTCTGCTTTGAGTTAAAAAAGGTTGTAAGCATCGTGACGCTAACAAAGATACGTCACTCTAATAATTAAAATAATTGTTACGTAGTAAAATAGATAACTCTCTGCTCTCGTTATCTGATCTATGCACTCAGTTACTGTATTTCATGTAACATTAATTTTCATAAAATTAATTTATTTTAAGATACGTAATTTAATACAATGATAGTCTGTATAACTTGAAATATCATTGTATGACGCCAAATGCAAGTACGCACATGAATTTTAGTGCTTGTTAATCTGTTCAGTCTTTAACAGATTTATATTGTGACAATTCAAGACCTGTAGTTTCATGAATATGCCTGCATAGAATGTAAGTGTATATCTGTCGTCACGGTAAAAACAAAAACATAAACTCCTGCGTAAAGTAGACCCGGTTAATTACGTGTAAAGAAATTCGTAACTTAATTTTGTTACCAAAAATTAAAAATAATCAAAAAAAATTTAATGGTGGAAAGCAAGAGAATTAATTACTAAACTCGGACTGTTATAACCGTAATACACCTGTAACTTGTAAAGCGTGTTTTGTTGAATTAGATTCACCCCTTACTCCGACTGGCCTGTCCAGTTAAAACCGATCGAGAAAGATAGGCTGAGGCATTGTGTAGAGAACAATATGTGTGCGTAATCCTCGCGTTCCCACGCATACAACTACCTTGTCATTGTTTACTAAATAAACGAGGGTGACCTACATTCCAGCAAACAGCTGATCGTTGATTTAACATTGAAGTATATGTGTGTGGAATTTCTGTCTCTCCCTTAGAAGAGAAATTATTCTCTTGAGAACTATGCAAATGATTTACCCAAGAAAGAACTTGTCTATGTAGTAAGTGTATAGTGTAGTAAAATCAATTTTAAGTACGTTTTAATGTGTTAGAAATAAGATAAAAAAATGGAACAATTTAATCCGGATTTACTATTAAAGGACGAGCTGTCTTATGAAGCTCTTTTGCGTGGTCTGCCCCATGCGAATGTAACAGTCGCGGAATTGCGTAAGTCAATACGCGAAAGTGGATTTGATACACCCGCGCAATTAAGCAACCTAAGCGGACTCGATTATGAGAGCGAGAGAGAAATTTGTAATGCCAAGTATAGCGAGCTAACCTTATTGTCTCAAACTCTCCAAGACGAGAAATCTCCGGCGATAATATTGCGGACTACTCAAAGAATAGAACATTTAACCCAGCGAATGAAAAATTTATTGATCTGGCCTAATCTTACGGAAATACCTCCTGAAGTCCAAAATTTTGCTGACGAAGCTTTACGTCGATTACCCACTATTATCAATGAGTTAAGAAGAAAACCCGACTCGTTCCGAATGGATGAAATTGAGAAGTCCTTGAAGAAACTACACATCTCCCCAGTTCAATCCCCTACTACAGATCTACCTCCACCTAACACTGATCGCGACTCACCCGCTGTATCGCAAATACAAGCTACTCACGAGCAATACCCTGATAGAGATTTAAATGCCCCGACTATATTTGAAGCCCCTCCTCCCAATAGTTTCCAGATTCGCCACGAAACGCACGAATTGACTACCCCGAATGCTTCATATCGTCCTCCTAAAGCGATGCCAAACTTGAACTATAACGCAGAGCTCTATGGAAAAATCACTCATCCTGTGGAGAAACTTTTAACTGAAATCCCTTACACTGATGGATTAAATGTCACCAAACTACTAAATTTCATCAAATATCTCCTGCAGATAAAAGATCTACAGCAGCTGAATGACTGGCAAATTTTGCAAGTTCTCCTACCGAAATGTAAACCCCCGTTAAAGAATCTTGTGATAGAAGCATTAAGCTCTACCCTTCCAGTAGAAGACCTGCATACCTCAATAATAAAGTACTTTATTCCCACCGGAATTTATGAAGAACTTAAAAGAAAGACCGTACTACGAGTACAAGGAAATCACGAGAGATTAGCCCATTACATCTCAGACATCAGGGATGCATCTCGACTACTACAAGTAGATTGGAATGAGAAACAGATGGTTGACACCATTTTAGTAGGATTGTCACCAGAGGAAAGATCTCGTTTAGCTTTGATAAATCGACCTAACACCTTTGCGGATCTAGAACAATGCAGTATCCATTCTTCGAATGTATGGTACTCAGATCAGAATAGACATACGATGAAATCAGCAGAAGCAAATAGAAATGAATTGCGAGCACTAGTGCCCGATATAACAACCCTGCATGAAAGGCTAGTATTCAATAGACCTCACAATGTGCGCAGCCCTGGTAAGTCAAATGTAACACCATCTAAAACGGAAACTAGGTACCCTCCTCGCAATAAGCACATCTGTTATAATTGCGGCAAATATGGACACATAAGTAAAAACTGTAACAGCAAGCAATTCGTTCGAACGTAAACACCCTTATCCAAAAAAACATGTAAGGCAGGGAGACCCGAAATCCTGTGTCTTCCGCAGCAACTTGAAATCCGGTGAACCTAAAGAATGTATAAAAAAAAAAAATGGGGGAAGGAAAAGAAGCTCTAAAGAAATAGATCCCTACGTAAGAAGGTTTCTTGAAAAATGTAACGCGATAAATAAATGTAACTGGACTAAAAGTCTATTACCCTTAATACAAGTTGACCTAGGTGTTACCTCCACAATCGCATTAATTGATTCGGGATCTACCAGAACCTTAATCAGTCAAGAGTTAGCAGATAAATTATTGGAACACCACCTAGTAAAACGGAGTCAAGCGGTGAATATAAAATGTGCTACCGCCAATAAACGAAATATAATAATAAAACTGAGCATTACCATTAAAGTTAAAATCAAGAACCTAATCTGGGTTTTTACTATGTTAGTATGTAATGGATTAGGACCCGACTTAATATTGGGAGCAGACTTTATCAGTAAAACGGGAATGATTCTTGACATCTATGAGCAGAAATATTATTTTCGATTCGACCGTACACGGAAGTATAACTTTGATTGTAATAATGACAAACAAGAAAGAACTAGATCATCTACTGCACATGTAGTACACCAAGAGTCTGAATTATCTCATCTAGAAAGTAGAGATAGAATGAGAATGCAGAAATTAATAAAAGAATTTTCCTCAGTTCTTACACCGAAGCTAGGACTTACGAAACTAATAGAATATAAGATCAATCTGAGCGATCAGAAAGTAATACGCCTCCCCCCATACAAGCTGTCGCCTCCCAAGATGGAAGTGATGAGAAACCATATCAACAAGTTGTTAGAACAAGGAGTCATTGAACCCTCTACGTCTCCATATTCATCACCCTCCTTCTTAGTACCAAAAGGTCACGATAAACACAGACTAGTTGTGGACTACCGGCAATTAAACAAACGCATAGAATTTGAATCTATTCCTCTTCCAGACATCCATAGTGCTTTTCATTACTTCACGAAAGCGAAAGTCTTTACGGTAATGGACCTGAATCAAGCTTTTCACCAAATACCCCTTTCGGAAGAATCCAAACGTCTAACCGCGTTTGCCGTTCCTTTTAACCTGTACCAATTTACTAGAGTACCCTTTGGAATATCTCAAAGAAGTTCCGTATGTAGTAGATTATTAGAAAGGATATTTCATGACATTAAATTTAAATATGTGTATCACTACTTGGACGACATCGTTATCTATAACGAATCAATGGAACAACATCTTAAACACCTACGTGAAGTGTTATCTCGGTTACAAAAAGCAGGATTAACTGTTAACCCCAAAAAGGTAAATTTTGCCGTCCCACAATTTTCATTCTTAGGTCACATCGTGAAAGCGAATGGAAAAGTAAGCATTGACCCCGAACGAACCCGCGCCATCAGAGAATTTTCACCCCCGCGAGATGCAAAAGGTATAGCCCGATTTTTGGGAATGGTAAATTATTTCCACAAGTATATTCCCCATCTTGCCGAAATAGCAGCACCGCTGAATTCCTTAAGAAAGAAGGGAGCGAAGTTTGAATGGACCGCACAACACCAAAATGCGTTTGAACAACTCAAAGAAAGCATCATATCTCCCCCAGTTTTGCAACTAGCCGATTTCACGAAACCTTTCGTAGTGCAGACCGACAGTTCTAGTGTAGCGTTAGGTGCAGTCATCTATCAAGAGATAGAAAACAGTAGACTACCTATTAGTTACGCATCGCGAACATTAAGCGACCAAGAAAGAAAATATTCCGCATATGAATTGGAATGTTTAGCCATTGTTTTTGCATTTGAGAAGTTTAAACCCTTTCTAGAACATAAAGAATTCCTTTTGGAAACTGATAATCAAGCATTATCTTGGTTACTGAATCACCCTAAACAGTTAGGACGTATTGGAAGATGGGTATTGAGGTTAAACTGCTACAAATTCAAAGTGCAGCATATTAAAGGTACACAAAACGTAGTCGCTGATACCCTGTCCCGTATGTTCCAGTCGCCCACAAATACTCCCGGAAACAAGGAGAATCCGGAAACTGCCCTTGCTAACGCCGTAATTACTGAATTCCCCCTTGCCTTTACAAACATTGCCCTATATCAACAACAAGACCCTCTTCTGAAACCGATTATAGAACAACTTGCGCAAGGTATTAAATCCGAGAAATATGTATTAAGTAAAAGTGTACTATGCCACAAAATAAGAAATGGAAAGGAATTAAGAATAATCGCCCCTGATATGATTAAGCCCATGCTGATGGAGTACTTCCATTCATCTACGATTGGAGCCCATATGGGAATCAATAAAACTATACATCGTGTTCGAAAGGAATATCATTGGAACAATATGAACAGCGAAATAGCTAGTTTCGTAAAAAAATGTAATTTATGTGCTCTCAGTAAACCGGCAAGAAATAGTCAGGTAAGCCAATTAATTTCAGAAATCCCTAAGACCCCTTTCTCTAAACTTTATTTAGATTTTTCAGGTCCTTACCCACGATCGAAATCAGGTAATACTATGTTACTCATCTGTGTAGATTCGTTTACCAAATTTGTTTGGATGTATCCCATGAGGCGAGCATTAGCGTCGACGACTGTAAAAATATTACAGGAAAGATTATTTAAAGATTACGGTACACCTGTACGTATAGTGTCAGATAACGGACCACAATTTAAAGCGAAAGAATTTAAGAATATGTGTTTCAAGTTAGGAATAGACCATATTACCACTACGGAGTATCGACCGCAAGGCAATATTGCTGAAAGGTATCTACAAAACCTCAAATCTGCTTTAATCGCCTACCATGTGAACGATCATACGTCTTAGGACCAAAACCTATCCTGGATACAATACGCCTTTAATTCAGCTTATCACGAAGGACACAAGTCGACCCCGTTTGAGTTACTGTATAAATACAAACCAAACCACCCCTTGTCCACTAAATGGAAAATACACGACCTGCTACCTCCGCAAATAAAGGATAAGCAGATTAAGCAAATATGGAATAAAGCTCGCGCTAATTTAAGAGCGAACTTAGAGAAATCCAGAGAATACCACGAGAGAAATATTTATAACAATTCAGTTAGGTACCAAGTCGGTGACTTAGTAATGTACAAGACTCACCCGACTAGTAGTGCAATTGATAAGACCACCTCTAAACTATCATACCGATGGTGTGGTCCTTACCAAATCCAGAAGTACTTAACTTCAGTTACAGTAGCCCTGTACGAACCTGCGACTCGAGAATATGTGCGGAGAACACATATTTCGCAGATAAAATTGTATAAGAAGAAAAGAGGAAATAGCATAGCCAAAAATAGAAAACGTAATACTAGGTAGTGAAGTTATCTTATACCTCAGTAACCGTGCTAAGTGTTAATCGTAGAATTTGGAAATGAGGCCTGATCAACCTGAGATCCAGTTCAGCGAAAGATAAGTAAATGAGTACTCAATGACCACTAAACTGAGCTCTAAATAACAAAATATTTAGAAAATTACTCTATGAAGAGAGTAACTATAACCCAAAGAAAAAACCGGTAGTAGATTTAAGTAGTAGACATAAGAAAGAGTTTTGTGTTTTAAAATGTAGATATTAAGTGTGAATTTTATGCAATAAAAAAAAGGTAGTTTATAAGAAAATATATACGTATATTGTACGGTAGAGAAGAAATAAATGGGTATAACACTTGCCAATAACAATGTGAGAGAAATTCCACACATTGACACCGAGCATACTCCAAGTCCCCAATTTTGCGTTCTCCTCACTAAAATTCTTAATGTGGATTTTAAGCGGCGGAGTATGTGACGATTTAATTGATAATAAAATATTTAATAATAAAAAAAAATTAAAAAAGCAATTAAGTATTTTTAAATCGCACTATTAAACCTAATGCCCCTGTACTAACTCAGAATAAGTATGAGAGGTAAATGGAAAAATCTAACTAAACAATTAATAAAAAAATCGAATTGTAAAAAGCTATTAATATCACAGTTAACCCTTTTGTAAGTCATCATGCGTTGACCTGTTTGATTCCGGACTCAACGTGCTTAGCGAACCGTCTGTAACTTAGAAATGTATAAAAATCGTAATGTTTGTAATTAGTAATTTGAAGGCACGAGTAGTAGTTAAAATAATTCCCATAAATTAAATAAGTATAAATAATTTGTTTCTTCTTGTTATAATAATGTCAATTTAAATAAAAATAGGAACTATATTATCGCGAAGTACTCGCTCCGTTTCGTTGTAATGTGCCAGTCGAATCGAGTTAAGAGTTACTATGCAGCCGTCAGACAGTACACACCTACGAGCGAGAGCTCTTCAGAAATGTGATGACTAAATTTAAATGTAACTGTTAGCTACCACTATAAAACATGGGGAGCAAGTTTTTAATATATAAAATGTAGAAAGGTTTTGTTAAGAAATGTAATAAGTTAAGAAAAATTAACAACACGTAAGCAAGATGACGTCTCTACTCAAATGTAAACACCAGTACCACTCTACATGTGAATATGTGACCTGCATAAACTGTACATATGGACGTCTACGACCCCTACGACGCTGACCAGGACCTACGTGGATCTACCCCAAGTTTAACCAGCATTACTTCAATCTCCTCAGTGAACCAGCTATAAAATATTCGCCGAAGACACGACCCAGATGACGACGCCGACTACCAGAATTCCCAAGTGTGACACCCCAGGACGAGGACAGCACAACGTTTTGTAAAGGTGACTCGATAGCTTGACTATCGAGAGTTAATTACATTTGAGACATAACTTATAGATGAAAGAGACTTTTCAAAGACTATAATTTTCTTTAAACAATAAATGAAACCAAATAGATGTATACTGTAATGTTGAAATTCATACGTTGTAACGTTAATATGTAAATGTTAATTATGATCCCTTTAGCAAATAATACCATTCTTCAAATGGTAAATGTAATCTTGCAAGCTCCTAGATGAGCATAGTAATACTCAGACGTCTTTACAATATTTAAAGTAAACTCGGATCCGAGGTAAAAGTACATGATCAATATGATCCCTAGTTTTCCAGAAAACACTTGAACATTTTAGTATAAATAATTATGTTATGGGATCCTAACATATCATTTGTTAATAAAGAGAAATCATCTTATTACACATTGAAGTGAGTGCATAAATCAGTGAAATATCTTCCCTTGTGTCCTAATAATTAGCTTAATTAATATTGTTAATTGTGTTGAGTTTAATTTCAGTTCGTTACAACGTAGGCAGCCCGTATAATTGGCTAGTGTCAATTATGATGGGTTCCCTGGATTTGTAACATGGCCAAAACGTTACAAAATGCTGTTATGGTTGGTTACCAGAGAGTTTAATTGCAAGTCCCGTCTCACTGGACCCAGCGCATTTTTTGCTTCTCTAGGCCTTCTGCCTAGTTTTAAATATCAAGTGGCCCCTCTTAAAAAAAAAAATAAAAAATAAATAAAAAATAAAAAAATAAAAAATTTATAAGTTTAAAAAATAAAGAGGGTTTATTTGGTAGTAGAACGTGGTTGTATCTAGGGTTCTATCCTTGGGTTCTTGGGTGTGACGGGGCTTGCAAACTCAGAAAACATTTGGGGCAAAATGAAACTTCCAAAAAAAAGAGATTAACACATAGGTCAATGTTATATCATGTTTAATGTTTTATATCTGTATGTGAATGTATAATTGTTAGCTTGTTTGACTTGTGAGTCTGATCGCACCACGAGGCAGGTATTAGTAGTTAGAAAATTTTGAGATGTTGAGCTGCCGGGGGTCTTAAGCGTTGCATGGGGGATAGAAGGTATTAGTAATTCGAGGTCGAATTATAGCGCGTGGGATTAGCGGGATGCGGTATGGGCCGATCGGAAGTCGGTACCGTAACCGACTTAATTCATGTATTGAGAATTTTCGGAATTTAATGCCGATTGATGGTTGTTAGCTACGTGTTGGTGAGGCGTTGTATGTCGTGATTGGTGTTAGGTGTTGTGTATTTTATGTACATGTTAGTTGTTGCTTGTTCTCTTCGGTGATGTCAACGAGGTTGGTTCAGGAGTGGGTCAGGTCTCCGCAGCGATAGGGAACCCGGGGGTCTGCTCGAAGGAAGGATCAGTACTCGAGTTTTTTCTGTTTTGTTAGTCATGTTTGTGTTAGGTGTTTCATGAGGATTTATGTTTTATTGTTGTGTGTTGTGCAATTCTGGCGGCGGTATGCTATCAGAGATTGCCCCACCCCATTTCAGGCGTTCTCCAGAAATTTCCGGTGGTAGATGGAATAGATGAGGACAAGTTGTTGGTTTTCTTGGACCTTGTCCTGCAGTTGGCGGATTTCCCGGGGGTGTCCGATGGGTAGATCTTGTCCCTTATATACCCGTATTGCCGGGGTTCATTGGCAGGGCTGGTCACCAACACTCTGCGTCGGGGCGGCAGTGTCGACGCTTTCCATGGGGAAGTGTTGGATTTCTTCATACCCCATCGATGACGTGCCCAGCTGAAGTTTGAGTTATTCTATCGTCTACAGGCCAACGGAGAGGCGTTGGGGGACTTCGTGCACGATGTACGGAAAGCTGCCCGGGTATTAAGGTTGGGGTTGCCCGAGAGGGAGGTTATACAAGCAATTCTGGAAGGACTGACTCCCCAAGAGAGATCCCGGCTGGTCTTCGCACATCCTCCACGTTGTTTTGCGGACCTGGACCGGTGGTGTGCGCATGGGTCCAGCCGAATGATGAGTCCCGGGGAAGAGCTGCTAAAGATGTCCAATACTCCAGTAGTTTAGTAGGAAGAGCTAAAAAGGACAAACATGGTGATTGGTGGAGACCACAAGAAACGGTAAGAAAAACTGAGTATTCCGGAAGTAATGGAGGCTACGAGGGGGTGGCAAGTGGAAAGACGGTAACAACAGCTACAGCACCGAAAGCAAAGAAGTATGAAATTAACAGGGGAAGAAGAAGTTATATCAGGGAATCAACATTGGCCAGTAGGGAGCCTGTAGCAAGGCGTTATTCCTATTGGAAAAGGGTGAAAATTTAAACGTTCCAGATGAATTACAAGGGCCTGATAGAGTGGTGGATGAAGAAGGTGAAGAGGAAGAAGAAGCGTGGAATGGCTTCGGGGGATCAACACAGGACAACAAGAACACGTCTGTTGATACTGAAGTAGAGGGACTCAGAGCGGACGTCGCTGTGGAATCCACATGCCGCAGAATTTGTTCCGGTATCTCCATCTCGGTTCAGGACGGACCCTGATCCTGTAACATCATCATCGCCTACGCAGGGATATGAGAAGTCACTTGATGGTGTAGCTTTACCATCGCCAGTAGAATTTAATTTAGACATTGCACATCGACCTGGACAGCTGGATTCCAGTGTGGGAAATGTTGAGGACGCTATAGTTGCTGAAAGTGGAGAAAGGAGAGGAATTGAAGGAAGAGGCAGAAGGGCGGTCTGCACATGCTGCACAGGGAAGTATAGTTATAGGTGTTAGGGAGACTGAAGAGTCTGAGTTTACGGATGGACACGGGGATGTCCAGGCTGCAAAAGTTTCCGAGGTTGCTGATGGACACGGGGATGTCCATGCTGCACGTGGGGTTGAAGGAGATGAGGTAGAAGTTGAGGAGGAATTTGGTGGTAGCGTTGTGGAGTGTGCGATTGAGAATGATGTAGTGTGTGAAGATGTGCAGACTCCTTCTGTATGTAGTGCGGAGGATTCCGAAGAACGAAAAGAAGTTTCAGGTGGACCAGACGAGCAACTAGAGGATGATGAAGATGTGCAGTGTTCTGATGGTGGTAGTGGACGTGATGGCGATGATGTAGATGATGAATGTGTTGATGAAAATGAGATTGGAGAAGAGGTTAGTGAAGAAGTTTGTGAAGGAGCTGGTGACGAGGGTGATGAAGAAATTGGTGAGGAGCTGGGTGAAGATGCAGTTGAAGATGGATCAGATGAGCAACTGGAAGTCAGTGAGGAGGTGCAGTGTCATGAGGTTGATTTGGATTATGGGGACGAAAAAGGGGAAATTGTAGAAGAGGAGGAAGAGAAGGAAGGATTGGAAGAAAGAGAAGCAGGGAAGGCAGAAGCAGGTGATTTAGATGATAACGATAATCCAAATCAGGGTGAAAGTAGTGATGTAAGTTGCCTTGATTCTGATTCAGAAGAAACAATTCAGTACAGCTCAACACGAGATAATTTCTCAGAGAGTGGTGTCCGAAAGGAACGAGTACCTAAAGTCCGTCATAGAAAGGTGAGAAGAAGCGGTTAACGGGTAGCGGGTAGATGTTCCCCACAGTCCCAGTGGTGTTCATCTACTTCAGGGTTGCGCTCCTGCCCACGCGAGCCTTGGTTTCCTCCATTCATCCTTATTTCCGGAGGGAGCCATGTCCTTACCCTTAGTCCTAGCTATTGACCTTTCAATGATCCTTGCCCTTTTCATCTTCCTGATTTTCCTACCCCTCCCCTTAGAAAAACATAAAATAAAATAAAAAACAAAAAAAAATTAGGAAAGGAAAAAAAAAATAAAAAAATAATATCAATAAGGAGTTAGAGAGCTTGCCGTGTGGGCACCCTTGGATTGTGGTCTCTTGGAGATCATCAGTTTCCCCTGTTTTGAGAAGTTATAATGGAGTGATAGTGTGGTGTTGTTTCGCTGTTCATTGTTCTAGTTTGATTGTGGATTATTGTAGGGTCCGAGCCATGCCGCATTCCCCGGTTGATTTCCATGGTGTTTCTTTTCGTTGAGAGAGAGAGTTGTGTAGACGGTGAAGTAGAGAAGTTACCCCCTGCTAGTCACGGTGTGTAATCAAAATGTTAAGTAAGAGTTGGGATCGATGTGCGCGTGCCCTCTATGCGGTCTTCTCTGTCTGGCTAAGCGGGGCCGTCCACCCTAGTGTAGGGATGTGGGCCAGCCATATGGCAAGGATGGAGATGCCTTGTGTGGGTACATATGGCTGGCCGGTCCAAGAGGTGGACGAGAGGTGTAGTACGGTCACTCCCATATCAAGGTTAGTGATACCTTGTTGGGTCTTCAGACGGGTATGTGAATGGCCGCAGTAGAGGTAGGTGATGGTCACCAGAGAGGGTGACATGTGGGGTGGTCCCGTGGGGTTGGCTTGACGGAGAGGGCTCGCATGGGGATGGTCGCAGTGGTGTGAGATTTTTCTGTTCTCCTGAGAGTGAGGACTACTGTGAACACCGATGAATACCCATGTTTTAAAAATCTATAGGGGTACACTGCAGGGTACCCCTGAGTTCAAGTGTGGGGCAACCAGGTTGCCCTTTTGGGGTGCGGGTGTGCCGGAGTTGCACAACCCGGCATTCGAGGAAATGCAAACCCTAGCTTCCTGGATTCGGATAAGTGTCGAGTTATTAGTTGGGAAGCGCAATATTGGTGACACTGTTTCGACTGTGAACGCGATCTAGCGGCGGAGTTCAGGTTTCGGTTTTGAGCACATGCCAAATGGTCAGTTCCGGCCTTGCTCTCACTGAATAAACAACTCAGGCCGCTTTCCTCGGTTGCAGTCCTTTTTTGTGTGTCGTCTTCCTCATCTTTATGGCAGGCTAATTGCTTAAGACTCTCCGGTAAGTGCATTAGGTACATATACATAATAATTTGGTTGTAAGAAATTTTAAATTCAAAACTTATTCATTCCAGATGCGAACATGTAAAATGCACGTGGTGTCGATCAGATGTGTGTGAGTACGGTGAGACATTTAATTAATGTTGTTTTATTTGAATACCGCCTGTAATTGTATTAACTATTGTTCATTCAGCCTTGTATAAAGACGTAACCGAATTAAGTAATTTAGTGAAAACTGTATCTTGTTAACTATGTATGAACGCACATGGGAAACCGGAAGTGTGGATGTTCTTTCAGTAAATCATTTAATTGTAAACTTTAAGATCGCCCTAGATGAAGTACTGTGTATCCGTTAATTGTCTGTAGCTGATGGGCCTCTAAAGTATTCGTTATTTGCAAAACTTGTGATCGAATGTAACGCCACGTGGCCAGTGGGCTGGGAGCATGTCAAGATATGTTGAGGCTGGTCGAAGCCGGTGTGCGTTCCTCATTACTGTGCTTGGTTATGAGTGAATGATGATCATTTAGTAACATATAAATCAAATACAAAATTTAAAATTTTTTATGCATTATTTTGAGTGGGTTGGGAACGATAGTTCGGGTGTTTGGTATACATGACAAGTGTGCAAGCATTAGAGGACAGTACATTAATCATTTCGAATATTTAGGGTTCTCGCACAAGAATGGAGATCTGACCACAGCTAGCTTGGTGTGCTGCCACCGTCATCAGCTATGAACCACTGAAGCTTCGTCTATAACCGAGGAGGGAGGACTAGCTGCCACCAACAATGATGGAACCGCCCACTTCGTATGAGGTGATATAAACTCTTTTTTTATTTTATCCTGGCCCGCGGAACATCCCATGTGAGGTGTTTGTGCTATAGCAGTTTAACTTTATTCAGCGACATGGTTAAATCGATGGGTGTGTCGGCAAGACAATTTCAATGTAAATTAAACTTGATAATACAGTACAACCACTGCAATTGTAAGCTGACCTGTGGGAGGGTACCAGAGCTGTTTTCGTATGTATTATGGGTACAAAAGTTGTAAGGGAAAATTTTTTCTAAATTAAGTATAAAGGTATGATTTTCTTGATTCCGAACCGGCTGGTTCGGATGTCTATCTTAGATTATTATTGGGATTTTACATTTTATGATTTTTCCTGTATTGGGGGGGGTTGTTTTTTTATTCTGTTTCTGGGTGTTATTTTATAAATGGGTTTTCTGTTCACAAGGTAGGCACCTGTTGGTGCCATTTCATGCAGGTTTTCTACGGGTCATATTTGGTCAGGTCAGGCTTGCTCTGGTACACTCATGCAGCCGGACGAATACAGCATGTTTTATTTTATATATGCACAGATGGCTGAAATTAATATTTTCTATTTCTTTAAGGTCTATATATTTAATATTTTGGAGATTATAAAATTTTACATGGAATGAAATTGTACAGGTGGTACTTATATTTTTGTAACTTAGATTTTCTGGCCATTATATGCTAAACCTGTTTTTGTTAATTTTGTTATTATCAAATCCTTATGGTTAAATAATGACTAGGTATATAATTAAATAAATGAATAATTTCTAAACATTTAACATTCTTATGACAGATTTTTAGAAAGGTTCTGTGCATTATATAGATCAACAAGTTTCACATTTTGCCTATCATTATAGGAAGCTTTACTTATCATTATATTTTTTTAATTACCAGCCATTCCAAATGTTTTCTCAATTTATAATGTATATTTGTATCTGACATGGAATTGTTACAGTTCGTAGTTAATTATGCGGGCTGCCGACATTATAACAATGTATAAGGGGTGGTCTTGGTCGATGACATTAGTTTCCATTTATTTAATAGATATTGGCGGGCCAGTTATTTGATGTTTCTATATCACGGGGCGATAAAGGAATAATATACAGGCAGGCCGTGGGGCGTTTGAGTATGATGGCATATGAGTTGTAACTGTGATTTTGAGAAAATTAATTGTGATGTCAGAGGCTGTTATGTGTTCTAGACAGGGAGTGATAAATATATAAATAAAAGTACCTTTTTATAATGTCGAGATTAAAAAAAAAAATATAATAAAAAAATTTGTTGAGTTATGATCATGACCAGTTCAGATTGAAGGGATATATATATATATATATATTACTTAATATTTATACTAAATTTACCTCAAGATGTTTTTTCTATTTGGAACATGTTTCGAGAGTTCCTGTTCTCTCATCTTCAGCCTTCGCCATCTTGTTTCTGGTGAAGTATTTGTGTGTTGGCTGCTGGATGTTATTAAGGTTGTTTGTTGGTCTTTGGTCTTTTAAAGTTGTATTATTGTGTGTGGTTGTGGTATATGTTTTTGTACAACCACACACAATAATACAACTTTAAAAGACCAAAGACCAACAAACAACCTTAATAACATCCAGCAGCCAACACACAAATACTTCACCAGAAACAAGATGGCGAAGGCTGAAGATGAGAGAACAGGAACTCTCGAAACATGTTCCAAATAGAAAAAACATCTTGAGGTAAATTTAGTATAAATATTAAAGTATTATATACATCAAGAAACGGACTGTAGCAGAAAGTGATTGAAATATATATATATATATATATATATATATATATATATAAATAGATGTATTATGTTCGACTTTTATGTTTGTTATCAATGTGTTATAAACAGGGGCTATATATGTATAATTATGTGATTTTGGACATTACGGGGTTTTGGAATTGTAATACATGTAATTTCACCTAATAAATGCTGTTATGGTTAGTTACCAGAGAGTTTAATTGCAAGTCCCGTCTCACTGGACCCAGTGCATTTTTTGCTTCTCTAGGCCTTCTAGGCCTTCTAAGGTTACAATGTGGTCACTGAAAGGATACATTTTTTTCTTGGTAATTAAAATACATACAGAAATTTGGACTAACATTAATCTTTACTTATTTAATATTTGCAGAAATTAAAATACATCAATTAGTCAAAACAAAATTAATATAAAAATGAAAATTACAAAAACTATGTTTTGTACATAACCTCAAATGTTCTTGTGCAATGAATATAAATATACATTTACATTTACAATTGTGTGTGTGTGTGTGTGTGTGTGTGTGTGTGTGTGTGTGTGTGTGTGTGTGTGTGTGTGTGTGTGTGTGTGTGTGTGTGTGTGTGTGTGTGTGTGTGTGTGTGTGTGTGTGTGTGTGTGTGTGTGTGTGTGTGTGTGTGTGTGTGTGTGTGTGTGTGTGTGTGTGTGTGTGTGTGAGGAACGAAAACCTTCTTATTTCATTTTTATGTAATAATAACCACTCTCTTCTTAATTCCTAGGTATGCATGAAACAGGAACTTTAATGGCAAACTTCTCATTGGCTGAATAGTTGTTGAGTTTATAAGGAATTCTACCCCTCTGGACAGGCTGAATTAAGTCATGAGCTTCATCATTGTTAACACAACGGAATGAAACCTACAAAATAATAACGACAATTAAAATAATGATTTTAAACACATCAACTCAACATAAAGCTATGAAAATATTTGACTATATATTGTCAGACATTTTATAAGAACATTTTGTACAAAACTTTTCATAATGCTCAAAACATATTTCACTAAGTGACTGTATTGAATTAGACCACTACTTTTAAGTTAACGTATCAGAAATGGAGTTTTCTTTCAAATTGTAATAACTGTAGTGGCCTGAGGTTTTGCAGAAGTTTAATTTTTGAGTAAAAATTATTATTATAATCTTTAAAATCTGTTAATTTTTAACCAGAAAATTTCTTTTTATAATTGATATAATTTTTATTGTAAATTTCTGTAAAGTGTTTAGCATTTAAAGCAACATGAATCTACTGAAACCCAGAAAAGATACAATTATGTTCAGACAGTTGGGAATACTGCTGTTTGTATTTTTTGCAAGTATAAACACTATTTGTTACTAGTTTGGCATGTGGTAGAACCATTCAACTGGAACAATGTACAGACCAGTTAAACTGACCTGAGCATCAAAAATGAGTAAATTCATTTTCAGTATTTAATCTGTTAAAGTAATCTGGTAGTAGTGTTAGCTGCATGGAATCATAAATTATGGTACCCTTGTGTGTGTGTGTGTGTGTGTGTGTGTGTGTGTGTGTGTGTGTGTGTGTGTGTGTGTGTGTGTGTGTGTGTGTGTGTGTGTGTGTGTGTGTGTGTGTGTGTGTGTGTGTGTGTGTGTGTGTGTGTGTGTGTGTGTGTGTGTGTGTGTGTGTGTGTGTGTGTGTGTGTGTGTGTGTGTGTGTGTGTGTGTGTGTGTGTGTGTGTGTGTGTTCAGTACAACAAAATAAATGTAAACCTGATGAGTTCTTATAACCTGATTTATCTTATTAAACTCTGCTAATGAAAGTATGATTTGTGTTGGACCAACCATTATATGTGTCACTAAATGTAATAAGTGCTTTTGAAATCTGGTCCTGACCAGAAAATTGTCACAAATAGTCTCATCAGATTTAGTAACAGTCGAAGTGTTGGAGTAGACTTCTCACAATAGTTCAAGGTACAATCACTTAGAAATGTAAATAAATAAAAGTGTTTAACTTTACACAGTCTATCATACAAACAATTTTCATGTACAACAGTTAATGGACAAATTTAATTGTATATAAAATATTCAGAAGACAGTCAATTAAATTAAATATTACACAATAGGAAAATAAAAACTAGTGTGAATATTTGAAAATTGTCCTTCTTTATCTAGTTGCTATAACAGTTTCTATAATAGTTTCTGTAAATGCAACTGGGCAACTAGAATTGCACACATTCTATAGCCATCATACACATTTTGTTAGTTAATGTAAATCATGAAGTTAAAGCAAGGCAGCGTTACCTGAGCAGAGCCTAACCATTTCTATATACATATACATATTTGTGTGTGTGTTTTTTTGAGTTTTTAAATATTAACCAAAAACTACAAAAATGAAAATTTCTCAGTAAAATTGACTTATGCTTTTAAATTCCTGCTTTATATTGGGCTAACCACTATGGGTGTTAGCAAATCTATTGAGTGCTTTTGGATTCTAATATTGACCAGAAATAAAAAGGAAAACAAAGGTTCTTGCCAGAATTAGTAATTATTACAATATATGGAGCAGATTTTTGACAGTAAGTGGAGTCACATACATTTTGGAACATATGTGTATAAAATTGTTTTTAGATATAATTAATTTACTACCGACTCGGAATACAAAGTTTTTTATGGGTAAAAACGTAAAAGTTTTACCTTATAGCCTGAATCAGTTTTCGCTTTTAGGGAAGAAGCTTTTTAAAAGCGAAAACCAGTTCAGGCTATAAGGTAAAACTCTTACAGTTTTACCCATAAAAAACTTTGTGTTCCGAGTTGGTAATAAATTAATTATATTTCGTTAAGTAACGGACACGTCAAGGACAACGACATCCAAGAAATTGTTTTTGTTAAAAATATATGTTATGCCACAATACAAATTATTTTTCATGTTCTAAATTAAATATAATTTAAAATTCTTGGTAAATGGAAAAATAAATATTACACCATTGAGTAAATAAAACTTGGGTGAACAGAAATAGAGCATACCTCTTTCTTAGTAGTTGACGTAGCTTGACAATGAGAATTGCAGACAGTTTGTGGCTGTGCACTGAAACAAGTCTGGCCTCCTTGTTGCTGAATATAAATCTTCATATTAGTACACAATCGTGGACGTCCTGGATGATAAATTACATTGCCTTCATTGCCGCTATTATTATCATCATCATGTCCTGTATTGAATTCATTTGAAGTTGATGAACTTGAATCAGAGGAATCAGAACTAGATGAACTTGAAATAGATGAATCTGAACCTGAACTGCTATCTCCACCTTCAGTGCTGCTTGCCTTCACCCTCTGCCAACGCTGCTTTAGCTGTTCAGAAATGATGTTACCATACTGGGCATTTTTGTTGACACAAATAGTGTTGTCTGTTGTCTGTGAAGCTGACCAGTTGTCATATTGATGTGGTGACCGAGACCGTGTGGTGAACAGTATACCTTGAGAACCTGAGAACCTTCTATACCTTGTAGAAGAACCTGATGGATTTGATGGATTCAGAGCATAGCTTTCTGCAAAAGCGTTTGGATCTCCTATGATGCAGTTTTGGGGTGTAGTGTAATCGTCAATCTGTTCGCCATTGTATGGGCCACACAGACCACGAACTTCATTCTTGTAGTTGCTATTAGCCTAACAGTAAACAGACAATACAGTTTGTTTTATTCTGAAAATATTTCAGTAGTGTGTTCAAGTGTTGTGAAGTAATGTCAAAAATCATATTTGTTTATAGATTATCATAATTTGATTACTATACACGTGTTCACACATAGTATAATGTACATGGTACTATACATGCTGAAAAGTATATATTTTTTTTGTTGAATAGTTCAAAATATAATAAATATTCCTTTAAAAAATTAAATATAGACACATTTATATAAATATAAAGAATTAAAATTTAAAGTTTTTTACCTTAATCCGTCTATGTGGCCGCTTAATTTTGTTTTCTTTGTCTTCCTACGCGTTTCGGATTATGTTAATCCATCATCAGAGATTAAAAAATTCGTCGGTTAAGACTTCGTTAAAACATTAAAAGTTACACTAAAAGACATTTAAGTATATATTCCATGAACACAGCGACGTACGCGGATGTGAGTGCGCACTCACACACCCCCGCCTGCCTGCCTGCCTGGTAGGCAGTACGTCGCTAACCAGTATTGAGTGCGCACTCACATCCGCGTACGTCGCTGTGTTCATGGAATATATACTTAAATGTCTTTTAGTGTAACTTTTAATGTTTTAACGAAGTCTTAACCGACGAATTTTTTAATCTCTGATGATGGATTAACATAATCCGAAACGCGTAGGAAGACAAAGAAGACAAAATTAAGCGGTCACATAGACGGATTAAGGTAAAAAACTTGAAATTTTAATTATAATTGTGATGCGGATACCAATACAATGACTTTAAATATAAAGTACCATTAAACAACATTAAAACATTAATTATAAAGAATGTTAGACAAAATAATTAATTTAAAATGTAAACACTTTGAGATACACTACACTAATCATTAATAAATAATTATTGAACAATATAGTAAAAACCATAATTATATAAAAACAGTCAGAGTTATAATAGGCTAATACACTCCCTGAGACCTTTCTCAGATCTTTCTCACTATTTTGAACAAAACATATTTATATAAGATAAAATCAAATTAATAAATTTTATTATTTAAGAAAAATTAAAGAAAAACAACAAAAACTCCAACTACTCTACAATTTTTTCTTAGTAAAATAACAATTATAAAGTAGATAATCATTATTACATTTTTTTGTTATTATGGGTACAATAAAGACTAAAAATCCCTAACTCTCCATTGTTTTTTTTTAGTTAAACAATAAATATGACTAAATGACAAATAAATTAGTCCTAGCTTTTAAGTTTATATACATTTTCACATATATGTCATGATCTATTTTGAAGGCTTTCCACAAATACATGTAACCGATAACAATATGTAAATTTTATTGCAAACCTAGCTTACAAACTTTTATACAAGAAGTTTTGCAAACTTTTTGATGGTGGTCCAAAATTTGCAAGGGACGCTGACAGATATTAATTTTTGTCAAATATTACCAAGTTCATAATGAATAAAATTCCTCATAATTTGATGCCCCAATATTGAAAGTTTTTCAAAATTGTATTCCCATTTTTGACTTGTAGTGCCCTAAAGTTAAAACATTCATAGTATAAACACTATATTCAGAGCTGAGTTACAGTTCTGTTTGTCTGATTCTGTTTGTCCAACATGAATTTTAATTTTTACAATTTTTCAGAAATTGTTATACCTTTTTTGCACCATCGTATCATAACATATGGAAATTTCCAAAACAGTACTATATTCAGATTTTTGTTAAAATTCTCTTTAATTTTGCACCCCACATGGATTTTTGTGATTTTTTTTTTCAAAATTTTGACCCATCATATTTTTGTCGCCTTGCCCCCTATTTTTAGATGGATAAATCTCAAAAGCACTAGGGCTCTGCAAAGATGTGTGCCAAGGTTTCCATAAATAGATTCATGCATTCAAAAGTTATTGTGAGGTATACCTCAAATAGAGAGTCAGACAAATGCCGAAAGCTAAAGTTAAAACTGTGATAAATTTAATTAAATTTCAACTTTGAATAATAAATTCACTGGTAACTGGATCTTCAATTTACCTGTAATTTGACACGGCTGCCATCATATAACAGTTGTAAACCATATTCAGGAGCTGATAAATGAATGACACCACTGGGTAATGCATAAAATGAAGCAACAGTATTGCCTTCAGAATCATGAACCTTGGTCACGCTCGTTTCAGAAACTTGGGCATCTTTATTGATTTGTACATTAGCCAATGGGTTGCTGTGGATCAAGTGGAATGATTTCTTCGCCCAGTTGCCTACTCTACTTCTCAGTGAAGATGATGATAAGGCTGCACTGGATGGCTCCATGTCAATCTTCACATGTTGTCCAAGAAGAAGTTTCACATCCTGAAATCAGTTAACTGTACAGTAACAAGATACAGTAACATGTGAAGAAAAGGCAAGTTCATTTTCTTCAGATGCAAATGAGTTTTCAGTTTAATTTATAAATTTATCTTATATATTACAAATTATCTTAACTTGGCTTGCAAATTTGCTAAGAAATGTTTGAGAAAATTTACTTTTATTTTTATATGTGCTATAACTAGTACTCGAGCATAGAATAGTTGACTGTACCTTAAAGCCAGAGCCAGTATTTCTCACAAGGACAGAAACATCACCATATGCTCGCTCGTTGTCTGCCAGACCACTGCTTTGTTTAGGGGTATGCTGCATCATAACATACCACCCACCTTCCTGCAATTTGAGAGGGTAAGACCTGTTGTTGAATGTTGTGCCTTCAGTACTGTCAACAATGCAAGTTGCTGAAAAACAGAAAAATGTATATATTTACAAATGAACAAAACATTCACCTATAAAATAAAATTTACTAATAAACATTAATCACCTAATTGATACTTAAAATTAATTTTGTCATATAAGTTAATGTTATATGATAAAAATAAAACAGTATTTAATGTGCTTACCAGACTGCTGTCCATTCAGCAACACCTGTGCTATACGTTCACTGGCAGAGTAGTATGGGTGTAACACAGCGGCAGCTTGAACCAATGAATTCAACTTAATATTATTCATCTGTGCAGCAATAACTGGTGTACTGACTGAGGCATTTACTGACCGCAGATCTGGGGCAAAGGTAACATCAAGTTTCACTTTATTACTTGGGCCACTGTGATTGGGGTTCTCATCAACATGAGGATAAACAAGATCTCGAATGGTAGCATACATTTTATAAGTAACATTCTTCCATGAATCAGGGACCTAAAATGAACAGAACAAACAGCTTAAAAAAAAACAAAAGACTAAATAAATAATATAAATGTAAACATAAATATAAATATGTATTACACAAAAGACTAAATACTTTTCTATTATACAAAATTATGTTACTCTTAATATATGTCTCCTGTAATTCAAACTACTTGTTTTTACATCTTTTTTATAATTATATCTTTTATATCAACACTGAGCCATTTCAAGCCAATCAAAAAAAAGATGCACCTGTAATGTAATAGTAAAATGAATGAACCTGTGCCCTGAGGTATACTTAGATTTTCTACTATTTTGAATGCTCATCACTACTTTTTTCATAGCACTTAATAATTATTATTTAATGGTACTTTCACTTGTGAAACTTACTTGTTGATATTCCCTCAAACGCCGTTTCGGAGTTGTATTCTCCTTCTTCAGTGAGGTTTGAATATGGAATGTGTCAAGTAGTCGGTAATTTGTAATGGTTTTTTTAGGTGACTGGTTGTGTGTGGAGGTGTGGAGATGGAACTCAACTCAACAAACTCAACACCGCAGAACAATACGAAATATACAAACACAACAAAGCACAACCAAACAACATACTCAATGACCATTTACAATTTAAATCAAACACACTATTCGACACAATAATACACAACACATACAACAATTCAGAATTCCGTGCCAACCCCCTTCCATCTCCACACCCCCACACAAAACCAGTCACCTAAAAAAAACGTTACAAATTACCAACTACTTGACACATTCAGTATTCAAACCTCACTGAAGAAGGAGAATACAACTCCAAAACGGCAAATTTGAGGGAATATCAACAAGTAAGTTTCACAAGTGAAAGTACTATTAAATAATAATGATTTTCTGTTAGATGAAACTACACTGCCCAACCCAACCTATGCTACAATCAGGCTCAGACCAGAAAGTGTTAAATTGTGGTACATCTCTGGGAATTGCTTACACAAGTATAGATCTAATAATTCACTTACATTTTGGTAAGTAACAGTCACAGAATATTTATCAAGCAAGTTAGCTTGAGCTGTAACATTGCGACAAGCTGGCAACAGTTGATTTCCTTCTTCAATCTGCTTGACACATGTTTTAGAAAGGGGCTCATCACGTACATACTGGAAGCGTTCATATGTCTGCCCTAATTTAGCCTGCAATAAGTACAAAACACCTTGAGAATTAATGCTTTCTTTATCGCCTTTTACTTCAGCGTAACAACAATAATGAAAGAATGGTACATAATAACTATCAAAATACGAAGATAAATTGTAACTGAGATTAAGCAATTATACAATTATAAACTGCAATATTGTAATTATAAAACTGTTATACAATTATTTCTATTATAATTATCTTGTTGTTGCATCCTCTTCGTTCACTTTATTAATTTAATAATATATATAAAACTTTCACTAATGAACTTACTGTTGTCACTTCCCAAACGTTTCGAGATGTTGTTTCTCTTCTTCAGTGGGTGTAATACATACTGTCAATTACAGAATAACCGTTACGGAAAAATGGTGTGTATGGTGGGGGTTGATGGTGGGAAGGGATTGGCGCTGAGGTTTGAATTGTGTGTGTGGATCAGTATGTCGAATAGTGTATGTGATTTATAATGTATTTGTTCATTTAATATGTTGTTGTAGTGTGTGATATCTGTATATTTCAAATTGTTCAGCTGTGTTTAGTTTTCTACTTTTAGGTAAGTAGTGTAATATTTCCATGTTGTGTTCTATGTTTGTGTAACTGTGGTTTTCGTTATATAAATGTGTGGCGAATGTGGAATGTATGTAGTTTGTGGTGAGGGCTTTTAAATGTTCAGAAAATCTGGAAGAAAAAGATCTTCCTGTCTGGCCGATGTAGAATTGTTGGCAATCATTACAATTTAATTTATAAACCCCTGTTTTGCTTTATGTGTCAATGTCTTTGTTAGTATTATTTATGTGTTTTCTAATGGTGTTGTTGGTTCTGTAGGCTACTTTATAATTGTGTTTCCTAAATGTGTTTGCAATTTTATGTGTATTGGAACTGTAGTATGTAAGTGTTATGTATTTACTGGGTTGTGTGCTGTTGGTCAGATGTGTTTTACTTTTTGTGTTGAGGATTCGTTTGTGTAGTTTATTTATTAATTCGGGGTTGTATCCATTTTTGACTGCTATGTATTTAATTGTGTTTAATTCATCTTGGTAGTCATGTGTGTTTAGGGGTATTGAAGTGAGCCTATGGAGCATGTAGTTGAAAGCTGCATGTTTGTGTTGAGTTGGGTGGTTGGATGTGTTGTGTATGACCATGTCTGATGTGGTGAGTTTTCTGTATATTTTGTATGTGTGTGTGTTGTTTGTTTTGGTGATTGTAAGGTCTAAAAAGTTTATGCTGTTATTTAATTCTATTTCAAGTGTGAATTTTAATTTATGATGTATAGTGTTAATGTATTTGTGGAAATTTTCTATTTGTCTTTTAAACAACACACAAGCACCTGCACACAAAATAGCTAGATATTTAGATAAATTGATCAGAAATAGCAGAAATTTAACAAACAACACCACTGTCAAAAATAATTTAGATCTAGTGAATAAAACTCAACATGTACACATTCCCCACAATTCCACACTTGCTTCATTCGACATAACAAACCTATACACCAATGTTCCCATAAAAGAAACCATAATTACATTAGAACAATTACTACAAATAAATAACACACCTCAAACACGCATAAAAGAGATCATCCATCTACCTAAAATTATCACAGATCAAAATTATTTCGCACACAATAGCATGTATTACACACAAACAGATGGACTACCCATGGGCTCCCCTATATCAGGTATACTAGCAGAACTATTTATACACACCATAGAACAGAAACACATACTGAACAACAACAAATACACCGATAAAATAATATATTGGCACAGGTATGTTGACGACATTTTACTCCTTTACAACGGCAACAAAAGACAAATAGAAAATTTCCACAAATACATTAACACTATACATCATAAATTAAAATTCACACTTGAAATAGAATTAAATAACAGCATAAACTTTTTAGACCTTACAATCACCAAAACAAACAACACACACACATACAAAATATACAGAAAACCCACCACATCAGACATGGTCATACACAACACATCCAACCACCCAACTCAACACAAACATGCAGCTTTCAACTACATGCTCCATAGGCTCACTTCAATACCCCTAAACACACATGACTACCAAGATGAATTAAACACAATTAAATACATAGCAGTCAAAAATGGATACACCCCGAATTAATAAATAAACTACACAAACGAATCCTCAACACAAAAAGTAAAACACAGCTGACCCACAGCACACAACCCAGTAAATACATAACACTTACATACTACAATTCCAATACACATAAAATTGCAAACACATTTAGGAAACACAATTATAAAGTAGCCTACAGAACCAACAACACCATTAGAAAACACATAAATAATACTAACAAAGACATTGACACATAAAGCAAAACAGGGGTTTATAAATTAAATTGTAATGATTGCCAACAATTCTACATCGGCCAGACAGGAAGATCTTTTTCTTCCAGATTTTCTGAACATTTAAAAGCCCTCACCACAAACTACATACATTCCACATTCGCCACACATTTATATAACGAAAACCACAGGTACATAAACATAGAACACAACATGGAAATATTACACTACTTACCTAAAAGTAGAAAACTAAACACATCTGAACAATTTGAAATATACAGATATCACACACTACAACCAAACAACATATTAAATGAACAAATACATTATAAATCACATACACTATTCGACACACTGATCCACACACACAATTCAAACCTCAGCGCCAATCCCTTCCCACCATCAACCCCCACCACACACACCATTTTTCCGTAACGGTTATTCTGTAATTGACAGTATGTATTACACCCACTGAAGAAGAGAAACAACATCTCGAAACGTTTGGGAAGTGACAACAGTAAGTTCATTAGTGAAAGTTTTATATATATTATTAAATTATTTCTATGTTGGTTATTTACTACTAACAATATTTTCCTCTTTTATATTGTCATCAAACATAATTTCTTGAATTCTAGTAATATTAGTAAATTACTATTTTAGCATGTGTGCACTGTTTAAATTTATATCCTGTTTTTAATTTATATCATCACTTTTTATGAGAGACAAACATTATTATTAACAGAAAATTAAAAACAAACCTTACAACTAAAATTATTTATATTCAACAGAATGAATATTATTATTAATGCATTACTTTAATAGTTATTGAAGCTCCTGATTCACAATTGTGGCCCATAGTAATCTGTGCATTCACAGATGAGTTTGGATTGGCATTGAGTGCTTTGATGAAATTAACAAGTGGTACATTAGGCAAGAAGCTAGAGGCAGCAAGACAGATCTGTAAAAGAACAGCAATATTTAATTAATTGACAACTATCCAAATATAAAGTAAAAAACCTTATTCCTTAAAATCAGGGTCGGATTTAGAAAATGTGGTTTAGAAAATCCCTAGGCTGAAAATGTGGTGCAGGCCCCCCAACTACCATCTACTGAGGGGTCCAGGTCCCACCCCTGGAAAAATTTGAAAAGTATATCTTCCAGAACTGCAAATAAAATCATTGTTAAGTGTACAAATTAAATGGGGATAGACTGTTTTTTGTAAATGTTCAATACTATTGTAAACAATTTAATGGTTTCAAGGTATCCCAGTGTACAATGGCATTCTGTAATCTATGAAAATAATAATAAAATATTGCACTTCTTTTTGTATTACACTCAAAAGATGTTAAACACAGAATAAAAATGCATGAAAAATGAAACAACTGATTACCAAAGGAAAGTAAATCAATGTCATTGTAATTTCTGCTTGTAATAGGGTATATAGTCATTGTAATAGGGTACATTTTACATTGTACAAATCTGTAAGTAAATCATGATTTTTACTGCATCATAAAATGACTGTTGTATACTACTTTCATTAGGATTTGGTTTCATTTATTGGCAGTCACCTACACTTAATATTAACAAATTTACTCATAACATCTTCATAAAATACCTGTTTCAAAATATCACTCTCTAGGCTCATAAGGGATAAAGAAAGTTCAGCCTCTCTTCTGACATGGTTCTCCAGAGCCTACTTTTAATAAGTTTCAACTTTGACAATGATATTTCACCACTGCTATTGATAACCATCGTTGACAAAAACATTCAAAGTGCCACTTCCACATTAGGAAATATTCTAAAGGGGTTAGGTTATAAAAAAGGAGTCTTAATCAAACCTTAAGGGATTCATGATATTTCTGTCAAAATATAATGAGTCTCAGTACAATGAATGTAGTTTGAGATGAATTTTAAATTTAAGTGTGCGCTTTCCCCCCACTTTACCCTACACATGGCTCATTGTGTAAGTTACACATACTACCTTTTCCTCTAATAACTTCTACCATTCTCTGAAACATGAACCAAATAATTTTTATACAAGTTGGCTGTCCTTTTTTTTTCTTTTCATTTGTGGTAGGCCCCTAGGCTGCAGCCTATGTAGCCTAAGCTTAAATCCGGCACTGCTTAAAATACTGACATACCAAAGATACTTCATCTAATTCAAATAGGTACAGTATAATATTTTTAAGTACATATGGATGTGTGATTCAAAAATGTTACTTCATGTAACTTATGTACTTTCATTACATTTCAGAGTTTTGAAGTACACAAACTCAACAACACAACAAAACTTTAATACTTATTTTTTTTTTTTAATACTTAATGAAAATAATCATGCATTCAAATGCAGTGAAAAGTGTACCATACATCATTAACATTCCACTGAGTAGTCCTACATTATAAATTGTATATTAAACAAGTGAACCTGCAGGTTGCAGTGTTGAAGTGAACCTGTTGTTGAACAGTGTTGAACCTGTTGAAGTGATACCTGCAGGAAGTAGCAATAGTCTGAGAGTAAATAAGTAAATAAACATGGTTTGAACATGGTTTAACTCACAAACAGAATTAATACAGTACGTGACATCAGTTACTTGATCAAGTAGGGTGTAAAGTCAACAACACAACAGCTCGTCTACCAACAATAAAGAAACATTGGAAAACTGATAAAGGTAGAGGAAAATCTTGGTATGACTTACAAATTTCCAGAAAGTTTTCCAGGTAGTCTATGCAAAAGTTATAGTGAAAGTATTAGAATGAGGCATTGGAAAGGGATATTTACAGATTTTTCATGAAATATATACAAACTTACAGCTTAGATTTTATGTTACTAAACAAAATACGATTAGAAAAGGTAGAATGGCAGCAAGGTCAGCCTATCATCAAACCCATTCTCTAATTGCCATTCAAGGATGTATTCAGACAATTAGAATGGAGAAAAAATTAATTCATACTTTTCAGTTTGAGATTAGCTTATGATAGAGTGTTGTTTATTACGAAGAATTTAATTAAAGTCAAAAAGACTGATCTGAGAATAAATATGGAAAGACAGATATTGTCTTATTAAATATAATATTTAATAAGTTAGCTTCAGTTAAGGCAGTGAAAATTAATGGTAAGTGGTGGCAGACATGAAAGCAAATTAAAAATATTTTGGTATAATAACAACACACAATTCCAGACATTTTGGAGTGCACAGAAAAGCATGGAAAGGATTCAACTAGGAATAACAATGCAACATAAGACACATTTAAATGGATATCCACTCAAACTAGAAAAGATTGATATCATTCGCTTGATAAGAAAATAAAATGGAGACGAGCTAGACATCTGGCTAGGTGAAAAGACAGAAGATGGTCATGACATTTGCAAGGCAGCAAGCCTTGACAATTGGCCCTTTCCAAGATGGAAGAACAATTTTGTTGAGTACAGTGGTACTGTAAAGTGGGCAAAATTTGCTCAGGATCATTGGAAAATGAAGCATTCACACAATTTGCTTAGCAACTGACAGACATATGGTAATAATGATGATGATACGATGATTTTATATGTACACACACAGTGGCGTAACTCCACTTTTTGGGCACCCACAGGAATCCTTTCCTGACCCCCCTTACTACCTTTACTTAATTCATGCCATCGTTTCTGCTTGAATGTTAACACCTCATTTCCTTGTAGTAAAGTAACAGTAATAAAATGAGTATATTTGTTTTTGATGTTAAATACATTGGGGAAATATGGTTTTACTTAATTCAGTGGTTTATAGCCACTCAAAAAAAATTAAGGGAAATGTTTGCGCAGGCCACCCTAGTCTGCAGCCCCCTCGCATTGTGGCCCTGGCTGTCATGCCACTGTACACACATAAGTTTGTATTTATGCCTGCTGTGTGTGTACTTGTAACATATAAAACATATCTTACATTGTGTTTCAGGTAGTATTACACAAATCTTTATATTGGACATATAATTATGTCAACAATTTAATATGATAAATGAAAACTGAACCAAATTACCATGAATTTGTGTGTGTGTGTGTGTGTGTGTGTGTGTGTGTGTGTGTGTGTGTGTGTGTGTGTGTGTGTGTGTGTGTGTGTGTGTGTGTGTGTGTGTGTGTGTATGTGTGTGTGTGTGTGTGTGTGTGTGTGTGTGTGTGTGTGTGTGTGTGTGTGTGTGTGTGTGTGTGTGTGTGTGTGTGTGTGTGTGTGTGTGTGTGTGTGTGTGTGTGTGTGTGTGTGTGTGTGTGTGTGTGTGTGTGTGTGTGTGTGTGTGTGTGTGTGTGTGTGTGTGTGTGTGTGTGTGTGTGTGTGTGTGTGTGTGTGTGTGTGTTGGAATTGTCGTAAACAGCTGTAATATAATGGCACTTTTTATTAGGCATATTACAAACGTCTTATCAATATTTTATATAGAAAAAACAATAACAGCACTTGTAAGCTGTCAACCAGTAATACTATTACCTGAGCAGGTTTAGTGTGAGATGTCTGCTGTGCAGGAGTCTCGCTGTAGAAGACAAGAAGTCGGGAAGTATTAGAGACAGGACTGGTCGCAACAGCTGCAGTAGCAATGATGTGAGCGTCTGTTTGACCTTTAAATTCTGCAGCAACATCAATGACATATGCAGAACTGTCTGCAATGTAAAACACAAAATTGCTTAAGTAAAAAACAGTATTAGTGATTATAAGAAAAACAAAATTATTCTCTAAAAGTATGCAACAAATATAGCTTGTTCCATTTAAACAGTCTGTTGTTCATTCCATCAGTAAATAATATGCTGATAAAGTAGAATTTTTGCTATATACAGTTCACTACAAATTAAAAGTTTGATTTCTATTTCAACAGTCATACACAGTTCTAATTATTTTTAATAATGCAAATATTTTACAGTTTTCTAATGACTTTTTTAACACTTTAATATTTGATTGCTTGATTTTATAAGAATTCTTCCCAATTTATACTATCATAAAAATGACACTTTGCTGTAACAAAAACCATCATTATCACCTTGTAAATTCGCAGAAACCCTGGACAAGAGCTGTTTGCGTCTGTTCTCACTATCTGGAGAGGTATTAGAAGGTAATGCATTGTTGCTGTTTGCATCTTCAGCAGAATCCTCAGCACTTCTCTCTGGTACATCTTTGTAGTTTTGTTTTGAAGGCTTTCCAGAAGCTTCTTGACTACTGTCATGGTCTTGTCCATTATCTGTACACCATAAGAACATGTCAGTTTTTATCACGGTTATGACAGTGTGTCTAACTTGAGTTGCCAGCACACTGGTTTACAAGAAAGTACCAGTATAAGAGTAGAGAATACACTGCAAAGTTTATACCATAATTGTCAGTCGTCAAAATTGATACTATATAAACGCTAAATGAAAAATTCATCTAAAGTCTTATAGAATACTGAATACTTAGTATAAGACAAGTTCTTTCTTTAATTCAGGTTGAAAAATACATGTTTTAACTTCCAGTACAATTTAGCCTTTTTATTTCTAATGTGGAACATTACATTATCCCTCTTTATATCTCCATATTTAATATAAGTCTCTGAACTTACTAAGTCTATATAAGTCTAGGTAAATTCATTAGCTAAATGTCTGAATGACTACACACACATACTTATAAAAACTACATACATTACTTTGGTTACACATATCTGAACAAGATACATGAACAGTTATATGCACAATATAATTACCAAGACTAATGGTGAATTTAGCAGTATTTGCTGTTGACAGGCCAGGCATGTAGACAAGATTAATACTTTTCTGAATATTGTTAGATTCTGTGAGGGGGAACAGAATTTTTCCAAGATCATTATGTTTCAAGAATGATGTGTAGTATTGTGCTAGGTCTAAAGTATTTTCTTCACTTGTATAACTCAGTTTAAAAGCAAATCCTGTGTTTTCTTTGCCAACCACTTTGTCATACTGAAAAAAAATGTGCACACTTAGAAACAAAGTTTCAAGTTTGTTCATAACTTCTCACACATGAATACTTACTCATTTATAGACAAATGCTCCATACACTCACAGATAAAAGCCTTAATGTTCAACAAAAAAGTAGTTGTAATAATAGGCTCAGTAACAGTAGCCAGGACCATATTTCTCTATAAGTGGAATGATAGCCTTCAGGGGCTTTGCATTCCAGTTGTAAAAATAATGTTTTTAACTGATTTTGTGACATTGAGATAAAAAATATATAAACACAAGTACTTGGTTCATTCATAAGCATTTGCAGGATGTCTACTGTCATCCTTCTAGGAGGTGATTGATATAATAAGTAGGAACAATATTCCCCTTAAAAACTGCAAATTGTAATGTGAAAGCCTATCAAGGTTTAAAAAAGTATGCAGAAGATAAAGTTATGATAGTGCGTCCAACCTGAGTTGCAAGTACACTTCATTACAAGCAGGGATAAGAGTAAAGTATCCACTTGATAATTTTATGCCATGGTTGTTACAGTCATTAACTTAATTGGTATAGGAGCTACTGAATTTAACACAGAAAATTCAAAGTTCATTCGTTTACCTAGTCTGTAGGCTCTATATAAATCTTTTGTCAATTAATTAAGAAATGAAAGATATTTTTATCTGCTTTAGATATAAAGTGAACATTACAAAGGGATAGATCACAGAACATGTTTTTAGTTATAGACTGTCACATCACATCAATACTGTAAATGCTTTGAAAATGTTATATATCACTCAATATCACTCATGTTTATAATTTAAATAACAACGCTGTGATGATACTAAGTACACACCTGGAAGTTTGGGAAAAATATAGGACAGATTTGTCTTTCTAATTTGACTTTATCTGTCATATTAAATTTCTAGATTCCCTGACATGTTACACTCAGAGAAAAAGGGGGAGTTTTTAAAGGTATAAAAAAGCTTTGCCATAAATCATTATATCCTTAGTGTCATAATTCTCAGGCTCAAACTAAAAAACACAGCTTAGAATAACATTGATGACACTAAGTATTATGAACTGAATTTACAACATTATGTGTGTGTGTGTGTGTGTATATATATATATGCCATTGTTAAAATGATATACATAAAAAATAAAAATCACTATTTAGAAAGAGAAGAATTATTAAGATCTTGAGTCTGAAATTCTGAATGGGGAACTCACTTCGAGGACATGATGGGGGCCTCAAAGGTTTTAAATGCAGCCCTACTAGTAGCTTTCTGGGGCTAAAATCACATATATTAAAGGCCTGAAAAAGTATTCCAGTTATATGACAAGATTTAAAATATTTATGTAACTACTGTTTACTTTAAACATATTAACTGGTTACAAATATTTACTTACATTCACCAAATGTGACAATCATACTTACAATAGGATTTTGTCTAATATTTGGCAACTTGTTCTTGTCTTCAGAAAGTGGTCTGAGGTTGTAAATATCATATGGAGATGTGTATGCCTGTACACTGTAATGTGCAAGATTCTTCTCGTCATCAGTGGACAATGGCTGTACTGTTACTTGTACTCTGTTGTTGTTTGTGTCTACATCAACTTTGGAACGAATAGGAGCATACAATTGTAAGTTTTTATCAATGCCAGCAACATGTACAGTGTGATCAAATGGTGTTGTAAATCCATATCTTGACATAGCTCTTGAAACGTACCTAAAAGCAAGAAACAAACAAAACATAGATTCATCCAAAATATTTAGAAGTCTTTTTCTATTTAAAATGAAAGTAACTGATAATATTTGACACTTATATTTTCTGTGTTTGTATGTCTATCCCCAAATTAAATTTGTATTGTCAACCCTGATTAAAAGGGCGACCTTGCCAACACTGATGTGTTATAGACCTATGCCAGGTACTGTTGTGACAAACACTATAAACAATCCACAGAATCCAGACATAATAGATCTATTTAATCAAGAACAACATAAACTGTAATAAAACACACACACACACACTCACATATATTCAATCACTTTCTGCTACAGTTTGTTTCTTGATATATATAAAGTAATTTAAAATTTATATTTATATTACCTCAAGATATTATTTTTCCTTATTCGGAACATGTTTCGAGAGCTCCCCTGCTCTCATCCTCAGCCTTCGCGATCTTGCATCTGGTGAAGTATTTGTGTGTTGGCTGGATGCTATTAAGGTTTCTTGTTGGTCTCTGGTATTTTAAAGTTGTATTATTGTGTGTGATTGTGGTATATGTATTTGTATTTTGTGTATTTTCGATGTTGAGTGCTTTGAATATTGTGTCATGTTTTGTATTGATTTGTATTTGTTCAGGTACTAGTTTGTTTTGTGTTTTATGTTTGTATATTTGTAAATTTTCCCAAATGTTCATTATGGTGCCTTTGTATGTGGTACCATAATTGTGTGTGTGTGTGTGTGTGTGTGTGTGTGTGTGTGTGTGTGTGTGTGTGTGTGTGTGTGTGTGTGTGTGTGTGTGTGTGTGTGTGTGTGTGTGTGTGTGTGTGTGTGTGTGTGTGTGTGTGTGTGTGTGTGTGTGTGTGTGTGTGTGTGTGTGTTCAGGATGTGGACGATGACGATGATGATGTCTTGATTCCCTAGTATATCGTTAGTTGTCATGGGTTGTTCTGTTTAGTGCTTGATGATGTTGATGCTGATTCTCTGTCGCTAATCAAACCAACATAGTGTCCCTGTGAGAAAGTTATTAGCATCTGTCCCTCATTCAAAACTGTTTGAGGTATTTGGTATTTCTGACATGTCAGATATCTAAATATGCCTTTTCTAACAGTTGAATGAAAACTGAGAAATCAATTCACTCGTTCAATAATACTATTTATTATTATTATTATTATTATTATTATTATTATTATTATTATTATTATTATTATTATTATTATTATTATTATGAAATATAATTCACTTCAGTTACACTTCCTACTTCACAGTGGCAGACTTAGAACTTGGCTGAGGGGCACGCAATCGAAAACTTTCATGAAACTGGTCAGAGGAAAACATGCATTCCCCTGTTTGATTATGTTATCCTTAGAACATGCTTTAAAATCATCACTTCTCCTTACCCCATGTTCAACTGCTTAACCCTCTGTGACCCCTCTTTCCTTTTTATGCATTTTTTTTTTTTTTTTTTTGAATATAAAACAACTACTTTGATTTTAACCTTTTTTCTTTGAAAGAGAAGCCACAAGTCAATTAGGACTAGGCTGGAGCCTAGAGAAGCAAAATTTGTGCCGGGTCCAGTATGACGGGACTTGCAATGAAACTCAGCTGTAATAGACCAATAACAATTTTATTTTATGCCCAGATATAACAGTACTAAATTAGAACAGCATGTGTGCATAATAACAAGCATGTATAAATATAAAGCATAACAAGTGTGTATAAATACAAATATAACAAGTGTGTATAAGTATAAGCACCACAAGTGTATATAAAATCAGTCAATACATGTATACACAATTATAAAATTCTCTCCCATCTCGTGGCTAGCTAGACACAGACAACATAACAACACACACAGAACATAAGGTACACAAACTCACTACTACATTAATTCTAGCACCAATGCCCCAGGAATGCACCAGCCTTGCAGGCAGTGTAACCGCAATACTCAGAACCAGCTGTGATAAAATATTCATGGCCGAATTGCATAAAGGCCAAACCCCCAGAAAAGGATGAGAAAACTCATAACTCATAAATAAAACCGGACCGCCCATTTGCATAGCATACTACTGATCAAACCCATCATGAGTGTGTGAACCTTAAGTTCCTTTCACAATATTAAATAAAATTGACAGAACTACATCACCTGATTTCAAATAGTGATTACAGAATTCTAAACAGTTATCTTACTTCACAAATTCCGAAGGAATCAAAATCCTTGTGTACTTTACAAACAGAAATTCATCACTCGAGGCTTTACAATTTCAGAAAATTTTGACAATAAATGTTTTACCAAAAATAATGAGTACATGTTTTATAGTTAAAGAAAATTAAACGGCAGATACTACCATGACAAGTCAATTAATATGTGTTTGCCAGTTAAGAAAAGCAATCAGTATAGCCCTTGTGCAAGGAGCAAAATCAACATATATATATATATATATATATATATATTCCAGAAAAATAGCAATTATTTCTATCAACCCCAAATGACTATATAAATATAATTAAAATAAAATAAAAACAATAAGGTGGTTGTGCTCTGGCATCTGTGGTAGCGCGCCAGCATGTAGTTGACAAAATTTGACCGGCCTCCAACCTGTCTGAGGTTGCACCAGCATGTGTCAGAGAAAAAAAAACAAAGTCCCCTTTTTAAACCCCGGAAAACGTCAAAAAAAAACCCGGATAACGCCCAGCCCTTAAATGTGAAACCCCTGGTGAAGTTACAATATATATGTCCCTGTTCCAGCCGGAACAGAGCTACTAACCTGTACCGTGAATTTTGTAAAGAGTTAAAGGCATGTATGATATGGAACAGTAAAATGTTCAAGATTGAAAGTGTCTGGCACGCTCCCCCAATGCAACACACAATTACAGGCAGTGCACCTATTATCATGTGAATGAGTTATAAAGGTGTTCTTGAATTTAATTAAAAATGTTCAGAGTCGTGATCAGCAGCTCCCCTTGCTAGCAGACAGTCAGGACACGTGGTCACATGGCTTCAAATATGTTTAAAGTAAACGGGCGCACTGCCGGCCCGGCCCCAAAAATAAAATAAAAGCGTGAATATCACCTTAGAAATGCTGGCGAGTACTACATGGAAAATCAGTCTCCAGCTCCCTCTTCGTACAAGATCTTGCTAATGGTCCTTGTCTGATGCAGATGATCGGCAATCAGCAAAGCCAAGTTCCGGCTTAGTTCGAGAACCCGGGAGTCGATTTACGCTTTACCAAGCCATGCAGACGGATACAAAACTGCGTCGTAAGTTCGAAGAGAGAGAGAGAGATCGATGTATTTCTCCGTGGGGGCAGTGAGTTGAACTCGCCGTCCGCAGCGGAGCGAGGCGAGCCTTCAGCACGAGCTGCGCGCGCAACCGCCCCTTTATCTCATAGTACAAGGTTCACCTAGCATACTCGCGTTCGCGTTATATTACAATAAAAAAACTTTAACTAAAATCTTCGATAGCCGGCTTTACGCCGGCACACCCCCACCCCGAAAGGGCAACCCAGTTGCCCCACTCAAAAACTCGGGAGGTACCCTGCAGTGTACCCCCCCCATCTTAAATACTCTGGTGGACATCGTGGGTAAGTTGGCCAGACAGACTTGCTCCCAGGAGCACCACCATCCCCATGCGACCCTCTCCGCTATTCCAACCCCACGGGACCACCCCAACACGTCACCCTCTCCGGTGACCATCACCTACTCCCACCGGTCCCACTCACATATTTGTCCTAAGACCCAACAAGGCATCTCACACCTTGATATGTGAGCGACCGTACTACCTCTCGTCCATCTCTCGGACCGACCAGCCACATGCACCCACAAGGCATCTCCAACCTTGCCATATGGCTGGCCCACTTCCCTACACAAGGGCGGACGGCCCCGCTTGGCCAGACAGAGAGGACCGCACCAAGGGCACACGAACATTAATCCCATCGTTACTCGTTCGAATACCACATAACTAGAGGGGGTTCACCTTTCTACGGCACCTATTACACAACTTTTCTTTCAACAAAAGAACACCAGGAAAACAACCGGAGAATGCGGCATGGCACGGACCCTATAATGAACAACATCAACCTCAACAACTATTAACAACCAACAACAGCACACCATCACTCCATCTAACCTTTAAACAGGGGAAACTAACGATCTCAAAGACCACGACCATCTCGAGGACCACACTCTACTGTCTTCCTTATCGATAGTGTTTTTTTTTTTTTTTTTTTTTTTTTTTTTTTTTTTTTTTTTTACTAAGGGCAGGGGTAGGAAAATCGGGAAGATGAAACGGGACAAGGATCATTAACGGGTCAATAGTTAGGACTAAGGGTAAGGACCTGGTTCCCTCCGAAAATGAGGATGAATGGAGGAAACCAAGGCTCGCGTGGGCAGGGGCGCAACCCTGAAATAGATGAACACCACTGGGAGTGTTGGGAACATCTACCCGCTACCCGTTAACCTCTGCCTCTTACCTTTCTATGACACACTTTAGGTATTCGCTCCTTTTGGACACCACTCTCTAAGAAATTATCTCGTGTTGAGCTGTACTGACTGGTTTCTTCGGAATCAGAATCAAGGCAACTTACCTCACTACCTTCACTCCGCTTTCGATTATGCTCGTCGTCTAACTCCTCTGCTACAATTTCTTCCTTTTCTACAATTTCCCCTTCTTCGTCCACACAATCCAGACCAACCTCCTGACACTGCACCTCCTCAGTATCTTCCCATTGCTCCTCTGATCCATCTCCAACCTCCTCTCCGATCTCATTTTCATCAACACGTTCATCACCAACGTCATCGCCATCACTTCCACTACCACCATCTGAACACTGCACATCCTCGTCCTCCTCTAGTTGCTCACCTGGTCCACCTGAAACTTCCTCCCGTTCCTCGGAATCCTCAACACTACTTACAGAAGGCGTCTGCACATCTTCACACACTACATCACTCTCACTCACAAACTCTACAACGCTGCCACCAAATTTCTCCTCAACTTCTACCTCATCTACTTCTACTACACTTGCGGCATGGACATCCCCTTGTCCATCCACAACCTCAGAAACACTTGCAGCCCGGACATCCCTGTGTCCATCTGCAACTTCAGACTCTACAGTCTCCCTAACACCTACAACTATACTCACCTGCGCAGCATCTGCAGACCGCTCTTCTGACTCTTCTGTCGATTCCACTCCTTGACCACTTTCAGCAACCACAACGTCCTCAACATCTTCCACCCTGGAATCCAGCTGTCCAGGTTCATGTGCAATGACTAAATTAATTTCGACTGGCGATGGTGATGTTACAGGATCTGGATCCCTCACGAACCGAGATGTAAATACCGGAACAAATTCTGCGGCCTCTGGATTCAACCATGACGTCCTCTTTGAGTCCGGTAATTCAGTATTAACTGACGCGTTCTTATCCTCTTGTATTGTTCCCACGAAGTAATTACGCTCTTCTACTTCTGCTTCCTCTTCTTCATCTACTACTCTCTTAGGCACTTGTATTTCCTCTGGAACCTTTAAACTCTCACTCTTCTGCAAATAAGAATGACGCCTAACTACAGGCTCCCTACTTGCCGATGTTTGTTCCCTAATATAATTTCTTCTTCCCCTGTTAATTTCATATTTCTTGGTTTTCTGTGCTGTAGCTGTTGTTACCGTCTTCACACTTGCCACCCCCTTGTAGCCTCCATCACTTCCGGAATATTCAGGCTTTCTAAGCGTCTCTTGGGTTCTCCTCCAACCACCATGTTTGTCCCTTTTGGCTCTTCCTGATGAACCGCTGGAGTATTGGACATCGGTAGCCTCTTTTCCCCGGTACTCGTCAACCTCCTTGACCGTTCCTGAAAGCACACACAGTCGCTCAAGGTCCGCAAAACAACGTGGACAGTCTGCGAATGCCAAACGAGATCTCCCCTGGGGAGTCAGTCCTTCCAGAATCGCTTGTATCACTTCTGTTTCGGGCAACCCCAATCTTAACACCCGGGCAGCTTTCCGTATATCGCGCACGAAGTCTCCTAACACCTCTCCGTAGGCCTGTGGGCGATAGAATCTTTCCAACTCAAGCTTGGCGTGTCGTCGAATGGGTAGGAAGAAGTTCAACACCTCCCCATGGAAAGCATCAACACTGTCACCCCGACGCAGAGCCTTGGTGACCAGATCAGCCAACGTACTCCGGCAATACGGGTATATAAGAGACAAGACCTCCCCATCGGACACCCCCGGGAAATCTGCCACCTGCAGGACCAGGTCCAAGAAAACCAACAGCTGGTCCTCATCAAATCCATTCACCACCGGAAATTTCTGGAGAACGCCTGAAAGAGGGTGGGGCAATTGGTAGCATACCGCCGCCAGAATTGCACAATTCAAAACAAACAATCATAAAACAAATCCCCACTAAACACCTAACACAGACATAACCTACAAAACATATTAACAAGAATTGGAAAAACTCAAGTACTGTCCTTCCTTTGAGTAGACCCCCGGGTTCTCTAGCGCTGCGGAAACCTGGCCTATTCTGGACCATTCACATCCACGACGGAAGGAGACAAGAGACAAGCAACAATACTAAACACACATAACATCAAACAGCAACTCGACCCACATGCCGTACCAACACATAAATCACAACAACCAACTAACAATCAACTGAAAGTCCTAATTCGGGAATGAAAAATACTTAGACATCAACCGGACACAAGTCGGTTCCGGTACCGATTTCCGATCGGGCCATACCGCATCCCGTCAATATAACACGCTAAACTCCAACCCCGGATCAACATTCCATCTTCCAGACCACGCTTGCGACTCCCCAGCCATACAAGCTATCAAAAAAATTTTTTTTTAAACACCATTAACCGCCTCAGTGGTGCGACCCGACTCACAAATTAAACAACTTATAACTAGCCTACACGGGCCTATATCAACTATGTCACAACAATCGCATTAATATTTCCGAGTCTGCAAGCCCCGTCACACACCCGGACCCAAGGGTTCAAGCCTAGAATGAACCACGCTCTGAGCTACCATTTGTGGTAGCAGACTTTATAAACCACGCTCTGCGGTACCATTTGTGACCCCTCTTTCCTTTTTATGCATTTTTTTTTTTTTTTTGAATATAAAACAACTACTTTGATTTTAACCTTTTTTCTTTGAAAGAGAAGCCACAAGTCAATTAGGACTAGGCTGGAGCCTAGAGAAGCAAAATTTGTGCCGGGTCCAGTATGACGGGACTTGCAATGAAACTCAGCTGTAATAGACCAATAACAATTTTATTTTATGCCCAGATATAACAGTACTAAATTAGAACAGCATGTGTGCATAATAACAAGCATGTATAAATATAAAGCATAACAAGTGTGTATAAATATAAATATAACAAGTGTGTATAAGTATAAGCACCACAAGTGTATATAAAATCAGTCAATACATGTATACACAATTATAAAATTCTCTCCCATCTCGTGGCTAGCTAGACACGGACAACATAACAACACACACAGAACATAAGGTACACAAACTCACTACTACATTAATTCTAGCACCAATGCCCCAGGAATGCACCAGCCTTGCAGGCAGTGTAACCGCAATACTCAGAACCAGCTGTGATAAAATATTCATGGCCGAATTGCATAAAGGCCAAACCCCCAGAAAAGGATGAGAAAACTCATAACTCATAAATAAAACCGGACCGCCCATTTGCATAGCATACTACTGATCAAACCCATCATGAGTGTGTGAACCTTAAGTTCCTTTCACAATATTAAATAAAATTGACAGAACTACATCACCTGATTTCAAATAGTGATTACAGAATTCTAAACGGTTATCTTACTTCACAAATTCCGAAGGAATCAAAATCCTTGTGTACTTTACAAACAGAAATTCATCACTCGAGGCTTTACAATTTCAGAAAATTTTGACAATAAATGTTTTACCAAAAATAATGAGTACATGTTTTATAGTTAAAGAAAATTAAACGGCAGATACTACCATGACAAGTCAATTAATATGTGTTTGCCAGTTAAGAAAAGCAATCAGTATAGCCCTTGTGCAAGGAGCAAAATCAACATATATATATATATTCCAGAAAAATAGCAATTATTTCTATCAACCCCAAATGACTATATAAATATAATTAAAATAAAATAAAAACAATAAGGTGGTTGTGCTCTGGCATCTGTGGTAGCGCGCCAGCATGTAGTTGACAAAATTTGACCGGCCTCCAACCTGTCTGAGGTTGCACCAGCATGTGTCAGAGAAAGAAAAACAAAGTCCCCTTTTTAAACCCCGGAAAACGTCAAAAAAAAAACCCGGATAACGCCCAGCCCTTAAATGTGAAACCCCTGGTGAAGTTACAATATATATGTCCCTGTTCCAGCCGGAACAGAGCTACTAACCTGTACCGTGAATTTTGTAAAGAGTTAAAGGCATGTATGATATGGAACAGTAAAATGTTCAAGATTGAAAGTGTCTGGCATGCTCCCCCAATGCAACACACAATTACAGGCAGTGCACCTATTATCATGTGAATGAGTTATAAAGGTGTTCTTGAATTTAATTAAAAATGTTCAGAGTCGTGATCAGCAGCTCCCCTTGCTAGCAGACAGTCAGGACACGTGGTCACATGGCTTCAAATATGTTTAAAGTAAACGGGCGCACTGCCGGCCCGGCCCCAAAAATAAAATAAAAGCGTGAATATCACCTTAGAAATGCTGGCGAGTACTACATGGAAAATCAGTCTCCAGCTCCCTCTTCGTACAAGATCTTGCTAATGGTCCTTGTCTGATGCAGATGATCGGCAATCAGCAAAGCCAAGTTCCGGCTTAGTTCGAGAACCCGGGAGTCGATTTACGCTTTACTAAGCCATGCAGACGGATACAAAACTGCGTCGTAAGTTCGAAGAGAGAGAGAGAGATCGATGTATTTCTCCGTGGGGGCAGTGAGTTGAACTCGCCGTCCGCAGCGGAGCGAGGCGAGCCTTCAGCACGAGCTGCGCGCGCAACCGCCCCTTTATCTCATAGTACAAGGTTCACCTAGCATACTCGCGTTCGCGTTATATTACAATAAAAAAACTTTAACTAAAATCTTCGATAGCCGGCTTTACACCGGCACACCTCTAGTGTATTTCTCACACGGATCCATGTGTTATAAAGTCATCCTGAGATTAAATGAAATTTATAATTATTGATTTTAAACTTATCGAGGATTATTATCAGTACTTGGAAAATTCTTAATATCACTTGACAAGTACCTGCCCTTTGGAAGCACTGAATACTCAAATCCTTGGAAGTACAAGTTATTGCAGTGTTAATTCTTTAATCTGAACAATTACCTTGATTTCTATACTGGGTACATAAATATTTTATTATGTTCTGCCTTCCAACTGTCTTGTTTCACAGGGAAACATACAAAAATACTTATTGAACGTACATATAAATGCGCGTGCGTGCGCATGTGTGTGTGTGTGTGTGTGTGTACAGACAAGTGCATGTGTTTCTTTACTTACGTAAGTTCCATTTCTGCATTTGCATTGACATTATCAGGCACATTGATTTGGTCATTGCTGCTACTGCTACTGACAGGGTCAGGTTTCACTGTGGCTTGAACTTCACCTCCCCAGTAAAATAAAGTAGGAATGTTGTATGAATGGAAGAATGGTAAGCCAGATGCCAATGGGAAAGCAACAACTGTGTGCATCCTGTTGCTGTACTTGGTCACATTGAAGCTCTCGCCAGATTTTAAATTGTTTACAAGTTTCCTGAGCACTGAAATAAACACATACAAATTAAATTATTCAAAACTATAGTAGCCCATGTACAAATTACAGCCCAGAAACCATTACCTCCTCTCTCATAACACAAGTTATTTCTCATAATCTGCTCCGCTCCCCTACAGACACACACACACACACACATCTAGTAAGTCTAAAATTTCCCATTTATTTGTAAGGTGGGGTGACTTTGCCTACTTGGGGTGATTTTGCCTACTAACACTGAAAAAATATTGAATTCAAATTTCCCACTCATTCAGTGTTCCCAACAACACAGTGACCATGCATTCTACAGTCAATTTTTAGTTTATATTCTATGGAGTACAAAGAGAACGATGTATCTTCGGATGTACAGTTGGTAAATGAGTAAAATTCGAAATCATACAGGCATGGGCTGGAATGTTTATGGTTCAACTTCAGTACATTATTCTGTTGTTAAAAGGATTTTGGCAAAGGTAAGTGTTTTAATATATCTAGTTATGTATTGTTGAATGATCTTATGAATTAGAAGAACATAATTGCAATTATAAACTAGTTATGCTTCTTTTATTGACTCGGGTACAAAATCGATACAGCAGTGGGGTGACTTTGCCTATTGGTAAGAGGGCAAAGTCACCCCATATAAACTCATAATATACCTCTTAGGACCTTGTCCAACAAAATAAAGGGCATTTATACCAAAAAACCAGGGGGACAAATGAAGCCTAAATTTAAAGAGATTGTACCATCAGGTTTCAGGAAATGCAGCATCTTCCCCATCGACTGCAATGAAATTCTGAAAAGACTTCCATCTGATGATTGCAGTATATCCTCAGGTGATACAACACTGTCTGTTGATGTTGGGGAAGCTTTCCTTGAACATTTAAAAAAGAAAAGTGGAGAATTATTTAAAAATCACGAACACAACGAAAAAACTTAATGTGCCTCCTGGTAAAAGTATTTGTCTGAACGACTTTGTATGTTCCGGTTCTTCTCAAGATGTCGATAATGATTTATTTAGCATTGTATAATCTGGCAATTCTTCTTTCAATGTATCAGTAATAACAAGTGAAGAAGAAGTAGATGAGGCTGATGACGTTTTGAATGGTGATAGTGTTTGTCAAGCTTCAGTGACTGGTAAAAGTGATTATTGAGTTTGCGATTATGTTATTGTAAAGTATAATGAAGGACTGTTTCCTGGTCAAGTGTTAAATGTTTCTGTACAAGGTTTAACAGTGAAATGCATGGAGAAAGAGAAAAAAGCTTGGAAGTGTGGCCATCCAAAGAAGATAAACTCTTGTATAATAGGTGTGATGTTGTTAAAAAAATTGATGTGCAGGAAACCAGAAGAGGTTTCTATTACATTCATGAAATAGACAGTTTTGGACCTTGAATGTTTTGTAAATATGATTTCTATTTGAATATTTTTTTGTCAAGATGTAAATGTAAATATGTTTAGGTTTGTAAATATGTTTTGAAAATAATTGCTAATTGAAGAAAATAATTTTAAAATAAAACAAATTTATAAGTGTATTATATATCATTTGACACATTTTGGATAACAAGATATGTTGGGCAAGTACATATACATAATGTTTAACCATTTTAAATCAGTTTTCTGTGGGTGACATTGCTCTGTCTCCTAATATTAGGGGCATTACTAGTGGAAAATATGGTGTAGGCAAAGTCACCCCGATTAAGGGGTGAGTTTGCCTGGTTGGGTATTGTCTTTTTTAATAAATATATCCCTACATATTTTTTATTGTACATCATATGGTCTATGAAACTAAGGGTTTTAAGGGTGTTTCACAATTTTATATTTAAAAGTTCCTTACCCAAGACAAAAATAATTAATTTAAAAAAACGAGAATTTCAAAAACCAGGCAAACTCACCCCACCTTACGGTAACTCTTTATTCACTGACATTATTACTAGAGCATTTGGACAATCTCCAATCACTATATTCCTTGTAAATATTTTAATTCTTTTGAGGATAATAGAAATATCATTCTGATTCAGCAATTGACATAGGAGTTGTCATAATAATTTTCAATAATTTCATGGTTTCGCTAAAGACATCATTTAAACTATTGCTAGATAGTCATAAAAGCATGATTAGACTACCTACAATATTTTTGAAATTTTTCCTTAAATAGATTCAAGGAATCTACATGGAATATACAGACTTGAACAGAAGTTAATTCCACTTCAGTCAGTATCTTGTCTTATTGTAACATTGGATAAAATTCTACAACTGATTTGAAAGTTGATAACAAAAATGTATGGTAATATTAACTAAAGCTTCAGCTTCCAAGTGAGCTCTGTATGAAAGTCTTTCTTTGAACTAACAAATTACCACACCACATACTTCCCTGACTGTATAATATACCTACATTTGGAATAAATGAAGCCAAAATACAAAATCAGTATCTTCTAGAGGTCTGTGTAAACTGTAAGCCTCTTTACCACATTAAATTATGACAGTTTTCTTCAAATCCTTTAAAAGACTTGACTAATTTTACTAGATTCCCAAAAACAACATTTACTGTATGGATGTAGCTCCAACATGTAGCAACAACACCTGGCAATTTCCATTTTACAATTTCTTCTAATACATTGCATCTATGAGTAGATTTAAAAAAAAAAATATTGATTGTAGACTAACCTGAGAAAAAATTTTTACTTTAGCATTATGGCCTGTTGTAAATTTAACTGAAATGAGCATACTTATATTTTTGTTTGAACACCACTGGTAGCACCACTCATTACATTTGTGCCATCATAAGTTTGAGCGATTAGTTTAGAAGGTGAATTTGAACAGTTTACTCAACTCATTTTAAAAGCTGTCAACCTTTATTCAACTCTGTCATACCATCAGCCAATTTATCAGTGATTATTATGAAACTCCATAATCTCTCATGTATGTTTTCACTGTGGAAATATCTAACTATAACAACCACTTGACATTGATCTGAAATATCTGTAGCCTCATCACACTGAATTGCTAAAAGCTCAGTTTAATTTATTTGATTGTAATTGCTTGTCTACGTATCAAGCATACTATCTAGCATTTCATTTTGCACAGTCTTAGGTGTACCTTTAAAATTAGTTGCATTGTTAAAGTGTTATTTCAAATTTGTATCCAGTTATGATCAAAAATAAATTATTCCAACAAAACTCCATGATTATGAGAATCTTCTTTTCATTATGCTTCCTTAAAGCTAATTGCAGCTTTCCACAAAACTTTATACAATTAATTATGCCCTCTAATATGTACATATTTCTAGCTACCTGCTCATTATGATTCATGACAAACGAATGTAATCTGAAATTAATCTAAGTGAACTGCTATATTTGTTGAGACTAATAGAGCTAATTCAGTACAGTAAATTATATGATGTATAGAAACTTTGTGCTTCCTTTCCCTCTGATTTAAATGTTCTGTGTCCATAAAGTCTAATGCTGACCATTTTTTGCCCATTCCAACACAATAAAAAAAACACATGGAAAACAAAACAGATGGTTAAGTGTATCACATCCAGAAATCAAATTTAAGTTAATGTAAATTTCTTTAGAAAAATTATGAGTAAAGGTATGCGGTTCCTACTTATCTTGCTGTGTTAAATTTAACATAGATGTACGCCTTCCTGATATCTTAATTTTTTTAATTTGCCTTCTAAAAAAGTGTCTTTGAATTAAGTTTTAAAATATTGTTTATACTATTCCCCATCATTTTGGTACAAAACACTATCATAATATTTCAAGAATGTAGAAATATAAATAATGCAAATGAAAATGAATAAAAAGAACGAATTGAAAATAAAAACTTACTGTATTAAATATTGTATATCGAAAGTAGCAAATATTAAAGGATCATGCTATTATTAGAATAGTTGTATACCTAAGCCTACGTATATTTTACACTATATAGTGCTACATATATAGTTATACGATATAACACTATAAAAAATGTTAATTTGAGAAAGTTTATGATTTAATAGTTATTATTTCCTAATGACAGTGACTGGGAGTCTTTTGCTCTTGACTCCCTAAGCAGCACCCACCACTGGTCACAACTTACATGTACATAAAACCTATATGTAATGTTATGTTACAAGTGCTTCAGGACCTAAGTGATGCAATTGAAAATGGAAGTCATTGTAACTTTCAACTAACATCATGACTGATAACTGCCACTTATTTTAATTATCAAGATTAGAATAGACATACATTCATTTATGTAAGTATTTGTGTTACTTTATTCATAGTAAAAATTTTGAAATTACCATTTACTTAACATATGAAGTTTCAAGATGTTTTTATTTATAAAATTCATTAAATATTAAATATTTATATAATTTAAGTTAAAAATAAAGCTGAATCTTTCAACAACACACCTATGAAAGACTCATGACACAACCAGCAGAATGAACATATTTCTTAGAAGTTAATAAAACTGTGACATGAACTTGTCTAAGGTTGATTGGTGTAATTAATAGAAGACCAAATGAAATATGTAAGATTAAAAACATTAAAACACAAAGGAAATTTGGGTGATCAATTTTTGGAAAACAATGACAGAAATATATTTCTGTTCCCTCATAAATCATTTCCACCTTCTTATCCATAATAAAACTACACATTACTTACATTTAGGCGCCATTCCTAAGGTGTTATTGTCAAAACCAAACATATTCTTTCCAGCAAAAAGCTTAAGAAATACATTTCCTTCAACCTGTTCAGCTCTGTCACTTTCAATGTTGAGCAACTGTGCTACTTTTGCTGGGGTTAGGTTAACTTCATCAAAACTGTTATCATTATTGGATGGTTCCTTGATGCCCTGTCCTCTGGTATTATCTCCCATTATATTATTGACAAATGCTAATAAATCATCTGAACTTGACAGCAATGCATTCATCTGAAAACAATGATTCAAATGAAATTCCTGTACATTCAACAGATGTATTTATTCAAGTGTTATTTTATAATTTGCATATCACATGACACTATTTACCAGTATAATGACATAATGAAATGAGTTTGTTAATAATTTTAAAGGAACACAAATTGCTTGAAATATTAACCATTTTTGCTTCTCACCCATTACTATAGAAAATAGTTAAAAAACTCATATATGTTATTACTTGTTAATCATGCAGACACAAAATAAACTTGTAAATTTGATGTGTTTCTTTAGTTATGAAAATCTTTTGTAACCTGTAGGAACAAAAGCTTTGTAAATACCCAGCATATCCACAAAAACTTATTTTATTGACTGCTGTCAAAGTGTAAGTGAACTGTATATGCCACAGAACAGCTGCAAGTAACATTAAATTACCTCTCTGTGACAGGCATGTACAACTAACAGAGTTGTTCCAAACATACAGACAAGTATGATAGTATAATCAGTATACTTGTATAATTCTATTAATTACCATAAATGACTAATATTTTATGCACAATGTTAGCACTTTTTAAGAAACAATATCTTTTTTATATCACTTTCAATCTTCTGGATTATCCCACAAGATAATAACAACATTCTTTAACAGTACCGGTATGCATTGAAATAGTTAAATAGCAATCCAATTCAAAATAGTTCTAATTTAGTTTCATTTTAGGCAGGTCTGTTTGCAATGTAAGCAATGATAAACCACAGTTAAATAACATAAAACTAACACTGATAATATATTATATTAGGGTACAGCTATTAGATTGTAATGACTAACTGATTAATTATTAAATGCTAATTGATCTGCTTAGTTCACATCTGTCACTCTAAATGAGAATGGTTACTTATTCACATTAATAAATATTACACCTTATTAGAATTGTTTGTAGTTTAAAACTACAAATACTGTACTATACGTACATCTATTTTCTCCATAGCAACAGAGCCATGTTGACGCTTTGCAGAATATAATACAGAACTTGGATAAATAGTATCTTGACTGCCAATATATGCATAGTATTGTTGGTATACAGTGTACATTTCATCAGAAATAAAGTTTCGCAGTTTGCTTTTTGAGTACTGTTCACCAGGTTCTCTTGGACTGAGCAAGTTGACTGCTGCGCGTGCATTTCTAGCACTGAAATATTATTGTGTTTTAATAAATGATATTATTATTATTCTTGTTATATATGATACACTATTATTATATGATACATTATAAAATACAATAATTGAATTTATTCCAAAGTAATGTACATTACACTGAAATTCGTAAGTGAAAAATGTTAATTTATATTGCATTAACAATGAGAAGTTAATAACAAAAAACTATAATTGACCCACAAAGTAGAAAAATCTTAGTTTAATTTAAAGAGCTTTCACAAAACTATATGCTAAAACTGATAAACCATTGACAATATGGATGACAATCTGACACAAAATGGAAATCTTGTAAATACAGAAATATTTTATGGCATGAACAACTCTTATGAAGCATTATAAAAACACACAACTGTAGCATCGATTACTCACTTTTGTTTGTTTCCATTGAGATCTGCAGCAGCCGACTTAATTGCTGACTGGACAACTGATATCACTTGTTGACTGTGATCTCTGTTTGTAAATTCGGCCAATCGTTGAAGAAGTGCAACAGATGGGTTGGTTTTCATTAGCAGAGAAACTGCAGCAACACGAACTGTATCGGTTTCAGCAGTGTTCTCATATAGTCTGTACATAACAGCACGAGCTATTTTGGGGTAGTTGATAACCAATTTGTCCAGTGATGTTACAATCAAGAGACGCTGGAATTCAGAAACTTTTTGTTGTCCTTCCAAGTATGGTTCGAAAAGACTAAGGATACTTGGGTGGCCAATATTACCTAATGCACGAATGTAAACTTGTATCTTGGGACTGTATCCTTCAGCAACAGCTTGTTGAAGAAGTTTACCAAGTTGTGGAATATATTTCTTGTATAAATTGTACTTATTTTTGGAAGCCATTGGTCCAAAAGTGTGTTTTGCATATCTGGCATGGTATATTTGACTGTTGACCTGAGTTCTGCGAAGGATGTCAGTAAATGCCAATATTGCACTGTCATTCAGGTACTGTTCATTTGTAACTTCTGGAGTTAAGATAAAGTTCTGAAACACAGAACATTAAAAAGGAGAACATGACATAAAATCAAACAAAGTAACATAACATTACTAAACTGATAATATGTAAAAACATAATATAATAGTGGTTATCTTGCTAATTTACTTGTAACTTGCCTACTATGTATATCAAATAACTCAGAAAAAGTGTAGTAGAAATTGCTTGGAATAGTTATTAAATTTACTCTAGATATTAAATCAAAGAGCATAGGAATGCTTGAATAGGAAGCTCTCCTGAGGTGGATTCTAGGCTTCCATTTATAGAAATGGGTGTGAAGGCTATAATATAACATACATTGTCACATGGTTTAAACTTTTATCCTACCAATTCTGCAATAGAATGTTTAGGAGTACTTATAATTTTTTTCAGAGTCCATTTATATAAAAGATTTGCAATAACAAAAATATATGCTTGGTATAGATCTGTCATGTAATACAAATTAGTATATATTTAAATATATTGTCATGTAAACAAGCCAACAGTAGAAATAGCCTGAGGAGACTGCACGAGCTGACCATGTCATGGGAATGGACAAAAGTAGAATAACAAAAAGAATCCTTATAGGAAATATGGATGGCAAAAGATAAAAAACCATCCAAGGAAAAGATAATGTTGCCATGGATTCCAGAGAGTTGCTGGAAGTTCAGGCTCTAGCACTGTAGGGCATGGAGAAGGGGGAATATAAAAGTAGCAAAAATCTAATACAAGGCACTGAGAGTAAAACAATACAGTCCCCCTTTAAATAACTATTTATTACCAGCAGTATTTTTATAAAATTCATCTGAAATCAATAATATAACATTTAACTAGAATTAGTAAAAATTTCATGTACCTATTCATCCAAACACTGTGAATTAGACTTAAATACTTACATATAAACCATCCAAATAATCATTAGTGGGTGTTTTAACAGTGTCTGGGAGGGCAGACAGAAGTTTTGCTGCTTCCATACCAGAGACTTTCTTAGATTTAATCCATGAAGCTATTGTCACTAAGGCAGGTCCAGTACCAGCATCCACAACAGCATCTCGGTAAGCAACCCTGAAATTCAAAGTAAATTGTAAATTGAAATAAAGAAAACTTGTAACATAAAAAGTGTATTATGTCTGCCTACCTGAATGCTTTCCTCCTTCCCTGTGTATGTCTATCTGTCTCTTAGTTAAATTGTCTTTACCACCATATTAGTAGTTTTTTTTTAGGATTAGAATTATTTAAATATAATGTCCAACTAACTTAAATCTAAAGTAATCACCGATTTAGGTAACAGTAAAATTCCACTTACTTTTTTTTAAGTTAAATAGACAAATTTATTCATTTCTTATTAATATATAAAGTTTATTATTTTAACATTAACCACAGAATGTATCTTCACTTCCTTCAGATTCTTTTAGAGATTTTCATTTTTATATAAATAACAATTCCAATGTTAGTAAGTTGATTATTACTTAATTTTCTGTTAATAACTATATTTCATTAAGTGGTTTTAACTGTTTCCTAACAATTCTGCAATAAAGTATTTTGAAATAGCTGTAATTGTTTTCTCTTCAAAGTCCATTTATATAAAAGAATTTGCAATAACACACAAATTTTGTGTTATATTTAATTCACTCTGAATCGGTAGTGAATTAATTATATTTACAAATATTTTCTTAGTATAAGACTGTAGAATAAAATAACATTTTGTCCAGATTCTACAGAATTTCTTGAAATAAATCAAAGTAACTGTAATTATGTGGCTGAAAAAAATATATGTATAAATTTTACCTATGTGATTTAAATTATCAAATTATCATGTTTTAAAAATTAACTTGATGAATTAAAAATCGCATACCACTTAACTTTGAAAAATTATATACAGACACGGAGAAAATGTATTTAAAATAAGGCTCTAATATAAACAGTATCAGCAGAACTCCAGTAAAAACCAACAACAGAAACTACTAACATTATCAACCACTGAAGCAAGAAGACAAAGAGTAAGATTTAATGCATTTTATTTTCCACGCAATTTTCAAAATTTAAGAAGTGAAACTGATTACTCAACTCTGTATGTAACAGATTTTTGCAAGAATTCTTATTATGTAACAAAATATAAAAATGGCATTTATGAATATTACTTAATAAATATAAATTATCTAATTGATTAATAAATTAAGAAAAATGAAATTTGTTTATTAGTTTATATACTACTAATGAAAATGGATTTGTTAACTGCAGAAAAATGTAGAAACTTCAAAACTTAAATTAAGTATAATTCTACCTACAATTTTTAAAAAGATGATAGAAACAAAAGAGTTTTAGCTATTTAATAATTCTTTATTTTTAGTAGAATACTATAAACCTGTTATTAGAGTTTAAACTTTGACATCAAATATTTTGTTCTTTTAAGAAGGTAAATTTTACATTATTGATCAACAAATTAAATTTATATAAATTTTAAAAGTAGATTACATTTTATAATTTTAGTTAATTTTTATTTTTTATTTTTTGTGTCTGTAATGCTTAAATTAACCAACACTTATCAATTTTTATGAATCGATGAAGGAAACTGTGTGTTTAAAATTTGCCATTTTATCTCTGTCTCTGTTAAACTGTGTTGACTGTAGGCTAAAAATGTATTTTGTTTTAACTAAATAAGAATCTCATCAGAGCTCATAGTTTGTAATACTTCTTATACACAAATATACATAGTTACTTAGTTATATATACAAATACATATTGTTATGCAATTACGGAATGTTCTCGAACAACGGAGAGTGTCGTTCTAAACGTTTCTCGGCTTGCCCAGGAGGTAGAGTTTTCGAGTGCTTGTTAAGGACAAATATTATGGAGCGCTGCAGGCTATAAATAGATAACAGCTGCCACTTAAAGTTTCAGTTTTACATTGGGCGATTTACTCAGTGTGTCTCAAGTGGTTATTAGTGAAAAGTGATTATTATGCGGCACTCTGTTAGTTGACATTATTATTTCATGTGGACAAATTTAACTTTAATTATTTTACGAGTATAATCTTGTTGAATAACTTGTTGATTGAAAATTGTTGAATGTGATTAATTAAAGCTGGTGATTAGTGACTACATTGGTGTCTGTATTTGGTTTCCCACTGTTTTCCATTTTCGACCATTGTAACAATATGTTTCTTAATACAGACAATACAATCAAAGCATATGTCAAAGCATATGTCACTGTGTGTGTGTGTGTGTGTGTGTGTGTGTGTGTGTGTGTGTGTGTGTGTGTGTGTGTGTGTGTGTGTGTGTGTGTGTGTGTGTGTGTGTGTGTGTGTGTGTGTGTGTGTGTGTGTGTGTGTGTGTGTGTGTGTGTGTGTGTGTGTGTGTGTGTGTGTGTGTGTGTGTGTGTGTGTGTGTGTGTGTGTGTGTGTGTGTGTGTGTGTGTGTGTGTGTGTGTGTGTGTGTGTGTGTGTGTGTGTGTGTGTGTGTGTGTGTGTGTGTGTGTGTGTGTGTGTGTGTGTGTGTGTGTGTGTGTGTGTGTGTGTGTGTGTGTGTGTGTGCAACATCAGAGACTATTTAAAGTACATTGTTTATTGTTGTTATCATATTATTATATTATTACTCCTATATCTAGTAAATTCTTACCAAGCTTGATGCTTAACAGCATCGCTACGGCTGCCTTGAGATACTTTAGACTGAGGATAGTAGAGCTGCTCAGTAAGTTTCTGGTGATCTTTGGCATCTATTGTACCAGCAATATAAGAAATGAGTGCAAACTTTTCGATAGTATTTTGTCTTGACAGATTATTTATATCCTGTAAATCATTTCCAATTTCTTTTGCTATCTCAACTGAAATGTCAACTGCATTTAAATTCTTGGCTGATACAATTGAATTTCCCTTGTTTGCAATATACAGTGGCAAAAATGGAACATTTGGAGCTCTTGTGAGTGTTGGTTCAACCTGCCAGAACTGTTCATTACTATTGGGGTAAGATTCTTCATCACTGCCGCTACTACTGCTACTGCTGCTACTTGACTCATCACTGTTACTACCACTGCTAATACTGCTACTACTACTACTGCTGCTGTCACTTGATTCACTGCTGTCACTGCTGCTGCTGCTGCTACTGCTACCACTGCTCTCACTGCTGTTGCCATTGATGCTGATATTTTCGCATGATGGTGATGATTCAGAAGAGTTGTTTGAAGAAGAACTCTGTGAAATACAACCTCCGTTTGCATTGATACTTTGTGCTAATAAAAGTCTCTTCTGTTGTAGACTTCTTGGTGTGCGGCTTTGTCCTGTGCTATCATCATTTTGAGACTGTCTCTTCATAGCGCTCAAGTAGGCAGTTTGTAAGCTTTCATCACTAGCTGCTGGATTGTACTCATAAACAAGGTTGTGCACAGTGTACACATTCTCACCAAGTGAATGTGAAGAAGATGAAGAGACTTGTCTTACATTATTTAAAGTCATATTAACTCTGCTCACAACATGACCTTTCTGGTTTACCCTCTCATTAAGGTTAGGACTGATTACTATTTCATTGTCAGTATGAACTGATTGAATATTGTAATTCTGACGTACACCACTCAGAATAATATTAGTAATGGCAGACCTCTGTAACAAAATACAAAAGCAACATCACTATAAGCTACTAATTAACTGTTCGGTTAATGCTGTTTGTCAACCAGTATTCATGAAGTTACTTTACATCAGTGGCGGCTCGTCAGGTGACACAGGTGAAGCGCTGCTTCACCTAAAATAACTGGTTCAACGTGTTTCTTTTTACACAAAATTATTTTCAATTTTTAGTCAATTTTATGTTTAAAAATATTTTTTTTAATTAAATTTCGTCTGTACAATAATTAAAATAACATTTTCAAACGATGGAAATATGTTACAGAAGCTGGACTTCGCTGCAATCACATACTACTCCACGTATAGTAAGCCTACTGGTGGCGGAAAGCACTGAGATCGAAGAAGCAGCTTTCTGTACCTTGAAGCCTGCATCAGTTAATACGTCACTAACAACGCTCTGTTTATGACAGTTGCCATGACAACGTATATGCTGTACTCAGCGTTCCCCCACACACGTGAAGCAGTGTCGTGTGCTGTTTCTCAAAGGTGTACGTGTACAGTGCTTTACCTATCCAGCGCGTTTGTTTTGTTCGTTGTGTTTGATCGTGTGTGAAGTTTTTACAGAATGTTTCCTTCATATGATCTGGTATGTGTTTTATTAGAAACACCATTTTCAAGATGGAATAATGATGATAAGAAAAACTTTTTAAGCTGTGAAAAACCTATGCCTATATTGAAAGTAAATAAAGTTGCAAAAATAAAGGACAAGGTGTACAATCACAACTTCAAACAAAATTGGTATTCAACTTTCGAGTGCTTGTGTGGCAGTTATTATTTAAATAAACTTTTTTGTATGCCCTGCTTAATTATTAGTTTTACCGGTAAATCAAGTGCTTGGAAAAAGAACGGCTTTGATGATTTCGGTAACGTTACTTGTGCTCTTTCCAAACAAGAAGGTTCTTTTGAGCACATGCGTTGTGCATTGAGTTTTTCAAAACTAAAGAAAAATTTAAGTACTATTGAGGATGCTTTGAAGGAAAATTCTAGGTTGTATATTAAACACTTCAATGACAACGTTCGGCTTAACAGACGTTTCATGCATCATCCTATTCGTGCAGTTCTTTACTTGGGTAAACAAGAATTAGCATTTCGCGGTCACCACGAAGAGTTATCATCTATTAATTGCGGAAATTTTAAAGAACTGCTAGAAACCTTCGTATCGATAAGCCCTGTAGATATTCAAGAATACTATAAAAAAATCTCACCTGTCTTTGCCGGCAATTCTAAGACTATTCAGAATGAAATAATTGACAGCGTTTCACAATATATTGATGAGCACGTTGCAAAGGAAATAGAAGATAGTACATTTTTTTCAATTCAAGTGGATAATTCCACAGACATTGTCCACAAATCTCAATGTAGCATCATAATTAGATACGTTATTGCTGGTGGAAAGATTTTAGGGATTTTATGATGTTAGTTCCAATCGGACTGCCGACACACTGTTTCATGTTGTGTCAAGGTCCCTCGAAAAATTTCACTATAAATCAAAGATTATTGCCCAGTGTTTTGATGGTACAAGCATTATTTCAGGGGAATTAAATGGTCTTCAGGCAAAAATCAAAGAAGTAGAGCAACAAGCGGTTTTTGTTCACTGCATGGCACATCGTTTGAATTTAGTCCTACAACAAAGCTGCAACAGCAAAAATTGAAATGTCGGATATTTTTTGCAACTGTTAACGGTTTACCCTCTTTTTTCCATGGTTCTGCTAAGCGAACTTACGCAGTAGACACAGTCGTTGGAATCCCTACTTCCGTTATTACGCGGAAGTGAATACTATATATAACGAATGGGATTCATTAAAAGAAGTATTCACTAAAATTGTGAACGATTCAAATTATGATCAAACATCAATTAGGCAGAGCGTAAATAAATTTAATGATTTTGAATTAACGCTTTTGGTTGTCGTTTTTAACGATATTCTTGGAGCCACGGATGTTCTCTTCGATGTGCTACAAAAGAAGTCATTTGACATTATCTTTCTGTATCTCACAAGTTAAAAATACGCAAACACTCATAAATAGCAGAAGAACTGATGATGCATTTATTAAAATTTTCGATTTAGCTGCTTCAAAAACAACAGTTCCAACTGAGTACCATGAGTGGCAGAAAATAATTACACTCACACGAGATCAGCTTTTTGAAAAATACAAAATTCTGTATTATGAAATTTTAGATAACCTGTCAGTACAAATAGCCGCATGTTTTAATGATATGGAAAAGCTTCAGTTTGTTACATTAATGGATACTTCAAAGTTCGTAACGTATTCTGAAAACTTTCCCATGGATGCATTAAGTAACTTAAAGGTGTGCTACCCTAATCTGTTTACCTATTTCCAAAGAAAGAAAAAATAATTACAGCTTATTTATGAGGATAAGCAATACAGACAAATGGAACCACTAAATTTTATGGGACTTTTAGCTGACAACAGGAACATCTTTAAAGAAGCTTACAAACTGTTTCGTTTAATAGTAACTATTCCATCCCCTAGCGTTTCTGTAGAACGAAGTTTTTCTTGTTTAAAAAGAATAAAATCATACCTGCGCAATACAATGACAGAGGACAGATTTACTAACTTGTCAAAAATTTCCATAGAAAAGGAACTGTTAAACAAATTAATTAATGTACAACCATTTTATGACGACATTATCGACAAGTTTGCATATTTGAAAGAGAGGAGAATTGACCTTGTGTTCAAGAAATAAAATGCAAGCCTGTAAGTACTTACTATTTGTAACTACTTTATTTGTAAATTTTATTAACATACTTTTCTTTTGTCTCCATGTGTTATTCATGCTTCCAAAACAGGAAGAAACATATTCATATAATTTATGGGGGGGGGGGGCTCCCGCCGATTCTGCTTCACCAATCCTCGAAGCCACGAGCCGCCACTGCTTTACATAATTTATTTTTAAAACATTCAAGACAGAGCCTATGTATGCATATAAAGAATAAACCTAATATTATTTATTCTTAACAACAAAATATTTTTTCCTAGTAAGACTTATTCTAATAAAAAGCTATTTTATTTTGCCAAAGCAAAACATAGACAATACTTACATTTTTACTTTTCACATTAATAATTTCAGATTATAAGAACAACCAAAATATTTTTGAAAAAACTTGAATCAGTACAATCACAGACCTATGTTTTAAATTATGTTTAGCTTAAAGTTTTAGTACAAAAATTTTGCAGATTACAGTCTTTTTAAATAAAATTGTGGATTACTTTGTTCTAACTTCAAAGTCAGTAAAACATATTCTTTTAGGAGTGTTTTAATAAAAAAAATTTCTCCTTATCACTTACAGCAAGGTATTCTCCCATTCTATTTGACCCTGGCTCCCAACCTGCAGGAACATGATTGAATCCAAAGTTATAAGCACTTCTTAAGTTACAGTTGGCATAATTCTTAGTCTTCACAACTCTAGTCAAGTTGACATCATGATCTTTGGATAGCTCGACAAGTGGTGCAAGTTTGGGATTGTTTAGTAGCTCTTTCTTCATTAAAGGAGAAATGTCATACAAAGTTTCACATTCACCTGTAACTGAGTCCTGTAACAAAAATATTTTAACATATTTAACTATTATTAAATAGTTTGCAGTTACTGGTAATGAATAGCAGTAGTAGTTATGAACTCAATTCATGTTTACCTCCATTGTTTTAAATGTGACAACAGACTCATCACTATTGTCAGACTGAGAGTTCCACTTAGATTTCTTAAGATTTTCAGCCTGGGTATCGATCTGCAGCTGGCTTACAATACTCTTAATAATATTCAGCTCATAGGTAGGAATATTTTTGCTCACTCTAATGTTGTCCACCTGTAAATCAATATTAAATATTTGACGTGAGACCTATAGAAATTATAAACATCTAATATGTTATTACTTTTACACTTTTACAGATATACAATATGTTCAAATACTTCTTCTTACAGTCCTATTCTTGTACGTATATTATTTAATATTTACTACTAGTTTTCAATCAAGATACATTGTTTTCCTTACTAGCAACATGTTTTGGGCACCAAATAGTTTGCCCAAGCTCAGCCATTTTAGTTTTTAGTCTTGTGGAATACTTGTGTCCAGGTTGGTTGTTGTGGTACTGTTATGAGTATTATTGTGTGTAGGTGTGGTATATAATATATTTGGTTTTTATATGTTTCCAATGTTAAGTGTTTTGAAAATTGTGTTGTGTTTATGGAAACTTGAATTAACATTGGAAAGACTCAAAAAATAAAAAAACACACACACACACACACACACACACACACACAGTAACACCAATGTAAATTAACAGAAGCCAACAAGAAGCCATAGCAACGACCAACCCGGACACTAGTTGGTCATAACATAGCAGAAGAAATTCAAAAGCCTGTACATTAGGAACTAACTAATTAACTAAACTTCTATTTTAAAAAGTATTTTTTTATAGTAAACAAATTTTAACTACCAAATTCCTGGTCCATGTGCAGGAAAATCAAGTTTTGAAAATATCAGTTTTAGACTTATTACAAATATCAATAATTACAATATCACAAAAACAATATCAAACTTATACTTAAAATTTACCAGTTCTATTCTCAGAAATTAATCAAATCAGAATCAAGAAGACATAATTTACTAACATTTAGCAAATAACATTACAGGTTGTGATATTATTATGATCAAAAATTATTTACTGCCCTTCAAACTGTGGATTAAAACAAATTAAATTGTATCATATTAACAATAAGCTATATAAAATATATCAATGTTTCTGTCAGCATACTTACCACACCATTCTTGAAATGGACCTCAACAGGAGAACGATTAAGATTTAGTTGTTTCATTGATATATCATCAGGCAATTGACCTCTCCAGCCACTAGGTAGTTCACCATGAACTTTACCATACTGAGGTTGGTCAATCTAATTAAGAAAAAAATTTGAATTATCCTTTCAGTCTGGCTAGTGTTCATATTATTGTTACTATTACTTTTAAAAAGCATTAACATTATGATTAATTAACCAATATGAGCAATTGTAGTTTTGTGCAGGGTCTATCTGGTAGGTGACCATACACAATGAGTGCAAACACACAGTTGGCCAAACCCTATGGCAGCCAGTAACCAAATCAGGACTGGTAAGAATAGTATTAAAGAATTTACATAACTGTCGATTATGAAATAGTGAATGTGATATTGATAATAAATACTATTGTATTATCTAATGGTAATTAACAATGCTAGTTAATTATAAAAATGTAATGTATTACTGTTACTGTAATAAGATGCAGTCTTTTACATCACAAGAAAAATTATACTAACATTATTTTTACCATAGGTTAAGCAAGAATGGGAAAATGAACATAAACATAGCAATATAAGATAGTAATATATGTACAGCAAACATATATTACAATCATGAAATGCAACATTTTTCCATACTTGAAAAATTGATGTTTGTATTTTATTTTAATGCACTATACAGAGTGGCCCATAAGTCAGTTGGCAAAATTGCAAATAGCACTTTTATTGTAGAGGTGCAGCAGGGATACAGATGCAGATAACGCATACAGATAGTTAATAGCATAGTTCTCATGACCTACAAGAAATGCTCAAAGTGGTCTCCATCCTTTTCTATGCAAATTTGACATCTTCGAAGCACTGAAGCACAAATTATGTCTGAAATATTCAGGGACTGTAGGTGTTCAAATTCAGATTGAATGCCTTCCTTCAATTGTTCCACATCATGAATCTTCGCGGAGTACACTGCATTTTTTAGTATACCCCAAACCGAGAAATCCATCGGGGTAAGATCAGGAGAACGTGGAGGCCATTCAACACGACCCCGTCTGCCAATCCATTCATCGAACGTTGCATTCAAAAAGTCTCACAATCAGTCCATAGTGAGGGGGTGCCCCATCTTGTTGCCATATTAACTTTTCTCGAATTGACTGCAGGTGTTCAAAAAGTGGACTGTTTTCTAGTTCCATCAACACTTCGTGAAGCATTTGTAGGTAACTTTCAGCATTCACTGTACCATTAAAAAAGTAGGGTCCGATGATCCCACCGGCAAAGATCCCTGCCCAAACAGTAACCCCCGGAGCGTTTAACTCTCTCTCTATCATCACATGTGGATTCGCAGTATCCCAGTAAACACAGTTGTGCCTATTCACTGTACCATTCAGCTTAAAAGTAGCCTCGCCACTCCAAAGAATGGTTTTGTAAAATTGTGGATCGGCTTCTTGTCGTATTGCATACCATTTGCAGAATTCTGTACGCCTATCAGGATCATCTTCATTTAGGCCTTGGAGTAAAGTGGGCTTATATGGTCTCAACTTCAACATTTTCTGCATCCTTTGCAGGCTTATTCGAGGTATTCCATACTCATTGGATGCTTTTCGTGTTGATTTCTTTGGTGACTGGACAAAACATTGCGCAACGATATTTAAATTCTCTTCTGTTGTAACTGTTTTTGGCCTACCTGATCAAGGAAGTTCCGCTACCATTCCAGTCTGTTCAAATCTCTTATTCAGTTTCCGAATACCTTCTCTAGATGGAGGTTCAATGTTTGGAAAACGTTCCGCAAATAACTCAACAACATCACTGTAATTATGGTCCTGTTTCCACCACATCTGCAGTACAAAAACATGCTGCTCTGTAGATAGTTTTCTATTCATTGTCTCGCAAACAACACGAACAACAAACAAGCGCTAACAACAGCATACACATCAACATCAACCTAACCTCATAACCTCAAATCTCAACTGAATTATGGGAACTACTGCTCTAGTCAAGTCAAGTAACTACTATGCTAGTCAATCGAGCGTCTACATCTGCTAGTGCCAACTGACTTATGGGCCACCCGGTATAATGATACTGTAACCCCTCATTATTTTTTGTACTTTATAAACTTTTTTTTTTTTTTTTAAAGAGGGGCCACTAGATATTTAGAACTAGGCGGAAGGCCAAGCAGAAGCATAAAATGCACTGGGTCCAGTGAGACGGGACTTGCAATTAAAACTCGCTGTTAAACAACAATAACAACTTTTAGTATATCTGAAATTATCCTTGCATATATACATATTAAAATATCACATAATATCCAAACGATCAACACCATATAAATTGTTTAAATCCCCTTTTCAATGCTTCACATAAAGAACACATAATTAACATAAGTACACATATATGTAGATCTATATCTTAACTTCAGTTCGAATCCATCATGCCAATTCAACAAACCCCTTTTAGTATTACAAACATAGTAAATGTCAACATTACAAAAATGCACATATACATATATACATTACTCATCCACACAACACACATAACCGAACATAAAACACATATAATTTTACAAGATCACGATTATAATTCACTATCACATTCCTCATAAAAGCCCAGCTATGTATTATATTTCCTTTTATCGCCCCATCATATAGGACTACCAAATACCTGTAACCCGCTAGTATTTATTAATTGAGAACTGATATCATCCATTAAGAAAACCCAGTATGCATTTTTGTAATGTCTCCAGCTAGCATATAGCTTCCACAGAAAATCACCAACATAATTAACAAAGAACTGTAACAATTCTATATTAATTTCAAATATACATTTATAAATTGGAAAGGCAATTGGACTGGCCCGTAATAGCAAAATATAATTACAAGTTACATTATTATTACCATTTGTCTAATTCTGCAAAAATGTGAAACTTCTTGGTTTCTATAAAATACAGATCATTAACAAAAATTTTGGCTACCAGAATTTCATAATACTTAAAAGGTTTAGTTATAATAACTTGATCGTACTAAAAGAAAACATGATTGCAAATTAAAGTGACCTACAGCCTGCATAAATTTTACAAAATTGAACAATGGATAAATATGAGAAAGTCAGGTTTGACACATAATGGCCAGAAAATACAAGTTACAAAAATACCCATACCAATGTACAGCCTGTATAATTTTCATTAAAAAAAAAGGAGCTTCAAGATTATCAAGATATAACTTTTAAAGAATCTGATTTGAACATAACAGCAAAATATGCAACCCCAAGTGAAAATGTAAGTACCGCCTGTACAATTACTAAAAGGTAAAATTTTAATTTTTATCAATATATACATATATCTAAAGAGATGCTGAATGCACCTGGCCGCAGGAGTGTACCAGAACATGCTTGACTTGACAAGAATGGCCTGTCCAAAACCTGCATGAGATGGCACCAATTTGATTTGTGAAATTTAGAAAAGTAACAACCCTTAAACAGAATTAGAGAAAACCCCCAGCCCTTGTATGCGAACCAGCAAATTAAGTGCGAAAACCCCAGTAACAAAAATGAAATGAATCCAAACCAGCCGGTTCGGTATATCATGAAAACAATACCCCCATACTTAATTGAAAAGCTATCTCTCTCCCAACTTTTGCACCCATTATACAGAATAGAAGAAAGCACCCTGGAACCCTCCCACAGGCCAGTTTACAATTATACTTGTGTGAACGGTATTATTACATTAATGTTGCATTGAAACTGTCTCACCGACACATACACCCGATTAAACTGTGTCACGGTATAAAGTTAATCTGATAGTGTTGCATTCACATCACCTAGTGTATTCTGCAGGCCAGGTCTGAATAAAGAAAATGAGTAAATATCACCTCATATGATGCAGGCGGTCACATGGTTGTATCCAGGAGCTATGCCTCCCTCCACTGCGGTAGAACGAAGTTTCAGCGGTTCAGAGCATGATGATGATGACAGTACATCATGCGTCGGTCACGTCTCCGACTCCTTTCGGGAACCCGGTAGGTCTTAAGCTGTTACTTAGCCATTAAAGATGGAAAAAAACCACAATAAAAATGCTCTGCCGACTGCCGACTCGAAGGGTAGATAGGCTCCTTAAGTTACTTTACGTTGCGATGCGGGCGGTGGACTAACACCGCATGCTGGCTGTGTATCTCACTGGCCAAGCTAAAATTACGAGTTCCCACAACAGGCCGCGCCACCAAGCGGAGGGTGCTCGATAATACCAAATAGCTCCGTGCAACATATCGAAAAAGTTATCAAATTTATAATAATATCATACTTTTATTTTATACAAACGCAGGGTCATCAAAACCCTGGCACACCCCCACCCCAAAAGGGCAACCTGGTTGCCTTATACTTGAAATCAGGGGTACCCAGCAGTGTACCCCTTCCAGTCTTCTAAGACACTAGTTTCACCAGTAATTTTCATTAGTCATTGCTCTCAGGACTCAAAATCTCAACAGCACTGCGACCATCCCCACGCGAGCCCCCTCCGCCATGCTAACCCCACGGGACCGCCCCAACACGTCACCCTCTCTGGTGACCACCACCTACCTCTACTGGTGCCACTCACATACGCGTCCCTAGGACCAAACAAGGTGTCACTAACCTTGGTATGTGAGTGACCATCCTACAACTCATGTCCACCTCCTGGACCGACCAGCCATATGCCGCAACACAAGGCCTCACAATCCTTTCCATATGACTGGCCCACATCCCTACATTAGGACGGACGGCCCCGATTCGCCAGGCAGAGAAGACCGCATGGAGGGCACGCGAACATCAATCCCATCTCTTATTTTAGCTGTTAATCTCCATACCACAAAAGGGGGAAGGGGTAACTTCACTACTGAACCGTCGATACAACATATATACAACACACTCTTAACCAAAAGAAACACAGGGAAATCAACCGAGGATGCGGCTTGGCCACTTAACAACAAAATTCAAGTCAACAATAGATCAGCTGATGAAGTAAGCACGGTTTATCAGATTAAGACAACAACAATTAAGTTCCACCCTACAGATGGCTATCACCGGCTCAGAGTCCAACTCGCCTAGATAACGTAGTTTACAACAATACAGCTGCTTATAATTTACTAGGTCAATACTTTTAAATACTTTTAACATTTCCTCCTCTGTATTTAGAGAATCTCTGCATATAACTGAATAATTAGAGAATCTCTGCATATAATATCTAGTATCCGCAGAAAACAACGACCAACAATATAACACTAGCATCACCGACACCAACCTAGTCACAACATTTCCAACCAACTTCTTTCTAACTTTTTTTTATTTTTATTTTTGCTTTGTCTAATTTTTTTTAATTTTATTTTATGTTTTTCTAAGGGGAGGAGTAGGAAAATCAGGAAGATGAAAAGGGCAAGGATCATTGAAAGGTCAATAGCTAGGACTAAGGGTAAGGACATGGCTCCCTCCGGAAATAAGGATGAATGGAGGAAACCAAGGCTCGCGTGGGCAGGTGCGCATCCCTGAAGTAGACAAACACCACTGGGACTGTGGGGAACATCTACCCGCTACCCGTTACCCGCTTCTTCTCACCTTTCTATGAAACACTTTATGTACTCGTTCCTTCCGGACATCACTCTCTGAGAAATTATCTCGTGTTGAGCTGTACTGATTTGTTTCTTTGGAATCAGGATCAAGGCAACTTACATCACTACTTTCACCCTGATTTGGATTATCCTTATCATCTAACTCCTCTGCTTCTGCCTCCCCTGCTTCTTTTTCTTCCCCCTCTATTCCTTCCTCCTTAACGTCCTGTTCTTCCTCTTCCACTTCTTCTTCATGCTCTTCTTCCTCTTCTACCATTTCCCCTTCTTCGTCACCATAATCTAAATCACCATCACGACACTGCACCTCCTCACCATCTTCCAGTTGCTCATCTGATCCATCTTCAACAGCATCTTCACCCAGCTCCTCACCAATTTCTTCACCACCCTCGTCACCAGCTCCTTCACAAACTTCTTCACCAACCTCCTCTCCAATCTCATTTTCATCAACACATTCATCATCAACATCATCGCCATCATGTCCAGTACCACCATCATAATACTGCACATCTTCATCCTCTAGTTGCTCATCTGGCCCACCTGAAATTTCTTTCCATTCCTCAGAATCCCCAGCACTACTTACAGAAGCCGTCCGCAAATCTGCACACACTACATCCTCCTCACTCACACACTCCACAACGCGGCCACCAAATTCCTCCACAACTTCTACCTCATCTCCTTCAACCACACTTGCAGCATGGACATCCCCGTGTCCATCCGCAACCTCAGAACCTTCAGTCTCCCTAACACCTATAACTATACTTCTCTGTGCAGCATCTGCAGACCGCTCTTCTGCCTCTTCCTTCGATTCCTCTCCTTCACCACGTTCAGCAACTATAGCGTCCTCAACATTTCCCACCCTGGAATCCAGCTGTCCAGGTCTATGTGCAATGTCTAAATTAAATTCTACTTGGGATGGTAAAGCTACACTATCAAGTGACTTCTCATATCCCTGCATAGGCGATGATGATATTACAGAATCGGGATCCATCATGAACCGAGATGGAGATACCGGAACAAATTCTGCGGCATCCAGATTCAACTGTGACGTCACCTCTGAGTCCTCTAATTCTGTATTAACAGACGTGTTCTTGTCATTTTGTGTTGATCCACCGAAGAAATTCCCTCTTCTTCTTTCTCTTCACCTTCTTCATCAACAACTCTATTAGGCACTTGCGATTCGTCTGGAACGTTTAAAGTTTCGTTTCTCTCCAAATAGGAATAACGCCTTGCTACAGGATCCCTACTGGCCGATGTTTGTTCCCTAATATAACTTCTTCTTCCCCTGTTAATTTCATACTTATTTGTTTTCTCATCTCTAACCATTGTCCACCGTCTTTTCACTTGCCACCCCCTTGTAGCCTTCATTACTTCTAAAATATTCCGTTTTTCTCACAGTTTCCTGCATTCTCCACCAGCCACCATGTCTGTCATTTCTAGCTCTTTCTAATGACCCACTTGAATCTCGATCACCCTTTGCCGCTCTTTCCCGGGACTCGTCATTCGCCTGGACCCTTCTGGCATACCCACACCCACCGGTCCAGGTCCGCAAAACTACGTGGACGGTCGGCGAACAGCAGACGGGATCTCTCTTGGGGAGTCAGCCCTTCTAGTATTACCTGTATTACTTCCGTCTCGGGCAACCCTAACCTTAATACCCGGGCAGCCTTCCGTATATCGTGCACAAAGTCCCCCAATTTTCTAAGTCTGAATTATCTCAAACTGTTTCCAGGTTTGCAAGCCCCGTGACACCAAAGGACCCAAGGGTTCAACCCTAGATATAACCACGCTCTGCTATCATTTGTAACCCCTCTTTATTTTTTGTACTTTATAAACTTTTTTTTTTTAAGAGGGGCCACTAGATATTTAGAACTAGGCTGAAGGCCTAGCAGAAGCATAAAATGCACTGGGTCCAGTGAGACGGGACTTGCAACTAAAACTCGCTGTTAAACAACAATAACAACTTTTATTATATCTGAAATTATCCTTGCATATATACATATTAAAATATCACATAATATCCAAACGATCAACATCATATAAATTGTTTAAATCCCCTTTGTAACGCTTCACATAAAGAACCCATAATTAACATAAGTACACACACACACATATATATATATATATATATATATTGTGACAGTACAAATAAGTGATGTACTGAGCATTGAATATAAAAATTTAAATATACCTAATAAACTGTAAATAATTAATAATGTATTAGAAATAAGCATGTCAGGGATTGCAAGCTTGGCTCAGACAAAAATATGAACAGGTGTTTCGACCTGAATCGATGTGCACACACACACAAATGTAACTGAAAGTGTGTACACCAGTATTTTGCTAGTGTGTGTAACGCAGGTCTATGCAGGCGAGTTTACCACCCCAAGATGAATAATTGCATAATTACTGTTTTTCCGTAATTATTCATAAACTATAAATATGGAGTAAAATCCAAAAACACAATAAAATGTAATAAAATTAAATAAATACTGTGTACAAAAGCCACGTGAAAAGGACACACCATACGAGTGTAGTGGTGAAATAACTGTGTACAGAGCGAAAGGGTTAAGTGCAATGTCCAAAAATACAGTGAACATGTGTAGTGAAAATAGTTGTAAGATGAGTATAAGAGTATACTTATAGGACTCTGCAATTCGCAGAAATATAAGAAATAGCGAAATTGACAAGGAGTGGGGGGACTGAACCCAGAGACAATTTCAGACATGTCGATTTCGTACAACTGCAGGTGTTGACCAAGACGTGGGTATAAATAGGACACACACGCTACAGTTGTTCTCTTTTTTCGATCACACACAGTGCAGCAGGAGCTTCTGCCCGTCCGCACAAAGTATTTAAATCTTTTGTAAATAGTTTCATCCTTCCAGTTGCATACAGTTATGTAACTGGATTATAAAAACAACAATTTTAATTAGTAACAGAATTTTAATTAGTAACAAAATCCACATAAGAAGATCAACTGACGTCCGAAACAGCACGAGAAGAAGTTCCAGAGAGAGAGAGAGAGCTGACGACTTAGTTCCAGAGAGCTGACGACTTAGTTCCAGAGAGCAAGACGACGCTGGACAAGAGAGCGAGACGACGCTGGACAAGAGAGAGAGACGATGCTGGACAAGAGAGAGACGATGCTGGACTCTAGTGGAGACGACGCTGGACAAGAGGAACAATACAGAAGTCTAGAGGAAACGGCGCTGGACAAGAGGAGCGACGCTGGACAAGAGGAATCGATGCTGAGTTCGAGATGAGGACGATTACAGATGGATCCAATGATTGAGTATGATTGACGACAATAAGGTGATAAACAACTTATTTATCTCTTAATCGAACAATTAACTCAAAGACAATTAAAGACATTCTTGTTCTATTTAAAAGTAAGAGCCTATGTTTATTATAAATATAGAGAGTTAGAATCATAGATGTTATTGAAGTAAGATTAACGTAAATAAGAGCTCAAATCAATATTGAAATGAAAAGAATGCAAAGCATTTAAATAAAAATTAGCGTTTTATAAATAAGTACTGATACAAGAAAGATAAATTCAGTAACTATTAATATTTTTGAGTTTCCATTACAATATCTAAAAAGATATTTAAACATTGATATTTCGAAGCACACTAATTGACTGAGTAGTCAGGAAATGATATTTTTTAATAAAATAATTAGTAGAATAGAATATTTAGTCAGTAAGGATGTATATAGCGTAAACCTTACGGCATAGCAACAAAGTAATAACAAATGTTTCAAGTCGAATCAAGCGCCATGCGCACAATTTAATTAGTACCAAATAAATTTGAAATACCGTTACACGTTACATCAAGTTCTTATTACAGATACACCTGAAACCCAAATTAAATTGTAGTTATGTAAAGTACTATTGTTACATAAGTTGTCGCTTCCAACGTGGGGCATCACAAATTTAAATTATATTAAATGTACAAAGTTGTACTGTAGCATATTTGTCGCTCCAAGATTGTGGAGCTATTCAAATTAAATTACATGTAAATTTATACACATACAACATAAATTATACAACTTACGTACAGAGTTATATTATTATATAATTTGTCGCCCTGGACGTGGGGCACAACAAATTTAAATTATATAATAAATCTGTTGCATAAATTGGCGTCCAAGATCGTGGGGCTCCGCAAACACAAATAAATTTATATTTGCAGTTGTAGTGTTGTATAAAAATGTCGCCCTTGAACGTGAGGCCCGACACGCCTACATTTATGTATAAGTATCGTAATATATATATATATATATATATATATATATATATAGATTTATATCTTAACTTCAGTTCGAATCCATCATGCCAATTCAACAAACCCCTTTTAGTATTACAAACATAGTAAATGTCAACATTACAAAAATGCACATATACATATATACATTACTCATCCACACAACACACATAACCGAACATAAAACACATATAATTTTACAAGATCACGATTATAATTCACTATCACATTCCTCATAAAAGCCCAGCGGCCCGCTTATGTATTATATTTCCTTTTATCGCCCCATCATATAGGACTACCAAATACCTGTAACCCGCTAGTATTTATTAATTGAGAACTGATATCATCCATTAAGAAAACCCAGTATGCATTTTTATAATGTCTCCAGCTAGCATATAGCTTCCACAGAAAATCACCAACATAATTAACAAAGAACTGTAACAATTCTATATTAATTTCAAATATACATTTATAAATTGGAAAGGCAACTGGACTGGCCCGTAATAGCAAAATATAATTACAAGTTACATTATTATTACCATTTGTCTAATTCTGCAAAAATGTGAAACTTCTTGGTTTCTATAAAATACAGATCATTAACAAAAATTTTGGCTACCAGAATTTCATAATACTTAAAAGGTTTAGTTATAATAACTTGATCGTACTAAAAGAAAGCATGATTGCAAATTAAGGCGACCTACAGCCTGCATAAATTTTACAAAATTGAACAATGGATAAATATGAGAAAGTCAGGTTTGACACATAATGGCCAGAAAATACAAGTTACAAAAATACCCATACCAATGTACAGCCTGTATAATTTTCATTAAAAAAAAGGAGCTTCAATATTATCAAGATATAACTTTTAAAGAATCCGATTTGAACATAACAGCAAAATATGCAACCCCAAGTGAAAATGTAAGTACCGCCTGTACAATTACTAAAAAGGTAAAATTTTAATTTTTATCAATATATACATATTTCTAAAGAGATGCTGAATGCACCTGGCCGCAGGAGTGTACCAGAACATGCTTGACTTGACAAGAATGACCTGTCCAAAACCTGCATGAGATGGCACCAACAGGAGCCTACCTTTGATTTGTGAAATTTAGAAAAGTAACAACCCTTAAACAGAATTAGAAAAAAACCCCAGCCCTTGTATGCGAACCAGCAAATTAAGTGCGAAAACCCCAGTAACAAAAATGAAATGAATCCAAACCAGCCGGTTCGGTACATCATGAAAACAATACCCCCATACTTAATTGAAAAACTATCTCTCTCCCAACTTTTGCACCCATTATACAGAATAGAAGAAAGCACCCTGGAACCCTCCCACAGGCCAGTTTACAATTATACTTGTGTGAACGGTATGATTATATTTATGTTGCATTGAAACTGTCTCACCGACACATACACCCGATTACACTGTGTCACGGTATAAAGTTAATCTGATAGTGTTGCATTCACACCACCTAGTGTATTCTGCAGGCCAGGTCTGAATAAAGAAAATGAGTAAATATCACCTCATATGATGCAGGCGGTCACATGGTTGTATCCAGCAGCTATGCCTCCCTCCGCTGCGGCAGAACGAAGTTTCAGCGGTTCAGGGCATCATGATGATGATGACAGTACATCATGCGTCGGTCACGTCTCCGACTCCTTTCGGGAACCCGGTAGGTCTTAAGCTGTTACTTAGCCATTAAAGATGGAAAAAAACCACAATAAAAACACTCTGCCGACTCGAAGGGTAGACAGGCTCCTTAAGTTACTTTATGTTGCGATGCGGGCGGTGGACTAACACCACATGCTGGCTGCGTATCTCACCGGCCAAGCTAATTACGAGTTCCCACAACAGGCAGCGCCACCAAGCGGAGGGTGCTCGATAATACCAAACAGCTCCGCGCAACATATCGAAAAAGTTATCAAATTTATAATAATATCATATTTTTATTTTATACAAACGCCTGGTCATCAAAACCCCGGCACAATACAGATTATCATACAGATCATAATTCATAGCATACAGAACTCGTAAATAGTAAGGAGACAGCAGTCCCTCAAAATATAAACTTTCCTAAAACTAACAGTAAACAACAACATTCTGTTGCAAAATATACAAAACCGCTTCCTAAGAATGTAGGCAAATAAAGTTCTCTTTTGTTACAAATTGTTTGCTTCAAAACAAAACAAACCAACAAACTATCAGGGGGTTTTCAGAGTGTTGGGATTTATCTGGCCAAGAAGTAGTAGTACAGAACATCTGCTAATTGATCCGGAATAAATGCTAATAACAGTAGGTCAATTTAGAAAAAGGGGGAGCTATTATTAAGGAAATCATTCAATTGCTCAGTTTTTTATCAGGCCAATTGTATATCAGTTACCTTCCAAAACGAAAGGTAATGAAATTCACCATAAAGGTTACCACTACTACTTAATGATAAGGGTATCAGTTACCTTTCAAAACGAAAAATTGTATGAAATTATTATTTAACTTATAATTAATAAATACAATAAAGAAAAATAAATACAAGGTGCATTAATAAATTAATGTATTAATTATTGTATTACTGTTGGCAAAATTTGAAGTTAATGTCTTGGATTATATTAATAAGATAATACAATCTCAAATCATTTATAATTCTTTGTTACTAAGTCAAAATGGGAACACAAAACAAGTGACATAAAATAAAACATCTACAAATTTGGAAAAAATCAGTATAATTTCTGATAATTCTTGATTGAAAACCTGATGCCAGTCTTTTATTGCATGAATAGTTAGCATTTATAATAAGAACTGTAGATGAGGAATAAGTGTCTGTCTGCTAAGGGTGCTATCTGCTTCAATAGTCCGTGCATATAAAAGTTGTACTGTGATTGAATGTAGAAAACTTATGCCACTAAAAATATCCAAATTGTTAAAACATCTTTGAAGTATTGTTTAATTATACTAAAAATTTTGGAATAAACCGTATGCCTATCTGTTATCAAAATGTTATAATTTGAACATTTCAATAGAAAAAACTAAGACCATGGCATTCCTAGGAAAAGATTCGATTCGGACAAAAATTGTAATTGAAAATAAAAATTTAGAACAAGTATCACATTTCAATTACCTAGGATGTGATATTACATATGAAAAAGACAAAGATATTCTTAATAAAACAAACAACTTCCAAAGGTGGGACATTACAGAGAACACTCTAAGGAAAGACCACGAAAGAAACACAAATAAAATTCTATAAGGTGACGGCAGCCCCCATGCTATTATACGGGTCCAAATCATGAGCACCAAGAAAGAAAGATTATAGATGGATGGAAACGTCTGAAATGAAATATCTTAGATCTGTGAAAGTTTGTATAAGATTAGATCACATAAAGAACGAAGATATAAGACAGGAATTAAAAGTACAACCAGTATGATGGAAAGAGCATGTTATGCGCATGTCTACAGAAAGAATTCCAAGAAACATCTTGAATTATAAGCCAACTGGAAGAAGAAATGTTGGCAGACCTAGACGGAGATGGTGAAGCTGGAACAGGCAACCTGCCTAATCCTGGACAGATAGATGATGATGATGATGATGAAACCTTATGCCTGAAGTGAATGGGGGTTACTAATTGAGAACACTCCAGACTTATTGGTCATTCTAATAAAATACAGAATGCTTCCTGCACTTACTGTTTTTGCAAATTTAACATGTAGGCCTATATCTCACATGGCTCTGAAATTCATATCTGATGTTACTGTCAGTATTGGAATTTTATACTGGAAGATAATATGATGACTTACACATTCCTAAAATATGTGTAACTGTACACATTCGATGAATAAAAAAGAAAAATTTAATTCCTTCAGAAGTTCTAAAGCTTCATGCTCTGTACAACACACAACACTAAAACCCATATAACAAACAGTGTAATGTTACTATAACCAGTAAGTACAGTAGGCTTTTGGTAACTGCCAGTGATTCTTACCTTTATGGGGTGACAGGTTTTTAACACCACAGTAAAAAATTAATAGAACATTTATAAGTATTTTAAATGCATTGTTTGTTATTTCTATTTCACTTTGTTTGAAAATGCATTCTGTTTTATACTACTATCTGAATTCTCTGGTGTAAGGCCAAGTTCATATTGAAAAAGTACTGATAAACAACTTTATACAGAGGAATTGTGAATTTTACACTCAGCCAGTGAAACCATTAACTCAAAATACATTGTTACTGCTTTCCTGAACCATACAGTACTTTGGATTCGGTGTGTGTGTGTGTGTGTGTGTGTGTGTGTGTGTGTGTGTGTGTGTGTGTGTGTGTGTGTGTGTGTGTGTGTGTGTGTGTGTGTGTGTGTGTGTGTGTGTGTGTGTGTGTGTGTGTGTGTGTGTGTGTGTGTGTGTGTGTGTGTGTGTGTGTGTGTGTGTGTGTGTGTGTGTGTGTGTGTGTGTGTGTGTGTGTGTGTGTGTGTGTGTGTGTGTGTGTGTGTGTGTGTGTGTGTGTGTGTGTGTGTGTGTGTGTGTGTGTGTGTGTGTGTGTGTGTGTGTGTGTGTGTGTGTGTGTGTGTGTGTGTGTGTGTGTGTGTGTGTGTTGATTTTCATACAATGCTTTTAAATGTTTAAAGTAGCATTACATTTTCTTTTCGTTGGCCTGCATAAAAACTGTTTCAGTCTTTCCACTCAGTTTTTAAAGTACCATTTTATAAAGGATCTTTATTCTTTTATCGCTTATTCATTTTTTGTATATTGTTCTTATTTGTTTTATATGCTATTTTAATAACTGTTTTTAAAATGTTTTGTAATTTCTTTTATGAATGTGAATGTTGAAAATGTTGAAAATAACCCAAAAAATTAAAATTGATATAAATTTTTAAATGCTAAATGTTGGAAATGTTTACAAAACAAAAATATTCACCAAACCCATTTTGAATATAATAACAAATAGCAATAGCCAATCAAAGCAAATATACTTCACTACACAACAGATCAAAATAGCTGATGATGAAAATGTAGCAGAATACCGAAACACGTGTGTGTGTAGTAGTAGTAGTAGTAGTAGTAGTAGTGGTAGTAGATGGTACACATTTATCTATCTAAATACATGTTTCATATTATTGCATCTGTATAGAAAACTTGTAGACCCAATAGGATTCAGCAATAACTTTGCAAAACCTAAATACAAGTGCCAGTTGGAAATATATTAAGCATTATTTTTCTATTAAACTAAGGTTTTTATAATGACTCTCTAAGCTCTGAGACACTGAATCTGTTATCTGTACCTGGAGAGTGACAGCATTCTGTGAAATACCACGGATCAATACTTTTGCCCTAATGACAACGCCAGTATACTGATTTGCTGATGGTTGCTGTAGAGATGTTAGAGTTCGACTTTCCAGATCATACTCATACTGGTAACCAACTTCAAAACCTAAAACAAAGGCATACTTAATATTTTTAAATAGGCAAAACAAATTCTTAAAAACAATGTAGAAAAATACACACATCATAGATTAATTATAAATTTTAATGTTCTTGCTGAAGTTATTGTAATTCATCCATTCCTATTCCCTATATTTCTTCATATATGTCTTTCCAAATAACATTCTTAAAATAATCCACACCACCACAGCTTTTATTTTGAAAAGCACTTTATGTAGCTTTTTATCTTAGACATCCACTTTCGAGGTCTGAATCACTTACTTTCTCTTTGCCAGCTCAGACAATTTCCACATATCCTCTAATAAGTCTGCCTCAATTTGTTTTATCTTTCACGTACCTAAGAAACTTTACCTTGATAATCAATAAATAGTCAAGTACCTAGTGACAAAATACTGTTATGTAAAGTTTTATTGTTGCATACAGTTCTGGCTTCAGCTGCTACTTTGATATGGGATTTATTTTTCTTCCAGCCATTTTGACATTTCTTCCTTCTATGGGTCTATGGAACTTGGGTCTTTAAATTCCACAATATTGTGTTATGGTGCACAACTACAATAGAGTTATATTGTAAATTTGGTATTAACGGAGTTTTGGCCCAACATGCATGAAGTATGCATGCATGAAATTTCTGGAATTCATTTGATTATGGTATTCACTAGGTGTTATTCCTACTTGCTAAATTACTAGTACATCAGGAATGAATCCCATGTCTCCTTCAAATGTGCTACAGCCCATGTCAAGCCCTGGCCTTCTCAACTTACTCTTCCTCCTCAATTCAATGCCTCCCATCCTCTTCCAAACTCTAGCGTTTATCATTTTCCTGAGATCCATTGCTACACTATCCCTCCACCACATTGTCAGTTTTCCCACTGGCCATTTTCCTCCTGGTAAGCTTTTCATTTTTGTGAACACCTTGCCTCACAGTTCTTTTATCAGAGTCATTCAATTCTATTTAAGGTTTCTGTTTTTCATGCTTTACAGAGTTTAAAATAAACACTCACCATCTGTCATGTATACCATCTTTTCAATCAACAGATATTATGCAATTTTCTGTGGAAACAACACACACATTAGCTGTTTTGTCTACGAACTTCTTCTTAGACAGAACTCTTAGAACATCATCAAAACCACATATACATCCTCCAAAATAAATTCACTTATACCCCCACACCATTTTGTAAATTTTACTGTGCAACTTTACCCTGCTATTTAATTTATAATGGAGCTCTGAAGTTTTTTCTACTTTCAGTACCTACATGAAAACATTAAGGTTTTAATAAATAGGCTGTTTATTAAATTAAATAAGTTGATAACAACAAATCAATACACTTGTGTGTGTGTGTGTGTGTGTGTGTGTGTGTGTGTGTGTGTGTGTGTGTGTGTGTGTGTGTGTGTGTGTGTGTGTGTGTGTGTGTGTGTGTGTGTGTGTGTGTGTGTGTGTGTGTGTGTGTGTGTGTGTGTGTGTGTGTGTGTGTGTGTGTGTGTGTGTGTGTGTGTGTGTGTGTGTGTGTGTGTGTGTGTGTGTGTGTGTGTGTGTGTGTGTGTGTGTGTGTGTGTGTGTGTGTGTGTGTGTGTGTGTGTGTGTGTGTGTGAAAATTAAAACAATTTAAATGAAACTAAAAATGTACATAGATATTACAATCAGCACCCATTATTAAGCCATCAGCTGTTAAGCAAAATTAGCTATTAAATACAAAATTGTGTAGTGCTATGTAATTACTATACACAGAAGTATCTTAAGTACATGGCCTACACAATTGTAAAGATTGGCCCATCAAAACAAACTCAAAATAAATTCAATTCCTAATTGAATACAGTATTATAGTTCTAGTCTCTTCTGTGCATATTCTGCAGCTCTTCTGTGAATTTTTCAGCATATTCTGTAGTACAAACATAATTGCCAGGTGTGTTTATTGTTCTTAGATTGTAATCCAGCAAACTGACCAAGCCCAACAGCTTAACTTGATCAATAAAAGCAATAACAATAATAATAGCAACAATAATAATAACAATAACAACAATAATAATTCCTCTTTTATGTACCATTGAAGTACCGGTAGCTCAGGAGGTCAGGGCAAGGCTAGGTTGCCTTAATGCATAAGGAAGCCAGTATAATAGCGCTACCCTTTAACCACCCTTTTTTACCTCAAGAAGTTTTCTTAGGTGCCCATTTCTACAGCCTGAGTCAGCTGGTGGTCAAAAAACCTGCCTCAATCTACAATTCTGCTCAGGAGCTGAGCCATTTACTGGTCTACTAATACCCTCCCTCCCACAGGAATATTAATTCCAGACCCTTTCTTTTCCCTTGTTCATCTTATTCATTGAATTTAATCGTAAATATTGTAGTCAAAGTAATACTGCAAACAGTTTTTAAACAGCTTTCAAATATTTACATGATTTTTCTGAACCCCATGCAGTGGTGGCCAACCTGTAGTATGCATGCCAATTAGTGGCATATGGAAACACAGAAAAAGATGTTTTTACTTTAAACTTGTTACGTCTTGTAAAATTTTTACTGTATTTTTAATTAATTTTGAGCCCTTTCATTTATGTAATTTTAAATGTAAGCTTACAGTACAAACAAGAAAATATGTATTACAAAATGATATTTGAATTAGGATATGATAAAATATTATCCCTAGAATGTTGTATCATATTCTTTCTTTTTTATTAATTTCACTTCTTGGAAATAAAACAAAATAGTTGTCTGCCTATTGTTATATGTTTATGATGTAGCTTATACAACTGGAAATATTTTTATAGTTGAGGTTTTAATGTGATTAAGATGCTCAAATACACTTAACTCTAGTTGGAAGGCAAAAACCTGTCACTACATGCTAGTATATAAAACAACTGTAATATCATCTTGGGATTAGGAAAAAAACATTACAGAGATGAATTCAAAAATATATATTGATGAATATTACAAGTAAAGCCAATGTAAAATGCTTAAAGTAAGTAGTTAACATTTAGACTTGGTTTTTGTAGAGTCCTAACAATAATTATAATAACAGTTTATATCAGTCACCTACACGTTTTCCCTGTTATGTAGGTACTATGGAACTGTTACAGTATTTATAGAAAATAATTGATTTACATGGTATGCCTAAGCTTCCTGCACACAAGTGTCTCATGGTCCAGAAAGATTAGCCCAGCCACTACTGAGCTAGAATACGCTAAATCATAATGTGACTAAATGATCACTGGTATCTGTGAGTGTTACAAGATAGGAAAGTAAGATATAACCAGTAAATGAACCAAACACCTCTAGATTGGTAGCCAAGCACCAAATCCACTGGTCTACTAAGTCCCTTGTTAAACATGGAATATATTTGTTTATATCAAAAGAAAATTTCTAGTGAAACAACAAACTTACAAACTCAATTTGTTGCTTATAATACTGTAATTATAACATATTACAACTAGTGAGTGAGACTGTGTTTACCTGTGTTTCCCCCATGACTGCCTCTGTATGTATTGGCTAGTACTCCTGCTACTGCAACAACAGAACATTCTCATCAGTAAAATCAGTAACATTTGGCTGTTCAGTTGAATATTTGCATGCCTTTATTTATTAACATAAACTAGAATACTTCAGTGTCTTCTTGACAGAGATGTTGTTGCAAATATAGTTCATATATTCCTGTCTAAGGCTTTCAAAGCTGGCGTCAAAGTTGTTAAAATTTGAGTTTGCCGGGCTGTAAGGTTTGATGTTATTATCTGCAAACGTTTCGGCCGCTGCTTCAACAGCCATCATCATTACAAAAGGACTGAAAACCCTGACAAACTTCTCACAGTCAGTGACCACAGTACTGTGCCTAAGGCTGACTGTGAGAAGTTTGTCAAGGTTTTCAGTCCCTTTTCACTGAAGATAGCTGTCGAAGGAACAGCTGAAATGTTTGTAGAAAATAACATCGGACCACAGCCTTACAGCCTGGCAAACCAAAATTTTAACAACATATATCTTCAGCCAGTAAAATTGCTGAAGATGTATGTACATTAGAAAAAAAATATATTATCACAAGAAAGTAAGTGTAAAATCATTCGTATTTTAAGTAACTTAGTGAAAAGGAATTTCACTGAAGGGAAAATAGTAAATGACAAGAAATAATATTTACATATTCATATTGCAAAAAACACACACACACACACACACACACACACTACACAAAGGTCAAGGCTCACAGATTATATAAGTTATATAAAATTGTAGCTCACATTTTCCTTGAAAATAAAACTTATAAAAAAGACATAATAATCATAATTACAAAATTGCAAGTAAAATGACAGAAATTCTGGGTTGTTTACTTAGCAATTTCATTTACTATAAAAATAGCTGATATGCTTTTGAAAGGAAACTTTGTATTTACACATCATTATAAATAAAATGTATTGCTTCTATTTAATGTAATGTAATGAAAGTAAGTTAAATTAAATGTATATGTGCTTATGCATGTGTGCATGTGCGTGTGTGTGTGTGTGTGACTGATTTCGTTAATCTATTATATATTACAAATAATCTCTCCCATTTTTACATTCTCAATCTGTTCCCTAGCCCCTTCCTTAAACTCTAACTTCTCCTTATCCTCAAAAATGTCTAAGCTTTTTATTAGCTCTACTTTTGGATAACTATTCACTTTATAAGAGGCCACTCCATTAATTCTAATCTCCATAAATGGCTTATCTACAGAATAATATATAATATCTATTCCATTATGCAGAAAGAAAACGATTTCCTCTCCCTTTAATTTTTCTCTCTGTTTATTAAACTCAATAAACCTGTTCTTATAATAACCCTTAAGATAGTAAACCATTTACCTATCTAATCTGTCCTGAGCTAAAACACCAACATAAGCAAATTTATTTTTGGTGTTTACTGCAAATTCATAAATCTTATAAACTCACTTTGTATTGAAATCCCTCCATCTAGAACAAAAATAACTGATCACTTCCTCCTCTGTACACTTAGTCTTTTCTTCCTTTTCTAATGGAGACTCATAGTCCTCCCTCAAAGCTTTAGTCTTTTCCATGTAATTTTCCTTTCTTTTGTGGTCCTCTATTTCATCTAATTCTGTTTGCCTCTTCTTAGCACTCAACAGAAAGGCAAAAGATAATGGTTCTATTTCCTTAACTGAATATGGCATAAACTTGCTTTTAATATTTATCTGTTTTCTACAGATAGCCGGAATTTAGTCTTAATTAGGCCCATATCCTCTAAATTTATATCCTTTGGAACTGTGGAAAATAAAGTGTTAGACTTGGAAAAGTAAGTCTCTCCTGCTTTTATAAAAAATCTCTGCACAACAGATATTAGGTTTTTATCCTTTTTGTTCTCTGTTATTTCTACAAAATTAACTGACAAGTAGTTAAAGTTAAATGCAGACAATACACATGTAATCAGTTTCCCCCTCTTCCTTATTTTCTGGCAGCTTGATCTAGCTAAACCCTAACTAAATGTCTGTTTTAATCTCTTATCTGGGCAGTTCACAAAATCTAGAATATGGTTTCCCAGCTGTTTATTTACACCTGGACTTGTCAATTGGCAGATAAAATAAATTTATTATATATCTACTCTAGAATTGGATGTAATCCATGTTAAGCAGTCTTTACCAACAGTTTGGTATTATCTGCAATCACATTACAGTTCTTTCTATATTGTCCTTGTAAATGAAAATTGTAATTCTCACATAGGTACAGGCCGTGAGGCGAGTGATGACACTGTCTATGCGCATAGGAGGGGAGGTAGCAGGTTGGGGAGACACTTCCCCTCATGGAGACCTAAGCCAACTGATTGGTTGTTGTCCCTACCGCTGTCCTGCGCATGCGCATTCTTTCTCTTTGCCACTGCACACCACCAAGACAGTTTCATCACTTGCCTCACGGCCTGTAACTACTCATTTCTTTTTTATTAAAAATTCCAGCAAAATCTTGTGTAATATCTAAATCTAGTAAGTAATAATATTCTATAGCTAATTGTTTTAGTATATCTGGCAATGCATGTAATACAGTTTCTAGCTTTACATCTGCAAGTTCTATTTTATAAGGAATGGCAATAGGATTTTAATATTTCTGGTTTATAGTATTTATATCTGTACCCAAAATCTGTTTTACCCTTTTATTGTATTAGAATTCCTCTCCAAAGATTGTGGTAGTTTAGCCTTTACACCATGGCCAGCTAGATTAAACACAGAAAATTTACCTCTCAGATAGCTGTTAAACGACCCACTATCTCTGGCTTTAACAATAGCTTTTTATCTATACAATCTTAGAATTTGTTATTTTTACAAGCATTATGTTACTGCAAAATGGTTCTGTAATCAGTTTAAAATCTTTTAGTCTATATTCTCTATCTGTGTAATTAATATCTCCTACATTTGTAATTAAGTTGTTATTGCATAAGTTTTCTTTAAGTAACCACATGCCAAATCTCTCATTAGTTGGTTTTACCTTGTTACCAAACAACTCTGCAATAGAATTTTACTTACTAGTAGCAGGGATTGTCTTTCAGCTTCCATTTAATAAGAATTAAATTTAATAAGAAGTAGAAAATAGTCATTACTTAAAAAAAAAAGTATCTGAAATTAATGTCCCTTTTTTACCCATTTGAAACAGAACGCAGATGAGTGAGTTCTGTTAAACTTTTATTCAAAAATATTTGTAAATCTTTTATTTTTACTAAATTCTAGCTTACTTTCTGTTTGTTATGATGTTAATTTTAGAGTATGTTTACAGTAGTTTTTCATAAATTTGTATTGAATTTTAGTTGGCCCTGAAAGTGGTGTAGAATCCCCATATTTACATCTACTTATAATTAACATTTATAATTAATATATTATTATATTTTAGTACATTATTCTGAAAATTTCTTTATCCTATATTCAGGCACACACTTGTCATTAACATTAATACTGTTTTTGTAATTAAAATACTATATAAACAAATTTACAACTATATTTATGTTTTCCTCGAATTAATCAGATATAGCTTTTATCAGTACTCTTAATTATTATATAGTTTTTTAAATGCTATCCTTTATTTCAATATCAAGCAACTAACATTTATATCTGGACTCACTAAACTTGAATTTCTCTCTAACTCGATGTTATTCCTGGCAGTTCTACTGGAGGTTTTATTTTCTGCAACTCAAATTAAAGTTCTGTAAGATGAAGTAAAGTTTTTAAGTTCTTTTCGTTATTAAATGATATTAAAACCAGGAAAATAGTGTTTTAAGCTTATAAAGTATCTGTAACTAAGATATTTTATTGACACTCCCATATATCAGCATACAGTTGTATAGATGGTAGTATTTTCCTTTTTTAATGTACTATATATGTTTGAATTTTTTTGTACCATATTTTTACGTGAGGTACTAAACAATTAAACATTGAAACAATTCTGTTTCTGATTTTATTATTTTTTATTTTAATTAACAGTATACAACTTTTAATTGTTTTGAAGTGTTGATTTGTTGTAGGTAGGATTGTTTCTTAAAGTCAGATTTTCTGTTAAGTTAAACTTTTTCCATTCCCTTGACCAGTCAACTTGTGAAAGTTTCACTGAACATGCAAATTCAACTCTATTTGATGCAATCAGTGTTCAGGAACAGCATCTTCATGTAGACAGGACTTAACCACACGTTTAACATTTACCATCCAAAACTTTTTTTAGACAGAGATCATTAACTTTTCACACATTCAAAACACTGTATCTATTACCATCCAAATCAAAACTATTTAAGACTGCCTACAGACAAGTACCATAGAAAAATGTAGTATAATTTACGGTTTCATCAGGAAATTTAATATTTTAAAAAGTATAAATACTTTAATAAAGTATGTTTATGTGCCTGTGTTTTTGGTACACATGTGTCTGTGTGTATGTGTGCACACACACACACACACACACACACACACACACACACGTGCATGCTCACATTTCATGTACATGTAAAGTGAATATAAGAATATAGAAAAGTGAAAGTGAATATAAAAGTACAAGAATGTACTACCAGACAAGAACTGCAATGACAAGTTTAGCAAAACTTTAGCCATGTTTCATACAGACTATACTCCTTTATGGAGAAAATTTGTGAAAAGCATGTGTCTATAGAAATAGAATACCTCAAGAAATAAAACTTATTCATACAGTGATAACAAAGACATTCAGTATAGGGAAAATAGACTACTGAAGAATATGGAGGAAAGTAAATATTATTGAGTAAGTTACATTATTAAAAAAAAAACTTCAAGAAGCAGTAGTAGAGGGCCAAATAATAAATAAAATAGGGAAGTGAATTGTATAGTCTCTTTATAAACGAATGAACTTGTAAAAGCAAAAAAAGATTTCAGTAGAGAACTATCTGATCAGACGTCTGTGTCTTATATATTTATAAAACAATGCCACAACAATATTAACATCTTAAACATCTTTTTGTTATAATTAAAAAAAAAATATTTAAAAAAATAACTATTCCAGCTCAGAAACTTATATAATAATTTAACATCATTTGAAACTCTGCCTGCAGCTTTCAAAACAAACCTGTTTCCCTCACAAATGTTTTCTTCAAAGTAATGAGTAAATTAATTATTATTACAGACAGTATTATTAAGAGATGTATAAACAATAATATGATCACAAAATTAAATGTTGTACTTACACAGTATATTTTGTAATACTATGTGAATCAAGAATGGTTATTTAACCAGTTTATTCTAAGGACAAAATTAAATTAATACAACAAATTAACAAAATAAATTAGTAACATTTTTTTGCAGTTCAAACCACATTTTATTGATATTATTATTGCCAACTCCTTTGCTCATCCTATGATGTGAAATCCTCAGTAATAAAGTTCATAAAATTTATATCCTGAGAATTTCAGTTTATGACTGAAGATCCCACAGAACAGAACGGACAAAACATTTTGATTTAATAATGCCAATAATGTGTAGCTTTCAACAACAACAAAAACTTTTGTTACCAGTGTTCAAAATTAACCATGCAAGCCAAATTAGAAACACAGTGAATTATTTAATTAATGTTAAAAGCATAGCTACACATATAAACAGTTCTTTAGCTGAACACTTTATTTAACTTTCAGAGCAGATATATAAAATCAGAATTAACAGTTACTATGAACATTTTCACAGAAAATTGTTAAAACATCTGTAGAAATGACTTGTTCAACTTACCAAGCAGGCACACAAAGAGAAGTCTCCACATGCCGATGGTGGTCTGTGGATTGCCAATTGATGTATGTGAACTGCAGTCTACTCTTTATATACTCAATTCTATATTCTTTTTTCCTATTTTTATCTTGAATAAGCATGTATAAAAATGGAATTTACTTACTAATAATCTTGTGATAGCACTTTCGTTGTTCAGGAAATACAGGCAATTGTTCACACAGTACACACAGAATGCTGTGACTGCAAAATGATGGATCATAGATCAACCACATGTTGGTGATAAGTACGGAAAAATTAAATATTTCAGTTTCTGAATCATTAAATTTAACTTCTATTTTCAACATTTATCTTTTATGTAAAAACATGTGGTGAGCATTTGTTGTAATACATTATTACAAGATAACAAAAATGGATTCACTTGGAAAATAAAATTATTTTCAGTACATAAAGTCATAAAATTACCAGAAAAATTACCATAGTTTTTAAATACCCTTATTCATCATGATGCATGTATAATTAAATTTTGTGTCACCTGTATATACCAAAATAAAATGTATGCTAAACTTATATTTTTTGAAACAGTAAACTTATGTTTACTTACATACAAAATTAAGAAAAACTTTACTTGCAAGATATTGGAGAAGGGAAATATACACAAATACTAAATGCATATATTAATAGAATTATTTTGTAATATCCATGTTTAGTACCATTCAATATCAATTAAAGGAAATTCTTAGTTTCACTATTGTGAGTGGTAGTAATAACTACAAACTACTATAGGATCTAGTATGTTTGGTGTCACAAGGATTAAAAAATGTTACATTTTTATTACATGTACAATGTAACAATTTTTTAGTCTTAAGTTTTGATAAGCCTGAGGATTTAGGTTTCAAAAATGACAACAAAAATAAATCATATTTGAACTGCCACTTATGATTGAATATCAAATTGAAAGCATCGTGTAATTTTATTTATTTTCTATATATGTGAGGGTTGTGCTGAAACTAATGCAATGATTGCCACAAGTTTTTTATCCACAGGCATAAATTGTTTACACTATGTAGTTGATAGAATAATACCTCCTCTACAAGAAAAGCACTATTCAACATGGTCCGCTTTACAAGCAATTCATTTGCACCGTCACTGAATCCAACTCTGAAATTCTATTCAGAAAGATTCTAGTATGCTTCTTTCATCCATTCCATTACAGCACTTTCGCTTTGCCTGTGTCATTGACTCAATGTTGCCAAAGACTTCTCTCAAACAGGCCAAACAGGTGGAAGCCAGGGGGCACCAGATCAGGGATGTATGATGGAAAATGCATTACTCACCACCCCAATTTGATGATCATCAAAGTTGTCACCAAATTTGTGTGCAGTTGTCCAGTGTCATGATAAATTTGAATTGCTGTAAGATTTTTGTCCGTTTTCTTTCTCCTAATGACTTCTTTGAGATTCTTAAATCACTCAGTGCATCACTGGATGTTCACAGTGTGGCCTTGCTTCAGAAAATCAAAAATAATAGTGTCCTGGTCATCCCAAAAGAGATTCACTGTTATTTCTTTCCTGATTGCTGGCTCTTGGGTTTTTTTAGGCCTTGCAGAAGTATACCATTTCAAGAATGGATTTTTCACTTCTATATTATAAACACACACTAGGTTTCATCCCCTATCACCATATATTGGAAAAAATGTGTCTTTATTGGCTTAAAATGCTCCAGCATTTAAACAGCTAACTTTCACTCTTATTCCCTTTAAACAGGTGTCAATTGCTGAGGAATCCATTTTGCGCCCACTTTTTGATATCCTTTTCAGTCACCTTCTGTATGGCTGTACAGTCATCTTCTGTACTTTGAGTACAGTCGAGTTGTGCTGCAAGCTTCCAAATAATGGCTCATCTGTCTGTCAAAACCATTTGTCTAGTCTCTGAAAATTTGTGACAGTGGTTGGAGCTGATGGTCTCTTAATGTACGGTTTATCTTCAATATTGCTTTGCCCCTCTTCAGACTTCTTCATCCATCTTTGCACAGTGCTCTCATCATGTGTCTCACCTGCATAAACATTCTGTGGGTTTCTGTGAATCTCACCCGGACCATATCCCTCTTTCACTAAGACCTCAATTACTGCATATTGTTTATGCTTTGACTCCATTATACACTAACAATGACAAAATATTTCTAATATATCTGTGCAGAAGAAGGTTTATTCTATCAACTTGTCAACATATACAAGTTGAATTGTTTTGTTAATTAGTAAAAATATTATAGTAACCATTGTATTATATTTATTAACGTCCTTATGATAGAAGGGAGGATTTTATGTCTGTATAAGGATCTAAGAAAAGATCAATGAAAACAGAAGACTGAGGTAAAGCATTTTAATCATGGATTACAATTTTAGTACAGTGAATGATACTGCAGTCCAAGTGTGTAGAACAGAACACACAAACTCCCAGCGATTATTAATTTCTGAAAATGTTATGCCATAATTGTACTGCAATATTAATTTTGGTTCTGATAGATATTTCTGACATACTGGAATCTGATAATTCAGACATACATATGCAGAGACTATATTAGCTTTTTGTAACCTAACTTACTGAAAAACAATTTTAATAAAATGTGATTGACACTTGTACATTACATCAACATATTTTGATTTTATGAAAATGAAGAAACATGTTTGTTTAATAGCTCTTCCCCTGACACATGAAGGTAACTTTCATATTCACAATAGTTCACATGTGCCCAGGCATGCATGCGTGCGTGCGTGCGTGTGTATGTGTTTTACATATACATATTGTATATATTTATATTTTACTTTCATGATTGCATGATTTAATTTTCATGTATGCTTATATTGTGTTTACATAACAGTTATATGTGTAATTCTCATTTACACTGAAATGACATATCAGGAACTCAGAGGAGTAAGGAAAACATGAGTGTTCAGAAAATTACTTCAAAGCTATAAAAACATCTCGGGATAGAAAGGGAAAATGTTTATTATAAATGAAACTGATTTTAATAGATTACTTTAATTATTTATTAAATAATCATGTTTGGATAAAATTTTATTTAAACCACACAATAATTGTTAAGTTGTTTTTAACTATATATGAAACACTGATTAACATTAAATAATCTTTCAAAATTTGACTATGCTTGTTTTAATGAAAGTGAACTTATATTTTGTTGTAACTTAGGTGTATTTAAAACGTTTTTAGGTGTCAGTTTTAAATACACAAAAGTGACATGTTTATTAATTTCTATAAAGACCCATGTCAGTTTTCTTTATGCAGAAAACTGGCATAAAGCTAAAAGTCTGCTTCAGTAAGCAGATTAAATAAATGCAGTGGCGGCTCGTACAGGGAGGGCAAAAGGGCGCAGCCCTCCCACTAAATTTTCAAATTAAACTTGTCAATAATATAACTATAATGTGTAGTATCCTTATGTGAAAGATATTTTTGGGGCGACTAATAGCGATCACCCGATGTTTTCGGCATGGTCCCGCAGCCGGACGCTTTCGCTGTCGTCCTCCCTGCATAGGCGGGTCTTGCGGGGAGTGGGGAAAGAGGACGTGTACACATGTCTATGCTTTTAAATCAGCAGCAGCCATTACAGGAGGGGCTCTGCCCGCTGTCTGATTTCGCGGCTCTTTTCATAGAGAACCGGAGCGTTGTTCAAAACTTCTCTGTTGCTTTTTAAGGGCATATATTTTCTCTTGTGTTTTATATAGTTTTGATTGTGTTCTTGTTGTTTTTTTTTTTTTTTGTGTAAACGTAATGTTCTAATAATTTATTCTTTATTAGGCAGTGTATTCTGTGTAAGATATTGTTTTTGTCGAACCTTGTGTACATAAATGTGTAACTTATTCTGTGTAGGCCTGAGCCTGTGTGTTCTGTGCATATTTGTTAGAAACGAAAAAAATGGCTATGAATTCAGTAAGTAATATTAAACATTTGATTATTTCAAATTCACTTACTTACGAAAAGAAAATAGAACTAAAAAAATTAGGGCCACCAAAACCCAATTTAGATATCACACAACAAAATTATAAAATAGATAGGCCAGCATCAAGTAAGAAAACTACACAAGAAAATTTAATAGAAACTGTTACTTACATGCTGATTGGATATGTGGATGTGAGGTGATGAATTCCTTTTTTTGTTATGTATGTTTGGTGATGAACCTAAACAGTGATTCAGCCTGGACTGAAAATGGAATTAAGGACTTGAAACATTTGGGAGAAAAAATTAAAAAACATAAAATTAGTGAAACTCATATGAACAATTGTATTGAATATTCATTGTTAGGAAAAGCCAATATTAGTTACCAGTTAGACAGTGCATATAGATTAAAAATTAAACAGCATAATGAAGAAGTCTCTAAGAACAGATACATCCTAAGTTAGTTAATTGACTGTGTAAAGTTTTGTGGAATATTTGAACTAGCTTTAAGGGGACATGATGAAACAAACACATCTGAGAATCCACGTATTTTTAGGGGCTTAGTAAATTTAATGGCAGGCCTTTAATAGCACCTTAAGAAAGCATATTGAAAAAAACAAACAATAGGGTTTTCGTTGGTCTTTCTAAAACAATTCAAAATGAAATTTTGGATTATATTTATGAAGTGTGCATTGGACTAATAAAAAAGGAAAGAAATGAAACTGACTACATTTCAATTGAAGCAGACGAAACCACGGATTGTGTCACTCGCTCACAAATGGTGTTAGTTGTGAGGTATGAATTGAACGGAAAATTACATGAGAGATTTATCAGTCCACAAGATCACTCTGCTGAAGGTATTAGTAATACTATTTTTAAATAATTAGCAAAATTAGAACTTGATAAGATGCCTAGTAAAATTATTGCACAAAGTTACGATGGGGCACCAGTAATGAGTGGAAAACAACGGTGTTCAAGCAAAAGTTAAAGCTGTGTACAAGAATGCCCAGTATATATGCTGCTATGGCCATCAACTAAACTTAATTATTGAGCATGCTGCATCACAAAACAAGCAAGTAAAAATATTTTTCTGTAATTTAGATGGCTTTACAACATTTTTTTCAAGATCTTCCAAGCGAACTGCCATACTTGATGAAGTAGTAAAGAAACGTCTCTCAAATTGTTCTAGTACCAGGTGGAATTTTAAATCCCATTGTGTGACAACAGTATTTATTCATAAAAATGACATTTCCGCTGTTCTTGAAAAAATCATAGACGATGACGAGAGTGACAAGTCCACTGTTCAGAAAGCATTAGGACTGAAAAACACATTAAATAATTATGATTTTAATTTTTGGTTAACATTTTTCAACAAAATTATGCCAGCCTGTGACATTTTGTTTAATCAATTACAGCAAGTAGAAATTGACAGTATTAAAACACACCAGTATGTTGCCTCATTCAAGTCACACATGCAAAACGTCAGAGATTATATTGATTTTGATGCCAGTCTGTCTGCAACAAATGATTTTGGAGAATCATCACAAAATCCAATAAGGTTACGTTTTGATGAAAGCAAGAAGACTGCAGCTAAAGACGTTTGTGACATAATAGTTACCAACATAGACGACAGATTTTCATTTTCAAACCATTTAACAATAGCAGTTTTGTTGCAACCAACCCTGTTTTCTAAACATCAGCTTATCTTTCCAGAAACACAGTAACAAATTGCTGCTAAACAATTTAATTTAAATGAAACTGCATTAAGACATGAACTGGTAGTTCTATACTGCAGGCCCGACTTCACAAAGGCAACTGGCGCATTGGTTCTACTCAATTTTGTATATGAAAACAATCTAGTTACTGTTTTCCCCGAACTGGTAAAACTATTAAAAATTATTTGTACAATCCCTATGACTACAGCAGAAAGTGAACGATGTTTCTCAACTCTCAAACGCATTAAAACATTTACACGTAATACAATGAAAGAGGACAGACAACTAATTCCTAACATGTAATAAACAACTACACTAATTCCCAGTGCTCTGGGAATGTGTTCAATAGAAAAAAAAATGTTAGAAGTAACTCCTAACTTCAATGAATTAGTTATTGACCATTTTGCCAAACAAAAGGAGAGGAGAATGTTCAAGCAAATAAACTAATCCAAGGTAGGGAATAAATATATTTTATTTAGTAATGCATGCAATTATAATATAATTTAGTAAGTATTTAAGTTTAGGAACGTGAACTGCTTAGGGTTATAAATAATTTCAGTTTCAAACACTGTTTAAATATTGGCAGTTTGCAAGGTAGGTTTTTGATATTAACAATACTTTTAGTAGAAAAGCAAAAGGTTCAATTTTACAATTATTTCATGATAATAGCAATAATTTAGTTTCTACTGCTGACTTTTGTTACATATGGGTCCAAAAAAATTTTACCCCCCCCCCTTCCACAGTCAAAAACATTACCAGCCGCCACTGAATAAATGTAAGACAATACAAAGAAAACAATAATGTTATGAAAACTAATTTTTTATTTTAAATTTACATAAACATGAATGCCAAATATATTCGTATTTTAACCAATAACAGTATGAAAATTTGCATTTTAAAGAAAATACCAATAGTAAATTAAAATTCAACTTCTTTCAGCAAACATTAAGAAAATCAATGTAATTAAATTAATATTAACTTGCACAAAAAAAGTTTTTAGTTAAATTCAAAGTTATTATCATCATCTTCCGGTTCCTTAAACTCAACCGTCTCACTGCTGCCTATCATTGCCTGCCACAAGACTGCCTTCTGTGGCACCGTAACATAGTCTTCTAGGTCACATTGTTTGTCTTCAGAGAGTTTCAGAGGGCCTCCACATTTCAGAGAAAGATGCACAGAGCTAACATTGAAGACATGGATTTATATAGTATGCTCTTCCCTTTCTGAAGCTGTACCTCCGTTCAAACTGACATATGGTTGGAAGGTTAGATTGTACTCCTTTCTAGAAGTCCTTTGAAAATTAAAATATTCTGCCATCTTAAAATTTAGCTCCAGTCAGCTGTCTTTTGGTGACTATACTGACAAGAACACTGAAATCTTGTATCATTTCTCTAGTGACTGATATAATGATATAACCACAAATCTTCTTTTTTTTTGTCTGGTGTTTTCAGTGAAGTGTATATAATGAGACTTTGAAAACACATCACAGTTCATCTGTCCAAAATCCCTGTCACAACCAGTGGCGGCTCGTGAGTAATGAAATGGTAGGGGCACACAGTGGGGAGGATCTAAGGTGGGCCACCATTCGTGGTAATTAGTACTTAGGTAAAAAAATATAGAATGTCTTACCTGGTATTTCACTTTTTGTGTAACAATTCCATTCTCCTGTTTTTAGATGTAGCGAATTCGTCTATCACTTGTTTGTTGAAATCTTGAATTCCATGAATCATTTTTTTTCTGTGGATAGCATAGCCATTCAGTCTATCAGTGCCCATGAATTTCTTAAAAATGTTTTTATTCTTTTCAATGTAGAAAACCATCTTTCACTTTCAACAGTTGTCATCGGTATGGTAACAATTATCTTTAAAATAGTCACACACTCTGAGAAAGTACGAAACATGTTATTATCAAGGAAAAACTGTAATAATGGTGTTGCATCAGAAGCAATACGTAAATCTTCACGACTGTATAACACTTCTAGTTCGGTTCTCAGTTTCGGACCATTTATTGTGGGATAAAATTTAATTGTAGTCTAAAAATCATTTTCCGGAAACTCAACACAGTACTGTGGGAACCTTTCAACTAAAAACAATTTGGAAACACATAAATGATCTGAAAATTGAAATCTTTCATTAATATTGTTCACTATCATATCACATACTTCCAAAGCGGCCACACAATTTCTCCTATTACTTAATTGTTCAACACACTGTCACAGGCTCACTTACAGACACTTCACTGTCTTCATAGGTCTTACGAATTACCACTGCACTCACAAAATGTTTAACAAATGTTCTCATTTTTATTGCATCAATGTTTCTTTGTTGAATGCAATCAAAGCAAATCGCCACATGAGGCATAATTTTGTGGAAAAAAGTCAACCAGAAAATGAACTGAGGATCCCTCAAAGTTCGTACAAATCCTGCAGCCTGGCTAGAAGCACATTTGTCAGAAATCTCTACGTCCCTAATGTGTTCAAAACATTTTATTAGATTATCTTTATGTTCAAACACAGTATTAACAGCCCTGTGTTAAAAGTACCATCTTGTAGGAGGCACAGGCCCAATTTTTTGTTTTTACAATTTCTACTAAATAATCCATCCTCTTTGGAGATCTTGAAAAATATGGTCCTATTCCTTCCAGGTCTTGAAAAAATATGCTACTCTGGGAGGAAGACGATGTTGAGTTTTGAAGAATCAGATTCCCTTGATGGGCATAACAACGACTAAAATTTGCATTTGGATACTTCTCTTTAACCAAACACTGGACCCCTCCTTTCTGACCACTCATAACAGATGCACCATCGTAAGTCTGACAAATTAGTTTTTCCGGGGACTTGTCTATTCCTATTACTTCCAACTGTCCTAAAATTGTCGAGGCTAAACTTCGAGCACTTTTATCAAAAGGGACTTCAAAAAAAACCCAAAACCTTGCAATTATTCTCCCTTCAATGAGATATCTCAAAATCAGTGCCATCTGTGTTTTGCACGAACTGTCAGTTGTTTCATCAGCCTGAAGTGATATGAAGTCTATCGTAGAAAATTCAGTCACAATATTTTTTCGACACACTGACAAAATGGCATCTAAAAGTTTGTTCTGAAGTGTTTTCGAGGTTCCTTTAAACACTGTTGAATTTTCTAAATGATCTTTCAAAACACTGTCAAGTGCTGCAGTATAATTGATTAGGCCTTTAAAAATCCCTGGGTTGTTGTCTGCTTCTTCCGTTTCATCGTGGCCACGTAAAGCTAATTCAAATTCCCCACAAAATTTAATCGCATCAATTATTCGAGACAAGATGTATCTGTTCTTGTCTACAAGTTCGTTATGTTTACGAACAGAAATTCTGTAACCATCATCGAGTTGCAACCTAATATTTACAATACCTAGCAAGGCTAAACTCATTTCATTGTCTAAATGACATTTAGACAGGGAATGCTTCTTACTCTTTTCTGGTAAATGTTTCTGATCTTTAACGCCCGACTTAGTCCACGTGTCTTCACCGCCAAACAGAAGACAAGCAAAGCAAAATAAAGCATTGATTGTGGGGCATCCGCACATCCATTCCCATTTTTCGTACACTGTGGTATTGAAAGTTCTATTATAGTTTCTGTTTTTGTCCTTAAACACTTGGTTGATAGACAACTGCGGTCTTGGTGGACCCAATTGTTTTGCTATTAACCTATCTTCATAGCACAAAGTTTTACTCTGTAAATACTTGACATTCATTTTGTCTCAGAGATTTACACAAGCACACAAAATACCGACACTTGAATATTTTCAACACCGTTATTTACACGCGTATGTAACACTGATTACTGAAAACCACTTGTAACACTACAATTTATACAATTACAATAAGCACTGCCACCACAATTATCGTGTAGCGCATAACATAACCGCTCTAGGTACACATTTTATTTTAATATTTCCTTCAATGAGAATATAATTTAAAATTATATAAAATCGCAAAAATTATTATAATCATATTCACGATAGAAACATTATAACAACATTATTTCGTAACATTATATACTAAGAAAGTAACAGTAATTATTAGTACAGTATTATAACACAGCTCAGATGGCGGTAAAATGTAATAGTCTACTAAATAGCTCCGATTCATATCCGTTAGTTGCAGTAATGTGGCGCACCTACAGGATTCAGAGTGGTACTACTTGAAGACTGGTAATTTCTGTAAGGATCTATAAAATATAGATATATATTATAGAGCTCTAATTTTTGGTCACATAGTCTAGTGTGACCGAACGCTATGGGAATTTAGCATTACGCTCTCCCACCACAAGAGAGTTAAGAAGTGGAAGGGAGTAGTCCTATATGAGTCACAACGTCTCTGTGACCGTCGCTATGTTGCCACATTTGTTTTCGCGTTGCCACATTTCTCCAGACTTCTCACTGTTACAACCTATTGCTATCATTTGAAACGAGGACGTTTCTACAATGTTTATTTATTTCGTGATTTTCTGGTGGGGCACGTGACCATGTGCCCGTATGAGTGAGCCGCCTCTGGTCACAACCCATCACTGAGTAACCTGACACTAGAAAAATATGGCTGATTTTTTCAAAACGACTCTTATGAATCAAACAGATGCCCTAAAACAACATTCAAATTTGCATTCTGTCCAGAACAGTTTTCACTAAAAATAATTACAGTTTTGACTTTTAAGGAACTCAGTTTTCTGATAGTGGCTAACAAGGCCGTAGCCAGCGGGGGGGGGTAGAACCCCCCCCGAAATGTTGAGGTAAAAATAGAAATTTTTTAGGATAAAAACAAACGTAAATAAAAATATAATGAAAAATGCTCTTATAAAAAAGGAACTGTGCAATAATTCAGTTATTTTGTGTTTCTGGTACTGCATCTACAAAAAGCAAACTGTGCGTTTGTTTCCTTCCGTGAGTACATAGCCGCCTTTGTAGGAAGGAAACCACTAGTTTCTTGGAAAACCACGTGGCTAATACTTGACAGCCCTCATCATTGTTGGCCGCCGACCTTCAAACAATGGAAAGTGAAGGTGCCGAACTTACTCTGTGAATATATTGAACACGTGGGTTACAGTTTGTGTGTTGCCATTTGGTAATGATGTGCTCTTCATCTTCAGTAAATTAGTGAATTATTGTGCTTGCTTTAGTTGTAGAGGGACGTACAAGAAAGAGACATCAAGTAAGTAAAATGTTTGCATTGCATTTTTACGAGTCTTTCCATTATATGTCTACATTCTTGTCATGTTCTAGTCTACATGTCATACAGTTGTGCTAGAGATATCAATGTATAGGCCTAGTATTATATTTTTTGTATTATATTTAATTAGAATTGGGGTTATGACTATTAACTTTACGAATTTTCTCCGTAGGTTATAAAGATTTGTAAATATATAAAAAAACATTCTTGAATGCTTAATTTAATTAAGAATCTTACTGATAGGATTTTTGATCCCGGAAATATAGTTAATTCATTTAATTGATTACATTCTTAAGCAGTGGCGAGTTGTGACATGCAAAATATATCGACTGTGTTTTGGTAAAATGCTGTAACCCTAATTTATAAAATTTATTTTTCAGGAGAGACAAAAAGCATAGTGCACATAATATTTGAAACTTTTCAGGTTATTGCCTACGGTTCTATTACACACATTTGTTATGTTATTTCATACATAAAGTATACTTAAAATGTTTAGAAATGACATTTAAGGTGAAAAATGTGGGTTACAGCATTTTACTAATCAGTACATAGGCAGCACTCCTTAGATGTAACCCACTTGATGCCTTTTTCTTAACCGAAACTACACACAGTTGAACCAGGTTTTCGGGCAATAATGCTGTAAGCCTCACTATTGACACCATACAAGACAATAAGGTACCTATTAAACTTTTATAAACAAAACGGAATTACTTTTATAACGATAATAATTCTTCAAACATAGAGTAATGCAGTATGGAAAGTTTTACATGATGGGAGTGTATGGAATTAGAATAAAAGTCAGTAATGTCAGATAATGACAGCAAAAATATAAGGGTTACAGCCTTTTACCAAAACACCATCGATATAAAAAACAACTTTTACACCTTCATGGAATACAAATACTATGCAATCATTTTCAACAATGCTCTCTACCATGCGAAATTATTTTTTCTAGTTTCTTTTATTTATTTTTAGGAGACGTTAAACTATAATGGCTAAACGTCCAGGCTCACAACTGTCGATAAAGAACTTTCTCACCAAGGCTAAGAAAACCAGTGACATAGAGCCCAAAGAACCTGCAGAGCCTGTTGCAAGTACTTCTACTGTAAATGAAAAAGTAATATCAGAATTCGACTTTTATCCTACTGTAAATTCACAAACAAATCCTGAGCATGATGATTGGCATAATGTTGACGTAGGAAAATATGTGCATACTCCCGGTGATAAAATTGATCGGGAAACCAAACTAAATGTTCTGAAAACGTCCATGGGTTCCTAAAATGGAATTTGAATTCCCACCTAGTGGGAAAAAAAATCTAAGATTTCAAAGACAGTGGCTACATCGTTTTCCCTGGCTTGGCTACACAAAAACTGACGGGGCTCTGTGTAAATATTGTGTGCTATTTTCAAAAGATGCAGCTGGTAAAGGTGGTCATCAGAAATTGAAATCGTTAGTCAAAGAACCCTATAAAAATTGGAAAGATGCTTTAGAATTATTAAAAGTCATGAATCCAATACATACCATAAAGAAGCAATGATTTCAGGGAGCAACTTCTTAAGTGTCTCCAAAGAGCCTAACCATTATAACGGCTGTATACTATCTTTTATAACTTCTGTATACTATCGCCATTATAACCTCGGGAGCAGGGTTAATTGACGTCGGTCAATTAAACAGGCTGCCGTAATATTCACAAAATGTTATATATTTAATTAAAAAATACAACGTAACAAAACACTTAACTGGAACCTGTGAATTAAGGAATGTTAGATTCGTGTTGCCAAATTAATTCACGCATATTTATGTCCATGACATCTCTTTATTTACATACCTGGTAATTAGCATAAAAGAAAATGAGTTACTGTCTTGTTATTAAAAATTAATTAGGCTTGTGATTTGTATAGTTAAAACATACATATATATATATATATATATATATATATATATATACTTAACCTACTTTTCGTTTACTCTATTTCGTTCAACTGATTAGTTAACTATATTAAAAAAATAATAACTGCATAATGTATTCATTAATCAACTTGGTTAATTATTTATAAAACTTTGGTAATTCATACCCTCGGATCCGAGTTATATCTTTTCTTTATATTAAAGTTAAACAATTTACTTTTGCTGCCATTTGAAGAATGGAGTTATTAGTATTAGCATGTTATAGTCATTAAAGCTAAATACATCATATTGTTTATTACAAAGTTACATTGGTAATTTAATTCGGCCAGTCTTTTGTATTATGATATTAATATTATTTTGGTATCAATTGTCTTTCATATTTTTATTAAGTAATTTCTGAACTACAGAAGTTTGACTTCTGTATCACCTGTATGTAGCATACTCGGCGAATCGGGGTTGTCTGTGGTAAACGGTGGCTCAGCAGCTTCTGGTCTATCCTGGAGACTGAAGAAGGTGTAATAATGGAAGGTGTGGTTTTCTCTTTTTCCAAGGTTTATGAGATTCTGGTGCTGGCGGTGGTGGGAAACTTTCACTTGAACTCACTTACTTCGGTTTACCACACTTTTTACTTATAGTTAAACTGTTACATATACTGTGATCTCTATCACATTGACGTGATATTAAATCAACTGCAGAGACGTCATAAACACACACTTAAAACGTATCAAAGAAGTTAAACATATTGAAATTACTGATAATATTTGCTATCAGCTTTACTAAGCATTAGCTTAAAGAAACTAAGAGAGCGAATGACATATTCTTTCATTCTCTATAATTTTGTAGTTACTGACTACATTTTCAACTGTGTTGTTCTCGCTGCGGAGTCTAATTTACAACTAATTTTTGGGGCACATCGCTGGCTTAGCGAAGTGCTTGTCCGCGCGTGTTGTTATTTACCGGCGCGATAAATAGTTCTTAATTTATTAATTATTATTTTTACTTATTTTAAATTGCTGGTTTATTACGTCTCTCTATAATTTAATACTCGCTGAAGAAACAGGAGGTGGTTTACATATTTATTTGTTTAACATTATTTAGTTTACTATTTATTTCATAGGGAGAGAAATTATGGAAATTATGTAGTTTCATTTAGGATTATATTATTTTTACTTTTTTTTTATTTTGTGCTATTTAACCCTATTAAATCGTCACACCATGACATAAGAAACATCATTGATTCAACAAGGAAGAAACAGGTAAAAGAAAATCGAAACAAGTTATTTTCCATAGTTGAAACTATCAAGTTTTGTGGGTGACAAGAACTTGCTCTCAGGGGAACTAAAGATTCAGGACCTATATCGCTAAAAGATGAAGAGCCTTTTCATAATGATGGCAATTTTAGGGCTTTATTAAGGATGAGAATACTATGTGGTGACCGAAAATTGATCAATCACACAGAGAGTATGTCTTTAAATGCCTCTTACATGAGTCTAACAGTCCAGAACGATCTTATTCAGATTTGTGGAGAAATTATTCAGAAGCAAATTTTCAATGATATAACTGAAGCCAATATGTTCTCCATTTTAGTAGATGAAACTGCAGACATTGCTGGACATGAACAGCTATCTCTCTGTGTACAATATACAAAAAAAGAAGATAATTATTATGTGTCAAAAGAGGACTTCTTAGGCTTTGTTCGTCTTCATCATACTACCGGACAAGATATAGCTAGGAATATAACTTCATATTTGGAAGATCTTGGTTTGGATTGCAAAATGATAGTTGGGCAAGGCTATGATGGTGCCTCTGTGATGAAAGGATCATTCAAAGGCGTGCAAGCACTAATCAGAAAAGATTATCCAGAAGCTCTGTATGTCCATTGCTGTTCCCACTCGTTAAATCTAGCTTTATGCCACTCGTGCAATTTACAAAGTGTAAGAAACTGTGTTGGTACAGTTAAGACTACGATCACTTTTTTGAAGAGCTCTCCTAAAAGAATGAGTGTATTGAAATCAGATAAATCTGACTCCCAGTGGAAAACTTTAACATCCATGTGCGAGACCAGATGGGTTGAAAATCATAGCAGTCTTTTGAAATTCAAGGACCTTTTCAACCCATTCTCACCACGTTAGAAGATTTAAGCGATGATCCAGACATGGATACCTCATCCAAAGCCTCATCTTTAGTAACAGCTCTGCTTAATGAAGAGTTTGTTCTTAGTCTCTGTTTCTTAGCCAAAGTGTTTTCTTATACCTCTAAGACTCTAAAGTGTTTTCTTTGACATTTTAGTCAAAGTGTAAGGTATTGCAGTCACCTCTCTGTGATTTGAAATCAGCAACTTATCACGTTCAAAATATTGTTGACCTCTTTCAGAATATTCGCATGAATATTGAGTGTGAATTCTCCATTATATACAAGTCTGCAAAATCCTTACTAGCTGATGTTGGCGGAGAAATCAGGCTTCCCCGTTTAACTCCATCACAACGTAACTGTTGTAACATACAAACGGAAGACCCAGAAAAGTATTTTCACTAAATATCACTATTGCATTAATGACTCGGAACACTAGGTTTTTTATAAGTAAAAAACAGAAGCCTTGTAAAGGAGAAAACCGGTTTAGGCTGTACGGTAAAACTTTATGCTTTTACTTATAAAAAACCTAGTGTTCCGAGTCGTTAATGCAATAGTGATATTTAGTTAAGTAACAGACACGTCATGGACAAAAAAATCCAAGTATTTTCGCATCTCTATGGCCATTCCACTTCTCGATGATTTTAACAATCAGCTAAAAATAAGATTTCTAGATCACAAAGAAGTATTTGCAAATTTAAACTCTCTTTTACCATCCATTTGCTGTAAGCCTACTACTTTTTTAGACACTGAAAGCTTGAAGTTGTACCAAAACAAAGTTAATTTGGATCTGTTACAATCAAAGTTTGACCTATGGAGAATTTTTTGGGAGAAGAGGGATGAGACTGACCACCCATCCTGTGCTATCAAAGCTTTAGGAGAATGTAACGAGGAGTTTTACCCGAATATCTTCATTCTGTTAAATATATTCTCCACTTTGCCAGTTACCACTTGTACACCTGAACGTACCTTTTCCACATTAAGAAGACTGAAGACCTACTTGAGAAACTCTTGTGGACAGAGTCGCCTCAGTGGATTAGTGTTGATGTCCATGCACAGAAACAGGGACATTTCAACAGATGAAGTCATAAATAAATTTGCATCGAAAAAAGATAGAAGATTGGACTTTGTTTTATAAGTTTGCCTCTTTGAAGATTTTGAGACTGTTGCAATGTATTAATGCCACTGCTGTAACAAATTTAATATAAACCTTTGAACAGTAACCTATACTCTGCAAATAAAATTAATGTTTTTGCTAAAAACACGAAAAGACGTACAGCAAACTCGATTATCCGTGTGCTGATTATCCGGTTTGTTGGTTATCTATGCATCCCCGAGGTTTATTGTATTATTTTATTTCCTCTATTTTCGTCATGACATTTTGAATAATGTGAACTGCGCGCTTGGAATTCGAGCGCTTTCTCGTCTGCAAGTGACCTGGCAGCATGCTTTGTTCAAGAATTAAACACCAAACAATGTACTGTATAGCAGTTCTTTGTTGCTGTTCTGTGATAACAGTCATGGCTGATTGACGTCTTGTATAGTTTTTGTACCTCAAGTGTTTTACCAGCAATAGACGTAAACAATTTTTATTTCGGCTTACCTTATTGACAACAGTGATAATTGAATGTGTTAAATGTTTGACTTATTGCATTTTCAAACAGTATTGTATATTCCCTATTATTAAAAGTTTCGTTGTGCATTAAAAAACACAAACTCGCATTATCCGTGTTTTTAGCTATCCGTGCGCATTTGTCCGGTGATTAGCCTAGATAATCGAGAGTTTGCTGTATTTTTTTAATAATATACCCATTTCCAGTGGAAACTCCTGGGCATCTGGGAGGTCTGACTCCTACTCCTAGAAGAATATCCATACTCCCCAAACCTCTCGGTAACCAAACCCCCCCCCCCCGAGAATTTTTTCTAGCTACGGCGTTGGTGGCTAAGAAGGCTTGTTATCTGACAAGACCCATGTTTGGTGACAGTTTTGTCCCACGCATACACTGTAGCTCTTCCAGTTTGAATATTGTGTATTCCTAAGTTATAAGTCCATGTTTTCCTCTTATAGTACTGAGCATTACATGTCAGTTTTGGTGTTGGTAAAGCTTGTTGTAGGAAATGGCAATGACTTCAAGGCTCATCCTTGCTTCCTTCGCGTCTCTTCATCATTTCTTGAGCTTGTTTTCGTTTTCTCAGGTGTAGTTGCATTCTAACTGTTTGAGTGTTGATGGTTGTGGATTAGTTTTTTTGCCTCCTCAATTACAACTTTTAACTTTGTACAGATATTATATTCATCCACTGATGGGGGTGCAACGCCAATGTTGAATTCATTAATTCTATGATAGTAATCCCCTGTGACTGGTGTTTTTCCGTAGTAATCTCTACCCAACCACTCCATGTAAGCATGTAAACAAACCTCCTTGATTGTTGATACTGGGGGAAAATGCTTTCTGAAGAGACTTTTTGCATGACTGTAGTGTCTGGAAACTGTAACAAGAGACTCAATGTGCTGCTTCACTAATTCCCTATTGTCATCCAGGAGTTTTATTACCAGGAGTTTCTTTCCACTTTCATCAACCTTTGTAGTTGTTGTATAACTCTGTTTGTCTAAAACAACATGGACTCTTTTTTCTGTTATTCCATGGATATTGTAAAAAGCTAATCTGAAAATATTAACTTTCTGCCCATTTACTATTACTCATTAATTAATAGTTAATAGTTTACTGGGTCTGTTAGCAATATTGGTTGATTTACAGTCATCCCAACTAAGAAGCTTTAAAAGGTAAGAATTTCCCATTTTCCAAATATTTTTGTTACAAAATTACAAAATATTTGTGCAATTGTTTCCTCTTCTAATTTCTCCAAACATTTATGATTACATTTACAGTGTTGCCCAATAGCACGAGCAGGAGCTTACCAGTATTACGTTTGTGTTTACACACATTCACCCACCACATTTCAGGATTGTTTGTCTCTTCCTTGTTCTATTTTCATCCATCATACAGACTTTGCTATACACTAAGTTGCAATTTATACATGTATGAACTAACTTATAAAACTCAAGCACAGTGTTTGAAGTTGTTCATGTGAGCTAGACTCACAAGCAACTGAACCTTAACAGGAAATGAGTGTGACACGGCATGGAACTCAAAAACAAACATGTATTACATGCATTGAAAAGAAAATATAATTCACTACCAGAAGACAAAGAGCAAATATTATACAAAACTGAAGATAAATGAGATTCCTGCAAAAGGAATCAAGTCAAGTTGTCTCCATATTCGCCCTTACTCCTCCAGATAATCAACATTGGGCTAACTGCTATCTCTATGCCCCTAGTATGCTTAAGTGATATTTGTAGGCTATCAAGGGTGAATATAACTTCAAATCGTCTACTACTCAACTGTTCAGCAAACAGTAATTCATAAAAATTACCATTTTTGTATTCACCCTTATGCCTTTGAGCTCCTGATATGAGAACTGTTACATATTATTTTCTGTTAATAACTTATATATTATATAATATCTGATCTTTAAAATACCTTATTTTCATGTCTGTCTACTGGAACATCCCAAACTTGACTGTGTGGAGGGGTTAACTCTAAAACAACATGAAGCCATCTGTAGGAAAAAAATCATGGCCATGGGATAACAGAGTTTTAGTTCATGTTAAATATTATTCTGTTGCATTTCTCATCATCATTACTACAATTATCATACTAAAAATGATGTGCTTACATACACACACTCCCACATACATTAAAAAATTACTGTGTATTCTAAAGTGATGTAATTTTCTTGAAGAGTAGGTGCTCAGCTCACCCTCCTCTGGGAAGTCATTCTTGTGTCTGTGTACCCACTGAATAAAAAGTTGAAAACACACTTGATACCCAGAAACAGTTCACATTTGTTATACATTTGCTGAACATTTCCTGTGACAGAAGATAATTGAAGATGTTGGTTATAATTATTGGTGGCTCCAGCATTTACTAGGTAGATAGGCGATTCTTGACATCTGGGTGGGCCATGCTGTAAGAATTTTTTATGTGAATGGTAATAATAAATAAAATTAAAAGCTGTACCATGTATTTTTACAACAAAAATGAGTGGTACTGGAAAGCTACTCACAGTATATTATTTACAGTATACATATACTCCATTATATTATTTCCAAATGCTTTAACTTTCTTTTTCGTTTTTTCTTCTATCATGAAGTATGGAAGCAGGCAGTGAAAATTTGTTAGTACGGACACATAATATTAAACACATTACTACCATGATAGTAAAACAAATAAAACACACATTGCTTATAAACATGTTCAATAGAATCAGTTTTACTAAAACAGGTTATTCACTTATTATTACAGCCAATAGCAATATCATCTACACTTGACAGATGAAGTTTTTTTAGTCAAGTACCTTTCATTTACCATTAAGACAGGTTGTGGAACCGTAGGCCTGTGTCACACGTTGTGTTCTTTAAATAGGTTTTTAATCTTTTAAGGCATGAAAATGTTCTCTCACAGGATCATTTGATACAGGAATAGCAATTGTTATTCATGTAAATTTTCATATTTCCCTTAATGCTAATTTGTACTTTTGCAGTGGTTCAAGTAAATTTTGAGTCACTGTACTACTTTCTTTGACATGCCTGTAAATCAGATTCTTTAAGGTTTTAATTTTTGTATCCAAATAATCTGTATCCCATATATAATGGACTGCTGTTTCAATAAGTCTACAATTTTGAAACTTTTACTGTTTGGATATATACACCTTAAATCCATATTTTCAAGCTTAAACATCGCTGAAGCTACTGTCTGATTAAAATTAAAAGTTTGACAAAATGATTAGACCTGAAGTCTATGAGGGTTACTGATTGAAAGTAGTCCATGCTTGAAAGCTCACAAGATTATCTTCCATATGATTTGGTAGTGTTTTATATTCTACCTTGTCTACAACAGTCAGTTAAGAAGTCATGGGCTACTAATTATTGCGCATTCAACACTTGCATCCCACACAGCATTGAAGTCCTTGTCAAATTTAAGTTAGATGCTTATGAGTTCAAAGTTATTCTAAATAGCCAGAACCAAGTTCATACCATGGATTAAACTGGACGTTTACCTATGAAAAAGAAATCAGATAGTGACTAACACATTCCTAAAATATCTGTAAATATATAAAAACAAAATACGAAAGAAAAGATTTGATTTTTAAGTAGTTCTTAGGTTTCCACAGGTTTCCATCCAAACTTGAACTGAAAAATTTCTGAATGTTAATATTCACTTTTGGATTTAATTAGTGCTGAATGAACACAAAATACTAAAATTTTGATAATAAGTCTTATAAGGTTACTTTAGTCAGTCTTTAAATATAACAGACTTGGAGTAATAGCCATTGATTGGGGAAGGGTAATATGTTTTTAAACTGCAGCAAAAGCTGCACATTTTTATTTATCAAAATATTAAAAAATTACTTTTTACTTTTATTTCATTTTGTTTCAAAATACATTACATTTTGTAGTAGTAATTTGAATTCTCCCAGGCAATAGTAGGTTCATACTACAAAAGTAATAGTCTTGCACTGAGGGGAATGTGAATTTTTCAATTAGCAAATAAAACTCACTGAGGGGAATGTGAATTTTCAATTAGCAAATAAAACCATTATCTTAAAATAAATCTTAATTAATATAATAATAAAACCATACAGTATTTTTGGAATAACGCACACTGTGTGTGTGTGTGCGCACGCGCGCGCGCACCTAATTTGTAACAAAAATTTTGGAAATTAATGAGAAATTTTCTTAACTAGGGACAGTAATAGTAGACAATCTTTTTCACTTTGTTACACACATTTGTTTTGCCTAGCAGCTCAAGCAGGAAACCATTTAATTCCATAGGTTACTGTCGAAGTACACCAAGTCTGAGTTAATGTAATGTGTATTTAAGTCTATAGGACAGTTTCAGTACAATTTATTCCTGTATTGCTTCATGTGACAATGTGGATTTTCTTTTACAAAATAGGCTCACAAGTATACAAACAAGCAATTATTTCACAAATTTCAGACTGCCAAGTCAATTGTTACCCGTTTCAGTACAGCTTTTGATTTAAACTTTAAGATTATAGTAGACACTAATTTAACATGAATTCTTACATTTACTTCATCCCAAAACACAGCAACCTGCTACTAGCAAAAGCAGGTTACACACTAACGATAGTTACATACACAAACAATGATACTCCTTACAATCACTGAAAATTATAGTGTACTTTCTCTTACAAAACACAACCCTTCTATGGTAAACTACTAAATTGAGTACTAAAAACTAATTAATTTTAAAATTAATTAATTTCAAGAGTGTACTAAGAAGCCCTTATCATGATCATAAAAACAAAACTTGTTACATGTAGCTTATCAGATACAAACTGTTTTCATTTTGCTTGACACAGGTGTCATGTTTGTTTTTTGTCCAATTTTTAAATTTATAAAGCCTGTTAGCATAATTCATTAATTTAAAGAATATGTATTTTGTTAATAACTTTAAATTCTTAATTGCACAACTATGAATATTTGAATTATCATGTGTTAGTGATACAAACATTTTTTAAATGATGAATACATATCGCAGAGCAGCCTCAGCTATTGGACAGGTTACAGCTGGTGGATAACGGAAGATCCATCAGATATGGTGGACAGCTGTGAATAATGCTAGCAAAATAAGCACCCCTGAACCAACATGGTAGTATTGTCAGGGTGTACTGAAGGTGATGTCTGGCAGGGTTACCCTCTTTAAAAAGTACATGAGGCTTATAACAATGTTGTGACATTCTAACACATGCCATCATTGAATAAGGACTGCCCGTACTGCCTTGTATGGTTGGGTGCTGAATTCCTAAAGGCTAGGAGAAGGACACTCCAAACCATGAGAGGAGAGTTCTCATTGCTAGGATCAAGGTAATCTTTCTATTGTGAGGTATACCTGATATAAAGTACCCTGGTCCTCCAGGTCAGGTTAGGGGGTTGTGTGAGGAGCTGGTAACCCTTTCACACCATGTTACTAACTGAGTAACCCTTACTTAATTATTTCAACTGAGAAATACCATAAGTACTTTTTTAAAGTTTAAAACGTTTCTAACAAATGATATTTTTTCTTTACTGTATGTTAAAAAACAATACCAAGATATGGCTGTTTAAATATGAATATTTTTCTTACCCCTTTCTCAATTGCACAGTTCCTGACTTTTATTGGCAAGCAACTTTAAAATTATGCATTTAAAACAAATACATTAATTATTTTTAAAGCACATAAAATTTCTTAACATTTGATATTTTGTCTTTCCTATATGACAAAAATTGTCCATGATATAGTTACTTAAACATTTTCCTGTCCTCCAAAATCATGTGTGTATTTTTACTACATTTTGAATAACAGTTTAAAAGAAGTAATCTCAAGCTAAAATGGTTACCACACTTTAAACTTTGTAAAGGAAGCTCTAAATTTGTTCTTTACTTATACATTTGAGTTAAAATATAACAGAGTTATGGTGGTTTTAAGTGTACAATGTAAATTTCAAGGGCTGCTCCTCCCTAATAAAAATCACCCTACCCTTGATCCAATTCTCAGCTTACCAGTTTCTTACAATATAACCTTTATACAATGTCCTTTATACCTTGTCTGCATCATTCAGAGCCTATACACAGGGGCAACTATTCATACAGATTTAGGTAAGGGAAGATTATCACACCTGGGGATAATAATGGGCGGCTGAAGCGTAGTGCATGCCATACGGCTCACATTAGGTAGCCTACCCTGCCTACTCCTAAGCTACTTCGGTGGTATACATGGGAGCCATTATTATTATTAAGATTATCACAAGTAATGGCCATAAGTCAACATGTCAGACAAAACTGTAAACTCTTTTCAAGGTTATTTAATATGACAATATGACAAGTTTAAAAATATTTTGACAATCTGTTTGTCCTACAGATATATGAATCTCAGAGAAGGGCCAGTTAACACATTGCTATATGCAAATGACCACATAATTATATAAAACTGTGAAAATGAGTTACAAATGTCTATATTCATACATTAAATATAAGACAGTTAAAAATAATATTTGCAGAGTGGTATACAGTGGGTGCCATCACATGGAGGACTGAAGGTCAATGAAATGAATGAATGAAAAATTATCTAAAAAGATGTAACGTGTCCAAAATTGGGTTATTTTGTTTATTACAGTATGGGGTATTCGTATTTTTATTTATTTCATTTTGGGTGGGATTTTATAAATTTATTGTGAAATTTTATTTCCCGGCGAACGTTATTTCCATTACGACAGAACAAATGGCGCTGGAACGAACAGTTTGTAGCAGCAACCAGCCAACTACAGGAAATGTCGTTAAGCCACGCCTACTACTAGTGACATCAGTGTAGCAGAGGCAAATATCGTCCTCGGTCACCACACATATAATGACGATATTCCATGCATAGAAGGAATACGTCACAACAAATTAAGCATGAACGGCGATTAAAACCTGTTGGCAGTGAGTACGCATTTCCTCCCGCTCAACCAAGCACACTTCCCAGTTAAGATATAGGTGCCAGCCGGCACGGAGCCAAGTAGGCTCTCTCCAAGGTTTTTTCAGTTTTTCCAGTAAAAAGGTGTAACAACAATAAATTTTCATGTGACCGCGGTCGAGTTGCACAAGTAGAAGAGATAATTTTATACTTTCGGACAGTAACCAACAAACAAACAATCTACAGGAACGATGAGTGCGCGCGCGAACACGTGGCCGGCGGTTCAAGTGTAAGGGCTGGGGTTTATATTATACAATGTTAAGGGGTGTGTTTGAGTGAGTGTTTAAAAATATGCAGGCTGGGCTCTGTCTGTATGAATGTAAGGTAAGTTAGAATATAAGTAGAATAATAGTGTTGGTCATGTAACAAGCGAAAATCATTTCTGACGAAATAAGTCATACAGTAAAATTTATAACCATTTGAAATAATGCCAAATTAAAAGAAAAGTTAAATTCTCTTCATATAATGTGTAGAATCAATTATTTCAATGACCTTAGCACATGCTTGTATCGAACGTAAATGTGATCGAACCCTGGAACCCGGCAGAAGAGATCGAGGAGGTAGGTAAAAATTCTATTACATTTTATAATTAATAATTTTAATTTATTATAGACGATAACAAATGGCGCCCGTGACAGGCACGAATTATAATTAAATTAATATATTTAATTAAATTCCACATCCACAAAGATACAAACATGTGTTAGGTTAGCGCAGCAAAAGAGAAATGCGTTATGTACGCAAAGATATACCGAAAATAATACAAAAGCACATTACAAAAAATTAATTAATTAGAGTATTAATATTTTGAATATCAATTATAAAAATGTCAGATAATGAGAATAAAATAAATGAAAATAGTGTCGAAAATTTTGACGACTTAAACATGAGTAGTTGGGAGACACATTCGACTCCAAGTGCGAGTCAGAATAAAACAGAATTAAAGGTAACAGATCAGAGTAATGTAACTGTAGATTCGGGGATTCAAATAACCCCAATTTTGAGTAGGGAGCGTACAATTAATAATGAACAAGTCAGCTTCACTGACATTGAAACAGAGAGCCAAATAAATATAGAATTGACCGGAACTGAGTCGAAAATTATGGATGACGTACCAGTATTGCATTCAACACCAGTCCCGAGTAAAAAATCTGAGGATCAAGATATGATGAAAATGATCCAATTTCTTTGTACCAGTTTCAATAAATTTGATGTAAAGTTAGATGAACAGAAAAACGAAATGCTCAATAAATTTGATGTAAAGTTAGATGAACAGAAAAACGAGATGCAAGAATTTAAAAGCAGTATAAATGAGAAGTTAGATATACAGAATATGCAGTTTCAGCAGAGTATTAGCGTAAAATTTGATGAACTTAAAACTGAAATTAATAAAGTACAAATCAGTTGTGAGAGTAACTATAACAAAGTGAAATATGAATTAAATGAAACGTTGAGTTATGCAGTAAAAAATATGAATAACAGAGTTGACAAAATAGAGAGCAATGTGGCGGAAAAATTTGATAAACCGAGACAAAAAGTAATTGAAAAACGTAGTAGTAGAGAGTAAGATAACAAGTGATGACAATAATGTTGAAAATAATGAGAATAATAATAAAGTATTTGAAGAATTAGTATCGGAGATTGATACGGTAAAAATAAAGAATGAGAGTACTGATGAGTTGGTGGAATGTAGTGATAATGAAATGTTAATGTGTATTGATGAAGTAGAGAGAGTGTGGAAAAATAATGTTGTGGTAGAGTGGGGACAGAGGGCAAATTTTCCCTTTATTATTTATGATGTTTATGATGATTTATTGAGTTCACAAGTGTTGTTTTTGAAGGGCAAGAGACCCGTATTAATAGAAGAGTTGAGTTGTTTATTGATGTTGTATAATGTTGTACCCTCTGTCTGTAATAATGATGTTGAAAGTATGAGTTGGTATTGTGATGAAAGAGATGTAAGTAGAGAATGGTATGTAACAGAATTGTATGATTTGAATAGGAAATATGACGAATGGAATGAAAGTTTAAAAATATATTTGAATAATAATGATTATAGTGATTTGGTAAAAGTAATTAACCCGATAGTGAATGAATGTAATGATGGAGATATAACAAAAATACCTAACGTAGACTGGTTTAATGAGTATTCTGGTAAAATGAGTGAATTTGGTTGTTCTGGTTATGACACACAAAGTAACCATTTGTTTGTCAATAAAAATCAACAGTGTTGTATAAAAACAAGACTTATTTGGGACGATGGAGGTTAAACTGTAAAACAATAAAAGACAGTGATAAACATTATGTTTTATGGGTTTTGACATGGCAGATTTGGACAATGAAGTGCGGAAAAAACTGAACAGTTATTAACTAAAGTTTGTAAATAATTGTAGTGAATTTATTTATGTGTATTGTAGAAGGTCAGCTAAAGAGTGTATGGAGGTAGGCAAGTGATAATAATAATATAAATATTTGGCAATTTAAATAAATAAATAGAATGAATTGTGAAAACAGTAATTGACTAATGGTAATTGTTTCGATAACTATATAATTTATATTTTCAGTAATTAATTAAATTAAACCAATTTGATACATGTTAAATATTTTGATTGAGTATTTAAATGTTAATTAATTAAATCCCTGTTCGGGCGCCATTTGTTATACTCTACAATAAATTAAAATTATTAATTATAAAATGTAATAGAATTTTCACCTACCTCCTCGATCTCTTCTGCCGGGTTCCAGGGTTCGATCACATTTACGTTCGAAACAGACATGTGTTAAGGTCATTGAAATAATTGATTCTACACATTATATGAAGAGAATTTAACTTTTATTTTATTGGCATTATTTCAAATGGTTATAAATTTTACTGTACGACATATTTAGTCAGAAATGATTTTCGCTTGTTACATGACCAACACTATTATTCTACTTATATTCTAGCTTACCTTACATTCATACAGACATACAGACAGAGCCCAGCCTGCATATTTTAAACACTCACTCAAACACACCCCTTAACATTTTCTAATAAAAACCGCAGCCCTTACACTTGAACCGCCGGCCACGTGTTCGCGCGCGCACTCATCGTTCCTGTAGATTGTTTGTTAGTTACTGTCCGAAAGTATAAAATTATCTCTTCTACTTTTGCAACTCGACCGCGGGTCACATGAAAATTTATTGTTGTTACACCTTTTTACTGGAAAAACTTTGGAGAGGGCCTACTTGGCTCCGTGCCGGCCGGCACCTATATCTTAACTGGGAAGTGTGCTTGGTTGAGCGGGAGGAAATGCGTATTCACTGCCAACAGGTTTTAGTCGCCGTTCATGCTTAATTTGTTGTGACGTATTCCTTCTATGCATGGAATATCGTCGTTATATGTGTGGTGACCGGGGACGATATTTGCCTCTGCTTTACTGATGTCACTAGTAGTAGGCGTGGCTTAACGACACTTCCTGTAGTTGGCTGGTTGCTGCTACAAACTGTTCGTTCCAGCGCCATGTTTTACAGCTTCGTTGGATTTTTCACGGCGTCACTAACAGCGCCCCGTCCTGATTGTTACGTGCGGGCGTGGTCACACATATGCACATTTCTCAGAAATTCGGGGTGGTGCGAATTCCTTATAAACACAAACTGCGTCTCTGCTTTGTTTCAACTCTGTTCCACTTGCCATGTGTTCTGTCGTAATGGAAATAACGTTCGCCGGGAAATAAAATTTCACAATAAATTTATAAAATCCCACCCAAAATGAAATAAATAAAAATACGAATACCCCATACTGTAATAAACAAAATAACCCAATTTTGGACACGTTACAATACCCCCTCAATGAGAATTCTGCTGTCCAAACAGAAGAAATCTCATTGATAAACCCCGAAGAGGACCGGTGAGGAACTGGTGCCAACAACCCCCTTTTGTTCTTAATCTACATGGGTACACGACCCCCCTGGCTTGGCAACTATGGACCCATCTGACCGAGATCACTGGACTTCTCCGTAAGAGATCCCAACACCGAGAAATCGAACAGCTAAGTACCACAGCGCACCTCACCTTCTAACATGCTACCCCCCAAAATCCTCAATCCCTGGCTCAAATTATGCCAGATCCTCCACCGATATGTTTCCCCTTTTATGCAAGCTGGGCTGCCTTTAGCAGATGCTGGGCTCACACACTCTCATATTACACACTGACATTATAGATTATAAAATTGCAAAAATTTTAAAAATTCTTTTAATTACAACACGTTTTCAGATAAAATTAATTCATAAATTTTGAATAAAGTCTAAAATATTCTCTTCATTATTTTCTGTTTTTTCCTTAAAATAAGTGAATTTAAACATTTCTTATCGTTAAACATATCCTTAACCTAACATGTAATCACTTAGAGTCTAACAATACAATGCAATACAAAATAAATCAATAAAATAAACATGGTGAACACACAAATAATAAAATAATCAACACTTAAAATATTCATTCGCTGGCAGGCGAAAAATCAAGATTTTTTTTTTCCAAGAAAATTTCCAAAAAAAAATTTTTAAATTCAAGAAAAAATTTTAATTTTATTTAAATATTTCCTTTATATTTAGGCATTATTTAAAAATTGGTTTAAATTGATTAAATAAACATATTGAATTGACTTCCTACTATACAAGCTTAGTATGTGTATGACCTCATCAGCTGATCGAAACTAGGTCAAGTCCACAACCTTGACCTACATATGTTATGTATAAGTTCTATCTGACAATACATTCAGCATCTGTAACATCTAATTGGAAACACAAAACATAATAAAATAAAATATTTAAAATAACAAAATATTATTATAAATAATAAGAAAATTGACATTTCAATTATTCAAAATAAACAATTCTTAATTTTACCTCTCCAAATTTTATCAAAGTTTTGTCACTGGTTTCAAAATAAAAATTTTATATATTCAACTACAACTTTCGTCATTTAACAATTTCATTCTACATTACTGTGGGTGATTTAAACATTTATCTCATTTAATCTACTACTTGATCTGTATACATATATAATCTTTACCCCTATGACTCTACTACTAACAACTGTAACTCACATGACGCCCAACTCTATCAAAATATCTATCCCAAAACACTCTCTAACCCCAACTTATCATTAAACTCAAATCGCCACCTTCTCTCTACATATAAAAAAAAATACTCTCTAACCCTTTGTACATAGGATACGTGTTCCCCCCCCCCAAAATATACAGTCTTTTGTAAAACTAATCCAAAATATACAGTCTTTGTGAAAGCGAGGGGGCGCCACAGCCTTACATAACTTGAAATAGTGTGTGTGGACGGGAGGTGGCTCAGACGAGCCACGAATTTAAATTTTATAACATAAAAAAAATTTTTTGCTAATTCAAATTTTGATCCAATGAAACTGCTTGTGCTCTGTTAAATAATTAGATGCTCAGACACTCAATATAAGGTGTTCATGCTGTAATTTTAAATGTATTATTTTATTGTTGTAGGTTAGATATAAGCATTGATAGAAATATGTGTTTTCATTATGTGTGTATTTTTTTTCTAAGCCAATAATTAAATCGTCTGGCAGGCGGTTAACACAAGGTATCAGAATCAGAAAGAGGGGAAACAAGGAGTTGAGAAGTGAGGAGAAATAAATATATATTTCATGTAATTTGTCCAATTTTGAGATGTGTTTTAATTGTGTTAGGGAGATCAGCTGATCAGCAATAACATGTCACTGATATTGGTTTACACATGTTCCAAGTAATTAATGTTCAATGTAATGTTTTAATGTATTACAGATGCTATTTTAAAGTAATGAAAAAAAATAAAATAAAATAATTTGATAAAATGAGAAGTAAAGTAATGATTTATGCAAGGTAACAAGAGATAGTTTTTGGGTGATAAATATTTTGTGGGACATATAGATCTGTCCAAGTTGAAGTTAGAGTTGAAGTAGTAGAGATCGAAATATTGTTTTGAAGTAATGTAATGTGGTTTTGAGTTAATGTATATTATAGAGTTTTGAGAAGTATTGATGTTGACACAGTAGTTGTGGAGAATATATGTAGAATTTTGAGTGATATATTGTTGTTTATAATTGATGTTGTTATTTTGTTGTATTTGAAGTAAGGTAATGAGATTGAGATTTTGGGGATGGCAATTTTGTAGTAGGGGTAGTGTAATGTGGGAGTCCGCAACATAATGATAAGTTGGGACGGGATAGGTACCGATTTAGTGAGGAGGGGCCGCCTTAGGTAGAATCCAGGGGCCAAATAAGGGAATTGAGTTTTTTGGGGGGGAAACACGTATCCTATGTACAAAGGGTTAGAGAGTATTTTTTTTTATATGTAGAGAGAAGGTGGCGATTTGAGTTTAATGATAAGTTGTGGTTAGAGAGTGTTTTGGGATAGATATTTTGATAGAGTTGGGCGTCATGTGAGTTACAGTTGTTAGTAGTAGAGTCATAGGGGTAAAGATTATATATGTATACAGATCAAGTAGTAGATTAAATGAGATAAATGTTTAAATCACCCACAGTAATGTAGAATGAAATTGTTAAATGATGAAAGTTGTAGTTGAATATATAAAATTTTTATTTTGAAACCAGTGACAAAACTTTGATAAAATTTGGAGAGGTAAAATTAAGAATTGTTTATTTTGAATAATTGAAATGTCAATTTTCTTATTATTTATAATAATATTTTGTTATTTTAAATATTTTATTTTATTATGTTTTGTGTTTCAAATTAGATGTTACAGATGCTGAATGTATTGTCAGATAGAACTTATACATAACATATGTAGGTCAAGGTTGTGGACTTGACCTAGTTTCGATCAGCTGATGAGGTCATACACATACTAAGCTTGTATAGTAGGAAGTCAATTCAATATGTTTATTTAATCAATTTAAACCAATTTTTAAATAATGCCTAAATATAAAGGAAATATTTAAATAAAATTAAAATTTTTTCTTGAATTTTAAAATTTTTTTTTGGAAATTTTCTTGGAAAAAAAAATCTTGATTTTTCGCCTGCCAGCGAATGAATATTTTAAGTGTTGATTATTTTATTATTTGTGTGTTCACCATGTTTATTTTATTGATTTATTTTGTATTGCATTGTATTGTTAGACTCTAAGTGATTACATGTTAGGTTAAGGATATGTTTAACGATAAGAAATGTTTAAATTCACTTATTTTAAGGAAAAAAACAGAAAATAATGAAGAGAATATTTTAGACTTTATTCAAAATTTATGAATTAATTTTATCTGAAAACGTGTTGTAATTAAAAGAATTTTTAAAATTTTTGCAATTTTATAATCTATAATGTCAGTGTGTAATATGAGAGTGTGTGAGCCCAGCATCTGCTAAAGGCAGCCCAGCTTGCATAAAAGGGGAAACATATCGGTGGAGGATCTGGCATAATTTGAGCCAGGGATTGAGGATTTTGGGGGGTAGCATGTTAGAAGGTGAGGTGCGCTGTGGTACTTAGCTGTTCAATTTCTCGGTGTTGGGATCTCTTACGGAGAAGTCCAGTGATCTCGGTCAGATGGGTCCATAGTTGCCAAGCCAGGGGGGTCGTGTACCCATGTAGATTAAGAACAAAAGGGGGTTGTTGGCACCAGTTCCTCACCGGTCCTCTTCGGGGTTTATCAATGAGATTTCTTCTGTTTGGACAGCAGAATTCTCATTGAGGGGGTATTGTAACGTGTCCAAAATTGGGTTATTTTGTTTATTACAGTGTGGGGTATTCGTATTTTTATTTATTTCATTTTGGGTGGGATTTTATAAATTTATTGTGAAATTTTATTTCCCGGCGAACGTTATTTCCATTATGACAGAACAAATGGCGCTGGAACGAACAGTTTGTAGCAGCAACCATCCAACTACAGGAAATGTCGTTAAGCCACGCCTACTACTAGTGACATCAGTGTAGCAGAGGCAAATATCGTCCTCGGTCACCACACATATAATGACGATATTCCATGCATAGAAGGAATACGTCACAACAAATTAAGCATGAACGGCGATTAAAACCTGTTGGCAGTGAGTACGCATTTCCTCCCGCTCAACCAAGCACACTTCCCAGTTAAGATATAGGTGCCAGCCGGCACGGAGCCAAGTAGGCTCTCTCCAAGGTTTTTTCAGTTTTTCCAGTAAAAAGGTGTAACAACAATAAATTTTCATGTGACCGCGGTCGAGTTGCACAAGTAGAAGAGATAATTTTATACTTTCGGACAGTAACCAACAAACAAACAATCTACAGGAACGATGAGTGCGCGCGCGAACACGTGGCCGGCGGTTCAAGTGTAAGGGCTGGGGTTTATATTATACAATGTTAAGGGGTGTGTTTGAGTGAGTGTTTAAAAATATGCAGGCTGGGCTCTGTCTGTATGAATGTAAGGTAAGTTAGAATATAAGTAGAATAATAGTGTTGGTCATGTAACAAGCGAAAATCATTTCTGACGAAATAAGTCATACAGTAAAATTTATAACCATTTGAAATAATGCCAAATTAAAAGAAAAGTTAAATTCTCTTCATATAATGTGTAGAATCAATTATTTCAATGACCTTAGCACATGCTTGTATCGAACGTAAATGTGATCGAACCCTGGAACCCGGCAGAAGAGATCGAGGAGGTAGGTGAAAATTCTATTACATTTTATAATTAATAATTTTAATTTATTATAGACGATAACAAAGAGCACCTATATAAAAAGAAACCTTCAAGACTTAGTACAATAGGTAGAAGGATTAAACAACTTAAAAGCATTGACAGACTTCCTTCCATCACAGAACCAAAGAAGACTTGAAAGGCAAACTATATGAAAATATATCTGAACCAGGGGCGGACTGGGTCCTCCTAAAAGACCTAGAATTTTCGGAGGGCGCAAGTCAAATGGCCCATATATATATATATATTATAACGATTCATATGTCGTCATATCTGAGCGTTATACGAGAGGGTCAGACTGTGTGCCGTAAGCAATACAGAGAGTGTATAATAAGCAGCTATCTCACTCTAACCTCGTCACAGTGATGCACGCGGCCGGTACAGACATGAATTGTACTCAATTCATTTTTGCAGTTCAACCTGCGATAACTTCAAAACCAATAAATATACAGCAATTCTGAAAACTGCATTGTGTTCAGTAATTAAAGCTCTATAAGTAGCTAAAATCTCAATTAATATAATTAACAATTACAGAAGATACAAAGAAGAAGAACGCCAAGTGGAATAACGAGAGAATTAGGCTATGTACAGATCACACACACACAGATAAAGACCTAAGCAACAATATTCTGTGGTCAGATCGTTGAAAACACGTTTGAAAATACCGGTACCAGTAATCAAATGATTTGCAAACACAGGAAGTACGATTTTAGCTAGAAATTCTCAGCCGTTACGGACTTGTTAAGGGGTGTTTTTTGACGTGTTGAATACTGTTTCAACTGGCAGAATCCTGTATGATTTGGAACAGCCAATCACAAGGCTGTATTCTGAACTGACGTTCACTGAAAACCGTTGAAAGCTTTACTCTTCGTTCGGGGCTTCAATGCGTTAGACGTGTGTAAGTTACATGCATAATTTCACAACATCGCAAAGTTTTATTTAAGCAGTACGAGAAGTAGTCCGCAGTTGAAGAGGAACGAATACAGTTCGGCAACAACTCTCACTGTGTAATACCATATTAATTAATTAAAAATATTAATTAGTTAATTAATAACCGCTTGTGAAATGACCTGTGCAACTGAGAGCTACAGCAGCTGTAATTGCCTGATCATCGTTCTACAAGATTGGTCAACATCATTTCTACTGTGCAGTACCATCCAAAGGAGGACCTCAACGGATTCCGATCTTCGGTCGACGCATCAAACAGTAAGAAATCGATTCATTGATCAATGAAATAAATAATCAATAAATAATAAAAGCAATAAACAATTTTAAAGGCACTAAGTAAACGCACACTTTGTAATTAATTAATAAGGTTAGTTCTAAGTTAGTATAGGAGTGTTGAATGGAAAGTGGTGTGTAGTATTGGACGTGCAAATTATTGCAGACCTGTTCTTTAGCACTGGTTTGGGAGATATAAATTTTCTCAATCAAACCAGATAAGAACAATAGGTCGTTTGGACGTTTTAATCTTCACTTTTCACGCACACTCATTAATTATAAGAGTTAGGGTAGTAATAAGTCCTAAACTTGGCAATTTTAAATAATTAACATAATAATTAAACGTTGATTAAATAACCTTCAACAGAATCTTAAGTGTTATTTGTAACGATTCCCCTTGAATCCACATTCACTGAACGAATCCTGAGATTGTGTGTCTCTATGCTCTGAGCTAAGCAGTATCCGTGTCATCTGTATCTGGAATTTGTTCTGGCGCCCAGTTAAAGTACAAGTCATGGGTGAGTAACGTTTTATCTAACATTAAATATATTGTGTAAGTGTGTTAGAAAAAAAAAGGTAGCGTTAGATGTATTTGTCGCCGCAACTAAGAGGCCACCCAAACCAAATATATTTAACCCAAGCCAAAGGTACATTATATATTTGGCGCCCAACGTGGGGCTACCCAAGCTAAACATATATTTAACATAAGCAAGGTGTACGTTATATATTTGGCGCCACAACTTAATGGGCAAGATTGAACTCCCAAATTTATGTATAGAAATAAGTTATATATATATTTGGAGGCCAACTAAGGGCCCGATTAAATTGACAAATTATATAAAGAAAGTTATATAAATTTGGTGCTGTTTTTACCCAAGTGACTAGTTCAAATTGTAAAATTAATTAATTAGAAACGAAGTGGAATTCAAGGTTACAAATAACAGTTGAAGGGTTAATATTAAAAAAAAATTGTTAATTGTTATACATTAATTTGTTAATAATAAAAAAATTAAAAATGGCTAAATCACCAGCAGTAGATATGGCAGCAATTGAACAAATGTTTAAGCAGTTGACCACTAAAATGGATGAAACTAATAGTAAAATTAAAAATACAAAGGGCCAATTGTCTAGTGAAATTAAAAAAAATAATAGTCAATTAAATAGTAAAATTGAAGAAAATAATCAAAATTTAATAAAGGAATTAAATAGTAAAATAGAATCTACAAATAGTGAACTATCAAAGAAAATTGAAGAAAATAATAAAAGTTTAGAAGAAAGTAATCAAAAATTGATAAATGATGTTAATAATAAAATAGAGCAAACTAATAAATATTTATCTAGTGAAATGAAACAAATAAACGAAAATTTATCTAGCCAAATAGAACAAAGTAGTAAAGAAGCTACATTTAAAATAGATGAAGAAATATCTAATTTAGCTAGTAAATTAGATAGTACTAATAATAAAATAGATGAGAGTAATATTAGGTTTGATAAACATACCGAATAGGTTAAATCTACGTTAGAGGAATTTAGAAAACAAGTAAACACTAATTTTCAGCATCAAGACGAAAAACTTAATAAATTTAGAAATGAATTTCATGAAAGGTTAGAACAAAAGGTAACCCTTATTAACCAACAATTCAGCGAGGTAACTGCTGAATTAAAAACACAAACACTTCTAAATAAAGAAGAAATCCAGAGTACTAGGGAAGAGTGTACCCAACTGGGTGAAAATATTAAAGAAGTTAAGGCTAACAGTTACGAAGTACACCAAAAGGTGGAACAGCAATTAAAGGTAATGCGGGAAGATCTGACTAAGGCAATGAAGTCACAGCAAACCAATGTCGTGAGGTGTGGCGGCTATAAGGAAGAACCGGAAAATCTTGCATTTTCAGGAAAACCACATGAGAATCCTGTGGAGTTCCTAAAGCTGTTTGAGGCTTATGTAGCTAGTGTAAACCCATTGATGGATGATGAGGACAAGAAGGACATGTTAGGCCGATTCCTCAAGAATTGGGCAGGTACGTGGTGGAAAGTCATCTCGGACAGAGTCCAAACCTACTCCGACTTCAGAGGAAAAATTCCTTGCTCAGTACTGGAACATTCAAATCCAAAGAAGGGTACGCGATCATCTGGAATTTGGTAATTATCACCCGTCAATGAATATGACGACAACCAACTATGTGCTAAGTGTAATGGCACAAGTCAAGCATTTAACGCCACCAATAGAAGAGAGAGACCTAGTGTATAAGCTAGCACGTCATTTCTCAGAACGCACTAGAGTAGCAACCACTACGAGAGGTGTGGATACTTTAGAGAAGTTTATAATGGTCGTAGATGAATGTCAAGATCTAGAGAGGGACCTGAAGCGTGTAAATACTCAGCAGAGTAACCACCCTAGAGACGATCATCGTGAACCAACTTACTACCCAACGATGAGAAGAGACAATGAACGCCCGAAGGAAAAAAGGTTTACCCCATATCTGGGTAATAAACCCCAAAATCGGCAGGAATTGGAAGAGAAGGTAAAAGTAGGAGTAGGGAAAACCGACCAAATAAAGGGTATAAGGTATGTAAAACAGCCATATCAACTACCGAGCCACAACCGTCTACTAGTAAAACAGATACGGGAAACGGGAAGCCACTGCAGGTAGAAAAGAAGCAAAATTAAATCTACCAGTACCTGCAGAGCAACAAGCCATTCATACAGTAAAAAAGAAAGTAATGAATAGTATAAATAAAGTGAATGATAGGGAGTTCTTATTAAAGGAAAAGCAAGAAGTAGGTAGGAACCATTATCCAGAATGTCCGGAAATAAATTGTGAAATCAGTAATCTACTAGTAAGAGCATTGATAGACACTGGCAGTGAAGTAACCTGTGTCAGCTCAAAGTTTGTAGATAATTGTCAGTTGCAAAATTGTCCCAGACTACCTGTAAAAAATTGTAATGTACAGGGAGCCACTGGAGCCAAAACGCAAAAGATAACTGAACAAATTTATTTACCTATCAATATAAATGGTACCCAAACCCAAATAGTAGCTCTAATAGTCCCTAAACTTGTTCATAACTGTATTATTGGGGTAGATACGTTACTTGAATGGAAGGCAGAAATCAATTTCAAAAGAAATACCATCTCAAGGGAAATTGATACGAAGAAAATCATTGTAAATATTAAAGAGTTTAAGCATTGGAAGTCTGTAACTGTCATAAAAAGGTACAGAGAGAAACCAGTAGTGGAAGTTAAGAGTGACCAGCACTGCATTGAAGATACTCTAGAAATCAACATCGGGACGGAGTTGAACAATAAGCAACAAAAGCAAATTCAGCAACTCGTCTACGAGTATAAGGATGTTTTCAGAACAGAGGCTGGAAGAGCTAAGTTTTATGAACATCAGTTGGCACTTACTGAAAACGCATCATTTGTGCAAAGGACTTATCCAATCCCTCTACATTATAGAGATGAAGTGGAAAAAGAGGTCCAACAGATGTTAGCAAATGGAGTTATTGAGAGGGCAAGTAGTCCCTATATAAACCCTTTAGTAGTTGTCACCAAGCCAAACGGGAGTATCTGATTATGCCGTGATGCTAGAAAATTAAATTCTTTATTAATACCTGATTACGAGTGCGCAAGGAGTGTGGAAGAATTGTTCCAAAAGTGTAATGGGGTTAAGTACATGACCAAGCTGGACTTAACATCAGGATTTTGGCAAATTCCAATCCGCAAATGTGATAGGCAATATACGGCATTTTTGTATAAAAACAAGTGCTACCAATTTAAAGTGGTACCTTTTGGCCTGAGCACCAGTTTAGCTGCAATGGTGAGGTGTTTAGACAGTGCCTTAGGTAATGAGGTAGAGAAGTATACATTAGTGTTCGTAGATGATATTCTATGTGTGTCACAAACCTTCGAGGAGCACTTACAACATCTAAGAAATATTTTTGAAAAGTTAAGATCAGCAAATGTGACGCTGAATCTAAGGAAATCAGAGTTTGGTAAGGAGGAAATTAAGTTTTTAGGTCACCGAATCTCAGTGGAAGGAATAACCATGGATCCAGAGAAGGTAAAAGCTATACAAGAATTTCCAACTCCAAAGAACTGCAAGCAGCTAAAGTCATTTCTAGGTTTAGCTAACTACTATCAGAGGTTTACAAGTAAATACACGGAAAGTACTGTTCCATTGTTGAAGTTGTTAAACAAAGGGATTAAGTGGAGGTGGACAAGGGACCACGATGAAGCGCTACAACAAGTGAAAAGTCTTTTTATCGATACTGTTATTTTACATCATCCAAAGGTAGGAGAAAGATTTTATTTACAGACGCCAGCAATATTGCTATAGGGGCACACTTATTTCAGATTGATGAGAATGGCCAAAAAGCGGTATTAGGATTTGTAAGTCGCACACTAAAAGGGGCAGAATTAACTTACTTTACAACAGAAAAAGAGCTATTAGCGATAGTGCATAGCCTGTCAAAGTTTAGAAGTTATGTCCTGGGTGCTAAACTTACTATAATCACCGACAATAAGGCGTTAGTATTTTTATTGAAGTGTAAATTGCTGGGTGCTCATCTGACTCGCTGGATTTTGGCTATACAAGAGTACCAGTTTGAAATACAGTATTGTAAAGCGAAAGACAACTTGGTAACAGATGTGCTTATTAGAAATCCACCATCAGAAAACAACATGGATACAGATAATATTAAAAATAGTAGCAATGATATAGGTATTTACGCGGTAAAGCATGTAGCAAAACCTGAAGTAGTTAGACGACTTAAGGAAATAGGGACCCATCAACAACAAGACCCTAGGATTAGTGTAGCTTGGAGGAGTGCAATTACCAACACCAAACCAGGACTTTCAATGTATGAAGGGAAACTATATAAGTTATGTTCACATAAGTGGAAATTATTATTACCAAGCTGTATGATAGATAAACTTATTTGGGAATGTCACTTGTCATTGGGTCACACTGTATTTAAAAAATGCTATTGAGCATTAACAGAAAACTTCATTGGAAAGGGGTTAGCAAAACGCATGAAACGTTTATTATCTACTTGTAACCTGTGCCAGAAGTGTAAACACCCAAACGTATTTACTAGGGTAGAGATGCAAACAATCCAAGCAAAGGAGAAAGGAGAGTTATTAGCTATAGATTATTATGGGCCTCTACCAAAAGCAAAAGGAGGAGTGAAGCACATTCTTGTAACAGTAGATTTCTTTTCTAAGTTTGTTAAACTATACCCAGTCCAAAGAGCCACGACAAAAGCAACCCTTAGAGCACTAACAAAGTTCTATATCCCACAGTATGGTAAACCTAAGAAAATATTGTCAGACCAAGGAAAACAGTTCACCCATAACCTATGGAGAGAAACCTTGGAGGAACTGAATATAAAACCCATTCTAACATCTATACGTCACCCTCAAGCGAATTTAGCTGAGCGTATAAATAGAGAATTAGGTAGATATTTCAGGATATTATGCCATCAAAACCATTCTGCATGGGTAGATTGTTTGAATTTTATTTCTGAGTGTATTAATGGTACTTGTAATGAAACCACGGGGTACACACCTTCAGAATTATTTCTCAATAAGGAACCAATACACATATGGACCAAAACCATAAAAAGTCCACCCAACTACAACCTACCTATTCCATATGAGGTAAAAACCAGAATAGCAGGAGACAGAATTCAGAGAGAAGGCCAAAAGAGGATAGAACGATATAATCGCACTCACAAGTTGGTAAGGTTTGTGGAAGGAGAGGAAGTGCTATTGAAAGCGAATCCTGTATCCTCTGCCATAGATAATACCACGGCCAAATTCTTCCCGTTATTCGTAGGATCTTATAGAATAGAAGAGCAAGTTGCAAGGTACACGTACATATTAAAAGATGTAGAAAGAAACAAAATAATAGGAAAGTACCATGGGGATAGTTTAAGGAAATATAGAGGAAATATTGAGCAATAAAGAAACAATAGTTTGAGCCAATAAGGTATGTGTATCAAACGTGGTCAATCAAACAAAAATTTATAAATGTTTGAGTCAATGTTAATAAAATTTATTTAAATAAATGTTAATATTGTTGTTTTAAATTATTGAAATTAATGGAGTCAAAATGGTGATTAAAATATAAATGATCATATAAATCTCTAATATGTGTATGCCATGTTAGGTTAAGTAACACATTGTAATGTTTAGTATAAGGTAGAAGTAAGCAAAATTGTATTAGTGAAAGTTGTGCAGAAAAACCCAAAAGTGTGAAAGTTATATATACAAAGGTTTAATGAGTGTAAAGCTATACATTAAATAAAAAAATTAATGTATTCATAAATAATAAATTTTTTTATACCGAGGAGGGGTATATATAACGATTCATATGTCGTCATATCTGAACGTTATATGAGAGGGTCAGACTGTGCGCCGTAAGCAAGACAGAGAGCGTATAATAAGCAGCTATCTCACTCTAACCTCATCACAGTGACGCACGCGACCGGTACAGACATGAATTTTACTCAATTCATTTTTGCAGTTCAACCTGCGATAACTTCAAAACCAATAAATATACAGCAATTCTGAAAACTACATTGTGTTCAGTAATTAAAGCTCTATAAGTAAATAAAATCTCAATTAATATAATTAACAATTACAGAAGATACAAAGAAGAAGAACGCCAAGCGGAATAACGAGAGAATTAGGCTACGTACAGATCACACACACACAGATAAAGACCTAAGCAACAATATTCTGTGGTCAGATCGTTGAAAACACGCTTGCAAATACCGGTACCAGTAATCAAACAATTTGCAAACACAGGAAGTACGATTTTAGCTAGAAATTCTCAGCCATTACGGACTTGTCAAGGGGTGTTTTTTGATGTGTTGAATACTGTTTCAACTGGCAGAATCCTGTATGATTTGGAACAGCCAATCACAAGGCTGTATTCTGAACTGACGTTCACTGAAAACCGTTGAAAGCTTTACTCTTCGTTCGGGGCTTCAATGCGTTAGACGTGTGTAAGTTACATGCATAATTTCACAACATCGCAAAGTTTTATTTAAGCAGTACGAGAAGTAGTCCGCAGTTGAAGAGGAACGAGTACAGTTCGGCAACAACTCTCACTGTGTAATACCATATTAATTAATTAAAAATATTAATTAATTAATTAATAACTGCTTGTGAAGTGACCTGTGCAACTGAGAGCTACAGCAGCTGTAATTGCCTGATCATCGTTCTACAAGATTGGTCAACATCATTTCTACTGTGCAGTACCATCCAAAGGAGGACCTCAACGGATTCTGATCTTCGGTCGACGCATCAAACAGTAAGAAATCGATTCATTGATCAATGAAATAAATAATCAATAAATAATAAAAGCAATAAACAATTTTAAAGGCACTAAGTAAACGCACACTTTGTAATTAATTAATAAGATTAGTTCTAAGTTAGTATAGGAGTGTTGAATGGAAAGTGGAGTGTAGTATTGGACATGCAAATTATTGCAGACCTGTTCTTTAGCACTGGTTTGGGAGATATAAATTTTCTCAATCAAACCAGATAAGAACAATAGGTCGTTTGGACGTTTTAATCTTCACTTTTCACGCACACTCATTAATTATAAGAGTTAGGGTAGTAATAAGTCCTAAACTTGGCAATTTTAAATAATTAACAAAATAATTAAACATTGATTAAATAACCTTCAACAGAATCTTAAGTGTTATTTGTAACGATTCCCCTTGAATCCACATTCACTGAACGAATCCTGAGATTGTGTGTCTCTATGCTCTGAGCTAAGCTGTATCCGTGTCATCTGTATCTGGGATTTGTTCTGGCGCCCAGGTAAAGTACAAGTCACGGGTGAGTAACGTTTTATCTAACATTAAATATATTGTGTAAGTGTGTTAGACAAAAAAAGGTAGCGTTATATATATTTGTCGCCGCAACTAAGAGGCCACCCAAACCAAATATATTTAACCCAAGCCAAAGGTACGTTATAATATATATATATATATATATCATTGTTCGGTTTATATTTTTTATTATATTTCTGCATGTAGTTTAGGATTTGATAAATATGAAGTCAGTGTATCATAACGAATGAATAATTGGTGAACATCTTGACAATTACTCTATCATTCTGATAGATTGAAGTGGCTTCCAATGGTGGGGCTGAAACATCTGTAAGCTATGTCAGTAGTAGACCATGGCCTGATAGCCTGGCAGAGAATAATATTAACAATTAGACAACTATTAAAGATAAAAAGACACAACTGAAGTTTTATAATGTCATGGCAACTTTAATGTATGCCAGTGAAAAATGTACTCCACTCAAAAATATATTTCTGAGACACCTTTGAAATGAAATTTTATCAGCTATTATGAGATGTAGTTTGAGGGATCATCTTAGAAATAAGGATATAAGGTAAGACCTCAAAGTACATCAGTTATACATAAAAGAATACAGTCAAGATTGGAAGTTTCATGTTGAACACATGGTAGACACACATATTCCTAAACAACCACTGAAATATAGGCGAGGTGGTAGGAGGGATTGTGGGAAACCCTGGAAACATTGGTCAGCCAATAGCCCAATCCATGGAATGAAGAAGAAGAATATATATTGTGAGATAGCTATCTGCTTATGCAGTATTTAATTTTTCTACTGCTGGGAAATAATGTTGAAAACCTAAAATCTATTGTGTCACAATACTATCTTCTTGGTCACAGAGGGCTAAAGCAGATGGTACTGTATATCCATAGATAGTTAGGTAAATTATTTGGTTTTAAAACTGGTGGTTGTTTCAACTCTGCAACCAGTAAACATAAGCTTCCTGCATGGAAAATAAATTTGTGCTAAGGATAAAACAAGTGACGGCTGAATATAGAGTCTATTGGTACACTTGAGTACTGCAAACCACAATTTTAAGCATTGCTTTGAGCAGCTGTTTCCATAGTACCAGCCTAATTTCTCTCCTCCCACCACAATTAATTAAAAAACAATTTTCTTCAATCAGTCACATTATCAGTGTTTTGTTCTTGTATCTGAGAAGTTAGTTTGCATATTTAATAGTTAAGAAGGTATTTCTTAGACAACGTACATGATATTTTATTTCTAGGCAGGAAGTTAAACAGCCAAAACTAATGTTCAATTCTAATTAAAGTCTAATGTTCACTTCCTGAGCCACTATTTTAATTGAAAGGGTTGATTTTGGAGATTTGATGTTTTATTACAGGGTCTTTATGAATAGCTAAGACAGTTGGGTCACCTACAAATGTACCTGTTGTAGTATAATCAGTTGTTTGAGAGGTCATAAGTGAATATTAAATATAATATTGGCTCCAGAACAGGACCCTGGGCAATTCATGATTTAATACACTAGAAATATGATTTTTTTTTTCATTCACTCTTGTTCTAAAATGTCTGTCTAACAAGTATAATTTTAAAAGAAATATGGTCTAGGAAGATTCCATTTGATTTTATACAACAAGCCTTCATGCCAAACTTTATTAAGTGCTTGACTCACATCTACAGCACATGGCTATCCGATACCAGGTTTGTAGGACCTGCTGAAACAAGTGAGTGTTTCAAAGGTCTTCAGTACACTGGAGCCAGGGGCGGACTGGGTCCTCCTAAAGGGCGCAGAGAATTTTCGGAGGGCGCAAGTCAAATGGCCCGTATATATATATATATATATTATAACGATTCATATTAGCGTCCTAACTGAGCGTTATATGAAAGTGTCTGATGGAGGGAGTAGAGCAGCGTAAGCAAGAGAGAGAGAGTACAATCGCAGCCATCTCACTCTAACCTCGTCACAGCGACATCAGATACCGGTACGAACATGAAATTTTACTCAATACAAATTATCAGTTCAACCTGTGATAACTTAAAAACTAATAAATATATGGAAATTCTGAAAACAGCATTGTATTCAGCAAGTGAAGCTTTATAAGTAGCCGCAATCTCAGTTAATATAATTAACAATTGAAGAAGTTATACGGAAGACGTACGCCAAAAGGAATAACAAGAGAATTATGCTATGTAGGAATTACGTGTTTTCACACACACACACAGATAAAGACCTAAACAACAATATTCTGTGGTCAGATCTTTGAAAACACGTTTGCAAATACCTGTAATCAATCGATTTGCAAACACAGGAAGTACGATTTTAACTAGAAATTCTCTGCAGTTTCAAACCTGTCAAGGTGTGTTTTGTCGACCTGTTCGAGATTGTCGAAACTGGAAAAACGCATGATTTATTTGAATAACCAATCAGCATCCAGTATTTAAAACTGACGCCAACTCAAAGCGTGGGGTAGCATCACTCTTCGTTCAGATCTTCAATGCGCTAGACGTGTAAAAATTACGTACAGAAATTTTTGAATCACGCAAAAGCGTAATTAAGATCAAATTCGAGAAGTAGTCCGCAGTGAAGATGAACTAGTACCGTTCAATAACTCTCGCTGCATAAAACAAAGTTAATTAATTAAATTATTAATTAATTAATCATCAGCATGAAGGACCTGTGCGATAGAAGGCTACAGCATCTGTAATTGCCAGGGCATCTTCTACAGATCAACCTCAATTCTTCTGTGCAAAACCATCAAAAGAAGGACCCCTACGGATTCCTATCTTCGGTCAACGCATCAAACAGTAAGAAATAAATTCATTGATCAATGAAATAAGCACTAAACAAATAATAAAAGCAATAAACAATTTTTAAAAGACACTAAGCATTTCACACTTTGTATTTTAATTATAAGATTAGCTCTAACATAGTATAGGAGTGTTGAATGGAAAGTGAGGTGTAGTATTGGACGTGCAAATTATTGCAGACCTGTTCTTTAGCACTGGTTTGGGAGATAGCAATCTCTTAATCCAACCAGATAAGAGCCATAGGTCATTTGAATGTCTTAATCGTTACTTTTCACACTCACTCAGTAATTATAAGTGTTAGGGTAGAATTAAGTCCTACCATTAGCATTTTCAAGATTAAAAATAATTGATTAAAACGTTAATTAAAATAATCAAGCCATTATTAAAGTGTTATTTGTAACGATTCCCCTTGAAAACCACAATCACTGAACGAATCCTGAGAAAGAGTGTCTCCATGCGCTGAGCTAAGCTGAAACCGTGTCATTTGTATCTGGGATTTGTTCTGGCGCCCAGGTAAAGTAATATCATGGGTAAGTAACATTTTATCTAACATTACAAATATTAGATAAATGTGTTAGATGAAAGGGAGCGTCGTAAAGATTTGTCGCCGCAACTAAGGGGCACGATTAAAGCACCAAATTTATAGACAGAAATAAGTTATACCATAAATTTGGCGCGGCCAACTAAGAAGCTCGATTAAAATTTGGCGTTGCTTTTACCCAAGTGATTAGTTAAATTGTAATATTAATAAATTTGAAAAGAAGTGGAATTCAAGGTTACAAATATCTGTTAAATAATTGTTAAATTAATTTGTTAAAAATAATAACAAAAAATGGCTAAATCATCAGCAGTAGATATGGCAGCAATTGAGCAAATGTTTAAGCAGTTGACCACTAAAATGGATGACACAAATAATAAAATTGATAGTACAAGTAGTAAATTGTCTAATGAAATAAAAGATACTAAAAATAAACTTGAAAATAAAATTGAAAAAATAGAAAGTAAAATTGAAAGTACCAATAATAAAATTGATGAAAATAATAAAAGTTAGAAGAAAGTAATCAAAAATTAATAAATGATGTTAATAATAAAATTGAGCAAACTAATAAATATTTGTCCAGTGAAATGAAACAAATAAATGAAAACTTGTCTAGCCAAATAGAACAAAGTAGTAAAGAAGCTACATTTAAAAGAGATGAAGAAATAGCAAATTTAGCTACTAATTTAGCTGGTAAAATAGATGAGAGTAATATTAGGTTTGATAAGCATACCGAAGAGGTTAAAACTACGCTAGAAGAATTTAGAAAACAAGTAAACACTAATTTTCGCCGTCAAGACGAAAAACTAAATAAGTTTAGAAACGAATTTCATGAAAGGTTAGAACAAAAAGTAACCCTCATTAATCAACAATTCAGTGAAGTAACAGCTGAATTAAAAACACAATCGCTTCTAAATAAAGAAGAAATCCAGAATACTAGGGAAGAGTGTACCCAACTGGGAGAAAATATTAAAGAAGTTAAGAAACAGGTAAGAGAGTAAGGCTAACAGCGACGAAGTACATCAAAAGGTGGAACAGCAGTTGAAGGTAATGCAGGAGGGCCTGACTAAAGCAATGAAGTCACAGCAAACCAAAATCGTGAGGTGTGGCGGCTATAAGGAAGAACCGGAAAACCTTGCATTTTCAGGAAACCCACATGAGAATCCTGTGGAATTCCTAAAGCTGTTTGAAGCTTATGTAACTCGTGTAAATCCACTGATGGATGACGAGGACAAGAAGGACATGTTAGGCCGATTTCTCAAGAATTGGGCAGGTACGTGGTGGAAAGTCATCTCGGACAGAGTCCAAACCTACTCAGACTTCAGAGAAAAATTCCTTGCTCAGTACTGGAATGTTCAGATACAAAGAAGGGTACGCGATCATCTAGAATTTGGTAAGTATCACCCGTCACTGAATATGACAACCACCAATTATGTACTTAACGTAATGGCGCAAGTCAAGCATCTAACACCACCAATAGAAGAGAGAGACTTAGTATATAAGCTAGCGCGTCATTTCTCAGAACGCACATGAGTAGCAACCACTACTAGAGGAGTGGATACTCTAGAAAAGTTCATAATGGTTGTAGATAAGTGTCAAGATTTAGAGAGGGACCTACAGCGTGTAAGTAATCAGCTGAGTAACTACTCTAGAGGCGATCATCAAGAACCAACTTTCTACTCAACTAAGAGGAGAGACAATGAACGCCCGAAAGAAAAAAGGTTTACCCCATATCCGGGTAACAAACCCCAAAATCGGCAGGAATTGGAGGAGAAGGGTAGAAGTAGGAGTGTAGAAAACAAATCAAATAAAGGGTATAAAGTGTGTAAAACAACGATAACCTCTACCGAGCAGCAACCGTCGACTAGTAAAATGAATACGGGAAACCACTGCAGGTAGAAAAGAAACAAAACTAAACCTACCATTACCTGCAGTGAAACAACCAAAGAAAACAGGTAAAAAGAACGTAGCTAATAATATAAAACAAGTGAGCGATAGGGAGTTCTTGTTAAAAGAAGAGCAAGAAGTGGGTAGAAACCATTATCCTGAATGTCCGGAAATAATTTGTAAGATCAGTAATCTACTAGTAAGAGCGCTTATAGACACTGGCAGTGAAGTTACCTGTGTCAGCTCAAAGTTTGTAGATAATTGTCAGTTGCAAAATTGTCCCAGACTACCCGTAAAACATTGTAATGTACAGGGAGCCACTGGAGCCAAAATGCAAAAGATAACTGAACAAATATATTTACCTGTCAATTTAAATGGTAACCAAACCCAAATTGTAGCTCTAATAGTCCCGAAACTCATTCATGATTGTATTATTGGGGTAGATACGTTACTTCAATGGAAAGCAAAAATAAATTTTAAAAGAAATACCATTACGATGGAAATTAATACAAATAAAATAAATGTAGGTATTAAAGAATATAAGCATTGGAAGTCGGTAAGTGTAATAAAGAACTGTAAGCAGCTAAAGTCATTTCTAGGTTTAGCTAACTACTATCAGAAGTTTACAAGTAAATACGCAGAAAGTACTGTTCCATTATTAAAGTTGTTAAACAAAGGGATTAAATGGAAGTGGACAAAGAACCACGATGAAGCGCTGCAACAAGTGAAAAGTCTTTTTATAAATACTGTTGTATTAACTCATCCAAGGATAGGAGAAAGATTTTACTTGCAAACAGACGCCAGCAATATTGCTATTGGAGCACACTTGTATCAGATCGATGAGAAGGGCCAAAAAGCGGTATAAGGATTTGTAAGTCGCACACTTAAAGGGGTAGAATTAACCTATTTTACGACAGAAAAAGAGCTATTAGCGATAGTGCATAGCCTGTCAAAGTTTAGAAGTTATATTCTGGGTGCTAAACTTACTATAATCACCGGCAATAAGGCGTTAGTATTTTTATTAAAGTGTAAATTGCTAGGTGCATCTGACTCGTTGGATCTTGGCTATACAAGAGTATCAATTTGAAATACAATATTGTAAAGCGAAAGACAACTTGGTAGCAGATGTACTCAGTAGAAATCCACCATCAGAAAACAACATGGAAACAGATAACATTAATTAATGTAGTAGCAATGATATTGGTATTTACGCGGTAAAGCATATAACAAAACCTGAAGTAGTTAGACGACTTAAGGAAATAGGGGCTCATCAACAACAAGACCCTAGGATTAGTGTAGCTTGGAGGAGTGCAATTACCAACACCAAACCAGGAGTTTCTATATATGGAGGTAAGCTATATAAGCTATGTTCCCATAGAAGGAAGAATAAACAAAATATTGACCCATAAAGAAATAATAGTTTGAGCCAATGAAGTATGTGAGTCAAACATGGTTAAATAAAATAAATATATAATTGTTTTGAATCAAGGTCAATGATAATAATAATAAATTTTATTTAAATAAATGTTAGTATTGTTATTTAAATTAATGACATTAATTAAGCCAAAATGATGATTAAAATATTAATGGTCATATAAATTTCCAATATACCATGTTAGGTTAAGTAACATTGTAATCTTTAGTTATAAGATAGATGTAAGGAAAATGGTATAAGTGCAAGTTTTGTGCGGGAAAAAGTGCGAAAGAATTAGTGCAAATTTTCATCAGTGTAAAACTGTACATTAGGAAAAAAAATTAATGATTTATAAAATAATCAATTTTTTTTATACGGAGTGGGGGTATATATAACGATTCATATTAGCGTCCTAACTGAGCGTTATATGAAAGTGTCTGATGGAGGGAGTAGAGCAGCGTAAGCAAGAGAGAGAGAGTACAATCGCAGCCATCTCACTCTAACCTCATCACAGCGACATCAGATACCGGTACGAACATGAAATTTTACTCAATACAAATTATCAGTTCAACCTGTGATAACTTAAAAACTAATAAATATATGGCAATTCTGAAAACAGCATTGTATTCAGCAAGTGAAGCTTTATAAGTAGCCGCAATCTCAGTTAATATAATTAACAATTGAAGAAGTTATATGGAAGACGTACGCCAAAAGGAATAACGAGAGAATTATGCTATGTAGGAATTAGGTGTTTTCACACACACACACACACACACACACACACACACACACACACACACACACACACACACACACACACACACAGATAAAGACCTAAACAACAATATTCTGTAGTCAGATCTTTGAAAACACGTTTGCAAATACCTGTAATCAATCGATTTGCAAACACAGGAAGTACGATTTTAACTAGAAATTCTCTGCAGTTTCAAACCTGTCAAGGGGTGTTTTGTCGACCTGTTCGAGATTGTCGAAACTGGAAAAACGCATGATTTATTTGAATAACCAATCAGCATCCAGTATTTAAAACTGACGCCAACTCAAAGCGTGGGGTAGCATCACTCTTCGTTCGGATCTTCAATGCGCTAGACGTGTAAAAATGATGTACAGAAATTTTTGAATCACGCAAAAGCGTAATTAAGATCAAATTCGAGAAGTAGTCCGCAGTGAAGATGAACTAGTACCGTTCAATAACTCTCGCTGCGTAAAACAAAGTTAATTAATTAAATTATTAATTAATGAATTATCAGCCGTGAAGGACCTGTGCGATAGAAGGCTACAGCATCTGTAATTGCCAGGGCATCTTCTACAGCATTGATCAACCTCAATTCTTCTGTGCAAAACCATCAAAAGAAGGACCCCTACGGATTCCTATCTTCGGTCAACGCATCAAACAGTAAGAAATAAATTCATTGATCAATGAAATAAGCACTAAACAAATAATAAAAGCAATAAACAATTTTTAAAAGACACTAAGCATTTCACACTTTGTATTTTAATTATAAGATTAGCTCTAACATAGTATAGGAGTGTTGAATGGAAAGTGAGGTGTAGTATTGGACGTGCAAATTATTGCAGACCTGTTCTTTAGCACTGGTTTGGGAGATAGCAATCTCTTAATCCAACCAGATAAGAGCCATAGGTCGTTTGAATGTCTTAATCGTTACTTTTCACACTCACTCAGTAATTATAAGTGTTAGGGTAGAATTAAGTCCTACCATTAGCATTTTCAAGATTAAAAATAATTGATTAAAACGTTAATTAAAATAATCAAGCCAATATTAAAGTGTTATTTGTAACGATTCCCCTTGAAAACCACAATCACTGAACGAATCCTGAGAAAGAGTGTCTCCATGCGCTGAGCTAAGCTGAAACCGTGTCATTTGTATCTGGGATTTGTTCTGGCGCCCAGGTAAAGTAATATCACGGGTAAGTAACATTTTATCTAACATTACAAATATTAGATAAATGTGTTAGATGAAAGGGAGCGTCGTAATATATATATATATATATATATCAATGTTCGTTTTATATGTTTTATTATATTTCTGCATGTAGTTTAGGATTTGATAAATATGAATCAACATTCTTTGGTAAGTAAATAATTAAAAGCGTAAAACGACGGGTGTGAAAAATTCATAATAGAACTATCTTGGTAAAACATTGTAATTTAAGATATGTACCTTAATTCTACACTTTATTCATAGCATCTATCTACGAATATAATGTTACATAATACTTTTTATTGTAAACAGACTAGAAATTACAGACTAGTAATTAAGCTTTAAAACTCTAAGAGTCTCTTCATTTCTGAGCTTTGTTGACAGAGTTCCCTTACAATCAACTCATTATTGATTGCTGTAACTTTTTCTCTTTCAATCTGCATCATAAGAAAAGATTCAAGATTTTATTGTGTAACGGTACAGAATTGTAGGGCCAAGGTAATATCTTAAAAAATTTGTATTCCCTATGTAGTCAACGTTCACCTTTTGGGAACCTCGAGTTAGTCAACCAAGTATGCAGTGTTTGTTACAAAACAAAACGTCTATGTTTTGTCTCCACACTCAAGCAGCGCAGACAAATTGTGAAATAAAACACAATTTTGCATCAGCCGTGGATCACGGAGAAAATAACGCCAAGTTATGAATTGCACCAGACGACTAAATGTTGCTAAACATTACGCCAGTATTATAGCGCCTTTCAAATGCACCAACTGGAGCGCAGGCTCTTGATCACATGACCAGAAAAACTCTGTGTACTCAGCCGTAGCAGTACTGAGTTCAGTTCTATTGTAACTCCTGGTAGAGCGGCCAGAAAAAATCAGCATACAGTTTATTTTACTTTAAAAAACAGTGGCCTCGGACGTGAAGGATAGGCTGTAATTAATAGTCGGCCTATCCAGCAAAAACAACTAACAGTGCGCAAACAATGTAGCGGCCATTAAACATCTAAGTGCCCGGGCGAATCTTGAAAGCTGGCCGGCTATATAAAAAACATATACAGTATACAACTTCCAGGACATAAAGTATTTAACAACAACCAAACTCTATGTTAATAGTGCTAGAGTGCGTAAAAACGAGTAAAACGGTTATCACGAGACGACGTAGCAAACCAGAAGAAAACGTAATTGATGGGTAACTAAAATCACAGCATATTAACATTTAAACCAATGTTAAACAAATGATGATTATTCATCATAAAACTAAAACTTAAAACGTAAAAACAAATAGAGATCTCTAAGAAAAAAGTTTTTTTTATTAAATATAAGAGCAAGGGGAAAAGAGGGAAAAAACGTACTGGTTTATTCAAAAATATATAATTTGTTATATAGGTTAAGAAAGATTTCGGTTTAATTTGTTTGAATTCAATGTGTTACTAATATAAAGTAATAGACGAGTGTTTAATTGATGAAGTAATTAATTTGGCTAATAAACTAGAAGCGATTTGTTTCAAAACAAACTGTGTATTTATATGTGTACCGATAACCTTCAAATAATCCTTTCTGCAGCTGTGTTCGTCTGTAGAACCTTGGAGATATCCATAAGGTAAGAGTTTAACGTATCTGCACTAATTAATAGAGTTTCAATTGAGACAGTGTTGATTTTAATCTGGTTTTGATAAGCTTGAGGTTAGAAAACGTCCGTTCACAGCTGACTTGTGTTAGAGGGATCATTAATAAATATTTATAAACTTTATAAAGTTGAGTGTATAAGACTGAATACATGTTATAGTCAAATATAATTGTGTAGACACACTTAATACACACATTCCATTTTTCTCCCAAATTACAGGGGCCTTTTCCTTCATCTTCAGAGACCTCAGTGTTGGAAGCTTCACTTTCATTATTCGATGACTCTAATTGCATTTCATACTGTTCATGAAATTTTGATTTTATTTCAGGCCAAACATTAATTAGAGAAATTAACTCTTCTTTCAGCTTTGCATTGTCAATATCACCAATTAACGAACAAATTTTGTCAAGTGCATTATTAGGTATTCCATCTTTCTTGAGCAGGGGAAATCTTCGTGGATCGAAACACGCAAGGTCTAGATACAAGTCTTTTTGATCAGAAAACCTCATATTCATGTTCTGATTTATTTTATCCATTAATTTATAAAATACTTTAATCTTAAACTTTTCCTCTACACTTGAATTGATAAAAGCATCTTCTACTGACTCACCATGTACTTTCTTCACGGGTTGGATCCTTTTCTGAGGAAGTTCCGTCTGTATGCATAGCTTTTCTGCATCTAGGGAGGGATCTTTATTGATTTTCTCTTCAACAGCTAAGGTCATGAATGATACAAACTTATTGCCAGCTTTGACCACTTTATCAAACTCATTTCTATTTTTTTTTTTTTCAAAGTTTTCTGGACAGTTGCCACAAATGACCAAACTTGTGCGAAACCTAAGTTTGTTGTTTGTAAGTAATCTGACAAAGGTGTTGTTGAACTAAAGATTTTTAAAAATATCATAGAAACCAAAACTGTTTCAAAAGAAAGAAATTTAGAGAGAAGGGCATTAGCTTCATATCTGTTCTTCGAATTAAATTCCTTGGAGTTACTTATCACACTCAGGGCTACAACTAAGTCAGAATAAATTACGTTTGGTGGTCTTGTCTCTTCTGTATCTGAAAACCAATAAGCTGAAGAGCCATAGATTTTGGTTGCACCATCACTTTTTGACCTCCACCTAGTATTTCCAATTGCAGTAAGACAAATCTTTGGATTTTTTTTATAAACATTTAATCTCTTGCACGATTCTTTGATAAAAACTTGAGTTTCTTGTAAAAGCTCAAAAAATGATATTGCTTCAGGCAAACATTGAGCCACATCAGATATTACAAGATTTAAAACATGTGCATAGCACCAAGTGTGAATGTGATTAGGCACCAGATCTTTGAGTTTTGCTGAGACTCCATTGTACTCTCCATTCATATTCGATGCTCCATCAAAAGCGTTAGCAATACAGTTTTCAACTTTTAGTTAGTTAATCTGAAAGATAGAAAGTAAAGTTTTAAGAAGGCTTTCACCTGTAGTCGATTGCACACTTTTAACTCCTATTAATCTCTTTTACTTCTTTCTCAAACACATATCTCAAAACAATCGCACATTGATCGTAGCCAGATACATCCATCGTTGTATCCATCATGACCGAAAAACAAACAGCTTCTTTGACTTCATGAACAATGCCAGTTGTTATTATCTCCTTAATAATTTTTACTATTTTTGTTACTATTGTTTTACTAAAAAAATTAATTTGACTACCTCTTCCAGCTTTTTTGTTCTTGAGCTCTGAGGACGTTCTTATTTTAAGAGCAGCTTTGCTTGAATCAATTGCGTTTTTAATGTGGTTTGCAATAGTATTGTAGTTGGAGAGCAAAAGAAAAATTTCTAAGAAGTTGCCATTGTTGATGGATGGATCATCAAGGCTATAAGCCCCTTCTTGCCCTTTACCTCTAAAAGCAAGTCCTTGCTTCCCAATTAATTTAATTACATCTATGATGCCATGCAAAACTTTTCTTCTTTCAGCTACTTCTTTTTTCCTTTTGGCTAACTGTTTTTCGAAAAGCATGGAGTCAATAGATTTATTTTGGCTATGCATTATAAAAGTTTTTACTGATTCAAGATGGGAGTTTGACTTTTCATGTTCCCTCACAGTTTGTGTGAGGTGTCTATATCGATCAAAACCATGACAAAACACTGAAGATCCATCAGAGTAAGCTAAACAAACACTATAATACAATTTTTTGTCTTTAAAATTGTATGAAATCCAGTTTTGTCTGAAACATTGATCATCTTTGGTTTTAGTATAATAAACCTGGTTGTCATAAGGTAAAGGTGTTGAATCTTCATGTTGAATTGGTTGTACAGGATGGAAAGAAAAGAAGAGATTTACATCCCTAGAAGCAGACTTTTAAAAAAAATCAATAGTTCTTTGTTCTCTTTCTTGCTCTCCAATATAATGATAAGTGATGTTGGACTTAACATTTGACGCCTTTGTTTCATCGTTAACATTGTAGTGTTGTTTTTTTGTTGAAAAATCATAATTAGGTTTAGTTGCATTTTTATTTATATAATTTTCTTTTTGTGTAAACGTTGAACTCAGTCTGTCATCATCAGAATCAATAATCATTGACTGTAATGAGTCCTCCTGCTTTTTTTCCGAACTCCCACAAGTCTGGGACTCAACATGTTTATCTGAAAGTTGTTCTGATGATTCCTGCGATGTTGAAGGTGTAGGAGAATTTCCCATGGATATCAATTGAGGCATGTAGAAAGTTGTAATTTTCGAACATAATGAAGCAGCTACCTTTCTTTGTTTAGCTTCCTTTTCTTTTCGGTATTCATGACCAGATTTTCTCATTTTCCCAGATTTGTCTTCCATGATGTCCTAAAATAATAACATACTAAGTCCTCGAGTATAGCTTATTTAAGGAGGCAAATGAAAATTAATATTGTAATTTATATTGTAACAAGTAACAACCTGCCCCCAACAATTAGTAACAACCTATCCCACCCGTCACATTTTTATTAAAAATACTTTTTTCAAAAACAGTTTGATAAATTTTTTCTTTTAAAGAATGTACTTTTCAAAAAAATATTCGATGACATTTAGAGTAATTATCAGCCACTTCCCGTTTACAATGGCTGTAACATGTAGATTAATTTAAAGGCGAATTATTTTACTCGAAGTAGCGAAAAACAAAAAAATCGACCTTACAGCTCAACGGTATAATTCAAAATGATGCCGTTAGAACAAACGATGGGAAACCACCCGATTGACAGTAAGACAGGGTTAAAATCCTAATTTTATTTACCAATAAATTTTAAATACGTTTGTAACAACCTATCCCACCTTCCCCTACTATATTAATTTAATAGATGTTACTAAAGGGATGTGCCGGAATCAAAATAAGTTTTGAATTTCGCGGGTTTTTCTTTTTAGAAAATAGTTTATAATCAAAAATTTATTTATATCCCTGGATATAAAATTAGTTACATCCTATCAATAATTTAACAAAATACATTTTAAAAAAGTTTTAACCGAATCGAACAATTATTTCTGTAAAAAAGTTTGGAAAAAATGTAAAATTTTGCGTTATATAAAAAATTACATAAAAAAGTATGAGCATTACAATGGCTACAATTATTTTTAGGTTATATTTCTTTTAAATTTCACGTCATGTATGATGTATACTTTGAAAGCACTAGGCATCTATTATGCCTTTATCTACTGAAATACATACATATTAGTTACTAAATAATTATATACGGTACCTATTTACCTTCAAAATGTATAATTTTATGACCGGTTTTACGAGATGACGGTTCTCGGAGACGTTGATTAACATAAACACACTCACAGTCCACAATAGTTCAGCAGACAACAGCTGTTAGAAATGGAGGGAAATAAACAGAGCTGCACATCGATTGGCCATGCTCATGGGAAGTCGCCACGAAAATTAAAAGCTGAACTCAATACAAACAACTAAATTTAAGTCGGTTATTTTGAAAAAGCCAATTTGTAAATTTTACAGGAGTAGGTTAAGACTATTATATTTTAAATACGTTTAACTACTTTTTTTTCAATAAGTAGGCCTATATGCTTTTTCAAAAATTTACCTAAAAAGATGATTTATATTTGTATAAAAATAGTTTTTGTTTGTATTGTGCCTTCTGTGTTGTGTTGATAACACTGTGCTCATAAACGTGAGGGTAACGGATTGTGTACTCGTAAAAACAGATCATTATTTTGTTAGTGCAATCTTCAAACTTCCGTTTATACATACAAACACGTATGCGCAAATTTGTGTAAGCGTGTAAACGAGTCTTTACGGAACAAAAATGGTGGCCCCATATATGACAGATGATTCGCATTTAGTAGGTACGTAAAAGCAGAAGATTCAACAATCTGCGCTCGATACCCGATACAGTATCGAGGAAGTTATTACGTAGTACGTAAGGGCAAATTTTTTATTAGGATTTTTTCCTATGAGGGCGCAAATGGCTTTCGTCTTTGAGGGCGCACCGGCCCGAGGGCCGGTGGGCCGGCGGGCCAGTCCGCCCCTGACTGGATCTCAACTGTAGGTATTGGCACATTGAAGTTGAAGAAAGCTCGAAGCCAATGATAGCTTTCACTACACCACGAGGGCTGTTCAGTTTAAGGTTATGCCATTTGGCCTGAAGAATGCACCAGCTATCTTCATGCACTTGATGGATGAAGTGTTGTCTGGATACACTGGAGTATTCTGCTAAGTCTATCAGGACATCGTGATATACAGTAAGAATCTACAGCAACACTTTGAAGACCTCAGTCAAGTTTTGGAAAGACTCACTTCATGGTCTCACCTGTCAACTGAAGAAATATAATTTTTTGTCACCAAAGGTGGAATATTTTGGACATATCTTAACATATGTAGGTCTGGAAAGGCAGCTAGAGAAGAACAAGGCTATTGAAGAGATTGAGCAACCCCATAGTAAACACCAACACCATCAGTTCCTAGAACTTTGTGGGTGATATGGGCTTTGTATAACATTTTGTGGTAAGACCAGCTCCACTAACAAACCTGTTGAATAAGAAACATCCTTTCAAATGGACTGACAAGGAGGAAGAAGCCATCGATAAGATCAAGGAAGCAATCTGCAGTTCTCCTCGTCTTGCCTACCTGGATACTAAGTAGGAGTATGCCTGTAAACTGATGCCAGTGATATGGGATAGGGAGCAGTATTTCAAGAAAAAGAGGACAGAAGAAGAGACATATACCAGTAGGAAATTGTCTCCATCAGACAGATGTTATTGCACAACAGAGAAGGATGAGTTAGCAGTGGTATGGGCAGTTGTGAAATTTCAGGGATACCTGGAAGTTAGGAAATTAAAGCTATATCAACTATCTCTTCAGTGGCTTCTAAGTTTGTCTGGCAAAAAAAAAATCAAAATTGGTGCCCTGGGGCTTGCTGTTGGCAGACTTTGATTTTGATATATGTCATGTCTCTGGGGAAAGCAATCAAGAAGCAGAGAGCATTTCAAGACACCCCATGGGGGGAATCTGAACCAGAGAAAATAGAGCTGTTGGAAAGAGAAATTCCAAAGTAAACACCAAATAGATCAGGAGGGCCCATCTTACTGGTTACCGAAGATGGTTTAGACAATGAAGTCATCAAGAAGGGGCGCGAAAATGACTGGGCCTGTAGGAAGATGAAGGAATGGATTATGAAACATTGTTGATGAAGTGTTAACTATACCTAGAAAGTATTTCCTCCATGCACAGCATGTATGCCTAGATTTAATAAAATACATGTTATATTTATTTTTAAAGTACATAAGTGTGGAGTTTGTCTATGTACTGGACAGCAAATGGGTACAGTTTCACCACATCCAAACTAATTTAGTAAAACTTTCACCTTACTGCATGCATGTATCATGTTCAATGTGTCCTATGTATAAGTCCTTATGTATATGTTCTTATGAAATATTTCCTGCTAATATTACTATAAGCCTAAACTAATATTATTTCCAATTAAGGAACAAACAAATTCAATTACTGCACATCCCAGTCAGGGGACAATGTTCCTTGCATTCACAGCACTCCATAAGCTGTACGTGTCCCCTAGGTGGTGCCAAATGAGCAACAGATCTGGCACGCGACATCTCAATATGAAGAAAAAGCCAGATAGTAAACCAGCCGTTGTCAGGGCTAAATACCAGTCAATAAAGACCAAGAGCATACAGTGGAATGCTTGTGGTCTCTCACCAAGGAAAATGACTGAATTAAGGAAGGTTATTGACTGATAGAGATATAGATGTTTTACTAGTCAACAAAGCCAATATTATGGCTGAAAGTGTGGAATATTATGAAACCAAAGACTACTCAACATATTCTCTCTTCAAAAGTAGAGAGAATATTCTCTCTTCATCATTCCACTAATAGTGGAATTCTAGTCTTAGTTAAGAGCAATATCATGTCAAAATTCAGGATAATGAAACAGATGAATGGGAATGATGTATCTATGATGACAGAGCTAATATCTGGATCAAAAACAAAAAAATTAAAATCTTTTGTGTGTATAGTCCACCAAATAATAAGAACGTGGATCTTAGCCACATTTCATCTAAAACAGCTACAGTAATCATGGGGGACTTTAACGCTGCTTCCCCAACAGTGGGCTATAACCACACCAACAAAGCTGGGAAACAGTGAAAGACTTTTTGGACAGCAACCCCATTAAGATTATGTATACAGACAAAGATCCAGGAACCCTTATGCGTTGTTCAGGCTCTACAAGCAACCCAGACCTCACAATTGTATCAACGGATATGTCTGATTCTGCCAGCTGAAAAATCCTGAAGGATCCAGGAAGCAGCCATAGAACTTTTTTACTTACTATAACTCTCAATCAGCCAACCATACAACCTAACAACCAACAGACACAATGGAATTTCAAAAAAGCCGACTGGGTGGCTTTCAATGCAGAGGTAGAAACCACCATAAAAAAACTTAATACTACAGATTCTCCATATACGCTCTTAAAAAATGTCTGCTCAATTCTGAAAAAAAAAACAGCTAAATGAACTATCCCAAGAGGTCAGTTAAAGAAATATAAACCATTCAGGTCTCAGGAGCTAACCAACATAAAAGTATGAAGAGACATGGCAAGAAACAAGACTGAGCAAACCAAAACACAAGAAAACATAACAAGATGGCGTAAAGAAACAGCAATTCTGAAATGAAAAATAGCATCAGCCAAAAAAGAAACATGGACTTCTTTTCTTAAAACAATGGACTGCCGGACAGATAGTGTCAAAGCCCATTGATTGATCAATACACTAAATAATAAAATTACAGTTTATCCCCAAATCCCATTTACTATAAATGACAAAGAAATCACAAACCCTCAGAATATAGCCAAACCCCTCAACAGTTACTACGTATCTAAAGGTACGTTTCCACTGAGGCAACTTCTGGGCAACATGTGGCATGCGGCAAGGAGTATTTCAAGCGAAGCAACACGCTGCGACATGTAGCAAGTAACAATGACGCATGCCACTTGTTGGGCCGTGTCACCAGTTGCGTCACACGATGTCGCCGTGTCGCCAACCGTGTCGTACGATGTTGCCAGTATCCAAAAGGTAGTAGATGAGTGCGGCAGAAAACGGGCGACATGGAGTGGAATATACAGAAAACAACCTTATTTATTGAAGACTACCATACTTCACCGGAGTTGTGGAACAACAAAAGTGCTTCATATAAAGACAGGAATGTGAAAAGTGACAAATTAAAATTACTTGCTACCAAGTACGAATGTTCAGTAGATGAATTAAAACAGAAAATCAAGAATTTGAGGTCTGCTTTTCATCAGGAACATAAAAGGATTACTAAACCAAAGAGTGGCTCATCTCCTAAAAAAGAGAAATGGTTTGCTTATAATCTCCTGACATTTTTGTTAGACGTTGACATTCCAAGACAAACCTTTTCAACAGCAGAAAACTCTGAAGTAAGTTAATTAACATTTCTAACTAATTATTTTTAACAGAATAATTTAACCATTTAATGTTTCTTGAATTGACCTTTCACTTTTGATAGTTGTGTGTGATAGGGAGAAATAAAGTCATAAATTGGTAACGCAGCTAAACACATTTATTTTACATACAATACTACTGTACAGTGTAGAGTTTGTGTTTTGTCTCTTAGTATTTGTCTTGCCAAGATACTTTTCCTTCTTTTGACACAAAATACCTTGCGAATTCATCCCAGACATCTTTTTCATCTTCACCTGATTTTCGTGGTTTGCGCCGTAAATTCACCATACCCGTGTCATCTTCGACTACCGACGGATCTCCATGATCCTGGAATAACAGTTCCATCTTGTGTATCAATATCTAAGGTTCCATAAGGTGCATAAAGAGGTCTTGAAGTATTGCTTTTCCTTAAAAAATTGTGTAGATATACACACGCAGATGTGATGCTAATAATCCGAAAGTATTTTCCACTACTCTTCGTGTGCGTGCTTGTCTGTAATTGTATATTCTATTCTTAGAACCTTTTTCTTGATGTCCTGGATAAGGCTTTATAATATGTACCTGTAGGGGAAATGCATCATCTGCCACTAAAACATAAGGAGATAACACTTCACTTCCAGGGAGAGGTTGTGGAGTCGGTAATGCGCGTTCATTTTTCATTAGTTTTTGGTAAAATGAAGTTTGGCGAAACACTCCTCCGTCTGAAATCCTCCCTTGACAACCAATATTGGCATACAAGAAACAATAGTTAGCATCTGCAATTCCCATCAAAACAGTGCTGAATGACCCCTTGTAATTATAAAACAAGCTGCCACTGTTCTTTGGGCTCTGAAGCACTATGTGCTTTCCATCCACGGCTCCGATACAGTGTGGGTAGTTCCAGGTTTTCTCAAAATCATTAGCTATTATCTTCCACTCATCTTCATTTGGTGGAATCTGAAACATAAATAAACAATAGCACATTATTATTTTATGGAAACGAATTAGCTCTATTTTGTATTTCTTCCTTTTTTCAGGAAGAAGACGATTTGGCGTCTGATACATCTGAGAGTCAGCATACTATCCCACCAACTCCCAGCCAACAATTACAATCTGATGATGCAACAAATTTTTCAAGCAATGAAGGAAATGTTAAGCAATTTCTTTCACCCAAGAAGAAAGCTAAAAGGAGTAAACCCGCATCAGCCTATTCTAAACGTGAAGAAGAAGCATATGCTGTATTACAACAAGCAATGAAGAAGGATGAATGCACAACTTATGGTGAACATGTCGCTAATGAATTGTGTGATCTTCAGCCTAGAGCAAGGACCATTGTAAAACATCTTATCAACAACATACTGTTTGAAGCAGCTATGGGAAAGTACAATAATGATGGGTCATCCACTTCATATCATGGGAGTTCTGATAGTACAAGTTACTTATCTCGTCCTCCTTCTCTTCAATCTCAATCTTTCAGAGCTACATGTGATGGCGAGGAACAACCAATTGGTTCTGAGTTTACAGTATTTACAGAATTTTTGGAACTTTAATAAACAAATCAAAAGTTTACTATGTGGCTATGTATTTGTCAATTAAGGTTTAATATGTTCAATGTTATTTCCTTGAATACATAAATAACAAACTACTTTATTCTATTCACTAACCCTACTTCAATTCTATAAATATAGATTAGATTAGATAGTATTTATTATGTACACAATTAGTACAATTGATAATACATTAATAAAGTAAACAATATATAAGATTCCGATAAGTGTAATATAATAGATGCTTATTTAAATTTTCTTAATATAATTCATAATTATTTGAAATTATTTGACATTTTAATTCAATTCCTAATTTAATAACCTTACTTAAGATTAACTTAGATTTAATAACTAATACATTTCATATTTATAGTAAGTATTCAAAAGCATAAAAATATAAAAATATAAGAAGATAAGAAAAAAATATAAAGATATAAGTATATAAATTTATAAATGAAAAACGCTAATTTTCATGGAGCAGAGTGAGTGAGTAAAATATATCACTAATTCTTCAAAGTGTTTATAAAATAAGACTATAATACGTTGATGATACACAAATGTGATTGGATAACAATTTCAGTATTTATTTTATCTAGTTTAACTAGTTTTTCCTTAAGTCGAGTTTTCAACAAAGATAAAGTTTCAGTGGCTCTTAGCTCAGGGGAAAGTTCATTCCAAGCCTGTGCAGTATTTATGAAGAATTATATAGAGTAGACTCCACAGTTTGATCTAGTGATATCAATAATATAACCCTTTTGTCTGGTTATTATATAAACATTATTTATAAAGGTACAAGTTTTATGAACTTACCTTTACAAAATCTCGCAGAACATTGATAAAGGCTCTGCATACTTCTGGTATTATGCGACAAATACTTGGGATTGAAATTCTGAAGAGATACATAAGTGATGCATAACTATCTCCAGTAGCTAGGTATCTCAAAGTCAACAATACTCGCACTTGAACTGGTATCGCATCATGACAGTTGGTGTCTGCTTTTTTCACCCAAGGAGTGACCTTTTCGACTAGGTAGTCAAAATCCTGCCCGCTCATACGTGTGAAATTTTTGAACAAACTACTTTAAATAAGTTTTTCGAAAAATTCCTTGCGATTATCACTACTTTTAACAAATAAATCTCTTCGTATTGTTTAAATTAGCAGCCATCCTTACTATTTCTTTTATGAATTTGCTAACTGCAACCTTGTTTAAGACCTGAAGATGTCAGTAATGACGAAAAGCTTAGTCGAACAATAAAAAATTATAGGAGTTAGCAAATTCATAAAAGAAATAAATAAATCTCTGATCCACCACCTAGGTTTCTTCCGTTTTCTTCTTTTATTGCCATTTGCGAGGATCAAATAAGCAGCAGCTGCCACTGCTTCTGATGACATGACGCACACTACTGCAAACAGGTGTTGAATAACTTGAAATACTTTTGCCTCATGCTACAAGCAACGGCAACAAGTAGCAAGTGACAACTGGCAACAGATTCTTGGGCGACATTCGACTTGCGGCAAAGTATGAAGACGCACGGCAACATCTAGCAACAAAATAACACGTAGCATGCTACATGTTGCTCGTTGTTGCCTCAGTGGAAACGTACCTTAAACCCTCATCTAAAGGGAACAAAGAGGACAAAAACATGAAAAAATATATAAAAAATGTATCATTGAAGAATTGTCAGAGATCATCTTCCAGAAAGAGTTCAGCATGTAAGAGCTGAATAAAGCAATCATAAGTACTAAAGTTAAAAAAAGAGGACCAGATGATATATTCCCTCAGTTTACAAAAAATCTTGGACATCAAACCCTAAAATTCTTACTTGCTGTCTACAACAAGTTCTGGACCACAAAAACAAATTTGCCTTTAGACTGGATAAAAGCAATAGTCATACCTATACTCAAACCTGGCAAACCAAGAGACCAGTTGTCATCATATCGGCCCATAGCACTCACATCCACCCTAGCTAAAATCCAAGAACACATGATTACAAACAGGCTGAACTGGTACCTAGAATTAAAACACCTCTTAGCAGAGGAGCAGGCTGGATTCAGTCAAAAGAGATCAACATCGCATCAAACACTGAAATTCACCCAGGCAGCTAAAGAAGCGTTTAACCAAAAAGAAAGCATACTTGCAGTCTGTAGATTTTAAAGCAGCCTATGACACAGTGTGGAGAAATAAGCTATTCTTCAAACTCAACCAGATGAAGGTAAAGGTTAACATGCTGCGGTGGTTTATAAAATTTCTCTCCCAAAGATGGACTGCAGTGAGGTATGAAAATAATAGCTAAGGATATAAGCAGATGAAAACTGGACTCCCTCAAAGAGCTCTATCTAGCACAACTCTCTTCAGTATCTACATCAACGACCTCCCAGAGTCAATCAAGCACCTGAAGGGAATAAATTTTGGTATGTTTGCTGATGATGTGATTATTTGGACTTCAGAAAAAAACTACCCCAACCAGCAAAAGTCTTTAGAAAAAAGAATGATTCAGCACTAGAGATGAAACAAGAGTGGGCACAAAACCAATCATATGGAAATGAATACAACAAAAACAGTGTACCAGTTCTTCTGACTGAAACACAAAAACCCAACATTTAACCTGAAGTACAACAATCAAGAGTTACCAAAAAGTGAGAACACCAGACATCTTGGTATCATCACGGACAACAAATTAAGCTGGAAAAACATATTAACCATGTAAAGGAGAAAGTAAACAGCAGAATTAAGGTGTTTATATGACTTCCAGGAGTCACTTGGAGAAGCACCCAAGACACACTTAACACAACATACGAACCATATATCAAACAAGTCATAACATACGGAAGTGAGGTATTGGTCACTGCACATAAATCAAATCTGGAGCAACTATAAAGCTGTCAAAACAATGCACTAAGACTTATTTGTGGAGCGGTGAAGACCACTCCATGCAGCTGTATACTCACAACCAACCTACTGAGGGAGAGTCACAACTAGCAGCAGCCAGTATGGATACCGTAGTCACAACTACGGATACCCAGTACCTGGGACCTCAAACACTACCTCAAACGTTATGGATGAAAAGATCAACACTCTGAAACCCAAACAAACCTTCTTTCCTTAACATCATAATACCTTCAAGAAAACCAATTACCACTCTCTACAGAACCATACATCCAACCAACCAGTCTAATAGATACCACACAGATAATTCAAACCCTTTATTGTTAGAAGATGTCAAGAAAAAAACAGCCCCCAGCAGCCCTTAATCAACAGTTATCTCCACTATAGAATAGAGATACCCATCAGACAAGTGGCTAAGAATATACACAGATGAATCAAAGGATGACAGAGGCAACACTGGAGCAGGAATCTACTCATCCCTGTTTTCACACCACATCCCTGTGGGCTTGTACAAAACAAACTTTGGCGCAGAGATTGAGGCCATATCGTGGGCTCTTCTGCTGGTACTGAACTGCCCCCCACAAATAACAAAATGTGGTTATACTGATAAGATTCAAAGGCACCAATACAAGCTGTATCTTCGTACATAACAGTTTCCAGCAAACCTCTTAGAGATGCACAACAGATGTTAAAAACTCTACAAAAGCTAAAAGTAAACATAATTTTGCAATGGATCCCTTCACATGTGGGAATACCCGGGAATGAGGTGGCAGACAACCTAGCAAAGAAAGGTACCTCTCTACACCAACCTAGAGGTGTACCTACTGTCACCACTACAAAAAAAATTACTCAAAAGAACAACTAGAAAAAACAAGAGCAACCAATCAAGAACATTAATAGTGACAAGATGTGGAAAAACATAGATACAACTTGGGAGAAAAATAAAAACAAATCTAGGGGATAATCTGTTGCTTCATTTCATCTCAATACCGGACATGACTGCCTTGCTGCCCACCTCAGAAAAATCAATGTTCACTCCTCTGAAAGATGCACACCATGCCATGAACCAAACTCCAGGATGGATAGTGAACACCTCCTCCACTGCCAAAATCTAGATGCAAGTCTGCGAGGTGCAGGAAACATCACACAACTGTATTAGAATGCTAGAAAGCTAATGGACTGGAGTCCGGGCTAGCCATAAGAAACAACATCTCAATCATCCCTTTCAACAAAAATTTGTAAATTTGTAATTGTTCCTTTACATAATAAATTACCTTATTAATTTAAATTCCTCATTCCTTACACGTATTATTATAACAAGTGTTCCAAAAATCATGCAACACTGAATTTGAAAATGTTCTCAATAGAATAGATATATAGGAAAGTTACAGCCACAGTTTTGGTAACATTCAATCTTTTTCTCAGTACTGCATGAGTTTTTAACAATGGCTTGCATTAACTACATGTTCAACATACGTGTGTTTTAAAGTATGTGCTGTTTAGAGATATTTGCGTAAAATGAGTTTTTGGCACCAGAATTTCTGTTTAATTTACAACTTCATTTGTTAACAAATTTTTATCTGCAAATGCAAAAAATTTGAAATAAGTTTCCGTACTCCCAAGTGTTGAAAAAATTAAGAATAAACTGTTTTTACTTATTAATTTACTTAACTTTATTTATATTATACAGTTTTTTTTGGATTGAAAGAGTTTCTGACCACCCAATTTATAGAGCCTATAAAATGTTCATATATTTGAAATTTTACATCTTTATTAAATAAAATATTGAGGATGCTAGTAATGAAAATTAAACAGAATAAATAAAAATTATACTAACACAACAAAGCCTAACTTATTTAAATGATATTACTTCTGCTTTGACTATCTTCTACCATCTACCATTTTTTCATATCCAGGTAAAACATTGGTTTCTTCATTTTCCCAGTTTTCTATAATTTTAAATGAACTATTCAATTTATTATTAAAGTTAACAATGAAAGACTCAACAGAGGTTTCCACCTTTCTTTATGTAATTTGTTATTTTTGCTCCACCTTAGTGAGATTACATTTTATTTGCCAATTGCCTTGCTGGATTTTGGAAATCTATTCAGATACAGATGCATGCCACTTTTCAAACTAAAAATTATATAATGGGATATCACTTCATTATAGATTAAATTCATTATTCCAAGTTAATTCAACTGAATGGTACAATAGGAAACCATTAGACCAATAATTATAATTTCAGGACCTGAATGGATGAACCTTAGCAATAAAAATTTCATTTATGACATAGCAAACATGTCACTACTTGTTCTTGAATATAACACAACATTTATTTAAACTGATTCATATTCATTCCAACTCATAACGTGTCACCTCTGAAAGTAATTTTATGATTTCCTACAGCCTAGGCATGGATTCCTGGGATAACACCTGGGACAATAATGAACAAGTGGTGGCCACATTACCTTCCTTGTATGCTGTACAGCCTCCCAAGCCTAACTCTCCTCAAATATTTCATAAGCACAAAACAGGAACCACTATTGTTAATAAACATTCCGCTCTCTCTCTCTCTCTCTCTCTCTCTCTCTCTCTCTCTCTCTCTCTCTGTGTGTGTGTGTGTGCGTGCGTGCGTGCGTGCGTGCGTGTGTGTGTGTGTGTGTGTGTGTGTGTCCGACTAATTATTTGACAATTTATTTTCCTGAATTGAAAACAACAGTGTTAATGCTTTATAAAGATAAAATACAATAAAAAATGAAATTTTAAAATAGTTTGTTTCTACACTATGATGTGGAAACCTGAAATAGTTTTCTCCTACTGTTTCAGGAAAATGCTTTATGCAGAGAACTTTAAAATAAAATGGAATATACCATTCAATGCTGCACTCATGAAAATTTTTAAAAGAAGTGTAAGAATTAACAAGTGCAGAAAGTACTCAAAACAATCACATGGAAGAGACAAAAATCTTGTGTCAAACGTGAATATGTAGCTGGTGTTAGCAATAGTGGAAAAGTGGCTATACACCTCTAGTCCACTAGAAGATCAAATCGTTTTGTGTTAATTAAAATAAAAACAGAAACACATGTATTAATGTTCACATATTTAATATTTCTGATAAATGAAACAAATCATTAAATTAAACAAAAGTAAGATAAAAACAAGCAAAAACTGAATACAAGCTAAACACAAACTTCTTGTACAAAGTTCAGAAATTTCTTCTTAAGGAATTTGATTTATTTTTTCTTAAACAAAAAAATATGAGGAAATACAAAGTCAATTGTTTGTATTTAATTGTTGACAATTATACAACTGTTTGCGATCGTCGAGTTCCCTTGGGTTGGCAGGACACAGGAATATCAATGTGAATCTTCTGATTGACTGCATAGTTGCTGAGTTGTTGTGGACTTTTGCCTCTTGCGACAGGATCAATAAAGGCTTTCGCTTCATTCTTATCAATACAGCGGAAAGACACCTAGAAAATAAATGCAATAAATTAAACTAACAGTTTAAAACTTAAAGCATAACATGAAAGTGAAATCAAATTTGGTTGTATATCTTCAGTCACAGCATTTACAGAATTCTCATTAGCTGGAAATAAAAAAATATGAGAATAATTCCATTAACTGGCCATATTGTAACAAACCATCATTCTTTTATTCAACTTGTTAGGATTTATGTGTTGTTAGAAGCTATATTTACTATAGTATCCAAAACTTTTGTTTAAAAGGTAATTTAATTTATATACACAATACTCTCTTCTCTATTAGAAATAAAAGAATTGTGTTTACTTTTAAACCAATTGTTTCTTGTTAAACAGATAATACCGTATATGTTATACATTTTAAAACCTTTTTTACATTTTACATTATTATATTTTATAAACATCTGAAAGCAACGTGAATCTTTCTGAGGCATGGGTGGAAAAAATTGTTTGGTTTAAACAGAAGGTTGATGTTTTTCTTACTTCTTAAAAGCATGAAAATAATTTATTTGCAAATAAGTGACATTTTATGGTAACAGTACAATATGAGTTAACGATATTCAGTAAAAACACTAAGAAATGTACGGAGCAGTTCGGAGCAGTTAAATTGTCCTTAGGGTCTGAGTGTTTGAACAAACTGGACAAATAAATGCACTTATGATGCTCAGTTTGTTAAAATGGTCTGGATGTGTTGTTAGCTTTGAATGTTGAAGTTAAAGTAAAGTACAGTAAACAGAAACTCAGAAGGCAAGTTGCCAGGGAAGAATACTACTAGCATTTTACATTGTCCCAAAAAGTTCAGTTCCAAACATATTTATAAACCAAACAGCTGCTTCAACAGCTTTGAAATTGTATCATGGAAAAAATCTGAAAAACAATTTTTGTGAGCCTGAATCTTCAAAATTTATGATGGTGAATACATTGGTAATAGGTTTATAATTTAGGGACTGTGGTAAAGAAAGTGCTAACATGATATTTCCAGGCTAGACTAGTACACAAGAAAAGCACGCAAAATGAGTACTTGCCTTCTGACCTGGCATTCTGTCTAATATGACCTAAGCAGAACCTACACTTTAAATGTATGTATGTTTAACTTGGAGTTTATACATAACAAAAAACTGCAAAATTTATGAAATTTCAGTAAACTTGATTTATGCTTAAAAACGTCTGTTTTATGTTGAACCAACCATTATAAGTATGACTAAATCTGATGAGTGATTGTGGATCTGGTACTGATGAGAAACTAATGAAAAAGCAAAAGTTGTTATCAGAATCAGTAACAATTACAGTGGATGGAAGAGATTCTGACAATAATTGGAGTTTACACTTTGGAATGAATGTGTATAAAATTGTTTAATTTACACAATCTAGAATATAAATAATTTTTATGTTCAACCGTTAGCATACAAATGTAATTGTATTTAAAATGTCCAGAAAGTATAAAATTAAATTAAATATTATACAATTGTGTAGTTAAAAGCTAGTATGAATAGTTGAAATAAGGCGTACCTCTTTCTTGATAGTTGACATAGGCTGGCAATGAGGATTGCATACATTTTGTCTCTGTGCACTGAAACAAGTCTGGCCTCCTTGTTTCTGTACACGAATGTGCATATTAGTGCAAGCACGTGGATGCCTTGTAGGTTCCTTGCCAATTTTGGATTGTACAATATCAGATTCATCTGAACTGGCTGAACTTGAATCAGATGAATCAGAACTAGACGAACTTGAACTAGATGAACTTGAACTAGATGAATCTGAACTTGAACTGCTGTCTGCATCTTCAGTGCTGCTTGCCTTCACCCTCTGCCAACGCTGCTTTTGTTGTTCAGAAATGATGTTACCATACTGGGTATTCTTTTGGACACAAATGGTGTTATCTGCTGTCTGTGAAGCTGACCAGTTGTCATATTGATGTGGTGACCGAGACCGTGTGGTGAACAGTATACCTTGAGAACCTGAGAACCTTCTATACCTTGTAGAAGAACCTGATGGATTTGATGGATTCAGAGCATAGCTTTCTGCAAAAGCAGATGGATCTCCTACGATGCAGTTTTGGGGTGTAGTGTAATCATCAGTGTATTCGCCATTGTATGGGCCACACAGACCACGAACTGCGCTCTTGTAGCTATAGATAGCCTAATAGTAAACAGACAATACAGTTTATTTTATTCTGTCAATTTTCATGTCGAGATTTATGCCAAAAAACAAATACATTTATCATAACTTAACTGAATCCTGTACATGGTAGAACACATATTGAAAGAGCACTTTTTTGTTATGTAACATAAAAATGTAATAAACATTTGGTTAAAAAGTAAATAAAACATACACCTTTTTATAGAAATATAAAATACTATTAAATGTGAATGGAAAAATGTGTAAAACATATTACTAATGGAACAAGTAAACACTTTGAGATACAGTACAATCATCTCTGAAAAATAATTATTAAATGATATAATAAAAACTGTAATTATACAAGAATTATCAGAACTATAACAGATTAAATTTTAATTTTGGACAATAACAACATTGGTACCTGGATCTTCAATTTACCTGTAATTTAACACGGCTGCCATCATACAACAGTTGTAAACCATATTCAGGAGCTGACAAATGAATGACACCACTGGGTAATGCATAAAATGAAGCAACAGTATTGCCGTTAGAATCATGAACCTTGGTTACACTTGTTTTAGAAACTTGGGCATCTTTATTGATTTTTACGTTAGCCAGCGGGTTGCTGTGGATCAAATGGAATGATTTCTTCACCCAATTAACTCCTCTACTGCTCAGTGAAGATGATGATGAGGCGGCAATGGATGGCTCCATGTCAATGTTCACATGTTGTCCAAGAAGAATTTTCACTTCCTGAAATCAGTTAATTGAGTTCAATGGTTGGTACACAAAATAAAAAAAAGATTCATTTTCTTCAGATGAAAATTTTTTCATTTAATTCTCTATACTCTTTTTACATATTATAAATTATCTTAACTAGGCCTGATTGAGATGTTTGTTTACAGATGTTAAAGAAAATTGGTTTTTATCTTTATAAGTGCTATAGCCAGTAACGGCGCATAGTCTAGTTGACTGTACCTTAAGGCCAGAGGCTGAATTTCTCACAAGAACAGAAGCATCACCATATACTGGCCTATTGTCTGCAAGATCACTTCTTTGTTTAGGAGTGTGCTGCATCATAACATACCACCCACCTTTCTGCAATTTGAGAGGGTAAGACCTGTTGTTGAATGTTGTGCCCTGAGTACTGTCAACAACACAAGTTGCTGAAAAGCATAAAAATTTATATATTTACAAATGAACAAACCATTATTCACTAATAAACATTAATCAACAAGGTAATACTTATAAAAGTAATTTTCTCATGATAATTTATGTTAACCTTCATCTGGTGTTAAGCTGATTGGCAGGCCAATTGTTGTCTCCAGTTGCTCCTGTTCTAGGCCTGTTTTCCTGTTCTTTAGTTTCCTTATACAGTCCTCTCTTAAAATCTTCTGTTTTATTCTATACTAATTTATTCCTTCTCTTGCATGTTTCCCTTTCATTATACCCTCAAGAACAGTACTGATATTCCTTTTCTTATCCAGTTTTCCTTCCTCTTCAAGATTGCACCTAAGAGTGTTCTGTTACTTTGTTCAGGATCTCCCAATTTCACTTTCTGCTAACCCATTTTATACTTTCCATTTTTATATCCACATCCACACTTCAAAAGGCACATCCTCTCTGTCTGTCTCTGTCTGTCTGTCTGTCTCTCTCTCTCTCTCTCTCTCTCTCTCTCTCTCTCTCTCTCTCTCTCTCTCTCTCTCTCTCTCTCTCTCTCTCTCTCTCTCTCTCTCCCCCCTCAGTTCACCATAATCAATGTTTCACATTCATACAACAGAATGCTCTGCTCCATACAGTATTTCACCAGTCTTCTTCTCCTCCTTTCCAGATCTATACTGTGCAAAATAGGCTCTTATTCTTGTTATAATTTCCACTTTGCTCATCCAGCCCTTCAATAGCATTTCCTGAAATGTTGCATCTCTTTTCAACTTGTTGCATTTTCTTTCCTTTGCCATGACTTTCATGTTCTCACTATTAGGTCTACTATTTCTCTTGACACTCATTTTCCCAACATTAATCTTTATTTCATATTTAATTCTTTATTCCAACTTTGCTATTATTATTTCTGTTTATAGAATACCATAGTGCATAATAAATAGTACTAGTATATTACCACAAAAAAAGTACTGCTGTATCATTGGCAAATATGATACAGTTTAGTTTCATCTTCCATTACTCCTTATCCAACATACAAATATTACTTAATGTATCCTCTATATAGAAGTTAAAAAAGGTTTGTCAGACAGCAGCCTTGGCTCATTCCTCTACTCAGCTTGTTAGACTTTCATTTACAGTTGATTTTGTCTTTTACATAATTCTTTGATCATCCTTCTATCATTCCAGTTTTCTCTCTTTAGTTTAAAAATGTCTATCAAGTTATCTCATTTAACTTTGTCAAACATTTTCCATATCAATAAACAACATACTTATTCTTCTTTCTCTTTCTCTAAACTTTTATCAATCACTTTTATCAATCTCTGGCCCCTTCCTCTTCAAAAACCAAACTGGTTTTCTTCTGAGTTCCCTTCCATTTTTATATAAATTCTCCATTTTGGAACTCTTAACAATATATCAGCAGAATGTGTTATTACACTTATCATTCTATAATCCTCACATTTGTTGGTAACTATAACAAAGGTTATAATTTATGAAATGTTACAAATACAGATTAATGTTGTATTATGAAAATAAAATAATATTCAATGTGCTTACCAAGCTGCTGTCCATTCAGCAACACCTCTGCTATACGTTCACTAGCAGAGTAGTATGGGTGTAACACAGCGGCAGATTGAACCAATGGATTCAACTTAATATTATTCATTTTCGCAGCAATAACTGGTGTACTGACTGAAGCATTTACTGATTGCAGATCCGGAGCAAAGGTAACATCAAGTTTCACTTTATTACTTGGGCCACCGTGATATGTCTCATCAACACGAGGATAAACAAGATCTCGAATGATAGCATACATTTTATAAGTAACATTCTTCCATGAATCAGGGACCTGAAGTAAACAGAGGAAACAGCTTCAAAATATATATATTACACAAAAGCCTAAATGATTTTCTATCATAGCAAATTCTTGTTTTCTTAACACACGTCTACCATTATTCACACTATGTTGTTTTTCAGAATTATTTTTAACATGCTTTTATGTCTATATTATGACTTCTTTCCTTCTCATAACAATAAAATTGCATTTACTAAGTTATCTATTTCTGCTTTTCCAACCTCAATTTTAAATTCTAAAATATTTTTGGAAGGTGCTTACAAGCTTAAATAGTTATAATACTTCACTTACATTTTGGTAATTAACAGTCAATGAGTATTTGTCAAGCAAGTTAGCTTGAGCTGTAACATTACGGCAGGCTGGCAACAATTGATTTCCTTCTTCAATCTGCTTGATACATGTTTTAGAAAGGGGCTCATCACGTACATACTGGAAGCGTTCATATGTCTGCTGTAGTTTACTCTGCAATAAGTATAAAACAGCATGAGAATGAATGCCTTCTTTATTGCCTTTTTCTTTTTTACAACAATGAGAGTGAAAGACATACAAACAATACCTAAGTACCAGAATATGAAAATAAATTAAAATTGAGATTAAACAATTATACTGCTACACAATTACTGGTAATATTCTAGCTATTACTTTTCTGTTCAATATTGTTGTCAAACACAGATGTCTTGAATTCTAGTAATACTACAAAATTACTTTTATAGCATACATATATTGTTTATAATTTATAATATCACTTCATAAGAGAAACAAATATTGTTATTAAACAAAATTGGGGCTTAATCTTAAAATAAAATTATTTATTTTCAATAAGATTCGTAGTATTATTAATATATTACCTTAATAGTTACTGAAGGTCCTGATTCACATTTGTGACCCATACTGATCTGTACATTCACAGATGAGTTTGGATTGGCATTGAGGGCTTTGATGAAATTAACAAGTGGTACATTAGGCATAAAACTGGAGGCAGCAAGGCAGATCTGTAAGATAACAGTGGCATTAAAGTATTTAACATCTATTAAAATAAAAAATAAAATACATCACAAAGAGCTTAACTTCAAATAATACTTGTCGCCCTCATTTACTGATGCCTTTTATGCATACAAATATAACATAAAAGTGAACATAATTACTATTGTATTGAATAGACCTAAATTATAAATAATGCTTTTAAAGAATGGAAATGATACCTGAGAAAGAACAACTACATAAGAGTTTTCATGCGCAAATCAAAATAAGCATGGTTAGAAGATGGTTACGGACCAATTTTATTTCTGTCATTTCTATGTAAGATTCTCACTAACAGACTTTACAGAGAACCTGGCCAACAATAGTCACCTCATTAAGCAGGACCTAAAGGTAACTACATCTCAATAACCCATCTATAAGAAATGCAGACATTTCGAAATGTTAATATGTATATATAAAGAAAACCCTATTTGTATCGCATTTTATATTACCAGGTAGCTTTCAATTCAGTCTACAGAAAAACAACAGTGAATATGTTAGGAGAACGAGGGAATCAAAAAGGATATGTACAGATTCCTCCTGAAATACAGAGTGGGCCATAAATTACTAGATAAAAATGAATTTCTTTTTAAATTACTAGTATCAAGTAACTTGTGGTCCACTGTGGTGTGTGTGTGTGTGTGTGTGTGTGTGATACCTATAACCTAATCATCCTACATATGTTATAAAAAAAATAAAATAAAATACCATTAGAAAACAGAAAACAGCAGAAATGTGAATCTATCACCAAACTTGTTTTCCAAATAATTTTAGAATCTATGTTGAGATTATTCGAATAGAAAGATAAATAAAACAAAACGAAGGAAAATTTATTTCTTAATCCAATATTTGCCATGTTATTTGTTATGTAAGTATGATCAATAAAGTCAAAAAGACCACCTAAGAAAAAATATGGGAAAGAAAAATTGTCTTTAATGTCATATAGGAAATATGGGAAACATAATATGGGACATTTAATGCATGTTGTACCAGCTAAGGAAATTAAGATTAGTTGTAAGTGCTGACAGCTGTGAAGAAATGAAATGTCTGGATAAAATGACAACATAGAATGAAAATACAGTGCCAGATATTTTAGAAAAAATAAGATCAGTGCAGATTACCTTAGTTAAGGTAGACAACGTATCAGATTCCAAAGCAGCCATTGTGTTTAAAAAGAAAGTTTTCAAACTATATGTGCTTCCTATCATTACTTATGGGTTAGTAAGATTGGCAGTATACACAAGACTGCTCAAAGAAGCATGGAAAGTACTATGCTATGAATAATAAAGTGAGACAGGAAAACAAATAAATGGATATTAGATCAAACTAGAATAGATTATAACTTCTGCTGACTGGAGATGGACACGATGTTTTGCTAGGCAAGATGATGGAAGATGGTTACAGAGGTTTATAGATTGCAGACCAGAGGAATAAGAGGCCCCAACAATGGCCCTTTGCAAGATGGAAGGATGATCCAATTAAGTACTGTGGCACTGTCATGTGGACAAGAATTGCTCAGGAGAGAAATCACTGGAGAATAAGTAGGAACTCAGTTTGCTAAGCAGTAGATAGATAAGTGCTAATGATGACGACAATACGATAATTTTACTATTTCAACAACAACGTAATATGTTAAATTAAAAACTGCAACAAATTTGTATTTGTGTACATGTGTATTGCAAATGTTATGTATTACTGTAGTATAATGGCAATTTGTTTAGCATTTTATGAACACTTTATCAACATTTTATGTGGAAAAACCAATAACAGCACTTATAAGCAGTCATCCAGTAATAGTATGTTACCTGGGCAGGTTTAGTGCGAGAGGTCTGCTGTGCAGGAGACTTGTTGTAGAAGACAAGAAGTCGGGAAGTATTAGAAACAGGACTGCTCGCAACAGCTGCAGTTGCAACAATATGAGCATTTGTTTGACCTTTAAATTCAGCAGCAATATCAACGACATATGCAGAACTGTCTGTAACATAAAATGCACAACTGTTTGAGTAAAATATTTACAGCAGGAACAAAATTATTAAAGCAATTTCTTGTAATATTTTGCAAAAACAATAGCTTTCCCATTTTACATCAAACAATGTTAATTTTGTCAGTAAATAATATGCTGGTAAAGAAGATTGTGATCTATGTATAGTTCACAAGTATGCTTTCTATTTAATCAGTCAAACACAGTTCTGATTATTTTCATAATGCAAATATTTTACAGTTTTTTAATGATTTTCTGAGTGCTTTCATATTTAAATGTTTGATTTTACAAAAATTCTTTGAATATATATTATCACAAACATGACATTTTACTTTAATATAACAAAAAAATACAATATCACCTTGTAAGTTAGCAGAAACCCGGGACAAGAGCTGTTTGCGTCTCTCCTCACTATCTGGAGAGGTATTAGAAGGTAATGCATTGTTGCTGTTTGCATCTTCAGCAGAATCCTCGTAACTTCCCAGTTCATTCTGTGATGCATCCTGACGATCTTTACAGTTTGGTTTTGAAGGATTTCCAGATTGGCTGCCTTGTCCATTATCTGTATACCATAAGAGCACATCACATTATTTGGCATTCATCTAAACTGTCATTAAAGCCTTACAGAATGCTAATTGGCAACTTAAGTACACAGCAAGTTCTTTATTTAATTCATGTTACAAAAATACATATGTTTTTATTTTCTTATATATTTGGCATAAATAGTGATAATATGAAACAGAACATTATCACTCTGTACATCTCTGAATTTAGTAGAGGTCTGCAGAAAATTAACAAACATGTATCGTGAATAACTACATTTACACTTACAAAAAAAATACTCAAATACACTTGTTTACACACTTTAGAAGAGTCACAGTTAAATCAAGCTAATTACCAAGAGCAATGGTGAATTTAGCTGTGTCTGCCGTTGACAAGCGAGGCAAATAGCTCAGATTTATACTTTTCTGGATATTGTTGGATTCAGTGAGTGGGAACAGAATTTTGCCAAGACCATCATGTTTCAAGAATGATTTGTAGTATTTTGCAAGATCTAAAGAATTCTCTTCACTTGCATAACTCACTTTAAAAGCGAATCCAGTGTTTTCTTTGCCAACCATTTTCTCATACTGAAAAAATTTCACAGTTTGAAACAAAGTTTAAAGTGTATTAAAAACTAATCACATATACATACATGTCTACGTGAAAAACACTGCACATATTCACAGATGAAAAGCTTAATGTTTAATTTAAAAATTTGTAATAATAGTAGCCTTCACAATAGTAGTTTCCTGTGGCCTGAAAAATATTAGTACAATAGTAGTCATAAATATTAAAGGCCTGAAAAATTATTCAGGTCACATAACAAAATTTAAGGTATTTTTGTAACAGCTATTTACTTCGAACTGATGAACTCATATGACATATTTACTTACATTCACCAAATGTGACAATCATACTTACAATAGGATTTTGTCTGTTATTTGGCAACTTGTTCTTGTCTTCAGAAAGTGGTCTAAGGCTATAAATATCATATGGAGATGTGTATGCCCATACACTGTAATGTGCAAGATTCTTCTCGTCATCAGTGGACAATGGCTGTACTTCTACTTGTACTCTGTTGTTGTTTGTGTCTACATCAACTTTGGAACGAATAGGAGCATATAATTGTAAGTTTTTATCAATGCCAGCAACATGTACAGTGTTATCAAATGGTGTTGTAAATCCATATCTTGACATAGCTCTTGAAACGTACCTAAAAACCAGAAACAAATGAAGTAGAATCACTAAAAATCTTCATAACTCTCTCCTTTCAAAATTTTTAATATTTGGTAATGTTAGATTTTCATGTTTATTGTGTACGTGCGTATATCCCACATTATTGTGAACCACTGACAACATATTATGACTACATAAAACAATGCACTGTATCTAAGCACAACAAAACTATTTAATCAAGAACCATGGAAAATGGAATAATAAATTACACACATGTTCACCCCCCCCACATACACACAAAATTGTTTAAATATAAAATACAGAACTGATACATGGAGCATATACATTACGCTATTGAAATTCAGGGTAATTTAAATAAAACTTTAACAGAACTTTATGAATGAACAGAAAATCCACTGTAAATATACCATTCCACTGTGGAATATGCTGACTATTCCAATGCCTGTGGAATATTGTGTGCATAGCCATGTGCAAGTTAAGAAAAAAACTTTTCGTTAACAAGCAGTATTTAGTAAAACAAAGAAAACTTTTTATTTAAGAACATACAGAATTTAGGAATACTTGTTGTGAATTTATTATTTTCTATTGTTGTTACAATTTCTATTGATATTATTAATATTATATTATTATTAATATTATAAATTAATAATATCACCATCATCATCATCATTATTACTGAATGAACTTCACTTCCACTTCTTGCCTCACAGCAGTAAAAAAATCTTCATGAAGGACTTCATTTAATGAAAGATTATCATGAAATTGGTCATATATAGCTTTGGCAATATATTTTCTTAGCTTTGATACTTTGTATAATCAGTGTTAGCTCAAGTACTCATGAACTCTCATATTAGGGAGTGTTTGCTTTTATTTCCTGAAAGAATTTTTGTTAAATTATTGAATATTATGTAATTTTTTAGTCATTACTTACTACTTCTTACATGGTAGTGATTTCTTAAAAGGGATTTCAACCTCCTAACCCCCATTCCAATGGATTGCTCACTGCTTTTAAATACTCACCAAGTAACAGCTTTTACAAGTGCTAACTGGATCAAATCTTTGAAAGTACGAAGATTCTGCCCTCCCTAATTCTTGCTTCATACAGCATACCATATATAAAAAATCTTGTAGAGTTTGCATGTTATAATTCAACATAAAGAGCTGTGTAAATCTACATGCATATGTATAAGTATACTTTTTTACTTACGTAAGTTCCATTTCTGCATTTGCATTGACATTATCAGGCACATTGATTTGGTCATTGCTGCCACTGCTACTGCTACTGACAGGGTCAAGTTTCACTGTGGCTTGAACTTCACCTCCCCAGTAAAATAAAGTAGGAATGTTGTATGAATGGAAGAATGGTAAGCCAGACGCCAATGGGAAAGCAATAACTGTGTGCATCCTGTTGCTGTACTTGGTCACATTGAAGCTCTCGCCAGATTTTAAATTGTTTACAAGTTTCCTGAGTACTGAAAAAACACATAAAATTAATTATTCCAGACTACAGTATTCCATTCATAAATCACTGGCCACAAACCTAACCATCTCCTATAAAAAAACAAACATTCTTGCAATCAGTTGCTTCATCATACTCACTCTCTAATATTATATTCTACCCCCCCCACCACTCTCTCTCATTCTCTCTCTCTCTCTCTCTCTCTCTCTCTCTCTCTCTCTCTCTCTCTCTCTCTCTCTCTCTCTCTCTCTCTCCCAGCAATTCTTAATTTTTCTATTATTTACAACTATATGATTTAAAATAAGAAGAAATAAAACTAAAACAATATATATGATTAAGAAAATGAAAACACACAGGAAATATTGGTGACCAATATTTCAAAACAATGACAGAAATAAAGTTCCATTTCTTTGAAAACATTTTCTTATTTTTCTAATATTAAAATGTCACGCTACTTACATTTAGGTGCCATTCCTAATGTGTTATTGTCAAAAGCAAACATATTCTTTCCAGCAAAGAGATTTATGAACACATTTCCTTCAACCTGTTCAGCTCTGTCACCTTCAATGTTGAGTAACTGTGCTATTTTTGCTGGGGTCAAATGGGCTTCATCAAAACTGTTATCATTATTGGATGGTTCCTTGCTACCCTGTCCTCTGGTGTTTTCGATGAAAGCTAATAAATCATCTGCACTTGAAATCAATGCATTTATCTGAAAACATAATGACACTAATGAAATTCCAGTGTGTTCAATAGATGTACATATTTAATCTATAGTGTTCTTATATTTTGCATATCATGTGACACTAGAGTAGCATTTATTGACCAATATATTGATTTAGTGAAATGAATTGTTAAAATTTGAAAAGGACAGATATCTTAGAGACACTGATCTTTTTTTTTTGCTCTTCAGCCAATTGTTTATAAAATCTCTACCCCCTCTCTCTCATGTGCGTGCGCACACACACACACACACACACACATCGAGGATTTCCTTCTGGGGAAGGGGTAGATTTTTGTGAAAAAACCACAAAAATTAAAAGAAAAAACTTACTATTTATTTTGTTGTTCTCAATAACATACGTGTGGAAACAGAAGAGATACATTAATACATACATAAATTTGAACAAAAATTATGAAACAATAAAGATGACACATTACAATATAAATAAAGTATGTGATATCAGGAAACTGGCAAATATTTTCTTTCCCCTTCTGAAGACATAATGTTGAATTGTCATTCAAATTTTTCAAAACTTTGCCTTAGTGAGCACATGTCTGTAAATATTTGCAGCAAATGGAATTAAATCATTCTACTTGTTTTGCTACAAAAATGAATAAAAGATTTTCATAAAATGGGCATTATACACCCCCAAAAACCAACATTTTAAAATCACACTATGGGGTATGCAAATAAAGCACACGCTTGACCACATGAAGTTGCCATACAAATCAGTTCACAGGGGATAAATGAAGCACTTGTCAACTGTTTTCTGAATCCCCTGTTTGGTCTGATCTCTATGTATATATGGACTAACAAACATGTGTAAGATTTTAATTGTTAATTATTTTGTGAACTGGTCATAAAAAACTTAGCTAAAAATGCATAAATACGGATCAAATTCAAGAGGCACATCCATATAAGATTTAAATAGTAAGCAAAAACCTGTTAATATAGAGATTTTCTGAACAAATATTTGAAGGCTACCTGTTTCCTACTCACTAAGAGACATACACCTAAAAACTGGTACACAAATTTGAAGTATTCCTCAACCATCTTATAAATTAGCAAGGGTTTCACACTCACAAGCTGGCTATAGCCTATGTTAGATTGAGATAACTAATTAACTTAACTATGTAATTCAATGAGAATATACACATACGTTTTTTTAATTTTTCTTTATCCCCTGGGGAGGAGGTTAACCTCCAAAATACTGACAGGTATAACAGTAAAATCATTAAACTGGCACAATACTGTTAATTGCCATAAATAAAAGATACAACTGAACACCTTTTATTCACCAAGCTGTAAAAGGCCAATTGAACATTTTACCATTACAGTACAATAAAGAATACAATGTTCACATTTTTTTAAATAAACAATATCTTCCTTGATATCAATTTTACTCTTCCATGTTATCTGAGAAGATGATACTAACATTTTTAAGAGTATGGTTTCGAATGTGTATATAATTCAGTGTAGATCCAATTTAATATCCTGTCCCCAATTTTTTTTTAGCATAAACAGTAATAAAACCTCAGCTAAATAATACAGAATTAACACTAATTATTTATAATAATACAGTACTACTGTATGAATTTAGATCTGTTTGTAATCATTGACTGTTTTGTATTTTAATGCTAACTGATCCATTTTAATTTATATCTATTACTCTATTCTTACCAGATAAGAAAGCTGCTTAAACGTATTAATAAAAATTACAGTATAACTCCAATTATCCGGATTACTTGAGACCAGAATTGTTGGATTAGTTGCTTAATTGTTGGACAAATGCCAACCAAGGCATCTTCTTGCGCTACTTTACCAAAGCCACTGCATATGAGGTTCAGCTTTTCTACAGCTGATTCTAAATTATTATTATCAGAGGTTTCCACCAATAATTTTTATTGTATGATATTAAATGTATTTTATGTCATCTCCATACCATAGGACATATACATTCTAGTGGAACATTGTTGGATCTTATATGGGTCATATTATAGGGACCCAGGTCAGATCACCACCACTGTCCCCTTTGTCTCCCTCCGCCAATTAATGATTTCCACGTAACTGAAAATCCAGATGATTTGACAGATGCTTTGAAAAGTAAAAATAAAACTTTTATAAATTTGAATAGTGTATAGTTAAATATAATTTTGGATTTGTTAAAAATATTAATTTTTTGTATTAAAAAAAGAATACATTTTTTAGAAAATATGTACATGTACTTAACATGATTGTAGGTTTGATTAAACACAACAGAACAGTAACAATTTCACTTATGCATTAAGTTCAAAATGTTTTTCTGCTTACCTTAGTTTATTCTTTTCATTGCCACTAAATCACATACATTTTGGTGCTAAGAGTTGCAACGAATCACACTCACCACAATTCCAGTTATAAACATGTAAATGCTTTATTATGTGATAGAATGTGATATACTGCATACAGGTATCACATTAGACAAATGTTTATTCTAATACACACACAAAGGTGAGTCTAAAATACACTTGGAGGGTGTGAAAAGGTAAGAAGACCACTGAGAATGAATACTGGTCTGTATTAACAAACAATCCGAATAATTTGGAAGCCAGATAATTGGAGCTGTATTGTACAGTATGCCATGGTAGTTTTCATTTAAAAAGTTGGAAATACTCTACTTACATCCATTTGCTCCCTGGCAACAGATCCATGTTGACGGTTGGCAGAATATAATATAGAACTTGGATAAATAGTGTCTTGACTACCAATATATGTATAGTACTGTTGATATTCAGTATACATTTCATCAGAAATAAAGTTACGCAGTTTGCTTTTTGAGTACTGTGCACCAAGGTCTCTTGGGTTGAGTAAGTTGACTGCAGCACGTGCATTTCTAGCACTGAAACATTACCATATTTCAATAAATATTATGGCTACAATTCTTGATTAATTCCACAATAATTACTTACTGCTACAAACATTACAATAAAATGGACACTGTATTAGAGAATGTGCTTATAATAGAGCTTCAAAATTGTAATACAAAGTAAGCAAATTACAGAATGAAATTACACAGAAATAGATATTAAAAATAATAACTCACTGACAATATTTGTCATGAACTGAAGCAAATTGAAATCTTCTAAAAATGCTAATATTTTTTAGCCTGTGGAACTGTTAGAGATACAACCCACAATAGTTACAGATTTCTAATGTCACAACATTGATAATGCATACAGGCTAACACAAACTAATTGGAGAGTAGCACTGATCACTTACTGTTCATTGTTTCCATTGTGATTTGCAGCAGCCGACTTAATGGCTGATTGGACAACTGAGATAACTTGTTGACTATGATCTCTGTTTGTGAATTGAGCTAATCGTTGAAGAAGTGCAACAGATGGATTGGTTTTCATTAGCAGGGGAACAGCAGCACAACGAACTGGATGAGTTTCAGCAGTGTTCTCGTATATTCTGAACAGAACAGGACGTGCTACTTTTGGATAGTTGTTAACCAGTTTATCTAATGATGTTACAATCAAGAGACGTTGGAATTCTGATACCTTTTGTTGACCTTCCAAATATGGTTCAAAAATGCTAAGGATTCTTGGGTGGCCAATGTTACCTAACGCACGAATGTAAACTTGTATCTTGGGACTGTATGCTTCAGCAACAGCTTGCTGAAGGAGTTGACTAAAACGTGGAATATATTTATTGTATAAATTGTAATTATTTTTTGAAGCCATTGGTCCAAAAGTGTGTTTTGGATATCTGGCATGGTATGCTTGATTGTTGACCTGAGTTCTGCGAAGGACGTCAGTAAATGCCAATATTGCACTGTCATTCAAGTATCGTTCATTTGTAACTTCTGGACTTAATGCCAATGTCTGAAACATAATGTAATGATGGCAATAAGAATATGATGACATAATTTCTAACAAAGTAACATACCATTACCAAACTTGCATTACCAAATCACTTATACTTTTCCTGCTGTATATACCAATTCACTTAGCAAAAGAGTAGAAGTAGTATCATTAGTTTGGAACAATATGAGATTCATGAAAACCTAATACAATGAAAGTAAGAGCAAACAATGTATTTTGCCCCTAGAGTAAAAAGAAAACAATCTACAGTTGTATGTTTAGAAGCAATCTCAATCAGAAATGTAATTTTTATACATACAAGTAATAGTTGATAAAATATTTTTGTATATTTAGTCATCCAAACACTACAATGAAAATCTAAAATACTTACAAACAACGCATCCAAATAATCATTAGTGGGAGTTTTAACAGTGTCTGGGAGGGCAGACAGAAGTTTTGCTGCTTCCATACCAGAGACTTTCTTAGATTTAATCCATGAAGCTATTGTCACTAAGGCAGGTCCAGTACCAGCATCCACAACAGCATCTCGGTAAGCAACCCTAAAATGAAAAGTAAAATATACATTTAAAATATAAAGTGGAGACCGATTGAGTGTTCCACTTCTCCCCATTACACACACACACATGTGTGTACTCTAAAAATAAGTGGTGAAAATGTAATGGAATTCAGAATTAAAAAATGTTCTTCTCAACAATATGGGTATGTAGGCAAAATTAGAAGCATAATGTTGATAACAACTGAACCTTTTTCTTAATGTATAAATATAAATTTTTATATAAATATAGTTTTCAAATAAATTATATGATAAGCAAATTATTTTATAACGTGTGTACTGTTTAGAGACATATTGGTATGCAACAATTATTTTGCAATAGCTTTTATGACACTCCAGTGCAAAATGTTTTTATTTAATCATTTATACACTTTTTTCAAAACTTTGATCCATGTTTTGGGACCTGGCATTGTAAAACTTTTATATTTTCCAAAACTGAATATTATATTCCGATCTTGGTTAATATTTTCTTTTATATCCCACAATGATTTTTCAAAAGTCTGCCCCTCTCATTTTTGTTCCTGTTCTGGTTCTGTAGGGTAAAGGTATAGACATGCCTGCCAAGTTTTATGAAAATTGGTTAATGTGTTCAAACATTTTGTGAAACACACCCTAAACATTAGACAGACAGACAGGCAGACAAATACCAAATGGTCGAGATAAAACTGAGAACTCACTTTGCTCACTCAATTAGTTCAACCTCTTTCCTAGCACATAGTATTCTGAATTATTATCTAATAATTTATGATAATATTTGTTGCCACCTTTTCCTTTACTAATTACTCAAGAATTTAAACATAAAATTTGAATGAATGTTCTTTTAAAAAGAACTTGAAGATTTAAGTATTACGAATTGCAATTATTTAGTTTTGTAAGTAATAGACTTAGACTTAGACTTATTTATAATAATATAAATTTTAAAACTGTTGACAGAAACTATTTTTATGCATTAATGTATATTACAGAAATACTGAAGTCCATTTGAAGTCGAAATAAATTGTAGAAAAATGCTAATTATGTGCTACTGATAGAGCCAATAAAGTCCACTGATTATGTTATTTTCTAAAATAATGTAATAATTCGATTGAACTAACTGCTGTGTCAGCTACATATAATACAATATTAACATTAGTAGATTCTTACCAAGCTTGATGCTTAATAGCATCATTACGACTGCCTTGAGAAGCTTTAGACTGAGGATAGTATAGTTGATCTGTAAGTTTCTGGAGTTGATTGGCATCTAGTGTACCAAGAATGTAAGAAATCAGTGCATACTTTTCGATAGTATTCTGGCTTGGCAGCTTGTTTAAATCCTGTAGATCATTTCCAATTTCCACAGCTAACTTGAACACATGATCATTTACATTTAAACTGTTGGCTGATACAATTGAATTTCCTTTGTTTGCAATAAATTGTGGAAAAAACGGTACATTTGGAGCTCCTGTGAGTGTTGGTTCAACCTGCCAGATAGGATTACTACCAGGGTAGGATTCTTCTCCACTGCCACTGCTACTGTTACTGCTGTCACTTGATTCACTGCTGTCACTTGATTCACTGCTGTCACTGCTACTGCTGCCACTGCTCTCACTGCTGTTGCTATTGATGCTGTTATTTTCACATGATGGTGATGATTCAGAAGAGTTGTTTGAAGAAGAACTCTGTGAAATACATCCTCCATTTGCATTGATACTCTGTGCTAATAAAATTCTCTTATCTTGTACACTTCTTGGTGGGCGGCTTCGTCCTGTGCTATCATCATTTTGAGACTCTCTCTTCATAGCGCTCAAGTAGGCAGTTTGTGAGCTTTCATCACTAGCTGCTGGATTATACTCATATACAAGGTTGTATAAAGTATATGCATTCTCACCAAGTGAATGTGAAGAAGATGAATATTGCCTTACATCAGTTAAGGTCATATTAACTCTGCTCACAACATGGCCTTTCTGGTTTACCCTCTCATTAAGGTTAGGACTGATTTCTATTTCACTGTCAGTATGAACTGACTGGATATTGTAATTATCACGTTTACCACTCAGAATGATGTTAGTAATGGTAGACCTCTGTAACAAAACATAATAACGACATCATTATAAGCTAATCATCAGCTATTCACTTAATGTTATTTAGTTTGTCACTACCAGAAAGTTACTGTCTTGTGTGTGTGTGTGTGTGTGTGTGTGTGTGTGTGTGTGTGTGTGTGTGTGTGTGTGTGTGTGTGTGTGTGTGTGTGTGTGTGTGTGTGTGTGTGTGTGTGTGTGTGTGTGTGTGTGTGTGTGTGTGTGTGTGTGTGTGTGTGTGTTTTCTTAATACATTAAAACAGAATTTATGTAAATATATACACATATTACGTTATTTAGACAGAAAGAGCTACATAATATTACTTGTTACTTATAAATACACTTTTTGTTTACTACCTGTACTAATAGAACTTATTTTGATACAAAATTAATTTGTTTTAACAAAGACAAAGATTATCACTTACGGAAAGGTAATCTCCCATTCTGTTTGAACCTGGTTCCCAACCAGTGGGAACATGATTGAATCCAAAGTTATAAGCACTTCTTAAGTTGCAGTTTGCATAATTTTTAGTCTTTACAACTCTAATCAAGCTGATATCATGATCTTTAGACAGGTCAACAAATGGTGCAAGTTCGGGTTTGTTTACTAGCTCTGTTTTCATTAAAGGAGACAGGTCATATAAAGTTTCACATTCACCTGTAACTGAGTCCTATAACAAAAATATTTCAACATGTGTAACCATTATTACATTCCACTTCCAGTATTATGTGAAGTTCAGAACAAACTCCCTATGAAAGATATATGATATTTTGAGTGAGTGAGAGAGTGAGTGAGCGAGTGTGCGTGTGTCATATTTTTCATTTACTGAAAAGATAATACAACCTGAACAAAATATCACTGGTGTTTAATCATACTGTCATCATTCCCCTTAAAATTAGTAGCGGATCCTTCCTTTCATTCGTTTTTTGTTATATATGAACTAAATTATATAATACATTTGAATACACATGCAAGATATATGAATTAAACCATTTCAATTAAAAGTCCCAAGTTGCTAATTAAATTCTCACTTTACAATATACGAATAAAAATACTTTTTTATTTAAACTTTCAAACAATTTAGTTTTATTCTTCACTAAAAACTGGTGTCATTATTAATTTTCATAAACAATATGTTTGCAGTTACTGGTAATCAATAGCAGTAGTAGTTATGAACTCAATTCATATTTACCTCCATTGTTTTAAATGTGACAACAGACTCATCACTATTGTCAGATTGAGAGTTCCACTTAGATTTCTGACGATTTTCAGCCTGGGTATCAATCTGCAGCTGGCTTACAATACTCTTAATAATATTCAGCTCATAGGTAGGAATATTTTTGCTCACTCTAATGTTATCCACCTGTAAATCAACATTGAACATTTGGTGTTCACATACCAATAATATTTCAATTTGTATAAAAGCTAGGGATATAGAAATTATAAACATTAAATTTTTTATTACATATTTACAGTGTATATAAGCCTAATTATATACAATCAGTCTTAGTACACAATATTTTTCTAAATTGTAGACATAATCCTCTTTCAGATACCGATACTTAAGACAATAAAAAAATTTAATTAATACTCTCAGTTAACTACAATAAATCAAATATTCTTCCACAAAAGAAAGTTTACTTATAATAAAATGATTTACCTCCGTCTTGTGGCTGCCTGATGATTCTTCTTAACACTTACGCGTTTCGGAACCTAAGGTTCCATCTTCAGAGTGTAAAAGTTTTTAAATCGGTCTAAAGACGTCGTTAACCAATAAACATAATAAAAATAAAATTGCATGAACACACATAATAAAAATAAAATTGCGTCCGCACACGCGGGTCATTGAGTGTGCACTCTACGATCGATCGCGACACACTGATGGTTCTGTAGTCGTATCGTCTTATCTACCTGCGACGTTGCCTTCACTTATATTCACCGTGCCCACAAATCTATCATACAAATCATGCGATTTGAAACCCAGTTGGTCATTCAATACATTACTTTGGTTGGTTTTGAAGGCCTTGTATATTTCGAATTCTTCCGCTGCGTTCCTGTAACGTCCTTTATTGCACACATATTGGTATGAAGTTGCTATCGAAATCGGTGTATTTGTGATTATATGTCATTAAATGCTTAGCATAGTTAGACCTAACTGTGTTTAAATTACTTTTAGTCAGATGTTCTTTAAATCTCTATTTGAAGGCCCTGCCTGTCTGACCGATATAGAACCTATCACAGTCATCACAGATCATTTTATATACGCCCGTTCTTTTCTCCATAGGTCTATGTACGGCGTTTCTTAAGAATTTATGGACGTTATTATTAGTGCGGAACGTTACATGGATGTTGTGTTTAATGAAGGCATTTTTTAAAATCATGGGTAAATTGTTGGTGTATTCAACCAACTTTGTCTTTAGACGGATTTAAAAACTTTTACACTCTGAAGATGGAACCTTAGGTTCCAAAACGTGTAAGTGTTAAGAAGAATCATCAGGTAGCCACAAGACGGAGGTAAATAAATTTATTACCTTATTATATAGTGGCTCGGATACCGTGAACATGATTTAAAAAAAAAAAAGTTTACTTAGTCTAAAGTAATTCTAATGTAGATTCTAGAGAACATTCAAAACACTTCATTTTAAAGAACATTTTATACAGTGAATGATTTATATTAAAAAAAAAAAAAAAAAACTATGCACAATAAACAAAACTTTTGCTTGTTTTGACAGACTCACTAACAAAATACTTTTGTTATGTTTGTTATAATATTTTAACTACTAGTACTGGTATGTAGAAATAACTTGTACAAAATGTGCGCATAAAAGGCAACCTGAAGGGAAAAGACATGAAAATGTAACATTTTTGAAGAAATTTAGAGGCCTGCCCATTAGAAACTAATTAACTAAATCAAAATTAATGTTTGAAAGTACTTTATGATAATATACAAATTTTTAGTACACTGAATTCCTGTACATGTGCAAAAAAAATCAACCTTCAGAAATACTAATTTGGGAATTTTAACATTGCAATAATTTTTTTACAGTTTATATATTATTACTAATATCATAAAGTAATTAAAACTTAATGTTTTAAGCCTTACCGATTCCCAGAAATTAGTAAAATCATAATTAAATAAACATAATTTATTGATACATACCAAATACATTACTGGTTATGAAATTATTATGAACAAAAATTATTTACTGGCCATCAAACTATGCATCAAAAAGAAATAAAAGTAATCTGTACTTCATATTAATAACACATAAAATATTGTCTGTGAGAATACTTACCGCACCATTCTTGAAATGGACTTCAACAGGAGCATTATTAAGATTCAGTTGTTTCATCGATAAGTTATCAGGTAATTGACCTTTCCAGCCACCAGGTAGTTCGGCATGAACTTTACCATACTGAGGTTGGTCAATCTAATTAAAAAATAATAATAACGTTATAGTATCCTGGAAACAAATCAGACAACAAACACTTTTGCAAAAGATGGTTACTGCCATCTATGAACGGTTTGTGGAACAAGACTTTGAGAGTCTGACATAACCTTTTATGTGCTAGTTATTGTGGATCAGGAGGTTACTGCAGGATTCAAGAAATTGTACACTTGTGCGCTATTTCGTCGGTGTTCTGAAGCATACCAGTTCTCCTCAACAATGACATTAAAAACATTTTGGAAAGAAAAATTTGACATTCTTGGAGCTATCCAGCTCACTGAAACGGCATAGTCAGATGTCACTCAATAATAGTTGAATTCTGCTTGGTGAAGCTGTGTCCACCATGCATTCAGGGAGACAGAGATGATATTCCTGAAATTATGGATGAAATTGTGATGACTACCAGAGGTCTAGAATTGGAGGTGAGTAAAGATGACATTGAAGAGCTCATAATTTAACATGAAAAAGATCTGATGACAGAAGAACTCAAAGTTACTGAAGAATTCAAATACCAAACTATTTAACATGTTTTTCTGGATCTTATATAGCTAGAAATGCTCACTGTTTGACCCTTTGGATTCCAATTAATTGGAGTTTTGAAAGTTTAAATTACATAAGAATTTCAAGTTACAAAGACATGAAATCTTAGGTGGTCAGTTGTGACATTCAATTGTATTTGCTTTTGGCTCTGCCAAAAACTGATACTTTGACAGAATGGGAATGGATGAAGTATAATAATTTCAAATTGTAACCACTTTACACATTCTGTTTTTGACTTAATACTTTTGATTCTGCCAAAAACTTATGTTATAAGTAAACTGTTGTAGTGTCCTCTATAAAAAAAATAAATAAAATAAAATGGATATCTTAATGTTTTGGGATTAGTAAATTTTTTGATGCAGGCAGATCTGATAAGACATTTAATACATATATTAGAGTTGAAACATTTGATAAGATGTAGTGACAGTAAGAAGTAGAACCTGAGTTAACCTTTTGCTTTTATGACAGTCCCAATTATTGATTAGAATACAGTTTTGTCAAACAATTGTTGATACAGCCTTAAAACCAATCAAGAAAATATATGAAAATTTAAATGAATTGATTAATGTTTGTAAATAATACGGTATGTATTTGTAAATAATATCAACCATCTTGAGCTCTCCAATTAGCTGGTAACATATTTAATGGCAAGCAGTGGGATTTCAGACATTAAAAAACTTGACACGCATTTCAAAAAACAACTTGATGTTATCATTTCCTAATCTGCCTATAGTTTTGGAATAAAAATCAAACTTGTAAAAATATGCATAAGAGTCAGCTGATTTAATGATCCTGGACTGTTAATATGGAAAAGGAAAATGTGAAAGTTTAGAATTATCAGATGTTATGGATGAATTGGGAAATAAGGAAGCAATTAAGTAGGAAATAATAAATATTTCTTAGTTATTGTTGCCATTACTTTTGTATATCATTACAATATGATTAATTAAGGTATAACTAGTAATTCTAGTTTTGTGTAGTTTTCTGTTAATAGTTTTGGTAGGTATGCAATGCATGTAAGCACACAGGCAGCTGATAGTACAATAGTGTAATAGTACAATAATTTAATATAGCACACACACACACACAGTATGAATGTGACTAACAGTCATAAACTGGCTCTGGTTTTATATTTTTTCCAATCATTTTTTGTCAATTCCATAATTACTGATATAAGCACAAAATGATATAATGATATAAGATGATATAATGGAGTTTCATATGTGCAAATTTAAGAATTACTTAATACTATATTAGTATACAATCAAGATGTCATTGTTTGGAAGTAAACATCTTGATTGTACACTAGGTATAGTATTAACTAATCACATAAAAGAAAAGAATTTGAACGTATTCATATTTCACTACTTGTATAGAAAGTTTGGACTTTTCACATTAAAGTTTGTCCAAAACTCAAAACAAATGTGGCGGCTGGAAGCATTTTTAACATCATTTTTATTATTAAGCCAAGTTCATTTTCAGACTGTTTTTGTAAGAACCATGAAACTATATATGTTATCTATACCTGGAGACTGATAGCATTTTGTGAAATACCACGGATCAGAACTTTTGCCCTAATGACAACACCAGTGTACTGACTTGCTGATGGTTGCTGAAGAGATGTTAGAGTTCTACTTTCCAGATCATACAAATATTGTTGGCCAACTTCAAAACCTATAACAAATGGAAACATATTTAATACCTTTAAATATAAAAAATTTAATTCTATAAAAATCATATACAAAAACATACACATTGTAGAGTGGTTACAATTTGAAATTATTACACTTCATCCATTCCCATTCTTCACATTGCCTCAGATTTCTCCTTTAAAAAACAATTTTCTTGTATGGGTTTCCTCAGTATAAGATATTTTATTCTAATCCACATCATCATAACAGCTCTTCTTGGATTTTCCTTTGGGTGCTATTTCATTTTAAAAAAACTTTCCCTCTTGCATCCATTTTGATGTCTGAATCCAGTGGCATAATAGCAATGACGGTGCCTGTGAACTAGGGGGGGGGGCACACAAACTTTCCCTTATTTTTTTAAGAATGGGTATAAACCACTCTTCAGTGGTGCAACAACCCATTACTGAGTCAAGGCCTCCTTTAACAGCTTCCGCCAGTTGTCCCGGTCAAGTGCAGCTGCTCTCCAGTTCTGGGTCCTAAGGATGTGGCACGCAACGTAGTTCACACCGTCTTCCGAATGTAGTTTGGGTCTACCAACTCTCCTGGTGTCACAGATCTGTTCTGTGAGTGCCTTTCTTGGTATTTCATTCTCCCCCATTCTGATCACGTGTCCAGTCCACCTAAGTCTACCAAGTTTTATAATTTTCACAATATCTGGTTCATTCAGAAGAGTGTTCAGTTCTTAGTTAGTTCTTTTCCTCCATTCACCTCAGGGTATAAACCACTGAACTTAAGTAAAACTAAATTTTCCTTTATGTATTTAACATCACAAACAAAGACATTTATTTTTTACTGTTATTTTGCCAGTAGCTAATTATTTACTTTGGAGTATACATTAGTTGGTTAACTGCACAGTAGAATGGTGATTCTAGTTGAGAATGAACTGAGGCCACCAGTCAGGCCTGCATTGTCATTTGTTATGAGCTATGGAAGAAAACTAATAAATGGGCCAAAGTAATGGATCACATTGTAAATGTTACTCTGACATTGGGAGCTTCAAATTTAGCTTCTAGAGGCCATAAATAGAAAATAGGCCAGCCCAATAGTGGAAATGTTTTGACAATTATCAATCTTTTGAGTACATATGATCCATTGTTGCAAGAGATAACCAGTTGTCCAAAGAACAGGGGGAAGTATATGAGTCCAAAAATTCGAAACGAACTCATTTAGCTTTTATCTAAGAAAGCTGAAAATATTACCTTGTAACAGATTGAATCTGCTCAGTATTTCTCTGTAATAGTCGGTACTACATAAGACACTGACAGAAGAGATCAACTGAGCCAAATAATCAGATAAATCAAAATTTTTTAAGATGAAGCAGAAAGCCCTGACAACTTAAAAATTAATGATAGCTTTTCATTCTTTATAGCAATAACAAATGGAACTGGCTTAGGTTTAGAAGAGATTTTATACAGTCTTGAGGAGAACATATTCTGTTTAAATTATATAATTTTAATAACTGCCACAGCTATATGGAGGGGTTAGTATTCAAGAGGGAACAATGGGACGAATTAAATAAGGGTAGTAGAGAGGGTCACACAGGATTCTTGCGGGGGGCCAGAAAAAAGAGTTACGCAATAGTCTGAATCGCTTAGTTTCTCTTGCCCAACGCAGCCACACTTTCTCTGTCACACTCCTCAAAACCTTCATCTTGATTATAATTAAATAATCAGCATTATAGTAGTAAACATATCACATGGCACAATACACTAGGCATGATACCATTTAAACATAACGTTATACACTCTCTTCTGTGTCCTGTACCTGTAACATACAATTCTGGAGTAGATCCAGGAAGCAACTGGTGGGGGGAGTTGACTTGGGGGGGGCGGTTATGGAAATTTGGACCATTCTTTAAAGACGTAAAGTATAAATGATAGAAATGAGTGAAGGTTCAAATATAGTTTTTTATTATCAAAACAATAAGTTTATTGACATACAAGTATAAAATAATATATGTGTTTGTCAGTTCTTTTAATAATATTCACTTATGGTTTAAAATACACACTACTCATTTATGGTATGTACCAAACAAAGTTAACATGCTAGTATGTTACAGTTAGAATTAACAGTAATGTTAGAGTAAAGCCATGAACAATTCAGGCCTAAATATTTCCCTGATTACATTCAATCTTAAGACACATTTACATAATGTAATGATACAAACATTTATTATGACAACATTGTGTCTAATTTATTAAATTTAAATTTAAACATATGTATGACTCTGTATTTTTGTTATCTTACACATTTCAAGATGTCCCAGTGGGTAGAGAAGGTACAGTATTTGCTCTATACTATACTACGTGTAGCAGAAGCACACACACCCACAGTATATATGTATATGTTGGAGTAACTTAATTACGTGGCCTATGTATTGAAAAGAACATCCTCTAAAATACTGAGGAAGAGAGAGGGAGGGAGAGAGACTTTTGTGTAAACATGTGTGTGTGTGTGTGTGTGTGTGTGTGTGTGTGTGTGTGTGTGTGTGTGTGTGTGTGTGTGTGTGTGTGTGTGTGTGTGTGTGTGTGTGTGTGTGTGTGTGTGTGTGTGTGTGTGTGTGTGTGTGTGTGTGTGTGTGTGTGTGTGTGTGTGTGTGTGTGTGTTTATAACTCTGTTCTACACCTTCTGATCATAATTGCCAGATTCTCATATGGTAGCCCATCAAGGCTGAACCATACACAACCACTTAACTTGGTCATTAACGTTACTCAAGTTATAAATTTTTGAAACTGTACATATTAATCAAAAAAAGTTTCTGGAAAAACAATGAACATATATATTTTAACTTTGTGTCTATAGCACTGAATGTCAATACAATACAAGTAGTCAGTGAGCTCTTACCTGTATTTCCCCCACGACTGCCACTGTATGTGTTAGCTAACACTCCTGCTACTGCAACAACAAAATATTCTTGTTAGTGAAATTGGCATGTTTGATTGTTCAATTCAATTAAAACAGACACACACGCAATTGTGTGACTTATCCCTTGAAAATAAAATGTTTATTTTGGTAAAGATAAAATACACACAATAAAACTTTGTTATTAGATTTATAAAACTGAAAACTAAATGACATTTATTTATTTAACATTTTTTAAATTTACTTATTTATGTTAAAATAACCAATACATATTTTAACAGAACCTTTGTATATAACATAATATGTAACATGTTTCATTTATTGTATTTAATATTATCTAACAAAATTAAAAATTCAAGTGTATGTAGATTAAATTATACTTATTTATTTATTATATTTTATGCACTTTATTGTGGTGGTGGTGGTGGTGGTGGTGGTGGTGGTGGTGGTGGTGGTGGTGGTGGTGGTGGTGGTGGTGGTGGTGTGTGTGTGTGTGTGTGTGTGTGTGTGTGTGTGTGTGTGTGTGTGTGTGTGTGTGTGTGTGTGTGTGTGTGTGTGTGTGTGTGTGTGTGTGTGTGTGTGTGTGTGTGTGTGTGTGTGTGTGTGTGTGTGTGTGTGTGTGTGTGTGTGTGTGTGTGTGTGTGTGTGTGTGTGTGTGTGTGTGTGTGTGTGTGTGTGTGTGTGTGTGTGTGTGTGTGTGTGAATACATAGAAAATTAAAAACTATACTATTGACCAAGAAACTAATACGGAATTAAGCAAAATGTTGCAATGAAGGAGTACTGTACTTTACAGAACAGAGTTGTGAGCAAGCAGTCAGGTATACACAATAATGGATATACACATGAGTAATAAAGACAATGAAGAACAGAATAGGAAAATAGATAAAATATATAGACTAATATATTGTATTCAAGAAGTAACATGTAGTCAAAATAATCAATGAATTATCATAAAGGCAACAGCAAATGTTAGGATAAGGTACAGAATCAAAATAGATATAAAAAGAGTAAACTCATATAAATCACAGAAAATCTTAAGATTACAATATAATGTGTGTGTTTGTGTGAGGGGTTCCTATCTTTGAAAGGTGGTATCTGTTGCAAAGTTTGGTTAACACATTTTGTTTTAGCCTTGTACAGTGTAATACAAATGACACTGTCATAGCAAGTCTTCTTGTTTAATTTATAACTTGGAAAAAACCTTTACACTACATCCATCATAGAATCTTGTATAGTAATTTTATATATTATAATTTAAAAATTTCATAGTTTTTAAAATAAACGTAAGTAAAATAAAATGCTCTTGTAGGCTAAAGGAGCAAAAATGGAATATCTCTGAACAGTGCTGAAAGTAAGAACAGTACAAAGGAACAGTGTATGGTAAATTAGAAGAATGACAATAAATTAATGTGGTTTGGACATTACATAAGACTAGGAGGGCAAAGGTAAATTAAGAATGTATGGGGGGCATACCAGTTGTAAATAAGAGAAAAGTAAGGTGAAACTGTAGATTCTTTTAAGGTGAAACTGTGAAACTCAGTTAAGATTCTTTTAACCAAGAAGAGAAAATCAGAGGAATGCCAAAGAATTAGCAAGAGGCCATGAGATGTGATAATGTTTTATAGAAGATGATCTAAGTAATCAGTAGGAGAAACCTCAAACCCTCAGGGTTAACAGGGTTGGATTGTTAATTAATATAATAATGTTTGAATGTGTATATATATAATAAATTATTGAAATACAAATAAATTATGAGAAGCATGCTCATGCATGAACAAAAAAGCCCTGTCTGTAAAACTAAATGCTTTGCTTATACATAAGACTTCTTATTAACTTCAGTGTTCTGTATATTCAAGAAGTGTTACTCTAAACATTTATTCCTAAACATACATCAAACTTTAATTAATTAGTACTGCTTCACTAACACTAATTAATCAATGATATAACAGTAAAATGATTGCTTTAGTACAATATTTTATCTAAATTTTAGTGTGGTTATGTAAATCGAAAATTAAGAGTAAATGTAGTGAAAAGCTTTAAGAAAATTAAATGATAAATTGTGCTACTTACCAAGCAGGCACACAAAGAGAGGTGTCCACATGATGCTGGTGGTATGTGGAATGCCAATGTCTTGAAACTGCCCCAATATATACTGTCTCTTTACTCCCCCTATTTCTCCCCACTTATTTCCTTCAATAAATACGAAACAAGCATAAATTTACTTGTTTGTACTTTTGTAATAGCAATTTTGTTTGTTAATGCTTTGAATGCAATTTGATAGATCATAGATCAACTGCATGCTAGTGATAAAATACTGCAGAAGGAAACATTTTAATTTTTGATATATTAGCTTAAACTTCTCTTCTTAACCTTTCTCTTTTACATAGCAACAAGGGTGAACATTTCTTAGTCATGAATTAATTCTTTTCAGTCATTATGAAATAATAAACTTAAATCTGATATTAACAATAACATTAATTCTTTACTAATTCACAGTTAAAATATTTACTATTATTTACTAAACTACAGATAAAAATATTATTTTAAAATACACAGCTACAAAAAAAATGAACACAGTGAGACAGATTAATACTATTGATTCCCTAATTATTTGATATCTATATAATTATTATAGTTTGTGTAACAAAAAATGTCTACCAAAATTTTGTTATTTTTGGGGAGCAATACTTTTTCATCGGTTAAAAATATATGGTAAATTTTATTTCAAAATATTAGAAGAAAGAAACTCACATTAATAGATAAAACGATATCTATTTTTAATATCAGATAAAATACACTGTTCCACTATTGTGGATTATTACATACATCAGTGATGGACTACAAAATCTAGTGCATACCCATTATCTCAGTGTACATAATACATAGTTGTATGTAGTTTTACATTCAGTTGTACTTTAAGATTACATTGTTTAATCTTAATCTTGGCTAATTTAAGAATATAAATTTATAAAATTAAAAACAACTTTCTAATAGCAATTCAGTTATAGCAGAATTTACCTAATGATAAGACAGTATACTACTCTATTACAGACAAATCTAGTTACTGTTTTCACCTGTCTACTCTCTTCTCCATAACATCGCCTGTATTAAAACGTCAAAAGAGTAAAGGGCAAACTCAGGTATTTTTGTGTTACTGGGAAAAATCTTTAGCACTTGCAATGGAGGGATGTCAATTGATTGTAAACTCTATAGCATATTTGTATATCAGAAGGGCCAACCTATCATGTAAGCTGATAAGTAGGTAAGAGTATACTCAATTTTAGTGAAAAACAGATCTAATTAATGTAATATCAACATTGTTGTGAAGTCTCACTATAATACATAATTATACATTACAGAAATTACAATACATTATTAGTGTAGTTATGTATTATATAGTTAAAACTACATATCATATTTGTAACATGCTACAGATTTCAGTCAAATAAATAATAACTGTTCAAACAATTCTTTCCATACTGGAGAGGATGGCAGGTCTCTCTCTCCTCCCTCCTACTCACTCTGTTGCACCATTATTGCACTACATCACTATACCTGTCCCCATCAAAACTTTTATTCTGACAAGTAACACTTTTTTGATCATATTTCTTATATTATACTGCTTGCAATTATGTACTTTATTATGTTCTCTAATCAAATAATGCTTTCTATTTAAAAAAAAAAATAAAATTGATTTTTTGAGTGTACCTGAATAGACACTTATTTACATTATATATACATTATATTTATGTGAATGTTTATTTACATTACCCTCTTGATTTTGTAGTTATGATTTTTCTATGATTATGACTAAAATTATGGTTCTTAGAGGCAAGTTTCAAGTGAGGTCTGAGATGATATTCAAGTATTCAGGCTTGGAACACTCATGGCATTGAAATATCTAGGCTGCAATTTTACCTAACATGAGCTACAATGTAGGAATAATAATAAATCTTGTATGCCAATATGTCTTTTCAGTCAATGTGTGGAACTGTACAATACACTGAAGAACATGGCTGAAATTTCTATAAAACAGTGGTTGTTTCCATATACTCCTTTCCTTGTAAAATTTAAACCACAGCTTATAAGTAAGAAAGTAGAATTCAGCTAGCAGAGAAGTAACTGTTTAAGGCTACTACACAGAGTGGGTACAAAACTACATCACACACAAATGATGATATTTGACGTGCCATTTCAAACAGACATATAAACACCACACAAGGCAACAGGAAAACTGAGTCCAAAGTTTGTTTACAGGCCTTACAATTTCAGCCCAAGGGCAGGTAAAATGTAAATGCAGAAGGTCTGTTGGTCTTGTACAGGTTATCTCAGTGTGCTGTTTGAGGTTAAAAGACTGAAACAGGCTCAAATACCTATACCATGGAAATACATGGAGGTAAACTACTTTTTAAAACCTTTTCAAGTTTTCCAACTTTGTTTAGTAAAAACTGATGAAGTTTTATATATTTATTACCATAATGTCAATGTGACCTTTTTTCATGAAAATAAGCAAATACATATATTTTGTGTACACAGTAAAATCTTCATCCAGTAATTATCAGTACAATAATCCTTTTTACACTGACAAAATTTTCTGGCACCCATATTAATTCCATTAATGTGGTATAAACTTCCTGTTTGTTTAACAATAATGTAAATACGGATAAATCTTTATACTATGATTGTTTTCTTTTTGAGATCACCGAGTGTTCTCGATGGAAAACAGGTGTCATTTCTGAATTTTTAATATACAGTAGTATACTGTTGAATACTGACAGCAGTATACTGTTGAATACTGCTAAGAACAATATACTGTAATGCTGTGAATATTGTGTTGTGAAGATTGCTATGAATACTGTCTCTGCCCAATATGAAAAATGTGTCCTATAAAACAGTACAAAAAGTGAGTTAACATTGTACATACTGTACAGTATTGTACATAAGGTATGGTATTCTAGTTTTATATTTTCTCTATTGTTTGTTTTCAGAACTTAAATCTTGTTTTCAGAATTAAATGTTATTAACTGTGACATAATTAATGTAATTTAATTATGAGATGTTTACCAATACACCTATTAACAAGTTACTGCAATGTAACCTATTAACAAGTTCTAAAATGTAACCTAACCTAACCTAACCATTCATACCCTCTATAGCACTTTTCAAGTCCACAAGATATCTCTGTATCAAGATGTCGCTGTTAACATGTTATTTTGATAGATATGTATTTGTATGAATAAGCACACTAACAATCAGTAAATTTAACACTTCTTGCTGTGTAACTTTTATTTTATATTTAAAATTATAATTCATATTTACTATAATAATTTAAATTTCATAAATTAAATTAAATTTTTAGTTATTTTATTTTTCATTCATCGACTTTCAAAAACAATTTAAAATTAAAAGCCAAGCCTAGTATCAGTAGCATACGTATGCACGCACGTGTGTGTGTGTGTTTGTGTGTGGCATAAGTGGGGAACTTGAACATCCCTTTTTATACATAAAAAGCGATTACATAAATTTAATTAAGAACACCAACTAATGCAAGGAGGTTTAAGGAATGAAAAGTCTGAAAACCAGACATTAAAATATAAAAATATATTGAAAAAATTGATATTATGTACAAAAATCCATTATTTAAAATAAAGAATAAGTAAAATAAAACAAAAAAACTCTGTTTTATAATAAAATATACAGTACCTTTATTATAATCCACTTTTAAAATTACAAATTACAAAATGTACATTAATTGTGAACTATGAAAACTCTGTCAAAAAGTACTTTCAAAACTTCTACACTTAATATGTTATTAAAAGTTGTTTTTACATGTGAAATCAAGGTAATTAAAAGCCTTTTGTTAAAACACGACTACATAAATATCTGGGAAACGTAAACTACAAGTAACTGAAACCATAGTTAGCCTATTTATATTTGAGTCTTGAACATTAATTTGTTTTGTTAAGTGTGTTTGGTATTAAGTTTTTGAGATAATTATTTTACGTACTGCTGAGTTTCCATTTAGCAGGAAGTACATATAATGCTTTATATTTGTACTTTAGAAACTTGCACGTTGAATGATAACTTGTGACCATAAGTATGTGCACATAAAACTTTAATTTTATTTCAAGTACATTTTAATTCACATTCTGTTTATTATTTGCGTATAAATTCACTGCTGCCATTATAATTCATGTTTATTTGACGTTTTAATGTTTATTTTTATTTACAATTTAATCATCATATTTTAATAAAAGATGATTTCTTACAATGACAGTTGCATGTACTGATAATCCCATTAATCTGTACCTTATACAGGATCAAAGTATACCTTAAAACTTGTTGATACCATGGTATAGTATAGTATAAGAAACTTCCCAATGATGCATTCCAATAAACCAATACTGTGAGGAACTGTTCAAATGTCCTGCAACCAACCAGCCAAAACTGATTCCTCAACTCGATACATCGGCTGCTAGATTTACATTTTACCTACTCTCCTTACAGAAAATAAAGGATTTCATTATGTTATATGTACAAATCAATTTTCTTTTGTAAATGCAGCAAAATTCAAAGTGTTCATAAAAAAGTAATTAACAGTTTTTGTTTTTGGTTTAGGACAAAAACACAGCCGCGTGAAAAAATAATATAGGCCTACAACTAGTGTGCTCATGATAAAAAAGTGATTAGCTGAATGAGGAAATAAGAACAACATTGTTTTGATATGGCATCTGTAACTGCAAAAACAATATAAAGACATTCTTTATTCATAATAGATTAATATATACAGTAAAATCTCTGTTAACTAAAATCCTGTTACCTCCTCACACAGCTGGCTGCCTGTAAATTTGTCCAATTTTCAAAATATTACTTTTAGTCCCAATAAACAGCACAATAATAATAATAATAATAGTACTAGTAACATAAAACTACAGTGGTACTGTACTTACAAACTCTAATTTGTGTATACTGATAGTGATTTTGTTTTGCATCTTTATTTTACAAAATTAGTACTATAACACTCAAACAATGATTTAAATATTTAATGAAAAACTTTTACCAGTGGGCAGTAGATTCAAAAATATAAAATATTACTTTTTGCACTACACTACTTTCACCGATATCTGAGAAGTGTTTTTGAGTGTTTCAGCTCAGCCTGTCAGATCATTTGATCTGAAGACGAGCTAAAATACTTGAAAATGTTTACAGAAACCACTCAAAATAATGGAGTACAACAAGCTGTATTCTTAACTTATGCACAAGAATTACAACAAGCTGTATGCACAAGAATTATTTAAATGTAAAATTCTGTGCGTCATTTTCTATCTTTTGACACCAAACACCATATTTATTATCCAAATAGGTGTACCTTTCCTTTATTTTGATTAACAGTGTTTCTACTATATATAATTTTCTGATTGTTAGAGTGCTGTTTTATTGTAAAAAGCTTGCCTGCACTTGATATTCATAAGCTCAACACACACTGATACTCTTTCCTGTACACATTCTCATTCTTTCACTCATTACATACACCTTCCAAGTTTTATTATCAAATAAACAAGACTTATAAAAATTACTTTCTCTACAATAACAGACCCATATTTTAAACAGATAGTGCATAATTTTTTAATGCCCAAAACACATTATTAGTACACTGCATTATGCTTACTCCAGCAGTAATGGAACATTCAATATTATGTTCAGGATAAATGTTATTATTAAACAAAGTGTATTATCTATACAAACGGTGGCCAATTCACAGCACACATGCCAATTAAGCTGGAAACACATTGCTATCACATCACGTGAGCTCAGGACTTGCCTTAACCCGTGAAATCGTAGTGCAGAGACACACTTATGTCACGTCACATCACTTCATGTTACCGTGAACTCATGCGAACACGTGTTAAGTCGTGTAAACACTCGTGCTGGCAAATAAAATTCGACTTAATCAAAAAATCAGTTAACATAAGAAGGAGCTGGATACACGTATAAACTTAGAAAGACAAGAAAAAGGTGACTTTCAGAATCTAATACAAGATTCAAAGTACAAAATACAAGAAGATCCAGCTAAATTTAAAATGTATTTCAGACTGAATAAGGAAGAATTTAATTATTTACACAATCTTATTAAAGATGATATAGAAAAAAAGAACACCCATGTCCGAAATGCTATAAGCTCTCAAGAGAAATTGTTAGCCGTAAGTTTAAGGTAAGCGTGAAATAAACGAAAACAAAGGCTTGGCATCTTATTTGATTATATTTTAAAGCAACATATAATTGTTAAAATTTAGTATTTTTAAAAGCATAAAATTTGTTTAACATTTTGAAACATGAAATTAGTGATCAGTGGTTATAAAAAACAAACATTTTTTAATTAAAAAAAGACACATACTGTAATTTACATATCATTAATCTTCGTGCAATCTCACTTTTTCTATTAACAACTCCTCCATTTTCATGTACTTGTCACCTCACGCCTCACAAAAATTTGGTTGAACAGAAAATGTGATTCATGTGAGGCATGAAATGGCCAGCTATGTCACGTGATATACATGACGTGAAGACAGTGTGCGCTATCACGTGAGCTCACGTGACGTGATAGTAATGTGTTTCCAGCTTTATTGACATGTGGAGGTGTGGTAAATGGTAACAAAAAAAAAGAATTTGTTTCACTTGAATCTTATTACTTGTAAAACTTTTACTATATATATAACAAATTTATATCGCTTTATATATCCATCATTCTAAATGCAGGCTTGTATTTAATGCAAGAAAAATTTTACTAGAAAATAATATTTGAAGTAGATATGGTAAACCAAAATCTAAAGTGATGTGGCATTGATAGAGATCGGTTAACCCCACAGAGTTTGACCTCCCCATAGTATAATTTATTTCTCTCCCAAAAGTATGATGCAAATAATTAACTTGCAGGATCATTCCACACTTAAAAATAAATATAAAGAAATTATTTCAAATCCAACCAATCATTTGTTTGATTTTTGGAAAACTTGTCATTAACACTAATTTTACAGATTTTTCAATATTTTAGCACTGTGGTACTCATATAGCTTTTGTTCAACCTATATTTGTAAACAAGCATTTTAAATTATGAACTGGCTTACAATTAAGGCAAATTAGTTAGTTCTAAGCTAAAAAAACGGATACACAACCAATTTTATCTTGCTCACTATATTGTGAAAAATAAGTTTACAATTTAATTCAAACATACAAGAAACCTATAAAAAATATGCGTATTCAAAACCCAAATTAGATAATATGCTGCAAATTATTAAAAAAAATTTTGTTACATTTTGTGTTTTTTATTTATACATTTACAAAACCTGAAATATTTATATTTTATTTTAATTTCAGGTATAAAATAAACGTGCTTAATGATATTCTTCAATAAATAGATGTACTCAAAAATATTTTTTTATTTGAAATTTTAATAGTGTTTAGTAGCTAAGGCCTACTAAACCCCAGCCTGAATAATAGCTGTCATTATTTGGTTTGTCCATAACACAATTATAATATATAATTAATACAATTGTGTTAGTGGTTATAATCACAAACAGAAATAATACTGTTGCAAACCACTATAGAAAATTTTTTCCGATTAGCCCTTTCAAGCTTATCATCATCTGATATTTCGATCTGATGATGATCTATGAAGCTTTAAAGTGCTAATCGGGAAAACTTTTTCTATACTGGTGTGCAACAGTGTTATTTCTGTTTGTAATTACAATATAGTTGAAGGTTCTGAAAAGCCACTGCAAAGATGAAGCATAAAAAGTTATTGGAAATATTACAATCAAAACTATTCCTAAACGTTGATAGGCACTAGTTCATATTTAGATTGGTTTTAGTACAACCTTAATAATATATCCCTAAACAGAGGTTATTATTTTCTTATATGCACACACACGCACACACATACACACACACACACACACACACACACACACACACACACACACACACACACACACACACACACACACAGCATTTACAAGAAATAATTTCTTCCGTGGCTAAGATTGTTAAGGTCCACAGTTACAAAAATCGTTCATGGTGCAGGAAAGTTTACCACTACCAATCTATACCAATTTGCAATGTATAATGATGCAAATAAAAAAATTATTAACACAGGGTCCGCCAGTGAAGCGGGAAATTTTGAAAGTCCAATAGTTCATTTTCTGCTCACGAGAGGGCGTGGAGGTTTTCGATTGTTGTTTTACATTTAATGCAATTTGTTAAACATGGAGCAGTGGTCCAGTGCACAGCTTGCTTTCTGCGTAAAATCGTTTTATAAGAATGGTAACTGTGTGACTTCTGTACGATTGTTTCGTAATCATTTCAATATTCCACGACATGGAAGAGTGCCGTCCGCTCATGCAATTATGTCATGGGTGAAAAAGTTTGAAGAAACTGGTTCCACATTAAATTTAAAGCATAGAGGAGCAACAAGGTCTGTAAGAACAGAGGAAAACATTGAAAGAGTTCGAGTAGCATTGACGCGTAGTCCACAACGTTCTGCAATGAAACATGCATCCGCACTAAATATTAGTGACACATCATTACGACGAATTTTGCATAAAGACTTATCTTTTCATCCTTACAAAATTCAAGTAATCCAGGAGTTGAAAGATGGCGATATGCTGGCTTGCAGGATTTTCAGCGAAGAAATATTGCGACGTGTAAATGATGATGAAAACTTTATTCAGCTCATGTTTATGTCAGATGAAGCACATTTTCATTTGAATGGATATGTAAACAAACAAAATAGTCGATATTGGAATGATGAAAACCCAGGTGAGTTGCATGAAAAGCCATTACATAGTCCGAAAGTTACGGTGTGGTGTGCAGCTTCATCATCTGGGATTATTTGGCCATATTTTTTCCAAGATGATAGAGGAAACACCACAACTGTCAATGCAGACCGCTACACACACATGGTCAGAACATTTTTGATGCAACAGCTCCCTAGGTTTGCGGAAATTAATTTTTTCCAGCAGGATGGGGCCACAAGTCGTACTGCTCGTGCGTCCATGGCTCCATTAAAAGAACTCTTCCCGGACGGACTCATATCCAGATATGGCGACATCTCGTGGCCTGCAAGATCCCCAGATTTGTCCGTATGCGACTTTTTTCTTTGGGGATTTCTGAAGAGCAGGGTGTACATTGATAGACCGCACACCATACTGGAATTAAAAACGGATATCAGACAAGAAATTGCACGGATTCAACCTGACCTGCTTCGTCAAGTGATGGAAAATTTTCGGTCAAGATTAGAAGAAAGTTTACACAGAAATGGCTCTCACTTGAGCGGCGTTATTTTTAAAAAGTAAAATAATGGCATACTTTACTCAACTCAAATCTGTAAAAAAAAATTCTGATAATAAATGTTTCATGAAAACATTGGGTACTTTTAATTTTCCCGCTTCACTGGTGGACCCTGTATATATAGTAGTTGGTGATGAAAAAGAAATATAATTTAACTGATGTACCAAAGGTTTCAAACAACAGACCCACTTTTTTGGAAAATGTATCAACTTTATCCAATGAGTATCTAGAATCTGGTCTGGGTGGGGGAGGCAGTCGAGTTGGCTCCATACAAAAAAAAAAACAAGTTGTGACTAACACAAATGCTGTGTAATAAACTTGTTTGTAGACCTATATTTAAAAAAGGGTTACTACTGTATTGGGATACACAGCTGAGAAATTAATAAAACAGCTTGAAAATTAAGAAAATAACAAAATTACTCATCAACTTTCACCTTCTGGGGTAGGCCTAATCCGGTCCCATTCGTCCCCCCTATAAATATGTCCCTGGCTTTATCACTTAATTTGTGAGTTCAAGAAAAGTTACTTAAAACTGTAACTGGAAACATTGCAGCTAAGCTCCATACATCACAAATAACTATCGACCAATTCGTAACGACTAAAAGAAAAAACAGCACCAAATATTCAAAACAACACATGTGAGTTGAACAGTAGATTAATAAAATTTTGAGGGAAGCCATATTAGCCCAAAAGTCATGGGGATGGACAACCTGAGTGCATCAAAATCATGCAGTTTTGTTTTTAGAAATGTAGGCTGTAGGAGATATACAATATTATTCTGTTATAAAAAGAATACACGTGTAAGATTATGTTTGTTCATAAACCGAACTTCAACCTTTTTAATCAGTTGGCACGCGCGACTCCTTGACCCTGGTTAACAAATTATTACTGTAGAAACAATTATACAGCAATTAAATATATAATATAAAGGTCACTTATTATTAGACAATGTATGCATACATTCAAAAATGTGTACAATTTGTATTAATCTATTTAGTGACTTTTGTCACTAAACCTACATTACATACACAATTTGAATACTATTAACAATAGGGTAAGGCGTATACACAATATGTTAACATGGTAGTATATGAGTTATTACATATACAATCAGAATACCTCAAATTTAAAATAAATCAAACTTTGCAAGGAAAATTTTGTAAATTTTCGATATACTCTGATGAATGAACACACGAAATGAAATTTGTGGACTGAAAATTTTATACACATATGCCAAGCAAATGTATCAACCACGATTCAACAACCAGACCTCGTCAGCTGTACCCAATCCAGTGGTATAGCCACAGTTTTTTCATGGAGTTACTGACAAACATTTTTCAACTTTCCTGACTATGGGAGAGTCACAGATAATTTTTTAACATTTGTATGTTATTGATGATAAGTAGTGGGGGTGGTGAGGGGGTTTTGGCAATATTAGAGGATTTGCCACTTAAGGCCTACTGTGTATGTTTGTTTATTATATGGTCACTAGCAAGCTGGTACTGCCTGCCAGTAGGTTACCCAATAAGACTTCATTGGCAACCCACCAATGATGGAGGACTTGGATCCCCCTCCCCAGTAACCCTTCTTAGCAGCGGTTCCCAAACTTTTTTAGCCCACGGCACACTACAAGTAAATAGTCAGAAGCCACGACACACTGTCTCCCTCTATCAGTACCTTTCTGCGATGTCTTTAAAATCGCGCTGCAGCGTAATATACCATAATAATGAATGTTACTTACCTCTGTGCTCCTTGTGGTTTCCCAGTTATGTCAGTGGACTTTTCCAACTGTAATGCAAATTTATCAACAAACTTAGATTTTTGTCACTTATAAAATTACAAAAAGCTACTGAAACACATTTTCTCACATAACTTTTATTTACACTTTCTTAATTCACAAAATAATGAAAAACACAATATATTTCAAGATTAAAGTTTGTTCTGTACTTTATTTCATGTAATATTTCTATTATTTTTCAAAAATTTCATGGCACACAGTATGTGAAATGCTGCTTCTTACCTATACCACCTCCATAATCGTTTACTGAAGGCACACATGGCCAACATGTATAGATAAAATTAGCTTCAAGAACTGGAAATCAATTTTTGTTGGCTAAATATAAAGTTTCCTTAATTTAGTAGAGCAACATTCATGCTTTTTTATAACAGTTAAATGTCACAGGCAGACAGAAAATACATATGTTACATGTGTAGAAATCTACTTTCAAGAATGCTGAAAATGCATTGGATGAATACAAGCATTATGTGGAACCCAGACCTGAATTTATCGGCATCAAGTGTAAAATCAAAACTAGTTTTTTTTTCTACACATCATTCACATATTGTGTCATGATTATGACAAACAGGAAGAGTTTTCCAAAAGGAACACTAAAATTGTCACTTAAGACAAAGACACAAATAAAGACCTGAGTCTTAAATATCACTTAAAATGAAGTGGCGCATTTTGGTGTTTTGTTTTTAATTAAAGTCAAATTTCTCAAATTTTGACTTATTTTTAATAAACATTATACACATCAATTTCTTCATAATTAAATTCTCTACAAGGTTAGTTAGAAATTTGTATTTGTTTATTAGCAAATTAACGAAGTTATTGTATCACAAATCTAAAAATGTGTGTTTTTCGACTCCAATGTTTTGGGCTTTACAGTTTTTCTTAGAAACTACTTGAGATAGAGCTCTGGGACCTCTTTTATTCAATTATTCAGATCAAACACCATAAGAAACCACCAAAGTTACCCTTAACATTATACCCCAAGAATTTCAGTATGGCATCATTTCACCGTGGGAGCAGAAATCAGGGAAAACTTGCTAACGAACTGTTTTCGGACATATGTTTATATGAACATTTTTTCTTACTTTTAGCTATAGAGTCAGTTTCCGAGAGATTGCCATGCAATTTTTAATCACCTTATATATCATACATCATAAATGTATAACATATCTCCCATTTATATTAATGTAACAAAATCTGTTATTTTTATTTCGTGTAATAACGATATAAAACAATATTTAGAGGAAAAACTTAAGTAGTTTTTAGAAAACATAGTGTGTTATAATTAAAGTAAAATTTCAACTTGTTTTTGCTAAAGATCCATCTTTTTATAAGTTAATTCAGAATTTTTTTTTTAATTACGGTTTATTTGTAAACACTAGTCTAGAAAATACATGAATTTATAAAATTATATAATTAATTATATATATAACATTACTGACTTGGATTACAAATTTTTTATTGGTAAAAATGATGAACTTTTACCTGATAGGCTAAACTATTTTTCGCTCCATTAGAGCTTCATCAAAGGCTGCCAATAGGGGCACTGCCTGTCCATCCTGCTTTTGGTGACTGCGCCGTCGTTCAAAAGATCTAGGTTGTGTGTGTGGTGTAATATGTTCAAATAGTATGTGTGACTTAAATTGTGTCTGTTCGTTTAGGATTTTGTTTCTATCCAATTGTGTGTGTTTGTATATTTCTAGTTGTTCAAGAGTGTCTAGTTTTTGGCCTTTTGTGTGAATGTGTAGAATTTCCATGTCGTTCATGTTTTGTGTATGCGTGGTCTGCCTCAATGAGGTGGTTGCAAAGGTGGATTCGGTGGTGGAGTGTAATACATTTATGTGTTCAATGTTTGAAGCTGCATCCTGTCTGGTCTATGTAGAATTTGTTACATCCTGAGCAGTTTAATTTGTATATACCAGGTAAACCAAATTTATTTTGTTCTTTGTGTGTTTTTTGACATACACACAAAAGGCCCAAAACTAGACACTATTGAACACTTAGAAATTTACAAACAAACAAAAACGCATAGAAACAACAACTAAATGAACAGACAATTTAAATCACACACAATATTTGAACTATTACAACACACACACACACACATACACATACATGCGTGCACACACACACACATACAAAATCGATCTTTTGAACAATGGTGCCATCACCAAAAGTAGGATGGACAGCGCTCCTAGCGGCAGTATCTGACGAAGTTCTAAAGTAGTTTAGGCTATCAGGTAAAAGTTTTATCATTTTTAATTATAAAAGCTTTGTGATCCGAGTCAGTAGTGTTATATATATTGCAACGATACTCTTAACAACTCACTTTTGCACATATGCTATTACTCATTTGTGCGCACTTACCCACGTCTCGAAGGTATACTCTTCTTCTGCAGTATTTACACAGACATATATTATATTTACATAATAGTCTATACATTTATATTATATATTTACATAACACATATATTATTACAATGCGTGATTAACACGTACGAAATTGAATATTAATATTAACTTAGCAAGTGTGGTTTATTTTATTATGTACCACTTAATTAAAAAAATAAATAATTAAACATTTATAAAAATTCTAATAGAGACCATTCTATTACTTTAATTAACAATACTCCTAATGTCTCAATTAATTAAAAATCTACAATTGAAGTAACTTTCATACTTGATTTTACGTTATAGTTACTTGATTTTAATTATATAATAAAATTATAAAAGTATAATAAAATATGGTTTCTCTAATTACCATTTATTTATGAGATTAATAAGTTTTATGTTCTTTGTTATAAATTATTATTCTCTGAACTTTTATTAATTATTCATTATGCAAATAAAAAATAATAAAGTTTATGTAAACTTGGATATGGAATCTAGAGCCTTCTTTTGATAGACCTCAGGGTCATTTATAAGATTGAATAAATGTCTGACTTCACCTCCATATTTCTGCAACCATTTAACTGTTGTTGTTACCGTCACCTGGACTCTCGAGTTTTGGGATCCCCTTCCGGTATCACCTTCTCTGTCTCTGCGTCGTTTGAAATTACTCTCTCCGTCTAATGGATGCTGAGTTCTGACATAGACCTCTGGTCGTGATGATATACGGCTGGATGTAGCTGCGTGTGGCTGTCCCTGCGTCCTCTAGTATATTGCTCTGTTTCCTCTCCTCTCCTTGTCTTTTCCCTCGTGGATGTCTCGAAGTTCTACGTGTACTTCTTGAAGTTCATCAATGATGTTTCGACTCCTCGTAGTTTATGGTACTATTGTCTTTTAAATAACTCGTGTATATCACTAATTACTTTCACCGACATACTGCCGGTTCCATCGCACTTTAAGTTACATAATTCGATTTAAAACATTACTTAAACTTTGTAAAATTTGCGGTGGTTAGATGCATGGATTTCATGTACTGTCTGTTGATGATCTGAGAAAGCGTGTGTCGCTCGCTGGGGTTTTATACTCCTGCCATCGTTCAATTCCTGTTGAAAACTGTTCGGACAGAGTTGAACAAGTCAGCACGTCGGTTTATTAACTAATTACAACCTACGCGTCCTTCTATGAAGCGCACACTTTTTTATAAATATTATTTGACAAATCGTTAGGTACATTAATAAACTTAACCTATGCAAATTATGAATATTAAGGTGTGTAAACTATGGAAGTTATGGCAGAATTTCACACGGTAGCTGAACAGTTTCCACGATCATAGACCTCTTAGTATTGAATTGTAGCGCCAGGCACCAGCTGTTTTTCTACATATGTCTCTGATTCGTGTGACTTCTGGTTTTCGTTCAGCACTAAAAAAACTGTGTAAAATTTTCCACAATCGTATACATAATTCAACTTGTTCTTCATTTACACACTAACACTAACACACACACACACAAACTGATACACAAGCGGTTGCCTGTCGCAATAACGTCACAGCTGCCAGTCGAGGCTTGTTTCGTCTCCCTTCGCTGTATTTAAAACCAACAAGGCTTGGCCATTCCATATGCATGTTCACTTACAATTATTTCCTTATTTAAAATTAATTAATACATTTGTTTCTTTTATTTATGTCTTATATACCTAACGCTTAATTATTACATTATTTTCATTATTTACATCTTTTTACGACTCATACGTGCGTTCGTATGTTCTCATACCACAGTCAGGGGTTGATACGGAGACTTATGCTAAACGTATCTTTGCATAAATTCCCCTGCTGGGTAAAATAAAATTTGAATTTTATTCAAATTTTATTTCTTTGCTCAGAAATTATTCATATTTTTTTTTTTATTATTATTATTAAACTCACACTTAGTGGTTATAAGGGTTTTTAAAATTTTTTCAATCTTTCCCTGGGTGGATTACGTTTCTCCCATGGATTTATAAGTTGACTTTGGTTTTTTTTTTTTAATCCACAGAATTTACGGAATGCTGATGCATGGTACTTTCCAATAGTCTTTCTTTTTGTCGGATCGTAGACGATAAAGGTGTGTCGTCCTTTCCTTCTTTGTAATAAGTAGGGTCCCTCGTACAGTCTAAATAGTTTCTTTGCTGTATTGTCGATTCGTTTTCCCACTGGATTGCTTCTTAGTAGCACTATTTCTCCTTCATGGAATGTGGTGAGTTTGTGCGTTCTGTTGAACCTCTCGATCCTCTTCTGTCCAAGTTTTTCCATCCTTTTCTTCGCATTGTACTTGTGAATCAATGGAATTTGCAGGTTTTGGTTTGGAGGTTTATCAATGTTTTTTGACCAGAATCTAGTAGGTGTTTTATTCGTTTCCAGTTCCACCGGTGTATATCCCGTAGCTTCACTGTATGTAGCATTTATGGCTTGTTCAAAAAATGACAAGTACTCTGCCCATCGGTTATGTTGTTCATTATAGTAGATGCGTAAATGTTTTCCTAACTCTTTGTTTACCATTTCAGAAAGGTTTCCTTGTGGGTGTCGTATTGAGGTTATCACTGGTTGTATGCCATGCTGCGTTAGCGTTTCTGCCCATGCTTTATTTTGTAATTGTTTACCTTGGTCACTCAATATCTTTTTGATTTGACCATACTTCAGTACATATTTGTGTAGTATGACATTCAATACACTTTTAGTGGTGGATTTTTGAATAGCGTAGAGTCGAACTGCCTTGGTGAACACAGCTATACATACAAGTATGTGTTTTGTACCCCCGTGAATAGCTCTCAGAAACGGGCCCAGGAAGTCTACTGCTACTAATTCTCCCTTTTATTGTGTCTTGATATTTTGCATATCTACGTAGGTGTGAAGATTCGGATGTCGGGCTGCTTGAAATTCGTAGCATCCTTTTAAGATTGCTTTTATTCTTCTAAACATATTATTCAAAATGAAGTCTTCCTTTAAAGCTAAATGACATTTTAAAGCAGACGCATGTGCTAGACTTTGATGACATGGTATAATTAGTGTTTTTAGCATCTTTGGTGATAGGACTATTTTCCAATCATAATTGACGAGTTTGTACAATATACTATTTTTTATTATATACTGTATCTACTAGGTAGTGGTGATAACTTCATGTGACTTATTTGAAGATCTTTGTTTTGTTCATTTGCTATATTGTTTAATAAATATTTAACTTTATCATCTGTTTGATATGTTATGTTTAATATTCTAACATCATTCCACTTAGCTTCATGAGTTTCTTGTGTCTCTTGCGGTGGATAATGACATAGTGTGTCGGCAATTATATTATCCAAGCCTTTACAATATTTTATTGTGAATGAATACTCTTGTATGGCCAGTATCCATCTCATTAGTCATGCATTTGTTGCTTTACAACTTAATAAAAATGAAAGCGCTTGCTGATCCGTGTGTATCTCGAAGTGTGTTCCATACACATAACGAAACTGCTTCAAGGCGTATACTATCGCTAAGATTTCCTTCTCTGACGTACAGTAGTGTTTTTCTGCTCCTTTGAAGACTCGACTGGCGTATGCGATGACTCGTAGCTCTCCGAGTTTATCCTTTTGATACAGGACACTCCCTACTGCATAGTCACTGGCATCTGCGAAGATTATAAATCGTCCTTCCCGTTGTGGGTGATGCAGCATAATGTTATGTAGAAATAAATTTTTCACTTCACGGAACGCTTCTTCATAATGTAGCTCCCATCTCCATTTGCTTTCTTTTCTAGTGAGTTCTAGAAGTGGTTGGATTTTCTCCGCATATAATGATGAAAAACGTCTGTAGTATCCCGTGAGTCCTAGGAATGCTCTTAACCCTTTTATGTTCTTGGGTCTTAGGAACTCCATTATACTTTTTAGCTTGCAAGGGTCTGTTTGTATTCCCTTGTCAGATATTATGTGACCTAAGAATTTTATTGAAGTTTTAATAAATTCGCACTTCTCTAACTTCAGAGAGAGGTTAGCGTCTCTGAACTTTTGAAATATAGTGTTTAGCTGCTGAAGGTGTTCTTCCAATGTTGGTGAGATTATGTAGCACTTCCCGCTGCTAGGCCCCAGAAGTGTTCAGCATATAAATTTCTGACTCTGTTATCTATCGCAAAAGTTTATAAAATTGTTTCTGACACTTATGACGAGTAACTAGTTTGTCTCGTTTTTGCTTTGTGATTATGCAGCAACTAGCACCGTAAGTTATTAGGTAAAAATGTTACTTGGCAATCCAGATAAATCCTTTTTGCGACCTGTTGTATCTGGTCGCTACGGCCGCGTGTTCCTCCGTACCTGGTCTGAACCACTGCTATGTCTGTGCTGGAAGATCGTGTAAAACTGTACGAAGTTCGTGTTCTCGTGTCTTCTGTCCGGAACGTTGAACCAAGTTTCGAACTTGGTTATTGAGGCTCCCAAACTTGACGAAAGTCCGGCGACGAGCCGCTCAGCTCACAGAGTTTGATGGGAGACTGACAAGATTTTACAAAGCAAGCGATAGGGTTGGTAAAAGGGGAGGGCGTGACGTCAGGGCGTCGGGCAAGGTACAATACGCGGATTGTTGCATTCGACAGAAGACGAATAATTGCAACAGACCCCCCCCCAAAAGGCAACCGTCGAGTGCAGTAACGGCGGTTGTCCAAGGTTTAACTCGTCAACAGCACCCAAAAGAGACCACGCAAGGTTTATCGTAAAATTATATCACCCGCAATCAAATTAACAATCAACACTCCCATAAGGACATGAACCGTCCAATAACTCCGTGACCAACAAGAAAATATAACCCCTTAACACTATCACGTTAACAACAATAATACAAGCCAACACATACTCCAATAAATGCTAAACGACAACAATAAACACAACAACAACAAGAAGGCATAAACAATTGTTAATCGGAAGTATCTCGGACAAGCACTTCATAAATGGGTATCCCCTAAACCAACATCCCGTGGATTAGAGTCTCGGCAAAAGGTCTCCCGCGCGCGGGGAAAATTCAGGACACTATCAAATGAAATCGACTTCGATAAACCCTACACATTACATACACCAACTTGGATCATTCCAATTACTCTATAAGGCGTTTGCCGCTAACTAAGGACAATTTCGAGAGACGCCTTCAGTCTCCTTAGAAACGCCGCCTGTACACAACAACGCTTCGACACCGGAAGCGAACGACAAGGAGGTAATCAGTCTCCGGTCGCTCACCCAGCAAGGGGAGTGAAGGCGATATGGCAATTTTAGTTTCTGAATGTGCAAGGGAAAATCCTTAGTATGCCGACACGGCGGCGTCCGGGGCATGGTAGCCATCTTCATGAAATGCGGGTTTCAAGGAACTAACATGACCTTTTTTTTACGTGAGACAAGGTCTCCGGGTGTCCCAAATTCACGGTCACCGGAGTTAGGAAATCGATAATACGGAAGGGACCCGACCATCGGGGCATCATTTTAGCTGTAAGTTTGTTCGCTCCCGAACTAAGAGGATGGGTCTTGCACCACACCAAATCGCCTATTTTAAAATGACAAGCCTGACGATCCTTATTGTACGCGTTAGTAGCACGGCGGTGAGCTTTCATTAAGTGGGACTTCACCGACTGCCACACTACCTGAGTATCTTCCGCTGCCTCGGGCAAAAGGATCTGAATATCCCACGCGCAGGTCAGGGGAGAGGACGGAACGAATTTAAACATTACCTCAAACGGGCTTCTTCCAGTGGATTCATGCTTTGCAGAGTTAAAAGCTATTTGCAGCCAGGGCAGGGACTCATCCCAAGAGGACTGCTTCCCCGAATGGAAAGCTATAAGGGAGCTTTCAGGTTGCGATTGCAGCGTTCCGCCAGCGAGGGTTGAGGGTGATAAGGGGATAAGGTACTGTGTCTAATGCCGTGGGAAAAACAAAAATTGCGAAACACATGAGAGCTGAAACAGGTAGCGTTATCCGAGATTATGTATTTAGGAAAGCCAAAATTCTGAAAAACATACGTGTTCAACGCCTGCACGGTAGCCGCCGAAGTGGAATCGCGCACAGGACACAACCAACAAAACTTCGAAAACGAGTCCACAGCTACCAGGATAAATCGATTTCCCTTTTTACTCCGGGGCAATTTGCCGACGTAATCAATATGAATTTTTTCCATAGGTCTGTTCGGCACTGAGGATGACAGAAAACCTATTTTTGTGTTTCGGGCGGGGTTGCTCATTTGGCATACGTCGCAACGCTGGACCATTCGCTTCACATCCCTATGACAACCGGGCCAGAAGAACTGGTTGCAGATTTTACTTTTCGTTTTAAAAAAACCCAAATGCCCTCCAATGAGGGAGTTATGGAAATACTTAAAGACCATGTCCCTTACCGCCTTCGGTAAGTAAATCTTATGAGGCTTACCCGTTCTATCTGTCGTACATAAAACCCCCTTCGACAGACAGTATTTGTCCTTGCTCGATCCTGACTCAACGTCCTCTATTATTTTCGCTACATCGTCATCCTCGCGCTGCAGCTGATGCAGGTCGGAAAAACTTAAAGGAAAGTTGGATAGGACGCCAGCACACAGTGCCGGCGTATCCTCATCGCCTTCCACGTTAAACATTCGAGACAAGGCGTCGGCTACGGGATTCTGCGTGCCCCTGATGTGGCGCACCTCGAACTTCAGCGAAGTAAGTCTGGCAATCCAGCGCCCTAACTTGCCTAACTGGCGCGGATGTGAAAGCAGCCACGAGAGCGCCTGATTATCAGTCTCCAATACGAACTCTCGGTGCTCCAAGTACTGCCGGAACTTCTCCACCCCAAATATAACCGCTAAGCATTCGGATTCGTAAGCGGACGACGCTCTCCTTTCTTGTGGAGTAAGCACGCGGGAGGCGTACGCGATAGGCTGACGCACGGCGCCGAGGGCACAAGAGCTTGCGTTGGTTTGGAGGATAAATGTCTTGTCAAAGACTGACATGCGCAGGACGGGGGGGCTGGGTAACGGCTTCTTTTAAGCCCACAAAGGCGTCCTGATGTTCGGTTCCCCAAAGGAACTTTTCGCCTTTTCTTCTCAACCGGTTCAAGGGTGCCGCGATTTCCGAAAATTTAGGGATGAACTTGGAGAAATAATTCACCACCCCGATGAAACGAGCTACGCCCTTGGCGTCCTTGGGACGCGGGAACTCCCGAATGGCGCGGGTCCGATCCGGATCCACGCAGACGCCTTGCTCGGACACAAGGTGTCCCAAAAAGCTTATCTGCTTGACTCTAAAACGTACCTTCTCGGGGATAACCGTGAGCTTGGCTTTTCCCAGCCTCGTGAGCACTTCGTCCACATGACGGACGTGGGCCTCCCACGATTTGGAATATATAATAATGTCATCAAGATAGTCGAACACGAACCTGTACTTTATATCAGACAAGACCGTGTCCAACAACCTAGTAAGCACCTGCGCGCCGGTACTCAACCCAAAGGGGACCCGACAAAACTCATACAACCCGTATGGAACGACGAAAGCCGTAATGGGCATCGATTTTTCGGAGAGTGGGATCTGGAAATACGCGTAAGAGAGGTCCAAGACGCTGAAATACCTCGCGCCGGAAAACCACTGGAAGCAGGTATGGATGTTCGGTAGCGGCTGCGCTTCAATTTCAATATTTTTATTTAGCTTACGATAATCGATGACCAACCTGGGTTTTTTATCCGGCCGGCAGACCAAAATCGCAGGACTCGCATAAGAGGATACGCTCGGCCTGATCACGCCCTCTTTAACCAACTGGTCCTTAATCTCACGCATGGCTTTCATTTTGGGGGGGGGGCGAGCTGGTAGGGATGGGCCTTGACCGGCCGGTTATCCAGGAAGGTTATATCGTACGTGAACCTGTCCGTCTGGCCTAGCTCCCCGGTCAAAACGTTTTTATGACGGCGACACACCTGAAGTACTTCGTCGGCCTTCTCACGATCGAGGTGCCCGACCTCAAAGAACTCTTTTTACTAAAAGGTTAGAGCTACAGCCTTCCGAATTGTTTTGGCGGTCGCACAGAGGAATGAGATTCTTCGGGCGAAATTTAAAATATATTACGCCCTGGTGAATATCCAGCACCAAACGGGTGTGATGGATGAAATCCGCGCCGAGTATGAGATCGCAAGACAGGCCGTCGGCGACCAATATAGGGAAATTCCAGGTCAACATTCGGCTCATTCTTCCGTTGGTCTTGCGACGACGTTTTCGGGGATTCTTTTTGGACGTCTTGCCGACAAACGAACGACACCGCCAGATATAGTGCCCCTTTTTTTTGCACAGGTAACAAATCGGGGTGAAAACAGTCCCGAAGGGAACGCGGTCACGCCCAGTCAGATCAGGCTTAAGACAGAAGGTTGAGAAACAGTTGCTGACCGTACTGTCTCTCAATACGCGTTTTTTGTATTCATGGCCTTCAGACGGGGACAGTAACGTCTCACGTGCCCTTCGTCCTTACAATAGTAACACCGCCTCCGGTCCTCGCGCGGTCCGGTTTTAGCAGGGGGGGGCAACAGGGCCACTATACGCGGTAGTCCGATCGGTGAATTGGAAATTCGCCACCTCTACGCAGATCTTGTCTAGGTCGGCAAACGTGGACGGGCGGCTGCAGAACACGAGACAGGTTCTCGTTTGGGCGGATAGGCCCGAAACGATGTTATCAACTACTTCCCTCTCAGTCACGGGTAGTCGCAGCACCTGGGCCGCCTCTTTTATTTCGGAGATATAAGTCGACAAAGGTTCTCCGCGCTCTTGGGCTCTTAAAAACAGCTTCTGCTTTAAGGACGAAAACAACCGATTGGGAATGAAATATTCCAGGGCTTCGTGGTGAAAACGGTCAAAGTCATCGGCCGCCAGGTACTTGGCAAGTCGATCGCCCAAAGCCCCGTTACAATAGGGCATAAGCAACGCCAGAAACCCGGCCTCCGAAACCGGAAAGCACCTTTTCAGTCTCTTAGCTATTTTAAAAAACTGTAGCAGAGTTTCCACACAGAAACCGTCTGCTTTAGGGAGACCGCGGACTATTTTTTCGGCGGGGTGAGGCAACTTGCTGTAACAACAGCTGGTAGGTAACCGCGAAGGGTAGGTGTTTGCTTCGCTCACGAAAGGGTTCCGCTCGAGTCCGGGAACGGCGCTCCCTAATGGGGCCGCCTTATCTTCAAATTGAATAAGCGGTCCAGCGTCAGAACGACTGCCACCCGGCGGGGCTGACTCTTGCGGGCTCACCTCGTTTTCCGCGACGGGGCAAGTCTCGCTGTCCGCCAAAACCCTCTTAACCTTTTCCCCTATAGAGAGTATATGTTTCCGGGAGTTTACGTCCCCCAACGATTCCGCCCAAGACTCTAACAACTTTAACCGGCCCTCAAAAGCCCGACACCTGGCTGTAAGCCGTTGATGGTCGGTTCGGCACTGGGACTCGCCGATGTTTGCAAGGTCGACATCCAAAATATCCGATATCAAGTCGCATTCTCTGCACTCGTTCGAAATGTCCAACCCCTCGAGGTATTTAGTGTCGGGGGTCTTCCCTTCACGCATTACATTACGTAGGCATTTCCGCAATTCCCCTACCGTCCCGTTTTTTACGACACCACGAGCCCTTAGTTCAAATAATAAATCGTGCTTTCGCAGCTGATCAATGTCTCTGAGTAAGGCCATATTACGACCGATAGCAAAATCAAAACATACAATGTGCAACGATAAGGGGCAGCTGTTCGGTGGAATGCAGATAAGACGGACAGGTTCGCCTGGCAGCCTTATCTGCCAGACAAAGTTCACCTAGCGGTTTTCTACTCGCGAGCGAATATTTGAACGATCTGATTTCACGATAACTTACAACAAAGACCTACTCGTGACAAAATTGTTAACTACGCATATAACATTTAAAATACATAATCCTATACAATACAAAATTCTATACAAAACTTCACGCGACCAATACCGTGCAATACAAACAATACAAAATTTCAACACACACAAAATCAACAAAATTACTCTTGATAACTATGGCTTATAACCCATTAGATTTAATTAAATGCCTAGTAACCCATGGACCAAGGAAAACCCAAAATAACCACGCTCCGGCTACCACTTCTGCTGTAGTACTTCCCGCTGCTAGGCCCCGGAAGTGTTCAGCATACACACAAATAACATAATTTAATATCTAAGTACATCAAAATGCTTAAGACACCTTTCCTGTGTTACAACTTATTCTCAAGCGTTTCTATAATTAACATCATTATATAAAAGGAGGAGGTGCGAGTAAAAGAAATTGTTGAAAGCATCAATCTGTGAGCTGAGTCGGATGCGACCAGTTTATTTCAAAAACGTTACGAGCCTCTAAAATTTACTTAATTATGTGCCAGTCAGCAACGGTCAGTTAATTATGGTTCAAACAATTTTATAAACTTTTGCGATAGATAACAGTGTCAGAAATTTATATATAGATCACAGCGTGTACGCTATACACCATTTTGTAAACTAGCATCGATTTATGCGACACCCCCATATTTAGCATTTAACATTTTTTATATTCAGTTTTTCAAAAAAAAATTAGCTCAGTACTGACCGTTGCTGACTGGCACATAATTAAGTAAATTTTAGAGCCTCGTAACGTTTTTGAAATAAACGGGTCGCATCCGACTCAGCTCACAGATTGATGCTTTCAACAATTTCTTTTACTCGCACCTCCTCGTTTTATATAATGATGTTAATTATAGAAACGCTTGAGAAATAAGTTGTAACACAGGAAAGGTGTCTTAAGCATTTTGATGTACTTAGATATTAAATTATGTTATTTGTGTGTATGCTGAACACTTCCGGGGCCTAGCAGCGGGAAGTACTACAGCAGAAGTGGTAGCCGGAGCGTGGTTATTTTGGGTTTTCCTTGGTCCATGGGTTACTAGGCATTTAATTAAATCTAATGGGTTATAAGCCATAGTTATCAAGAGTAATTTTGTTGATTTTGTGTGTGTTGAAATTTTGTATTGTTTGTATTGCACGGTATTGGTCGCGTGAAGTTTTGTATAGAATTGTGTATTGTATAGGATTATGTATTTTAAATGTTATATGCGTAGTTAACAATTTTGTCACGAGTAGGTCTTTGTTGTAAGTTATCGTGAAATCAGATCGTTCAAATATTCGCTCGCGAGTAGAAAACCGCTAGGTGAACTTTGTCTGGCAGATAAGGCTGCCAGGCGAACCTGTCCGTCTTATCTGCATTCCACCGAACAGCTGCCCCTTATCGTTGCACATTGTATGTTTTGATTTTGCTATCGGTCGTAATATGGCCTTACTCAGAGACATTGATCAGCTGCGAAAGCACGATTTATTATTTGAACTAAGGGCTCGTGGTGTCGTAAAAAACGGGACGGTAGGGGAATTGCGGAAATGCCTACGTAATGTAATGCGTGAAGGGAAGACCCCCGACACTAAATACCTCGAGGGGTTGGACATTTCGAACGAGTGCAGAGAATGCGACTTGATATCGGATATTTTGGATGTCGACCTTGCAAACATCGGCGAGTCCCAGTGCCGAACCGACCATCAACGGCTTACAGCCAGGTGTCGGGCTTTTGAGGGCCGGTTAAAGTTGTTAGAGTCTTGGGCGGAATCGTCGGGGGACGTAAACTCCCGGAAACATATACTCTCTATAGGGGAAAAGGTTAAGAGGGTTTTGGCGGACAGCGAGACTTGCCCCGTCGCGGAAAACGAGGTGAGCCCGCAAGAGTCAGCCCCGCCGGGTGGCAGTCGTTCTGACGCTGGACCGCTTATTCAATTTGAAGATAAGGCGGCCCCATTAGGGAGCGCCGTTCCCGGACTCGAGCGGAACCCTTTCGTGAGCGAAGCAAACACCTACCCTTCGCGGTTACCTACCAGCTGTTGTTACAGCAAGTTGCCTCACCCCGCCGAAAAAATAGTCCGCGGTCTCCCTAAAGCAGACGGTTTCTGTGTGGAAACTCTGCTACAGTTTTTTAAAATAGCTAAGAGACTGAAAAGGTGCTTTCCGGTTTCGGAGGCCGGGTTTCTGGCGTTGCTTATGCCCTATTGTAACGGGGCTTTGGGCGATCGACTTGCCAAGTACCTGGCGGCCGATGACTTTGACCGTTTTCACCACGAAGCCCTGGAATATTTCATTCCCAATCGGTTGTTTTCGTCCTTAAAGCAGAAGCTGTTTTTAAGAGCCCAAGAGCGCGGAGAACCTTTGTCGACTTATATCTCCGAAATAAAAGAGGCGGCCCAGGTGCTGCGACTACCCGTGACTGAGAGGGAAGTAGTTGATAACATCGTTTCGGGCCTATCCGCCCAAACGAGAACCTGTCTCGTGTTCTGCAGCCGCCCGTCCACGTTTGCCGATCTAGACAAGATCTGCGTAGAGGTGGCGAATTTCCAATTCACCGATCGGACTACCGCGTATAGTGGCCCTGTTGCCCCCCCCTGCTAAAACCGGACCGCGCGAGGACCGGAGGCGGTGTTACTATTGTAAGGACGAAGGGCACGTGAGACGTTACTGTCCCCGTCTGAAGGCCATGAATACAAAAAACGCGTATTGAGAGACAGTACGGTCAGCAACTGTTTCTCAACCTTCTGTCTTAAGCCTGATCTGACTGGGCGTGACCGCGTTCCCTTCGGGACTGTTTTCACCCCGATTTGTTACCTGTGCAAAAAAAAGGGGCACTATATCTGGCGGTGTCGTTCGTTTGTCGGCAAGACGTCCAAAAAGAATCCCCGAAAACGTCGTCGCAAGACCAACGGAAGAATGAGCCGAATGTTGACTCAAAGAGTCACTTCGCACGACTTATATAAGGAACATCTGGGGTCCGGAAAAAACTTAGCGAGTTTGTTTAAGAAGAAACTGTTTTCGCCCCAGGTGGAAGTAGTTTTTAACGATAGAACCGTGAAAGGTCTGATTGATTCCGGGTCGGTACGTACAATTATGTCGCGTCGGCTGTTCGAGAGCATTGGAGACACCCGAAGCGTCTTGAAGTGGACTAACAGTGCAGTAGTATGCAGGAATGCCTGCAACGGCAATTTGAAGATCAATTTGGAAGCCTTGTGCCGGGTGAAAATCGACGCGTTTACCTGGAATTTCCCTATATTGGTCGCCGACGGCCTGTCTTGCGATCTCATACTCGGCGCGGATTTCATCCATCACACCCGTTTGGTGCTGGATATTCACCAGGGCGTAATATATTTTAAATTTCGCCCGAAGAATCTCATTTCTCTGTGCGACCGCCAAAACAATTCGGAAGGCTGTAGCTCTAACCTTTTAGTAAAAAGAGTTCTTTGAGGTCGGGCACCTCGATCGTGAGAAGGCCGACGAAGTACTTCAGGTGTGTCGCCGTCATAAAAACGTTTTGACCGGGGAGCTAGGCCAGACGGACAGGTTCACGTACGATATAACCTTCCTGGATAACCGGCCGGTCAAGGCCCATCCCTACCAGCTCGCCCCCCCCCCCAAATGAAAGCCATGCGTGAGATTACGGACCAGTTAGTTAAAGAGGGCGTGATCAGGCCGAGCGTATCCTCTTATGCGAGTCCTGCGTTTTTGGTCTGCCGGCCGGATAAAAAACCCAGGTTGGTCATCGATTATCGTAAGCTGAATAAAAATATTGAAATTGAAGCGCAGCCGCTACCGAACATCCATAACTGCTTCCAGTGGTTTTCCGGCGCGAGGTATTTCAGCGTCTTGGACCTCTCTTACGCGTATTTCCAGATCCCACTCTCCGAAAAATCGATGCCCATTACGGCTTTCGTCGTTCCATACGGGTTGTATGAGTTTTGTCGGGTCCCCTTTGGGTTGAGTACCGGCGCGCAGGTGCTTACTAGGTTGTTGGACACGGTCTTGTCTGATATAAAGTACAGGTTCGTGTTCGACTATCTTGATGACATTATTATATATTCCAAATCGTGGGAGGCCCACGTCCGTCATGTGGACGAAGTGCTCACGAGGCTGGGAAAAGCCAAGCTCACGGTTATCCCCGAGAAGGTACGTTTTAGAGTCAAGCAGATAAGCTTTTTGGGACACCTTGTGTCCGAGCAGGGCGTCTGCGTGGATCCGGATCGGACCCGCGCCATTCGGGAGTTCCCGCGTCCCAAGGACGCCAAGGGCGTAGCTCGTTTCATCGGGGTGGTGAATTATTTCTCCAAGTTCATCCCTAAATTTTCGGAAATCGCGGCACCCTTGAACCGGTTGAGAAGAAAAGGCGAAAAGTTCCTTTGGGGAACCGAACATCAGGACGCCTTTGTGGGCTTAAAAGAAGCCGTTACCCAGCCCCCCCGTCCTGCGCATGTCAGTCTTTGACAAGGCATTTATCCTCCAAACCGACGCAAGCTCTTGTGCCCTCGGCGCCGTGCTGTTGCAGGAGATCGAGGGGGTGCGTCAGCCTATCGCGTACGCCTCCCGCGTGCTTACTCCACAAGAAAGGAGAGCGTCGTCCGCTTACGAATCCGAATGTTTATCGGTTATATTTGGGGTGGAGAAGTTCCGGCAGTACTTGGAGCACCGAGAGTTCGTATTGGAGACTGATAATCAGGCGCTCTCGTGGCTGCTTTCACATCCGCGCCAGTTAGGCAAGTTAGGGCGCTGGATTGCCAGACTCACTTCGCTGAAGTTCGAGGTGCGCCACATCAGGGGCACGCAGAATCCCGTAGCCGACGCCTTGTCTCGAATGTTTAACGTGGAAGGCGATGAGGATACGCCGGCACTGTGTATCCAAAAAAGGTATCCAACTTTCCTTTAAGTTTTTCCGACCTGCATCAGCTGCAGCGCGAGGATGACGATGTAGCGAAAATAATAGAGGACGTTGAGTCAGGATCGAGCAAGGACAAATACTGTCTGTCGAAGGGGGTTTTATGTACGACAGATAGAACGGGTAAGCCTCATAAGATTTACTTACCGAAGGCGGTAAGGGACATGGTCTTTAAGTATTTCCATAACTCCCTCATGGGAGGGCATTTGGGTTTTTTTAAAACGAAAAGTAAAATCTGCAACCAGTTCTTCTGGCCCGGTTGTCATAGGGATGTGAAGCGAATGGTCCAGCGTTGCGACGTATGCCAAATGAGCAACCCCGCCCGAAACACAAAAATAGGTTTTCTGTCATCCTCAGTGCCGAACAGACCTATGGAAAAAATTCATATTGATTACGTCGGCAAATTGCCCCGGAGTAAAAAGGGAAATCGATTTATCCTGGTAGCTGTGGACTCGTTTTCGAAGTTTTGTTGGTTGTGTCCTGTGCGCGATTCCACTTCGGCGGCTACCGTGCAGGCGTTGAACACGTATGTTTTTCAGAATTTTGGCTTTCCTAAATACATAATCTCGGATAACGCTACCTGTTTCAGCTCTCATGTGTTTCGCAATTTTTGTTTTTCCCACGGCATTAGACACAGTACCTTATCCCCTTATCACCCTCAACCCTCGCTGGCGGAACGCTGCAATCGCAACCTGAAAGCTCCCTTATAGCTTTCCATTCGGGGAAGCAGTCCTCTTGGGATGAGTCCCTGCCCTGGCTGCAAATAGCTTTTAACTCTGCAAAGCATGAATCCACTGGAAGAAGCCCGTTTGAGGTAATGTTTAAATTCGTTCCGTCCTCTCCCCTGACCTGCGCGTGGGATATTCAGATCCTTTTGCCCGAGGCAGCGGAAGATACTCAGGTAGTGTGGCAGTCGGTGAAGTCCCACTTAATGAAAGCTCACCGCCGTGCTACTAACGCGTACAATAAGGATCGTCAGGCTTGTCATTTTAAAATAGGCGATTTGGTGTGGTGCAAGACCCATCCTCTTAGTTCGGGAGCGAACAAACTTACAGCTAAAATGATGCCCCGATGGTCGGGTCCCTTCCGTATTATCGATTTTTTAACTCCGGTGACCGTGAATTTGGGACACCCGGAGACCTTGTCTCATGTAAAAAAAAGGTCATGTTAGTTCCTTGAAACCCGCGTTTCATGAAGATGGCTACCATGCCCCGGACGCCGCCGTGTCGGAATAGTAAGGATTTTCCCTTGCGCATTCAGAAACTAAAATTGCCATATCGCCTTCACTCCCCTTGCTGGGTGAGCGACCGGAGACTGATTACCTCCTTGTCGTTCGCTTCCGGTGTCGAAGCGTTGTTGTGTACAGGCGGCGTTTCTAAGGAGACTGAAGGCGTCTCTCGAAATTGTCCTTAGTTAGCGGCAAACGCCTTATAGAGTAATTGGAATGATCCAAGTTGGTGTATGTAATGTGTAGGGTTTATCGAAGTCGATTTCATTTGATAGTGTCCTGAATTTTCCCCGCGCGCGGGAGACCTTTTGCCGAGACTCTAATCCACGGGATGTTGGTTTAGGGGATACCCATTTATGAAGTGCTTGTCCGAGATACTTCCGATTAACAATTGTTTATGCCTTCTTGTTGTTGTTGTGTTTATTGTTGTCGTTTAGCATTTATTGGAGTATGTGTTGGCTTGTATTATTGTTGTTAACGTGATAGTGTTAAGGGGTTATATTTTCTTGTTGGTCACGGAGTTATTGGACGGTTCATGTCCTTATGGGAGTGTTGATTGTTAATTTGATTGCGGGTGATATAATTTTACGATAAACCTTGCGTGGTCTCTTTTGGGTGCTGTTGACGAGTTAAACCTTGGACAACCGCCGTTACTGCACTCGACGGTTGCCTTTTGGGGGGGGGGGGTCCGTTGCAATTATTCGTCTTCTGTCGAATGCAACAATCCGCGTATTGTACCTTGCCCGACGCCCTGACGTCACGCCCTCCCCTGTTACCAACCCTATCGCTTGCTTTGTAAAATCTTGTCAGTCTCCCATCAAACGCTGTGAGCTGAGCGGCTCGTCGCCGGACTTTCGTCAAGTTTGGGAGCCTCAATAACCAAGTTCGAAACTTGGTTCAACGTTCCGGACAGAAGACACGAGAACACGAACTTCGTACAGTTTTACACGATCTTCCAGCACAGACATAGCAGTGGTTCAGACCAGGTACGGAGGAACACGCGGCCGTAGCGACCAGATACAGGTCGCAAAAAGGATTTATCTGGATTGCCAAGTAACATTTTTACCTAATAACTTACGGTGCTAGTTGCTGCATAATCACAAAGCAAAAACGAGACAAACTAGTTACTCGTCATAAGTGTCAGAAACAATTTTATAAACTTTTGCGATAGATAACAGTGTCAGAAATTTATATATAGATCACAGCGTGTACGCTATACACCATTTTGTAAACTAGCATCGATTTATGCGACACCCCCATATTTAGCATTTAACATTTTTTATATTCAGTTTTTCAAAAAAAAATTAGCTCAGTACTGACCGTTGCTGACTGGCACATAATTAAGTAAATTTTAGAGCCTCGTAACGTTTTTGAAATAAACGGGTCGCATCCGACTCAGCTCACAGATTGATGCTTTCAACAATTTCTTTTACTCGCACCTCCTCCTTTTATATAATGATGTTAATTATAGAAACGCTTGAGAAATAAGTTGTAACACAGGAAAGGTGTCTTAAGCATTTTGATGTACTTAGATATTAAATTACGTTATTTGTGTGTATGCTGAACACTTCTGGGGCCTAGCAGCGGGAAGTGCTACATAATCTCACCAACATTGGAAGAACACCTTCAGCAGCTAAACACTATATTTCAAAAGTTCAGAGACGCTAACCTCTCTCTGAAGTTAGAGAAGTGCGAATTTATTAAAACTTCAATAAAATTCTTAGGTCACATAATATCTGACAAGGGAATACAAACAGACCCTTGCAAGCTAAAAAGTATAATGGAGTTCCTAAGACCCAAGAACATAAAAGGGTTAAGAGCATTCCTAGGACTCACGGGATACTACAGACGTTTTTCATCATTATATGCGGAGAAAATCCAACCACTTCTAGAACTCACTAGAAAAGAAAGCAAATGGAGATGGGAGCTACATTATGAAGAAGCGTTCCGTGAAGTGAAAAATTTATTTCTACATAACATTATGCTGCATCACCCACAACGGGAAGGACGATTTATAATCTTCGCAGATGCCAGTGACTATGCAGTAGGGAGTGTCCTGTATCAAGAGGATAAACACGGAGAGCTACGAGTCATCGCATACGCCAGTCGAGTCTTCAAAGGAGCAGAAAAACACTACTGTACGTCAGAGAAGGAAATCTTAGCGATAGTATACGCCTTGAAGCAGTTTCGTTATGTGTATGGAACACACTTCGAGATACACACGGATCAGCAAGCGCTTTCATTTTTATTAAGTTGTAAAGCAACAAATGCATGACTAATGAGATGGATACTGGCCATACAAGAGTATTCATTCACAATAAAATATTGTAAAGGCTTGGATAATATAATTGCCGACACACTATGTCATTATCCACCGCAAGAGACACAAGAAACTCATGAAGCTAAGTGGAATGATGTTAGAATATTAAACATAACATATCAAACAGATGATAAAGTTAAATATTTATTAAACAATATAGCAAATGAACAAAACAAAGATCTTCAAATAAGTCACATGAAGTTATCACCACTACCTAGTAGATACAGTATATTGTACAAACTCGTCAATTATGATTGGAAAATAGTCCTATCACCAGAGATGCTAAAAACACTAATTATACCATGTCATCAAAGTCTAGCACATGCGTCTGCTTTAGTATTAATTTATATAGTAAAGATGATGTAATCAGATTTAACCTATCTCGACCACGTGGTACAAAATATATTCAGACTATGTATAAAGCTTATTAAAAATGTAACAAGCCATAATTAGCTATCAAAAATTCAATCATGGTAACCCGCATGGGTGAAGTTATTATTATAAAGATTTAACTGTACTAAATATTTTCAAATAGGGCCTGTGGGCCATATAACCTTGTCAAGTTTTATATTTAGGTAGCTCTAAAGCTATGTTAAGATTATATATGGGTTTTGGGGGGGTGTGCGAACTTTCTGTGGGCATTGTGTTGTGTACTCTGGCTGATATAATGTTGTGTAATTAGGGTCCCCCGAGCAAGTCGAGGAAAAAGCCCAACAACATAACCTGAACATGTAACACCAAGAACTTCTCTCTCACTTCATCTGCCGGAGGAATAGCCATGACGCCACACCAACACCTGTAATGTAGGTCACGAGATTGCCACCTCACCCCCATGGACAAAAATCAGGTGATCTCAACCCATTATATTCTTTTATACGTAGTGATGCACTCAATAAGACCCAGTGAACCAGTTCAATCAATCAACCACAACACTTTCAAGTTTTTAAACATTTTAATTGGATCCCCAATTAACGGGACAGTATAGTGTGTGAACTGGGAGGGAAATATTTTATAAATTTTATTAATTTGTTGTAAAATTGTCAGCTCAGAGACTGACATGTATCTTAGGCAGTTCAACATTCAAACGTATAATTCCCTCTTATTTCAGTATATGTGTTTCATTACAGCTTTTAAGTCATTCATTCAATTTGTAATTTCTCGGTTTCAATTTAGTGTTCATTTTATATATATATATTTTCTCATTTTTAAATTCAGTTTGGTTCATATGGTATAGAAATTTCTGGGGTAGTTAAGTGGATTCACAAGTTTAATCCTGAATGGGTGCATGTCCATGCAGTGTTGAGACAGGTTGATTTATGCACCGACTGGCAAACGAACATGTCGGTCTCTGGGCCAAAATTACTTTTTAAAAGGGTTATAAGATTCATGACATATTTCTATTTTCACAACTTAACAATGTTTCTATATATATATATATATATTTATATATATTCTTTTAATTAATTATAATAACTGGGGTGTTAATTGTTTTCTAAATTTTTATTTCTCCCAGTATAAGTGCCCTGTGTGGCCGTATTTTATAATAGTATTAGGCACTTGGCCAAATTTTAGAATTTATTATGTCCTGGGGACTACTGGAGTTGCATAAGCATAATCTAATACACATGTCATGTGTTATGCACAAATTAAGTATTGTAATCCTAACATGGATGTCCATAAAAGAATTAATAATGTACCTCATGGGGGTAAGAAAAGGGCGTGGCAAGAGATCTATATATAATTGTATTGTATTGTGGAACATGTGATGTATTGTATATTTGTGTGTGTATTTTGTGGGGTTATATGAATTGTACATTTAGGTGTATTTTTGGGGGGAATTAGATATAGGGTTTTTAGAAAAGAAAGATGAAACATAGGGTTATATATCCTTTTAATTTTGATGACATTAATTTATTCTATCTCAATTAATTTTTGCTGAATATTTCTTCTAAGAAAGTAATTTATTTTAATTAACTTTAATAACAAGTATGTGGATTTGTCACTATTTAATTTTAATTAATTTGTTTGAGAATTTGTTATTCTAATTTGTATTATCAAGAAGTCTATAACAATTATCTCCATTAAGTTCAATGGATCATTTTAAAGAGAACACAGAAAATAAATTTTATATTATTAATATTTTACAGGAAACTTTATTTAAAGAATAGTAATGATTTTAAATTTTAATTCATTTTAAAGAGAGATAGCAAATATATTTTATATGTGTTAATAATTTTCAGGTGACACTGTTGAAAGAGTATAAATTATTTTAACCATTTAAGGGGATAATAGATTCTGACTGTTATGTTTATTGATTTTGTTATTAATATTGTTTTCAAAATGGAGATAGAATAATAAAAGGGATTTTATTAATTGTTAAATTTATGAGTTTTCATTGCAAGTCCCGTCTCACTGGATCCAGCGCATTTTTGGCTTCTCTAGGCTTTGGTCTAGTTCTAATTAACTTGTGGCCCCTCTTTTAAAAAAAAAATTTTTTTTCAAAAAAAAAAATCTTTTTTTTTTAACTGTCCAAGTTAAAGAGGGGTTACATTGTTCCCCCTAACATAGGACAATAGGTTTTAGATAACGTTATTTCCTGTTGTGTATCTGTATTGTTTAGGGTGTCACGCAAATCGTGTGTGTGCAGGTCGTTTATTAAACCTGTACGTACTGGCGTTTTGTTACCCTTCTGTAGTTATACAGTTCTCATATCGGTTGGTGTTCTACGATCACCCCCTTCCTCTTTGGACGTTGACGGGTGTGTCGGCTGTTGCACAATTTTATTTTCATAATTATTTTTATTATTATGCTTATTATTTGTGTTGATGTTTTGTACATTGGAATTGTACGGTTTTATGTGTTTTTTCGACGAAAATGGGCGTACGCTCCTTTATTCGGAGTCGGGTTACCTTTTTCATATGGTTGTTTATACTCTTTCCACTTATCTTTCCGTATGTCCTCTTCTTTAGTCTCGAACTGCGGCGATTTGTGGTGTATTTGATTTTGCGTAGAGTACTGCTGCTGCTGCTGCCGGTTGTCTCTCCTTTCGTACCCTTTATTAACAAACTGTGATGATTGCGTCACAAGGATAAGAAGTTCCTCAATGGTTTTAACTCCTTGGGTATATACGGCGAGTCTAATGTGTCTGTCAAAATGGTAGCTTAGTTTTAATACTAATTCGTGCTCAGTGAAACTTGGTCTAAGGTGCTTATAACGTTCAACGAGTTGTATAATGTAGTCTTCCATGGATCGTTTGCAGTTGACGTAATACCGCCCATACTCCAGCTGGTCTCGTACCTCTCTCTGGGTATGTATATTCCAGTACCGATTTTTGAATGATGCCTTGAACTGTTCATAAGTTTCTGTTTGGTGCCGAACAATCGTATACCATTTGGATGCTGTTTCCTGGAAACGTCGACTTACAAAATCTATACGGTCTCTGTCGCTTAGGTTGTTCCTATTGTTGCCATTTCTCATTCACACTTTTGTAAAAATTCTATGGGGTTCTCCCATTTGTTGCCTTTAAAGCTGATCTTCTCTCGATCCTCTACTTTTGCAGCACACATCATCATAGCACTTGGTCGTCTCTTGACCTCCGCTCGTAGTTTTTCTACCTCCTCTTGCCATGTTAATTTCAATGGAGTGGTGCGTAGTTTTTCTAGTGACCTGCTCCACGGCTATTTCTACTGTCTGGGTCCTCACAGTGAGTTCCTTTGTTCTGTTTGTGTTGTCCAGGATGCGCTCATTTAAGTCCTTGTTTTTGAGATCTTGCTCCTGCTTCGTAATTTTAAATTTTTCATTCCACTGTTCAGACATTTGTTTAATGTGTTCTTTTATTTCACGTGTTGTATATTCACGCTGTTCTCTGAACTTGCTATCGATATTTACAGCTTGTGCATTAAGTGACTGTTGAACATGCTGTTCGACGGCTTCAACGCGTGCAGTAAGCTCTGTTTTTAAAGTGTTACTGACGAGTTCTATCTTAACTTCTAACCTCGTATTATTACTATCTATATTACTTTCTAACTGAGTTAATTCTTCAATAGTGATTTCTAATCTATTATGACTATCTTCTACTTGAGTTTTTAATCTCTCTAATTTATTTTCTAATTTTTCATTGCTACTTTCTAATTGAGTTTTTAGTTCTGCACTATTCGTTTTCAACTCCTCTTGCAGTCGTTGAAACATCGTTTCGAATTCCATTGTTGGTTGCTTCGTCATTGTAGACTATGGTGTCCTTACTGATTCGTTATACTAATTATGTGTTTTATTATTGGTCCACCGTGACTTTATATTTCTTTATTTATAATTTATTTTATTTATTTATTAGTACAGTAATCCCTCGTCAACCGCGGGTTCTCCAACCGCGGAATTCATTTATACGCGGTTTTATAAATGCGCAGTAGTTTCCAACCGCGGGGCTGGAATTCGCTTATACGCGGTTTGTAGTAGCATCCGCTAGGCAGCACTTCGTGCACACATATCCCTTCAAATCGGATTGAAGTCGGTCAGTCGCGCGTTGCTCTTCTGCCGTGACGTATTGCGTGTTCTTTAGTTTTTAGTGTGCGTTGTTCTTATTATCTAGTGTTAATTTACTCTTTTATAAACTATCCTTTCGTCATAATGTGTTCCAAACGTTTGGAAAACATAATTGGCGGTGATAAGCTAGCCAAAAGGGCTAGGAATGTACTACCGCTGGGAAAAAGCTCGATGTTTTGAACACGTTAGGGCGCGGTGAGAGTGCTGCGTCTGTGGCCAGGTTAATGGCTGTCAACGAGTCAACTATAAAATTCAAACGGGGTTTGAAGGATTTATTATCTCCATACAAGCAGCTTCAGAAGGAGTTTCAAAATAAAATGAAGCAGACTTCTCTTTTATGCTATTTTAAATCATCTGGTGGCAAGTCAACTGACGTCTCTCACCCTTCCACAAGTGCCGATTCCCATGCCTCGATTTAAAATTGTTTTGATTAAAATTTTGCATTTAAATTGTTTGTGTGTTAAAAATTGTTTTTATTTTAAAATTTTAAGTTGAAAATTGTAGTAAGCTATAAAACTGGACTTACTGAGCACTAAAAACTGGCCGCTATTTTTTCCTTGTCTTAGCGGCTTTTTCGTTATAATGTAATACAGTATGTATTTTAAAAATTTTGAAAATTTTTATAATTTAAATAACTGTCAGCTATTTGAAATCATTGGACTGGTTTTATACATTCGAACAATGTAGTGTATACTGTATAATAAAGAGTTGTACAGTATTTTATATTTCTGGCTTTGTTTCAGATTCCCCTAACCTTACTTTTCCCATATAAAGTTAACTTCACCAACCGCGGATTCACTAACCGCGATGTTTTGTAGGAACCTAACCCCCGCGGTTGGCGAGGGAATACTGTATTAATTTCACAACTTTTTTTTTTCTCTCTGTACTTAAATTTAACAATTTGTAATTTTACTTAATACTTGAATTTACTATTACTTTTTATACAATACTTGTGCTAATTATTTATTTGACTTTAATTATATTCTGGGCGCCATTTACTTGTAATGATAATTAACATATATCGAGCAACACGTTGGGCATGCCATTAATTATGACCCAACGATACTTAACATATATCGAGACACACGTTGGAAGCGACATTAATTATGCAACGATACTCTTAACAACTCACTTTTGCACATATGCTATTACTCATTTGTGCGCACTTACCCACGTCTTGAAGGTATACTCTTTTTCTGCAGTATTTACCTTCATGTTTCCCAGCTAGGTCGCAGGCTTTGGTAGTTAATTGATGGTGGATAAGCACGTGAATGTGAATATCGTTACAAGTAAAGAGTACAGAGGATTTATTACTGGTTGTGAAATTAGTACAACTTTGTTAATAAAATTATATTCATTTTGTTTATTAATTAAAAAATGCAAATTGTCATGTTATTAATTAGTGTGTGGGTTAACTAATATTGAAACCCTTATATTCACTTATACGAATATCGTATAATTATAACATGGCAAAATCTTACCTCTTATAGTCTAAGACACATTATACACAAAAATAAGACATATATGACCTGGAATATTTAAACAGACATATATTATATTTACATAATAGTCTATACATTTATATTATATATTTACATAACACATATATTATTACAATGCGTGATTAACACGTATGAAATTGAATATTAATATTGACTTAGCAAGTGTGGTTTATTTTATTATGTACCACTTAATTAAAAAAAAAAATAATTAAACATTTATAAAAATTCTAATAGAGACCATTCTATTACTTTAATTAACAATACTCCTAATGTCTCAATTAATTAAAAATCTACAATTGAAGTAACTTTCATACTTGATTTTACGTTATAGTTACTTGATTTTAATTATATAATAAAATTATAAAAATATAATAAAATATGGTTTCTCTAATTACCATTTATTTATGAGATTAAAAAGTTTTATGTTCTTTGTTATAAATTATTATTCTCTGAACTTTTATTAATTATTCATTATGCAAATAAAAAATAATAAAGTTTATGTACACTTGGATATGGAATCTAGAGCCTTCTTTTGATAGACCTCAGAGTCATTTATAAGACTGAATAAATGTCTGACTTCACCTGCATATTTCTGCAACCATTTAACTGTTGTTGTTACCATCACCTGGACTCTCGAGTTTTGGAGTCCCCTTCCGGTATCACCTTCTCTGTCTCTGCGTCGTTTGAAATTACTCTCTCCGTCTAATGGATGCTGAGTTCTGACATGGACCTCTGGTCGTGATGATGTATGGCTGGATGTAGCTGTCCCTGCGTCCTCTAGTATATTGCTCTGTTTCCTCTCCTCTCCTCGTCTTTTCCCTTGTGGATGTCTCGAAGTTCTACATGTACTTCTTGAAGTTCATCGACGACGTTTCGACTCCTCGTAGTTTACGGTATTATTGTCTTTTAAATAACTCGTGTATATCACTAATTACTTTCACTGACGTACTGCCAGTTCCATCGCACTTTAAGTTACGTAATTCGATTTAAAACATTACTTAAACTTTATAAAATTTGCGGTGGCGAGATGCGTGGATTTCACATACTGTCTGTTGATGATCTGAGAAATCGTGTGTCGCTCGCTGGGGTTTTATACTCCTGCCGTCGTTCAATTCCTGTTGAAAACTGTTTGGACAGAGTTGAACAAGTCAGCACGTCGGTTTATTAACTAATTACAACCTACGCGTCTTTCTATGAAGCGCACACTTTTTTATAAATATTATTTGACAAATCGTTAGGTACATTAATAAACTTAACCTATGCAAATTATGAATATTAAGGTGGGTAAACTATGGAAGTTATGGCAAAATTTCACACGGTAGCTGAACGGTTCCCACGATCATAGACCTCTTAGTATTGAATTGTAGCGCCAGGCGCCAGCTGTTTTTCTACATATGTCTGTAATTCATGTGATTTCTGATTTTTGTTCAGCACTAAAAAATCTGTGTAAAATTTTCCACAATCGTATACATAATTCAACTTGTTCTTCATTTACACATTAACACTAACACACACACACACACACACACACACACACAAACTGATACACACGCGGTTGCCTGTCGCAATGACGTCACAGCTGCCGGTCAAGGCTTGTTTCGTCTCCCTTCGCTGGGTTTAAAACCAACAAGGCTTGGCCATTCCATATCCATGTTCGCTTACAATTATTTCCTTATTTAAAATTAATTAATACGTTTGTTTCTTTTATTTATGTCTTATACCTGACGCTTAATTATTACATTATTTTCATTATTTACATCTTTTTACAACTCATACGTGCGTTCGTATGTTCTCATACCGCAGTCAGGGGTTGATACGGAGACTTACGCTAAACATATCGTTGCAATATATATTGCAACAGTACAACCATATACAGTACTGTGCATTGCAAAAATAATCATAATAATTAATAAAAATAAATAAATCTATGGTTAATAGACATGATTCAGATTGCAAGCTGGATTGTTTAAAATATAGGGAACACGCATATCTGGCCACCTGTCGCTAGCTGTGTGTACATGTGTATTTTGTTTGTCTGTGTGAAGCCTGTCCGTTCCTGGACAGTAACCACCCCTATTCAAATGATGTTAGATTTTAAGTATAATTTTAATTATAAGAAAAATATGTACGATAATGTAAAACAAAAGACACCAAAGTGTGTATTTTATAAAGATGCACAAAGGGTTAAAAAACCGTTTAAAAGTGACATAAAGTGAAAGTACAATGAAGAAAACGTGAATAACTCCCTGAATAATTATAATAAAGAAGTGTAAGTTACATATAATAGACATATAAAAATTACCGATCGATTGAGTATCGTGTAGTGTAAAACAGACTTCGCATTTCGCGAAGATAAGCGAAATTAGTGAATCGGATGAGAGTGGGAGAAAGGACGCGTCGACAAACTCTGACAAGACAGATATTGTTCAGACAAGAGCTTTTGCAAGTTGTGGCTATAAATACCAGGTCGCACTAATAAAAGCTTCTTCTTCTATATTCAACCGTTGCCGTAGGAGGCTATGTCAGTCAACTACGTGATCGTAAATCTACAGTAAGCGTCACCTGATGAACTGGGAGGCAGAACAGAGGTTCGATGGACAGACCTACAACCCATGATGTGAGCAGAGACAACAACAACTAAGAAAGACAAGCAGTGGAAACCTGGAAGAGGACCCGAGGACACGAAGGACTGGAAGAGGACCCGAGGACACGCTGATAATTTGCCACATCAAACGAGGTGATAAAAACCCATAATAATTACAGACAATCATAAGACAATATTTAAACTAGAATGAAAGACATTCAAAACTGTTGCTAACTGAATTTAATTTGTACATAGTAATGTAAAGTCTAAATTGTTCATTTAGAATAATGTCTCATGTATAGAAATTAATATTGGAATAATGTAAATGCTATGAGAGAGCAATGTTTGATTTTTAAATTGAAGTAAATTAAAATAATTAGTAAAGTCTTTAATTGATCATAGAGAAATGCATATGCAATAGAAAAGAACTAAAGCCAAGTAAATTCATTGTTGAAATAAATCGATAAGCAATTGCAAAGATGGCCACACTAAATGAGTAAGCCGAGAGGAGAACTAATTATAAGTAAGATTAGATAATAAGATTTTTATATAACCTGTTTAGATATAAATTATTCACCAGAAGACACATACATAAGATCGCCCAAGCGATGAATAATGAATTTTTGTATTGCCGAAGTAAGTAAAGAGATTGCTGAATAAATAAGTAAAGATTTAGAAAACGTATTACGCATTCTTCTTATTACAATTACACCTAACATAATTGAATTTGTGTTATATAAATTTGGCGCTCCAAAAGCGTGGGGCTACCCAAATTAAATTACATTGAATTTGTGTTGTTATAATATATATTGCGATAGAACACAGGATCATGATAAGCAATGAACTATGTCTTATGCATGGATGACGAACATTCTCATGTTTAAATTTGTTTCTTGTTCAAATTGTTTTTTTTAGCTATAGTTTTTGTATTGTATTACCGATAAGAATTTAGAATAGGTCAAACTCTTAAAAATTTTATTAGTCATTTTTCTATGTAATGTGTTTGTGAAAGTGTGTGCGGGTGCGCGAGTTATTAACATTTTTCTCTATTGTGTCCGTTATAATTATCCAATTTAGATGAGACTTGAACAAGACATAAAATTTAATATTAACTACAATTTCCCTATATTCTGTGATCTTCAAATAACTGTTAAGCGTGAATTTTTGTTATATGAAATCTCTATTTAAAACTCACTCAGGCATGAAGTAATAAAATCCCATATCTATTATCTGTGCAGGCTTTGCCAAAGTGTTGCATTAAGAACTATTAGTGCCGTGTGCATAAATTATCATGTGACCGATATTTAGCCAATTAGAACGCAGTAATATCATTGAAAATTGTCTTTTGCCATGAGCAGATCAAGTTAGTTCATCTTGAGCATTCGTCTACTAAACGTGCGCTTCGTGTTCAAGAAGTTTCTCTTGCGTGAACATGGTAACAGTGCGAAAGGTGTACGAAAACATGGAACTCTGTGTGAGTTATTCTACAGACCCATGTAATTCAGTATTAATAAATAATATTGTGATTTACAAGTATCCGTGTTAGTCAACATATCCTCATAGGGAGATTTACTTGTAACGGGACAGAATTGGGGAATTGTAATCTAAAGTTTTTTTCATGACCCGAGTATATTTTGTGAACGAACTATAGCTTCGAGACTGGTGGGACTTGGTACAGGAATGTAAAGTTATCAACAAGGGTGCGCATTCACACATACGCGCGCACACGTCAGCCAACGGTCACACGAAAGTGGCACGTTCGTATACATTCTTTCTCGCTTGGTGCGCAGAGAAAAAACTCTGTCGTCCTACAACTAGGGAACCACGCGGTTCAACGTAAAAGGCTCGCAAGCCTAAAATCATTTAAAACGTATAAAATGTGAGTTAAACCAAGAATCTAAAGTGGTATAAAATGTGTAACATTTATTAATCGACAGTGATATAAAAAATCAGGAAGTGAGGACTCAAATCTGAAAACCAATGACTAAAAATTGAAATCAGTGCAACATGTGGTCGGCCATGGATCTCACAGCCAAGTAAACGTATAATATACATATCATTCTGAAAATTGCAGAAAATATAAAGCGCTAAATTAAAAGGGGGTATAATGAATGAAAGTGTGAGTGTATGCAAATGCTGGGTCGCCTTTATATAATATAATATAATGAACCATTTATGTTCAGTATGCTAAGGAAAACTGTGAATTTTGTTTTGTCTTGGTTAAATTGAGCATATGTCTCAACATTAATATTTGTCAGATTTAAATCCGAATGGATACAGAATAAAATTATATCATTATTTTCGAAATAAAAAATAGAATATTAAATCACATGTCTAATAAAGGGTGAATTAATTAACAATTATAATGAGAGTTGAGTACATTAATAACGTAAACCCTAAATCACGCTTATAGATCACGAGTTCGTGTGAAGGACTCTGGCCGACAAAAGGTAAGAGAAATTTTTATTAATTATTATGTGGTAGAGTGATTGTATAATAACAATTGGCCCCTGATCTTGGACTGTTTATAAAAGCAATTTTATATAAACCACACCTACAGCTGGATATAAGCGTGATTTGGGAGTACGTAGAAATTACGTGCAGGTTATGTGAGGCTGTTACTATATTTAAGTAAAACTTATAGTAGTAATTGATACCGAGTATATGTAAGGTTAAAATTTTTTAGATTTAATCTAAAAAATAAAATAGAAATGGAAAACGAAAATAAAGTCAGTATGATGGACGTAACTGTCACGGGGGAGGTAGAAATTCATTCAGACGCTAATGTGGTCAAAGAAAGCGTTTTATACGAATCAGATGATATAAATGATTCAGGAATGGAGACAACTCCAAGCCTGGTAGACGAAAATAATTTGACACAATCTGTAATAATGAGTGAAGCAAAAGCAGAATCTACTCCCGTAGTGACAAAAATAAAAGAAAAAGAATTGTCGATTAATGATATATTCAACCTGGTGTAAAAAATGTCCGAAAATATGGTAAAAAATAGTGATATCAATAATAAGTTTGATGAAGTAAATAATGAAATTAAGGAAATAAAGAGTAGTTTCGATGTACAGAACAATAAATTGGATAAATTAAGTAATGAAATTAACGAACAGAAAAGAAAATGTGAAAGTAGTATAACGATTCATATTAGCGTCCTATCTGAGCGTTATATGAAAGTATCTGACGGAGGGAGTAGAGCAGCGTAAGCAAGAGAGAGAGCGTACAATCGCAGCCATCTCACTCTAACCACGTCACAGCGACATCCGCAACTGGTACGAACATGAAATTTTACTCAATACAAATTATCAGTTCAACCTGTGATAACTTAAAAACTAATAAATATACGGCAATTCTGAAAACAGCATTGTATTCAGCAAGTGAAGCTTTATAAGTAGCCACAATCTCAGTTAATATAATTAACAATTGAGGAAGTTATATGGAAGACGTATGCCAAAAGGAATAATGAGAGAATTATGCTACGTAGGAATTAGGTGTTTTCACAAACACAGATAAAGACCTAAGCAACAATATTCTGTGGTCAGATCTTTGAAAACACGTTTGCAAATACCTGTAATCAATCGATTTGCAAACACAGGAAGTACGATTTTAACTAGAAATTCGCTGCAGTTTCAAACCTGTCAAGGGGTGTTTCGTCGACCTGTTCGAGATTGTCAAAACTGGAAAAACGGATGATTTATTTGAACAGCCAATCAGAACCCAGTATTTAAAACTGACGCCAACTCAAAGCGAGGGGTAGCATGACTCTTCATTCGGATCTTCAATGCGCTAGTCATGTATAAATAACGTACAGAAATTTTTTCAATCACGCAAAAGTGTAATTAAGATCAAATTCGAGAAGTAGTCCGCAGTGAAGATGAACTAATACCGTTCAACAACTCTCGCTGCGTAAAACAACATTAATTAATTAAATTATTAATTAATTAATCATCAGCCGTGAAGGACCTGTGCGACAGAAGGCTACAGCATCTGTAATTGCCAGGGCATCTTCTACAGCATTGATCAACATCCATTCTTCTGTGCGAAACCATCAAAAGGAGGACCTCTACGGATTCCTATCTTCGATCAACGCATCAAACAGTAAGAAATAGATTCATTGATCAATGAAATAAGCACTAAACAAATAATAAAAGCAATAAACAATTTTTAAAAGACACTAAGCATTTCACACTTCGTATTTTAATTATAAGATTAGCTCTAACATAGTATAGGAGTGTTGAATGGAAAGTGGGGTGTAGTATTGGACCTGCAAATTATTGCAGACCTGTTCTTTAGCACTGGTTTGGGAGATAGCAATCTCTTAATTAAACCAGATAAGAGCCATAGGTCGTTTGAATGTCTTAATCGTTACTTTTCACACTCACTCAGTAATTATAAGTGTTAGGGTAGAAATAAATCCTACCATTAGCCTAATCAAGTTTAAAAATAATTAATTAAAACGTTAATTAAAATAATCAAGCAAATATTAAAGTGTTATTTGTAACGATTCCCCTTGAAGACCACAATCACTGAATGAATCCTGAGAAAGAGTGTCTCCATGCGCTGAGCTAAGCTGAAACCGTGTCATTTGTATCTGGGATTTGTTCTGGCGCCCAGGTAAAGTAATATCACGGGTAAGTAACATTTTATCTAACATTACAAATATTAGATAATTGTGTTAGATGAAAGGGAGCGTCGTAGTAGTTTTAATGAAATGAAGAGTAATTTTGATGAAAAGTTCGATAAGATAAATAATCGTTTTGATACAAACGAAAGCAATTTTGATGAGATTAGAAATGAAATAAAACAAATTAATAAACGTTTTGAAATAACCAATGAGATATTTGAAACTAAATGCAACGATTTAGAACAAAGTATAGAGGGTATGGGAGTGTGGAGAATAAATACAGATAAGTGCAGTATAAACGGAAATAACGAAGTAACAGATGATATGGGTGTCAATAAAAGTGAGTTAACAAACAGTGGTGATGAAAATATAGTAGTAGTTAAAAAGGTAAGTGAGAATAACAGCGATATAATTAAAAATGTGTTAGAAAATAAAGTGAATAATAATGGTGTAGATGAAGTTTTAGCGGAAACAGAGAGTAGTAATAAGATAGTGGTTGAAGAGAGGTTAGGTTTACAAAGGGCAAATTTTCCCCTTGATGTAAGTGGAGTAAAGATTCCATTAATGAGTTACGAGGACAGAGTTTCCTGCCATGATTATAGAGACAAGGTGTCTCTAAGTAGTTCCCTTAGTTCTCATGAGTTTCCTGGAAGAATCAGGATGTGTCATGATAACGTTATGTTGCCTTTTGTGTGGAGTGAAAGAGAAAAAGTGAGATGGTGTCATGATGAGAGGTATTGTGAGAGAGTGGTAGAATTATTTACATTGAGAGAGAGAGAGAAATAATATTATTTGATGTGATTAGAAATTACGAAGAACTACAAGAGAAAATAAAGAGAGAGAGAATTAGTAATATTGTTGACTTACCTTGTTATGAAGATAGTGCAGAAATAAATGAGGATAACGTTAATAATTATATGGGAAGCTTACCTGTGCTTAGACGTGGAGTATTAATAGTAGATGATGCTGAAATTGAGAGGTTAAAATGCTTAAGGGTGATAGATAATAATACAGACGGTAACGAGACCAAAACTAATGATGTAGACAGGGTATATGATTTGATAGTAATGTGGGATAGTCCAGTAGATTATTATGTGGGTTTTACGGAACAATTTGAAATATTAAAGAGTTATTATATGAATAATAATAATAATGTAATGAGTGTAAGTAAAGATGATAATTGTTATGTGAAAGTAAGACTAATTTACGATGATGGTGGTTAAATAAACAGTGAATGAACATTTAAGTATTTGAGTTTATGGTAATTACTTGGCTAACTTATGTAATGAGGAGTGGTAAACGATAAAATAAAATGACGAAAATTGTAGATAAATTTATAGGGAGATTAATGGTGTTTGTGTTGCAAAATGTATTTTATGTAAACAAGGCATGTATGCAGTAGTAATTGATTTTAATAATAATATTTTATCAAACTAAACAAATAACAGAAGTAATTAGGAAGTTTATAAAACAACTGAATTGTAATTGTTTTGGAAAAAGGTGATTAAAGTAACTTGGTGTTTTAAAAAACTGATTGAGTTAAATAATTTGAGATGTATAAATAGATTTTGATAATGAATTTAAATGATTTTATAAAATTTGAACTGGATAATAAATAGTAAATGAATAAAGGTAGAATGTATTTAGGTATTGAGTCATATGGATGTTATAATGTTTCAGAAGGTACATATGGTTTTGTACATTACATTTGTGGTGATGAATGTTTATATTTTTGAGTCTATGACAAGTGATGAAGGGTTCATTTGATGGAGCGACTGACCATATGTAAGTATGGATTTGATAATGACTTGGAAGTAAAGTAAAAGAGTCTTGTGTAAAATGAATGTTAATAATAAATTTGAATTTTGAAGAATTTAATGGCACAACAAATGATAAATAATTAAAGGTTCAATTGAAATTAAAACTGTAATGTTTGTAAATTGTGTTCTAATGCAAATGAGATGTTTATTTTAAATGGAATGTTTATGTTGTATTATATTAGTGGGTAGGAATCTTAAATATGGAAAACATATATTATTTACTTGCGATTCCCCACTTTCGGGCGGTCACGGAGTCACCAAACCCTGACCGTGGATTTGGAGTATTGGTAGCAAGTGTGGTTAGGCAGATTGTATCCTAGCCATACTTATTATTTTCAAAATTGGTGAATTTAGAAATTAACCGGGGGGTAAATTCAGGGAAATCACCAAACTATAGAACAGCGGCTACCATCGTAGGGGTTGGTAGTGCCATGTTAAGGGTGTATAAATAATATTTAGTAGGATTACTGGTGTCCTCGGACATCAGTAATGCCGAATGTTTTAATAACGCTGAAGCAAGAACGGGGTAGGCAGCGTCTACACCCTAAAAACTGCAGTTCTTGTGGATGCAAATGGACACTACAGTCCACCATCAGGAAATAATAGTGTGTGTGGAAAAGGTGCTGGCCGTTACAAGCCAGGGGCACAGATAACGCATCTGTCCATAAGGTAAACGCTCGATCCGGTTTATCTGGCGGGTGGTTACCTAATTGTAACTGGGTATAAGGGGGGAATTAATAAAATTATGACGTAGGAGAAGTAGCTGAGAAATCAGTGAGAGGTAACGACCACTGTAACAGCGGGACAATCAAATTTACTTACTCTAAAGAGAGAGTTGGTGGTTGATGACCCAGTTCCTGTTCAGTAATGTTTACTATAAGTTATGATTCAATGATTAGTGATGAATATTCACTTATGAGAACAAACGATTTTAAGTACTAGAGTCTATGTTGTAATGATTGTATAATCATCAAGGACATGTTATGAGTTAAATTGAATAATGTTGTGTATTTGTATTCAATGTGCCTATAGAAAGGTCATTCACCTGGGAATAAGACATAAGCTGATTACTGGTGAAATGTATAGTATGTTTCATGTAATTAATTCATAGGTTCTTTTGTTAATTAATTTAATGTAATAATTTGTTTCTTTTATTAATTGTCAGAATATATGGTTCTGGAATTTAAATTCATTTAATTATTGAAAAAAAAAATTAATTTTTTTTTAGGTACAGATTGTGTTGTGTTTTCATGTTCACTATATAAAGTGAGGTGGTGTTGATAATGTATCAGCTGATTAATAGTGTTTATATGATATGTTTTGTAACCAAATGTAGTGGTGATGGAGGATGCTAGAGATAAGTTGTTTATTTTATTTTGTTTGCAATGATTGTTAACATGTAAATTAAGAGGAGTTATAAGGAAAAGTAAATTCATTTAAAGACTTTGAATTTTGAAAGTTGCAATTAAAATAACTAATTGAAAGAGATGGTGTAAATTAACTTGAACGTGAATCTTTGATAATGGACTTAGATTTATTTCACTACTTGAACGAAATTTAAATTAATTTAAGAATTTTACCTTATATAATCCACTAGGCGATCTCAGTTTTTCAAATACGACATGTTTCAGGGACTAAATCCCCATCCTCAGGTACAGTAAAATGCTATTCTCCTAATACATAGGGGTCGTCGAAAAGGTTAAAACGTTTATACACATAAACACCACACGCACAAAACTCACTATGAACAAATTAACATATATACATAAACGTATGAAAACGTTATAAGTGACTCGGTGCACCGGTCGACCTCTGATCATCAACTAATATGTATTCGCACTTCACTGCTTATCTTCAATGCTGTATCATATAATTTATTGGATTTAAACATCAGCTGATCGTTGAGTAACTGTTCTTCATTTATTTTGGAGGCCCTGTATATTTCAAACTCTTCTAGGGCATTCAGGAGATGACCTTTATTACATATGTGTATCGGCTCCATGTTTTCTTTGAATCCGGTGTAACTATGGTTTTCGTTTATGAGGTGGAGTGCGTAATTTGATGAGGTGGTTTGGGGATTCTTTTTTGGTAGGTGTTCTTTAAACCTCTCGATAAATTTTCTCCCCGTCTGTCCGATATAGAACTTATCGCACTCACTGCACTGGATTCTATACACTCCTGAACATTCCTCCGATGTTATTGGAGCACGTGGCTTAAGTATATTTTTTAGATTATTCATGGTCTTGAATGAAACATTTATACATAATTTTTTAAATTCATTTTTTATTACATTGGGGAGTAAGTTCGTATATAATTCTGAGACGTATTGTGTTTTATTTTTAGCCTTTTATTGTCACCATTTATTTTCCGTAATTGTTTACATATTATTTTATCCACAATTTCTATTTTATATCCATTTCTCAAAGCTATGTGTTTTATGACGTTAGATTCGTCCTTATAATCTTCCGCGTTCATTGGTACGTTTAATAGTCTATATGCTAGCGCATTAAACACCGCCATTTTTTGTGTGTATGGATGATTCGATTTAGCATTTATAACTATGTCTGTTGTGGTAGGCTTTCGGTATATTTTAAAACCGAGATGGTTATTTCTTTTTAACACCGATACATCGAGGAAGTTCAAGCTATTATTAGTTTCCATTTCCATGGTAAATTTAATGTTACGGTTAATGTCGTTAATAAACTTAAAAAACATCCACCTGTCTATGAGTGCCATTAAATACTATGAAGGTATCATCTACGTAACGTGTATAAGAAACTATTTTATCATGGAACTGGTTGTAGTTAGACAATAGAAATTTATTCTCATAGTAGTTCATGTATATTTTGGCCAAAAGTCCGCTTAGAGGTGAACCCATTGCCAACCCTTCCTTTTGACTAAAATACTTATTGTCATGAGTATAATAATTTTGTTGTACTATAATCTGTAATAAAGATAGGAGTTCTTCTATCTGCTTTTTGTTTAGAATGCCTGTCGTAGTTAAATTTTCCTTTAGAATTGTTAATGTTTCCAAAACCGGAATATTTGTATATAAATTAACAATGTACATCGAGGCAAACTTATAGCTAGGTAGAATCTCCATATCTTTAATTTTATTTATGAATTCAAAGGTGTTTTTTACATTGTGGACATTTTCTATTTTTATGCTGTTCTTAATAATTTGTTGTAGTTTTTTGGCTATTTTATAACTTGGGGCGGTCGTATAGTTAATCAAAGGTCGTATGGGAATGTTTTGTTTGTGCAATTTGGGCAGTCCCGCAAATTCAGGTGCCTTAGGTTTGATTTGTTTTATGTTCCGCCTGGTTAGTGTGTCAAGTAAATTTACACATGTATTTATAGCTAAATTTATGGTTTTAGTGTGTTTTTCGGTCGGGTCATTATTTAACATCGTTATATTATTATCTTGAATTAAGTCATAACATTTACGTATATAATCTGTTTTTTCCATAATAACCACTGTGTTTCCTTTGTCTGCTTTTGTAAGTATTGCGTTGTTATTTATTATTTTTTGTTTGATATTTTTAGCGATTTTTAACTCTTTCTTATGTTCTGTGTTATGTGTGCTATTTAACTTCAGTAAACGATTCAACTTATTGTTGATTAATGACCGTGTTTCACACTGAGTGTCTTGGTTCTTAATACATTTAATTGTAGCCTCAGCATTAGTGACTTCCCATGTTAAAGCGTGTTTACTAAAGTCAGGTAGAGTGTAGTGTAGCCCCTGTAGAATTTGATAATAAATTCTGTTTCTCTGTCGATAACTCAATGTTAGTAAGATTAGCTACGCGTTTATAAAATATATGTTTACATTCAACGTTATCTTGTTTGTGTTGTTCTCTATATAGTTTATCAAATTTCTTAGTGTGTCTCGATATAATTATACTGGCAATATTTCTAATCTGTGTTTGTATTAAATAAATTACTTCATTGACTATAGCTGGGTGTAACGTGTTAATGTTAATGATAACGTGTAATAATCGACAGTGATATCAAAAATCAGGAAGTGAGGACTAAAATCTGAAAACCAATGATTAAAAATTGAAATCAGTGCAACATGTGGTCGGCCATGGATCTCACAACCAAGTAAACGTATAATATACATATCGTTCTGAAAATTGCAGAAAATATAAAGCGCTAAATTAAAAGGGGGTATAATGAATGAAAGTGTGAGTGTATGCAAATGCTGGGTCGCCTTTATATAATATAATATAATGAACCATTTATGTTCAGTATGCTAAGGAAAACTGTGAATTTTGTTTTGTCTTGGTTAAATTGAGCATATGTCTCAACATTAATATTTGTCAGATTTAAATCCGAATGGATACAGAATAAAATTATATCATTATTTTCGAAATAAAAAATAGAATATTAAATCACATGTCTAATAAAGGTTGAATTAATTAACAATTATAATGAGAGTTGAGTACATTAATAGTGTAAACCCTAAATCACGCTTATAGATCACGAGTTCGTGTGAAGGACTCTGGCCGACAAAATGTAAGAGAAATTTTTATTAATTATTATGTGGTAGAGTGATTGTATAATAACATACTGACTGCGGTAGATCTGTGTGATGCGAGGACGCTTGAAGACGTGCTGGAAGGTGTACGCCTAAACACCGTTCTTCATTAAACACCCACGTTACACCTTGAGATACGTAAATAAACTATAACAATATTAAAACATTTTAAAAATCATAATCAGTGTTATCGCAGCGAGGCTGTGTTGCAGTTCGTCAAGCAAGTTCAGCGTGTGTATCATCAGGACACCATCCCAGCAGAATCCACGAGGGAAGGACACGTGAGATATACGCATCGCCATCAGCCATCTCGCCGCATCAAATTGGAATATCTTCACTCAAGTAACAAATTCAGATCTGAACTTTATATAAACTGTTTTCAAACAATATTTCAAAATTCATAGCATTAAATTTGTGTATGTTTAAAAATATATCGTATGAACTATTATTCAATTGGTGTGCAATAAATAATTATAATACTGTACCTCCAATATAGACTTGTTGATTTATAAAACACACACCATATTCCTATGCGCAAGAATTAATTCAATTGTGTTGTCGCAATATATATATATATTACATTTAATATTTATAAATAAATTTACCTCAAGATATACCTGTTAGGTATATAGAACAGAATCCAGCCAACACACAAATACTTAACCAGACGCAAGATCGCGAAGGCTGAAGATGAGAGCACGGAAGCTCTCGAAACATGTTCCGAATAGGAAAAATATCAGATCTTGAGGTAATATAAACATAAATTTTAAAATTACTGTGTATGTATATATATATATATATATATATATATATATATGCGACAGTACAAATAAGTGATGTACTGAGCATTGAATATAAAAATTTAAATATACCTAATACACTGTAAATAATTAATAATATATTAGAAATAAGCATGTCAGGGATTGCAAGCTTGGCTCAGACAAAAATATGAACAGGCGTTTCGACCTGAATCGACGTGCACACACACACAAATGTAACTGAAAGTGTGTACACCAGTATTTTGCTAGTGTGTGTGAACGCAGGTCTATGCAGGCGAGTTTACCACCCCAAGATGAATAATTGCACAATTACTGTTTTTCCGTAATTATTCATAAACTATAATTAAGAATTAAAATCCGAAAACACAATAAAATGTAATAAAATTTACTAAATACTGTGTACGAAAACCACGCGAAAGTGACACACCGTACGAGTGTAATAGTGAAATAACTGTGTACAAATCGAAAGGGTTAATTTGCAATGTCCAAAATTACAGTGAACATGTGTTGTAAAAATAGTTATAAGATAAGTATAAGAGTATACTTACAGGACTCTGCAATTCGCAGAAATATAAGAAATAGCGAATTTGACAAAGAGTGGGGGAACTGAATCCAGAGACAGTTTCTGACATGTCGATTTCGTACCACTGCAGGTGTCGACCAAGACATGGGTATAAATAGGACACGCAGGCTACAGTGGTTCTCTTTCTTAAATCATCCATGGTGCAGCGGGAACTTATGCCCGTCCGCACGGCGTATTTATTTTTTTTTGTAAATAGTTTAAATTTTCCAGTTACATACAACTATGTAACTAAGTTGTAAATACAATCATTTTTAAATAATAACAACATTACATAAGAAGAATTACATAAGAAGATCCATTGACGTCAGAAACAGCACGAGGAGAGTTCCAGAGAGTGATACGACGCTGGATAAGAGGAGTGTACTGTGTACAAATCGAAAGGGTTAATTTGCAATGTCCAAAATTACAGTGAACATGTGTTGTAAAAATAGTTATAAGATAAGTATATATGATAGCAAATAAAAAGGAATATTAGTGAAAAGAAATAAGAAATATTATTTGAAAGGGTTAATTAAGAAATGTATTATTGATGGTAAGGAATGCTATTGTAGAGAAATATTTAAGAAAGTAATGGTAAAAGATGTTATTGTTGTTATTAATATGAAGAAAGGGTTAGGAGTGGAAATAATTGCCGTAATTATTAGAACGGCTGATCAAGCGAACACTTAATGGAGATACAAGGAGACAGAAGAAAGCAAGAGTGAAAAGTCATAAGGGCAGAGACTACTTAGGATTAAGGACTTCGAGAAAAATATCGTTGTTTTCCAAGACAGTTCCTCTGTAACCGATCATGCGACACACTACAAAGCTAAAAGAGTATTCTGTTACCGAAGTGTATTTCTGGAAAGTAGTAGTGATCAGAAAGGTAATGTTAAAGAAATGTAATAAAAGGTAATGAATGTTAATGTATTGTATAAGTAATGTATTAGATAAAGTAATGTCATGTTAAGAAAAGAGTTAAGGAAGATTAGAAGCGAAGGTAAGAATGTATGAGTAAGATAATGTAAAATTAAGGACCGAATTTACACACATACGTAGGAATGCAGAGTATACAGAAGGAGAACAAAGGAGAGCTAATTGCAGTGGATTTTCTGGGACCACTACCACGATCAAGTCGAGGTGTGAAGCACATATTGGTATGTATCGATGTGTTTTCCAAGGCAGTCCGACTGTACCCAATTATGCGACCCACAACCAAAGTTGTTCTAAAGATACTCAAAGCAAATCCAGTTGGAAAACGGAGTGATAATACGGCGAAGAAATTCTTCAGACTTTATAATGGACCGTATACGTTAAGACAACGAGTAGGACAATACACTTTCATCGTATATGATGAGATACAGAAGAAAGAAATTGGTAAATTCCACGCAACGTCATTTAGGAAGTTCTACACATGAAAACGACGAGGTCAATGAAACCAGTCAGATCAGCTGTTTGTTAAAGCCACCCTACTACAAGGTCACGAGCAGTGAGCGTACGAAGAGGGGAGGTAAGACATTTGTATACACTCCAATTAAGGGTGAGATGACAAATATTATTCTTTATTATTTGTTACATTTTTTTTCAAGTGTAATAATAATAATAAATAAAAAAAAATTATAATAAATAAATTTATTAAATTTTTTTTGTTACCAAGCAGAGGGATAATGCGACAGTACAAATAAGTGATGTACTGAGCATTGAATATAAAAATTTAAATATACCTAATAAACTGTAAATGATTAATAATATATTAGAAATAAGCATGTCAGGGATTGCAAGCTTGGCTCAGACAAAAATATGAACAGGTGTTTCGACCTGAATCGACGTGCACACACACACAAATGTAACTGAAAGTGTGTACACCAGTATTTTGCTAGTGTGTGTGAACGCAGGTCTATGCAGGCGAGTTTACCACCCCAAGATGAATAATTGCACAATTACTGTTTTTCCGTAATTATTCATAAACTATAATTAAGAATTAAAATCCGAAAACACAATAAAATGTAATAAAATTTACTAAATACTGTGTACGAAAACCACGCGAAAATGACACACCGTACGAGTGTAATAGTGAAATAACTGTGTACAAATCGAAAGGGTTAATTTGCAATGTCCAAAATTACAGTGAACATGTGTTGTAAAAATAGTTATAAGATAAGTATAAGAGTATACTTACAGGACTCTGCAATTCGCAGAAATATAAGAAATAGCGAATTTGACAAAGAGTGGGGGAACTGAATCCAGAGACAGTTTCTGACATGTCGATTTCGTACCACTGCAGGTGTCGACCAAGACATGGGTATAAATAGGACACGCAGGCTACAGTGGTTCTCTTTCTTAAATCATCCATGGTGCAGCGGGAACTTATGCCCGTCCGCACGGCGTATTTATTTTTTTTTTTGTAAATAGTTTAAATTTTCCAGTTACATACAACTATGTAACTAAGTTGTAAATACAATCATTTTTAAATAATAACAACATTACATAAGAAGAATTACATAAGAAGATCCATTGACGTCAGAAACAGCACGAGGAGAGTTCCAGAGAGTGATACGACGCTGGATAAGAGGAGTGATTCGACGCTGGACAAGAGGAGAAGAGAGACAGCCGACGCTGGACAAGAGGAGAAGAGAGAGTGATGCTGAAGTGCGAGACGAGGACGACTACAGATGGATCAAAATGATTGAGTATGATTGACGACAATAAGGTGATAAACAACTTATTTATATCTTAATCGTACAATGAACTCAAAGACAATTAAAGACATTTCTATTTTATTTAAAAGTAAGAGCCAATGTTTCTTGTAAAGTAGAATTAAAATCATAGATGTTTTAGAAATACGATTAACGTAACAAGAGCTCAAATTAATATGAAATAAAATGAATACAAAGCATTTAAATGACAATAACTATTAATATTTTGAGTACATTACAATATATAAGAAGAGATTTAAATATTGATATTTTGAAACACATTAATTGACTGAGTAGTCTGGAAATGAGATTTTTCTTTAATACAATAATTAGTAGAATAGAATATTTAGTCAGTAAGGATGTATATAGCATAAGCCTTACGGCATAATAACAAATAATAACGAATGTTATAAATCAAAGTCAGTACCATGTGTACAATTTTTAATAATATCAAATAAATTTGAAATACCGTTACAAGTTACATAGAGTTCTTATTGCAGATACACCTGAAACCCAATTTAAATGTTATATTGTTACATAATTTGTCAATCTTGAACGTGAGACCGGTCACGCTAAATTTGTGTATATGTATATGTATTTATGTATATGTATTGTTGCATATTTGGCTCCCAAAGAACGTGGGGCTATACAAATTAAATTACATATAAATTTGTACACACATAAATACGTTGCATATATTTGGCGCTCCAAGATCATGGGGGTCCGCAAACACAAATAGAAGTGTATTTGTATTTGAAATTAAATTTAACAACATAAATACGTTGCAATATGTATATATATATATATATATATATATATATATATATATATATATATAATTAATAACAATGGACACGTCATGTACAAAAAAAATCCAGAAGTAATATATACATTTTGCCTTAATTAGAATTATACTGTGGCTTACACTGTTAGTCAAAAAGTGTTTTAAGGTTTACAATATTCATTACAGTGACAGCTCTGGGAATTACCTGCTCACCACACACTGTAAGCAATGACTCACACATACTGTGAGCGATTACAAAATATGTATTATAAAGATTTGTTTTAAATTGCATGAACACAGGATTATTTGTTTCACAACTAATATGGAAAGGGCATGAAGGTATATTGAAGACAAGGAATTTGACTGGGGCTACCAAATAAAAACTTTTTTTATATTGTATTTTTATTATCAGATTATACAAGTCATAATTTTCATGTACATACTGAACACTTTTTCATAGCAATAAATATTTTATACAAGTATGGATCAGCTGTTATTGCTATTGGTATAACACAAATCAGGATAGCGATACACAAGTATAATATTTACATGGTATCTCAATGATACAAAGCAACATCAACATTATCTTACGATTAATTTTGTGCTAAGTTTTGAACAATACAAAACAAAAACTAAATGCCTGTATACATACTGCATAATATTGTACATGTATGTATTTGTCTTGTACTTTTGCAGTTCCTTACGATTTAAAAGGACACATGCACTTTGCTTCATTATATGTGTGTGTGTGTGTGTGTGTGTGTGTGTGTGTGTGTGTGTGTGTGTGTGTGTGTGTGTGTGTGTGTGTGTCAACTTAAAAAAAAGGTTCTTGTATTTAAATTATACTACTAAATGAAACATATTATCAAATAAAAACTGAAAATAGTCTGACCTCTTTTAATTATATGTACACAAGTTTAATTTATTATTTCCCAATTGCTTTTAAAATCAACAGTAGCAGGGATGAATTAAATACAACTCGGCTAAACTTAGATCTGAAAGACAACAAAGGCAGTGTTTTTGTATTCCACAATCAAATCAGTAAAAACTTTATATGCCCACTCAATGCTTATTTATAACGACTATGTACCAATTGTTTTATGTACATGTTGGTCCCACATTTTTACAAGTACAAATTAAATGTGTAGTATCACAAAAGTGATACCACCCTACAAAAAATTATTATTATTAGAAAGTGTATGCTTAAGCAATTATCACAAGATTTTCTTTTTATTCTCACATGTATGAAATTACACTACACGAAACTAGTTAACATTAGCTTATTTATAAATTTCATTCAATCACCAGTAACATAAAAAACAAATGCAAATTGAGTCTTTATATGAAACACATGAATTTTTATTGCATAAACCCACTGCATAATGACTAGAAAAAGTAATGACCCCATTCTTGAAAACACTATTTTCAAGATACAGTGGAACATTCATATCCAAAATCATAGTAATCAAACATTATATAATCTGTAAGCATCCACAGTTATTCCACTTTTGAGTTTCATTCCTTTAAACTCAATTTAGGGCAAAAACAGTAATTTATTTTCTATAATTCTGCTGCAAGAATCTGATGTTTGATAATCCCAACCACCTCCACTCCCAAATAGTCTGGATTATCAGTTCCACTGTATCCTGTTGAGAATTTTTTATATACACTACACATCTGACTGGATGGTGGATGTTTACTAATCAAAAAAGGATAGTATCCTCAATTCTTTTTAGTTGTTACATTTTTTATCTTTTTACTTCTAGGGTGTACTTCATTCCAGTGAAGCAGAAATGGGCTCACAATTAAGGAACTTCCAGTACACGTACTGGTATACACATTTTTTTTAAATATGTAAAAAAGCCCAATAACATTCACTTTTACAAAAGATACAAAAACAATATTTACAAAATTACTGGACAATTCTATAATTATTACTATTGATGGTATTTTCTCTTGTGAACTTACTTTGTTGTATTCTCTCATACGACGTTTCGGAGTGTTGTTCTCCTTCTTCAGTGAGGTTTGTATACTGAATGTGCCAAGCTGTCAGTAATTTGTAATGGTTTTTAGTTAACAGGATGTGTGTGGGGGTCATGTTAACTAAAAACTGTTACAAATTACCGACAGCTTGGGACATTCAGTATACAAACCTCACTGAAGAAGGAGAACAACACTCCGAAACGTCGTATGAGAGAATACAACAAAGTAAGTTCACAAGAGAAAGTACCATCAATAGTAATAATTATAAAGTGCTGTGAACAAAGTAGTGATGAACATTCAAAATAGTATGGACAATTCTGTTGAACAGCTGAAACACAAAATATCTAACTAAATGCACCACACACACACACACACACACACACCATATGACACTAACTGTAGAACCCTTGAAGCTACCACGCAACATAGTGGCTGAATTTTCTATGGTGGCTATTGGCATTAATGTTATTTTGGTTTTCCACTCAAAATTCCAAACAACTGAATCCAGGGAAACAACTTGTGATAAGTCAGTCATGACATATGAACACATACAACTACCAGATAAAATTCATAATAAGATATTTGTCACTGGTCAAGACATGAAGAACTTAATAAAAAAATGTAAGGTAATATACTCTTTATCTTTTTCTTGAAAAATCACTATCATTACAGAATTCAATATAAAACCCCTTTACAACTGTTGCTCCTAGCCCGAATGGTATACCCTGGGTACAAAACTGTAAAGCAATAAATCTTCAAAAAAAAATTCTGAGCCATCAACAAACACAAAGGATTTGGAAATGATGCAGATGAAACAGAATGTATAGGTAGTACTATTGATGACAACACATTCATGGAGTACAGGGGGTAGGAAAGTTCAAGGCAGACACTAAAACAAACATATGCATCGAACTTCAGATTAAATTCAAGAGTAACCACTATTTGGTGTCTGGTTCAATCATAATTTGTCCAAAAGTCAGTCACTGATATTTGCTGTGGCAGGATACAATAGTGTGTTCATTTATAAATATCCTGAAAACAGCGGAGGAATTATTTAACCTGGCATTGATGAGAATTTTTTTATTGCTCTGTGGTCAAACAAGAGTACGTGTAAAGCTTCTGTTCGATGTAGTGGGTTTAAGAGAAAGGTTCATATTTTATTACTGGGTAGAATCATAGAATTATGAAGTGTTCTTCAGCCCCAGGTTGACACAGCTTATGGAAATTAAGTGTACACTGAACAGCTCACACTATCCCTCTCTCCTCCTATTCAGTGCTACAAAAATGGGCCATTACAATTCATATTTTTAGACATACTAATTGACAGGCATTTGGCATTATATAATAGGTCACTCTCATGATCATTTTATCAATGAACTGAAATTTCACCCAAGGGATCCTCTTTAACTCTCTAACCACTCAAGGAGTAACACACAGCTATCAATTATCGCCTATTGTCTTTAACATATACTGACAATGTCACTGAAAATAGCAGAGAGATCTGTGCACATTATTTGGTTGACAATGTGACTCTTAAACACATGCCATTTGTGGGCAATAAGATTCTGTTTGGCTGAATCAGAGGAAGCCATACAGAATGACTAAAGCTGCCACAAGTCCTTCCAAAACAAATGTTATGATGTTTTACAGGCTGTGATCCAGGATACACAAAAATTATATTTAATGACAATTACTCAGCTGGTAATAAATTTATATATTTGGGATTTGAAACCACTTACAGTGGTGATGTTGTACATAACATACAAAGGCTTCACTATTTATGTGGTATAATGAGAAGACATTCTAAAAACACAAGTTTCATCATGTAGTTAAAATTTTGTAAGGTAATGGCTATTCCAGTCCTTTTCTATGGCTGTGAAAACTGGACATTAACAAAAGAATAACAAAAAAAATACAAGCTGCTGAAATGATATATGTGAGATCTATGGCCAGATTTCCTTTAATGGACACACAGAGTAATGCATTCATTCAGGGAAGACTTAAAACTTTAAATTTAAATTGTCAGATAGAAAGACACAAATAAATGGAGAGACCACATTGACTGCATGGTGGATTTTTGAGTTCCAAAGACCATTATGAATTATAATGTGTATGCTGAATGTATAATATCACATGTAGAAAAGTAAATGTATAATGGTATGTCATCTGTTGTAGTAAATTTCAACTCTGAAGCACATCACAACACAAAGGTCAAAAACCAGGCTCTTACAGCCAATGTACTAGTGATACAGGTTTCACCAGAAGCCAAGATAACATTAATACTGGCTACATTTTTACATATTAACCACACAAAAATTGATAACACTAATAATTACAATTACATATTCCTACAGTCCTGAGGAAGACTCCCAATAACATGCTGAAATGCAGAGGAAAGAATGTAGAGAAAGGATGCTATCACATCTGGGAAACTAAGAAAACAGAACAAAGTCTACACGGACTTTTTATAAATAAGTCTGCAAGAGTATTTACAAACTTGTAGGCAGCAACACAAAATACGCATAAACAAAAAACTGAATTACTATACATATATTTTGCATTAAGTAAAATAATACCAAGTCTTCACTACCATTTGAGATCACTGCCTTAGCTGCTTATGTTCATTTCTCATAGTACATATTTTGTATATTAATAAACTGAATACCAACAGATTCTGGTGCTACATAAACACATAACCCTTATGAGTAAATGTAGCAGATGATTCATTCTTCAATGTGTATACACTGAAAACAAATCAAATACAAAAAAAATCCATGAAATACTGATAAACACAGTTAACAACACATTTCATAAATTTTAATTAGTTCTTTATGTCATTCTCAATAAAACAACATACCAATCAGTGTATACAAATCATTTAATACATATGTTTTAATCTACTGTTCAAAGTTCATAGTACAATGATCGCCAACTCTCCAAGTCATGAGCTGCTTATTACTTTATTACTCCACTTTACAATATGTGGTCAGCTCCCTATGGTGAGCTAAATTATGTTCAGTTATGCGCATGCACATGTTAAAGGTTACTCAGTGGACAAAATAAATGAATTTATATTCTATGTACAAATACAGGAATAATTAATTTGGGAATTTACTTTTTTATTTTTGAAAAGGTTCAACTTGCATGAGTACACAAAACTTGCTTGAATATGGACTAACAAGCTACATAGAATACAAATACTGTTCATTATTTACCACTAGAACATACCTATATTTCAATTTCAATGATAAATTATTTGGTAATGGATAGTCCACAGTAGACAATCTTTTGTAAGTCACCAAAAATTTCCCTGTGATCTACTCGTAGCTCACAATCGAAGGTTTGACGATCACTGGCCTAGTATGACAAAGGACAGGACTTTCTTGGCAAGGACAATGCTGACTATCTTACTGATATGGTACACTGAAAGGCCCAATCATCAAAATCATCAAAAAAAATCATCAATCATTGAATCATTTTCTGAAAATTAATATTAGAAAAAACCAACATGGTCCTCACTGAAAGAAGGCAGTACATCATGGAAGGTTCGTAGTCATTGTAATACAAAATTTAAATATATACACTTATTGAAATTATCATACAGCAATACAACTGTTGGTAAATTACCCAGAAAAGAATTGACAAAATATAATTTGAGAGTAAATTAACAGAAACCTACTGTATTGTTTGTTTTCTATTGTTCATTGTACTGCACAAAAACATTATTAAATGACTAGTATAATTAAACTGATAATCTCAATGTTACATTTCATTATGTTTGAATGAAACTGTCTATATAAGAATGCATAGATTCAACAAATAAACTGCCAATATATGATAAGTATTACATGATACAAAATACGGATTTAAAACTATTGTTTTTATCAGTGTTGCTACTATTACATCTAATATTAATAGATATAATCTTTACCCTTCAACAATGGCTTTAAGTGAAGTTTATAATTAACAATCATTATTTAAAAATAATTTTCTTTTTAAATTATTAAAAATAATTAAATTATTTCTATTAGCATTTCTATGTAGCATTTAACAACATACAAAGAGTTTAAGAAGAATACGTTGTGAGCAAATTTTATCAGGAACAAGTTGTTTACAGAGTTGGAATTGCTGATACTGATTACATCTGTCTCTTTAGTATATAATGTTTATACAATAACAAATAATAAAAGCAAACAATGGCAAGAAATATACTATTATTAATATTATATTATATATATAGAGATACATTTTATGCTGATACATCTGTCACTTTTTTAAATATGACTGACAAACAATTAATCATCATGCTATATTATATTATAGACTAAACGTGTTTGGCAATAAACACTGACATGCATAAGAAAAATACTGTGTACCACATAAGGTACATATCTCATACATGTACTGTGTGTGAGGATACTGTGTTCATTTACTTTTTAATGTGATTAAAGGAACTACTGAATTTTGGGATGGATTATCATAGTCTGTAAGTTAACACTTTGCGGACATTCAAAAAAGGGCACTATCAGTAACCTCTAGCTTTGGAATTAAAGCACTGACTATTTACAGTTTATAAAGTTGATAGGACTAAAGGGACCTTAGCTACATATTCTGTACTCTAGCTGATGAATTAGATTTGAAAAAGATACAAAAATGATAGGAACTGCACTTGCAGCTACACCAAAAATTGTAAACAATGGGTGGGCAGTTTGATAAGAGAATTGATCCTGCGCATTGGTTTATAAGAAAAGATAAAATTAGGGTCTACAACTCTCTCATCACAAATAAACAGTGGAAATACTGTGATCTTGTGGAAAGTAATGGTGTACAAGGAGCGTATAGCATGTTGGCTAGCTAATCAGACTGACTGGATATATTTCATCTGGTGTCTAACCAGATGTTACAAAAATGTTTCTATGAAAATAATATAAAATTTTACACGCGTTGTTTCTTGTGAGTGAAGAACCATTAGCTACCCACAAGCAGCTGAAAAGGATTTTAAGCTGACAGTGACCGTTCTAGCCTAGCGCCAGGGCAGATCCTTCTCAGAAGCCTACATATTTAAAACAATTTTAAAGTTTGTACTATTTGTTATTATTTGTCACTAGAATTTACTTTTTTATGACTAATTATTAGTGTTATTTCCACCTATATGATGGCCACTAACATTACTTTGGGGAAAAAATTAATACCGTGTGTGCTCACACCCCTTTTACCATACTTGTTAACAAGAACTGAATAACTGAATCTCTCAGACTTTTCCCCATTTCCAAATATTTCATTAATATTCCCTCATCCGTCTGAAACAAGGTAGTTATGTACATAATTTTACTTGGTAAGCAGTAGATTTGATGTTACAAATCTTGTATTCAAGAACTAGCTACTCTTATGCCGCAAATAACATAATGAAAAGTACAGTTTAAAGAGGGGATTGAAAACTTATATACCAACATTAACGTGCCATTTTGGTTTAACTGTATTACAAACAGAAATACATCTCCAATAAGAGATTATGAACCCATAAATTTATCCCAGTTTTATCTGCCACAAAATGAAGAAATAATCATCACAACAAAAAGTTTTATGAAGTTATGCTTTACTTGCAACACTTTCTTTTTTCTTGACGCATTCAAAAGTTTATCACAGTGCTGAATTTGGCACAGCCTCAACTTGAAAAAAGGTACAATGTCAAGGTCAAGAAAGCATTCTGCTCTTGAATTATTCATATTAAACCTCTAGTTAAAAACTACACAATGAACAGCATACACTATACTTGCTGAACTAAAAAATCCAACTGCAAGATAAATACTAAATACAATTCTCTATACTACAAACTCATCATACAATTTTTTGGTTATAGGTCTTAAATGACAAAATGTTAAAACTAAACTAACCATTATTTAGGCATGCTGTGATATTTCAGTCACCTTTCTGAAAAAGTGTTGTCAAGTCTAAACTTTTAAGAATCACTGATCTACAGAAGCAAAGCACAACATATAAGAGTTCTGATTCAATATTTTTTCAAACATCACAAAGACAATGTTTTTCTTTGTGATGGTTTCATTTTCTGATATAACTTCACAAATATACTAGCAAAGCCATTAGTACATTCTTGTCCAAAATTACATCCATTTAGTTACTATTTTTAGTGTCCTGTCTACAATCAATGTGTTAAAAATAAAATATAGGAAACGTGTTTCAAATTATATATATATATTGTACTGCTGTTAAAATGCACACAGTACATAATAGGGAGGTAATAAATTTTAAAAGAGAAAGGATGCAGATTTTGTATTGAATGTAACATATGTTTTAAAATGTAAACAAAAAACATTGGGACTATCGACTCACCCAGTCAACATAGAGGTCGATTCCTATATGATATAAAACAATATTCAGTTATATGTTATGAAAAGAATATATGAAATTGGAATGAATGTTATAAGAAGAGTAAAGAGTAATAAAATTATAATTTAATAAATAACAAATAGAATTACGAATATTAGAGGTAAAATAAAGATGTTTAATAAGAAACAGAAAAATTATATATGTTTAATAGGTATATGATAAACAGATGTAAAGAAATTAGGGAATTATCAAAGGGGCAATTTTGTAAATTGTTAAAAAATTGTATCGTATAGTGATGAAGGAAATTTTTATTTGTCTATTTTTATTTTTAATAAGAGTAACATCAGGAGTCTTAAATTATATTCAATAAGAGTAACGTTATAACTCTAATGTTATTTTCAATAAGAGTAACATGAAGAGTCTAATTTAATATCTAATGGTAACAGCATGAAGAGTCTAAAATTATATCTATAAGAGTAGCTTGAAGAGTCTAAATTCATAAAATAACATTTGTACATCATCAAGTTAATGTAACATGGAAAAGAAAATACAGTAAAGGAATTTAATTTGTGATACCAGAGTTTTGATTATAATATTTAATAAATAAATAATATTACGAGAAATATAACAATATCCTTAACAGAACGACGATAAAAGAGGGAAATCCTGGTCTGAAGAAGATTTTAAGTGGCCATAAAGGATAATTAAGTGTTCCGAGGAGACATCTGTAATGCAGTCGTCCTGGAGAGCGGCATTCAGCGGTGAGATCAATAAGAAATTTGTGTGAAGGAACAGATTGCCAAGCCTAATATTGCTTTTGAAAAAAGGTAAACAACAACCAGAAGTGAACCCGTGGCAGCTGGAAGAATTCAGAGTCGGTCAAGTTACATTAGTCTGGTATTCATTTATTTTTTTTACATGGTTAATTCTCAAAATACTACATATTAACTGAATTTGGTTTGGTTTAAAGAAAAGAAAATATTAGATACAATCGTAAATACGATCAAACAGCTTAATAATCATAAACCCTGAGAGACAGAGTTTCTTTACATGTACTGGTAAACAAAAAAACATAATAACAGTAGGTACATTTCTTAATTATATTATACTATTAAATAATTACAAGAATCATAATAAAAAAATAACAGTTCATTAAATGGCTGATCCACCGTGGAGCAGATCTTAATTACAATACCTGTAATTAATTACAGTACATAAATGACACAACCAACGTGGTGCATACAATAAATATTATTATATCAGAAAATAAGTACAGCACAATATATATATTACATTTAATATTTATAAATAAATTTACTTCAAGATATACCTTTTTTTTCCCTTATTAGGAACATGATTTGGGTACCATCTTGTACCCATCCTCAGCCTTCCGGTTTTTGTGTCTGGTGAAGTACATATGTGTTGTTGGTTGACTATTATTATTGTGGCTTCCTGTTGGCTTCTGGTACTTCAAATTGGTTTTATTGTGTGTGACTGTGGTGTATGTGTTAGCTTTTTGTGTATTTTCGATGTTGAGTGCTTTGAATATTGTGTCATGTTTTGTATTGATTTGTATTTGTTCAGAACCTGAATATAACACAATAAAACCAATTTGAAGTACCAGAAGCCAACAGGAAGCCACAATAATAATAGTCAACCAACAACACATATGTACTTCACCAGACACAAAAACCGTAAGGCTGAGGATGGGTACAAGATGGTACCCGAAACATGTTCCTAATAAGGAAAAAAAAAGGTATATCTTGAAGTAAATTTATTTATAATATTAAATGTATTATATACAATATACATCAAGAAACGGACTGTAGCAGAAAGTGATTGAATATATATTGAAACGTAACGTATAGGGAGAGGAGAGGAGAGAGTTATGCCCCGCGTTGAGATCTCCAATATGAAACGTAACGTATTTATTCGAGTAGAGAGTAGTGTGAGAGATGTGTCTGTTCTTGTGGAAAAAATAAAAAAATATTTTATTTGATTTGTTGCCTATTACGAAATCTCAAGTAAAGAGAGAGGAGAGGAGAGAGTGTGCTTCTCTTCAAGTATCGTCTGTAATGTTTGTTTAGGTTTACGATCGATTTTGACCTCGATCGGCTGGTTGTAGGTTAGTCTTCCCTCACTCACTGGCTATGAAGTTCAGTTCCCCCGTATATCCCCACTCTTCACTGTTACCTATAAAATTTCTTAATATGATATTATTTTACAAATAACAACTCCTTTTATTTCAATCAATTATATTTATTCTCATTTGTTTATTCAGGGTCAGTTAATCGACTTACATGTCGAACTACACTAATGCCGGGTCGACTCTCTTACTAAACTCGATAGGGAAATATTTTAGTTTTTATAATTATTGTTTTCTCAGGTCTTGCCTATTTTGCCTATACGCTTAGTACAATTAATAACATGGTTTAATTATAATAACAAACATAGTCTTTGACATTAAAAAATGAATACAATTAACTACTGTCAAGGCCTTCACTAATATCTCATTCTGAGATGAGACCTTTACCCTAACTTACTGTCAACTCTGTTTACGGTTTTCTCTTTAAAAAGAAATAACATGAACTAATACAGTTAACACTTCACTGACAAATACTGTATTTATATAATTGCTTGTTTTGCACCGACATTCTGTTCGCCTGGTGCCTGTTTTGTTTTCACTTAGGGTCATTGGATGGATCATGAATCTTTACAGTCTATTCTGCTTAATTAATGATTATTATTGTTCCCCACTCTTCTCACACTAACACACTTCTCACAGGTTTATATTTTATAATTTAGAGTACATTGTAATTATTTATTACACTTTTGCATTGTACTTTTATTTTTACATTTTATGACATGGTTAATGGTTTATTAACCATGGTTTATTTTATTTTACTTGGTTGAATATGTGAGTTTAAACATTCTGACCTCTGGTTAGGTAAGCTATTTTGTTATTTAAGATAGGGTTCCCATTATGTCGCGTTACAATATATATATTGTGACAGGACGAATAGTCACAATATGACAACCGTCACATATACGTATAGCAAAATAGAAAGTACAGTGCATAAAGCAATGCTCTGCTTAGTATAATAAGAAACAATGTAGAAGATTAAGTAAATAGAGTTAAGAAAGTATAATAATAAGAATTGTGTATCAATATTTCAAATGTAAAAACAGTTTAAAAAGAACCTATCAGAGCGTGAACAACAACCCGTGACAGTTGATAAACCAATAAGGGTAGAGTGTCATTAAACTAGTGGGAAAATACAGGGCGACGTCGCTAACGCGCTCAAAGCACTTCAGTCTGCATTAAACCACCGGTTCGAGTAGTCCGCTTTAAAACACTAGTTCGGAAAGTCTATGGTAAACAACCAGTCCGAGTAGTTGCAGTAAAACACTAGTACGGAACATCAGTTTTGAATTACTAGCCCGAGCAGTGCGTAGTGAGTAAAATCACGCGACAAATTAAACCTAAAAACACTCGAACTTAACGTGAAAGCGACTCCGTTCAAATAAATCAACAACAGCGTGAAAATAGCATCTGAACGTAAAAATTCCACAACAGGGAGCTGAGGATATATCCACATCAGAGAGGCTGTTCACACCAGAATCCAGGGAAGCTGAGAACACTCCACATCAGGGAAGCTGTACACATATCCACACCATGGAGATTGGATGAACAAGAAGAGGAACAATTGGAACATTCAAACCCAGAAACGCCCATGAGATAGACGCCGGAGCTACAGTAACAAGTAGAGTATTAAAGATTTATGTTTGAATTCAAAAAGACAGTAAATAAGAAAGATAACAATTTCAGAGACTATAAAAAACAAATGTATGTAATTAGTAAAGTAAGATAACAGAGCAAATTGAAGTAGAGTCATTTAAAGAGTTAAAGTAAATAAAAAAAAAGAACATTAAACACAATTCTTATAATAACTAAAGAGTTAGAAATAATTATTTCAAAAATAACACCCATCCATCACATTCTCACACACAGGTCTACAGAATATAAGTATAGCAGAGAAGTAAAAGTAAATTCAGTTAAGTTAAGTCTAATTAAAATTGCATTGATCTTTGTGTGTGTAAACTGAACAGTATTAATACACGCTGTTGCCAAAAATTGGCGATATCAGTAAAACACACCAACAAAGTCCAGTTGCAATATATATACATACACAAACACTTTTTGCTACAGTCTGTTTCTTGATGTATATAATATATTTAATATTTATAACGAATTTACCTCAAGATATGTTTTCCTTGTTAGGAACATGTTTCGGGAAGCATTGTGTTCCCATCTTCAGCCTTCCTGATTTTGAGTCTACAAGTACACACAAGTACTTCACTAGACTCAAAATCAGGAAGGCTGAAAATGGGAACACAATGCTTCCTGAAACATGTTCCTAACAAGGAAAACATATCTTGAGGTAAATTCATTATAAATATTAAATATAATATATATATATGTGTGTGTGTGTGTGTGTGTGTGTGTGTTTTAATATATGAAGCCTCTGTTACTATGTTAACAAATTTGTGAAATATTTTAGTGTCACTGTCCAGATCAGGAATACCCCACATGCAGCCCCAAGGTAGTTTTGTGCAGTCCTCTATAAGAATGATGTAAAAAATAAATGTCAGAAGAAAATAAGATTTCTATCTACTTGTTGTTTAAACTACAATACAAATTTGTATTTATGCGTAAACTTTAAAATTTAAACTATACGCATAGTGGCGTATTTGCAGTCAAATAAAACACACAAGTCTACTGCTCTAGATATAAATTAATGTACAGTCTTTTTTCACACAGACTTGTAAGTAAAAAAAACTTTTTTTGTTGGAAACTATGTTTTATTGACATTATTATTAATTCCAAACAATCTACAATGTAGTATCGTCTGTGGTAAAGCTTGTATTTATTTATTCTGAAAAAATGTTGATCTGTGTCTTCAATGCATACCATTCCTCAAAGTGCTTCCAATAGTGCATATACTGTACAAAATAATTTTGTTGTAAATCTACCTACCCAGATACAGTGGAACCTCGATATAACACCCCTGTGATAAAATGCGACCCTTGATATAACACTCATTTTTGACAGTCCTGGCAAATTAAATAGTTAAACATGGGACCTTTATATAAAGCGACCCTCGATATAAGGTGCTTTTTGGCCGGTCCGCAGAAGAGCATTATATCAAGGTTTCACTGTATGTAGCAGAAAATATTTATTATTTTTGTAAAAGTATTTTTTGTAGCAGTTCGAAACTGTATTGTATTTGTTTGAATGGAATAACCTTTCTTTTGTTAATGCAGCATAAACATGCAGATGCATACACAAGTTTATTTTCTGTGATACGTACATTGGAATATGACAAAATGTAAAATGTAAGTTGGGTAAGTAAAGAGTAGCTCCAAATCTCATCACATTATTGCTATAATCATGAATTTCACCAACACATAATTTTTCTGTCATCACTATTAGCTCTGGGTGACTTTTAGCTGTTTCCTAAACTAAAATCTACAATAATGTTAACTGATTTTGGAAATGTGGACAAGATAAAGAAGAAAATGGTAAGACAAATTACAAAATGCAGATAATCCCTAGGTCCTTCCAACCTTTTCTCGTCAGGGACCCATTTGCCATTTGATTTCTTGTCAATTATGGGGTTGTATGGAATGAGGTACGCTGCATCTGTGATATTAGATTTAAAATAGTCTCCACTTTCTTGAGTCTCGCAAGAGCAAATAATCTCATTCAAATATAAACAATATGTGGGATTAGAACCAAAGTAACATAACATCCATGTATTTTAGTTTGTACCCTAAAAATCCCCACAGTAACAATTCTTTTCGTGTGGGAAGTCTTCAGTAACATTTTCAGATAGACCCTTCCCAGCAATTACCTCAAGTTGTAGAACAAATTACAATTCCTATTGGTTTTATGATAACTACTAACAAGTATTAAAAATGTACAAGATTTTATGTTACTATTAACAATACAAGAATGTTTGTGTTCCCACATTACATATTTCCTCCAGACTTGGCATAACACAAACTCCTATGAAAAAAATTATTAAATACCTTTAGCATACAGGGACTGTGATGAGAATTCTCCTTATATATGATCAGCATGTTACACAATTCAGAGGTAAGCCTACAGTCTTGGTTCCATAAAAACAGCATAACTATATACAGTATGCGTATTAAAGTGTCCAGTTCTATAACACAATTATCAATTTAGAGATATAGTTAAACATATAGGAAATATGTACTTTAATGTTAAAATTTACAAAATAAAAGTAAACACAGCATGTAAACTACTGTTATACCATAATGAAATCTGGAACATACGACAGTCACCTATGTAACTGATTTACAGTAATTAATCTCAATGGGCATCATGACTCTTGTACACATATATTATACTCTATTGAGATTTTAGAGTAGATGAGTACAAAGGAAAATGAATCTGCTGATGTTAATGCGAATAAGATTAGTGGAGCCCAACGAGACCAAAACACACATCATACTTACTTAAACACAAAACACAGACATTGTTACTTAAGAACAAGTCAATTGTAGTTTGGAAAATAAAGAATAATAGCACAAATATCTCAATCAATACAGAATGAAAATGTAAGATTACTACTAACGATAAAACATCTCTTATTTTTTGCTTTACGGGTGACATGGGCATAGACAAAGAAATGAGTTGTATGGTAAGCTTACTACAACTCAACTTTCAGTAAATGGGCTACATTGAAAATCAACATTACATGCTGAATCAAGTGTATAGATGTGAAATTATTAAAACAGAGTTAAAATATACCTTCATTTCCATTTCACACATAAACAATTACTGGCTGCAGATACCGTAACTAGTGGCTGATGACATGTACTAGCCATGCAACCGTCACACTAAACACAAAAAGCCACGCGGTATGCCTTGGTCCTTTATGGACTGTTGAGCAGAAGTTTATTTATTTATTATTATTATATAAACAATTAAAATAGAGAAACAATTAAAGTTTAATACATTTGAAAAAAATGACTCAGTTATTTCTATAGCAAATATGTGAAAATGAATACACATACAAATTACAAAAATGCATACATTAAAAAAAAATTGAAATGACTTAATAATTGAAAACAATTTGAAATATACTGTTCACTACAAGCAATTCAAAAGCATACATTAACATCCCTGATGAAGGCTAACCTGCCTAAAATGCACACTTGTATCATAAAGTATATTGGAACATTACTATTCAAATATTCACTGTAGTAACACTGCATAACATTGCTATGAAACATTTTCTTAGTATTTAATTATCACAAATACTAGTTACCACAAATAAATCTAGTATAGTACTAGTACACTAACATACTACTGGTGTACTAGTATACTATACTAAGAATAAACATAGGTGTGTGGTTGCTCAGTACTTCCATCTCTTCCTCACCTCGTCCAACTTTGAAGCTAATAGGTAACAGCATATGTATACTGCGTACAACACTGTACAGTGTATATGGAGAGTACATCAAAGGATGTGGAAGGGATTATGTGCACAAGAACTCTTCATCAATCAATATATTTCATCCACACTATAGCAGTGTATGGTAGAACTATTTGTCTTGGTGCTGTGTGTGTGCACGCACACGCACATGCATGAAAATAGTGTAAGAAGATATGGAGACTTTGCAACAGAAAAATTCATAACAACCAGTACAGAAAAAAACAGGAGGGTGACTTTCTATGCCCAACCTTACCTGGTATTTCAGATTTGGGTTAAGGTGTTACATCAGGATATGCTATCAATTTCTTACAATGGAATATAAAATATTAAAAGAAATTCATATTATTTTTTCGATGTTCACAACTGTAGTTTCAGCACACACACACACACACACACACACACACACACACACACACACACACACACACACACACACACACACTTCATAGGTTAATATTTATTTACAGCTTAAGTTTATCAGTTAATATACACAATCACAAATCATTTAAAACAAAAGCTCATAATGTCTTGCAAAATTAACATACATCTTTACAAAAATAATTTTTCTGATTGTCAGCCATGAGGTATGGGTAGACAAAGGGAGAACTTGAGTATATACTGTGATTGAGGTAATCATTACAAATGCAAATGCACTTTACAAAATACTTTATACAAAAGAGACAATATTCAATTCTTTATACATATTATGGTAACAACAGTGACGTGTTACTCACTGTAACAACTTAACCAATACAAAACATTTCTATTTTGTTATCATTTAATGGAAACAATAAATATTTAATTACTTGAAAACCACATCTTCAGTCCTCAAAAGAAGAGAGTGCATCCTGGAGTTTATTCACAATCTGAAAACAAAACAAAAAACAAATGCTTACAAATATTTTGCTTTAAGCATTCTTATCTATTGTTTGATTTGATATAGGCATACAAAACACATGCCTGAACATACTAATGCATAAATAGTGCATACTTTTTCATAGTGACCTTCTACATTAGATGTTTTATGTATTATATAAAATACACATTTGTATCCAACACTGTGTACAAAATATGATCTTATCAACAACTGATTTTACATAAAATAAAAGTATTTCTACAGACAACAATACGATAATGTAGACCATAAGCAACTGAGAAAATGTAAATACTTCTAACAAGAGCAAGTGGTTAATAACTGAAAGCTATACTGAAAGTTTCATAAGGTTGAAGTAGAGTGTGAACAAGAATTGTGGTGTAGTTCATAAAATCCAATTCTGGATGAACCTGTAAGTTCATTAATAGCTTTGGGTGGTAGAGTGCAGAAACATGGCATGAACACAATATTTCAATAATGAAGATGAAAAAATAATGAAACTGAACATTTTCCTGCACTTGAAGAATAATATTAAAGAACTGTATATTGTAAATACAGTGGTTGCCAGTTATTGCATTCACTGAATAATATGATCAAATTAAGAACAGATTACAAAAAAAAAAATGCATGTAGTTTCACTGAAATGAAGTTTTTTCACAAAAAGCAGTACCAATAATGGAAACAGTAGTGCACTATTATTTGATTCTATTTTATGTTAATTATAGAATATATTATAACTTCATATTAAAAAAAAACTGTTTAACTGATATTTTTACTTGAAACTAACAATATGAATCTGATGACGAGACATACTGGTAGACTTACTAGTAATGACTTTAATAAAATCACCTTTTACTAATATGTATTTCCTTTTTTTTACTTAATGTTTTTTAACAGTCAATTTAAAACAGTGACTTTATCTTGTTTAAAAGGTTGAAAGATCCAGCTAGTAATAAAATATATTTCAAAATTATCTACCAAAAAATAAATGATTTGTTTTTATCACACCTAAGTTTCCTGTAAGGCTATTATGTCTAAACATTAAAACCTATAAACACACTGCTAAAACATTTCGATTGCAATGAACATTCAATTATAATCTTTACTTTTTCTCACAGTGTAATGTTATCATATAACAGAGCTGTATACTACGTAGTGGAAAAACTATGTATTTGAAACATACATATTAAAGAAACCGCAAGTAGAATGTTTACGGCATTTTAATATTTTCAAAAACTATGTGGTCTATTGATGTCACATATTGTATAATAAATTTCTGCGTGTTCACATTTCCAAAAGTTCATATATTAGAAACATCCTTTGTCCCAATTACGCTCTACTGTATTTTGTACCACACAACTGCTAAATCATAATGATGCTGGGCATTATTCCAACAAACTATGCTTAGAAGTAAGTGTGTTAATTGATAATCTATATTCGCCAGGTTCAAAATGCCACTTACTTTCTGGTAGAAGAGTACTTGCTCTGTTAAAAAACTTTTCATTGCTTTCTTAGTTTCGCTAGCTCTTTCACTATGGAAATGATTGATTTCTGCTTGTACTGCATATGAAACTACATCTGTTCGTCGATTAATTTCCTGTAGCTGTAAACTGTCCATTTTATGGTCAAACGTCAACTTCTCACATTCCTTCCTCTTCTGCAGCAAACCCTATAAGTACACACACACACGCTGCTTTACAAAAATTATAAAATAAAAGGAACAGATCCTGCAACATATTTAATTATGTCTTATTACACATAACATAATAGTAATTAATTGATAACATATTGCAATGTGACAAGCATTCCACTGCATGTGTAAAAAAGAGGTTTTATCTATTGAGGGCCAGAATAAAATTATCCAAGAACAAAGATGCAAATGCTGTATAAGATCATGTTGTTAAGGACACAGATTTAATGTATTATTGGGCATGTATGCATCAAGAATATGACATTAGATCCTATTCAGTTACATTAGTATAATGCAGAATTGTTAAAAGCATTATGAATAAGTAATGTAAACTTTAATTAAATACAATAATATTAATGCTAACAGTAGATTAAAATGGATACAAACTAATTCATAATTCAAGCCACATTACTTTGAATGTGCTCAAAAAAGGGAAGTTGCTCATTTTTACCACACGGTCTATGTCAGGGGTGTGTGACCTGGAATTTCATATACCTTATGCATTTCTTTAACCCAAAACAATGTTTTAGGTAATTCTGAACAGTACATCTCACAGAAAACTGTTTTATTTTGGGTTGTTAGCAAGTACATCATCATAATCACTAGGAAAATTTCTATATAATAGTCAGTAATTCTACATCATAATCAGTAGTTCTATATAATTTCCCTTGTTTACAGAATCAGCAAATTTGTCATGGCCTCTAAAATGGCAGCTCTTGTGACAGTACAAATCAGGGTCACAAGTAAAATGGGGTTCAGAGTTTTAATCATGTCAAAATTGGGAAATAAAACCATTTATGGAGATCAGTGGTAAAATGCGACGTTAGAAATCTCGACATGAGTTGTAAACAAGTGAGTCGACGGCTATTTTAGCTGTGCCAAGCCCGTAGAGCATTGTATTTCGACTGACGTCACGGGCCTAACCTTTGTTTATATAACATTGGAATGCAGTCAGGCGCCGACCGGCCTCAGAAATTTGCCAACGTGGAATGTTCAGCCAAGAGGGGGTATCACGTGACCCACGAATGTATTGGCTGCTCTGAGAACGAAATTGCCCTGTTTGGAACAACATCTTAACCTGGCCGGGGTGTTTGAACCACAGTCTGCAGACCAATCTCAATTTTGGTGATTAACCAGTGAAAAGTAGGCCTATATAAAACAGCATTAATTAACTTTCTGCACGTGAGCGATTCAATCATCACAAGTAACTAACAGTTTAAATAGTGTTCATGAATATTATCGAAGAAATCAGTAGAACGACCAATAGTGCCTCATAATGGATAACCCTTCCAGATAAGTACACTAAGACCTAGGCAAACTACACTACCAGTCATGGCAATATGCTCAATAGAAATTCAAACCAGTCAAATAATGAGATCTCAAAAGTAACGGGGGGGGGGTTTAAATAGAATGAATGAGTGTGTGCAAAACGGAGTACTGTTTGGCTTTTCCTTAGTTAAGTAAGGTTAATTTCATGAAAAAATAATTATGCAGGATCAGTGTTGATTTGTTAATCAAATAATGAATAGAATAAAAACCTTTGAATTTACTAAATGCAAATAAATATCACAAGTATTTCACAATGACCACGTGTTAGAAATAAATTATTGCACAGCCACCTCAATCTGTTTCCGACATCTGATTTTCGCATAATGGATTCTGGATTTTTCTGAATACAGGGAAACAAAATACATATAGTCAAGCGTTTCTTTTAAGGGCAGAGAGAAAGGAGTTGCATATGACTATACATATACTGGCGACCCAATGAGATGAGTAGTTGAAGTACAAGGTAATAAAAATATCGACCAGGTAAGTGGTATTTTGGGTGGGTAAGTTTGAAAATAAATGTAAGTAACGTTACAAATGGCGCCGCTGCCAGGATTTTCACATAAAGGTTACGCGAAATAGGCCTAAATCGAATGACCGAAAACAGAGTGAGGGACGGCGGAAGTTGAAATTTTAGGTTAAGACTTTCAAAAAACAAGTGGTCTGAAAAATTTCTGTATAATAAAAGTAAACACTCCTTAATTATCTCAATATTAAATTAAACTATAATAGACAGTTTAACACTTTGAGTGCTAACTCCGTCAATTGACGGACTAGCGAAACTTTCGTATAATGCTAACTCCATCAATTGATGGAGTCGTGTTTTCAATGCCTTTATACAGGTTAGTCATTCATATGACAGTTTAGCAGCACCAAACAGAGATGGTAATGCACAAGCAGTTCACATTTTTACCGCTAGATCTTGTATGCAGCCACATAATAGTCAACAGTTTGAGTTGAACCCAGTCGTTGCATTACATAATGCATAAGGTAGCATTATGTATAAACCCTTGTTTTAAATTATTTAATTAAAAAAAAAAACCTATAAAGTGTGAATTTATTACATACTATATACATATCTTTTTAATTAAATTGAATAAAGTGTTAAAACTAAGTGTAATTGATTAATAAAATTGTAAGTTTAACATGGCCAAGTATTTAAAATTTTCAATAACAACTAAATTTGAAATTTCAGAAACAGCTTAAGCATTTTCTGTAGAATATTCACGATACAATCGCTATAAAGATGAAAGTATGACCTTTAAAATAAGGTAAGTTATATTTTTCTATCTGTTCTAGTTTATGAGTTACATAAAAATGAAAAGTATGAAAAATGGGCAGCATTCTTCGCATATTATGAGTAAAAACACACAGCACTATAAGTGTTAATTAAAAAATTGGTAAAACATGGAGAGTAATAATGAGGGAGTCAGCTTGGCTGACTTAACCGTCATTAATGAAATAAAAACACAGTCAACTATTGTAGTAAATACAGAGAGTAGTTTTACCGAATCTAACATAATGGATGACGTAATTCAGTTAACGCCAATCCAAAGTAAGAAATCATCTGATGAGGACAATATAATGAGTAACACCGTAACAGAGTTTACTCCCATAATAACTAAAATAAACGAAAAATCATATAGCTGATATGATGAACTTTATGAAAACAATGTCTGATAATATGAATAGTCGTTTTGATGTAAATGACACTAAATTTATTGAAGTGAAAAGTAATTTCACAGAAACAGAGTGTAAAGTTCAATGAATTAAACAGTAAATTAAATAAACAAAACAGTAAGTTCGATGTAAAGTTCAATGAACTAAGTAGTAATATTAACGAAGTAAATACTCGATTCAAGGGAGTAAAGAGTGATATAAACGAAATTAATGAAAGTTGTAATAATGCCATAAAACAAATGAAAGATGACATAAATGAAATTAGAAAGAAAAAAGTGAGGAGAGAAAGTGAATTAAAACAGGTAAGTGATTGAGAACAAATCAGAACATAAATAATGGAGGAATAGTTGACAAGGTAAGTGGGGGTGTTAATGTAGGTGAAGATTATATTGGTGAAATAATGTTAAATAAGAATAATGGTGATATAGTTGAAAATGGGGTATCTAAAAATGATACATTGAGCAATAGTAGTAATGATGAGATTATAATGGGAGTTGAGGTTAGTAGTGATGGGGTGGTAATGGGTGTTGATGAGCTTGAAAGAGAGAAATCTCGACGTGAGTTGTAAACAAGTGAGTCGACGGCTATTTTTAGCTGTGCCAAGCCCGTAGAGCATTGTATTTCAACTGACGTCAAGGGCCTAACCCTTGTTTATATAACATTGGAATGCAGTTACCACCCTCACAGCTTAGAGCTAGCAAGATAGGTGTAATTCACTAATACTAAGCTCTTAACTCTTGCTTTGATGGCGACTCTTAAAATTATCTTAGGGTATCAAAATGATTATTAACACAATTTGAATTGAATGAATCCTAAGTTTAATAAACTATTCATTGACACATTACAAATTTACATACAATCTTAAAATGATTTACAATATTGAATTTTTTAGCTTCTCATCAATTCTCATTTGAAAGTAGGTTCTTAGACAGATTGAATTGCCAATAGTAATAGATTTAACAAAAGATACATGAATTATTATGAGTTTTAATGTTCAAATTTGTTTTACTTGTTTGTTGAATTCAGTTTGTGTTGGTGATTCCTTCCCTCGGAGTCTGCGATCCTGGAGCTTTGCGTTCGTCGGCGATTCGGATGATCCTGTTGTCAACCCTCGTTGACAGTAACACTTTAATTACCTAGGTTTCACTTTCACTACACAGCTCACATCTACTTACTACTACTACTGATTTAGAATGTAATTAGTGTATAACTACTATTTATTCTGACACCTTAGTAAATATGTTGATGTCGTGATAATGTTCATGGTATAGCTCAGTTAGTTCCTTGATGAACTCCATCATCAGGAAATCGCTGGATCCATTAAATTTGATTTCTTTTATCTGCTCGTTGACAACGCTTCGGGGGACAGGTGACACGTTTACCAATCTTCGTCCGAACATCGCTTTGTAACTGCTGCAACTTGAGGTTCGTTTCGCCCGAATGGTTATCCATTTTGCTTTCTAACTCTTTTAATTTATCTGCACCTATTTTGTGAGCAGCAATACTTTCGTCACAACGTTTATTGGTCGCTATTACTTTTTTGTTTATAATTTTAATGTCACTACTAAGCTTATCGTCTATTTCCTTCAGTAATTTTTCATTATCACTAAACTTATTATTAATTTCATCCTTAATAGTACTAATCTCTTCATCTATCATAGTTTTGGTGTCTATTTTAAATTGTTGCAAAATTTCATTGTTTTCCTTTTTGAATTCACTGAGTTGTGTGGCTATTTCGTCTCTTAAGACCTGGTTTTGTTGTGTATTCTGTTGTGATAGTTGTTGTAACTGTTCTGAATTTTGTGATTGTTTCGATATTTGCTCTTGTAATTGTGTTGACAGTCGTTCTTGCAATTGTTTCGTCTATTGTGATTGTTCTAACTTCTGTTCACGCATTTGTTTTTGTAATAATTTTGTTTGCTTTATCATCTGTTATGACAATTTTATTGTTGTAGTAATGCATACATATCCAGTTCTTTAGGTGTTTCTGTTGTTGTTTTTTGTGCTAATCTCGGTCTAACCTCGTGTTGTATCTCTGGTGTTATTTCTGGTGTTTCTACTTCTTCGTGGTCCTGTCCCCGCGTCCTTGACTCTTGATCCTCCACTGTTAATTGAGCAAGTGTATGTTGATCCCCTAACTGGTTGTTAATATCAAACTCCCCTTCGCTATTCTGAGTTCTCTCTGTTTTTGTATTCATGTTGTCGTTTATTTTGTTTGTGTTGTTCTGTATGTATTTCGTTTGTCTACTTTTGCTTCGTGTGATCATACAAAATTATTCTTATTCTCTACGTTTCTTATTCTACTTTTCTTATACTCTATTTGCAATTCAATTGTCTGTTTAGCTTACAAATTAAGCCGTGCAATGGGCTCCAAATACTACCTAGCGTAGGATTTGGTCTTTATAAGCTCCACGGTCTTGGGCGCCAAATACCACCCTCGCAGCTTAGAGCTACCAAAAGATAGGTGTAATTCACTAATACTAAACTCTCAACTCTTGCTTTGATGGCGACTCTTAAAATTATCTCAGGGTATCAAAATGATTATTAACACAATTTGAATTGAATGAATCCTAAGTTTAATAAACTATTCATTGACACATTACAAATTTACATACAATCTTAAAATGATTCACAATATTGAATTTTTTAGCTTCTCATCAATTCTCATTTGAAAGTAGGTTCTTAGACAGATTGAATTGCCAATAGCAATAGATTTAACAAAAGATGCATGAATTATTATGAGTTTTAATGTTCAAATTTGTTTTACTTGTTTGTTGAATTCCGTTTGTGTTGGTGATTCCTTCCCTCGGAGTCTGCGATTCTGGAGCTTTGCGTTCGTCGGCGATTCGGACGATCCTGTTGTCGACCCTCGTTGACACTAACACTTTAATTACCTAGGTTTCACTTTCACTACACAGCTCACATCTATTTACTGATTTAGAATATAATTAGTGTATAACTACTATTTATTCTGACACCTTAGTAAATACGTTATTAAGCTAAGTGCTCACAATACCAGTAATTCATACCGAATACACTTCAACACTTCATAACTTCCCGATTCACGTGGTAGATTATCTTTGATGTGGATTTCGATAGTTTATCGCCAAGTTACAGTATATTTATCACAATGATTACTTTGATTTAGTATTACCGTACCCGTTGATTGATTTATCGACTGCTTTTTTTCTTGCACAACGGTTCTCCGGCACGTTCTTTTGAATTTACTTCTTTAGTTTTATAATATTACTAAATATTACTCTGACTTATTATATTTCTTCCATTGCAATAACGGTTTTAATACTATTAATGCACGATATGAATATTGAACTCGTACTATCGCAAGTTTAGTTATAAAAAAAAATCTTCGTCGACTTAATACGCGGTGATGAGTCTGATAGCTGTAATGTTCTCCGTAGACTCCCAACAAATTTTCGAACTAAGTTTTTTATATACACACACAATCCTTACCCACACTCAATATTTACAAATCGCGTTCCCATTGGTTTCAAGTACCACGATATTTGATTTCCTCCAATCCAACTAGCTAATTTCACCCACTAAAAAAATGACGCTTTCTTTCATTTGCCAAAAAACAGCGCATGCCAAACTTATACAAACAAGTGGGGAGACACGCTACCTTATGCTTTCTCGCTCTAACCTCTCACTATATTTCTAACAGACTGTATTGTCTGAACACTCAGCTTTCTCTCGCTTTCACTTAAACTTTATTGCTTTTTTAGTACAATATATTATTATGATTCTTCACCCTGTACGTGACTTGATGTATGTTTTCTCCCCGTCAGACAGTCGCCTCGACAAGGGTGTGTTCTTTTGAAGAACACCGCTAGGCTTGCTGCTAACAGTACTTCAACTCAACGTTACTTGCATGTCTTAGTCTAATAAACAATTACTAATCATTATTCTATATAAAATCTGAGTAACATTCAATTTTAACGTTATATTTGTCCCCCAATAGAATCGTATAAGATTTATGGTAGAAAATTGATGAGGATCCTATTGCTGTGTCCTTCAAATGGATCTTATTACATTTATTTAACCCCTTTACAATGTTTTTTAAATTCTTACACCTATTACATTCATATTACGTTAATTATATATCTACAAGTCAATTTTATTTACATATACTACGGTACATTTAGTAATTTCTTTTATTACTCCATTCTCTACCCTTTACATCCATCAGCTGTTTACATTGTCATTGGGCCCACAGTTTGTTTACAAACAGAACCCTCAACTGGTTTGTGCTACCTGCTTGTCAAAAGCTACATACTGCTTTGGGTCCCATGTCCCGCTATTCATGACATAGTTACAAACAAATACTTTCCCTTGATATTACCTACTTTCTTATACACATAATCTATTTGAAAGCTTATCCTATACATACAATACAATGTTAATTAATTAGCCTTTCGACATTTTGTCAATTCAGTCTTATTAAAATTTACTTATAAGTTATTACATATACATCTGTGAAAGTTGTTCTTACAATCTGTTTATTAATCTTTTGTTTTTTTAAAACCTTTTGTCTCTGTGTAATGTGTGTTAAATTTCATAATATGGTTTGAGCTGTCTGATATTAAACTTTCCTCGAATCTTTCCGGGCTGTTGAATGTCTTCGAGTTGGTACGTAGCCATTCCGACTTCCTTACAGATCTTATATGGACCTTCGAAAATATTACAAAATTTTCCAATTACCTTTTTATTTAAATCTGACATTGGGTATGCTCGTAATAACACTTTGTCACCTACCTGAAACTTTCGTAATTTTATTGGCTAAATTGTTCTGTCCGTTTTCTACCCTTCTCCTTAATTCTTAAATAAATATTTTTGTAGTCAACTGGCTGATTTGCTGGTACCATTTCACTATCTACGTACTTGGCCCAATCACGCTCTGGTTTTCTTCACCATTGAGCTTCGTATGGCGTTGTTTCAATGGTCTCGTGATATGTCTGATTGATACACGCTTCAATTAGTCCTAAATATCTAGCCCACTTAGAGCGTCTTTCTGACATTACCGCCCGAAACATGTTTCCTAATTGTCGATTTATTCGCTCTGCCAAGTTGGTGCAAGGATTTCGTATGGCGGTAAATTTCGGTTTAATGCGTAGTTGCTGTAATGTGGTTATCCATTTCTGACTTGTAAACTGCGTTCCATTATCAGACAATATTACGACTGGTTTACCGATTTCTTCGCAGTACAGTTTTATTTTATTTATGGTGACTGTGGTGGTAGCCTTTTTTAACTGGTAGAGTTTTACGAATTTAGTGAAGTTATCCACCATAATTAGTATATATCTGACACCGCCTGTTGATGTTGGTAAAGGGCCATAATAGTCGATGCTAACTAATTCTCGCTTCGACTTAGGAATGACAAGTTTGGTCTCTCCCAGCATCCTTTGATAATAGTCTTTACTCTTCTGACATGTCTGACAAGTTTTTATAACATGTTCCGTAATCTTGTTGATGGAGTCTCCCGTGAAATACTCTTTGAATAACTGGTAGGTACGTTGGTTCCCTACGTGACTATAGGTGTTGTGTAGCTCGTAAATCAACGTTCGGCTCAGCTCCGCTGTGTAACGGGACAAATTTTGAGGGATTTTTATTTTATTAATTTTTGGGGACTTGTTATAAAATAATTAAAATTTAATTTCCATCTGTGTGGCCAGCCCACGTGTTTGAATAAAAGCAGTGCGCTAACCAAGGAACAATATGCAGTAACAGTTGTGTAACCTTTACAAAAGAATGTGCGAGGCATCGATTCTAAGAACTTTATGTTTGTGTAACACCTGCGCCCAAACGCACCACCCCAACATGTGCGCAGACGACGCCACGGTAGTAAAACTCAAAATGGCTTAGAGACGAAAGTTTGGACGCACATGGTCTCAAAACGACGGATGTAAGTCTAAGCCCAACCTCTTTTGTGACGTCAACCAGTGCTTACCGAATGTCATCCACGTCAAACACACAAAAAACCACGTGTGTTGAATGTGACACAACAGTGGCGATGAAATAGAAGGCATTGCTTTCCACCTTGTGAGACTGCAATCTAGTAGAAAGTGAGCGTAGAGACGCTCTCCCCAGTTCGTTACAGACGTTCGCCTACGCAGGCGGTTCACCAAACAGGGCTCATACAAAAATAACAGTTTTCTAAATTAAAACTAAGGGCAGTGAATAAATAATGATGAAGTGCGGCTAGTTTGATAAAAGAAGAAGAACCAAGATACACTATTTGGGGACACACAACTAAATCGAAAGAAATGAGAGGCCACGAGTTCGGGGGGGGGGGGACCACACGTTGCCGGCTGGGGTATTATGTAATTTGTTAAATTTGTTAATTAAATAATAATGGTGAGGGGATAAATAAAGTGTGAATGCGAGAATGTGCAGGCTGGGCTGTCTGTATGAGTATAAGGTAAGATGATAGAATAAGTTTATAGTTATATTGTTGTGATCAGGGAGTGGATCACAGAAATTTATTAGGTATGTATTTCAAATGTTAATTTTGGAGAAAGAATCCTTTTAAAGTTACCAAAGTTCAAACAATAAAAAATTAAATTTTTTAATTCTCTTCAAAAATGAGTTGTGTAAGTGATTTGTTTAACCTGTAAACCATGCTTGTGTCTACGTTCGTGTGACAGAATCCTGGCCCAAGAAAACTCTTTCACAGGTAGGTGGAATTAAATAAATTATGTATTTGTATTTGTAATAGAAAATAAACTTCACAGTTGGCGCCCGAACAGGGACCTTATTTATTTTCAATAAACGAAACTTCACAGTTGGCGCAGCCGAAAGGGACCGTTTTTATGAATTAAAAAGTTAATATAAAAACCACACCTACGAATAAGATGCAAGTATGGTTGAAGGTTAAATAACTGTAAGTAACAATTATGTAAGGTACGTAAGTCTAAGAGCAGTATATGTAAATTAAGAAAATCAGTAAATTTACAATTTAAAATGGCAGGTAACGAAAGCAATATAAATGAAACAACTAGTGTCGAAAATTGTGATGATTCGAATGTTATGAATAATGTTGAAATCCACTTACATAATTAATCACTTACATGAATTAAATGAATAATTAATCACTTACATAAATATAAATATATAATTCAATTCCACCTACCTGCAAAGATTCTATCTGGGTCCAAGATCCGGTCACACGAACGTAAGATGCAAACATGGTTTACGGGTTTTTGTAATAATGTACTCTACTCATTATTTGAAGAGAATTAACATTTTTTAATAAGCAATTATTTCAAGGTTGTACTATTAGTTTTCCAATAAAATTTTTCAAATTAACTTAAAATTTTCATACATTTTGGTAATACGTTTTATATGGGCATAATTAAATTATAGAACTTACAACTATGAAGACTGCCCAGTCTGCTCCCTCTCTCTCTCTCACATTCTTATTAAAAAAACCCCGTTATTTAGATATGTACCCCATGCCTATAGAAATTGAAAACATATACCCCACGCCGGCACGAGGCGTCCGCGCAACCTCGATTTATTCCATGTATAACTTCATAGACGTCCAACAAACAAAATACAGGTTGATGTCCTTTCGTTGACCTCACATCACTGTCACATGATTGTTAATGGAAACTCACGTTTTAATATTTGAACTTATAAAATTTTGACGAGCCCCTTGGGGCAGTACCTGGCCAGGCACAGTCTCTAGGCGAACTGGGCAGAGCGGCTATATGTTCACGGCCAACTGGATTACGTCTTTTTAGATGGAAGACAAAGCCTTTTGTTTCGTCGCCACAGATATGTCCTATTTAACCCATGCAGTTGATTGTGTGTGGGTCTTAGCGGATATTTGTTCAGCACTGGCTGACGTCACGAGAAGGGTTGGACTTAGGATTCACATCCGTCACCTTGGTACATGTGCTCGGAAATTTTGTTTCTTAGCCATCTTTGCGTTTCACAAAACTGGCGTCGGTCCGAGCACCTGCTTGTCGGGTGCAATAGGGCGTACTGCCACACACTCGCAAAGTTCTAGGAACTAATGCTGGGTGCATTCCTTGTTAGCGATTGCACAACTGTTGAGACGTATCGTTCCTTTATTAGAACACTGTTATTACAATACAACACGTGGCCTGGTCACAGTTGGAAATTAAATTTACAAATATTTTCTATAAACCCCAAAATTTTAATAAAATGAAATCCCCTGTATTTGTCACGTTACAATACCCCCCCAATGAGAGATATTCTGCCGAAACAGAAGAAATCTCATTGCTGAAACCCCTAAGATGACCGGTGAGGAACTGGTGCCAACAACCCCCTTTTGCTCTTATACTCCATGGGTAAACGACCCCCCTGGCTCGGCGACTATGGACGCATCTGAACGAGATCACTGGACTTCTCTGTATGAGATCCCAACACCGAAAACTCGAACAGATACGCACCACAGCGCACCTCCCCTTCTAACATGCCACCCTTAAATCCAAATCCCTGGCTTATATCATGCCAGATCCTCAACCGATATGTTCCCCCTTACATGCAAACTGGGCTGCCTTTAGCAGTTACTGGGCTCACACACACACTTATTGCTACATACTATCAAAATTGGAACATTCTGCAAAATTTATTTACGTTAAAAATCACCAGCTATTTTCTTTTTAATCAAACTACAAATCCATTACCTAAATTGACGAATTCTCTTCATTAGTTTTTATTATTAAAAAATAAACAAATTGAACATTTCTTAAAATAGGAACATCCTTAACCGAACATGTGATTATACATATGCCCTAACAATACAATTCAATAAAAACACTAATAATACACATAAACCAAATTATACATTATAATCAAAATTCAAAAACATCAATTAGATGGCAGGCACAAAATCAAGAAATTTTTTTTTGTTTCAAAAAAATTTTAAATTCAAAATTTAAATTTATTAAAATATATTCTTTTTTCAATATTGAAATTATTTAAAATTATTCAAATTAATTAAAAGCAAAATTGGCTTTACTTCCTTGCCAAAACGGATTTAGTATAGAACATCACCTATCAGCTGATCAAAACTGGGTCAAGTCAAGAACCTTGACCTACATAAGTTATACCTAAGTTACATCTGAAAATACATTGAACATCTTTAAAATTCTGTCTTTCAACACAAAAACATAATAAAATAAAACATTTAAAAGAACAAAATCTTATTATAATTAACAATTAAATTGATATTTAAATTACTCAAATAAACACTTTACATTATCTTCAAACTCTATCAAAATTGTCACTGGTTTCAATCAAAATTTTATATTTTTACTATAAATCTCTTTATTTAATCATCTCCTTCTCCATTACTTTGGGTGATTTAATTATTTATAATAACTCGATTTGCCACTTGGCAGGTATACATATATCATCTTTCTCACTCTGACTCTAATACCACTAACAGCTTTAACTAATATGACACCCATCTCTGTCAAAACATCTATCAAACAATCTCTAAACCCAGCTTACTATTACTCAATTCGCATCATTCTCTCGATATACAAAAAATATTCTCTAATCCTTTGTACTTAGGATGTGTGTCCCCCCCCCCAAAAAGCTCATTCCCTTATGTTGGTTCCTGGATTCCACCTAAGGTAACCCTTTCCGGCGCCAAACGGTCCCTTCCCGTCCCAACCCTTTTGTTGCGGACTCCTACATTACACTATCCCCTATTACAAAATTACCATCCCCAAATCTCATTCTTATTACCCCACTTCAACTACAAAATAATATCATCATTTATAAACACCAATATATCACTCATTACTCTACATATATTCCCCATATCTACTGTGTCAGCATCAATACTTCTCAATATCTATTACATTAACTCACAACAACATTACATTAATTCAAAACAATATTTTTCTCTCTACTACCACTTTAACCTCAACTTTGACTGATCTATATGTCCCAACAAAATACTAATCACCCAAAAGCTATCTTTTACTTTCACAAATTATTTAAAATCTTAACTTTGTCAAATTACTTTCCCCATTATTTGAAATAGCATCTTTAACACATTAAAACATTATATTTAACATTAATTACCTTGAACATTAATAAACAACTTCACAGTGACATTTTACTACTGATCAGCTGACATTCCCAGCAAAGTGAAAACACATTTCAAAATTATACACATTCTATGAAATACATATGGTTATCAATCCTTACATCTACCATACTACACATCATTGTTTCCCCTCTTTCTGACTCTGGTACTATTGTGTAAACCGCCTGCCGGTCGGTCTAGTTATTTACTTTGTTGTACTCGTTTCAAAATTACACAAATTATATAAAACACATATTTTTTATCAATTCTTACCTCTAACACAATAAAATAATACATTTATAAAATACAGAATGAACACATTATACTGAACGTATGAACACCTATTTATCAAAGCATAATACAAGCATTTTATTAGAGCAAAATTGAGTTATCATTTTTAATTTACAAAATTTAAATTCGTTGCTCGCCGGAGCAACCCCCCAATCCACACACACTATGGTATTTTATGTTGGACTGTGACGCCCATTTGCGTTCACAAGGACTGCATAGTTGGAGGAATTGAACATCTCCTTGTCCTTGCTTCGGCCTTACATTTTAAAGATCTTAGGTATCGACATACCTTCGTTTTATAATTATGAGCCCTTAAAACGGGTCTACCACCTGGCTCTGCTGTCCCTCCTCGGACAGAGTGGCAGCCGCTGTTCCATAGTTCCGGGGATTTCCCCTAGTTTCACCCCCCTATTAATTTCTAGTATCAACCAATTTCAAGCCAGCTATGGTCAAGGGACTTGATTATGGCCATAGCTGACCGCTAGCCAAAACCACGATTAGTGCTGGTAAGGCAGTAATCGCCCGAAAAGTCAGGGAAATCAAACTTTACTTTAATGCCTGTTCTACTCGTCATTATTCTGCACGGCACGAAAGTCTATCATGGTACAATTAAGTAATTGTACAAAAAGGTGTGCCGTACATTTTCGCCATTTCGGCCTCCGATGGAGGTAACACTCACTGTTACCCCCAACCCATTCCACTATCTACTGGGGCACAGGCCACCCCAGCAATAGCACACTAATAGCTAACTTAAACCTTATATACAACATTATAATGTGACATTTTTCATTAACCATTTTATCCATCAACATTTAAATCATTCATAACTTTCTACAATCATATTTTTTTAAATTTTCAAAATTATTATTAACATTTATTCTCATCAACTTTCAGTTACTACTATTTTTTAAATTATTATCTCAAGTTGTTTTCATTATTGAAGTTAAAATTCTTTCATTTGAATTAAACATCTGTAAACATTTTATTCCATTTAATAAGTATGATAAATTTTATACTTACAGTCCATTATTCACATATTGACATACACAAAATATATACACCATACACACCAATATCTCCAAGCAACCTCTGAAACAATCAACAACAGTGTTATTTCAAATCACACACTTTAACAATTTATTACCAAATTCATATCTCATAAAATAATTTAGATCCATTAGAAAATTCAATTATATAACATTCAAATCAATCGGAATATTTAAAACATCTCAAATTATTTTAATTAAATTAATTATTGAAAATACAAGTTACATTGCTATCAGAACAATTACAATTCTTTAATTACTGTCTTCAAAATTAATTTTGTTATTTATTTATATTGCAAATATTAATATTATTATTATCACAACCATTGCTACTACATATACACATTGTTTACCTGACATCCTACCATACACACCATTAAATTCACTACACTTATTTACAATTCTTCATCATTGATTACTCAGTTATATCACACTTCAATGTACAAAGTTGCGAGGTCAAAACCACAAAACAATATATTTAAAATTGTCCATTGATTGTTTTATAGTTTACCCTCCATCGTCAAAAATTAGTCTTTGTTTCAAGTAACACTTTTCAATTTTATTGACACACATATGGCTATTTTGTGTGTCACTACCATGCAAATCAAGTTCATTCGTTTTATCACAATAATCATTAACCAAGTCAACATAATGTATCTCTGTCAAGTCTCCCTTAGTAATAATATTCAATATCGGGTTAGTTATTTTTTCATCATCAATTAAATTATTCTTGTTTAAATACACTTCTAACATTTCTTTCCACTCATCATAATCTCTCTTTAATTCATATAATTCTGTCTCTTTATCAACACACAATTCTCTATCTAACTCTCTCTCATCATAACACCATCTCATACCTTCAATATTACTCCAGACAGAGGGTATAAACTTATACAAATAAAATAAACAACTCAAATCTTCTACTAACACGGGACTCTTGCCCTTCAAAAACAACACTTGTGAACACTCTGGTTCATTACAAATAAGGGGAAATTTACCCTCTGCCCCCATTCTACCACTATATTATCTCTCCACTTTCTCTCTGACTCATAAACACACATTAACATCTCATTATTACATTCTACAACTTCATCAGTACTCTCACTATTTATTTTCAACTTATCACTCTCTGATACTACCTTTTTAAATATATTACCATTCTCAATATTATTTTTATCATTTTCAACATCATCATTATCATTTGTTAACTCTTTATCTAGTACCACATTTTTATACATATCATTATAATTTTCATTTGTATTACTCTTGTTTGTAGTCATCACACTCACTCCCATTCTCTCAATACTCTGTTCTAATTTATTCAAACTATTTCTTATTATTTCATTAGTATTTTCAAAACGTTTATTCATTTCTTGAATATTATTTTTTAATTCATCAAATTTGTTATTCTGAATATTGAATTTAGCGTCAGAATCACTCTTTATTTCGTTAAATTTTACCTCTAACATCGCATGTTGCTTTTCTGAACTCTCTTTCAGACTACACACCATGCTACATAAATATTTCATCATATCATTATCATCAGTTTTTTTATTCTGAATTGGCGTTGAATGAATTCCTTCATCCATAATTTTTGATTCAGTTTCGCTTAATTCGATATTCATTTGGCTTTCGTTTTTGATGTCAGTTAAGCTGACATTCTCGTTATTACTTGCCATTTCTTATTTTTATACTTGATACTTATTAATTTACTCTAATTAATTTCCTTTATCATAATATAATTTTGATCTTGTCAATTGTGCGTAAATAACGTACTTTTATTTCATTACACTAACCTTAAACACACGCTTGCATCTTTTTTGTAGGTGCGGTTTTTACATTAAAATTTTGATTCATAAAAACGGTCCCTGTCGGCTGCGCCACTGTGATCTTAATTAATCACTTACATAAATATAAATATATAATTCAATTCCACCTACCTGCAAAGATTCTATCTGGGTCCAAGATCCGGTCACACGAACGTAAGATGCAAACATGGTTTACGGGTTTTTGTAATAATGTACTCTACTCATTATTTGAAGAGAATTAACATTTTTTAATAAGCAATTATTTCAAGGTTGTACTATTAGTTTTCCAATAAAATTTTTCAAATTAACTTAAAATTTTCGTACATTTTGGTAATACGTTTTATATGGTCATAATTAAATTATAGAACTTACAATTATGAAGACTGCCCAGTCTGCTCTCTCTCTCTCTCTCTCACATTCTTATTAAAAAACCCCCGTTATTTAGATATGTACCCCATGCCTATAGAAATTGAAAACATATACCCCACGCCGGCACGAGGCGTCCGCGCAACCTCGATTTATTCCATGTATAACTTCATAGACGTCCAACAAACAAAATACAGGTTGATGTCCTTTCGTTGACCTCACATCACTGTCACATGATTGTTAATGGAAACTCACGTTTTAATATTTGAACTTATAAAATTTTGACGAGCCCCTTGGGGCAGTACCTGGCCAGGCACAGTCTCTAGGCGAACTGGGCAGAGCGGCTATATGTTCACGGCCAACTGGATTACGTCTTTTTAGATGGAAGACAAAGCCTTTTGTTTCGTCGCCACAGATATGTCCTATTTAACCCATGCAGTTGATTGTGTGTGGGTCTTAGCGGATATTTGTTCAGCACTGGCTGACGTCACGAGAAGGGTTGGACTTAGGATTCACATCCGTCACCTTGGTACATGTGCTCGGAAATTTTGTTTCTTAGCCATCTTTGCATTTCACAAAACTGGCGTCGGTCCGCGCACCTGCTTGTCGGGTGCGATAGGGCGTACTGCCACACACTCGCAAAGTTCTAGGAACTGATGCTGGGTGCATTCCTTGTTAGCGATTGCACAACTGTTGAGACGTATCGTTCCTTTATTAGAACACTGTTATTACAATACAACACGTGGCCTGGTCACAGTTGGAAATTAAATTTACAAATATTTTCTATAAACCCCAAAATTTTAATACAATGAAATCCCCTGTATTTGTCACGTTACAAAAGTAGGGATTTTAATGAGAAATTAGATATAACAGAATGACAAATTTGATGAATTGAAAAAACAGAATGATGAATTAAAAAATGATATTCAAGAAATTAATAGACGTTGTGAAAATACCAATGAAGAATTTACTAATAAAATTAACCAATTAGATACCAAGTTAGATAATTCAATAAAGAAGATAGATGTTAAATTTAATGAGATAGATAGTCAGATAGACAGAGTTGATAAACAAATAAATGAGAATAATGAGATGTTAATAAATTCAATGAATGAGTATAACAATGAAATAGAATATAAAATAAAGAAGTGTAATATACCGAAACTGAATGTAAGCTTAATAGCGTAGTAATGACAATTGAAAAAATGAGTCAGAATATCGATGAACACAAAAATAATGTAGATTTTAAGGTCAATGAAATTGAAAATGCCTGTAAGACAGAAATACAAGCATTAAATGAATCAATTAAGGTAATATCAAAAAATAGCATACAGTCTGAATGTAGTAATGATAAAAAATTATATTCACTTGAACAGAACATTAGTAGTGTGAAAGATGAGTTAAGTTTAGTAATAAACCAAAAATTAAGCAATGTTACTGAACGTATATTAATTACACGAGACGCCAATAATGAAACTGAACTCGAAACCTTTTGTAGCGAGAATCGTAGAGTGCGTCCAATGCAATTTTTGAATCGAGTACGGGAGTTTAATAGATTTAATAGTAGCAGTTGGGAGATCAAATTACTGAAGATTTTGAAGCGTTTTAAGGGTAATGCCGAAATATGGGCGGAAGTACATAATACCGAATGGAGTAGTTATGAGAACTTTGAGTTAGCATTCCGGAACAAGTATTGGTCAGAAGAGGACCAAGAAATTTTACGTAGCAAAATAATGGGTACTGGGAATTTTGGGAGAATCAATAACCACTTAACTATGTACGTGATGACAATATACAACGAGGCCAAGTACCTAGAACCGCCGTTGCCGTTCCGGTCATTTGTGAGACATATTAGCAAACACCTGCCTAGAGAGGTGCAAATTACGTTAATGACAAGAGAAATCGGAAACATAAACGAGCTAGAGAGCATGTTAGATGTGCTACAAAATATCGGGGAACGTGACATAGGGAGGCGTCCAAACCCACCAGCGATACCAAACAACAATAATTACCATCAGCATAGGGGAACACCGAACTTTCATAGAGGACCGCGTGGGGGAAACTTTGATAATAGAGGCGAGAGTTGGAGATGTAGAGACTGTAATGTAGATAACTATGCTAATAGAACCAATTGTTTTATATGTCATAAAAACAGGGAGTGTGCCCGTAACGAGAGAATGCATCAACAGCCAAATCAGCAGCTGAGAGGAGCAGAATTTCATAGAGGAGTGCCGAGAGGAGGCGGCAATTACAACCGAGGGAGAGGAGGAAACCACCAAGCCGTAGCAGGTCCCTCCACGGTAAACTAGGGAGGACAATGGAGAATCGGGCCCAACCATTGTCAACGGAGAACCGGGTCCAAGTAACAGACGAATACTTGAGTAATATCAAAGTGGACATGGCGAAGGAATTATTGGAAGAAGAGGACACCAAAGTGATGGAGCACAAAACCGGATTGACGGAGGTGACAGTCAACATAGAAGGTAAGAGTTACAAGACCTTGATTGATACAGGTAGTGAGATCTCTGTAATTTCTGAGAATGTAATGGGAGAATTAAAAGAAATAAATAAGAATATACCATCGTTACCAGTTGCGGGAGTTACAGTAGTGGGGGTAACTGGGGTAAGAAGTAAAAGAATTACAAGACAAGTACAATTAAATATTTTGATAAATGAAGTTGAGTTTGAAAACACATTCCTAGTGGTTAAAGGGTCGAGTTTAGATGTAATATTGGGTAATGATTTTTTGGAGAGAAATGGAGCAATAATAGACTTCAATAAACAAATAGTCAAATTTGAAAATGGGAATAAACCAGTCAGAGTAAAGTTTAAGAAAGTAGTAAATGAAGTTAAAGTTACGGGAATAAAAATGTTACACAAGCAAGCAGGCGATGGAGAGACAGAAACTAAAATAAATATGTGTCGAGAGAGTGAGAGTATAGAAAATGAGGAGGGAGAGATGCATGAGAGTGATGAGAGTGTGTGGGTAGATAGAGCCAACAAATTTTTTAATGAAGGTGTAGTTGTAGGAAATACTCAGCGAGAGGAGTTGTGGACAGTCGTGGAGTGTTTCAGAGATGTGTTTGATGAATCGCCAGGGAGAGAGAAGGACTACATCTGTCAGCTGAAGGTTCGGGAACACTTACCTTACATGCAGAGGAGTTATCTGGTACCATTTTCGAAGAGAAGGGCTGTACAGGAGGAATTAGACCGGATGATGCAGGGAGACATAATTGAACGATCGATATCGCCTTACTCAAACCCTTTAGTCGTAGTGATTAAGAAGGATGGAAAGGTAAGACTATGTCTAGATGCTAGAAAGATAAACCAAATTATTATACCTGACCGGGAGTCGCCGGAATCAATTAATGAAATTTTACAGAAATTCAGCGGCGTTAAGTACATGACATCATTAGACTTAACAGCAGGATATTGGCAGGTGCCGTTAGCAGTAGAGAGTAGAAGATATAGAGCTTTTCTTTTTAACGGTAAGAATTACCAGTTCAAACGCCTACCTTTTGGATTAAACACCAGTGTTGCTAGTTTTATTAAATGTTTGGATAAGATATTACAACCTAAAGATTTAGACTTTTTAACAGTGTACGTAGACGACATCTTGATAGCATCCAGAACATTTACTGAACATTTAGAGCATATAGAATGTGTTAGATAAGTTACAAAAAGGGGGTCTGACAGTTAATTGGGATAAATTAAGTTTTACAAACAGAAATACACTTTTTAGGTTTTATTATTACACAAGAGGGAATATTAGCTAACCCTGACAAGGTAGAAGCTATTATGCGCTTCCCAGAACCAAAGAACATTAAACAATTGCAAAGTTTTTTAGGTTTATGCAATTTCTATAGGAAGTTCCAAGAAAATTACGCACACACAACATCAAAACTAAGTGCAGTACTCCAGAAGAACAAGCAGTGGAAATGGGGAGATATGGAACGTGCAGCACTCAACGAAATTAAGAGAAAATTTAGCCATATGATTATGATGAATCATCCGGATTTTAATAAAACCTTTTATTTACAGACAGATGCAAGCAACGTAGCGTTAGGGGCGGAGCTCTACCAGGAGGGCTGCGATAAGGAGCATCTGACCATCGCATTCGCCAGTAGGTCGCTGCTGTCTGCTGAGAAAAATTACACCACCACTGAGAAGGAACTTTTAAGCATTGTGTTCGCCGTGGGGAAATTCCGGACATACATTCTGGGAAACGAAACGGTAATCCGGACGGACCACAAGGCACTATCATTTCTGAATTCATGTAAATTGACACACAGTCGTCTGACGAGGTGGGTATTAGCTTTACAAGAATATAACTTTTCCTGGGAGTACATAAAGGGGTCAGATAATAAAGTACCAGACACACTTTCCAGAGTAGATTTTATAGAAAATAAAACAGGTAGGGACCTCAAAGAGATAGAAATTTTTAGATTAACTAGAGAAGATAGAATTTTTGGTGAAGAGTTAAGTGATATTAAGAATATGCAAAGATCTGAGAGTAAATTGGGTAAAATAATTGTTAGTTTAGAAACGGAGGTAGATGGGTCTGAATATAGTACACGTTTTCAAGTATATCAAGGGATTTTGTTTAAAAAAGTAGAGAGTGGGGAGCGTGATTGGAGGCTAGTTATACCAGAGGGGTTGATAGACAAAATTATTTGGGATTGTCATATAAGGTATGGGCATTTTGGGGCAAGAAAGTGTGCTAATGTCTTAAAGGAATCATGTATATGTAAGAATATGGAGAGGAGAGTTAGAAGAGTGTTAAGAGTGTGTGATTTGTGTCAGAAATCGAAAGTAGTGAACTATAAAGTAGAAGGGGAGATGAATTATATAAAAGTTGAGAGACCATTTGATTTAGTTGCAGTTGATTTGTATGGGCCATTACCCAGAGGTAGAGGTGGTGTGTTGTATGTATTTGTAGTTTTAGACACTTTTTTGAAATTTGTTAAGTTGTATAGTATTAAAAGAGCGACGAGCAAAGTGCTTAGCGAAAAAATAATAAGAGATTACACGATCAATGTAGGAAAACCAAAAATAATATTATCTGACCATGGACCACAGTTTATAAGCGGCAAGTGGCGACAGACGCTTGGATGGGAAGGCATCATACCCAAAGCATACGGCAGTGTACCATCCTCAGTCGAACCAAGCAGAACGGGTGATGAGAGAGATAGGTAGGCTATTTCGGGCGTATTGTCACGCCAAGCACACAGAATGGCCATCCTACGTTAAGAAAGTAGAGGAGTGGCTGAATTGTACCACCCATGAATCCACCGGATTTACGCCGCATGAATTGATCAGAGGAACGAGGCCACCCAGGATATTGGAACAACTCTTTGAATACCCACCAGAAAATCAACTTATGGACGTAAACATGAAGATTAGATTAGCAAATGAAAATTTACTTACCAAAGGAGAATGAAGGAAGCAGAGACATGATGCGAAGGGTAAATGGACCAAATATGAGGTAGGTCAATTAGTGTTAGTAAAGAGGCATGATTTGTCAAGTGCCCAAGATAAAGAGATAAAGAAGTTTCTCTTGTTATATGAAGGGCTCTATGAAGTTGTAGAAATAAAGATGCAAAATGCGTATGTGTTGAGGAATCCAACAACGCAGGAAATAGTAGGTACACAAAATGTGACGAACTTAAAATTATATAGGTCATTTTAATGATAGAATGCTATAGATAGTATTTAAAATGTTGTTTTATGTTTTCAGAAGGGACTCTCCCCCATTTTCGGGCGGTCACGATCTTACCAGTCCTGGCCGTGGTTTTCGGAACTCGGAGGCGGGCCATGGTTGGAGGATCTTCCTTCGGGTGGTGAACGCAACGATGGTCCGGCTCCACCAAAATTGGTTGAAAGTAGAAATCAACACCACATTTGAACGGGGAGGGGGACCCTAAAGGTACGTGACATACATTATTTTATCATATACACTCATGGTGCAGCGGTCTGGTGTACCTGTCATGTACCTGCACTGCCTTAGAGTGTCTGTAAATAATGGAGGCTGCACCTAAATAAAAGGCAGTGCGTACAATTTAAAATTTTAATGTCAAGGGCGAAACTAAAGTAGCCATTGACAATAGTTTCAGTGTGGTCTGAAAAGACGAATTTTGTGGCAAAGGGGATGGGGAACAGGTAGACAGCAGGGTAGAATAAATGGGAGATTGTACGTAATGGGTTTTGTGTTAGTAAGAGGACGTGAGTTCACGAAGTAGGTTTACCGCGTCCCTATTCTCTTTGCAGCAAAACCCCGACTTTTCGGGCGATTTACTGCCTTACCAGCCCTAATAGTGTTTAAGGAATGTTAGTCAGCCTCCAGTGTAAATAAAGATCAAAATATTTTGGAATGTTTATAATTTTAAATTTATATAAATTTTAGAAATAAGTGACCAAATAATTGTAAAGTTCGTAGTATCAGTGAGAATGGAAACGTTTTGAAGAGTGTAAAATAAATTAGAACTTGTTGTCAATACAAGAGATGGGGGTAATTTTGGGGGGTAGTTTGGTGCTCATAGAAGTGATATAATAATGGAGTGTACAAACTGCAAATGTAGAATGTCTTAGTTTAGCTATTAGTGTGCTATTGCTGGGGTGGCATGTGCCCCAGTAGATAGCGGAAAGTGTTGGGGGTAATAGAGAGTGTTACCCCCATCGGAGGCCAAAATGGCGAAAATGCACGGCACACCCTTTTGTACAATTGTATGTTGTACCATGATAGACTGCCGTGCTGTGCAGAGTAATGAGGTTGTAACATGCTTGAAGGTAGAGTTTGATTTCCCCGACTTTTCGGGCAATTACTGCCTTACCAGCACTAATCGTGGTTTTGGCTAGCGGTCAGCTATGGCCATAATTTAAGTCCCTTGACCATAGCTGGCTTGAAATTGGTTGATATTAGAAATTATTGGGGGGTGAAACTAGGGGAAATCCCGGAAACTATGGAACAGCGGCTGCCACTCCGTCCGAGTAGGGACAGCATAGCCAGGTGGTAGACCCGCATTAAGGGTGTATAAGTATAAAACAAAGATATGTCGATATCTAAACCGTTCAAATATAACGCTAAAGCAAGGACAAGATGTTCAATTCCTCCAACTATGCCGTCCTTGTGGAGGCCAATGGGCGCTACAGTCCAACAGAAAAAACAATAGTGTGTGTGGCTTGGGAGGTTGCTCAGGTGAGCAACGAATTTAAATTTTATAACTTAAAGATGATAACTCATTTTTGCACTAATTAAATGCTTGTATTATGATTTGGTAAATGGGTGTTCTTATGTTTATTATACTATGTTTATTCTGTTTTATAAGTGTATTACTTTATTGTGTTAGGTATAAGGATTGATAAAAATATGTATTTCATGTAGTTTGTATAATTTTGAAATGTGTTTGTAGTAAGGTCGTTCACCTTGCTAAGAAAATCAGCTGATCCGCTGTAGAATGTCACTGATAAATGTTTGCAATTTTCCAAGGTAATCAATGCGTAAATATAATGTTTTAATGTGTTAAAGATGTTATTTTAAATGATGAGGAAAGTAATTTGATACAGTTGAGAATTTTAAATGATTTGTGAAAGATAGTAAAAGGTAGATTTTGGGTGATTAATATTTTGTGGGGACATGTAGATCAGTCCGAGTTGAAGTTAAAGTGGTAATAGAGATGAAAATGTTGTTATGAATTAATGTAATGTAGAATTTGAGAAGTATTGATGTTGACACAGTAGATTTGGGGAATATAGGTAGAGTAATGATTGATATATTGAGGTAATAAGTAAATGATGATATTTTGTTGTAATTGAAGTGAGGTAATGAGAATGATAATTAGGGGATGGTAATTTTGTAAGAGGGGATAGTGTAGCGTAGGAGTCCGCAACAAAAGGGTTGGGACGGGAAGGGACCGTTTAGCGCGGGAAGGGGTTGCCTTAGGTAGAATCCAGGGACCAGATTAAGGGAATGAGCTTTTGGGGGGGGGGGGGAACACATCCTGGGTACAAAGGGTTAGAGAGTATTTTTTTTTATAACGAGAGAAAGATGCGAATTGAGTTTAGTAGTAAGTTGGGTTTAGAGATTGTCTGATAGATGTTTTGATAGAGATGGGTGTCATGTTAGTTAAAGTTGTTAGTGATATTAAAGTCAGAAAGAGGTAAAGATTATATATGTATAAACGCCAAGTGGCAAATCAAGTTAGTATAAATAATTAAATCACCCAAAGTAATGGAGAATGAGAATAGTAAAGAAAGAGGGTTATAGTGAAAAGGTAAAATTTTGATTGAAACAAGTGACAATTTTAATAGAATTTGAGAATAAAGTAGTTATAAAGTGTTTATTTTGAGTAATTTAAATATCAATTTTATTGTTAATCATAATAATATTTTGTTATTTTAAATGTTTTATTTTATTGTGTTTTTGTGTTTAAAGATAGAATTCTAAAGAGGTTCAATGTATGTTATGATGTAACTTATGTATAGCTTATGTAGGTCAAGGTTCTTGACTTGACCCAGTTTGATCAGCTGATGGGTGATGTTCTATACTAAACCCGTTTTGGCAATGAAGTGATGCCAATTTTGTTTCTTAATTAATTTAAATAAATTTAAATAATTTTAATATTGAGAAAAAAAATATAGTTTGATAAATTTAAAAATTTTTTTTGAAGAAAAAAATTGATTTTATGCCTGCCATCTATTGATTTTATGCCTGCCATCTAATTGATGTTTTGAACTCTGATTATATTATTGTTTGTGTGTATTAATAGTGTTTTTTTTTTTGAATTGTATTGTTTAGGGTATATGTATAATCACATGTTAGGATAAGGAGGTTCATGTTTTTAATAAATGTTCAATTTATTTATTTTCTAATTATCAAAAATAATGAAGAGAATTATTCAAGTCAAATAAAAGATTTGTATTCTGATTTTTGAGATTAATTGTAATACAGATTTGGTTTCAATTTAAAGGAAACTCCTAAATTGGATAAGATTTGATAGGATGTAGCGATAAGTGTGTGTGCGAGCCCAGTAACTGCTAAAGGCAGCCCAGTGTGCATGATAAGGGGGAACATATCGGTTGAGGATCTGGCAGGTTATAAGACCAGGGATTTGGATTTTGGGGCGGCATGTTGGAAGGTGAGGTGCGCTGTGGTGCATATCTGTTCGATTTTACGGTGTTGGGATCTCGTACAGAGAAGTCCAGTGATCTCGTTCAGATGCAGCCATAGTCGTCGAGCCAGGGGGGTTGTTTACCCATGAAGTATAAGAGCTAAAGGGGGTTGTTGGCACCATATCCTCACCGGTCCTCTTAGGGGTCTAGCAATGAGATTTCTTCTGTTTCGGCAGAAGATATCTCATTGGGGAGGGTATTGTAACGGGACAAATTTTGAGGGATTTTTATTTTATTAATTTTTGGGGACTTGTTATAAAATAATTAAAATTTAATTTCCATCTGTGTGGCCAGCCCACGTGTTTGAATAAAAGCAGTGCGCTAACCAAGGAACAATATGCAGTAACAGTTGTGTAACCTTTACAAAAGAATGTGCGAGGCGTCGATTCCAAGAACTTTACGTTTGTGTAACACCTGCGCCCAAACGCACCACCCCAGCATGTGCGCAGACGACACCACGGTAGTAAAACTCAAAATGGCTTAGAGACGAAAGTTTGGACGCACATGGTCTCAAAACGACGGATGTAAGTCTAAGCCCAACCTCTTTTGTGACATCAACCAGTGCTTACAAAATGTCATCCACGTCAAACACACAAAAAACCACGTGTGTTGAATGTGACACAACAGTGGCGATGAAATAGAAGGCATTGCTTTCCACCTTGTGAGACCGCAATCTAGTAGAGAGTGAGCGTAGAGACGCTCTCCCCAGTTCGTTACAGACGTTCGCCTACGCAGGCGGTTCGCCAAACAGGGCTCATACAAAAATAACAGTTTTCTAAATTAAAACTAAGGGCAGTGAATAAATAATGATGAAGTGCGGCTAGTTTGATAAAAGAAGAAGAACCAAGATACACTATTTGGGGACACACAACTAAATCGAAAGAAATGAGAGGCCACGAGTTCGAGGGGGGGGGGACCACACGTTGCCGGCTGGGGTATTATGTAATTTGTTAATTAAATAATAATGGTGAGGGGATAATTAAAGTGTGAATGCGAGAATGTGCAGGCTGGGCTGTCTGTATGAGTATAAGGAAAGATGATAGAATAAGTTTATAGTTATATTGTTGTGATCAGGGAGTGGATCACAGAAATTTATTAGGTATGTATTTCAAATGTTAATTTTGGAGAAAGAATCCTTTTAAAGTTACCAAAGTTCAAACAATAAAAAATTAAATTTTTTAATTCTCTTCGAAAATGAGTTGTGTAAGTGATTTGTTTAACTTGTAAACCATGCTTGTGTCTACGTTCGTGTGACAGAATCCTGGCCCAAGAAAACTCTTTCACAGGTAGGTGGAATTAAATAAATTATGTATTTGTATTTGTAATAGAAAATAAACTTCACAGCTGTCAACAGAAGTTTCCACGCCCCTCTGTCCTTCCTGTAAAGCTTGCTTTTGTACCATGCATATTTGTCATTTAGCTGGTGATCTGGGTTTGTTTGCACAGTTTCTATAATTGACTTCAATTTCTTATCTGCTAATTGGTGAAATGTTATATTTTTTTAATTTATTCTTTACCACATTATTAATACGGATAGTGATACTATTGACTTCGAATTCCTCGGTATGAACAATTGATTTCTCAGCGTCCATGTCCTCAGGATATCTACTAAGGATGTCAGCAACGTTATCTCGCCCTTTGCAATGGACTATATCGAAATCATAATCTTGAATCGCAAGAATCCACCTGGTGATGCGTGAATTGTTCAGGTGACACTTCTTGATAAATATCAAAGCCTTATTATCAGTAATGATAGTTAACGGTCTCCCAAATACATACGTGCGAAACTTTTGCAGACAATGGACGACGCTCAACAACTCTAATTCCGTAGTAAAATAATTCAGCTCCGCGCCTCGTAGCACGCGACTGGTGAACACAACCACGCTGATTTCATTATTTTCATCCAGCTGATAAAGTTGTCCTCCGATAGCATATTTACTGGCGTCCGTCTGGCAGGTAGAAACGCTTATTTAGGTCAGGGTGTTTGAGCATTACCGTTTCAATAAACAACTCCTTAACCCTTTGAAACTGTCAATCTATTTCCTGAGTCCACTTGAAATTTGAATTTTTCTTTAACAAGTCCAGCAGTGGTTGTGTAGCTTCAGCATATTTGTTCGTAAACCTGCTATAAAAGTTCGTTAACCCCAGAAATCCCTTAAGTTGTTTTTGGTTTTTAGGCCTACGGAATTCTTGTATAGCTTTCACTTTATCTGGAGCAGCTGTTATCCCCTGTGTAGTCAAACAGTATCCTAAATAATTGATCTCTTTGTGAAAAAACTGTGACTTCTTAAAATTTACTGTAAGGTTTGCCTGTTTCAGATCTCGAAATAATACTTTTAGGTGTCTTAAATGCTCTTCCACACTGGCTGAAATACATAGGCAATCGTCCACATATAGGATAGTGAAACTCTTCACCTCGTCAGATAGTACTCAGTCCAATCCGTGTGTCAAGCTGGCTAAACTGGTTTTTAGGCCGAATGGAGTTACAGTATATCGGTAGCACTTGCCCTCATACAAAAATCCAGTATAATCCCTACAATCCGGGTGTAAAGGAATCTGCCAAAATGAGCTTCGTAAATCAATAGTAGACATTGCTTTGACATTTCCACACTTGGTCAGCACTTCATTTATCGGGATTGCACCTTCATAATGTGGCATAGTGACCGAATTAAGCTTCCGAGCATCCAAACATAACCTTACTGTCTGATCTTTCTTTATCACAGTAACCATCAGGTTTATGTATGAACTTTGTGCCCTTTCAATCACCCCATGCTCCTCCATCCTCCGAATTTCAGTTCTCACAGCATCTTGATATCTCACTGGTATTGGTCAACCCTTCTGACAATATGGTGTTTTATCTGTCACTTCAAATGTGTGGCAATACGTTGTAATTCGCCATGGCGTCTCACGAAATACCGTTTTATTATTTGTTAATATCTTCCGTAGTTCTTCCTTGTCACAGTTGGTTAACTCGGTAATTTCCTGGATTTGTTGGTTGATAACGTCTACGATGCCTTCTTCTTCTGCTGCCAGCTCCACCTGTAATATTTCTGCTATGGTCGTCTCTCCATGGGTAGGATCTCCTTTAATTATTAGTTGTTTATTATTAAGGTCTATCACACACCCAGTCTCCACCAACATGTCAACACCCAAAATACATTCTCTCACCAGGTCCGGCACTACTATAAAAACACTTTCAAACTGTAAATCTTTAACCTGCAAATTTAGCAATACCTGCTGTGTAATTCTTTTAGATTTACCGGGCTCCTTTAATTATGGTATTAGATAGTTTTAACATCTCTATTTTCCCCAGATCTTTTTTAATACTGTTAAACCAACATTCCGAAATCGCATTTATTTAGCTGCCAGTATCCACCAATGCGTTAATCGGCACGCTGTTCAACATTATTTGAATCTCCGGGCATTTATTGTTTCTTAACCTAACATATTTATTATCATCACTTATCAAGTCATCCCTAATAACTAAGAAAGTCGTATTTACATATTTGAGATTTATCATTTAAATCTAAGACATATTTACATGCTTTCTCTAGTTTTTTTTTGCCTCGTTGGGTCAACCTTGCTACCTGCATTACTTGTCGACGGAACAACATTAGTTTCCACCTTGAACTGGTTTTTCCATTTCGCCTGTCGAGGGTATTGTGTCCGCTCTTCATTATTTCCGTCTCGCTCGGTCACTCTCGCTCTCTCTTCACCGCTATGCTTCCACGCTTCCACTGATTCCTTTCAAGCCGGCTGTCAGCTGGTCTTTGGTTCATCGACCTACTGCCGTTTCGTAAGTGATTGAATTCCAGTAACACTTGCTCAAATTCAGTAACCGTATTTATCCCACGAGAGATAATAGCTACCTCAATCTCATGCGGGTAACGTCTTGCCAATTTCCTTATTAAATGTCTATCTGAGATGGGCGGAATCAACTGCCTATTCTACAACAATTTTCTTTCTAAGTACTGGATTGTAGACATCCCTGTCTCTGAGTGGTACAGTCCGAATTCCAACTGGTCTCGCACCCGTTCCTGGATAACGTCATTCCAATACTTATTACTTCTGTTAACCCCGCAAAATTGTTAAGACTATCTTTGACTAACCGCCACCAAATTGCAGCCTCTCCTTCCAGATGTCTTGATACCCATGCGATGTTGTTGATGTCGTGATAATGTTCATGGTATAGCTCAATTAGTTCCTTGATGAACTCCATCAGGAAATCGCTGGATCCATTAAATTTGATTTCTTTCATCTGCTCGTTGACAATGCTTCGGGTAACAGGTGATGCGTTTACCAATGCCATCTTCGTCCGAACGTCGCTTTGTAACTGCTGCAACTTGAGGTTCGTTTCGCACGAATGGTTATCCATTTTGCTTTCTAACTCTTTTAATTTATCTGCCCCTATTTTGTGAGCAGCAATACTTTCGTCGCAACGTTTATTGGTCGCTATTACTTTTTTGTTTATAATTTTAATGTCACTACTAAGCTTATCGTCTATTTCCTTCAGTAATTTTTCATTATCACTAAACTTATTATTAATTTCATCCTTAATAGTACTAATCTCTTCATCTATCATAGTTTTGGTGTCTATTTTAAATTGTTAAATTGTCAAAAGGATCATCCGAATCGCCGACGAATGCAAAGCTCCAGGATCGCAGACTCCGAGAGAAGGAATCACCAACACAAACGGAATTCAACAAACAAGTAAAACAAATTTGAACATTAAAACTCATAATAATTCATGTATCTTTTGTTAAATCTATTACTATTGGCAATTCAATCTGTCTAAGAACCTACTTTCAAATGAGAATTGATGAGAAGCTAAAAAATTCAATATTGTGAATCATTTTAAGATTGTATGTAAATTTGTAATGTGTCAATGAATAGTTTATTAAACTTAGGATTCATTCAATTCAAATTGTGTTAATAATCATTTTGATACCCTGAGATAATTTTAAGAGTCGCCATCAAAGCAAGAGTTGAGAGTTTAGTATTAGTGAATTACACCTATCTTTTGGTAGCTCTAAGCTGCGAGGGTGGTATTTGGCGCCCAAGACCGTGGAGCTTATAAAGACCAAATCCTACGCTAGGTAGTATTTGGAGCCCATTGCACGGCTTAATTTGTAAGCTAAACAGACAATTGAATTGCAAATAGAGTATAAGAAAAGTAGAATAAGAAACTTAAGAATAAGAATAATTTTGTATTTATAAAAAAAAAATCTTCGTCGACTTAATACGCGGTGACGAGTCTGATAGCTGTAATGTTCTCCGTAGACTCCCGACAAATTTTCGAACTACGTTTTTTATACATACACAATCCTTACCCACACTCAATATTTACAAATCGCGTTCCCATTTGGTTTCAAGCACCACGATATTTGATTTCCTCCAACTCAACTAGCTAATTTCACCCGCTAAAAAAATGACACTTTCTTTCATTCGCCAAAAAACAGCGCGTGCCAAACTTATACAAACAAGTGGGGAGAGACGCTACCTTATGCTTTCTCGCTCTAACCTCTCACTCTATTTATAACAGACTGTATTGTCTGAACACTCAGCTTTCTCTCGCTTTCACTTAAACTTTATTGCTTTTTTAGTACAATACATTTTTATGATTCTTCAACCTGTACGTGACTTGTTGTATGTTTTCTCCCCGTCAGACAGTCGCTTCGACAAGGGTGTGTTCTTTTGAAGAACACCGCTAGGCTTGCTGCTAACAGTACTTCAACTCAACGTTACTTGCATGTCTTAGTCTAATAAACAATTACTAATCATTATTCTATATAAAATCTGAGTAAAATTGAGTAGCATTCAATTTTAACGTTATACAGTCAGCCGCCGACCGGCCTCAGAAATTTGCCAACGTGGAACGTTCAGCCAAAAGGGGGTATCACGTGACCCACGAATGTATTGGCCACTCCGAGAACGAAATCGCCCTGTTTGGAATATCTTAACCTGGCCAGGATGTTTGAACCAAAGTCTGCGGACCAATCTCAATTTTGGTGATTAACCAGTGAAAAGTATATAAAACCGCATTAATTAACTTTCTGCAAGTGAGCGATTCAATCATCACTAGTAACTAACAGTTTAAATAGTGTTCGTGAATATTATTGAAGAAATCAGTGGAACAAGCAATAGTGCCTCATAATGGATAACCCTTCCAGATAAGTACACTAAGACCTAGGCAAACTACACTACCAGTCATGGCGATATGCTCAATAGAAATTCAAACCAGTCAAATAATGAGATCTCAAAAGTAATGGGGGGGGGGTTTAAATAGAATGAATGAGTGTGTGCAAAACGGAGTACTGTTTGGCTTTTCCTTAGTTAAGTAAGGTTAATTTAATGAAAAAATAATTATGCAGGATTAGTGTTGATTTGTTAATCAAATAATGAATAGAGTAAAAACCTTTGAATTTACTAAATGCAAATAAATATCACAAGTATTTCACAATGACCACGTGTTAAAAATAAATTAGTGCACAGCCACCTCAATCTGTTTCCGACATCTGATTTTCGCTTAACGGATGCTGGAGTTTTCTGAATACAGGGAAATAAAATACACATTAGTCAAGTGTTTCTTTTAAGGGCAGAGAGAAAGGAGTTGCATATGACTATACATATGCTGGCGACCCAATGAGATGAGTAGTTGAAGTGCAAGGTAAGTAATAAAAATAATGACCAGGTAAATGGTATTTTGGGTGGGTAAGTTTGAAAATAAAGGTAAGTAACGTTAACACTCTTTCTTTTGCATTGCCACAAGGTATTGTTTTAAAATTTCCATGTTTTTGTTAAACCACATTGTGCAGATTTATAGATGTTTTCACTTGTTGATTTTAGAGATGAATTAGTCTTGTTTACCCAAATGTGGTAAGCTCTAAACTTGCTCTAATAAAGTCTAAAGATTTGTTATCCCATGAAACTGAAGCTGACAGCAATTAAAAGATAGCCTAAATTGCTACATCCACTTTTTGTCCTTAAATCTGGACTGTCAACACTATCATCTACCAACAGACATGGCCAACATAACAACCTACTAGCTACATAGTTTTCTTTAAACTAATGTTTACTACATAAAGCAGTTAAAAAACAGCCAAGAGATGAACTACCTCTGCCTCTACCTCTGATGAAAAATCAGCAATGAGATGAACAAAGGGGAGAGGAGAAGTGTGCATGGACAACATTTCCCATGTTTATTTTTATTTCACTTAATGCTGTCCACTCAACTCCATACACAGTAATCTTGGACTCTATGTCTCTGTCTGTCTGCCTCGCTCTCTCACACACGCCCGTGTGCATACACACATGCACAACTCTGTGTGTTGTGTGTGTGAGGCCTGAATATATAACTAGGTCCACGGTGCTGTGATTGGCCCCTCATTTCTAAAGTTACATTTATGATTTAAAAACAAAAACACATGACGTCCCTGTAAATCTAAATTTATCTAAAAAAAGTGTCTTCTTCCATTCCATTGTAACTTTTAACTTCTTGTATATTATTAACATACTTACATACTTATCTTCTACAGTATATTATTTGATTATGTAACATTTTAGTATATTTAAATATATGACTTAAGACATCAGAAAGATGTCAATAAAATATGTTCTCCAAGATGGCAATATTTTCAAGAAAACTAGTACTGTATTCGCCCCACTTTTAAGAATTCATGCCCTGAGAACTGGTTCAGATTCCAACCTAGGATCCACCAAGTAACAGACACTCATAGAGTTCTTTAAGCTAAATTAAAATAAACTCCATCCTGTATATATATATAATATTTACATTAAAAAAGTATTTTATGAAACAATTGCTACAAGAAAATTTTTAACAAACATGACAGCTTACTTTGTGAAAACTCAAGATGTCTGGAAAAGCAGCAAGGATGCCCTTGTATATGTGAAGCATGTCACCTAGTGGTTCCCAGTCTAATTTAGGTTGTTCTTCAAATAACTTACCAATATCATTATAAGTATCACCTACTTTTTTAATAACAGTAGTTAAGTTCGATCTTGAGGACCCTGAAACAATAAAAATGTTTATACATGCATATATTATTACCCTTAAATCTTATCTTACAATGTCTATTATAAATATTATACAGTACTCGAATTTAAATTATACATATTACACAAAGATATGAGAAATGGATAGATAAGATATGAGATATGGAGAAGATATGTCCAGCACATTGGTTTTGAAACAGTAAAAGCAATGAAAATATTTGGAAATGCAAACAAGATTTGTCCTTGCTAAAAGGACCTACTCTGGCTTACAAAGGATATTTAGTCTATACTGCTACCAAGCGTGTAGTACTAATTATCCTAGTGCTGTTTTATACATCAGAAACATGGGTTCTGGGCAGAATCTGTAAAAACACGTGGGAGCATTTGAGAGAAAAATACATGAGTGAAAAATATTAAGAAAAATATACAAGGCAGTAAATGTTTGGAGTGTTTGGAGAAAAAGAATCAATAAAGAGCTATATGCTTTAATCCAGGACACAACCATAATCCATAAAACAAAGATGAGACTGTTACATGGGCTGGCCATGTAAATATAGAACCCCCGGACTATTGTAAAGCATCTCTTCTTGCATAACCAGATGGTGAACGAACAAAGCTGAGATGGCGAGGTGGTGTGCAAAAACATGCAGAGGGCTGTGATCTGCACTTTGAAGATGGCTGCAACTGCAACGACTGACACTCTTGGTGAAGTTTTCTTTCAGCAGTCCAAGACATGATCGTGGATATAGTCCCTGACGATAGTGATGGTGATGATGATGATGATGATAATAATCATGATGAAAACGACAATGATGACAAAACTCTTTGAAAATATCTTCATCTAATGGTCTGATGTAACAAGAAAAATTCTATGCTTGATCACCAGGGGGTGTTCACCCCACCTTCTCAGATAACATCTACAGCCAAATACAGTGGAACACGGTTAACATGAAATATCGGTTAACATGAAATGTGACTCAGGTCCCGATCGCTGTATGTATTTTTCAGTTACAGTTTGTAAGGTTAACATGAAGGTTTAACCTACGAAATATCGCTTAACATGAAATTTTTGCTGGCTTTTCATTAGCTGCATAATAAATAAATCCTAACTTGCACGCCCTAAAAATTGTTTATAATGTCCCAATGTAAACGAATCTGTGCTATGTGTAGGTGTAAAGAATAAACAGCTGCTTGGTATGTTACATCTTTATACCTGCTATTGTATACAGTACAATACCAAGCTGTTTACCTCCATACCAAATCTGTTGTTTATTTCCCTGAATACACTGCCATTCCGTTACATTACAGGGTGCAGTTTGTTGCGAAGTTAGTGAGTTCAGTCCACTTACAGTATTCTGTGCGTGTGACAGTGTTCGCAGTACGGTACGGATAACGTTTTTGTGAAAAAAATTACTCAGCTGTAAGATTTACAGTAGCTGTTTATGCCTTTATTTTTAGTCTTTTACGGTCTTCAGTACAGTATTAGGCTTAAGTGACGTTTGGCCTACATGTACATACAGGTGCTAAGTGAGGTTACGATTCTGTAAATTTCGTTTTTGCAGTGTCAAAATGTAAAAAATGGAGAAGAAAGTGCGTAAACAAAATTCCATATCATTAAAAATGAAAACTGAACTCCTTCAAGCTGTTAACGAGGGCATTCTATCTAAAACAGAGATCTGTAAAAAAATTCAGTATACCAAACTCGACGTTATCTACCATAATAAAAAACAGAGATAAAATTTTAGAGCTGTATGAGTCGAGCAAGTTTGAACCAGATAGAAAACGTTTCCGTTAGGCTAACCACGAAAACTTGGAAGCTGCTCTTCTTGTCTGGTTTAAGCAAGCGAGATCACAAGAGGCTCCTATTTCTGGACCACTGCTAATGGAGAAAGCAAATGTTTTTGCTGAACAGACGAACTTGGATTTCACTGCAAGTAGTGGCTGGCTAGAAAGATTTAAAAAATGAAACGGGATAACGTACAAAAACATCTGTGGCGAGTCAAGAGAGGTATCACAAGAAATGACATCATCTTGGTTGCAATCTACGCTACCTGCAATTTTAAAAGACTACCCACGAAAAGATATTTTCAATGGGGATGAAACAGGACTATTTTTCCATTGCATGCCTTATAAACAATTTCATTTAAAGGTGAACAATGCACTGGCGGTAAAAAGTCCAAAGAGAGAGTGACAGTGATGGTAGGCTGCAATGCTGATGGGTCAGAAAAACTTCCGTTACTTGTTATAGGTAAAAGTTTAAAGCCTCGCTGTTTTAAAATGTTTAAAAGTTACCAGTAGAATATACATGTAACAAACGAGCATGGATGACGTCTACAATATTTACCGAATGGTTAGTTTCGTTAAAAAAACATTTCGCTTCTCAGAAGAGAAAAGTTGTTAATTGTTGATAACTGTCCTGCCCACTCGAGTGACGTAGAACTGACGGCAGTTAAACTTATTTTTCTACCTCCGAAAACGACTAGTGTCCTACAACCTTGCGATCAAGGTATTATTCAGAATTTAAATTCCAGTATAGAAAATTACTTCTGCGGAATTACTTGGCCGCTGTATAAATTTACTGGACGCTTGTAATTTGTTGCGAACAGCATGGAACCTTGTGACACCTAAAACTATTGAAAATTATTTCACTCATGCTCGATTTGTTGTGAATTCAGAGATTAAACAAACCCAACGCGAAGAAAATGAAATTGGGCCTACCCTGTCTGAAATGTTTAATCGCGTATCATCAGCATTAAATGTTTCAGGTTCTCTAAACGAGTACATGTCTGTCGACAAGAACATAACGGCTCCCGTATTAACAGACAGTGATATCGCAGAAATAGTGCAAGCTGAAAACTGTGAAAATGATGAGAGTGCCGATGAACTTGACACGGAAAATGATATGACAGGAGTTCCTACCGCTACCGATACCGCTTTCGTTGCTGAGACGTGTTCGTCGATTTTTAGAAGCCAACTCGGAAGGTGAAATGTTTGAACATGTCGATAAACTAGAACAATTTATTGAAAATCAAGTAGTGCAGAATTCTGTACAAAAGAAATAACGGACTATTTTAAAAAGAATTGAACATTGTCACTACAATAACTTTACATTTTAAGAAAAATTAATTACTGTATAATAGTAATCCATCCATAATTATTTATCCAGGAGGATAAATAAAAGTTCATATGTAAGTACCTTTTGAATATTCTTTATTGATTTATTTTACTACACAATTCAGTAAATAATCTTTTCACTATTTGACCATTTACAGCACAGTACTTCTGTATCTCATTTTGTTTCACTTTTTGTCCGTTCAGAAGAAATTCGGTTTAACACGAAATATCGGTTAACACGAAAAAAACAGCTGGTCCCCGTCATTTCGTGTTAAACGTGTTCCGCTGTATAACAAACCATATTTTAATTTTGGGCCTATAGGTTTTTATTTTATTGCTACCTCAAAAGTCATTTGCTTAGGTTTTTTTATATTTGCATCATAACAAAAAAACACAATTCATGTCAACTGAGCCTTACACTACTTATTATTGGCTCAGAAACACTTAAAATTCACACCACTAATAAAGCCATCTAATCGAAATATCCAAAAATGATATCTAAAACTACATTCAAGCATGCATGATTCCTTATACATGTAATTCTTGCTTCAAGTAGTGAAATCTGATTTTGAAAAGCATGTAAATGGTTTCACTAAATTCTGTTAAAATTTTCTGCAAGCTATGCAAACGCCTACCATGTCAAGTTTTATTTAAAAAAGCAAACAACTGATTTCAAGGGGGTGAAAGAAAATCAGTAGCTCATTGCTTATTACACACATTTATTTATTTACCTATTTTTGCAAACCATATTAAAGGTTTAATTCTTCATGTACCTTACTAAAATTGTTGTTATAGCAAAACTGAAAATTAAAGGCATGGAAATACGCGAACGCTTACGGTCAGAGGGGAAAGGCGATGTGGTGGGAGTCGCTATGAGATGTGAGAAGAGAACTGTTGGTATCATCGATGGTGCTGCCAACCAATGGATATCGTTTCTAATAGTAACAAACGCTCACGACTGTTAAGGTTTGTTTGTAAATGTGTCACCACGAATCTCTATATCTGTGTGTGTGTGTGTGTGTGTGTGTGTGTGTGTGTGTGTGTGTGTGTGTGTGTGTGTGTGTGTGTGTGCCTACAGTCACACAGCTGGCTTTAAAAAAAGAATTATACGTTTACTGTTTCTGACATAAATAATAATAATAACAATAATAATATTGTAATTGTATTACTATACAAATCAAGCAAATGATATGTATTACTGTTCACACGTATCGGAATTTGTTGCTGTTACATATCAGAATGTGTTATTATTCATATTTGTTATTATTTATATAATTGTATTTTACCAATACACGATAACAGTAATTATTGTGTTTACTATCGGGCGCCATGTTGGGAATTATTAACAGCTGATATTTAATTTACTTTACGGGCCAAGTTTCGTGTTAAGTGAACGAGGTTGTTGAACAGGAAGTGTTATCTGAAATAAATACTCTGAAATGAAATAATAAAAACAAAACTTATTATTAACAAAAGATTACATAATTTTAGACTTGATCATACGCCAAACACGCCTCGGGGCGTAGTCCGACGTATTATGCAATACACAAATACACAAACATATTTAGTATTGAACCTTGTAATTAATCTAAACATCTAATAAACATATAGTAAACAATGGTAATGTAAAGATATATATATGTGTATGTACGCACAACCCAGCACTTATATAAATCACTCTCCCTCTCACTCTCTCTCTCTCTCTCTCTGGTACAATTCTTTTATGAGCTCATTTATTTAAAGTATTTAAAGTATTGAAATATGAATTGGTCATTTAATTAAATGGTAAGTTTTGAATGAATTTATAGAATTTACTTTGAAAATTTTATGTTGGTCATTTTAATGATGTTGAATGAATTGTAGTTGAATGATAAAATATTGCGGATAGCTAATACTTAGCTGCCGTTGTTTTTCTGTAGAACGTCGCACACCGCGAGTTCGTCGACTGTATTAACGATTACATCTTAGATGATTACACCTTACCAGATGGTAAGGTGTCACTGTTATTTAAAACACTTTTGTTGTTAACCACTTCTAGTGGTTTTAAAAGTTAAAATCCACTGTCCGTGACCGATTTGCCGGCCGGCTGCGATCACTGTTTCTGATGAAATGACACCGAGTCTTTGTTCCATATTTCCGAGGTGGGGTGAATCTACGTCACTCGCCTTTTGTCTGGTTGTTTACAAGTTCGTCTTGTTTACAAAAACAAATTCCTGGCCGCTGACGTCATCAGGGAGCGTCGCTTTTATCGCATTAAATGACATACTGTTTTTTGTGAGGCTTCACGTTTTTTGCTATGAATCGGTCAGAATCCTGGCAAATATTATATAGTCCACTCACGATATATTCATAAAGGTTATTAAATGTTTGTCTAATTTTGACCAAATGAAGGAATACAATATTTATGGTTTTATATACCATATTTAGGGTAATTAAAATTTTGTACCATAATTGTACCATTACAAAACCCCCTCAATGAAAGATTTTGTGTCGAAGCACAAAAACTTTCATTGACCCTTTCATACTTCCTAAAGGGATCAGTCAGGATAGGTCGCCACAACCCCCTTACAATTTTATATAAAAGAAAATAACAACTCACCCTTGGTCTGATGATGATGACAGTACCTACATGACCTTACTGGACTTCTCCTTCGAGATCCCAACACCATAAGGCCACTTAGGCTCGTAACGCCCCTGCTCTGACGCGCTGGCCAGCTCAGGACCGCTGTCATATCACCAAACACTGAAACAATAAACGAAAAATCTCAAAATAGTGACTTGGTAAATTACTCTATCCTTAACTGATCTGGTTCCCCTTAGCTAGGTGCTGGTTTGTGCTAATAAGCACTGGGTTTGCTTGATATATGATTAAAATCTAGTTATAAAAATTATCCTACTAAAAACGTAGCTCCCAAGAATTATAAAGAATTTCCTTTCGCAATATGGACAACCCTGAATTTATAAATTGTTTCGATTTCTATCGATAATATTTATCTCTTTCCATTTTATAATTAGTGTAATTATAAAAGAAACATATTGATATAAAAAGAATTAAAGTATAATTGGAAATATGAAATTCCACTATAAATCTCCCAAACATGGAGAAAAACAAATTATAGAAAAACAAAATAATTAATAAATCTGTATTGTATTATTTATTCATATATCTTATTGAATGGTTAAAATAAAATTATTATCATTCTTATTATTATTATTATTATTAACAGGTAAAATTCCGGCATTAACAGCGCCAATTATATTTATCCCTTCATACACATTATTTCCATACATGTAAAATTTCATAACATAAATACATGATGATACATTTTACATAATAATACACATTGATACATTTGCACTATAATTGCATTTAAATCATTTAAAAATTACAATTTCAATTAATTAATTAGACATAAATTTATTTATTATAATTATGAATATTTATTTCAAATTTATTATTAGTATTCATACTACATTATTATTATTTCATTATTCATTTTTCATTACCTTTCTATTCTGAACTTTCTACCTCACTAACTACCTAACCTTTCATCTTCTAATCATTGTTTAGTCTGGGTAACTCCTATATTCACTATGCTTCTATTTATTATAATCCTACTCACCTTCTTCTAACTGACCACCAAATTTACCTATCATGACACCGATATCTCAATTATAAACACCTTTACTAATTTCATTTAAATCCTATAGTACCGCTCGTCTTTGTACAGAGATGGGTGTTCCCTAACTGGCTATATACATTCATAATATTTTGCCCTTCCAAAAATTCGGCAAACACTCCCTTAAACTACGCTATTACCTGCCACAACACTATTGGTTGGCTACTGCTTATCACCTCACCCCCACTACAAAATATCATTAACAACAATTATATGTTTATACCAATTTCTTTACTCACCTCTACAAATAATCACTAACTACTGTGTCCCTAAATATCTAATACTTTCTTTGTATTATTTACTTTAAAATTCCTAACTATCTAACTCCATTTTCATTAATTAAACTCACCTGCATCTACTTTAATACCCAGGCTCTATTCCTGTTTAAACACCTTACCTTACTGTAATCATTGACAATTGTCTTATAAAATTCATCTCTCACCTACTCACAACAGTACCTCTCAAAATTCAAATATATATATTCTTACTTATTACATTATTATTCATAAGGAATTACCTTCATTACCAATTAATTAATAATTTGACTTCATTAAAAACTTTCTATTAATTAAAAATTTACTTCTGTTATCAAGATAGTACAGCTTTCTTTTGTACTGTTTTAATTAAGTAATAAAGAATAATTATTCATTAATGGTTATTCCATTATTTAAAAAATATAATTTCAGAATATAAATTTCAATTTAAAATATTATTATTAAACATGTTCATTATTAAAATACATAATAATACATACTGGTGTACCTAAAATATACCTGCAATACAACACCAAAATACACAAATACATTGATATATAAATACATATAAAACAATGAAAAATATACACTCCAACTCCTTAATTTGTTATTTATCAAACTCAGTCCATAGCAGTCCAATTCAATACCACTGTTCACATATATATTTAATGTTCATTACACAATTGAAACACTCTACCCTCCATCGTTGAATAACATCCGAATCTTAGGTCTATTTAATTTATTATCTAATAAATAAATTTTATTATTAGAAACATTATATTCATTTTCATTTATAAAACTGTTATCAAACAAATATTTCAAGTCACGATCGAGTAGGGTTACGTTTATCTCAGTAATATCATATGTCATTAATTGGTTATTTATTTTATAATTATCCTCATAATTTTCTACCACAGGTAAGTACTTAATACCATTATCATCATTTATTGTTATTTCAATTTCATTGTTATTATAAGGTAAGTATTCATTATTTTCATCCACCTTATCTATGCCTAACTTTTCTATCAATTCTCTGTACTTCCTATTTACTTTAAAAAATTTTATTACTTTCTTTTTCTCACCATATCTGTCTATACTTTCTCTCTTAACATATTTCTCTCCATAACACCAAAATACACTCTCTCTCTCCAAATATGCAGGGGTCCCTAACATAAAATTATTGCACCACTTATTAGGTACACAAAAACACCAAGAAACTTTATTTGTAGACCTATCGTCTCCCAAATATAAATTTAAGGAACTCTTTCCTTATAAAAAATACGTGAAGACTTTTCTTCACCCCTTAACACAACATCAAAAGAAAATTCTACCCCCTGCACTCCTTGTACAAAAATACTTTCTCCAAACTCTCTTTCTGACTCAGTACATTCAAACACTTCATTATCACTCATAATACTTTCATTATCATTTTCTAATATTATATTCTTACTACTTGTAATATTCTTACTATCTGTAAATTCATTATTTGAGTTATCACTGTTGTTTACGTTATTATTCAGTACTTCGTTTTTCTGGGTACTATTTACCTTCTGGGTTTCTAATTGATTTAAATTCTCGTCTAGTTTTTTGATTACCTTGTCACATTTTTTAATGAGATTATCATGACCTATTTTCATCTCATTTTTTAGTTCATTGAAATTAATTTTAAAACTACTTTGAATCTCTTTAATTTCGCTTTTTTGAACATCGAATTTAAAATTCATATCTTTAAAATTGCTACACATCATGTTATATAGACGTGTTAACATTTCGTCGGTTTTGTTTTCATGAAGTGAGATGGAGGTTACTTTTTCTGTCTCTACATTTTCGGTCATACTCGCCTCGCCAACCTGACTAATTGAGGTTAATTGAACATCCATCTCACTCATAACTATTTCGTCAGGGAGGCTGACTTTTTCAGTTTTATCTTCATCAGTATTCATGTTTACAATTTATAATACAGTCATGCATCCAAAAGTATAACCTAACTTCGTAAAATTTGGTTATGTTTACGTAATTTCTATATTACCTCAGATAACTATTTCCATTCACCTCGTAGGCTTACTCTGTATAAAACTATATTATATAGAGTCCCTGTTCCAGAAGCCATCTGTTATTATTCATATTTGTTATTATTTATATAATTGTATTTTACAAATATACGATAACAGTAATTATTGTGTTTACTATCGGGCGCCATGTTGGGAATTATTAACAGCTGATATTTAATTTACTTTACGGGCCAAGTTTCGTGTTAAGTGAACGAGGTTGTTGAACAGGAAGTGTTATCTGAAATAAATACTCTGAAATGAAATAATAAAAACAAAACTTATTATTAACAAAAGATTACATAATTTTAGACTTGATCATACGCCAAACACGCCTCGGGGCGTAGTCTGACGTATTATGAAATACACAAATACACAAACATATTTAGTATTGAACCTTGTAATTAATCTAAACATCTAATAAACATATAGTAAACAATGGTAATGTAAAGATATATATATGTGTATGTACGCACAACCCAGCACTTATATAAATCACTCTCCCTCTCACTCTCTCTCTCTCTCTCTCTGGTACAATTCTTTTATGAGCTCATTTATTTAAAGTATTTAAAGTATTGAAATATGAATTGGTCATTTAATTAAATGGTAAGTTTTGAATGAATTTATAGAATTTACTTTGAAAATTTTATGTTGGTCATTTTAATGATGTTGAATGAATTGTAGTTGAGTGATAAAATATTGCGGATAGCTAATACTTAGCTGTCGTTGTTTTTCTGTAGAACGTCGCACACCGCGAGTTCGTCGACTGTATTAACGATTACATCTTAGATGATTACACCTTACCAGATGGTAAGGTGTCACTGTTATTTAAAACACTTTTGTTGTTAACCACTTCTAGTGGTTTTAAAAGTTAAAATCCACTGTCCGTGACCGATTTGCCGGCCGGCTGCGATCACTGTTTCTGATGAAATGACACCGAGTCTTTGTTCCATATTTCCGAGGTGGGGTGAATCTACGTCACTCGCCTTTTGTCTGGTTGTTTACAAGTTCGTCTTGTTTACAAAAACAAATTCCTGGCCGCTGACGTCATCAGGGAGCGTCGCTTTTATCGCATTAAATGACATACTGTTTTTTGTGAGGCTTCACGTTTTTTGCTATGAATCGGTCAGAATCCTGGCAAATATTATATAGTCCACTCACGATATATTCATAAAGGTTATTAAATGTTTGTCTAATTTTGACCAAATGAAGGAATACAATATTTATGGTTTTATATACCATATTTAGGGTAATTAAAATTTTGTACCATAATTGTACCATTACAAATGTTTTATAAACATATCTGAGTGTTGTTTGGCTCTGTCATTGTGTACTGCTGAGACATAAAAATCTACAGCCTTTCTGGCCGTTCTTATCGCAATGGAATTTGCAAACTGTACACTTCCACTCCTTAATTACACTCGACTATCTCTACAGTTTATCATTACATAAAGGAAAGCGTTCTTGCGTTCTTCGTATTAATTTAATTGCAAAAATCTTTTTAATCCTGGACAACAAAAAACTGTTTATTATTACTTCCCGTGCTTGACAATGTATAACTTTCCTGTCTTTGCTAGCTGAAGGAGAAGTATCCACTTTAACAAATCTCGTTACTGGATGATAACACAAATAATTACAATAATAAGTAATTACAGAATAAAAACTACCAATAGAAATTAACTAAAAAATTAAATAACTAGTAAAAATGAGTGCTGTAAAACGACGATACAATTAATAATAAATTGAAATAATAACAAATGCAAGACTGAGATAAAATGTCACACAGTAACCAACAATGTACGTGTAACTAAAACATCACACGCAAGTTGGTAACACCTTCACTTGCTTACCAGCTGATTCTACGTTACCCTCCCGCCATTCACAATTTCAAAGTGGACTCGTCCATCCATAAATTGGTTTCTGCGCATATGCCCTTAACTTTCAATTTTACTATACCGTTATGTAAATAGTGTTCCAAGTATGTTGAAACTGTTGTGATATGCAAAAGAACTATAATATTAAATATCAAATGCAATCTTCCTGTTATCAAGTCATTAATAGCAGTGTAAGGCTCAACTGATGTGAATAACATTTCATTGTTGTAATGCAAATTTTAAAATACTGAAATGTAGTTTATTTTTGAACCAGCAATTCAAACAAACTAGAAACAATAAGCAAAAAATTAAAAAAAATGAGTTCTTATGTTTGGTTGTAGGTGCTGTAGTAAAACACACACACACACAGTGATTCAAAATTGCATGGCAATCTCTCGGATGCTGATTCTATAGCTAAAAATAAGAAAAAATGTACATATAAACATAGGTCCGAAAATGGTTCATTAGCAAGTTACAACTCGTGAACCAGTTCACCCTGATTTCTGCTCACATTGTAAAATGGCCGTGATACTGAAATTCTTGGGATATAAAGTGAAGGGTAAATTTTTTGGTTTCTTATGGGGTTTGATCTGAAAAATTGAATAAAAGAGGTCCCAGAGCTCTATCTCAATTGGTTTCTAAGAAAAACTGTATTAAACACAAAACATTGGAGTCGAAAAACACACTTTTTTAGATTTGGGATAAAATAACTTCGTTAATTACCCAATAAACAAATAAAAATTTCTAACTTATGTAACCTCTCTATGCTTTTGGTATTTAAAGAGAGGTTACAAGTTATATAGGACTAGGCCGAAGCCTAGAGAAGCAAAATTATGCTGGGTCCAGTATGACGGGACTTGCAATAAAACTCAGCTGTAACAGAACGATAACAAATTATTTTCCTTCCTGCGCTGCTTTCACATCATCAAATCAGAATAACATATGTGCCCAATCACAAGTATGAATACAAGTAAAAAAATAACAAGTGTGTATGACTCTTAAGAATGACAAGTGTGTATAAATATAAAACATCACAAGTGTATATACATCAGTGGACACATGCATATATAATTATAAAATTTTTTCACATCTCGTGGCTAGCTAGACACATAACAACACACACAGAACACAAGGTACACAACTCACAGTTACATTAGTTTTTAACACGCATGCCCCTGGAATGCACCCACCCTACAGGTAGAGTAACTACAATCTTATAACTCGGAAGTGATAAAATATATGCCAATAGGCAACCCGTTCAGTAGAATAACATAAAGCCAAAACCCCCAGGAAGAATGATAATAATTCATGAGGCACAAACAACCGGACCACCCCTTTATCTAGCATTCCATTGATCAATGACCCAAGATGAGTGTGTGAACCTTAAGTTCCTTTCACATCACTAATTGAAACTGACAACTACGTCCTCTATTTTCAGAAGGTATTTATAAAATTCTAAACAGTTATTTGACTTCAAAAAATTACAAAAAAAGAATCAATCTCTATATACATTAGTAAACAAAATTAATTGTTTGAGGCATTACAATTTCTGAAGATTTTGACAATACATAATTTACTCAAAAAGAAAATGATGAATACATGTTTTATAGTCAAAATAACACAGCAAAGCTATAAATGGGAAGTCAACCCATATGTGTTGGCCAGTTAAGAAAACAATCAGTTTAGCCCTTGTGCAAGAGGCAAAATCAGCTAAAAACTTTCCATTACATTAGTAATTATTTCTATTAGCCTCACATGACTATAAAAAAATTAATTAAAGAAAAGAATACAGTAAGGTGGTTGTGCTCTGGCATCTGAGGGAGCGCGCCCACATGTAGTTGACAAAAGTTGACAGGCATTCGACCTGTCTGAAGTTGTACCAGCGTGTCAGAAAAACTAAGTACCATTTTGTAAACCCAGAAAGTCCCAAGGAAAAACCACCGGAAAGTCCCCAGCCCTTAAATGTGAAATCCATAGTCAAATTAAAATTTATACACAGCTGTTCCAGCCGGAACAGAACTACTGAGCAATAATTAATTTTGTAAAGAGTAAAAGACTAGAGCAACAATAAAATGGTACAAGATTAAAATCTCTCTGGCGCGCTCTCGCAGTGCAGCACGCACTTACAGGCATAGCATTTAGTGTTATTTAAATGAGTTATAAAAAAAGGTTTATGAAATTTAAGTTATAGTGTTCAGAGTCATGATCACAGCTCAACTTCCCGGTAAACAGTCTGGACACGTGGTCCCATGGCATCTAGGCAATTTGCAGTAAACGGGCACACAGCGGGCCCGGCCCCAAAAAATGAAATAAAGTATAAATATCACCTCAAGTGTGCTGGCGAGTGCAACATAAGAATTCGGTCTCCGTCTCCCTCTTCGTAGGCGATCTTGACATGGTTCACAGCTTGAGCAGATGTTCAGCCCACAGCAAGCCAGGAACCCGGCTTCGTGCGAGAACCCTAAGAATTCAAGTAAATTAGAGGACAGTCTATAAAATGTACACCCGAGTTAAGGTAATTAACCTCTTAACGGGCCGCCAGCTAACTCTCACCAAAAGCACAATATTCATTAATTAAAGTTTTTACAACCTGCTTAAATAGTCTAAAATCAGCCATGGAATAAGTAATTTGCATCATGAACAGAACTTATTAAATTGTGGCTTAATATAAAGTGAACTGTACTCAGTCAACATGCTTCGACAAAATTTTGCAGGTTAAACCGGCCACGTGCAGAGCAGTAATCATAATTTGGTCAAAAAATTTTAACAGCAAGTCACTCACAGCATTGAGAATGTTTTACCTTCAATTAAGTTTCATACACAGAAGCTCTCACACTTCATTCTCTATTTGTGAAGATAATTAACAAAGACGGCGACAGTATACTACATGCACCGACACAGATCACTACTTGACTGCGCACCAAGTTTTTTTTGATTAATTTTTATGTAAAGCACTTTTACTATGAGAATGATTCTTGAAACTTCTCGCATTATAACAGAAAATAATAAGGCATGGCTATATAAAGGGCGTTACGTACAACAGGAAAAAAATGAGTTTCTCTTACATTACTTTGTCAGGTCGCACACACATAAATACGTACTTCACACGATAGCATATATCCTGTTACTAAATATCCAAACAAATAATGAAAAATAATTAAATTCTTACCGGGAGTCGTTTATTCCTTTAGCCCATCATGTAGAAAGATACAAAACTGCGTAGAACAATACAAAGAGCGGAGACGAGACGATACTCTGAGCGAGGGCAAGCGTTGACTGCACAAGCCGGCACACAATTTTCATAGCACATAGCCGGGCTGCGCGCGCAACGCACACACCGCCGCTCCCCTCACACCGTCGAACAAAGTCCGTTCCGCTGCCTCCCTCGTATTTTACGTTCACGAAAACTTTCTAGAATTTATTTGTAACCGCCGGCTCCGAACCGGCACACTTACTATGTAGAATATTTTATTATGAGAAAAGTGATGTGTATAAAGTCTATTAAAAGTAAATACAAATTTGAAAAATTCCACTTTAATTAAAAACAAAACAGACCAAAATGCACTATAAAAGTGTTACAATTTTAAAAAGGACAAAGGTTTTCGTACACGTTTTCACAACAAATGTAATTGTAAACAAATTGAAAACTTATATCATTTAATTTTTCCTTCAAATGATTAAATATAAAAATTGTTAAATTGATAAAGCTGCAAACGTTCGTTCAAAGCAGTTGTTCATAGTGCCCATTTTGTTGAATGCTGAATTCAGCTCGTCAAATCCATGCCAGCTGGGCACATCATATGCCATCAGGATTATTCTTAACAGTAGCTCCATATTCTATTATGCGGTGTCTCAATTCTTCTTGTGTGCCCATATGAGCGGAATAAACTAACGACTTCATTCATCCCCAAAGGAAAAAGTCTACTGGCATGAGACGAGGAGATTGAGGTGGCCATTTTACTGGTCCGTTTCGACCAATCCATCACTTACCGAATATTTAAATGGTTCATCAAATCACGACAGTCGTGGGCAGATGCTCCGTCATTCAAAAACCACATCTGTACTCTATCTGTAAGTGGAATATCTTCCAAGAATTCCACCAGATTTGTTTGCAAAAAATGTGTAAGTGTTGTTTTCCATCAAGCCTTGGTGGTAAGAAAAAAGGGCCTAAGAGATCATTACTAAGAAGACTGCACCACACATTAAATGAAAAAGTATGTTGGTCATGTCTTGCAGCAGTCTCATGTGGATTTTCTTTGGCCCTAGTGTGGGTGTTTCGAAAGTTTACAATGCCATTTCTTGTAAATTGTAACACTTTTCTGGCGCATTTTGGTCTGTTTTGTTTTTAATTAAAGTCAAATTTCTCAAATTTGTACTTATTTTTAACAGACATTATACACATCAATTTTCTCATAATTAAATTCTCTACAAAGTTACTTAGAAATTTTTATTTGTTTATTGGCAAATTAACGAATTATTTTATCCCAAATCTAAAAAAGTGTGTTTTCGACTCGAATGTTTTGTGTTTAACATAGATTTTCTTAGAAACTAATTGAGATAGAGCTCTGGGACCTCTTTTATTCATTTTTCAGATAAAAACCATAAGAAACCATCAAATTTACCCTTCACTTTATACCCCAAGAATTTCAGTACTGCGTCATTTTACCGTGGGAGCAGAAATCAGGGTGAAGTGGTTCGCGAGCCGTAACTCGCTAACGAACTGTTTTCAAACCTATGTTTATATATACTTTTTTTCTTATTTTTAGCTAAAGAATCAGCATCCGAGAGATTTTCGTGCTATTTTGAATCACCTATATATAATTCAAACACTTTTTGCTACAGTCTATTTTTTGATGCATATACTATATTTAATATTTATAATAGCTTTACCTCAATATGTTTTTTCCTTATTTGGAACATGTTTTGGGAAACTTATTGTTCCCATCCTCAGCCTTCTTAATTTTGAAGGTTTTTGGTATTTTGAATTGGTATTGTGTGTGATTGTGGTGTATATATTAGTATTGTGTGTATTTTCGATGTAGAGTGCTTTGAAAATTGTGTCATGTTTTGTATTTATTTGTATTTGTTCAGGTATTAGTTTGTTTTGTGTTTGTATATTTGTAAATTTTCCCAAATGTTCATTGTGATGCCCCTGTGTGGTGAGTGTTTTATTAGTGTCACGTTGGTTATGTTTGGAAATTCAGGTCCAGTGTTTATTGCATGTGTGGCTAAATTAGATTTATATATTTCTGTTTTTTTTTTTTTATGCCTTTAGATGTTCAAAATAACGTTTTTTCAGTAGTTTTTTGTTTGTTCTATAACATTTATTGCAATCTTGACATTCAATTTTGTATATACTATTGGTTGTTGTGTGGATTATTTAGTTTTTGTCAATTATTTTTATAGTGTTATTTTAATGTCTGTGTTTTTAAATAGTTTTGTTAGCTTTGTCATTTTATTATTTACGTATGTGAATGTGGCCAATTTTTTATTGTTGTCATTATATGTTTTGTTCATTTTGACTGACTCTTAATTGTTCAGTTATTATTTTATATTTTATTTTATTTTCTATTTTGTTTATAGTATTTTTATTGTATCCATTTTCATAAGCAATTTGGTATATTATATTTCTTTCTTTCTTTGTTTAGGGGTATTTTGTACATTCTGTTAATAGTGAATAGAAAGCTGCCATTTTATGTTGTGGTGGGTGGTCAGAATGGTTAGGTATAATGATGTTAGTGGAAGTTGGTTTTCTGCATATTGCGTATTGTAGATGGTTATTGTTTCTTGTGATGGTTATGTCTAAATAGTTGATTTTGTTATGTTTTTCTTTTTCTTCTGGGAATTGCATTTTTGGATGTATGTTATTGATTTGTTTTAATCAACATAACATACTACAACAGTACACATTGCTAAATGTATCGAGCCACACGTTGGAAGCGACAATTTATACAACGATACATAACATTTCTAACAACGTGTACGTGTAACTAGGGGTTCAGGTGTAATTATAATAATGGTGGTCTTTTTAGGAAATTCAAAATGTTCCCATTTATTAATTTAAACAAACATATCAAGAAATAATAAAATACAAATAATGATTACTTCGTCATATGATATTCATTATACATGGTTTCAAAGTTTCTTTGTTTCTGTAATCTCATCACCAACATAAATCTTATATCATAGATATAATATTATTAATTTTAATTAAAAACATTTCTTCATTATGTTATACTGTCTGGCCTACTCAGTCTGAATGTGTGCTTTCAATATAAAAATATTTAACTAAGTTTACTATTTGTTCATTCTTTGAACAAATCTAATTGATTCTTTCAAATGTACATTTAAATATTTTCAATAAATTATTAATTCAAAAATTATGCTTTCATAATTACTCTACAATTTAAATAAAAATATTTCAATAACTTATCAATTCAAAAATTATGCTTTCATAATTACTCTACAATTTAAATTTAAATATTTTCACTAAATTATTAATTCAAAAATTATGCTTTCATTAATTGCTCTACAATTTAAATAAAATATTTTCAATAAATTATTAATTCAAAAATTATGCTATAATTTTTATACGACATTTATATTTATAAGTTATAAATTACACTTTTTTTGAAATTATTGTCTTTCTTTTGACAATCTTTGATTAAGTCTTTTGTTATGAGGAATCCATGGCTTTCTTTCACCTTAATTGAAGCGGTTCCTCAGCATACCCTCTCCTGGTCCTGAGTCCTTGATGTGAATCCTGCATAGTCATGAAGTCCTGGATCCTTTCCTCTTCCTCCGGGTCCTCTCGGAAGTCCTGGATCCTTTCCTCTTCCTCGGGTCCTCTCGGAAGTCCTGGGTCCTTTCCTCTTCCTCTGGGTCCTCTCGGAAGTCCGATGGCTCGTCCTTTACGTCTGGAATTTATGCCTTGTAGTGCTCTCATCCTCAGTCTGGAGTAATGCTCTTAGATGTAGATCACTTGTAGACATCTGACTATTTCTTTGTTACGGTATTTTTTAATTACTGTTTTTTCCATTACTATTTTAATTGGAAATATTTATCGTAATACTTTATAAGTTATGATTAACAAAAAGTCTTATTGGTGTTAGACATATTGTCTAACTCTGTCCAAAGTAATTAAAATTTCGCGTCTCCGACGGAGATAGAGTTCCGCCACGAATGAAGACTGTTAGAAGAGAGAGATTAGCTCTCCTGGGCTTGTATTTATATTCACCAAGAAAACTGCGGCTGTCGGTTCAGGGATTAGCCTGTCGACAGTTGAACCATGGCGTGATAGCCCCCACTCTCGTCCTATTTCACATTTTTGCACTTTTTCGCCAATCGCACTGTTTAACGGCGATAAAATATTGTCTAATTTAATGACCTACGTGATGTGCAATTATCATGATGCTCGCACCACTAGTGTAATTATAATGCTTTAAAAATCGCACAGAATTAGCACTGATTGTCCGAATTACGTAGAATTCGCACTGCACTTGAGTTTGAGTTTTACGCATTTTTAGAAGTTTTTACCTTCTCGCTAACATTTATGGTTTGCTTAATATTAAATATATTCTTAATTTAGCATTGACTTGGGGTGAGGTGCAACCTTTCAGGCTCAAACAGGCTTCACACACATGCACACACACACACACACACACACTATTTACTTGTGTACACGTATGCAGCGGTAATCGCGTGATGTTTACCTGTCGATTCCTGCTTGAAAGCCAGCTTCCAATCTCACACCTGTTCGTCTATTATATATTATTAAAATTAAATTAAATATTTAATATTAATAAAAAGAAAAAATATACAAAATTTATACTACTTGCAGAAGAAACAAATTGAAAACATCACAAATTATTTTATATTATACATATGCGCATTACAGCCTATGCTTGTATTGTCGCAATACATATAGCCCATCATCTACATATCTTACCCATATGCCATTTGGATCAAATGAATTTATAATATTTTGTATTTTGGTGTCTATGTGTTGTAAGAATATTTCTGCTATTACGCTAGATAATGGAGATCCCATTGCCAGACCTTCTTGTTGTTAGTAAATTTTGCTATTAAATTCAAAGTAATTTTGTTTTAGTATTAGTTGGAGGCTATTATTTATTTCAGTTCTATATTGAGTGTCTTCATTTTGTTTATTATTATATCTATTGTTTCATCTACTGGGATGTTGGTGTACATATTTGTGATACCATATGATGTGAAAAATGTGTTTTTATCTATAGTTATTACCTTTAGTTTGTCTTTTAATTCTTACGTATTTTTTATGATATGATAGTTATTTGTTAGATGGTTACTTTTTAGTTTTTGTGCTATTATTTTTGCTATTTTGTATGTTGGTCCTTTTTTTAAGTTGATTAATGGTCACATTGGGTTGTTTAATTGTTTAATTTGTGTATTTTTATTAGGTTATTCATTTTAGGTGGTTCTGGATTATTATTTATACATATGTATGTATTTTTATTGTTGAAAATGTTTTTAGCTGTTTTTACTAGTTTTACTGTCTAAGATATTTTTCTGTTGGGTCTTTGTTTAGTTGTATGCATTTATTATTGATAATGAAGTCTTCAGTTTTCTTATGTAATCTGTTTTGTCTATAATTACTGTTGTTTGACTTTTGTCAGCTTTAGTAACGATTAAATTGTTGTTATTTACTTTATTTTTAATTTCTTTTATTGTTTTATTATCTTGCTTCTGTTTATAGGTGTACTACAGACAAAAAATAGTTCGTGGGCATGCGCTGGCTTGGCGGAGAAGGCTCTCACTCTCACCATGTCCGTTAACAAATGTGACGGCTGTGTAAGCGGGCAGAGCAGGGACTGTGTTATTCAGTAGATGCGTATACATATTTATGAAAAATTGCAATTTGGTTTAATTTATAGGATTTCTTTACAGCAAAACATTGATTATCTGTTTTGATTCGGAATGTCCAAAGCACGGTTGTCAGAAAACACAAGTTAATCCACTGATCCTTCTATGTGTCGTCGTGGCTACCCGAAATTGTAATGGTCAGCACAATTGCGTCCACTATAGGATAGGAACATGTGTACACAAATCCCCCGCATACTTGTGTGCGTAATTTACACATACTGGACGAACGGGTACTGGTTTTGAAAAAAAATATTTTTGCAGATGAGACAAATAGGCATTGTAAATAATGAAAAGAGACGTAAACTGATAAAATATGCTTTATTTCGATTTATGTGATGTGTAATTTTGTTAAACTAAATGTATGCAAGAAAAAAATATTCTAAAAACATATGTACAGAAAAAACAGAACTTATAAAAATCACAAAAACACAATGAGCTTTTCCATTAAATTAAAACAGTAATAATTTTTCAAATCCGCAATTACACCCTGGTTCATGGGCTGACAAAGACTGATGACAATGGAATTTAAAAACAGCTTTTATTTCACCATCATCTGATATTAGATTTGAATATAATGGGTGGAATGGGGCGTTATCAATTAGTAAAACTGCCTTATTCGGTAAACCAAATAACAAGTGTTTAAAACCATGATTTAAAAATGTGTCTGTCCATATAAACACCTTTTTTGATGATGATGATAATAATGAACCAGCAAAAGACTTGTGTCAATTTCGTCAAACATAGCTGCTTTTTTGCTTTCTCTAACACTGCCAGTTTTAATTTATGCATACCGGCAGCATTCGCAGCACACAAAATTGTCATTCTCTCTTTGCTGCTTTTGCATCAAGCAACGATTTTTTGGCAGCTAAAGAGTTTGACGATAGACGATCATGACTGAGACTGTATTTAAATTATTAAAATAGATATTACATTGACAAAATTACAGTTGAAAGGGTTAAAGCATTTAACCGTGAAAATACATTTATTCTGGACGAAATAATTCAAGCAAAAGGCCGTGTTCCACTTTGTCTGCCATCTTACCATCCCGATCTGAATCCTACTGACCTCGTCTGGGGAGATATTAAAGAAGTTCCACGTAATTTTTGTGAATTATCTTTAGATGAAAAACAAAGTTCTTGTGAAAAATATTTGAAAATTTTATAATAGAAAAGTTGAAAAAATGTTGTGCCATACAAAAAAAAAACTGAAAAACTTTGGTGGATTATGGACAATGTTATAAATGAAGAAATGGACAAAATAATTATTTCTATGGGAGAAATTCAGATGTAAGTACAAATAAAGATTCAGATGACGAATAGGTAAGGAAAATGAATACCATAATATTTACCATTTTTTCTTATTATTAATAATTATAAATAATTAAAGTAAGTTTATTATTTAAAATGTTTAATGAACATTAATTTGTACTACTGTGGTAGGCACCTTGATTTACACAGGTGGTTTGGTTTATGAATTGTTTTTAAAGTATGCCTTACATACATTTTAGGGTTAGGTTCTATTAATATTATTTTCAAATTATGTATACAAAAAGGATTTTTAGAATTTGCTAATATATTTTACACGAACGTGCATAATTATTTTATGATTTGTTACTTCAAATAGTCTGTCGCAAGTTAATAATACACACATTTTTCCGCACACTAGGAACGAGTTGTTGCTAGTATACAAATATCACGAGTAAAATACTGCAGTAAAGAGTGTGACTGATGACAATGGAGGGGGTAACATTCCCCCTTTGTCGTGACACGATTGTGGCAGCAATCCCTTCTCCAGCTATTTTTTGTTTGTGGTCTAGCTATAGATCTGTTTTTTATTTCACTAGTACAGTAGACTCCCTGTTGTCCGGCCACCTCGGGACCAGACCCTAGGCCGGATTTCAAAATGCCCAGACGAACTGAAAATATGCTATAATGATGAAATAACGCTCTTTAATGAATGATCCATACAATATGGACGCTCTGGGCTGTGCGGTTGTGTGTCGCAGAGACGAACCGCTCGGGAACTGAGTTCCAAGCTACCTTCTGGAGCTCCTGCCTCGTGGCCGTGCCCAAGTAGGGCGTGTGCTCTGTAGCAGGCCAATTTTCGGCTGTTGTGCTAGCCTACACTAGCGCAGTATACACCGAGGGCGTTTCCACGAATCACCTGGACGTATACGGTACCTGCCCAGCCCAGCCACAAGAGGATTGTCTGGGAACCTCGCTGCACGTGCACAAAATTTGCGTGCAAGCCGCCTGAATTTTTCGTCTAAGGAGCGGACGCTAAGTCCTCTCCTTAGAAGGCGTGATCAGAAGCAATGGGGGACTTTGGCCGCTATCCGAAGACCCCTGTCGAGGACGCTCTGCAACTTCTTTTTATGCATTGCGGCGAGGTAACCCCAAACCGGGCAAGCGTAGGTAATGACCGGCAGCAAATACGCGCCGACGATCATCTTGCCCAATTTCCTGGTCATGGCTGAGCTGATCAGGAGTGGAAACAGTAAGCTCAGACGAGCGGATGCTCGCTTAAGAACTGTCTGAGCGTGGTTATGCCAGGTGAGCCGACGGTCGAGGTGTAATCGGAGGTACTTAACCTCGTTGGAACCTCGTTGGACCAGCAAAAGTACGTTCTGCAGATATGTAACTGCCTAACAGGGTGCTTCCGTCGCTTCGAGAATTCGACAGCTACACTCTTGGTAGCGTTGAGTTGCACTCTCCAATTTTCAGTCCAGTCCCCGAGCGAGTCGAGCTGGTGCTGCAGTCATAAGACGGCTCTTTCTACATGACGATCGGCCGTAAATACGCCCGTGTCGTCCGTAAAGAGGGCAACCTGGACTCCAGGCTGTCTCGGCACGTCGTTGACGTACAGTGAGAACAGAAGGGGGCCAAGAACACTAAATTGAGGGACGCTGGCTGTGATTCGTCTCTCGGAAGAGACTGAATCGCCAACTCTCAAGCAGAAGGTCCTCTCCGTCAGAAAGCTAGCAACCAGATGAAGGTAGCAGTCCAGGAGCTGGACTTCCCTAAGCTTGAATAATAGGCCATCATGCCATACGCTGTTGAAGGCTTTTTCAACATCTAAGAAACAGCCAACAGTTCTCTCCGACACCCGGTGTCCGTGATGTATTCCACCATTCTCATCAGTTGATGAGTGGTCGAATGCCCCACACGGAAGGCGAACTGTTCGGGGACCAGCACGTTAATTAGATGTTCTCGCAAAAGACGCTGCACGAGTCGCTCAAATACCTTGGACGTAGCGGAGAGTAGGCTGATAGCCCGGAGGTTGTCGGGGCGGGAAGCATCCTTTCCCTTCTTCAGGATCATGATGACCGTCGCCTTTCGCCATTTCTTGGGAAAGTAGGCCTGTCTGAGACACGCGTTGAACAAATCAGTCAAGAAGACGTGACACCGTCTGGGCCTGGAGTTTTTCTTGGCTGAAGTTCAGCGAGCCGATCTGAGACCTCTTCCAAGGAGATGGGTTCGGGCTCCGCCGTGATCGGAAGAGACAGAAAGTCTTCCACAGCCATCTCGACTTGTTCGTCAAAGTCCCAGTCCAAGGGCGGGTTGGGATCAAACTGTCGTTCGAAACACAAGCCCAAGTACTCGGCCATCTCCTCCGGGCGACCCAGGAGCTGTCCGAACGGCCCAATGATGGCGGGGAGAGGAAGTCGTCGCCTCTGTCCCGTCATCGCGGAAGGTATTCTATACGGGTGACTTTGCGGGTCCGCATCCCCCATTCGGGCCACAGCGAGTTCCCAACAGCTACGTCGGAACGCCTTCAGATTGCCACGCAGTCGTCCGGTTAGCCTATTGTATGCTGCCTTATCGGCCGGATCACGGGTCCTCTGCCAACGTTTCCGGAAGTAATTCCTCTCGCGAGCGAGAAGAGAGACTTCCTCAGGGATGCGTTGGTAGTCAGGTATGAAACCGGCTCGCATACGTGAAGACACGTCTATAGCCGAGATGATTGCCTCTTCGATTCCCACTACTGCTTCGTCTAGGAGGCGAACGAAATCGAGTGGGCCCGCTGGCGGCAATCTACGGCACACAGCCGGGCCGTAGCAGTCCCAAAAGATAACCTTCTTCTTGTAATTTTTGGTCCATAGTCACGAACGTGTGTTTTCTTTTTGCACTCATATCGGAAAAGTTTTTATTTACACAGATACATACAGTATTACTATATACACAGATATATTTACACAGACTATATACACAGAACTCACAACATAAGACATACATCCGCACATGAACAAAACTGTGAGTCAACTGAGCTACTGTACATATATTTTCCGATTAACAATTTGAACCATCGACGGCTGATCCAACCGAGGCCGGACGAGAGGGAGTCTACTGTAATTATATTTAATGATGTGTTGCTTCTGTTCGTTTTCTTCTTGTATATTGTCTTGTATTAGATTAATAGCATATTATGTTTCTACGATTAACAGAAAATTTAATAGTAAATTTACTATTTAATACTAAATTTAAAATTTAGTTTTAACTATTGAAAACCTAGAAAATGTAATAAAACACAAATTTAAAAAAATTTAATAAATGACACTAATAAAACACATACCACACAAAGGCACCACAATGAACATTCGGGAAAATTTACAAATATACAAACACAAAACAAACTAATACCTAAACAAATGCAAATCAATACAAAACACGACACAATTTTCAAAGCACTCAACATAGATAATACACAAAATACTAACATATACACCACAATCACACACAATAATACCAATTTAAACACCAAAAAACCATAATAACAACCAACCAACACATAAGTACTCCACAAGATCAAAATTAAGAAGGCTTAGGATGGGAACAATAAGTTTCCTGAAACATGTTCCAATTACGGAAAAAACATCTTGAAGTAAAGTTATTATAAATATTAAATATATTATATGCATCAAGAAATAGACTGTAGCAACAACTGTTTCAATCACACACACACACACACACACACACACACACACACACACACACACACACACACAGAGAGAGAGAGAGAGAGAGAGAGAGAGAGAGAGAGGAGAGAGAGAGAGAGAGAAGAAGAGAGAGAGAGAGAGAGAGAGAGAGAGAGAGAGGAGAGAGAGAGAGAGGGGGGGAGGGGGAGGGGGGGGGAGGGAGGGAGGGAGGGGAGGGAGGGAGGGAGGGAGGGAGAGAGAGAGAGAGAGAGAGAGAGAGAGAGAGAGAGAGAGAGAGAGAGAGAGAGAGAGAGAGAGTTTTAGTACAGCACCTGCAACCAAACATAAGAAAGCTTGTTGTTTCTAGTTTGTTTGAATTGCAGGCTCAAAAATAAACTACATTTAATTATTTTAAAATGTGCATTACAACAATGAAATGTTCACATCAGTTGAGCCTTACACTGCTATTAATGACTTGAAAACAGGAAGATTGCATTTGATATTTAATATAAGTCATTACGTCCACACACTGTGTTTAACAGTAGAACATAGATAAAACAAACACAAACGTTTTGTACATAACGTATGGAGTGGCACTGCCATACATCTAGCCTGTGAAGTCACTGCTTCATAGATGCCTGTGCGTGAAACCTACTGTGTATTTTACATACTGTGTTATAAACTACCTTCACATGACTACAATTAATTCAGTCATTTACACAAAATATATCACAAGAAAAGCATGAAATTTTAGTTTACCTGTCGCTTCTTCCATTCCAAAAGCTTGCCCTAAAGCATAAAATGCTTGACCTATCTTCTGGTATTCCCTTTTATATGGCCCTTGGTGTTTTTTTGTTTGGTCTAGAGATGTTGCCATCAGGTTTTTAACAGCTCCATCCATACTATGAACAAACCTCGAACAGCTTTCTGTTTCCTGCTCTCTTAAACAGTATACAATCTGATTATAATATAAAAAAGTGTTTTTGAATAACAATAATTATTATATTTACCATTAATCATTACAAAACTATTTACAAATTATATAAAATAATAGTGGTGCACATTATTTGCCATTCCAGAATACAGCAAAAATCTCATACAGAAAACACTTTACAAATACAGTACATCCAATTTTAATAGCTACTAATAATAATGCTGCCTTCATAGGATCATTTTCAGCAATCTATTACTAATTAACTTATCAATATTTTTTTGTAAATGAAACTATAATTTTATAAGTTAGTACCTTATGAAATTTGTGGCCAGATAAGTGGTATCTGCCAAACATTTTTTCATTCTTAGTTTTTCAAATTGTTCTTAGCATTCCTACCCCTAATTTTGTACTCATTTTCTTAAGTACCAGCAGAATGAGCATTTTGATACGTGAACCATTTGTAGATTTTGTGATGTAGTATACTTTCTGCATATAACATGATTCTTTTACTACATAGAATTCATTCAAATCTTGTTTAATGCAAACAGTTTTTAGTATCAATTTGAAGACAGATTAATAAGAAATTCAAAGGTAAGTCGTACACTTAATTAAAAATTATTTTTAATTAAAAATTTAAAATTTCTACCATCCTTCACTCTGAGAAGCGAATTTCGAAAATGTGCAAATTTAATGAATCAATGTATCACAATTAAATATATTTTTATATTCTGTAGGTATTGTGTGCTCTCAGTGACCAGTTATCAAGGTATTATAAATTTAACTTTGCTAAATTTAAAAATTCAATTTTTTACCTAGAGGTAAATACGATATTTTATTTCTTACAGTGGTTAAAGACTACTTAATTATGATGAGACCAAAGTCTAGTAGCACACAGAAAATGAATAAAGAAGAAAGATTACAGAGGAAATGGGAGTGTGAAAACAGAAGACATCCAGTTATATGTTGACAATATATTTTGTACCTGGACGGGAACAGTTAGACACCTCCATATGTTTTTAGATTATATTAATTCCTTTTATAGTACTGTGCAATTTACACTTGAAACAGAAAATATGAAAAGTTTAAACTTTTTGGATCTCACCATCATTAGGTCACAAAATAATCTTAGTTTTCAGATATATAGAAAACCTACTTTTACAGATACCGTTATACATAAACAGTCACTAATGTCATGGGACATACAATTAAGCAGTTTTCATGCAATGGTTAATCATCTCATAGTTCCTTTATCCAAAGAAAATTTTAATAAAGAAGCTGTTATTATAAAAACCATGGTGGAAAATAATGGTTATGACAAAAGAATAATACTCTTTAATTTAAAAAAAAAAAGACGAAAATTATTTTAAAAGAATTTCATTCCATAGAGCCAGATCAGGGTAACAAAAAAGTTCATTCAACAAATTACATTAAGTTTATAACAGATAGGATCAATAATAGGTTAAAAAGCAAAGAAACAATCTTTTTTCATTACTAGTCAACAATACCGAAAAATCAACCATACTACAGAAAAATGGAGTTTATACAATATACTGGGTAGAATGCGATGCTATTTATATCGGGCAAAGTGGTCGTACTCTGAAACATCACATTTCTGAACATAATAAAGCGATTCTAACTAATACAGCCAATACAGGTTTTACATATCACTGCTTACAACACAATCACTTCATAGATACAAAAATGTAACACTACTGCACAACATACAAAAAGGTAAAAAAATATATTTATTAGAAATTCTAGAAATTAGAAAACAATCAAAACTAACAAAAATTTAACAACGAAGAACAAACTGAATTCTGTGTATCCCCTTTATTAAAAGTTATTTTTAGTTTAATTAATTTTTATATTTTGCCTTTCGATTATACTTAGTTTTTACAGACACTTGACCTTCCCTTACTAGCTTCTCCACCCCCTCCATCATAAACACCCCACACACATGTCCAAATACACACCCTAAACACATGTTCACCACCCTTACATTCTTTGTGAATAGCTTAATAGGCTGAAACAGCTGTCAGAGGTAAAAAACAAATGTGAAACTTACCAAGTGTTTGTATATTTTTTTAAATCTTTGTATTAATATGTTTCACCAAATGCCCAACGAGTCATCAATTAATATCGTATAACATATTACCATTGGATGGAAGTAGTATGAAATCTAGTGATTGGAAGGGTGTACATAAGGAAATATCAAAGGCCTATAGAATGTTGATAAAGGGACAGAATAAGAGTGAAATTTATACGAAAAAAGCTGAGAAATACAGGAAATAATATGAGCGATTTTTAGAAAAAATTAATAAAAGGGAATGCAAATAACCCACCATAAAAAGGTGAAAGATCTTATTAAAGGGGTCAAAGTAAGTGAAGAAATTAAAAAACGATTGTTTTTTGGTGAGGTTTTACTACAATTAACACATAATTTCAAAAAATTAAGAAACAAAAAATGTAAACAAGTTTTTACAAAGGCTATTGCTGGGAAAACACTAAAAACATATCGACAAATTAAACATGCTAAGAAATTTTTATTATATAAAATATTAATTTCAAATAACCGTAAAGGAACACAACTGAATTAGAATATGAGAAGAGGAAACAACTGTACACCGAAAACTTAAAGAAAAAGATAACTGAACTTCTGGAGCAAGATATTAACAGTACACTGTGTCCCAGTAAAAAAAGATGTTATTGTTAGAAATAAAATTAAAAAGCAAAAGCGTTACTTAAATGGGAATCAGAAGAAACTACATAATAAATCTGCTGAAAGTGAAAGTAAAATCAGTTATGCCACATTTTGCAGGTTAAAGCCTTTTTGGTTGATATAACTGAAAGCTACTGATAGTGAAACATGCCTCTGCATTACACACGAAAATTTTAAAATGATGGTTGGTAAATTATACTCCCTCAATACAATATTGCACAAGAATCCTAGAGAAGTATTGACCATTCTCTGATGTAACAAAAGTAATGAGAATTGCTTATACAGAAAATGTCCAAATTGTGTATTATACCATACCAACAATTTAATTATAATGACAAAACTTCTTACGACCAGTGGGTAAATAAAAAATAAAATAGGATAAATGTTAAAATTGGCAAGCCCATTATTGTTCAGCACATGGTAAAAACATAATACTGTCTCAACTGGGGGATCTAGTTAAAAAGGTAGAAGACTTTTTACCTAAATATTTTACTCACAAAATGAATGTAAACCATCAGTACATTGTTTTAACAAAACAAAACAAACAATCTGCGTACCGGGATAATTCAAAGTAAGTTAAAAAATATTATTTGCCACAATTTCGGAGTCGTTGCAGCATGATGCCAAAGCAATACTAGCCCGCATGATTCCTATCCTTAGTGAACTTTTAAAACTTATAACAAAGTTGATACTTTACATTTCTTATCTGATGGCCCGAGTAATCAGTATAGAAACAAACCCATGTTCACCATTATTGGCAAATGCATACATAAGATGTTTCCTAATACATCAATATCATGGAATTACAATGAAGCAGGCCATTGTAAGGGTGTACCTGTGGTGTAGGTGCAATGATAAAACAAACTACTGACAGGCTCATACCAGTTAATAAAGAAGTGCCAGATTTTAAATCTTTTGATGACATTTCTATAGCAATAAAAGGTTAAGCCAGAAGACATTAAGTGTGTTGAAAATAATATTCCTGAAGACATACCACCAATAAAAGGGACATTTAGGGCACATCGAGTGACCTCGAACAAGTTGAACCAGATATTTCACTTTTTCTTATCTTGTTCTGATTGTGAATTAGGCACAACTAGTGAACATTATTCAATTTCTGCCCATGATGTAACAACTGATCCTGAGTTGGCTTATTCAGCCTTGAGCACTGAGTCAAATCACCGTGATTACAATGCGAGTGGTGGACTATTGACAGGTAAGAATGTATTTATGGCTAGCTTTTGTGAATGTCTAAAACCAATTTTTTCTAATAATTCTGTGATACAGTGACAGAAATTGACACGTTAATTTTTGTCTTCTCCTGAAGTTATAAAATTACACACATTAATTTCAATAGACATTTTCAAAATGATTTTGTTTAATAACACCAACATAATTGTGATACAGTGAAACCTTGATATCACGCTCTTGTGCGGACTGGCCAAAAAGCACTTTATATCGAGGGTCACTTTATATAAAGCTCCCAAGTTTAACTATTTAATTTGCCGTGACTGTGAAAAATGAGCGTTACATCTAGGGTCGCGTTATATCACAGTGGTGTTATATCGAGGTTCCACTGTATTTTGTTTTCAATTTTTTTTTTAGTATACACACTGTAGGAAAAATGGTAATTCTTTTAGAGCTAATTATTGATCCCCACACAACAACAAGATAAATATTTAAAAATTTTGTTTCTTTCACATAATTGTGTAATTATCAGAGATTGGGTAGCCATGGAATAATATGAGAACGAATATTACCCTGGTGAAATGTTATCAGTTACTCACAATGAAGCAGACGTTAATGTGATGTTTCCTACAAGTAGAACATACAGATGGTCACATAAAAAGGGTGTACTATTTTACAGCTTTAATAAAATTGCAAAAAAATTCAAAACCCGGCACCTTGTGATAGTACACCTGGACATTTCATAATAAAAGATATTTAATTTACATGAAAGTATTTTCTCAAACTTACTGGACCATACATGTATTTCTTTTAAAATGCTAATAAATTATTTTGTTATGCACTGAAATTTTATTAATTTTTCCCTTTTCACAAAGTGACGTGAAAATGACAATAAACAAGATCATTACCTATTGCCATAAGAATCAGTATGCAGATTTCAGAAATTACATTATCAAGGATAAAAAAATGTTTTAAATTTAATTTTTTGGCCCTGAGTACAGTCTGACTTTTGGTCATAGTAAATTATTATTCTAGGACAGGATAACGATATCATTTTTTTTTTTAATTCAGATTGGAAATTTCAGTTGTTTGGGAATGACCCATATCATTTTCAGTTGAATAATTCGTATAACTACAACTAAATTTACATAGGGCCTAATATGTATACTAAATTTCTGTTTCTGATGTGTTAACAAGTAAGCATGTTAAGCAAGTAGGTAATGTCACTGTAAATTGCCTCCTGAACTTGTCAGTCAGTAGTTATAACTTGTCAATTGTAATGATTCTACTACCTAAACTACACACAGAATAAATATTTTCAAACTTTACGTAATGAAAATGATGTGTTTTATTGATTTTTAGTGAAAGCAAAGTAAAAGGGTACGTATCCAGTGAATATTCGAGTTCATCAAGAACACAGTTCTCCCCTTGCAGCTAAATCATGCAGCAAGCCATATTTGCTTTTAAAAATTATAAGCACACTAGATAAACTTATCACATAACTATTTTTTCTGTCACCAAGAAGATGTGGAAATAGAAAATTTGGTTATGATATAAATGCAAATCACAACTAGCATTATATTGTGTAGTGGCTTATATTATAGTTTCAGAGATGAAACAAACACTTTTTTACTAATCTGGTATTCTGACAAAATCATATTTGAGAATTAGTTTACCTTCCATTTAAACAATAGTACAAATGAATATTCCTAAACATAGAAATACAAAAGTAATCCGAAATATCTAAACTAATTGTCAGCATTTTTGGTTTATTTATGAATTTTGTTTTATATGATGATTACCATTATGGCCAGATTACCATAGTTTAACTGGAATATTATATTACAGCTTGGGGATACAAATAGACTGGACATTTTTTGCTACAGTCTGTCAGACATACAGAAAAAAAATTAGACACCAAAGATGATAACAAAAGAATAACATAAGACATACTACAGTGCTATTAAAACAATCTGCGTCTTCTGACAGTTCTCCTTGCGTGTTTACAAGAAGTAGTTGCTATGGTAACTCGGACGAGACTCCGAGGTGAGCCAATCACCTGCAGGCGTGTGCTTTCCCTCCCCCTTTCTCCTCAGTCAACAGTCCCACACTGACCAATCAGCGCTCTCGCAGCTGTGCTGAGCACCACGTGCTTCTTAGCTGTCAGAAGACGCAGATTGTTTTAATAGCACTGTATATCCTGCTACTAATGTTAATGATAGTAACATCACAGTCTAATAAAACTTACAGTCGCAAAGCTCATAAGATTACAGTGCTCCTAGTGGCCAGCAAGAACAAGACTGCTTGTGTTTATAGCAATTACACAAGTGTGTAAAGTGGTGTTTTTATTTTTAAAAATATATGATTAGATTACATTATATAAATGAAATTGTGGATAGATGTATATAGTGCCATAAATTATAGTAAAAATTTTAAAGGGGTAAACAGTCTATTGTCAATACCTAGTCGTTGACACCCATGAAACTTGCAAAAACTGTTTTTTTATGTTTCCAAGTGTACTACAGGCTTAAATTGCTTAAACTGGGCATGGAAGTGAAAAACCTGAAAAAAAAAGGTTTTTACCAAAACAAATTCACAAAACAAAACATGCAGTAAATATATTCCTATGTATGCCTCAAGTGCAAACTAGATACTAATGAAGTTTCAACTTGTCTCATGCTGTGGATATGTTTTTACTATTTTTGTTTTTGTGAGTGTTAACTGAATAGTACTATTTAAATCAATATATAAAATATTAAAATGAGACTGAATATAACTTAATTTCCAGTTGCAGTATGATGCATGGTTGCCCAAATTCATTATATGTTCACAAATTTTGATAAGATTTATTTGATACCACTGGTGTTTTATTTTGTTAAATTTTTTATGCAATGTTTTACATATTATATTTTTTATAGCTTATTTTTTATTTTTTTATAGCTAACATATAGTGTTTTAGCTTGTTATTTTTGGTCCTAATCATACAATGTTCGTTTGTGAACCTGCCTCCATTAAAATCCATACCTACTATTTCTTGTATTTAAAATATATAATAATAATGTTGTGTTTAGTTTAAACTTTAAATTATTGAAAGAAGGTGTTCATTTTTGTAACGGAACATAAACACATCTGCATTCATACCGCTTTGTCATCTGCTCTGATGCTAGCCTACCAGGAGGAGCACTAGTATTACTTCAGTTGTCAAATAGGTGTATTTTATTTTATACAAATCATACAGAGTTTGTGACTTAATGTTTTTTTAGACTGTAGTAACACATCCCTGCACAGTAAATTATGCCATAATGTTTGATCAAATTATAATTACAATATAATTACAAATTCAATGAACAGTGCTATAAAATATAATGTCAAAGGCTTTTACAGCCTGTGTCAATACTATTAAATGTTAAAACTACTGGACTATTTGGTCATGGAGCAATGTTTGAAATTCTGATAGTAATGATATCTGATATTTAATAGTAATGATACAAACTGCAGAAAAATGTATGACAAAACATTTATATTTTTGTTTTTGTTCATAGTATTGTATTACTATAAATTAAGTTTAAATGAGTATACACTTACAACTGGTAAGTGTTAATTGGGTTTTCTGGAGCTTGAAGAGCCATGAAAAAGCATGCACCGAGTAATTCATCTTTCTCAGCTTTTCTTTTGCCAGCTTTCCATCTCTTCTCATCTGTACATGTGATGAAGTGTTCCCAAACTGAGGCGCGTGATAACACCGGATGTCTGCACACACAGTCTACAAAGGCCTGTAACTGGTTTTTCCTATGCTCAATAAATTGCTCCTCATAGCGTCCTACAAAGAAAAAAATTCTTCTATTAGGATTCCAAAAAGTTACTTATTATTCTGAAAGCATTTAAAGGAATGTTTTAACTTCAATAGCCAAAGCTAATTGTGTGTTGTTCAATGTTTGCTTACTACCAAACACGTAAGTCACTTCTTTGGTAGATGGAGAGAACTGCCAACAATTAATGTCTGTTTGTGGCATTGAGCCCTCACTACACATCCTGAAGGAATAAACAAATACAAACATGAGCTCAACTCTATTATGTATATGGGTACTTGTAAAAATATTTTCCCTGGTTTCTTACCTCAGATCCAAATTAGATGTTGCAAATTTATAATATGTTGATAGCTTACTTCCATTATAAAAGTTCTTAAAGAATCTCAGACACAAACTTTGTTAACATTATATAATATACACAGACTCCTAGTTTTATTTCAGAGTTACACAAACCCTTAAATATTTTCCCATTAATTTGGTTTACTTTCAAACACATTCATTTCTTTTTGCAATAGTTGTTAAAATCAAATGACACAGACCAGCTTTTCTCTTTTTACACTCATTTGGCCTCTATAAAGCAAATCCACTTTTCTTTGTTTTTGTGGACATTTTTACTTCTTTCAAATTTATTCCAACTTTCCAACAAATTTCCTTGTGCTCTATAAACACTTCACTTACTATTTCCCCTGGTGCAATATTAGTTGCTTAAAGTGGGAACTAAAATTTTTGTAGGAACAAGGGGCATTTTACCATTTTCGATGCTTAAAATAAAAAATTGCTATTTTTAGTCAGAATATGTCATATTTATTTATCACGTTAAAGGTAATAATCAGAAGAATACAATAAAGGATATAAATATATAAAAGTTAATATACTAAACTTTATAAATAAATAAATAAATAAACTTTTTAATAAAGAAAAAAATATTATTTCAATTGTCACCAATAAAAAAAAAATACTTTCCATTATATACAAAATACATTTTACTATATAAACTTTTAGAAAAAAGGCAAAATAATGCAAAATAATTATAAAATTTAAAATTCTTATTACAACTGTACATAACTGAAAGCACAGTCCCAGTAACTCATGACTTACATGTTTGTGTTTCCTTTTTACACAATTTTTACAGTTCATTTAAATATTCACTGCACATACTTCACGATATGTAAATAAACACAATAAAAACATTTGAAAAAGTTCTTTAAACAAACACTTCACAGTAAATACCTCACATATAATCACATATAAAATGGAGTCCCAATCACTCATGACTTACACGCTGTTTTTTCACATTTTACCCAGTTCGCTTACACATTCAGTTAGTACAAATACTTGAAAATAATAAAACAAAAGTACTTAAAAAAGTACTGTTAACACACGATAGAGTAAATACATACAGCAAACATAATAAAAAATCTTGTCAGCTGATGCTAGTCTTTTTAATTTATTTTTTTTAATAGATTTAACGCAGAAATAACAGACACAAATTAATGTAGAATATACCAAAATTTCACTACAATTCTGTGTGTTGCAGTTCAGTAAGCTATAAATGAATAAAAACAACAAATCAGTGAGATGGGAGAACAAATCCTATTTGGTATTGTTGACACTTTAGAATTAGGTAACAGTATCTCAAAATCGCCTTTTCCAGAGTTAAATATCTAATATCAAATTTTTAATGAATTTCAGCAATGCCCATGTCCCACATTCACAGAACAATAGCAATTTTAGATTACTTTCGAATACACATATGTTTCTTTTTTTTTACTTATCTGCGCAGGTTTCCATAAATTAGTTAATATTTCAAAAACCTGTTTTGTTTCAAACCATCTATGTTGAATACCTTCTTCCACATATTTATCACAATGACAAGAAGCTGAAAACTATTATTTCTTGTACTTATTTGTCCTCTAAGTACATTTTCCTCGTTTCTCAGTTCCTTTATATGTTTTCCACTAAGGGGGCTGTTTCTAATTGAAACCTCTATCATGCAGTCCGCATATTCTTCTTCATATCTCCAACATCATTTAATAATAAACAAATGGCGCATTAGATTCATGTAAAATTATCTCACTACATTCAATTTCTTTTTTAAGTTTGTGATTTTCTTCATCACATTGCATACACTAAATAGCAAGTGATGGCAGTGCGCCACCCTTCTTCTCTACCTGTTTCATTACCTTGTCTACTTTAATTTCTTCACCCGAATGACCTTTATGTTGTTTATATAACCTTTATATACTGTTTGCACAAGACTGCACATACGAGGTCTGTCCGGAAAGTATCTAACCACTTTGAATATTTAACACTAAGTTACAGGGCCTGCACAAAACTGTACAGCCAACTGCAGGACACACTACTGTGGATGCATAACCAGTCAGCCTTCTGTCAGACCCATTAAGTAAGCTCATGTTTTGTGTGACTGAGTGAGTAAATCATTAAATTGGCATCATGTTTTGCTTCATCAACATGGGCATTCCCAAGTTGAATGATTAACCATTTGAATGATTAACAGGGGATTTGGGGAAGATTTCGTGAGTGATGCTCAAATTAAAGTGTAGTACTGACACTTTCAAGATGGTCAGGAAGCCATAAAAGATCCATGTTCTGGAAGTAACATCAAGGTCATTTTGGCTTTTCTTTTAGACAATGAAGGCGTTCTCCAGTTCAGACAACATGGTCCTCCAGGACACTAACTAACTAAAGAGTACCAAGTTAACTAAGGGGTATTACACAAAAATTGTTTACAGGCTGAGGGACGCAGTAAAGAGAAAATGGAAGCAAGTAATGATTGACAGCTTCATCATGACAATGCAACTGCACATTCTTTGTGCCTGGTACACGATTTCTTGGTGAAACAACATGCCACAGTTGTTCAGCTACCCTACACTCCTGATTTGGTGCCCTACAGCTTCTGGCTCTTTCCAAATATAAAATCCCCACTGAAAGGGAGGAGGAGGTTTCAGAAAGTGGATGAGATGCAGGAGAATGAGAAGAGGTGGTTCAAAAAGAGAACTTTGCTCACTGACTAGAGAATTGGAAGAGACAATGGGAAGTCCCATTGAGAAGTACCGTATGTGAAGTCCCAAGGGGATACTTCAAAAGATACCAAGGCCCAATTGTGCTAGTTAACCTATTTTTCACAAACTATTTCATAACACCATACTTTCTGGACAGACCTCATATTATCAAAAAAATTAAATTAAATGTGCAATGTGCACATAAAAAAAATGTTTAGATAAAAAAAATCTTCAAGATCTGTGAAAAGATTCTGTGGTCTTAGATCATCAATTTAAATAAAATATCCTGTTTCCAGTTTACAAATGTGTCTGACTAGCCAGAACTGTTCAGCTTTTCATCCATACTAATTTTAAAAAAGTCGTTGACTTGTGGATAAGATATGCTCCAATACTAAAAGTTACTTTTCACTCTGATCTAAATCTGGCATTCTGACTACAAGCATTACAGCACTGTAACAATAAAAAAGAGGCCTAAATATATAAAATAAATAAAACCACTATACCAGGACTTACCTGCACGCAATTACAACACTTACCTGTTAAAATTTTACCAGAAGACCAAGGTCGCCACGATTATTTTTTACATAGGATAAAATATCGAAAACCTTTACACTCCACCTTAAATAAAAAGGACAATTTAGCAATCTGACCCCACCCAACTAATAATTCAGAAAGATTCCGGAACGTTAGACGAATTTTTAACACAGGAATAAGACAGTGGTAATGACGAAATAACTTAGTCTAACACATTTTATCGGAAGTAATCCTTATTTTTAATGAGCGATTATTTAATAAACATTTGTACAGTTAAATTTTTAGTATATTGCTTGAAAACTTTAGTACCTTTTTTCCCTTTGTTTTGTCTGATTAGAATGTAATTATAAACTTGTGTAACTTAGTTATTATTACTTACTACTAGATAGACTGCCCAGTCTGCTTTTCTTACTCTCTCTCACTCATTCTTATTTAAAACAATGAAAAAAACTTTTATTTTACTTTTATAAATTCACTTGTGTTTCTACGAACTTGCGGTCGCGATTCTGGCCAGACACGTGTCCTTCGTTAACCCGGTTAGTTGCCCGTTTGTTCACTCCACTTCACTTATTGGAAACTAATTATTTCCGTTAATTCCTCGGGTCCCGGTCGGTCTTCCTGAATTAATTACATTTTCCGAAAACTTGACCAACCGGGTCCGAAACAAAATATATGCGTCTGTAGCGGAACTCTGTATCTCGTTGACCGCTTGGCGTCTCTGACTACTGTCGACTGCCACGTGGAACGTAACAGGTACAACTACCTGTTCCTGCATGGAAGTTGTACTTCCATGCCATGATGTTTTCGTCGTCGCATCTTGTTCCTGCTGTCGTGTAACCATTTTATGCGTGGCATAGAGCTGGTATATGTGTGTGACCAGAGGTCAATATTGGCTTCTGCTCTGCTGATGTCATTTAAGTGGGCCGGACTTAAAACAGTCTTTCCGGAACGTCTTGGAGAAAACGACAAAGATTATTCTCTCTAGCCATCTTGGTTTTTGTTAGAGCGTCACTTGGAGCGTGATTGAGCAGTTGCGTATGTGCGCTGCCACACACAGGTACAAAGTTCTCAGAATTTTGTGGAGGTGCAGATATTCTGCCGCATTCCTCGACAACAACTGCGTCTTACGTTGTTTCACTGTTCTGTTACATTGACTTATATACGCACAAATACGTTGCACAATGATAATCCGCCCAGAATGAAATAAATAAAAATATAAATAATGTCCCAAACGGTTAAAATAAAACACCCAAAAATCGACCCGCTACAATACCCCCTCGATGAGAATTCTGCTGTCCATGACAGAAGAAATCTCATCGATAACCCCGAAGAGGATCGGTGAGGAACTGGTGCCAACAACCCCCTGGTTCTTAATCTGCATGGGTACACGACCCCCCTGGCTCAGCGACCATGGACTCATCTGAACGAGATCACTGGACTTCTCCGTAAAAGATCCCAACACCGAGAAATCGATCAGACTCGCACCACAGCGCTCCTCGCCTTCTAACATGCTACCCCCAAAATCCTCAATCCCTGGCTAAAATTATTCCAGCTCCTCCGCCGATATGGATCCCCTTTTTGCAAGCTGGGCTGCCTTTAGCAGATACTGGGCTCACACACATTAACATTACATATTGTCATAACACATTAAAATAAAAACTTCCTTTTAAAATTTATTATAAATTCAAAAAATTCAATCTTCCAAAAAAAAAATCGTTTACCAAAAAATTCTCTTCCTCTTTTTTCTAATTTTTGTTACAATTGACTTAACCTCGACATTTCTACTAATATAAACATTTCTATTCTAACATGGAGAATCATTTATAGTCTACCAATATAAAGCAATACAATAAAAGAAACATCATTAGTACATACACAATAAAATAATAATTATCTAACATATTCACTCGCTGGCAGGCGACAAATCAAGTTTTTTTTTCTTCAAAAAAAATTTAAAATTTTCGACATTTTAAAATTCAAAAAAATTATTCATTAAATATTTATTAAATTTATTTGTTAAATAACATTTATTAAAATTATTCAAAGATTAGTTTGAATTAATCAAGCAAACAAATTAAAATTGAATTCCTACTCTACAAGCTTAGTAGGTGTATGAACTCATCAGCTGATCATAACTAGGTCAAGTACAAAACCCTTGACCTACATATGTTATGTATGATTTCCGAAAACACCTTGAACATTTTCAATATCCTACCTTGAAATACAAAACATAATAACATAGAATATTTATAATAACCAAAATATTAATATAAATAATAATCAAATTGGCACTTAAATCATTTAAATTAAACACTTCTTGACTTTACATCAAATTTTATCAAAATTCTGTCACTGGTTGAAACAAAAAAATAAACAATTATATATATACTTTATCATGAATCTCTCTGGCTTTTCAACAATCTTACTTTAATATACTGTGGGTGATGTAAATTATTTATTCTCATTTATTCTGTCTACCTATATAATCTTTACCCCTTTGACTCCAATATTCATCCCCTTCAACTCCCATGACACCCATCTCTATCAAAATATCTACTAATCAGGACACTCTAAACCCCAACTTATCATTTAACACAATTCGCCGCCTTCTCCCCATATATAAAAAAAAATACTCTCTAACCCTTTGTACATAGGATACGTGTTTCCTTCCCAAAACTCATCCCCTTATGTTGGTTCCTGGACCCTCCCTAGGTAACCCTTTCCGGCGCCAATCGGTCCCTATCCCGTCCCAACCCTTGTTGCGGACTCCCCAAATACACTACCCCCTAATACAACATTGCCTTCCCCAAAAATCTCAATCTCATTACTTTACTACAAATACACAAAATAACCTCATTAACTATAAAAACAACAATATATCATTCAAAATCTACATAAAGTCTCCATTACCACTGTGTCAACATCTATATTTCACAAGATTCTATTACATCACATTAACTCAAAAACAACATTACATCATATTCATCATTTCAACTTCACTTGGAATTCAAATTGGACAGGTCTGCATGTCCCATAAAACACTTATCACCCATAAATTATCTTTTATTAATCTGCATATTCTCTTTATCTTTACTTCAAAATACCTGTAGTACACTAAACATTAATTACTTGTAACATTTACAAACCAATACACCAGTGACATTATTGCTGATCAGCTGATATCCTAACATAATTAAAACACCATGAATACCTTTCAAAATTGAACAATTACATGTAATACATTATCAACACTTACTTCTATTATGTTGATTGCCTGCCAGGCGTCTAATGATTGGCTTAAAAAAAAATTACACACATAATGAAAATACATTTTATCAACAACTATATCTAACACACAACAATAAAATGATTGCACAAATAGCAATAAACCTGGATTATTAGCATACATCAAACAAACAATTCTCTTTTAAATAATTTATATAAAAATTTATAAACATTATTATTCAAAATTTTTCATTAACTCTTTTTATTTATCATCATGATGAATTTATCCTGTGTTGTAATCAGATTTTCAAAAATTCTAAATTTATTATTAACATAGATTTTTAACCATCATTTTTATTTAGCGCAATTATTTCAAAATATTTCATTACTGAATTAACATAACAATCACTCCTGTCAACCTTTTTGTCATACATTATTCATATTGTAAAATTTCAATACTTACAGCCCATTTCTCAAAACATATACAACATACCACAATACTCTCACCTCACCACTGAAACATTTCACAACATATTAGTTCACCTCAAATAATTCAGCCATCTATTATCAAAATGATCTAAATTCCTTAAAAAGTTAATTATACAATATTGAAATAGTCAGACAAAATATTTAACATGTATTAAATTGTTTAATTAAATTAATTATTAACAATATAGAATTCATTACCATCCAAACAATTACAATTCTCTGATTACTTGTTTTTCAAATTAATTTGGTTTATTTATTTAAATGGCAAGTATTTCAATATTATTCTTACAACAATTAATTACCTACATACACTGTTCACTTAACCACAACACATACCATTGGCTTTACTACATATTTATTTACAAATTTACTTCAGTATTTACTCAGTTATCACATCTCAATTTCCAAATCAGCCAAGTCAAATAGCTTAAAACAAAATATTTAACTGTCTTTTCTGTTTTATATTTTAGCCACCATCGTCAAAAATATACCTCACATATTTGTATATTAAATGATTTTTATTTACATCCAGTTTATTATTATTATTTTTATCATAAACCATTACCTCTATGTCATTCATTTTCCCTTTTATTATCTCATAAGACTTGTCACTATTATTTGTTTTTATCCCGCCTCCGTGAATATTTGTTGTTACACCCAGGTAATTTATTTTCTCATCATATTCCTCCACTACAAGTACACTAATTCTTCCTACAGGTACACATTTATCATCAATATAATCATTGTCTACTACTACACAAGGTATGTCTACATTATTTATCATAACTCTCTTTATATCCATCTTCTCTATCAGCTCTACATAACCTCTATTTACCTTGAACCACTCTAACTCTTTCTCTCTCTCATAATCACTTTCATCACAATACCTGTCACCACACCACTGACCTACTTCACTCCATGCAAAGGGCACAACAAACTTACTATACCATTTCCTGGCTTTTCCAGGTTTACAAAAAATTAGGGGACTGCTTGAAGACACCTCGTCTTCCACACAATTAACGGAGGAAACTCTGTCCTCAAAATTCACTACTAGCGGAGTCCTTACTCCACTTATATCACGGGGAAAATTTGCCCTTTGACACCCTAACCTTTCATCACACTCTCTCTCAATTTCATCAACACTCGCTAACATTTTGTTATTAAATTCTACTTCACCACAAACTTCATCATCACTATTTGTTTTCACTACATCATTCTTAAATAGCTCGTTTTCAACTATTTTATCACTATTATTTATTAATTCAGTTTTACAACTGCAACTTACCTTGTTAGTTATTTCTTCGCTATTATCAAAGACATCATTACCACTTACCTGTGTTAACTCCACTTCTGTACTCTCTTTTAACTGATATCTATCTCCCTCCCACTTCTCGTCTGGTTTATCACAAGCATTTTTTACTTTATTGAAACCCTCATCCATTATTCTATTCAGATTATCAAACTGTTTGTCCATCATTTTGTCCCACTCGTTAAAATGTTTATTTATCATATCAGAACCCTTATCCATTTTTGTTTTTAACTCATTAAGTAGGTTAAATAGGTCATATACTGTATACTCTTTTTCTTCCGCCCCTACACTATCGTTATCATTAGGCCTATTTTCTGTCTTATTTTCTACCACTATCTCTTCAACTATCTTACCTGTATCATTGGTCATCTCACTATGTTTATTAATTTCTGCGAATATTCCTTCCTCTTGTTCTTCCATTTGTGTTAATCTACTGTCTAAATTACCCCATTCCTCGTCTGTCATCTCACCCACAACACCTCGAAATTCTTTCTCCCACTTATCCCACGCAAAATCACTATCATTATTTTGTATTATAGACATTTTTTTAAAGTTTGTTTGTATACAACACTTTATATATAACAAAACCACTTTTTTCCTATAATCAAACGCCTAACCCTACTGTGAATCACAATAACATAAACCTAACCTACTTAATTCTGTACGATAAAATTTTTATACATTCGTCATTACCACATCCTATTTTCTGTGTATTAAAATAGGTCTATCTCGTATAAAATTATAATTAAACGAAAATCCTGGCAGCGCGTCGACATTTGTAACAATAAAAAAGAGGCCTAAATATATAAAATAAATAAAACCACTATACCAGGACTTACCTGCACGCAATTACAACACTTACCTGTTAAAATTTTACCAGAAGACCAAGGTCGCCACGATTATTTTTTACATAGGATAAAATATCGAAAACCTTTACACTCCACCTTAAATAAAAAGGACAATTTAGCAATCTGACCCCACCCAACTAATAATTCAGAAAGATTCCGGAACGTTAGACGAATTTTTAACACAGGAATAAGACAGTGGTAATGACGAAATAACTTAGTCTAACACATTTTATCGGAAGTAATCCTTATTTTTAATGAGCGATTATTTAATAAACATTTGTACAGTTAAATTTTTAGTATATTGCTTGAAAACTTTAGTACCTTTTTTCCCTTTGTTTTGTCTGATTAGAATGTAATTATAAACTTGTGTAACTTAGTTATTATTACTTACTACTAGATAGACTGCCCAGTCTGCTTTTCTTACTCTCTCTCACTCATTCTTATTTAAAACAATGAAAAAAACTTTTATTTTACTTTTATAAATTCACTTGTGTTTCTACGAACTTGCGGTCGCGATTCTGGCCAGACACGTGTCCTTCGTTAACCCGGTTAGTTGCCCGTTTGTTCACTCCACTTCACTTATTGGAAACTAATTATTTCCGTTAATTCCTCGGGTCCCGGTCGGTCTTCCTGAATTAATTACATTTTCCGAAAACTTGACCAACCGGGTCCGAAACAAAATATATGCGTCTGTAGCGGAACTCTGTATCTCGTTGACCGCTTGGCGTCTCTGACTACTGTCGACTGCCACGTGGAACGTAACAGGTACAACTACCTGTTCCTGCATGGAAGTTGTACTTCCATGCCATGATGTTTTCGTCGTCGCATCTTGTTCCTGCTGTCGTGTAACCATTTTATGCGTGGCATAGAGCTGGTATATGTGTGTGACCAGAGGTCAATATTGGCTTCTGCTCTGCTGATGTCATTTAAGTGGGCCGGACTTAAAACAGTCTTTCCGGAACGTCTTGGAGAAAACGACAAAGATTATTCTCTCTAGCCATCTTGGTTTTTGTTAGAGCGTCACTTGGAGCGTGATTGAGCAGTTGCGTATGTGCGCTGCCACACACAGGTACAAAGTTCTCAGAATTTTGTGGAGGTGCAGATATTCTGCCGCATTCCTCGACAACAACTGCGTCTTACGTTGTTTCACTGTTCTGTTACATTGACTTATATACGCACAAATACGTTGCACAATGATAATCCGCCCAGAATGAAATAAATAAAAATATAAATAATGTCCCAAACGGTTAAAATAAAACACCCAAAAATCGACCCGCTACAGCACAATACTTCCTTAGAATGCGGACCATAGAAATAGCTGGAATAACATGCCTAGAATGTTGACTGTTTTTAGTTTTTCAAAAAATTCTTATGAAACTATGTCACATAGGAATATATGTCCTATATAATATAGGAACATATGTCCTATGTAACAGGATAGTTTCTATGTGTCGTAATACAAAATTTTGTTTGATTTTAACACCTTATTTCATATTAAATTGTTTATAACCATTTTTATAAAAAAAATTTGTTATAATGGTAATAGGTCATTAAAAATATTATCAAAACAGTTCATAAGAATCGAAAAACACTATTTCTACTGTTTAAATAAAACAAATCATAAAATCATCATTAGTACTGGTTTGTGGATTTTTTTTACTGAGGATTTTAAAACATGGGTCTTTACACGTTGAAGGAGGTTATGTTTGGCTGGGATGTACACGGTACTACACATGTATCTAGAAGTTCAGATGTGACAGATGAAAAAAAAAGAAAAAAGACAGAAGTATTCTTGTAGTAGAATTAAAACCAGTATAAACAAACAGCGTAACATGTAATCAAAATTTATAGCCAATGCTTTGTAATTATAAAAGTTATGCTAACCCAAATTTCATCAGATTCGTCTTCAGCATAATCATGATCATCATCCATATCGTCTAAAAAATATCATCTTCATTGTTACTAAAAATATGGGACATTCTGCTTCGATTTCAGCACAAGATAACGTGTGTTCAAAATTCTGAAATGAACACAACAACATATGAACACAGCTTGCATTATTTCTTTGTTGTTTCAATTTGGTTGAGTTGAGCTGCCATCCTACGACTTTAAGAACTAAAAATAACAACAAACCCTATGCAGTAGTGAAAACTCATTTGACAAGATTTCATATTTAAATAAATTGAAAACTGCTTCACATCAAATGACGGGATTGTCTGTTCACAGAAGTTTTGGCATCCATCAAATGAGGGGTTTGACATTCTACAGAAGTTTTGTTACACTGTTAAATGAAGTGATCAGCAGCCAAAATGTTAGAGATTCTAAATTAATCCAACTCAGTATATTTCTTGCTAAATACAGTAAGTGTGTATAATACAGACAAGCAGAAACATATTGTAACTGAGAATATTCTTTCTCTAATGCTACAGTATATGTAAATCACACAACCCACTGTGATACAAAACTGTAAATACAAAACTTCACTCTGCATAAGATGGATTTATGCATGGTTCATGACTACCTGTGTTTGAAAATAAACATTCTCTCTACATAAAACAATTTAACACAAATTTATACATAAACTAGATACGAGAATTTTTCTCCTATAAGATGACGTTTTAATACAACATCTTGAACAATAAAAAGAGTTCTGTGTAAACATGTAATACTTTAAAAATACATAGTTTTAATGGAAGGTTGTTATCTTTGTTCTGGATTATAAAAAATTAAAAAATTGTAAAGGTTAGTGTAACACTACAATTTACATAATTTAATAAGCTGAAACTAATCATAATTGAAATTGTACCTGATACAAAATTGAAATTTTGCAAGATTAAATAAAAATTTGTCCGACTGTTTTGTGTAGACCTATGTTTCAAGTCTCAAGTTCAAACTATCTGACAACTCACAGAAAAAAGTTGTATTTCTTAAATCCAAAACATGTAACAACAATGTACAGCAATTTTAAATATTTTAAAAAATAATTTAAATAATTAAAAAATATTTGCATTAGCAAATAATTTTTTATGTGATTTGAATACAATCAATGTTATTAAGAGCCAAAAGTTGTGTAACAGACTGATAGTTAATGTTTACACTAATGAATGAATAAATTGCAAAAATATACCTGAGATTTGCTTGTCTGGTAATGGTGGAATTGGAATTAAACTAAATTTTTCTTCCAGTCTTTCATGAAGCCAGTCAAAGTGTTTATATCTTCTTGACACCTGGATGTTATTGAACTGAAACAAAATAATACAATAATGAACAGACTATTGTTACTAGTTTACAGTACACCGATTTAAATCAGCTCACCCAAATAAAATTAAACAATTTTAGAAGTACACATGAAGAGGGGAATATCAAATGTACTCACAAACAGGAATCTATCTTGGCTATTTCTATTTAATATTCTATTACTTCCAACATACCCATTATCCACAGAAGTACATTTGATTATTCTTTTATAATTTTTAACTTAATGGTATCCTTTCAGAAACACTTGGCAGTATGGTAATGTGATTAAAGCAGTGTCGTTCCACTTACAAAGCAACCATCACGTTCATGACTATAGAAACCTGGATGACCACTTGGCAGCTTGTGGGATATTAATTTTTATCAAAAAGTTGGCTAAAATTAGTTTTTTAATTAAAATGATCTAAAATATTTTAACTACTAGTTCTGTAATACTCTAAGGAAGTAAAATATTACAAAATGCGGAGTTTTATGTTAACAAGCCAAAAATTCATAAATGCAATTTCAAATTCTATGAATACGAAATCCTATAAATGTGTACAATTACATTCATTTCTTTTAATCTGAGGAAGACATCCATGGTTCCTCTTCAGAAGATGCTTCGCTTCTGACTGAGGACATGTTCTTTGTCTGAAGACACTTTATTGTCCATTGCCAAAGGTAGGCTCAGCAGGAAGAAGTATTTTCATTATTTCTTTCAGGAATAAGACATCTAAAGAGGTTTTCACTGATGTCTATATTCAAATACACGTCAGCTCCAACCATGAACATATGTTCATCTGAAGAGGCTTTCACTGTCTATACCCAATATAGGTCTAGCGGGAAGAAGTGTTTCCCTGGTTTTTAGCAGGAATGGCAATGTTACCATTTTTTATGTGACTGTCAATCTTGCTCAAAGGGGATCAGAGCTTAGTAGTAACTTATTTATGTACTGTTACATACTCCACTAATATATATATATATATTTTTTTGCATAAAAGTACCAATGTAAATGGAATTGTTTATTACCAACTTTCATGTATTTTTATACACCATACTAGTCAGAATACAAGCCATACACACTAGCAAGTTTTGTACCCTAAATATTATGTTGATATTTCAGAAAAAAAAAGAAGTATAATCTTAAAATTTTCAGTACTATTAATTATTACTTTATTTAGTATTAAAAAATTCTATTTTCATAACTTCAAATTATTTCATAATAGTACACTACAAATCTTTCACTTTGTTGGGACCTGTTATCTGAGAATGTGCAGCATATGCTTAGTAGCACTACCCGTCCCCAGCCTAGCAAGTGTAGGCCTAATCTAGTCAACATGACACTGTTAGCACCAACTGCATTGCACAACTACAATGTCATTCACTTAAATAACATAATGGACACAAATTTATATAATATTGTTTGCTTGTAATCGCATTTATTGTTGGTAAAATGCAATGTCTCAGTCTCAGTATACATCATAAATAATAATCAATCTGAACATTTTTGTTCTCATTTGTTTTTAGATTCACAATCAAATCTTTACGAATACTGTGTTATTATTTCTGCTTTCTTTTGTGTCAATCTAATTGCCAGTGTAGTGCTGATAATGTTTCCATAGTTAAGTGCATACGTTTTGTTTCTATAAATACTATTAATAACAACTTCTTTTTCTCAACCCAGACATAACTTAAGTGACTAAATAGAGTGGTAAAGTATTACACAGACAAACATGAGAAATTCTGTGTAACCTATTAAAATTTAGGACAAGTGAAGCTAACACCGATATGTTCACAATAGATCCACTGATCCAAAAACAATAACGAATGAACTGAGGTTTATCTGTAGTACCTAAAAATAAAAAGAATCGATGGAAATCTTTCATGATTCCTCAAGAAAAAAAGAAAGAAAACCTGTCACTGGATAAGACGATTTTATTTTGATAATTTTGTAGTGTGCCATACGGTAAATAATTTGTATAATACTAAATAGTGTATTCATTTATTTACACAATTACACAGCACGTTTACAAAAGAAGGCCTTTTTCAAAGGAGGCAAAACCAGACTTCACGAGATTTTACTTCAGATGGGTTTCAAGTAGGAAACAAGAAAACATTTTAACAGAGCATCTGCAAATTCAATTCAGTAGAGTTTGTTTTTTTAAGGTATGGGATTTTCTTAGGGAGGTTTAAGGATTTTGTCAAAATACAGAAACAATTGTTTAAGGACAAACAAAACCAACGCAACGAAGTCACAGGACGGATTTGAAATAAGTAGGGATGGGTCGATACCACTTTTTCTCGATACTCGATACTGGATACATGATTTTTTCTCGATACTCGATACTTCGATATTCGATACCGTCAACATTTCTAGTTTCAATAGATAGATTAAAAATTAAAAATAAAAAGTTGAGAGAACTGTATAATATCAATTAAATTAATTAAGTGTACATATTTAATGAGACAAAATGTAATATCATCAGTATAATTATTTAAATTATTTTTAAGTTTTACATTAAAATTAAAATGAGTTTTTGAAACAGTCCACTTTTACAAGTTTTTGTTCAAAAAAAAATTCTCACTCTTTCGGGGTCAAGTCTACTTCTTTTTCTGTCACATATGAGACCTGCTGTGCTAAATAGTCTTTCAGAGAAAACTGTTGCTGGTGGTAATATACAAATATTTTATAGCTAATTTTTTTAGTTTTGAAAATTTTGAATTTGTTTTCCAGTAATCTAATGCACTAGAAAGAGGAGGTGACAAATCGTCTTTGAGATATGCAGTGATTTCTTCCTGGGAACTGTTAACTGGCAGTGAATTTGACAAATCATTATATTCTTGCATAATGTTACTGTACAGATACCACATTCCTGGCAATTTATCGGGCTTTGAAGTATGTGACATCTAAAATAAAAGAAAAAGTTTGTGAATGATCGATTTTTACGAGTACGTCAGTATTACATGACTATTCCCACATATCTGAAAATCTGGAATAAAAAATTAAAAATCTAACCTCATCATTTTTGGATGCAGGACATTCCTGTTGGTTAGCAAGGTCCACCAATCGGTCTTTAGCAGAATTGAGAGCACTGGGACTGAGAAAAACTCGTCCTTTTAAGCGGGGGTCCAACAGCGTTGCAATGGAACATATTTCATTGTCTTCAATGGATTTATACCTCCATTTCATCCAGCAACGATTGTCGAACAATCGCAATTCCCGATCCACTTTCTGACGGCTTTTTCAGTTCACAAATAACACTGTTCACAATGGGGATTATTTCGGACACTGACACTAAGGATGAACTTACGGCGAGTGTTGCTTGATCGAAAATATTAATGTGTCAATCAGTAAATTAATAAGATCCCATTGCGATACTGTAAGATTCACTGTTAAGGAGAGATCAGAGGATGCAAAAACTATGGCCCTCTTTTGCTGTTGAAGTCTTTGTAGCATATGTAGAGTTGAATTCCATCGCGTAGGTTCATCCTGAATCAAGCGATATTGTGGTAGAGAAAGATGCTTCTGTGCGGCTTTGAGAATCTTGGCGGATTTTGAGGAGTGTTTGAAACTCCCAACTAGTTTCCTGCACGACGAAATGAGACTTTGAATACTTTTTGAAGTGAAAAGTCCATGCTTCAAAACAAGTTGGAATGTATGAGCTAGACACGACAGGTGGGGAAAGTTTCCTAAGGTCATAGCATTTACAACATTGTGACCGTTATCATGAATCACGGCCATTAATTTATCAATTAAACCCCAAGCTTCTAAAGTTTTCTTTAAAAAATTTGCAATATTTTCACCAGCGTGGCCCACTTCTTCAAATGGTATCACTTCAATGCAAATATGTTTAAGATTATAGTCCAGATCCACAAAATGAACGGTGACACTTAAATAATCGTCGCAGGCTGTTGATGTCCACATATCCGTCGTAACAGCTACGCTATTCGCATTTTGTAGCTCATTTTTTACTCTTCTTTCTACTTCTTCGTACAGTTCTGGAATGATTTGATTAGATATGTGCTTACGAGTAGGCATAGTATATCTAGGTTCAATGTACTTAATCAACTCCTTAAATCCTTCATCCTCAACAATGCTGACTGGTTGGTTATCTTTGCATACCATTGTTACAATTTTTCTGATAATTGTCTTCGACCGACTATTACCTGGTTTAAATGCAGATTTATTGTCCATAAATGATTTAAGTGTAGGTTGAGAGAATGATGATGATGATGATGATGATGATGATATCGATGCCGTCGATAATGAGGATGACTGTGAAAGAAGAGTCGCAGGCTCATCTACTGTTACTTCTTCAGGAGTTAAATTTCCACTTCCGCAGAATTTTTTATTAAGAGGTTCTGAAAAAGCAATTTTGTGCGCTGATGTGACATGTTTTTTTAGGTTACTAGTGTTGTGAGATTTTCCACCACGCGAAAAACTCTTTTTACAAATGCGGCAAATGGCGCGATTATCACAATGAGGGTCTATTTGAAAATAGTTCCACACTTCACTCATATTGAATGAAAAAAAATATATAAATTATAAATATAATATGGTACCACAAAATTCAAAGTCTTCTGTCACGTGGAGGTAGCAACTGACTGCCGGCATGCAAACTTATTTTAAAAACATACCAAAATAGATTGCTTATGATTGAAAGCTCTAATTTGATTTGTCAAACATTTCTTGTAGGCGCAGTTTCATTTTTCCCACAACTCAACATGCAATTAGTCACGTACTATTGGACTAGTACGTGACTTTAAGAGGAAACCTAGGCTCAGACATCCTGTCTCCAACTTTTATGGTAGGTCGGAAATATTTCTAAAGACGGGACCAATAAGATTTATGGTTTGCAGTGAGGTAATTAGATGCTCGGGTGTACGGTGAATAAGCAGGAATTGAAAGAAGGTTCTTCCTGACCATATCTCCGTCTTTATTTCTACTGTTTACGATTCGATCACATATAGGGCAATACAGTGAAACCTCGTTAACACGTTCCTCATTAGTACGTTTTATCGCTTATCACGTCGTAATTTTCAAGGCCAACGGGCGGGCGAGGGTTGCGACATAACAGGTAGCGCAACTTCGCTCGTCAAGCTGGTAAATACCGTACTGCATTTTCAGTAGTACGTTTTCCTGCTTTTGACGTCCAAAATTTTCAGTCCCTTCAAAAACGTACTAACGAGGTTCCACTAGTCAACATCTTTCTATAAGCAAACTGCTACTGATATTGCAGATTTTTTGTATGAAATTTCTCAAAAATTTCTAATTACAATTTATGTAGAAACATAAATAGAAACATAAGTATTGAAAAAGTATCGAGCGAGTTTTCTGAAGTATCGCTCGATGTCGATACCATGCAAGTATCGAGAGTATCGAGGTATCGAAAGTATCGAGGACCCATCCTTAGAAATAAGGTAATTTACTATCAAAAACGTGACTTGGACCATAATCAACAATGTTTAAACAAACCCATATATTCATAATTCACATGCACAAAAGAATAGGTAAGCTCACCAGGATAAATCCACCATACCAGGACTGCATGTATCAATTTTGAAAAGTTCAAAATTAATTACCATATTGGATCAAATATACTACAATGATTTTGTACTTAAAAACCCCTCTGAAAACTGTACCATCTCATGTGCGCAATCTAACATAAAACTTTCATGTTTGTAGTAGACATTTTTATCGCGTGTGAACAATTTTTATTTGATTTGTTGTAAGAGACTATCTTGTTGATTACAAACTGTTTAATTGTGATAATTAAAGCTGGTGATTAGTGACTTAATTGGTGTCTTGTATTTTGTTTTCCACTGTACCATACAATGATCACTAGACCGTCGTAACAGTGGCTCAGAAGTTCGACAGAACCGTTAACAGTGTAAACAGTGGACACTTTGAACAAGAGAGTGTAATTAGTAATTAATCGGTAAACAATGGATGCCAGTCAGATGATGGAAAATTTCTAGGTGCTGCTGTTGCAGACAGAGGAACGACGATGACAGGACGCAGAGGAAGCAGAGAAAAAACGCTGATAGGAGGCGGAAGAAGCAGAAAAACGACCGGATGAAAAACGTAAGCAGGACGCAGAGGAACAGAAGCGTGAAACAAAAGACATCAAAGCATTAATACAGGAGCAGAAACAGATGCAAGTACATAGTACTGCAGAATTAGGTCTCCTACAAGGTGAGCTTATTAAACAAGTTACTAAAATATCGGAGGTACGAGAATCAATTACATTAAAAATAGGTGAAGTAAAAAAAATCTGTCTCGAGTGTTGAAGAATCGATATCTATAAAAATATCTGTCATAGAAGAATCGATGTTTATAAAAATATCTGTCATAGAAGAATCCATGTCAAATAAAATATCTGCTGTAGAAAACTCAATGGCAAACAAAAGAGAACAAATTAAAAGTGAAGTTGAGGAGTTCATGAAGATACAACCAAAACAAATTTCTGAACAGACTGTACCAATGATAAACACAGAAAAGACACAGAAAATAAGTCAACAGAGAAAGTCACTTTGCCTCCAGTAAGGACAGTTAAAGCTCCAACCTTTGATGGAAGCAGTCACTGGTCAACGTAACTCCGCCAATTTAAAGCTGCTGCATGCGCAAATAACTGGACAGAGAAAGACAAGGCAGTTTCACTCGTTCTTGCATTAAAAGGACCTGCAGCAGAACTACTACACAAAGTGCCACCTGACAGCCAGAACATCTATGACGAATTGACTAAAGCTCTAGAATTACAGTACAGTGACAAACATTTGCAAGATATGTACTACGCTCAGTTAAGAACAAGACGACAACGTTCCAGGGAGAGTCTTCAAGACTTTGAGGCAAGTATCGACAGACTGATTAGACTGGACTATCCTGAAGCACCAGAAGATTTTCAATGAGGTTTGCGGTGCAGATATTTATTGATGGCATCGGAGATTGTGAACTTCAGCAAATGTTACGAATGGCAAGACATCAAAATGCTCTTGTTCACATCCTAGAGTTTGAAGCTGCCAAGTCAGCATCCCGCTACATTAATTGGTTTATGCCATCACGTTGTAGTCAGAAGATCCCAGTATCACATTGCCGTTTACGATGGGTGCAGAAAAACAATGTTGTTGGACAAACAATTCAGAAGTTCAAGAGCACCGCAACGAATTGAACAACGGGAAAAAGACAGAAGACTGAAGTGTTACAATTGTGGAAAACGTGATCATATCCAGGTAGACTGTTGGAAGAAGAAAATACCGAGAGAAGAGAGTGATCGCATCAATTAGATAAGAAAAGCCCCAGAACAGCACTCAGTTTTTACGATACATAAGACCAGTGGAAACTTGATCGTTATAGGATTTGCGGAAGGTAAACCAACATCATTTACAGTTGACAAGGGCGCAACAGTGTCCATCGTGTGCCCCGACTAAGTCAGCAACTGCCAGCCTCAAATTAGCTCTTGTACAATACAGACTGTGACTGGAAGCCCCGTAAAGGCGCTAGGAAAGGTAGACATACGTGTACGCCTGGATCTTCTCAAGTTTAGCCACCAAATGCTCGTTGCAGACATTGTTGATGAAATGATTCTTGGCACGGACAGTATGAATGCCTACGGATTCGTTGTGGACTTAAGAGAGAATGTCCTGAGGGTTGGGCAAGAGAAGATAAAGCTTTGCATGGCTAAAATGACAGGGTTTACCAACCATTCGATTAAGCAAGTGTCATTGGCCGAAGGAAAAGTCAACAGGTCTGGTCAAGAGGAACCCTCCCTACTGCAAGCGGAAATGGAGGAAGACCTAGCAGAGGAGGTACAAATAAGTGTAACGACAAAAGAAGTGATTGGAAAGCCAACTATGGGTGTCGAGACAAGACTCTTGCTTGTTCCTGAGTTAATGGAAGACCCCGGGAAAACGTTGCTGAAGATGAAGTCATGCAAGAGGTTGTTGACGAGAACCGATCAGACTTGGACCAGCTAATGGCATGTAGGTCATCAGTACATGACGCAATGGAAGTGATTACCGCAAAACTAGTGGTTGAGCGGAAGACTCATATTCCTGGGAACTGGATGTTCGGGTCACACGAGACTGAATTCGAAGAACCGGAGAATTATCTTTCGCAAATAGACCAGCTATGTACCTGGCTTGCAGTATATGGTTTGCCAGTTCGCGGTGAACAGGCTTAAGGAGGGGGCACTGTTACGACATTATAGAACAATCTACGTGTTTCTCGGATGTTCCAGTGGAAACCAAAGAAATCTTACCTGCAAAATGTGAATGTCCATTTCATCCTTCTTTCCAGCGTCTACACATCGGATGGCATGCTGTACCAGCATCTTGTGATAATACAGTTTAAAATTGCGGATTATCCCCAGGTCCAACGGTTGCAGTTAGCTTGTGCAATTTACAGGAAAAAATTCCACTCTCACATTCTTTAGGTATGATGTACCATGAAGGTGTGCTGTGCATCTGTCCACAAACTGAAGAATTTTTCGTTCGACCTTTTGTGCTCATTTTTGCATCAGCGCCTCGCAGCCAGTCTTCAAACACTTTTGTAGTGATCCACAACTTACTGTTGTTGGCGTATTTCACAGGGAGCATTGCAACATTTTTAAAACACCGTGACCTCACAAATTTTTTAACTGTTAAGGGAAGCAGTTTTTCACTTCTATCACTGTTTGCGCACAACAACACTGTTACACGTTATTTACTCTGCTTCCCACACCATGACAACTGTACTGTTTGAATGCCATTGTGCGGTCAGGAAATAAATTTAAAAAAGGCCTGTTTCATCGGCATTGAACACGTCTTTGGGATCATACTGAGATATTATTTCCCTCAAATGGGTTTCTTTCCACTCACGCTCTGTATTAACGTCTACACTCTTACTCTTACCGCATATGCTTTTGCTGCCGATGCATGCCTTACCTTAAAATTATGTAGCCACCCGGTCGACGCATGAAAATCTGTAACATTTAACCTGGCTGCCAGCCAGTTCATTTGCTTTTTCGCAAAGGACCAGCCCACTGATAAGAATTCCTTCTGCCCTGTGCTGCTGGAACCACTGTAACAGACAGTCTTCCAGGAGTTCGTATTTTCTGCCTCAAATACGTCTTCGCTTATTACTAGAAACACCAAACACAAGAGCACTTTCTTCAATTTCGGTTGCTTTACCTACGATTGAATTTAACATTGTCGGAGCAATCCCTAACTCCTTTGTGACGTCTACTCGCTTCTTATTCCCGCTTTCTTTCACTACTTTCAAAATGTTTAAAAACAGGAATCGTAACCCACTTCCTCTGCCTTCCACTCATTTCCACTTATGATGTTACCTATAACAGAAACAGTAATGAACTGATGTCGACGAAGCGATAGAGCTTTACGAGTACTGAACAAATACCGTATGTTTCTAGGAATCGAAGCTTGTTCAAAGGGTGCTTGTCAACTACAAACTCAGCTGACCGGTACTAATTGACGATTCCCTAGAAATGTACAGTCTGTTTAAAATATTTGCATTCGGCCATTAATTTTGTGATATACGCGGCGTAAATAAGAAAAAAATATTTAAACATTTAAATGAAGTTTCGTATCTCCAGAGACTTAAGAATTTAATCATATAAGTGTAAAAAAAAATAAACAAAAAACATATAACCAAAATAAAATAACACGGAAAGTATAGGAATTTTGCCGGGACCTTAGAGAAAAAACGAGTACCGTAAGTGTGAAAAACATATAAAAGAAGTTTTACTTTATTAATAAAACAGTGTAAAGATATAATCACTTAAATGTTTTAAGTGTTTTTTATTCATTCTTTTTCTCTAGCAGCAATTTTTTCTTTTCCTCTGTTGGGTTGAAACTTCTCTTTCTTGATTTTCAAGCACACCTAGCCATTTTACAATCATGTTTCAACATGAAGCACTAGTCTGCCATCATATTTATGTACACCTTCCTTGGTATCTTTATTACATATCCTGTATGTCTTGGTAAAATTTCTCTCATATCTCCAAGGTTATCTGGGAAAAAGTCAAGACGTCAAAAGTGTGAAAATAGAGAAAATCGATCTTTATACTCATATTGCAGCCGATATTCTTCATACTCTGTAACATGTTCTTAACTATTGTTGTGTAGTTTGGGTGTTTATGGTTCCCAAAGAACTTTGCAACAACTTTTGTAAAAGAAACCCAAGCATTTTTTCTTTTTAGTAATTGAGTTCTCAAAATCACTGCCTTCATAACTTTTCATATTTGAGTGCCAACAAATATCCCTCCTTTCATTTTTTCATTTAATGTTTTGGGGAACTGTGTAAAGGCTCCATCTTTTGATAGAGTTTCTGTAATTTTTGTCATTATACCCAATTTAATGCGCAGGGAAGAAAGTAAAACTTCCTTTTTTGTAAGGGTTTGTTGACAATATTTTTTTGTTCCAGGCACTAGTTGTTTTCTTTTAGGCCATTCTATTAACTTCCAATACTGGTCTTTAGCATGATTTCTCCACTCACTGATGAAGCAAGGTATATTTCTATAGTCAGTCTGCTGTCCATGTAGTATTCCTATGACTTTTAAATCCCCATAAACTTCCCAAGACTGTTTTTCGTAATTAATGTTTTCTATAAGAGCCTTTACCTGGAACAGAATGAGCTACTGGGATAGATTCATACAAGTTATTGCTGTGCAATATGACTCCTTTGAGGCATCTTTTTGAGGTGTCTATAAAAAGTGTCTAGAATTGTACTTATTACCAAAACATGCATACAATAAGTTGTAAACCCTTCCTTTTCCAAAACTGAATAAATTACTCCTCCATATGCATATACCACGAAAGTGATCTGCCTGAAGCTAAGAGCTTTAAGTCTGGAAGCAAAGACTATAGCTACTTCTTTAGAAAGGTTTAAGTCTCCAGTAGGTTATTGAGTTCATGTTGATATTAGGGGCAGAATCATCACTTGGAAAGTACTCATACATTTAGTATCATTTTCACAATCAGAACTGCTGTTTATTCTAAATTTGAAGGTGGAATTGGCACTGGGAGTGTACCATTATGTGCTGTAGGCCTAATAGCTGAAGGATATTTGGATACACATTTTTCTTGATTTTTTCATTATAGCCTTCAACATTCGTACAAAAATAACAATCGTCAACATGATATTTGGGCTTTCTCCACACTATGGGAGTGGGTGTGATAAACTTTATAAGAGGCCCAGCTTTTGTCCTGGTCTCCAATCTTAATACCAAAATATGGAAAATAGGCTTGTTTAACAAACCTTTTAATGTCTAGTCTTTGATTTACAATAACATAACTTCAAAAAAATAACAGAATGTGTGTGTATTATTTAAGCACTTACTTGAGCTTATTTTGTTTGCAGCCACACTAAAAACAATACTATACAATTGCATTATTACATGAGTTTAAATGTATATAAAATTAGACTCATGTCTAATGTCTAGTGTTTGAGTTAGTTTTCAAATGTATACAAATAATAGAAAAAATAATATGAAATAAAAGTAATTTATTTCATTTTAAATGAAAATGAATCGTCAATTAGTACCGGTCGGCTGAGTTTGTAGTTGACGAGCACCCCTTGAACAAGCTTCGATTCCTAGAAACATATGGTATTTGTTCAATGCTCGTAAAGCTCCATCGCTTTGTCGACATCAGTTCATTACTGTTTCTATTATAGGTAACATCATAAGTGGAAAATGAGAGGAAGGCAGAGGAAGTGGGTTACGATTCCTGTTTTTAAACATTTTGAAAGTGAAGGAAAGCGGGAATAAGAAGTGAATAGACATCGCAAAGGAGTTAGGGATTGCTCCGACATCGTTACATTCAATAGTGGCTAAAGCAACCGAAATTGAAGAAAGTGCTCATGTGTTTGGTGTTTCTAGTAATAAGCGAACACGTATTTGAGGCAGAAAATACGAACTCTTGGAAGACTGTCTGTTACAGTGGTTCCAGCAGCACAGGGCAGAAGGAATTCCTATCAGTGGGCCAGTCCTTTGCAAAAAAGCAAATGAACTGGCTAGCAGCCCGGTTCAGTGTTAAAGATTTTCATGCGTCGACCGGGTGGCTACATAATTTTAAGGTAAAGCATGCATCGGCAGCAAAAGCATGTGTGGTGAGAGTAAGAGTGTAGACGTTAATACAGACCATGAGTGGAAAGAAACCCGTTTGAGGGAACTAATATCTCAGTATGATCCCAAAGACGTGTTCAATGCCGATGAAACAGGCCATTTTTTAATTTATTTCCTGACCGCACAATGGCACTCAAACAGTACAGCTGTCATGGTGGGAAGCAGAGTAAATAATGTGTAACAGTGTTGTGGGCAAACAGTGATACAAGTGAAAAACTGTTTCCCTTAACAGTTAGGAAATTTGTGAGGCCGCGGTGTTTTAAAAATGTTGCAATGCTCCCTATGGAATACGCTAACAACAATAAGTCGTGGATCACTACAAAAGTGTTTGAAGACTGGCTGCGAGGTGCTGATGCAAAAATGAGCACAAAAGGTCAAAAAATTCTTCAGTTTGTGGACAGATGCACAGCACACCCTCATGATACATCATACCTAAAGAATGTGAGAGTGGAATTTTTTCCCGTAAATTGCACAAGCGAACTGCAACCGCTGGACCTGGGGATAATCCACAATTTTAAACTATATTATCACAAGATGCTGGTACAGCATGCCATCCGATGTGTAGACACTGGAAAGAAGGATGAAATGGACATTCACATTTTGCATGTAAGAGTTATTTGTGATTTTTATAACTTGTAACTTGTGAAAGCAATACTGTACCATACAATTCTACGTGATGTTCTGCCGGTATTTCAAAAACGTACTGTTTCATAAATAATGAATAGACTGGAATGAAAAAAGTATCAGTTTGTTCAGAAAGATTAAAACTTTTATACTGGGGGTGCAGTATAGGATTCTTTTTTATCCTGGCATTCTTTCTTGCCTGTATTTTCTACCGTAATTTTTTGACATACTCTAAATCTTACAATTGATTTCTGTGTATACCAGGTATAGCCAATCCGATAATCCACATGTAAAATTACTTATAGGCATATGCCCATCTAAAGAAATTGCAGTATACATCTATTAAAATTCTATTTTTGCACAAATTCATAATGGTTTGCTCTTTTCTAACAGACAATGCATTACATCGCAGCTGCATGGCACAGAGTATCGCAACTCACTGCCTGCAACTGCTTTCACAAAGCTGTATTCGGAAATAGCAAAACCTGTTACAGTACTACAGTAGTAATGAAGATAGTTACCACGGAAGATAAATGTTGTTACCACGGAAGCCACAACCATATCGGAGATTGCTGATGGTATTCAGCAGGAAATGGACGAAGAAGGAGACGATGAAGAACCAACGCAGACCTCCGTGTGTTTTAGTGATGTAGTTAATGTCCTGGAGACACTTAAACACTTTGTAATACACCGTAATGTATCGGACGAAATTATGATGCAGTTGTCAAGATTTGAGGGCACAGTTTATTCTGAGGCCACGAAAAAGACAAAAACAAGGGAAGATAACGGATTATTTGGTGAATGATTAATTCTATCTCTGTAATTTTTCTCTGTATATACATTATGTTTTATAAGTACCTATTGTATTATTCCACATTGTAAATTATATGTTATTCTGTTTAGTACTATATCATTTAATTATACTATATTTGTGTTCTATTTCACTTATACGTTTTCCCACGTTTTTTCTTTGAAGTCCCCTGAAAAACGTATAAATGAAGCTTTACTGTATATTTGATACCATCGGGATTTTCAAACTATTGTAGTTCCAATGCATTATAAAAATATTTTGATTCTGCACAATATTCTATTAATTTTTGCCTCTGATACTGACATATTCATGAATAGTTGTTTAAATTATTGTACATCTTATGTCTTATACTTATCTGGCCTATGGTTACAAAATAAAACATAATTAAGAGCTCAATAAATATTTTTTCAGCCAAAAAATATCACAACTAGTTTAATAAATGCAATTAAACAAATATGGTTCACATTAAATCATAAAAACCATGACATGTTAGAACAATTTCAAACACATTTATGAAACCTGCAAGGAAAATATAATAAAAATCACTGAATTTCAAGAAAAAATAATTGAAATTTTTTCTTAATGGAGACTGGTGTTTAAAGAGAAAAGGCTGCCAATCAGAAGTGATTTTAAATTCTGCTTTTTTATGTTTCCAAAAATGATGCTCATTGACCAATACAGAGTACCATGCAAAGCAGTTATAATTAATACATAAGTGGAAATGCCAAAAGTTATTTGACTTACCGTGGGTGTGAGTTGATACGCAATAAAACTCTTCAAACCTTTAAGTTTAGATTCTTTCTTTGGAGATGCCACCATACACACATAAGGCTGTTGTATAGGCTGCCAAATTATTCCTTCCTCACTTTCTACAATATACACTCTATCAGCTTCAGAAACATTAACCTTCACTGTTCCTAGTATATAATTTTCACCACCCGATTTTACAAAAGTAGAAAATCTATTTAAATTTTTCCTCCCTACTGTGCCTTTTGCCTCACTTCTACCTTTACAAAAAACAAAGAAGAACAAACATATATCATTACATACAATTCGATAATAGAAAAATTTATCAAATATTTAAATTAATAGGTATCATTCCTGTCACTGAATTTTAAATCATCAATGTTTTTAATATTAGTCAAGTTATACCACTCAAACGATTGAGATAAATCTTAGGTAATAAAATTATATGCCCATAATCAGCCATGTTGACTCGATTCCTCATAATGTGTTCTCACTCTTTCAGATGTTTCAGGCATTCAGTTAAATGATTGGAACATTATCTGAAGTAGCAATAACACATCATAAATAGTATTAGTAATGGTACTGCATCGTAAGGGACATCAACAATTTAAATTATACAAATATTTATTTACTAAATGAACAACATAACAATAGTATAATAATCAGGCTTCGGATAATTATGCACTTAAAAATGCCAAAATATGAATGCAAATATGCACTAAAAAGTGTCAAAATATGCACTAAAAATTTTGAAATATGCATTAAAAACAAACAAATATCTGTTATCAATTATCGGTTTATTATAAGAAATGAATGTTACACTTTAAACATCGCCAAAATAAAAAAGAATTACATACCGTACCACAATAAAATGCTCCAGTTTGTCAATGAAATTCACAAGTCTTGATTACACTTAATCACTGCATGATGTAATAGGTTTTCAAACACAAACTTGCGCCTATTTTCACTTAAAATGACTGTACTCAGAAAACACTCTCTCCACATCACATGCCACAATTGAAGCATACTCCAACTTAACGAAATCAGAGACTTCTAGTATCGATGCACTGTCAATTTTGTCTTTGCCTTGGATAACACCAGAAATGCTTTTAAGTTTGAGGAGACCAGAGTTTTTTAGCACTACACTCTGCAATTTTTCCGAGAAAACTTGATTAGTTAGGTTCATTAGGGATCGTTCGACTTCTTCAACAATTCCAATACTAATGTGAAGAGGCAGTCCTTTTTCTTGCAATTTCTTGATGGCTGAAGGTATGCAAAGCAAATTGGAACGAATGAATATAAGTTGCTCACGAACACCATCTTTGCTCAAGACTTCTGAGCTTCTTTAATAGAAGCAGCTTCTTCAGAATCGAGGTCTTGAACTAGCTTTTTTACTACCTCAAAATAATCGGCATAATAAACAGCAGCTTCGAGCCACGTTCCCCATCTTGTATGAACTGGTGAAGGCGGGAGTGGCACATCATGAACTGCATCCAAAAAGAATTTCTTGCGACTTGGAGCCTTCAGGAACACTCTTTTCACTGTAGAGATCAACGCGTTTACTTCAGGAAAGGAAGCCAGGTCTGTTTCAGCGACTCGATGAAGTCCATGTGCTACACATGTGACGTGTATCATCTTGGGATATAATATCCCAAGACCTCCCATGACTTTACACATGTAAGGTGCAGCATCAGTGCAGGCCACGAGAACATGATCGTAAAGAATGCCTGATGGCCACAAACAAGAAAAAGCATCATTGAAAAATGCAGCAACTGTTGAGTGATTCACCTTAGGCAACACAGCCATATTTAGTAGATATGATTTCTCTCTCTCTTCTTCCTCTCCTAAAATTCCAAACACGAAGTTAGCTACATTTCTTTGACCCACGTCCGTTGTTTTGTCTAGTGAGACCCAAATATATTTTCCATCAGCTTTTTCCCTTAGTTTACCTAACATTACTTTATAAAGCTCAGGAACGTAATTCTTCCTAATTGTTGATTCATCTGGGACTGGTTGTTTCGTATACTCCTGCAGAAACTGAACTAAGTTCTTATTGTTTAGCTTAGCCAATGGGATGTTTGCCGAGACAAATGCTTTACACAGATCTTCATTGAATTTACTTCGTGTTGGTCCAGGTTTAACTAAAGCAGTGGTTACAAGAGGCTGGTGTTTTTGTTTCAAGTTTACCTCTTTCAATTTACTGTGTTTCGTTGTTCGAAGATGTTGAATTTGATACTTTTTAGTTGCGGTTACGACTGTGCTACAGTATTTGCAAAACAACACACTTCCGTCAGTTGAAAAGTCTTGAAACTCGCGTACATACGCTTTCAATACTTCACTAACAGTTCTCTTCTCCTTAGGCATTATAAATTAAGTAGCAAGAATACAGCTATTTAACGTACTATGAACCACAACCTGTTTCAACTCAACCAAAGTAAGACTGACAAGAACTAATTATGCGTGAAAGGTAACTATTTACGAAATGAGGAAAAGACAGCCCTGCTGTAAGGGAAATTCCAAGAATAAGTACCCACCTAATTGCATTGCAGGTAGACAAAGCCATGGCCGGATGTAGGGCTGGTGTTGCTAAATTTAAACACGCTGCCGACCTGTCAAACAGCCTACCTGAGGATAACCACCACAGCTTAACACTTCAGTTATCTCAAATATATGTCAAATTTTCCAATAGTGTCCTGCAGAAGCTGATGTCTACACTCAAGACGAAAAATACTTTTGAAATATGCCCGAACAGGAGGAAAACCCAAAATATGCACTGTTAAGATAAAACTACTCCAAATATACAATTGCATATGCAATATGCAAATGCATAATTATCCGAAGCCTGATAATAATAATTTCTTACTTTTATATGAATTATGGTGAATTTCACAGATAAAATCACAACAATGACTCATAATGAGAAAAAGTATAAGAGAACTCAAGAAAACATTTTTTTTATCAAATTAAAAAAATATTGCCGTAGCTTTCCAGCATAACTTCCATACCTAAAATCTCTGTTGTTACTATACATTCAATTCAATAACTGTGTGTACTTGAAATTCTGCAATAACAGTGACTGTTTCTATTTTGTATGGTTTCAAACCACCAGGATCCCACTCTGATTATATATGAAAGTATTCAAATTTATTACTGTCAGATTCCACCAACCTACTGATCACAAAACATGTGCTAGAAGTTGTATTAATGGAATTCCCCATATATTTTATATAAATTTAATCAAAATGTTTAATAATTACTCTCAGATTTCCCAGTTTTGAACTATGGACCTACCAACCTACTCTCAATTTCCCAGTTTTGAACTACGGACCTACCAATCACAAAAAGAGTAGAGCTTGTCTGCCTGCTGGAGATCAAGTGTGGCCATGTGCAAACTCACAGCACAGCCTACAGATATTGAATTTGAATTATGAAACCATATTAATCACTTTTTTCTGTCTATAAGAATTGGTTATATGATAGTGTATTCTGCCTATGGACTATACTATATGGACAAGTGTTATACTATACTATACTATATGTCATACTATACTATACTATATGGATAGTGCTAGAACTCCAATTTTTACCTAAGTCACATAATCATATTAGTAAATTCAATTACAACAGAAAAAGGAAGCATTCCTATTCCTGTTAGAAAAGTAACAGAGGGTTCCTCAGTATTTGGTACAACGCAAATTTTCATCAATAGTAAAATAAATAATCTGCACACTAATGAGCCAGCATCATTATAATATATTATATTATACTAAACTATAGAGTTCTGTCAATTGGCAGATACTGCACACAACCATTGTCTCCAAATGTTCCTTATCCAGGCATATTATTTACTTCTCTCATACCATTCTCTTGAAACAATATTACTTAATGCAAATAATAAACTACTCGAGTCCCTGTTCGGGCACCAATGAAACAATATTACTTAATGCAAATAATAAATTACTCGAGTCCCAGTTCGGGGCCAATGAAACAATATAAGTTAATTCAATTTATATTAAACTCTTACTTTAGGGTTCTATTCCAGAGTCGTACAGACGAACACAGCTGCGGAAAGGATTATTTGAGATGAGCGGTATAAATATAAATATGCAGTTTATATTCAAACAAATGCTTCTGGTTTATTAAACAAGTTAAGTATTTCATTTTAGGCTACTTTGATAACAATTAAAGTTCTACTTATTGAATTAAAAATACATTGAATAAGTAACAAATAATATAAAATCACACAGATTAACAAATGGAAGCTTTCTTAATTCTAACCTAGTACAAATTATACATTTTTTGTATGGACCAATACGTATTTATATCTCTTCCCCTTCTTATTTTCTTTTATAAAAACAAAAAACCTTTCCCTTAGAGATCTCAATTATTTAGGTTGACATGTAACTATCAACATGTTTTATTAGGGTTATTCAACATTAGGGTTATTAGTTACCCGTCCACCGTGTGTGTCCCTGTGGTTTGTTGTACTGTGTTGACCGTTTTTCTTGGTTCTTGCGCACTCACGCCACTGTTGGTACTGAGTTTACTGTTTTTTGTTTAATTAAGTTCTCACTGATTTGTTTAATGGTTCCATATTATAAATGTACGATAAAGTCGGCCGACGTAATTTTACTCGCACTTAGGTGTTTTATAGGCTGGCCGCGCTATATTGTTTATACATTTTATTGATTGTATTGGATAGGCCTACTTATATTTCAGCCTATCTTACACGCCCGAGGCCACCGGTTAACTTATTAATGTACTGTATGCTGCTTCTTACTACTGTCTGATGCTGACACTATGATGACAATCTGCCTACTGTGATTCACAAAGACTGCTGCTGGGGCTATTACGTAATATGTCTAGTCTGGCTGTCTAGACATCATTGTTTATGCTAACATTGTATGTTGCACTGGGGCACCTCACAGGTGAATGCTGACAATTAAAAATTAAAACTGGATTGAAATTAAAACTATTGTAACCCACAATTCTGTACCGTTACAATACCCCCCCCCCAATGAGAGGTTGTATGCCGAAGCATACAGACTCTCACTGCCTAAAACCTAAGAGGATCAGTGAGGATATGGCACCACGACCCCCCTGAACTCTCTACTAAAATCATGGGTACTTACCCCCCTAGTCTGGCGACTGTGGCAGCACCCATCCGATCTTACTGGACTTCTCTACTCGAGATCCCAACACCATAAGCTCAGACCGATACCCGCCACAGTATCACCAGACTCTGAAACATCCAATTAAAAATTAACAAAAGGCCTTCCAATATACCATATCCACAACTGATTCGTTTCCTCTTAGCCGTACTGGTTCATTATCAGCAAAGTACTGGTTCATTTTTTATTACAAAATATAACGTACACCTGGCTACATTGTAATATAGCTTCTAAATCGTCCATCAGTTACTTTAATTCGGATTTACTCATCAAGCCCATACGCATACACTGTCACAATGACTCATCTTCAACAAGTTACATTGGTTTCACTCAACAATATAGTTTGGCCCTAGAAGATACAATGTTAACAGAACAGTATAAGTTTACAGTATCCTAGCCTTGGTACATATGTATTCCAGACAAATTAAATAATATTCCCCATACAATATTACCCATCCAAAATAACACATTGGTTATACGAACATTTTTTATTTATTTTTACCCAAATATTTCCTTCAATTTTCCAATTGTAAATGGATATTTCCATCATTACGTTTTCATCAATTATTATTTAATTTACCATTACATTTAAAATTCAGATAAAAATAAATTTAAATTTTTTGATTAAAAGTCACCTTTTCAATTAATTTAATTACCAATTTCATTTACTTTAATTTCTCAAAACTCTAAGTTACAGTAATTACCTCATTATTATTTTATCTACAAAAAATTGACTTCATCTCTTTTGTTTCATAGCACTGATTCATCAAAACACAACATTCTTGTTGTTGTCAACTACAGCAACTATAAAGATCAACCGGTAAACATACCTGTTTACATTAACAGTGGTCTACCAGACTTGTTTTATAAACACTAACTCAGTCTCAACATTCATGATTACATCACTACTAAATACTTCCTTCAATTTATAATTTCTATAAATCTTGTTAGTCTATACTTTTTTTAATCAATTACTACTTTTGTACCAATTCATCATTAATAAAATTCACATTTTTAAATTAGCTTCATTTTAACTCCAATCAGAACAGTTTAACTTTAATTACATTGTTTAAAACACTTTTAATATGAACACACAATGCAACATAAAATTCATTATTACCTCTTGTTCATTATTTTAATAAAATAAAATGTTATTATTTATTATTATACCTTTCCTTCTTATTACAAACATGTGTTACACATAAGCTATAATATACATTACAACAAGATAATATTGACACAATACATTTAACGCAAGATAATATTGGCACAATACATTTAACACTAACACATTTATTTACAAATTTTCATCATAATTTATTATTTACCACACTTCAATACCTAAATCAGCCAGGTAATTTTACCATTACTCACATAATTAAATGTTCATGCCGTATTTCTCAACCCCCATCGTCAAAAATTAGTCTTTTCTGCACATAACACTGTTCAATTTTATTGATACACAACATATGGCTATCTTTTTTATAATAACCATAAAAACCATATATTTTTTTTATTGTACCAAAATAATAATACACAGGGTTACCCCCCTTGATTACGTTATCATAAATCATGTCTACATTATTATTCTTTGTCAAGTCTCCGTCAGTATTTGTTATTTCAATCACATCATTGAAATTTTTATCACAATAGACGTCAGCTGTTACTAATACGCTGACCCTCACTACAGGTAAGTGTATATTATTATCATTAATATAATTATTTTCTACAGTGCTAATTACTTCACAAGGTAAGTTTTTAATTCTACCAACTCTCTCACTATTTAACTCTGTATTAACTCTTCATAATTTCTATTCACCTTAAATATTTCTACCACTCTCTCTCTCTCTTCATACCTGTACAGTAGCGCGATAATTTTACTTTATAGGTTGGCTAATCTGCGCTTTAATTTTTACGCTAATCTGATCATTCATGTCGGTGCTCTACACAGTACGTCTCAAAAGCTTGTAAGTGGCGGTCGGCTCGCCCGCAGCCTCACTGTCATATTTTTTCTTGTCGCGACATTCAATGTAGGCCTTAGGCCAACACACTTTACTTATGGCCCATTAGGCCCGTTTATTAATGTAACTTAAATTTTTGATACGCATTGTATCCACATCATGCTTATTAGCCAACCTGTCATTCAAAACAACTTCTAACTGCATATTTCTAATGTACTTTTGAATATCAAATAAATGAATTGAATACAGTCCACTCGCTTCATCATTTCTGCATCCTGGCGAATCAACTAAGTACAAATTTTCACACTCAATATTCTTCATCAAACATTTTCCGGTCCACTCGGACCGGACACTTAACATTTTTTGGTCCTCACATGATGGATCATTCTTCTTACTAAACAATACCTTTCCCAACCCCTTTTTACTCTCTCATTCCACGCAGAGGGCAACACAACATTATTACAACTGAATTATTCATGATATCCGGGCTGTTTGGCCGTGGTCCATGGTTTATAACAAAACCAAACATTTCGGCAGCTCCACTGGCTGCCATCATCAGTGGTATAAAAATCCTGCACGCCGGGTGTTTACGTACAGGCCCACAGTACTGTGGTATAGACTAAAGCTGTCCTGCCATGCTACCTGCACTTATAAATTCAGCAAAGTCCCACGTACAGGTAAAAATGACACCATCAGCCAATCACAATAGAGATGGTGTATGATTGGCTCGCACCAAGCTATGCCATTATGTACTCACTTGTTTTCCAAGAAGTACTGTGGGGAAGGCTGCTGATTTCCCGCGATGCTACCTGTGCTAATTGTTATACTAATTGCAACCCCCGCACAGGTAAGAACAGCATCACCGGCCAATCAGAAACAAGAAGGTGTGTGAGAGGCTCGCATCGCGCCATGCCATAAAGTACTTAATGCGATGCTTTCGCCCCGCCGATTCATAGCGATCGCAGCATGCTTCTGAATCAAGACGGACTCCATATGAAGACGAGGGAAGTAATCACTCACCGCCGACAAGAGTTTCGTCTCATCGAAATGGATCCGATGGTCGGTATTGGCGAGCGCGTGCTCGGCTACGGCAGACTTCTCCGGCTGTCCCAGTCTACAGTAACGGCTATGTTCACCCACGCGTGTGCGGACGCTGCGCTTCGTGGTACCAATGTACACCTGGCCGCATGAGCAGGGAACTCCGTACACACCGCACGATGACAGCGGGTCTCGGACGTCCTTCGTCGGCCTCAGGAACTGGTGGATCTTCCTTGTCAGCTTGAATATTGGCCTCACACCGTGCCGACTGAGCAGCCTACCAATGCGGTCCGTCACCCCATGGATGTAGGGCAACGCCGCGAAACCAACGGTCTCCTGTGAATCCACTTCCGGCCTGGCTGTTCTTCTCAGCCGGACCGCACGTCTCACCTCCCCGACGGAATATCCATTGGCCTGCAGCGCTAGTTCGAGGTGGCGCAGCTCGTCGTCGAGGTACCGGGGCTCGCATATCCTCCTAGCCCGGTCCACCAAGGTCTTCAACACCGCCCTCTTCTGGTTGGGATGGTGGTTCGACTGTTTATGGAGATAGCGGTTAGTGTGCGTCGGTTTTCTATAAACTTTACGTCCGAGGCTGCCATCGGTCCTTCTAAGGACCAACACGTCCAGAAAAGCCAGCTGATTGTCGGTCTCCCTCTCAACGGTAAACTGTATCCGTGGGTGAACCTGATTGAGATGTGCCAAGAACCTGCAGAGTTCATCCTCCCCATGGCTCCAGATAACAAATGTGTCATCAACATACCGGAACCAGCACCTCGGCTTCAGCGGAAAAGATGAAATTGCCCGCTGCTCGAACCTTTCCATATAAAAGTTCGCCACCACAGGACTGAGTGGACTCCCCATGGCCACACCATCAATCATTTCATAGAACTCACCGCCGTACTGAAAATATATAGTTTTTAGAACATGCCGGAAAAGCACTGTAATGTCTGCCGGAAAAAGGTTATCTAAGTGGCCAAGGACATCATCCACGGGCACCATGGTGAACAACGAAACCACGTCAAAGCTGACCATTATGTCTCCAGGCCGCAACGACAACCCACCGAGCCTTTCAAGAAAGTGGGTTGAATCCCTCACATATGACTCCGTACCACCTATATGTGGCCGGAGAAGCTCAGTCAAGTGTTTAGCCAGATGGTAGGTTGGAGACCCTATGGCGCTGACGATGGGTCTGAGCGGGATGTCCAGCTTGTGGATTTTGGGGAGCCCATAAAGCCTAGGTGGAAGGGCTTCCGAACACCGGACGGCTGCCTTCGCATCAGGCTCCAAGGAAGACCGCTTAACCAGAAAATCGGTCCTTTTAAGGACCACTGCGGTCGGATCTCTTTGCAGTTTCTTGTAGTTTTCTGGGTCCAGCAGTTCTCCGATCTTCCTTTGGTAGTCATCAGTGTTCATTACAACCGTAGCGCTCCCCTTATCCGCCGGTAATATGATGATACATTCATCCCGCCTTAATGTTCTTAGTGCCCGCAGCTCACCCACTGGTATGTTGCATCGCGGCGGTTTCGCTCTAGCCAGGATCCTCAAAGCTTCGATCCTAACTTCATCTGCCTGTTCACGCGGCAGCCGCCGTACTCCAGCTTCAATGTTGGCAATGATGTCCTCCACTGGAATCTTCTTAGGGGCCACTGCAAACTTCTCCCCCCTCGCCAGGACAGCAGTTTCGGTGGTGGTAAGCAGGCGGTCCGACAAGTTTACTACTGTCCGGTCCGTCTCTAAGCTGCTTCGCTGATATCCCTGGTTGTTCTCCTCGGGGGTTATGGTTGTGTCTCAAATTTTTCGTCTAAACGATTATTTAAGGCATTTAGTTTACTGTTCATATCGCCCTCAAGTTCATTAAAATTAGTGTCATTTATGTCAAAACGACTATTAATATCGTTCCTTAATTCACACTTTTACGCATAAAATCGTCATTGGCATCAAGTCTCTTATCATTATCACTAAACATTTGTTTAATCTCCCCCACTGTCTCACGAAACCAATTTCTCGTTTCGTTATCGTTTTATCACTATCCCTAGTCGGAACAGGAGTTGAATTAACTCTAACTTCTTCCATTACCGCTGATTCGGTCATTGACTGATTTCCCGACTCATTCATAACAGTTACGTTAGCTGTATTTGTTTTATTCTCTGTGTTCTCCATTATGAAATTATTTTTAATTAAATGATTATCAATTGCATACACTGTTATTACAATTTATCAATTTTACTTTCGTAAATTTACTCTCTAGCTACGATCTAATAACATTCTAACCACACCCTCACTCCAAATAACCCGTTCTGCAGCTTATTTAGGTCTGGCGAATGTAATAAAAAATTACACTCGCTGTCCCTGTTCAGGCGCCAATGAAACAATATTACTTAATGCAAATAATAAATTACTCGAGTCCCTGTTCGGGCGCCAATGAAACAATATTACTTAATGCAAATAATAAACTACTCGAGTCCCTGTTCGGGTGCCAATGAAACAATATTACTTAATGCAAATAATAAACTATTCGAGTCCCTGTTCGGGCGCCAATGAAACAATATTACTTAATGCAAATAATAAACTACTAGAGTCCCAGTTCGGGGCCAATGAAACAATATAAGTTAATTCAATTTATATTAAACTCTTACCTTAGGGTTCTATTCCAGAGTCGTACAGACGAACACAGCTGCAGAAAGGATTATTTGAGATGAGCGGTATAAATATAAATATGCAGTTTATATTCAAACAAATGCTTCTGGTTTATTAAACAAGTTAATTATTTCGTTTTAGGCTACTTTGATAACAATTAAAGTTCTACTTGTTGAATTAAAAATACAATGAATAAGTAACAAATAATATAAAATCACACAGATTAACAAATGGAATCTTTCTTAATTCTAACCTAGTACAAATTATACATTTTTTGTATGAACCAATACGTATTTATATCTCTTCCCCTTCTTATTTTCTTTTATAAAAACAAAAAACCTTTCCCTTAGAGATCTCAATTATTTAGGTTGACATGTAACTATCAACATGTTTTATTAGGGTTATTCAACATTAGGGTTATTAGTTACCCGTCCACCGTGTGTGTCCCTGTGGTTTGTTGTACTGTGTTGACCGTTTTTCTTGGTTCTTGCACACTCACGCCACTGTTGGTACTGAGTTTACTGTTTTTTGTTTAATTAAGTTCTCACTGATTTGTTTAATGGTTCCACATTATAAATGTAAGATAAAGTCGGCCGACGTAATTTTACTCGCACTTAGGTGTTTTATAGGCTGGCCGCGCTATATTGTTTATACATTTTATTGATTGTATTGGATAAGCCTACTTATATTTCAGTCTATCTTACACGCCCGAGGCCACCAGTTAACTTATTAATATACTGTATGCTGCTTCTTACTACTGTCTGATGCTGACACTATGATGATAATCTGCCTACTGTGATTCACAAAGACTGCTGCTGGGGCTATTACGTAATACGCCTAGTCTGGCTGTCTAGACATCATTGTTTATGCTAACATTGTATGTTGCACTGGGGCACCTCACAGGTGAATGCTGACAATTAAAAATTAAAACTGGTTTGAAATTAAAACTATTGTAACCCACAATTCTGTACCGTTACACTCTCTTAATATCGCCTATGATCGTCGATCTCTTCCTTGCTTTTTTCGCCTTTCCCTCTCCTCTGTGTTATCAAGAAGAGCTGTTAATATTCCTTTCCCTCTTATAATATATTCCATCCAGTTCCCCTCTTCAGGATTGTATACAGAAGTACGAGGCGTGTCCGGAAAGTAAAGATACAAAGGTCGTAATTGGTCTAAAAATATTTATTTACAAATTATAACTGACAATTACGTAAATACATATATCTTTATTTCTCTACATAATTACCGCCATTATCCAAGCACCTATTAAGTTTGGGAACCAGCTTTTGTATCCCCGTGTCATAGAAGTCTGCCGCCAACCCTTTGAACCATGTCATGACCTCTTCTTTTACCTCGTCATCGTCATCGAACTTTTTTCCGGCCAGATATTGTTTCAGGTGAAGGAACAAGTGAAAATCACTGGGCGCGAGGTCCGGGCTATGCGGCGGGTGATCCAAAACATCGCATTTCCAACTGCCGAGCAGCGCAGAGGTCACGCGTGCAGTATGCGTGCAGTTGGAAATGCGATATTTTGGATCACCCGCCGCATAGCCCGGACCTCGCGCCCAGTGATTTTCACTTGTTCCTTCACCTGAAACAATATCTGGCCGGAAAAAAGTTCGATGACAATGACGAGGTAAAAGAAGAGGTCATGACATGGTTCAAAGGGTTGGCGGCAGACTTCTATGACACGGGGATACAAAAGCTGGTTCCCAAACTTAATAGGTGCTTGGATAATGGCGGTAATTATGTAGAGAAATAAAGATATATGTATTTACGTAACTGTCAGTTAATGATTTGTAAATAAATATTTTTAGACCAATTACGACCTTTGTATTTTTACTTTCCGGACACGCCTCGTATTTCCTTTATTTTGTTTCTCCTCATTACTTACTGTGTCCTCCTATCCTATTCTTTCCTTTTTCCTCCATACCCACATGCCAAAAGCCTCAATCCTACCCCTCCTTCTCCACAGTCCATATTTCACATTTGAATAACAGGTCTAAACACATAAATTCTATTATTTAGTCTCCAAAAGATACTGGATGCTAGCAAAAAGTTTGAAATAGCTTTTTGTTTGTCATTATCGTAGATAGTTATTCTAAAAGGACACAATTTTCTCTATTAACTTTTTCTCTTTCAACAATTAATTTTTTTCTATTGTCCAACTGACTAACAGTTTCTAAACGCTTTACTTATTGATTTTTTTCTGGCCTTGTTGCTAAACCAGTTTAATTTTTAATTTTGTTTTTACTGTCAACCTCAATGATTCTGTACAGATGGATATGCAGTTTTATTGTGCATGGAATTTTGTAGAAACATAATGTAGAATATGGCACAAAACATAAGGTGTGTAAAAAAATAACTTTCTTACTTTCACAAAATGGTGCTCAGAACTGCTACGAAATATACTGATGTGCAAAGATGTACAGATTTCATAAATGGTGAATGGGCAAAAATCACTGGCAGGCAGACCCTATAATAGTCAGTGCACACATGGTGTTTTGGCTCACAGTAAATCAGAATACTGTTTATTCTTGTTCAACCACATTAAGAAGACTTTACATGACACAATGATATGTGAATGTTAATTTTATATTATAACAACTCTCTCTTGTAATGTATACTTCATTCTAACAGAGCATGTGAATGTCCAGTCTACTAGATATTAAACCTCTAAGTACTATGAACATCTGTAACAGCTACTAATGTAACGATATTTTTGTAACCTTCTGTACAAATTACTACAACCGTCCATTTACATTCTTTAGTTTTAGTACTGGTAACGTTATCTTACATTTACTTAAGATACTATATTCTGTAAAAGCTGCAAAACAGAAGTGGAAAACAATTTATTTCCGTTCATTTACATAAATCCATACCTAACTTCAAAAGTGATTGTTCATTTTTTTGTGGTATTTTTTTATTCCTGAGGAAGAAATACCTCTGTAATTTGCCGATTTTCACTTCAATTCAAATGACTACATTTAGAATGTACAACCTGTGAGAATAAAAATTATGTTCACCCTTATTTTTTTTTACACCTTGTATATAATCCCTGTACCCTCTTTACGCTCTTGTAGCCCTGTACCCTGAACAATTTTTTGGTGTTTTTTATGTCACAGTTTGTGTAAAGTATTTGGGAAAATAAAAGTAACAAAGAAAACTGACTCGGTTAGCACACACTAAAATGAGAAGTGAAGTAAAGAAAATAATAAAACCTAAAAAAAAACAATCAGCTTGCAGACTTAGTATAAAAACTAATCTTGAAAGGATTATGAGTATATTTATACTTTACATATACATACATACATGATATAAGTCAATAAATATGAACTAACTGTATTTTTATGTCTCTAAAAAGCTGTCATTTTTTTATCAAATAAAACACCATGATGAAGAGAATAAGACACATAAAATTAGAAATGAACCTTTATTTAATATAATCATATATGTTCATATTGTGTTCATATATATTCATATTCACCATATTCATTCATAATTTACTATTAACTGAAACTAAAATATGAAATGTTATTCATTCAACAGCAGAAGTAACTGAATTTACTGCAGCATTTTTTGAGAGTGATCATTCTATTAATGTTACATAACACATTATAAACAGCAATACCAAATATATTCATTAAGCAATACTATTGTCAGTTACATTGTCATAATCTTATATACCATTTATCATATTACAATATACCACACGCCATTGTACACAATATATATCATATGACACGATTGAGTAATGTTCATTGCAACCATACACATTTAAATATACTTCTACTTATTTACTAAACAAAAATTAAAATATAAAAGTATTTCATTTTTAACTGTGTATCTCTATTCTGCACCACCTTATGAAATTGCAAAAAAAAAAATTAATACTCTTTGCTGGTTACTGCACTTTCAGGTTAATCTGTTCAGCCACTTATAATCAAATTAACAATAGTATATTATAATCACAAAATTACATGTTTTCTTGGTTTTATTATCACACGCTTAATTTTGCCACTTATTATGTTCCAGGTTGAATTTTTCTTTTAAATTATAATCACTGAAATATGATGGAAGAAAAATATGAATATAGTAGATATGGAAGAATTCAGTACTTGTGAAGAAACTAACACCAATCTACCTGTTATAGGAGCACGTGTCATGTAAACATTACATAAGACTTATGTACACACATAATACCTCTGTTCATCATCCATGCGGATAACACAATCACTGCTTATCACAATCAAAACATACAGCAATTACACCTTAGCCGTTCTCTCAAATAGGTACAACATTGCATGGTCACATTCTTTACCTCTTGTTCTCACTTTTTGGGGGCCTCACTTGCTACATACATTTCAAGTTGAACATCATTTCTCCACTGGTTCAATGTTTTTGAAATTTAGAATCTTTATAGATGGATTATACATTCTCCTCAAAACAAAGGACACTTTATGCCTAGGGACCATCACCGCACGATGAAACTTTATCTGTTTACCAAGCCCTACATCCAAACTCAACAACTCAATTGTGCCTTGTAACTCATCAGCACTTCAGAACTATGGCAGACATCATGATAATCAGGAAACCAATTGTTCGACTTGCTCTTAAGATCACTCTAACATCTTTGTCTTCTAGTTGTTGTTATTACAAAGTCTTGCATCATCCAACTGTCTGTCAAGAAACCTACAGTGATGACTTCAACAGATTCGGTCATGCTTTCTCCTTTTATTCCCAGTAACGTCCACAATCTTACAGGCATGGTCTTCAAGATTACCCATACATTTTCCTGCCCAGATTCCAGTACCTACATTTGTATCCTGAAGTTCTAATCTTGCAAAACTTTCAGCCATCTTGTCAAGCTGGCTTTTCATATTAATATCAGGAGCCATGCAAGAACAGCAAGTTCATAGTGTGAAATTCTATTGCACAGGTATAGATATAAGAATAGTATTTGAACAGTGACATGCACGGAGCCAACAAAAGAATTATACTCACTTAAAAGTATAGCATACACTGACTACAAAGGAGAGTAAGTAGTAACCATTTGCTGTCTCACTAACACACACTATCTCTCTTTGTCACAAACTATCACTTCACAATGACATATGCATGCTTCTTACGTTCTTGCCAGCCTTGTTGGCTGCAGATGAAAACATTATGAAACTTCTACAAGACTGTTGTGGAGTAAAATTAAATAAAATTATGAAAACCACATCTCCTTTTTTTTTAACTAAAACAACTGTAAAGAAGCCAATCATTATTACTTTTTTATTATTATCAATACAACAAGCACTAAAAATCGTGAAGACTGTATTGGTTTCTTTTAGTTAAACTTATAACCATACTGCCTCAATGATAAATAATTTAGTGTCAGCTTTTAGGTTTCTGTTTCCATAGATAGCTACAGGCCTATATGTAATACTTTTCACTGTATAGGAAACAGATAACAATATGTAATGATTTTGCAAACATAGCTAACAAATTTTTGAACCCAGTCAAAAATTTGTGAGGGCGCTGACAGATATTAATTCTGTCCAATTTTTAAAGATACCAGGTTTGTATTTTGAATACGATTCCTGATAATGCCAGCCCTCAAACCTTTTACAATTTTTTTCAAAATTTTGACTCCTATTTAACCCAAAACACTAAATTCTGATTTGGGTTAAAATTCCCTTCAGACTGATATGACGTGGATTCTTGATTTTTTTCAAAATTGTTATACATTTTTGGCCCACGCCCAAAAATTCTGAAATTCCCAAAACTGAATATTATATTCACACTTTGTTTACAATGTTGTTTAATTTGATAACCAACTTTTTAATTTGATTTTTGTGACTTTTTTACAATTTTGGTATACTTTTGGACCTGGTGCTCCAAAAAACTTTGAAATTTCCAAAACTGAACAGTATATTCATATTATGGTTAAAATTTTCTTTAATCTGATACTCCACATGAATTTTTGAGATTTTTTTTTAAATTTTGATGCCTTACATTTATATCTCTTGCCAACCTAAAAACGAATAGGGTTATAAAGGGTAAAGGTATGTATGCCCAGTTTTATAAAAAAAATCTGTTAATGCTTTCAAAAGTTATATGAGGGATACTCCAAACAAACAGGTACACAGACAAATGACAAATGGTCAAGTTATAACTAAACACTGACTTCGATTATTCAGTCTGACCAAAGTTCTAGACAGCATCAAACATCATGGTTTGTCTTTGGAATTGCCAGTTTTGTCACTGTGTCTATTTCATCAATGTCCATACTTGTGTTATCAGAAACATTTGAAACGCTTGAAAAATGACAAGAGAGAATGGCATGGTTGTGTACCAAGTCAGTTATTTTCACTTTGGTTGTGGACAAAGAAAGAAAGCATGACGTAAAGAGGTATGAAACAGGAAGCTAGACAATTAACAGCATATAAAGTTTAAAAATATTTCGTAATAAAGACATGAATGGTAACAGCAATGAAGTTTTAAATAAACAACAAAGTACTAAACAAATACTTATGTATAAGTGCATCCAAAAACAAACTGAACTTTCAAAACACTATTCCACTGTGCTGACAATCACTGTCCTACTACTGGCACTGAAGAAATAATATTGTTTGTTGCACCACTCAAAAGTATGTACATGTGAGGTTGTGTTTCATGCTTGCAGAAAATTTCTGATATAAATATAATCCTCCTGTACACCTTTTGAGGCGAAGGTGAAGAGCAACACCTTTTGTACAAATTTTGCTTCAAAGTACAAAGAACATTCACATACTCTCTACAAATGTTGTAACAAGCTTATTGGGAAGAATATGTGAGCACTGCATGTTGACTGATTATCACCTTTTGAAATTGGGCAGACCATCCACTGAAGATAACAAGGTAAAACCTGGATGCCTGTCAACAGTCACATGTTACGGTGCATCGAAGTCAATGGCTGACCATCCAGAAAGTAGCAGAAGTGGGAAATTTAAAAATTTCATGTCATATGATTTTGGAAGTCTCAACATGCATGAGGTGGCTGCAAAATTTGCTCCACAATCACTGACACAAAAAAGAAGCACGTAGAAATCAGTTAAAATATTTGGATTGGTCAAACAAGGACGATCATTTTTTGAAGAATGTAATGAGAGTGAGTGTAGTTATAACAAAACAAAAGAAGCACAGTTATTGCAATTGACATGAAAATCAGTGCGGAGAAAAACGTCAAAGTCACTCAAATGTGATGGTTATTGTAGTTAATTTTTAATTAAAATGATGCTGTTCACTGTGGGTGTATCCAACATGGTCAAAACAACAATAGAAAGATTCATATATATTATTACATCTGTAAGGGAAAAAGTTTGGCCATGCTTTTCCAGAACTACTGGAATGATCTGAATGATACTATGCAGGCTTAAAAGAAAGAATGTAAAGAAAGTGGCTACTGTAAAGAAACCTTTAGACTTTGTTTTGTAATCATACAAACCCTTTACCACATTTTAATTAATAATAGAACTCATCACTTACCTTTTCTAGGTCCCCAAGGTCCTTCACACGAACTAGAGGCCTATAAGCGTGACTTAGGGTTTACGTTCTTAATATACTCGACACTCATTGTTGTTAACTAACTCAGCTTTTATTAAACATTTTTATTAAGCATTCTCATGAAACAATAATAGAACTTTGTTTGATAATAATCTTCAGAATTCTAATTCAACAGATTCCAGCTTTGAGGTCGAGACCCCAGTTAATATAAACACATAAAATTTAGCATTTTTCTTATTATTATTTAATTGTTAACTATTGCTTAATAATTACTTAGATGAAATAAAGGCAGCCCAGTAATTGCTCATGCACACACATTCATTCATTTTACCCCATTTACTATAGAGAGCTCTTTATTTTTTATTTCTTTTCTACATTTTCAAAAGGTTATATATTATACGTTTACTTGGTTGTGATGGTTCTGGCCGACCACCTGCTACACTGGTTTCAAAATTTAGTCATTGGTTTCCGAATTTAGTTCTCACTTCTGAGTTTTGATATCACTGTCGATTAATAAACGTTCCACATTTTCACCACTTTATATTATACTTTAAGACACATTTTAAGTTTTAGTACATTTTTCGGCTCGCGAGCCCTTTACGTTCAACCGGCCGGAGCCGCGGTTGGAAGACGACAGACGCCAAAACCCAGCGTCCAAGATGGCCAAGCCTTCTTCATGCTCACCAACTTGCTCTCTCATTGGCCCAAAGGGCATCACGTCACATAGTAATTAGTTAACTACGATGTATAGTATATTCACTCTAAGAGACCAGCGAGCCGAATACGTGCTTATTCACCTGTACAGGCAAGCACTTCCGCACGCTCTCACATTCCAGAGCATCAGAAAACAGTGCATGTTGATAGATTTTCTGGACCAACATGCAGATGGCCGTTCCCTACAGGAATGTCTATTGTTACAGACTGAGGCCCTGTGTGGGTACTATTGTGCGTCGCATTTACAATCAAATTAAAATCCCTCATCCCATTCTGCCCCGTTACAGTTTCATTTTGATATCTCAAAAATGAGTTGAGTCAAAGTAGACAAATCATGTTCTCACAGAAATGGTCATAAGTTCAACTCCCAGCAAGATATTCAAATCTCTTAACATACAATCATGTGCACTGCTTACATATTCAGACTAATTTATGCCACATTTTCAATCCTCTCTCTCATCCTTACCCGTTACTTGAGTTATTAAGAGTAGGGAGTAATTTATTACGTGTGAAAGGAAGATTTTTTATGGCAATTATTTTGGTTTTCAGTTATTCATACTTCACAATGTCACAATGAATGCAAAACAAAAACGACTTTTCATAACATTGGAAATATAACAATAACGTGACAGAAGGTTTGTAGCTCTATGAAGTAAGCAAATAAATGTTAAGAGTTAACTGCAAGAGCTGAACAAAATTCTTTAAGATGGAAAAATAAATTAAACAGTGATTTTAATTATAATCCACTCATCGACTAGGTACATGAAACTGACACTGAAACAATTATTACTGTTTGTCCTCACTGTACAGCTTTTTGAAGTAGAAGGCAAATTGGCCAGTTTCTGTTGTTCTTCCATTAGATTCCATAGTTCCGACTCCAGAACTTTTAAAATCATTATTGAATGGAGAACATCCTTTATCAAAGCAATTTTTAGATGCATTATGGTCTTACAATTCAGCTTTTCAATTTACACCATTTGGAGCCAATGAAATGATAGAAATTTTATGCCTACTCTCAAATTTTAAGGACAATTTTATATCATCTCATAGGGTCATTACAATCAGTAAACAACTTTCCTAAATTACCTTCACGTGTACTTCATCGCAGATTATTTGCAGCAGGCTCAAACAAGAATGGATCATGTTAATAATTTTGGTCAAACATTAGTAACAGAGGTTCAAAATGTACTTCACGAAGTAAACCGATATGTTTGTGAACTGGAAAGCACTTTTGAATTTGTAACTTCTTTGAAAAATAATGAATATAATATTGCAACTCATGCTGATCAAAAAGCAAATAAGACGCAGTACCGGGGCCACTTTAATACAACGAATTAAGTTGTAGTTAATCAAGAGTGTGACAAACACGATCGTGCTAGGGATGATAGACTACATTGGATTGCAGAAAGAAACTAGGTTTATGATGCTTTGCAAAACCGTTTAATGTTTTGTTGAGGAGAAGATGGGTATTACTTTAAATTGACACTAAGGGATTCTACTACTGAAGAGAAACAAATAAGAAAGTCACAACTTTACAAGTTTATTTGTATAGGCTTATGGTTAGAAAAGATAAGTACAATCATTTGATTTATTTCAAGTAACTGTTTAATCTGAATATTGCAGACAAGTATGCTAAAATAGAAGTGGAACGATTCATATTCATTTGTACTAATTAAACCAAGTTAAGAACTGAAAATTACATACACTTGCAAGACGAGTCGAGAAATGATAAAGGCATTGAGAACTTAAGCCATTTGGTTATTCTACCACTGAGCTTAGTGGTGGACCATGATACATGTACAAATGAACTCAAGACGCTCTTTGTTTTTTGCTGTGTTCACAAGTATTCCCATCCTGATTTATTTATAATGTTCAATCGAATCATAAGAATGACAAAACTTAGAATCACAAGTGTTTCACTTGAAATTGAAAAAATTATCTCTTAATACTACTCACTGCATGTTAAATATAAACAGAGACAACTAAAATTATATTAAAAATCAAATATTCGTATCCGAAGCCGCGGGTCATAGCTAGTTTGCAATAATTCAGTTCAGTACTTATGGTAGGCAGTGGGTAATCAAACAATTGATTTAAATCATAACAATGCACCCGTAGGTTTTGGACTACATATTCTATTGTTTCCAGAGAAGCATAACTGGGAGCTGGACTAAACAGCCCCCTATTCACTTGTCATCTATAGTTTTCTTTCTTTAAGGGGATCTGCCACCTCTAAACAGTCATTTTTTGAATGTAAACGTTCTGAATACGTGTGCAACGTTTTAGGTACTTTCGAGAATTTTTTCAGTTTTTTTTACACATAATTAAAAAGGTGCATTTAGCGATATTCACCATTTCCACGAATTCCTTTGATTTTTTGCCATAATTATATTTAATGTGAGGTATTCATGTTTGTGTATATTCTAAGTTACAAACAGAGCCACTTTAGTAAACTTGGTTATAGTATACTCTAGTGTTTGGTTTCACCTGATTTTTAGATACCTCAAAATATGGCATAGGCTGTGTTATTGAGATAATAACTGGTTAGTAATTGATTAAGAAGTGCTTTCAAAATACTGTAGTGTGTGAATAGAAAAAAACTGAATGGAATGAAGAGTTTGCTCAGTGGTATGTAACCCACCAAACATTGTATCAAACAAACTATGATGGATCCTCTCCGGCAATGGAAGTCAAGACTGCAGAGAGAATTTGAAGATGATCTGAAAGCACAGGTTTTCGCTACACCAGTCTTAGATAGCAATTCCAAGACCCATGATCATCTTTCATCATTAAATATTGATGGAGATGATGTGACAATTGAAAAACAAGAATGTGTCAACCATGTCGCTAAGCGGTTGGGTACAGGTTTGCGAAAACTTGTACAAACTTGTAGCACCAATATTAAGGATTGGTGGTAAATCCCATGGTAACCTAAAAGGCACCACAATAGACAAGCTTACAAAATATTATAGGAATGCTGTAATAAACAATCTAAGTGATATAAGTGCAATGAAAAAAGCAGTTTTTGCAACACTTGACCACTGTAGATCAACTGATGCAATTCCACGACATGGTAAGTACCCTGCCAAAAAATATTGTGTGCTTGTACCAGAGAGATATGGCAAATAACAGTCCACCTAGGAATCACTCTGAATTCATTAAAACGCCACTGAATGACACTGTTGTAAAACACATGATGCCTCTGTACATACGTCTTTCTACAGATGATTAACTTCAAAGGTGCTCTTTGGGGAAAACACAAAATCCCAACGAGGCCTTACATGGGCTTATTCAGAGTAAATGCCCTAAAACCACTTTCACAGTAAAAAGAAGAGTTGAAGCTGTAGTTGGTGAAGGCATCTGTGTGTATAATGAAGGGTATTTATTCACGATTACACAGCTGAAGGCAAAAATTGGAGTATATCCAGTCAAAAACACTGCACGTCATGCCAGAAAAAAGGATTCTCATCGGTTACAGATGAAAAACCAAAGATCTACAGAAAAATACAAGAAGTATAGAAAGCTACTAAAATCACGTCAACTCAAGAGAAGAAGAGTTAAAAAAAGACCATAGAAGGCACCTTGCATGGTGCAGGAGTTTTAATGTAGTATTACCTGTTATAAAAGAAACATTAACTTCTCGGGCAATTTCCCAAAAATAAACTTTTTCATGTTTTGTCATTACAAAATGTTGAATAAAATTTAAACTATTTGAGACAGACTACTGAATTTTTCACCACTTTTTCCTGATGATATTTACAAGATTTCTGTGTATGCAGAACCATTTATATAAAAAACTGTCTAATTTAAAAGTTTTTTGTTTTTTCAATTCGTAAAAATTTTTACATTTTAAATACAATGCCCTACTTTACTTTGTATTATGGGTTACCATGGATTGCATGCACAAAAATTTTTCATATATTATGAGAAATAAAATGGCACAAGACCTTTTAGCTTGGTTGATAAACAAAAAGTTATTCAATTTTTTTTTAAATTACAACAAAACTCAAAAAACTTAAAAAATTATAGTAAACAGGGGGGGATTTCTTCTAACAGCATATTTACTGTATTTAGACATACTGAAACCAATGTCCATAGTGATAAGGAAGTTTTGATCAAAAATAAAAATTATAGTTTTAGAGGTGGTGGATCCTCTTAAATAAAGACTACTTACCAAAGATTCTCTTTCCAGATTAATTTTTACAAACAAACAAATGTGTGTGTGTGTGTGTGTGTGTGTGTGTGTGTGTGTGTGTGTGTGTGTGTGTGTGTGTGTGTGTGTGTGTGTGTGTGTGTGTGTGTGTGTGTGTGTGTGTGTGTGTGTGTGTGTGTGTGTGTGTGTGTGTGTGTGTGTGTGTGTGTGTGTGTGTGTGTGTGTGTGTGTGTGTGTGTGTGTGTGTGTGTGTGTGTGTGTGTGTGTGTGTGTGTGTGTGTGTGTTAGAATCTGATGATCACACACATACACATATAGAATATAAGGCGGCCCAAATATAAGACGACCCTAGATTTTTGAAGGCGTTTTACAGGAAAATATCGGTATGGAGAACCATACATGACTTCCATATTCTAAGATTTATAATTAAAATAATTTTCGAAATGAAATATTACCATAGAAACTACTTCTTTCTACTTACTGCTTCAGCCTTGACCACAGTATACTGTGGTCACTAACATATACCACCTCACGTTATCGCACTCGATTTTCACTGATGATGGAAGTCGATGGCATTGCCGAAACGTCTGGTTTTGTAGAAAACATTGGACTACGGCCAAATATCCCGGGAAGGAATTTTAACAAAAACTACTTCTTTGTTGCCGATAACGTTGTACACATATATATAAAAAATATGCATAAAATTAATGGCTTGTATAAGTTAATGATTAATCTCCATTAAGTAGTGCTCAAGTTTCCAAAGTTTTAATATTATGATGTCCGTAATTAAAACATCAGAGCAGGTTTAGTGTGTATGAGGGTACACCGTGGACAAAAATTTTCAACATTTCCTATTGAGCGTTGCTTAGAATAAAGCTGCGAATCTACAGTGTACGTTTCACAGAACAAACGCGGAAAAGAAGGAGCGCTCCAAAGTCACTCATGGACCCTCAGCATCTTGCAGAGGGTTCATTCCCTAAAGACGAAAAGTCTGTCTATGAATCGTTCCTCTGTAAACACATGCAGTTACACTGCCCAGCGATCCACAGGAAGCAAATCGCTATCCACGCTGGACACTTTTTCGGCTTGCATGCGTTATGTTGGTATGGGTTCAGCACTTTCCATTTTAAAGCGTGCAAATGTAAGAAAATAAACATGAATGAGGCCAGAAATAACACGAATTTTGTGTGTGTGTGTGTGTGTGTGTGTGTGTGTGTGTGTGTGTGTGTGTGTGTGTGTGTGTGTGTGTGTGTGTGTGTGTGTGTGTGTGTGTGTGTGTGTGTGTGTGTGTGTGTGTGTGTGTGTGTGTGTGTGTGTGTGTGTGTGTGTGTGTGTGTGTGTGTGTGTGTGTGTGTGTGTGTGTGTGTGTGTGTGTGTGTGTGTGTGTGTGTGTGTGTGTGTGTGTCTTCCCTGCCTTTTTACTGCAGTAGTCATAATAATAAAATGGAAACGTAAACAGTACATAACTGAAATATGCTTGCCTGCCAAGCACAATATATTTTCTAATATATACATAATTTACATTAAAATGAAAAAATTATAATTTTATTGCCTGGCAACAAAATTATTTTATTTTCAACAATTACCATTGTTTGAAAAAGTTTAAATGAATTTTCAAGTACTTTACTCTTGTTAAAACGTAAAAGGTTGCAGGTAAACTACCCCTTCCCCTTAACCGATCTTCACCAAAATCAAAAGGCCTTGAGTCCTCTACAATTCACTGATGTATGCAAAAAATTATTTGATTCTGTTTGAATTTGCGGCAGTTATCGTTTGCCATAGAAAATACGCTTGGTAAAAAACGTTGCAGGTAAACTACCCCCTCCCCTCAACCGATCTTCACCAAAAACAATAGGTCTTGAGTACTCTACAAATCAGGGCTGTATGCAAAAAATTATTTGATTATGTTTGAATTTGCGGCTGTTATCGTTTGCCATAGAAAATACCCTTGTTAAAAAAATGTTGCTGGTAAACTACCCATTTCCCTTAACCGATCTTCACCAAAAACAATAGGTCTTGAGAACTCTACAATTTAGGGCTGTATACAAATAATCGTTTGATTCTGTTTGAATTTGCGGCTGTTATCGTTTGCCATAGGAAATACCCTTGTTAAAACATAAAACGGTACAGGTAAACTACCCCTTTCACTTAACCGATCTTCACCAAAAATACTAGATCTTGAGAACTCTACAATTCAGGGCTGTATGTGAAACATTATTTGATTCTGTTTGAACTTGCGGCTGTTATCGTTTGCCAAAAAAAAAAAAAAAATTCCCTTGATAAAAAAAACCCGTTGCAGGTAAACTACCCCTTTCCCTCAACCGATCTTCACCAAAAACAATAGGTCGTGAGTACTCTACAAATCAGGGCTGTATGCAAAAAATTATTTGATTCTATTTGAATTTGCGGCAGTTATCGTTTGCCATAGAAAAAAAATCTACAGACACACAGACAGACACACAGACACACAGACACACACACAGACACTTTTCGGAAAACGACTTTTTTTCATGTTTTGAGTGTAGTACAATCAGAATCTGCAATAATCTCGAACACGATTTTTTTTGCCATCACCATACTTCCATTTCTTTAAGAAATATGGAAGTAAAAAGATCCTGCATATAAGACGACACTGAATTTTTACTTCCATGTTCCTTAAGGAAATGGACGTATGGCGATGGCAAAAAAAATTGTGTTCGAGATTATTGCAGATTCTGATTGTACTACACTCAAAACATGAAAAAAAGTCGTTTTTCGAAAAGTGTGTGTGTGTGTGTCTGTCTATCTGTCTGTAGATTTTTTTCTATGGCAAACGATAACAGCCGCAAATTCAAACAGAATCAAATAATGTTTTGCATACAGCCCTGATTTGTAGAGTACTCACGACCTATTGTTTTTGGTGAAGATCGGTTGAGGGAAAGGGGTAGTTTACCTGCAACGTTTTTTTTTATCAAGGGTAATTTTGTTTGTTTGGCATACGATAACAGCCGCAAATTCAAACAGAATCAAATAATGTTTCGCATACAGCCCTGAATTGTAGAGTTCTCAAGATCTGCTGATTTTGGTAAAGATCGGTTAAGGGAAAGGGGTAGTTTACCTGCAACGTTTTATGTTTTAACAAGGGTATTTTCTATGGCAAACGATAACAGCCACAAATTCAAACATAATCAAATAATGTTTTGCATACTGCCCAGAATTGTTGAGTTCTCAATACCTATTGGTGTTTGTGAAGATCGGTTAAGGGAAAGGGGTTGTTTACCAGCAACGTTTTATGTTTTAAAAGGGTATTTTCTATGGCAAACGATAAGAGCCGCAAATTCAAACAGAATCATACAATGTTTTGCAGACAGCCCTGAATTGTAGAGTTCTAAAGACCTATCATTTTTGGTGAAGATCAGTTAAGGGAAAGGGGTAGTTTACCTGCAACAGTTTTTTATCAAGGGTAATTTTTTTCTATGGTAAACGATAACAGCCGCAAATTCAAACAGAATCAAATGATGTTTTGCATACAGCCCTGTATTGTAGAGTTCTCAATACCTATTGGTGTTGGTGAAGATCGGTTAAGGGAAAGGGGTAGTTTACCTGCAACGTTTTGTTTTTAAAGGGTATTTTCTATGGCAAACGATAACAGCCGCTAATTCAAACATAATCAAATAATGTTTTGCATACTGCCCCGAATTGTAGAGTTCTCATGACCTTTTGTTTTTGGTGAAGATCGGTTAAGGGAAAGGGGTAGTTTACCAGCAACGTTTTATGTTTTAAAAGGGTATTTTCTATGGCAAATGATAAGAGCCGCAAATTCAAACAGAATCAAATAAGTTTTTGCATACAGCCCTGATTTCTTGAGTACTAAAGACCTATTGTTTTTGGTGAAGATCGTTTAAGGGAAAGTGGAAGTTTACCTGCCACGTTTTTTGTTTTATCAAGGGTATTTTGTATGGCAAACGATAACAGCCGCAAATTCAAACAGAATCATATAATATTTTGCATACAGCCCTGAATTGTAGAGTTCTCAAGACCTGTCGTTTTTGGTGAAGATCGGTTAAGGGAAAGGGGTAGTTTACCTGCAACGGTTTTTTATCAAGGGTAATTTTACTTCCATATTCCTTGAGGAATGGAAGTATGGTGATGGCAAAAAAAATCGTGTTCGAGATTATTGCAGATTCTGATTCTACTACACTCAAAACATGAAAAAAAGTCGTTTTCCGAAAAGTCTGTCGGAGAGTCGTTGTCGAAAGTGTGTGTGTCTGTCTGTCTGTGTGTCTGTCTGTCTGACTGCCTGTAGATTTTTTTCTATGGCAAACGATAACTGCCGCAAATTCAAACAGAATCAAATAATTTGTTGCATGCAGCCCTGATTTGCAGAGTACTCGCGACCTATTGGTTTTGGTGAAGATCGGTTGAGGGAAAGGGGTAGTTTACCTGCAACGGTTTTTTTTTAGCAAGGGTAATTTTGTTTGTTTGGCAAACGATAACAGCCGCAAATTCAAACAGAATCAAATAATGTTTCGCATACAGCCCTGAATTGTAGAGTTCTCAAGATCTGTTGATTTTGGTGAAGATCGGTTAAGGGAAAGGGGTAGTTTACCTGTAACGTTTTATGTTTTAACAAGGGTATTTCCTATGGCAAACGATAACAGCCGCAAATTCAAACAGAATCAAAAGATTATTTGCATACAGCCCTAAATGTCAGAGTTCTCAAGAACTATTGTTTTTGGTGAAGATCGGGTAAGGGAAAGGGGTAGTTTACCTGTAACGTTTTATGTTTTAACAAGGGTATTTCCTATGGCAAACGATAACAGCCGCAAATTCAAACAGAATCAAAAGATAATTTGCATACAGCCCTAAATTTCAGAGTTCTCAAGACCTATTGTTTTTGGTGAAGATCGGTTGAGGGAAAGGGGTAGTTTACCTGCAACGTTTTTTTAACAAGGGTATTTTCTATGGCAAACGATAACAGCCGCAAATTCAAGCAGAATCAAATAATGTTTTGCATACAGCCCTGATTTGTAGAGTACTAAAGACCTGTTGTTTTTGGTGAAGATCGGTTAAGGGGAAGGGGTAGTTTACCTGCAACGTTTTTTTATCAAGCGTATTTTCTATGGCAAACGATAACAGCCGCAAATTCAAACAGAATCAAATAATTTTTTGCATGCGTCCCTGAATTGTAGAGGTCTCAACGACTTTCGATTTTGGTGAAGATCGGTTAAGGGGAAGGGGTAGTTTACCTGCAACCTTTTACGTTTTAACAAGAGTAAAGTACTTGAAAATTTATTTAAACTTTTTGAAACAATGGTAATTGTTAAAAATAAAATAATTTTGTTGCCAGGCAATAAAATTATAATTTTTTCATTTTAATGTAATATAATATTTTTCATTTAATACAGCAATAAAAAGGCAGGTAAGACACAGCCTGGCTGTTTGGCTGAAAATGATTTTAAATATAAATCTTAGAATATGGAAGTCATGTATGGTTCTCCATACCGATATTTTGTCTATGGTAAACGATAACAGCCGCAAATTCAAACAGAATCAAATGATGTTTTGCATACAGCCCTGTATTGTTGAGTTCTCAATACCTATTGGTGTTTGTGAAGATCGGTTAAGGGAAAGGGGTTGTTTACCAGCAACGTTTTATGTTTTAAAAGGGTATTTTCTATGGCAAACGATAAGAGCCGCAAATTCAAACAGAATCAAATACGTTATTGCATACAGCCCTGATTTGTTGAGTACTAAAGACCTATTGTTTTTGGTGAAGATCGGTTAAGGGAAAGGGGTAGTTTACCTGCCACGTTTTTTGTTTTATCAAGGGTATTTTGTATGGCAAACGATAACAGCCGCAAATTCAAACAGAATCATATAATATTTTGCATACAGCCCTGAATTGTAGAGTTCTCAAGACCTGTCGTTTTTGGTGAAGATCGGTTAAGGGAAAGGGGTAGTTTACCTGCAACGGTTTTTTATCAAGGGTAATTTTTGTCTATGGTAAACGATAACAGCCGCAAATTCAAACAGAATCAAATGATGTTTTGCATATAGCCCTGTATTGTTGAGTTCTCAATACCTATTGGTGTTTGTGAAGATCGGTTAAGGGAAAGGGGTTGTTTACCAGCAACGTTTTATGTTTTAAAAGGGTATTTTCTATGCAAACGATAAGAGCCGCAAATTCAAACAGAATCAAATACGTTATTGCATACAGCCCTGATTTGTTGAGTACTAAAGACCTCTTGTTTTTGGTGAAGATCGGTTAAGGGAAAGGGGTAGTTTACCTGCCACGTTTTTTGTTTTATCAAGGGTATTTTGTATGGCAAACGATAACAGCCGCAAATTCAAACAGAATCATACAATGTTTTGCAGACAGCCCTGAATTGTAGAGTCCTAAAGACCTATCAATTTTGGTGAAGATCAGTTAAGGGAAAGGGGTAGTTTACCTGCAACAGTTTTTTATCAAGGGTAATTTTTTTCTATGGTAAACGATAACAGCCGCAAATTCAAACAGAATCAAATGATGTTTTGCATACAGCCCTGTATTGTAGAGTTCTCAATACCTATTGGTGTTGGTGAAGATCGGTTAAGGGAAAGGGGTAGTTTACCTGCAACGTTTTATGTTTTAAAAGGGTATTTTCTATGGCAAACGATAAGAGCCGCAAATTCAAACAGAATCAAATAGGTTTTTGCATACAGCCCTGATTTGTTGAGTACTAAAGACCTATTGTTTTTGGTGAAGATCGGTTGAGGAAAGGGGTAGTTTACCAGCCACGTTTTTTGTTTTATCAAGGGTATTTTATATGGCAAACGATAACAGCCGCAAATTCAAACAGAATCATATAATATTTTGCATACAGCCCTGAAATGTGGAGTTCTCAAGACCTGTTGGTTTTGGTGAAGATCGGTTAAGGGAATAGGGTAGTTTACCTGCAACATTTTATGTTTTATCAAGTGTAATTTTTTTTATGATGAATGATAACTGCCGTACATTAAAACATAATCTACTACTCTTCTGCATACCTTTTTGAATTATACAGAACTCAAGATCTGTTGATTTTGTTGAAGATCGGTTAAGGGAAAGGGGTAGTTTACCTGCAACGTTTTATGTTTTAACAAGGGTATTTTTTCTATGACGAACGATAACTGCCGTAAATTCAAAGAGAATCAAATAATTGTTTGCATACAGGCCTGAATTGTAGAGTACTCAAGACCTGTCGCTTTTGGTGAAGATCGGTTAAGGGAAAGGGGTAGTTTACCTGCAACAGTTTTTTATCAAGGGTAATTTTTTTCTATGGTAAACGATAACAGCCACAAATTAAAACAGAATCAAATGATGTTTTGCATACAGCCCTCTATTGTAGAGTTCTCAATACCTATTGGTGTTGGTGAAGATCGGTTAAGGGAAAGGGTACCAGCAACATTTTATGTTTTAACAAGGGTAATTTTTTATATGACGAACGATAACTGCCGTAAATCCAAACAGAATCAACTAGGTTTTTGCATACCTTTTTGAACTAAAGAGAACTCAAGGTCTGTTGATTTTGTTGAAGATGGGTTAAGGGAAGGGGTAGTTTATCAGCAACGTTTTAAGTTTTAAAAAGGGTAATTTTTTTATGACGAACGATAACTGCCGAAAATTGAAAGAGAATCAAATAATTTTTTGCACCCTTTCCTGAGTTGCAGAGCGCTCAATGTCTACTGATTTTGGTGAAGATCGGTTAAGGGAAAGGGGTAGTTTACCTGCAACATTTTATGTTGTAACAAGAGAAATGTTTCCATGACGAACGATAACTGCCGCACATTCAAATAGAATCAAATATTTTTTTGCATGCATCCCTGAATTGTAGAGGACAAAAGGTCTATTGATTTTGGAGAAGATCGGTTAAGAGAAAGGGGTAGTTTACCTGAAACATTTTATGATTTAACAAGAGTAAAGTACTTAATTTTTATAAATAAAGTATCCTGATAAGAAGCTCATAGTAATCCACTGTAGAAACGTAGATGAAATATCTATAAATGAAGAGGTTAGGTGAACGGGGTGGGGGTAATTTTCTATTATTAAAAATTATAGTTGAAGGTGGAGGGGAGAATTGTTTATATGTGTACTACGTTATCGGCAACAAAGAAGTAGTTTTTTGTTAAAATTGCTTCCCGGGCTCAATGCTTTCTGGAATACCACTTTTCGGCAGTGCCATCGACTGCCATCATCGGTGAAAATCGAGTGCGAAAACGTGAGGTGGTATACGTTAGTGACCACAGTACTGTGGTTAATGCTGAAGCAATAAGTAGAAAGACGTAGTTTCTATGGAAATATTTCATTTTGAATATGATTTTAAATATAAATCTTAGAACATGGAAGTCATGTATGGTTCTCCATACCGATATTTTGAGGTGTTTATCAGAAAGACAATTACCGTATTGGCCCGAATATAAGACAACGATTTGTTCCTTAAAATGCTCTTCTAAAAACCATCCTCGTCTTATATGCGCAACCTAACATTTAAAAATTTTGTGTTAAGTGCCTAGCGTATTTTGAAACACTCACCAGCTGCACAGGCTTGCAATGTGCGTTGCGTGAATCAACACGCGCGTTTTATAATAAACTCAAGGTCAAGCTCAAAGTGAAAAATCCCAAGCGGGGTATTCCATTTTAATTCAACAAATGATCAGTGCATCACTATTTTTGATTTTGATGATATTTGGTATATGATAACTACCCACCTTGTAGTGGCCAAAAAATATTTTTTTATATTTTTAAAAAAAATTTTTCTTGAGTAATAGACTATTTTCTAACTCGCCAACAGGTAAAAACAGCCATTTTCGTCACTTTTTCCATGAGCTGTAGCATTCTTATTTTACATCGTAGAGAGGTCAAAAAGGGCTTTTTGGAAAGACTAAAGATGGAACTTCATCTTAGTGTACTCAAAATTCATTTTGTTACATAACCAAATCTTGCAATGTTTACTGAAGTTACATTTACAAATTGTTTTTTCAAATTTTGGGCCCAAAATAAATAATGAAGGGCTTACGATAACAGGCCTGTTTTTTACCTTTTAACTCTTAGGTACTAGTAGTACTTATAAAAAAAAAATTGGACTGTTACCGAGTGTCCTTCATTAAAAAAAATGGACGCCAAATGGTAAGATTTTGAAAATGTCTCATTTGTGGGGCTCAAAAACCACATGTGGGACAGGTGGCAAAAATCTGAAATTTTTACAGCAGTAAGTACTTTTTATGTACGTTAAAACCATATAAAATTTATTTTGTTACTCAAAGGGGTTGACGAGTAATGAAGCCAACAAAACCGCTAAAAACACCGTTCCTTCTGACCGTAAACAACGTATCCAAAAATACTGATGATATGTATTTTTTTCAGATTATAAAAATTACAACTAAACTCATTAGAATGAATAAATTGATAATTAATAAATAGTCAATTACAAAATGATAAATAGTCAATTACAGAATGATAAATAATAATTACAAAATGATAAACAATTCAAATACATTAACAAGTTGTTCAATTCACTTTTACCTTATTTTACTCCTGCTAATGGAAGTTATGAATGTGCTCCTGCCATTTTTTTATTGAGTAGAACTGATAAGTCCTCATTCATCTTTGGTGTAATGTTGTGTCCTCTTCCAGTAGTTGATAGAAAAAGCTCTGAAGGCGTGAGAATCTTTAAAATATTTTCCAGTTGAACCCATGTTTGATTATCCCTCAATGATTTCTTGAATGAAGTACCAGGACCCTGCGGATGGAAAAAGTGTATTCGATATTCCTCTTCATTTTCATGTATTTTGACTTCAATGACTTCGCCTAACCACCACTTGCCATCGTATACGCAGCAGACATAATTTTTACATTTTGGCTTTGGTAAAGCTATAAAGCAATCAGAAACACTAATAATGTCCTTGTGTACCGATACTAACTTAAATGTTTCTGATTCAGAGGTCGCCCGGACTTTCAGAATACATTTCTGACTTGTTGGAACATAACTTTGAAAGGTTCTTGTTTCTGGGACTGTTGTGACTACCTGATAACGAGAACTGAGGTATTCTTCAGTCTCTTGAACGTCTTTATTAGAGCAGAAAATAAATGTTATATTTTTAATACTGTCTTTGCAATAATTGTACATTTCAGAAGGTGTAACAATTTGATTGTTGACTGTCCTTTGAAGGCTTGCTTTAGTCACAGTCCTTTTTACAGTTCCACCAATACCATCGCATGGTCCTTTTCCATGGTATGAGGCAAAAAATGCCATTCAGCTGCGATTTCAAAATCTTCTTGATGGTAGCACAAATTTATGAAATTTTTTTTGTTTTTATACTGGGCTGAGGAGCCATCAGAAAAATAAAAAAAATTGTTTAACTTGTGGTAACAGTGTTTTTACTTTATTTATAACTTGCTTTTGGAAGCAGAAGAACGATGTAGTATTGTGCGTCAAGTACTCACTAATCACACAGTAGCTTTGGCTTTGTAATTTTCCTTCTTTTTTAAAATATATGAGAAGTGGATGTACTGTGGCATAAGTTTTTGACCAGTGATATGACTGGACTTCATCCTGTATCACAAAAGAAAAATTTTGAGAGAAGTCTCCCATTACAATACATTCACCCTCCAACAAGTTTTCCTTTTTAATGTTGAGGAAATTAGCTTGTTTCTTTGCAACAAAATGATGCCTTTTTAGAATATTTAAATTTTCAGTAAGTTTATCTAAGTACTCTTGAAATGGAAGAATTTGAGTAGTTAGTTCACAACGGTCAACAGAAACCCACTGTTTGAAGATAATTTCAGAATCAAAATCATCCCAGCTCTCTTGCAGTAATCTGAGCACTTCATTAGTGCCTGGACATTTTTCACACTGTGACAGCATGCACGTTTCATTTTCTATATCACATAACATGGTTGAAAGGAGAATTTTATAATCAAATTTCATTTTTAGAGCAGATAACATGAGTTTTACATTTTGGTGGGTGACACACACACAAACAGAGTGAGTACCTGACCCACCAGCCAGAACACAAAATTTAGGTCTTAAATCAGCAAATTTTGAAAAACCAATTTTTAAATTATGTTTTTCTTTGAAGGCTGTGTACAATTCTTTTAAGTTACATAAGATAAGCCTTTTTTGAATATTACTTTTCTTCCCGTCAGCTTGTCTTACAGAAACACAGTCCTTCTTGCCTGGCATCATTCGGCTGTGCTTATCATTCTGGTAAAAATCTTGGACACATTTAATAACATTTTCATCAATTACGTGACTGGGTTTCTTTTTGCCAGTTTGTGACAAAATTCCACTTGTTTTAATAATTGTTTGGATTGACGGGCTAAATACTGACTAACACTAAACTCATTTTTAATTTTTTGAATGCTCCAGCTGCTTGGTAATAAACTTAAAATATTAATTTTTCCTGGGTTGATGTAACTGTTTTCATTTTATCCTTTAATTTAATGATTAATTCTTCATATTTCCTACCTAAATCAGCATAATTTTGCGGTACTAAACTGGTTTCTTCTGTAGAAATATTTAAATCAAAGGAATCGTTTAATTTACTGGTAACTGACTCGGCTATTTTTTTAACTTTATTTTTTAAAATTGATTCCTTTGCACTGCTCGATAATGTTTCAACCTTAACGGGGAAATGCCAAGTGTTGAACAAGCTTTATTCACCGACTCGACTATAACACATTGAGGCTCAAATATATCTTGACATTCCGGTTCGCTTTCTGTATCATCTTGTGGTTTTCGTATTTTGTTTAAGCATTTTGTACACAGTGCTCTGCCTGGAATTAATTTTAAATTTGGATTGCTTGTTGAAAGTGTCAAAGATATTTCTCGAAGAGATTTCTTAACCGGTTTAGTGTGACAGCTAAATGGGTCAGAGCAACTTTTCCCATTAATATGAAAATATTTATCTAAATATTCGGTTTTATGAAAAGTACAGATATTTTTTGTTTTAGTAGATCCACTTCTTAAAGATATCAATGTTATTTGCTGTTCAGTAAACTCTAAAATATCGTGCAATACTGAAGATCTATTGTAAGTCAATTTGTGACATACTGTTTCAGTGTGAATGCCAATTGAACACTCCATAATCCGTTTTTATAAAATGCAAGGGTTCTTACAATAACAATACAGTTAGTATAAATTATAAAACTACCAATTGCACCTCACTTTGTCTTAACCCAGTTTCTCTACAGCTAAAATAAAAATTTCTCTAATTAATAAAATTAAAAATAAAAGATATCGCATAAAAGAGAAGTTCACTGCTAATAAAATCACTTTATAAACAAGTGTACATTACCTAACCACAGTATTAACACTAGCAACAATACAACATATCATATTGAAATCAAAACAGTAACTGAGCCTTCTACAATGTTTACATTCAGGATTACGCAAACATTCATGTCCATGCATGTCTATTCACTTTCGTGTTTAAACATGAGTTTGTGTGTATGAGTCATACTTTAAGTAACAAACTATCTAGAATATAAGCTATCTCATTATAGACATATCAAAATATTTTGTATAGTAGGCCTACATTATTATCTGAAAAAATACAGGCTGTGAAATTTTTGGATACATTGTTTACGGTTAGAAGGAAAGGTGTTTTTAGCGGTTTTGTTGGCTTCATTACTCGTCAACCCCTTTGAGTAACAAAATAAATTTTATATGGTTTTAAAGTACATAAAAAGTACTTACTGCTGTAAAAATTTCAGATTTTTGCCACCTGTCCCACATGTGGTTTTTGGGCCCCACAAATGAGACATTTTCAAAATCTTACCATTTGGCGTCCATTTTTTTTAATGAAGGACACTCGGTAACAGTCCAATTTTTTTTTTATAAGTACTACTAGTACCTAAGAGTTAAAAGGTAAAAAACAGGCCTGTTACCCTAAGCCCTTCATTATTTATTTTGGGACCAAAAGTTGAAAAAAAACAACAATTTGTAAACGTAACTTCAGTAAACATTACAAGATTTGGTTATGTAACAAAATGAATTTTGAGTACACTAAGATGACGATCCATCTTTACTCTTCTCAAAAAGCCCTTTTTAACCTCTGTATGATGTAAAATAAGAATGCTACAGCTCATGGAAAAAGTGATGAAAATGGCTGTTTTTACCTGTTGGCGAGTTAGAAAATAGTCTATTACTCAAGAAAAAAATTTTTTAAATATAAAAAAATATGTTTTGGCCACTACAATGTGGGTAGTTATCATATACCAAATATCATCAAAATCAAAAATAGTGATGCAATAAAATTTTTGAAAATTTTTTGAATTAAAATGTAGCAGTTGCACTTGCAGTTGCACACTTTCACCACTGCACTGAAGTACCATATTGTGTCATGCCTCAAAAATATCGTAAGTGGGCATGAACAAACTCTTTCAGTGTTGCCATCATCAGTACGGAAAATGAATCCGTCCGTGTTATATGCCGCATATCGGTTCGTTTTTATAAGCTTCGGAAGCGGGATCCCATAGTGCTCTCCTGTTCTGAATTTCATCAGTGAGCCTTTCTATAGTAATGTCTTCCATATTTACAAAACAAATTAATAAAATCACTTGTCATAACTGGCCTCGCCGACGCTAGGCAGGAAGGTTGGCAGCATTGATGTCTCAAAGTCAAACGATAAAAAGCATAAACAATATGATCTACCTGCAGATCATACTGACAAATTGATCGCTGCTCAGCGATATATTATAAAACTGAGGAAAACCCACAATTACCTGCTTGGCCAAATGACAAATGCTGACCAAACGATAGTGTTTTTCGATATGCCGTCAAATGTTACTGTGGACAGAAAGGGTGCAAAATCAGTTATAAATTAAATCTACAGGCAACGAAAAGTCACGCATTACTGTGATGCTAGGAGTAACTGCCAATAGAAGAGAACTTCCGCCGTATGTTATTTTGAAGAGAAAAATGCTTCCACAGGAACAATTACCAGCTGGGATTGTTTTAGAGCACAGGAAAAGGGGTGGATGACTGAAGAACTTATGGCAGATTGGCTTAAGGTGGTTTGGGGACGTTGGCCAGGCGCTTTACTAGGGCAGAGAGGTAGTTCCTTCATGGTCACACAAGCGAGAAAATAAAGACGATGGTTGCAGAAATGAACACCGATCTTGTTATAATCCCTGGGGGAATGACTTCTCAGCTTCAAGTTTTAGGTGGTGTTAATAAACCATTTAAGGACTAGGCCTACTTACGGAAGAACTATAGTGACTGGTTAATTAATGGAAACCATGCATTGACTTTGACAGGCAAGTTGAAGAAACGGTTACTGGCCCAGTGAATAATCACAGCCAGGGGAAAAATAAAAAGCGAATCCATTGTAAAGGGGTTTAAAAAATGTGTTTCTAATAATATGGATGAGAGTGATGATGACATTTTGTGGAATTTTGTTGTGTTTTGTGACATTTCCACAAAATGTCATCCTCACTCCCTACCATATTATTAGAAACACAACATTTTGTAAACCCCTTTACAATGGATTCACTTTTGATTTTTCCTCAGGGTGATTTTCCATGGGCCAGTAACCGTTTCTTCAACTTGCCTGTTGGAGTCAATGCATGGTTTCCATTAATTAACCAGTCACTATAGTTTTTCCCTAAGTAGTCCTTAAATAGTTTATTAAGAACATTAAGAACCACATCTAAAACTTGAAGCTGAGAAGTCATTCTCACAGGGATTATAACAAGAAGTGTTCATCTCTGTAACCAGCTTCTTTATTTTCTCACTTGTGTGACCATGAAAGAACTATCTCTCTGCCCTAGTAAAGCGCCCGGTCGGCGTCCCCAAACAACCTTAAGCCAATCTGCCATAAGTTCTTCAGTCATCCACCCCTTTTCCTGTGCTCTAAAACAATCCCAGCTGGTAATTGTTCCTGCGGAAGCATTTTTCTCTTCAAAATAACATACGGCGGAAATTCTCTTCTATTGGCAGTATAACGGTACAAACCGATGGAGCATATACAATTGAGCGTATATGATTTTGGAGTTTAAATTTTTGTTTTTTTGTTTGTTGTGTCTAACCTAAAGTGTATTGATCCTAACACCAATACCTAAAGTCTGATTTTACGGTGTTGGGATCTCGAACAGAGAAGTCCAGTAGAGTCATGCAGGTGCAGCTGCAGTCACCAGACTAGTGGGGGGAAGTTACCCATGATTTTAGTAAGGATTTAAGGGGGGTTGTTGGTGCCATATCCTTGCTGGTCCTCTTAGGTTTTTTTTTTTTAGGTCATGAGAGTTTTTCTGTTTCGACAGAAAACCTCTCATTGGGGGGGGGGGTATTGTAACGGTACAAACCGATGAGCGTATACAATCAAAAGTTTTATTTAACAAGAGTATATTTTTGGTAACCGACTGTAGCTCCGTGTAAGGCACAGCATGTTACCGGAATGCAGACTATCAACGAGGGTGCGTATTCACGCATATGCGCGCACGCCTGGGCCAACTTTCCCACCATAAAAGACACGTACATACATTCCAGAGCCGAACAAGTGATGGAAACAAAGGAACACAGAATGCGAGCTCACAGCAACGCCTAACGCCTGGGGGGTAGGCAACCAAGAGCGCACACAGTCAGTCGTCGCAGAGCAGTGCGGTTGGACACCATTACTTAAACAGTACAGACGTAATTTTACAGTAGCCTTGGAAAAACTTTGGTAGACCGATAAAGTTAAAAGTAGGTCTACCAAAGAGTGTATCGTAATGAAACAACAGTAAACAGTGGTTCAACCGAAGGAACAGTTTATAAAAAGAGTGGAGTGAATGAAAACTGGGAGTTACGTGAAGAAGATGGAGCAGACATAGTGCGCAATACCGGGGACTTCCTACAGTTAAGTAAAAGTGAAATTTATAATAATTGGCCAACAGTAAGTCAGCGAGAAAAGTTCGCAAGGTAAGGTTCTGGCAGAGTAGAATATTTTATTTTTATTTATAAAATTGCTTGTTTCTTTACAATTGGTGACTCACTGCCAGGATCCGAGTATAACTTTATACGAGGTAGACCTATTTTAAGCACAGAAAATAGGATTTGGGAAACGGCGTAAGTTGTGAAATTATCGTATATAATTACGTTGCGTAAACTAGGTTATGTTTTAGTAGCGTAACGTGCTTGGGAAATTATTGTGTTTACTTTTATATTTGGATAACGAGTTTATGTGTAGAGTATTTTGAGTTAAACTGAATAATTAGTGTGTGTTAGAAGGGTTATAGTGGGCGTTATATAGAGGGTATATTATAAATAATTTTTTTGAACATGGCCGAGGCACAAGAAAATAAAGTGAGTGGATCAGGGGAGGCATGGAATAGTACGGAATTCATGCACGAGTTTGAAAGGATTTTGGAAAGAATGACCGAGGATGATTGGTGTAAATTCAATAATGAGCTTAGACAAATGAAAGAACAAAAAACGGGATTATACGCTTTCTTGAACGAGAATAGTGATGACACTAGTAAACGAAGTAATGAGGTAAGTGAAGGGGTTAGTGAAAGTAAAATAGTGGAAGTGGAAGAGTTAGAAAATAAAATATTGAATAGTGATGATAATTATGAGATTATAATGGGGGTAGAAAATGGTAGAGAGACCGACCAATTAAACGAGAATAAAGACGATCAGGTAACAGAGAATAAGGTAAGTAAAGATAGTATAAATGGAAATAACGAAGTAACGGACGACATTGGTGTCAAAACAGGTGAGAATGATGGTAATAAAATGACAAAAAATAACGGAAATATCAGTGATAATAGCAATGGTGATAGTTTAAGTGCAAACAAGGTGATAATTGATAAGGTAAGTGGAAATAATAGTGACAATTATAATGATAAAAGGATTACGAATAATAATCAAGTGATAGTTGACAAGGTAATTGAGGTTAATATAAGTGTAATATTGAGTGATAACAATAAAATAGTTGAAACGAGCTATTTAAGAGTGATATAGTGAAAACAAATAGTGATGATGAAGTTTGTGGTGAAGTAGAGTGTAATAATGTTTGAAATGTTAGTGAGTATTGATAAATCAGAGAGAGAGAGTAGAGAGGGTTTACAGATAAAGGGGGTTGCAGAGGGTAAATTTTTCCCGTGGTGTTGTGGGGGGTGAAGAAAGGTCTTCACGAGTATATTTGGGAGACGTATGGTCTACAAATAGTTGTCCCTTGATTTTTTGTGCATCTGGTAGATGGTGCAGTAATAAAGTTATATTACCTTCTGCGTGGATTAATAGAGAAAATGTGAAATGGCATGATGATGAGAGATATTTTGAGAGAGAGGGAATGATAGAGATGTTTACGTTAAGTAGAAGTTATGAAGAGTTGATAGAGAGGTTAGAATTGAAGAAAATAGACGATATTGTCGACTTACCTTGTGAAATAGATATTGATGATTATTTAGATGATACCGTTGTCGATGATAAACACTTACCTTATGATGTGACTGATATAGTAAATGAATATGATGATATAAATTACATGGGAATAACAAATAATGTTAAGGGAGACTGGACAAAAATAACTAATTTTGACAAGGTTTATGAAATAATAAAAAGGAATAATCCTATAAATTATAATGGCATAACGAACGACACAGAATTAATGGGTTATTATATTAATAATAATAATAATAATGTAATGTATGTAGATAAAGATGAGTTGTGTTATAAATACATCAGGCTAATTTACGATGATGGGGGTTAGAAACAGTGAATGAACATTTTATTATTTTAGTTCATGGTAACTACTTGGCTAAATTAGGCAATGAGGTGTGGTAAACAATAAAATAATGACGAAAAAAATTGTAAATAAATTTATAGTGAGATTAATTGTGTTGGTGTTGTAAAATATATTTTATGTAAACAATGTGTATGTAGTAGAAATTGATTTAATAATAATAATAATAATATTTTATCAGATTAAATAAATAACGAGTGGTAGTAATAAATGAATTGTAATTGTTTTGGAGTAAGGTAATTAAAATAACTTGTTTTAAATAATTGATTGAATTAAAGAATTTGAGATTCATTAATTAATGTGGTAGAAATAAATTTTGATAATGAATTGAAATGATTTTTCTGAGATTTGAAATTGATAATAAATAGTAAATGAGTAAAAGTAAAATTATGTGTAGTTGCTGAGTCATATGGTTGTTGTATAATGTTTCAGAAGGTACATATGGTTTTGTACATTATATTTGTGGTAAGAATGTTTATAATTTTGAATCTATGACAGTAATCATGTTTTTATTCAATCGAGTGATGTAATTTAAGTATGAATTTGATAAAGACTTTGAAGAAAGGTAAAATGTTTGAATAATAAATTTTAAAGGAATTTAAAAGGTTTTAAATTAGGTGATTAAATTAATTTGAGATAGTTGGGAATTTTATAGTGTAATTTTCAATAATCATCTTAATGTAAAATGTTGTAAAAGATGGAGTTTGGGTGATTATTATTTCAATAAGGCAATTGAGTCAGTCAGAATTAATTTTAAATGGGTGTTAGACAAAATAAGAATTTTGGAATATAAATAATACAGAAACGGTGTAGTAGTAGGGACACAGTAGCGGGAGTGCATGTATGTAGAGAAAGTGAGTGATGTAAAGGGAGAGTAAATAGGTGGTGGTGAAATTCTGTAAAGAGGGTGGTGTGGTAAGGAGTCCTCAACAACAGGCGTTGTGGCGGGAGGTGAATAGTTTTAAATGGGGTTTGGCGGAGTTACCTGGAAAGGGCCAGGAACTAATAAGGGAATGAGTATACGGGAAGGGAACACACATCCTAGGTACAAAGAGGGTAGCAGGTATTTGGTTCTAAGAGGAGAATGATTTAAGGTGATTTAGAGAATTTAATGGAAGTAAATATTATTGAGAGATCTGTCACCCTATATAAATCTGTTAGTGGTTGTTAGAAGGAAGAAGGTGAGTAAGGTTATATATATTTAAATGCCCATTCAATAAATCAGATCATTATGAATGACGGAGAATCACCCAAACCAATTGATGATGAAAATACTTAATGGAAATTCATAACTGAAACGTAATAATAAATGTAACAAGTTAAAGAGTTAATAGAATTTAAAGCTAAAATAAGCTGTAAGTTGTGTAAATTTTTTGATAAAATCTGAATTTGAAATGTTATATATAATGAATGTTAATAATAAATTTGAATTTTTGGAGAATTTAATGGTACAATAAATGATAAATAATTAAAGGTTGATATAAAGAGTTAATAGAAGGTTCAAGTTGTAATGTTTATAATTTTCTATACAAATTATTTAAAGGTGAATTGTTTAGTTTAATGTAGCAATGTAAATGTTCAAGGTTAATGTTTATTATGTTGTAGTATGTTAGAGTGTAGGAATTGTAAACATGTATTGTGTATAAATCGTAATATTAATCTACCTTGGTAACTAAAATCAAAATGGAATTTTAATTGGATTTGGTAAACAAAGTTGAATGATTTTGGAGTTTAAATTTTTGTTTTTTTTGTTTGTTGTGTCTAACCTAAAGTGTATAGGTTACAGAAGTAAAAATAATCTAGAATATATAATACAGGAAAATGTAATATGTTTAAGTTAAGGATACATGTGTTAAAAAATATTGTTTCTTTAAGTAGTTCGTTGAGATATACAACCAGTATTTTGCTAAAAGGCAAACCAGTACGACTAAGGGGAAACAAGTCAGATAAGGATGTGGTATGTTGATAAGCCAGTAATTGATATTTTTTATTGAATGTTACTAGTTTGGTGATACTGTGGCGGGTGCCTGTCTGATTTTACGGTGTTGGGATCTCGAACAGAGAAGTCCAGTAGAGTCATGCAGGTGCAGCCGCAGTCACCAGACTAGTGGGGGGAAGTTACCCATGATTTTAGTAAGGATTTAAGGGGGGTTGTTGGCGCCATATCCATGCTGGTCCTCTTAGGTTTTTTTTTTAAGGCAATGAGAGTTTTTCTGTTTCGACAGAAAACCTCTCATTGGGGGGGGGGTATTGTAACGGTACAAACCGATGAGCATATACAATCAAAAGTTTTATTTAACAAGAGTATATTTTTGGTAACCGGCTGTAGCTCCGTGTAAGCCACAGCATGTTACCGGAATGCAGACTATCAACGAGGGTGCGTATTCACGCATATGCGCGCACGCCTGGGCCAACTTTCCCAGCATAAAAGACACGTACATACATTCCAGAGCCGAACAAGTGATGGAAACAAAGGAACACAGAATACGAGCTCACAGCAACACCTAACGCCTGGGGGGTAGGCAACCAAGAGCGCACACAGTCAGTCGTCGCAGAGCAGTGCAGTTGGACACCATTACTTAAACAGTACAGACGTAATTTTACAGTAGCCTTGGAAAAACTTTGGTAGACCGATAAAGTTAAAAGTAGGTCTACCAAAGAGTGTATCGTAATGAAACAACAGTAAACAGTGGTTCAACCGGAGGAACAGTTTATAAAAAGCGTGGAGTGAATGAAAACTGGGAGTTACGTGAAGAAGATGGAGCAGACATAGTGCGCAATACCGGGGACTTCCTACAGTTAAGTAAAAGTGAAATTTATAATAATTGGCCAACAGTTTATAGTAAACAGTAAATTAATAATGAGCTCAATAACGGGGGTTTATTCAAATACGTAAAGGGAGTGAGAGCGTGTGCGTATGAGGGAAATATGGAATAAAAGGGGAGAAAGAAACTTTACTGGTTTGTATAATCTATAGAATTTATAATATTGTAACCCAATTAACCAAAATATTGGAAAAGTAAAGAAGTTAATTATTATAGTAAATAAAACAATGTTTGAATCGTAATAAATATGTGTTAGTTGTAAGTTATTATGTCATTACCATTTCCTAGTGTTCTGTGCTGAAAAATTCGTCTAACGTTTCCGGGAATCTTCTGAATTGGGGGGAAGTCAGATTGCAAAATTGTCCAATTTTAATTATGGTAATGTATAAATGTTTCCATATCTGTCCTGCAAAGATATTGGTGGCGACTCTGAACTTCTGTTGGAATTAATAAAAAGGTAAGTCAGCGAGAAAAGTTCGCAAGGTAAGGTTCTGGCAGAGTAGAATATTTTATTTTTATTTATAAAATTGTTTGTTTCTTTACAGCAGTTACTCCTAGCATCACAGTAATGCGTGACTTTTCGTTGCCTGTAGATTTAATTTATAACTGATTTTGCACCCTTTCTGTCCACAGTAACATTTGACGGCATATCGAAAAACACTGGTGTTTGGTCAGCATTTGTCATTTGGCCAAGCAGGTAATTGTGGGCTTTCCTCAGTTTTATAATATATCACTGATAAGCGATCAATTTGTCAGTATGGTCTGCAGGTAGGCGTTGCACAAGATAATGTGACATCGTAAACAGACCCGAATGCCGCATCATGTGTTTACACCAGCCCAAGCTTACTTTAAATTCAGTTATTGGAATTTTCAACTCACGTGCCACTCCCAGTGCCTTCATTCTAATAACTTCCCGAGATATTGGATATCCTTGGTTTTGTTTCTCGTGAATGTATTCAGAAACAAGTCTGTCGAGATTATTAATTTTCCAGTTTTATGTTCTCTGAATGCTTTTCTTGATGCACTGGCACTCTTAAACTTTTCTTCATCTTTTCACCAATGTCGTACATTACATTCAGAAACACCAAACTGTTCATCAGCCTGCAAACTGTTTGTTTGTTTCACCTCACATATTGCTCTTAATTTGAAATTCATATCATGGCTTCTTCTCTCTCCCATGTTAATATGACACGAAGAGGATGCCCTCTGTTCAACACTATCCTTTACTTGTGTATTGGCCATGAATATTCACTTTGTTGACTTAACCTTAGGCCCCTTTTATGCATCTAACTTATATCACACGATAACCTATGATAAAAACTTGTACGTCATGTAGAACAACAGAAACAAATGTGCCGTTTTATGCACTGCCATATGATTAATTTATCGTTCCGTACTCAAAAACATATCGCGGTGTCATAGGAAACACATCCGATACAATATCAGACCAATTGTGTAGATACACAGGCCATAATGGTTTCGTTTATGCAGTCACGCGAGTTTTTTATCATATGACTTTCAGACATCAGTGCTGCCAACCTTCCTGCCTAGCGTCGGCAAGGACAGTTATGCCAAGTAATCAGTGGTATTCATGTCGTGGTGTGATTTTATTAATTAATTTGTTTTGTAAATATGGAAGACATTAATACAGAATCGTCAAGCTCACTGACAAAATTCAGAACAGGATAACACTATGGGATCCCGCTTCCGAAGCTTACAAAAATCAACTGATAAGCAGCATACAACACGTACGGATTCATTTTCTGTACTGATGATAGCAACACTGAAAGAGTTTGTTCACACCCACTTCCGATATTTTTTATGCACGATAAAAATTAGAGTCAACTCTGATACATAAAAGGGGCCTTAAAGTGAACAACTTTTAACGTCTGTGACACAATACGGTACTTCAGTGCAGTGGTGAAAGTGTGCTTGGGATTTTCACCTTGAGCTTGACCCTGAGCTCATAAAACTCAAGTGTTGATTCACGCTACGCAAATGGCAAGCCTGTACAGCTGGCAAATGTTGCAAAATACGCTAGGCACTTAACACGAAATTTTTAAATGTTAGGTTGCTCATATGAGACAAGTATAGTTTTTTGAAGGGCATTTTAAGGAAAAAATCACTGTCTTATAATCGGGCCAATACGGTATATATACACAAGTGCAACCTTACATACACGAAAGTGTACAATGGATAAAATGTGAAATTTTCGTAGTATGAAATATATGAATATGTGTGTACAGAATGGGCACAAATGTTAAGAGTTCATACACATAGCAAATTTGTTTATCAGTACCTATTAAAAACTGAAATCTTCCTTTTTTTAATACTGAAATCTCCCCGTCCCTGGTATCATAAATATAGACCTCTCCCGAGACAAAATATGCTAATAACAAAATATTAACAAGTTAAATGTATCAACTGAAACCAAAAAATACTGTTAAGATCCAATAAAGTGCCACAAACAGCTTACCTACAGAACTAACATCATCTCCAACGCTTGCAGATTTGCTAACAGGCAACATGTGAGGTTGTCCTGGCATCGCTGGAGGTAGTGGCGGCAATCCACCACCTTCAGAGTCATCGTCCCATTCATCATCCCAGTAGTCTACTGACTCATAATTCTGTTAGAAAAATTATTATAACAGTTTATAAAACCCACGAGAGGAAATTAAAGTAAAAATAATTATTCAAGCACTTGTGTGTGTGTGTGTGTGTGTGTGTGTGTGTGTGTGTGTGTGTGTGTGTGTGTGTGTGTGTGTGTGTGTGTGTGTGTGTGTGTGTGTGTGTGTGTGTGTGTGTGTGTGTGTGTGTGTGTGTGTGTGTGTGTGTGTGTGTGTGTGTGTGTGTGTGTGTGTGTGTGTGTGTTTCCATGAAAATTTAGACCAATATCGAACAGAGTAATTAAATGACCAATAGCTATATACTAATAACAAACAAAATACATTCAAAGACTTCAGACAGTTACCAAGATTTCACACAACAATAATGCCAATAATTTTATTAACATTTAATTATTATGAGAAGCACTAACATCACATATTACTAACAGCATTAAATGTTATATGTGTTAGACATAGGGGAGAGTGTTGTACCTTGGACCAATTTTCACTATATATTTTTTTGTGCAAGATATAATTTTCTCAATAACTTGAAAGTTTTGTCACTAATACATTATACTTTTGCCTATTAATATGAATTTTTTCTTGGAATTATATTTAGCATTCAATTCAAAAAAAAATATTTTTTAAAGTAATAACAATTGGTCCAAGGTACAACATGTTGTACCTTGGACCATTTATTTTTTACCTTGTATAACACTATTTTTGAGCTATTTTTATCTTCTTATCCTGTTAGTTGATTAATGCTAGATATTGTAACGTTACATAATCCGGTCCCAATAAATTAACTCATGATAATAAAAGTCAGAAATGGGTAAACTAAAGCTCGCTCAAAATTTAATTATATCACTCAATATGATAAACAATTTGAGTGGTATACAGTGCAAAGTGAGTGATAGTGTACCCATTGAGGTGAAAAAACAAAAGTGAAAGCAACGTATTACCAAACTGTGTTGTATGTTTTAGAAAGGATAAACTTATGAAAGTAGTATGTAATAATATTGATTGATTTTTGTAATTTTATTTATTTATTGTAATTTATATTGTATGAACCACAAATTGTTATACCCAAGTTAATATTATATTTTTTCAAATAATTGTGTTAGATTATAAGAGAACCCAGGGTTAATTTTAACAGACATAAAAATTTAACTACCAAAGATAATATAAAATTAAAATAATCCTATGAAGGAAATGGCAACAGGAAGTAGTACCGGGTATGAACACTATTCGAGACTAAATAAATAATGTATAAATTTATTTAAGGATAATAAAATGATAAAATATTTATATACAATGTCATAAAAAAAAAATTAACCAAAACATATTATGTAAATTAAATTAGTAAAGAAACCGGAATGGAAGGGAATTATTTTTCCATAAATAAAATATAAATTTATAATAATTACAAACTCCCTACATAATAAAAATACTATGTGTTACTAAGAGTGATGAAAAATAACAAGTATTGTTAATAAGATATAAAATTTTGAACTAAACCGGAGAGTTGAAGAAACGATGCGACAAAAATTATAAAAAATAACCTTTTTTGGACGTTGGAGGAGGTGAAATTCACGCAAGAGTAATAAACAGAGTGACTACTATCTAATTATACCTGAGTAATCCAAATTAAATGGTGATATACATTAAAAACCAGTGGATGAAAACATTCTGAGGATCCAATATAGTTCGGCCTACTTCCAGTAGACAATTAGAAAATACTCCAAACGAAAAGGAAATAATAACGCAAGACGGACCTCATCACAGAATAAAACTTCAATCCAGTCAGAACAATACGGAGCGAGGTAATATAAACATTTTTTCGTAATAAGTCCAGAAGAAAACTCGTTTTTAACAGTGAAATAGAACAAAAATATTCATTTTATCATATGTTTTTTTCAAAGTAAACAAATACATGCTGCTCTCTTACGGCAATTCCGGAAACTACGTAATACTTGAAAAATAAACAAAATTATTTATTAATTTTTCGGTATTTGTAAAGCGTAGCAATTATCCATTTCTGACACTCTCATAACACAAAGAATTCACCCTGAACCCTGGGGAATTATTAAGGATTATGTAATAATTGATGTTTTTTATTATAGCGTAATATTGGGTAAATAACAACATATATGTTTTGCTCCTTAGACAGATCTATGTTTACTCGGTAAAGTCGAGATGATGTTTTTTTTTCAGATAAAATTAATTGTGATACCTATATTTTGGTGGCAGGAGACAAAGGTCAATAATAAATAAAGCAATATTATTGAAAATTAATATTGAATTATAACGTGTTATAATTTATTGTAGTGGGTAGGTAATAAAAATTTCAGCACAACATACAGAAGAAATCGTCACAACTGAGGGGCAATTGTTTAATCATACTTACTCTCTCTTCTGCATAAGGCTGAACAAATTACCTCCTTGACCCCAAATCACACACTCTCGATTTCTTTTTAGATTGAGTAAAACAAGATAAACAAAATCCTTTATTTATACCTTTTAAAACGTCAGTTAGTATAATTCAAAAGTGACGCATACTGCATGAGGCATATAATAACACTTTCGCAAGTACACACCTCACATTAAGTGGTACGTTACAAGTTTGGCGAACTCAACATTTGGGGCTTGACTAAAGGTGTACGTTTTGCTAAAGACCTCATCACAAAGTAGGACGTTACAGATTTGACGCGTACAACGTGGGGCAGGATATAACTATACTATACCTAAAAGCGGTACGTTACAGAATTGACGACTCCAACGTGGGGCTGAATTAACGAAACCCGTAATTGCTAAACACTCGTAAGAGGTGGACGCCTCAAAGCAGAACGTTACAAATTTGGCGCTCAACGTAAAAGGGTGGTAATTAGAAAAGAATTTTGATATTTAATAAAAAATATATATAAAAAAATCTAATTATCGTTGGCAGTTATGAGAAAACAAGAAATGTCTAATACCTGAGGCCAATCGAAGAAGAGGGCAGAAGAAAAGGAGATTGAAGAAGGTGGACAGGAACAAGAAATAGAATTAGTCACGGACAGTGAAATGGACCAACAGACAGGTGATACAGAAGATACCGAAGTAGTTATGGATACGGAAACGGAAATAATTGAAGAGGATGCGCAAGGGGATCAACCAGATAAATCCAACAAAAAAGAAGATATAAGCATACAGGAGATGTTAAGAATTATAATGGAAGGGAATAACAAGATCCAGGAAGATAATAAGTGAACCAATGAGGAAAATAAAGAAAATTTTAGGAGACAGGAGGAAAAATTTGACAAAATAGATGAAAATTTTAGAAAACAGGAGGAAGCCTTAAAACAAACCAATGAGGAAAATAAGGAGAATTTTAAGAAACAGGAGGAACAAAATAGACAGACCAATGAGAAAATAGATAGCATTCAGGAAAGTTTAGTCAAACAACTAAATGAAAAAATAGAAACCATTCATGGAAATATCAAACAAACCATGAATGAACAATACAATGAACTGAAAGAAACTGTTGAAGGACAAAGAGAAGAGATGAATGCAAAATTTGAAGAGAATAATGAGAATTTAAAACAAATTGAGGGTAAGATGGAGAATTTCAACAAGGAATTAAGAGAAAGTCTAGAAGGTAAAATTGAACTGGTCAATAATACGTTAAGCCAAAGAGTAGATGAATATAAGGAAGAGGCAGAGAAGAAATTGATGGAAACTAACCAAAGATTAGATAAAACTGAAGAGAAAATGGAACTAATTAAAACAGGAGTCGAGGCACGAATGGAAAAAGAAGAACAAGATAATCAAGTTCGTGTAATGGCCATACGACAAGAAAACAATGACCAGTTAGATAGTATCAAAAGCAGTCTAAACTGTAAATTTTCAGAGTTTCATAAAACAGTAGAGAATGTAAAAAGTCAGTGTGATAGCCAAGCAGAGAAATTAGATAGTTTGCAACGAATACAAACCAATTTTCAAGGTGATGTAGATAGAATAAGTGCTAGATCTGCATGCAGCAGTCATCATGTTTATCCAGACAATAAGGAAAGTGTAAACTTTCGGGATTATCGCAGAAACCCACTTGAATTTTTAGGGAGAGTAGACGAAATTTTGAACAGATCAAAGGAGAATCGATGGAATATGATAAAAGGTCTATTAGACGAATCGTTCAAAAATATCAATGATAATTGGTGGACAGCAATTAGGAACGAGGTGTGTGATTATGAGGGTTTCAAAACTATGTTCAAACTTAAGTACTGGTCAGAATCAGTACAAAACATTATTAGAGATGATATCTGTCATGGTAGGTATGATCGTACAGTGGGACAAACACCTACTGCTTATTTTTTGGGGAAGGTGTGTATCGCAAAGTATCTAGACCCGAAGATACCTGAAGAGTGTCTAGTGACCAAAATGGCGTATCATTTTGAAGAGAAGATCATAAGTGCACGCTTAAGTGGACAAATAAAAACTACTGGAGGCATGGAAACGCTGCTAGAAAATTATGAACAGGAATCTTATTATAGGAGAAGTAGATGGAGGTCAGGGAATACTGAGGAGCGAAAGAATGAACCACCAAGAGAGAATCGGCCCAGAGTTAATTATGTACATGCTAATAACAATTATTACAGTAATAGTTACCAAGGAAGACGTCCGTATTTTAACCAGAGACAAAATTATGATCGAAGAGATGAGAGAAACAACTACAACAGACAACAATGGAATGATCATGACGAATATAGGAGGTCCAGAAGTGGAGATAGAAATAGGGACATACCTTCGGGAGATCCACCAAATGACAATCAGGGAACTAATCAAGCCCAAGTAAATTATCTAATGGCTGATGAGAGGGATTCGAGGAGACCCGATGAACAGCAACAAAGAAAAGTGGACAAACGAGTTGACCATGGGAAAAATCAAGGGTCTAATCCTGGTCCCAGTAATAAAGATGAGAGGCTATATACATACGATAATATTGAAATGTATGGTAGTGATCCGCAATGGGGCAATCCAATAGCGAATTTTATTGACAAGTTTAATCAACAGAATCCACGGGAAAAATATAAGAGTGGATCAATCCGTGTTGTGAATGATACCGAAAACGGTTAAACTCATGTTAAATGAGATATTGAGAAAAGTATTGAAAGACTAAAAAACCCCAAAATTCTAAAAGCGTGTAAGGACATCTTACACAAGTTATTTTGAAACCATATAATTTAACAAACAACAAACCACTAAGAAAAAGAGAACAGATGATTAAATTTAATTATAAAGAACTGATTTAAAATGGACTAATAGGAAAAATAATATTTTGATGGTAACAAAAGAAGAATAAATAAATAAACAATTGATGGTAATGTGCTCAGATAAGAAGGTACAATAAGAAGAATAACGAACAATTTAATGACTCCAATGAAACTGAAGGAGGATGATAATTAATACAATAATTAGAATTTCTCGGAATTGAAGATTATATAAGAAGAAATGATACGGAGAAATATGTCACAAGAAGTAAAGTCAACAGAATTTTAACATAAGGCCTATCAATAATGTTATATGCTATTAATTAATGGAAAAGAAGAAGGAATCAAGGAGAAGAAGAAATATATAAATAAATACAAACAGCTACAGTATGAAGAATCCCAAAAGTGTTTGGTACTAGTCGCTAATTGACTACTACTTATAAGTTTTTTATTTTAATGTATTGACCGTAGAAATGTTCCGGCAATAATTTTTATGAGCAGGGATGATGTTCCCCTGGTCTCAGAAGGTGTAAGGATGGACAGCGGTGTATGGACCCAGAGTGGCCACCCGACTGGAACCACCGCACAAGATAGGGAAAAATGTTAGGGAAATTGAATATTTAAGGGATAATAATTATAAAATAGCTGAAAGGATTGATATTAGATTCCAGAAGTATAAATGAAGAAAATAGAAGGAAGATAGCAGACCGATGCTTAATTGATAAAGCGAGTATATAGAAGTAAATAGAAATGAGTGTTAAAACAAGTTTAATACAATTAGTGTGACCAGTCCTTATCAAATAAAATGTGGAAGTACTACTACCCAGAGAAATAATTGATGAATTTGCCTCCAAGAGAGAGAGAGTTAAGTAAGAAAACAGCAATTACCACAAGTCTGAATTACCAGAGTTTATAATCAGTCAGAAATGAAACACTATTATGAAAACAAAGTCAAGACCATTAGGAGACTTGAACAAATCAACAATTTATTTCTATCAACAAGTTGAACTAAAATAAATTTGTTCTAGTGGGGGGGCTTTATGTAACGTTACATAATCCGGTCCCAATAAATTAACTCATGATAATAAAAGTCAGAAATGGGTAAACTAAAGCTCGCTCAAAATTTAATTATATCACTCAATATGATAAACAATTTGAGTGGTATACAGTGCAAAGTGAGTGATAGTGTACCCATTGAGGTGAAAAAACAAAAGTGAAAGCAACGTATTACCAAACTGTGTTGTATGTTTTAGAAAGGATAAACTTATGAAAGTAGTATGTAATAATACTGATTGATTTTTGTAATTTTATTTATTTATTGTAATTTATATTGTATGAACCACAAATTGTTATACCCAAGTTAATATTATATTTTTTCAAATAATTGTGTTAGATTATAAGAGAAGCCAGGGTTAATTTTAACAGACATAAAAATTTAACTACCAAAGATAATATAAAATTAAAATAATCCTATGAAGGAAATGGCAACAGGAAGTAGTACCGGGTATGAACACTATTCGAGACTAAATAAATAATATATAAATTTATTTAAGGATAATAAAATAAAATATTTATATACAATGTCATAAAAAAAAATTAACCAAAACATATTATGTAAATTAAATTAGTAAAGAAACCGGAATGGAAGGGAATTATTTTTCCATAAATAAAATATAAATTTATAATAATTACAAACTGCCTACATAATAAAAATACTATGTGTTACTAAGAGTGATGAAAAATAACAAGTATTGTTAATAAGATATAAAATTTTGAACTAAACCGGAGAGTTGAAGAAACGATGCGACAAAAATTATAAAAAATAACCTTTTTTGGACGTTGGAGGAGGTGAAATTCACGCAAGAGTAATAAACAGAGTGACTACTATCTAATTATACCTGAGTAATCCAAATTAAATGGTGATATACATTAAAAACCAGTGGATGAAAACATTCTGAGGATCCAATATAGTTCGGCCTACTTCCAGTAGACAATTAGAAAATACTCCAAACGAAAAGGAAATAATAACGCAAGACGGACCTCATCACAGAATAAAACTTCAATCCAGTCAGAACAATACGGAGTGAGGTAATATAAACATTTTTTCGTAATAAGTCCAGAAGAAAACTCGTTTTTAACAGTGAAATAGAACAAAAATATTCATTTTATCATGTTTTTTTTCAAAGTAAACAAATACATGCTGCTCTCTTACGGCAATTCCGGAAACTACGTAATACTTGAAAAATAAACAAAATTATTTATTAATTTTTCGGTATTTGTAAAGCGTAGCAATTATCCATTTCTGACACTCTCATAACACAAAGAATTCACCCTGAACCCTGGGGAATTATTAAGGATTATGTAATAATTGATGTTTTTTATTATAGCGTAATATTGGGTAAATAACAACATATATGTTTTGCTCCTTAGATCTATGTTTACTCGGTAAAGTCGAGATGATGTTTTTTTTCAGATAAGATTAATTGTGATACCTATATTTTGGTGGCAGGAGACAAAGGTCAATAATAAATAAAGCAATATTATTGAAAATTAATATTGAATTATAACGTGTTATAATTTATTGTAGTGGGTAGTTAATACAAATTTCAGCACAACATACAGAAGAAATCGTCACAACTGAGGGGCAATAATGATACTTACTCTCTCTTCTGCATAAGGCTGAACAAATTACCTCCTTGACCCCAAATCACACACTCTTGATTTCTTTTTAGATTGAGTAAAACAAGATAAACAAAATCCTTTATTTATACCTTTTAAAACGTCAGTTAGTATAATTCAAAAGTGACGCATACTGCATGAGGCATATAATAACACTTTCGCAAGTACACACCTCACATTAAGTGGTACGTTACAAGTTTGGCGAACTCAACATTTGGGGCTTGACTAAAGGTGTACGTTTCGCTAAAGACCTCATCACAAAGTAGGACGTTACAGATTTGACGCGTACAACGTGGGGCAGGATATAACTATACTATACCTAAAAGCGGTACGTTACAGAATTGACGACTCCAACGTGGGGCTGAATTAACGAAACCCGTAATTGCTAAACACTCGTAAGAGGTGGACGCCTCAAAGCAGAACGTTACAATATTCATCCAAGGCACATTTTTTGCAAAGTTTTCAGGTACATTAACTAAAATAAATCAAACCAAATTAATAATAATTTAATACAAATTAATAATTTATTGAAATACTTGAAAAATTTATAATTTGTTACATGGTGTAAGTGGCAAAGTCCACTGGAAAATATATTTGTGCTAACTGGCGCTCAGAAGCACCTGTTGTACATGGGCAAGGTAGTTTCTTTACAACATCACTTTCAAAAATATCTGAAACATCATGCTCATCTGGCAAAAACTTGTTTGAGTTAACCATTTTTTTGTAAAACTTAACCTGATATCCATCACTAACAATATTTAAAACTTCAGCAACATAATGCTTTTTGTTTTTTTCCCTGCTAATTCAACCAAGACAAAATCCCCTATTGACAACTCTGAAGCAGTAGCTTCTTCCTTTTCATCATCACTTCTATGCAATTCAAAAAGAGTTTCAGCAAATTCACTTACATCACTTGAATCTTGTAAGATCAACTCTTCATCCAAGTCTTCTTTAGAACTACATGTAAGCCTGCACTTTTTTCTCTTTGGATAAGATACTTTTGGTTTAACACGGTTTTGTTTTTTCTTTTCAACATCTTCTTTCTCTGGAGTGTCTGTTAATATTCTGGTCCTTCCTTTTTGCCTTCCTCCTCCGCTTTTTCTTGGAAGAGCTTTGGGATAAGGTCGAACCATTTCAGGAGACACTGCTGCGTATGATTTTTCCTGGACAAAACTAACAGATGCCCTAGGCTCATCACTATTATGGTTGAAAGGCAAATTAGTGGAACATGAAGGTCTGTTATCTATATTGTTAACATTTTGACCTCCATTGGATGCATCATATGGTCGATCAGTAACATAAGATGTCAAGAACTCATTGTCACTAAATATGTTTTCATTTAATGGGCATATTCCTGTTACTGTAAACCCTTTAACAATGTTTTCAATTGTGAAAGTTTTGCCATAGGCTTTTCCTACAATTTCAGCAACATCATAAATTCCCATAGGCTTTCCCGGATTTGAAGGCATCCATTCTGATGCAGCTTGATTGTAAAACGCTTTATATGGCCCAAAAACTGTTCTGTCTAATGGCTGTAACTTGTGTGATGTGTGTGGTGGAAGCATTAGGAGAATGATGCCATTTGTTTTTTGCTAACATTATAGCTGGTATAGAAATATGAGTATCATGATTATCAATAATCAATAACACTTTCTCATTAATTGTAGGTTTTACATATTTTATAAAATGATTTAAATACTCAACAAACAGATCTTCGTTAGACCAGCCAGAAGGATTAGCACCTCCTATTGATCCAGGTGGGGCCCCTTTCAACATGTGATTTTTGAAATGAACGCGAAGGAATATCAACATTGGTGGTACATGATTACCTACCACCTTTATAGCAGCTATCATGGTTACATTAATCCCTCGTTCACCTGATGTCATACTTCCCACTTGTTTTGCACCACAAGGTGCGATTATTTTGGGAGGAACGTGGACAGTTGAATTACCTGTCTCATCTAAATTATAAATTTTGTTGGCATCAAACTGATCACGAGATAAACAGGCCTTCAAATTAGTAAAAAAGTCTCCCACATTTTTTTTTATTGAAGCTAGTTGAACGAGCGAGGCTCGTAGCTTCTGGCTTTCTTAAAGACACAGTTTTGTGTCTCTGTAAAAACCCTCTCAACCACTCTTTACCAGCAATGCCTTCGTTATTCCACTTTTCAGTTACAGATTGTTTGTTTTCTCTTGCAAACTGATAGGCTAATATTCTTGTGTCTCTTTTAGTTAGGCTATAATGTAGCCTGGAAGCTACCTTTAAATAATTTACAAGACTCACCTCTTCTTCTTCAGTACAGATTTGTTTCACATTTATATTAGACTTGTACTGAAAATCCTTATCTCCTGAGGAAGTATGTGCTTTCAAGTGGCGCAGCAGTGTTGTTTTAGAGATCCCGTGATTTTTTGCTGCTACTCCAATGGATAACTTCCTGACATGAACATCTTCTATAGCTTCTTTCAAACTTTGAACGTCAACAGCAGGCCTTTTCACCCCTCCTGTACTTCTGGGCATCTTTCTGTGAAAATGAATAATACTTCACTATCTAGGTTAGGCTCTACACAGTTAAGGGACCATATATAGACTAAATGTGTGTGTATATATATATATATATATATATTTCAATCACTTTCTGCTACAGTTCGTTTCTTGATGTATATAATACTATAATACTTATAACTAATTTACCTCAAGATATATTTTTTCCTTTAGGAACATGTTTCGGGAGATCCTGTTCTCCCATCTTCAGCCTTCGCCATCTTGCTTCTGGTGCAGTATTTGTGTGTTGGTTTCTGGATGTTATTAAGGTGGTTTGTTGGTCTTTGGTCCTTCAATGTTGCATTATTGTGTGTGGTTGTGGTATCTGTTTTTGTATTTTGTGTATTTTCGATGTTGAGTGCTTTGAATATTGTGTCATGTTTTGTATTGATTTGTATTTGTTCTGGTATTAATTTGTTTTGTGTTTTATGTTTGTAAATCTGTAAATTTTCCCAAATGTTCATTATGGTGCCTTTGTGTGGTATATGTTTTATTAGTGTTACATTGGTTATGTCTGGGAATTCATGTCCTGTGTTTATTGCATGTGTGGCTAAATTGGATTTATATATATTTGGTTTTTTGTATGCATTTAGGTGTTCAAAATAACGTTTTTTCAGATGTTTTTTTGTTTGTCCTATATAACATTTACATTACATTACAAAATATACATTAACATGTACACAAACAACATAACCACAATTCCATATAACCACATTACCAAATTGTTAAACAAATTTCAAACACGAAAAAAACAACTAATGAACACAAACATAAACATATACTTCAATAGACAATGCCAAAAACATAAATTAACACCTAAATATATCAACATAAACACAAACAACAAAAATATGACTGCACAAAAAACTATAAAACAAGCACAAAGGCTATGGATACAAAACGAAATTAATCAATTATACAGTAAGAAAAATAGCATAACACTAGACATATACAAACTACACTTAGAGCTAACAAGTTTATTACATCGAATCACTTGGAATAATAAATACAATAACATAGAAAATAAAATAAGATTTGAGAAAAACAAAAAGACTTATACAATCAACAAAAAACTTAACACATCAAAACAACAAAACAAAAATCAAGAACAAAAAAACAAAAATAAACACACATTTTACCCTCAAACCATTAACCTCAGCAATACAGAATTTAACAAAAAAGAAACAGAATATTTAAACAATATGTCAAAAACTAACATAACCCAAAATGCAAACAAAAATCTAGAAAATTTAATAGTAGAAACAGAATTTGCCATTAACCTAATAAAAGACAATATACAAGAAGAAAAAAGAACAGAAGCAACACATATAATTAAAAAAATAATCACTAGCGAAATGAAAAACAAAGATAAACAAAAGAAAAACAATAAAACAATAAAAGAAATTAAAAATAAAGTAAAGAACAATAATTTAATAATAACTAAAGCAGACAAAAGTCAAGCAACAGTAATCACTGATAAAACAGACTACATAAAAAAAAACGAAGACTTCATCAACAATAATAAATGCGTACAACTAGATAAAAACCCAACAGAAAACTATCTTAAACAAACAATAAAACTAATAAAAACAAATAAAAACATTTTCAACAATAAAAACATAGACATATATATAAACAATAATCCAGAACCACCTAAAATGAACAGCCTAATAAAAATACACAAATTAAACAACCCAATACGTCCATTAATCAATTTCAAAAAAGCTCCTACATACAAAATAGCAAGAATAATAGCACAAAAACTAAAAAATAACCATCTAACAAATAACCATCATAACATAAAAAGTACATACGAATTAATAGACAAACTAAAAATAATAAATATAAATGAAAATACATTTTTCACATCATATGACATAACAAACATGTACAATAATATCCCAGTAGAAGAAACAATTGACATAATAATAAACAAACTTATAGAACAAAATGAAAACAAACAATATATAACCGAAATAAAAAATAGTCTCCAACTAATACTAAAACAAAATTACTTTGAATTTAATAGCAAAATTTATCAACAGAAAGAAGGTTTAGCAATGGGATCACCATTATCAAGCATAATAGCAGAAATATTCCTACAACATATAGACACCAAAATACAAAATATCATAAAAACACATGACCCAGATGGCATATGGATAAGATATGTAGATGATGGACTATATGTATCAAATAACAAAAACACAAATGCAGAGAACATACTGAAACAAATCAATAACATACATCCCAAAATACAATTCACAGAAGAAAAAGAAAAACATAACAAAATCAACTATTTAGACATAACCATCACAAGATACAACAAACACATACAATATGCAATATATAGAAAACCAACTTCCACTAACATCATTATACCTAACCATTCTGACCACCCACCACAACATAAAATGGCAGCATTTTATTCGTTATTTAACAGAATGTACAAAATACCCCTAAACAAACAAGAAACTGACAAAGAAAGAAATATAATATACCAAATTGGTTATGCAAATGGATACAATAAAAATACTATGATCAAAATAGAAAATAAAATCAAATACAAAATAAAAACTGAACAATTAAGAATTAATCAAACTGAACAACACATAAATAATAACAACAACAAAAAATGGGCCACATTCACATATATAAATAATAAAATGACAAAACTAACAAAACTATTTAAAAACACAGATATAAAAATAGCATACAAAACTAATAAAAATAAATTACAAAATCTAAATAGCTCACACAACAAAGATAATACAACAACCAACGGTATATACAAAATTGAATGCCAAGATTGCAATAAATGTTATATAGGACAAACAAAAAAACATCTGAAAAAACGTTATTTTGAACACCTAAATGCATACAAAAAAACAAATATATATAAATCCAATTTAGCCACACATGCAATAAACACAGGACATGAATTCCCAGACATAACCAATGTAACACTAATAAAACATATACCACACAAAGGCACCATAATGAACTTACAGAATTACAAACATAAAACACAAAACAAATTAATACCAGAACAAATACAAATCAATACAAAACATGACACAATATTCAAAGCACTCAACATCGAAAATACACAAAATACAAAAACAGATACCACAACCACACACAATAATGCAACATTGAAGGACCAAAGACCAACAAACCACCTTAATAACATCCAGAAACCAACACACAAATACTCCACCAGAAGCAAGATGGCGAAGGCTGAAGATGGGAGAACAGGATCTCCCGAAACATGTTCCTAAAGGAAAAAATATATCTTGAGGTAAATTAGTTATAAGTATTATAGTAATATATATATATATATATATTACTATAATACTTATAACTATTTTGAACACCTAAATGCATACAAAAAACCAAACATATATAAATCAAATTTAGCCACACATGCAATAAACACAGGACATGAATTCCCAGACATAACCAATGTAACACTAATAAAACATATACCACACAAAGGCACCATAATGAACATTTGGGAAAATTTACAGATTTACAAACATAAAACACAAAACAAATTAATACCAGAACAAATACAAATCAATACAAAACATGACACAATATTCAAAGCACTCAACATCGAAAATACACAAAATACAAAAACAGATACCACAACCACACACAATAATGCAACATTGAAGGACCAAAGACCAACAAACCACCATAATAACATCCAGAAGCCAACACACAAATACTGCACCAGAAGCAAGATGGCGAAGGCTGAAGATGGGAGAACAGGATCTCCCGAAACATGTCCCTAAAGGAAAAAATACATCTTGAGGTAAAATAGTTATAAGTATTATAGTATTATATACATCAAGAAACGGACTGTAGCAGAAAGTGATTGAAATATATATATATATAATTTCATTTGTAAGTAATAATTACATATGAAATCTTAAACAAGTCACAAAAATTCTACTAAAAATGTTGTACCTTGGACCAGACCAAGGTACAACACTGACACTGGTCCAAGGTACAACAAGTGTCCATTTTTGTAATTTTGTTAAGGTTAACAAATTCAGGTTTATGTTTCTTAAAAACTTATTTTATCTTATAGAGAATGAAATTGTGGTACTTACCTACCTTAGTTCTGCTTTCAAATACAGCACTGTAGTTCTATTATTCAAATCAAACGCACACTAGAAAATTACTCGGCAAGTAGAAAAACCAAAATCATTCAGTAGCACATGGCTTGAAAATCTAAAATGGTCACCAGCACAGTAAATAGCACCTGGTGTCACAACTGTCAACTACATATACTTAAAGTCACGTTTCTCCACTAGATGGCAGAGAAATTCAGTCTGGTCCAAGGTACAACACTCTCCCCTACTATTAGGCTAAACCGAATTACTGACAACTAAATACAGCAGAACTCCATTTATCCGAACTCCAGTCATCCGAATCACCAATTATCCGAATCGTTAACAGGAAATTAAAAAAATGCAATTTCTAAAAAAAAAAGTTCATTCAAATTGCAGTTGCCGTACTAACAAAAAAAACATAGCAAATGAAATACATACAAGACTGTGTTAGCTATGCATCATAGTTTACGTACTGATCAGTACAATGTTTCTAACCTATTGCTCGCCTAACATTATAAATGTGTGAGAATTATTTTTAATTTTTTGTAGTAAAAGTGAACATTTTGCAAAACACATGTGACCTGGTTTTTATTAAGATTGTAGCGGGTCAATTTTTGGGTATTTTTATTTTTAACCGTATGGGGCATTTATATTTTTATTCCTTTCATTTTGGGCGGGCTTGTAAAAAAGGAGTTATGAAAATTATTGTGTAACGAAATTCATTCCATTATAACAGAACGCATGGCAACGTTATTTCCATTGTGTAACAGAACAGTGTTAAGCAACAGTTTGAAACAAAGGCATAGACGCAGTTGTTATTGTGTAACGCGGCGAGCGAAGAATTTACCCCCTTCAGAATTCTCAGAAATCCGTACTTGTGTAGCAGCACACAGACGCAACTGTACAATCATAAGCGAGTGACGCATCCAGCCACAAAACCGGATGTATTGGAGCGAGTAAAATTCAGCAATGTGCTTTTGAGCGGTAGGAAGTCATGGCTAAGTCCTGCCTTTTTATGACGTCAGCCAATGCCTAGCTGAGATCATATACCATGTTAACCCAAAAAACTACATGGACTAAGCTACAGTGACGGAAGATACGATCATGAGGCAGTGAAGTTTCCACTCTGCCTGAGTGTTTTGGAGGGAGGCATGTTGGTAACGCTCTCCCCAGTCGACTAACACCCTACGCCGCACGTGGCTGCTATCAGTTTTGTGCCCGGGCAAAAGTTCATATTTTTTCATAAGTCGGCCGACAAAATAATTATGTGAGTCTCCAAAACACAGATTACAGTGCATCTAGTGACGATGAATAATTATTGAACTTGATTAAATGCTACCAGCTTATAAAAATCCGGAGTATGAAAGACTGTGGTAAACGCAACACGTGGTCGGGTAGTACGACGCCTCATACGTAATGTTACCTAATAAAGACTTGTCGTTTATTTTACATAAAAATGGGTTTTTGTATTAATACGGGGTGTTAAGAATGTGAGTAGTGAATGAGCAGGCTGGGCTATTTTAAAGTACGTAAGTAGTAGAAGTTAAGCATAGTACGTAAGCTGTAGGAGTTACACAATTTCTAAAACATGTAAACCTATAAATATGAAATTGGAAATTTTATAAATGGAAAACTGATAGATTCAATATTTCTGATTAATAAACAAAAATGATTTCTCTTCCAAAAAATTGAGAGTTAGTTTCTTTCAAAACCTTAGTTCGTTTTATGTGCTGTCAGAGTTCGTCGAACGAAATGGGTTTACCTCCACTACACGATCCGGCCAGATTATAGACAAAAGGTAAGTGGGAGATTGAATTTGAATAAAATATAAATATTACTCAAGATTAAGAGTTACAATTGGTACCGCATGACCAGGATGTAATATAACAAAAAGGTTATTGCACCGGCCTACATTTGACAGTACATTGAACGGAGTACGGTTGCGAAAGCAAAATTGTAGTGATGTAAACTTACGTAATTATGATAAAAGGGTGATTTTATGTATGTTGTAATATCAGTTTTGAAAAAAGACTAATCATTGGTAGTTGTTACATAAGACAAAATAGATTAAATAAAAATGTCCGAGAATACAGAAAAAAGTAGTATAATAAATTCAATTATGAGTGAAAGTGGCCTTGAGTCGCAATCGCTGGATGAAAGTGGTATGTTGAGGGGGGAGACAGGTGCGGTTACAGAAACAGCTGTCGGCAGTAATGTAATAGCTCATTCCACTCCGATTGCGTCTCAACCACAAGTAAACGAAACAGATGTTGACTCTGGGATTCAGTTGACCCCAGTTTCAACTAAGATAAATAAACAATCAGAGGAAACAAATATGATGAGTATTATGCTCAGTCAATTCGAAAGAATGAATAATAATTTTGAGACCAAATTTAATGTAATGAATAGTCGTTTTGATGATAATGATAAACGCTTTGACAACAATGAAATAATTTTAAATAATATGAAAAGTGATTTTAACAATAAATTAGACCAATTAACTAATGATTTTAATGAACAGAAAATAAAATGCGAACAGCAAAATGTTCAAAACGAGATTAATTTTAAAGAAATTAAAGACCAGAATGTTCAATTGCAGCAAAATATAAATGTAAAATTTAATGAGTTGATAAATAATATACAAGACAAGAATGTATGTCTTGAAAATGCCGATGAAATGCCGAGAAAAAAAGGACATACATTTATTATAAACGAAAGTTGTAATGACAATGTTGTATTAGGTAATGAATTAATAAATAACAATGATGTTGATAATAATGAGAATAATAATGTAGTCGAAAAGTTGGTATCTGAGAGTATTAATGAAGTTGTAGAATGGGATTATGAGATGTTAATGTGTGTTAATGAGTTGGAGAGAGAGTGGAAAGAGAGTTATATTATGGGTATGAAACAGGGGGTAAATTGTTTACGAGGTAGAATGGGGGGTGAAGGAAGACCTTCACGTATATATTGTGTAGACAAGTGTGCTACAAATAATTGTTTTTTGAAGTTTTTTGTTTTTCCTGGAGAAGTCAGGAAAGGTTTAATTGAATTTGTACCCTCTGTCTGTAATAATGATGGTGAAAGTATGATTTGGTATTGTGACGAGAGAGAGTTAAACAGAGAATTGTGTGTTAATAAAGTAACAGAATTATATAACTTAAATAGAAAGTATGATGAATGGAAGGAAAGTTTAGAAATATATGTGAATGATAATGATTACAATGATTTAATAAAAATGATTAACCCGATAGTTAATGAATTTAATGATGGAGACTTGACAAAAATACCTAACGTAGACTGGTTTAACGAGTATTTGAATAAGTTGATTGAAGTTAGTTTTTCTGGTTACAACACACAAAACAGTCATTTATGTGCTGATAAAATTGAACGATGTTATGTAGAACCAAGGTTGATATGGAACGATGGAGGTTAAACTATTAAAACAATAAAAGACAGTATAAATATTTTGTTTTAATGGTTCTGACATGGCAAATCTGGACAAATGAAGTGCGGAAAAAACTGAACAATTAATAGCAAGAGTTTGTAAATAATATAGTGAATTCATTTGTATGTATTATGAAACGTTAGGTAAATAATGTGTATATGTATTAAAAAATGTTGCGATAATAATAATACCAAAATTTTGCAAGTTAAATAAATATTAGAATTAATTTTGAAAACAGTAATTGATTAATGGTAATTGTTTCGATAACTATATAATTTATATTTTTTGGCAATTAATTTAATTAAAACAATTTGAGATGCTTAAATATTTTGATTGCTTATTTAAATATGAATTAATTCAATTTTTTTATGAATTTAATTTATTTTACGAGATGGAAATTTGGTAATGAATGTAATTTAAACTAATGTTGTGTAAAATGTTTCAGAGATGGTGGTGATTATGTTTTGGGTGTATATCATGTTAAATGGATTGTAAGTAGAAAAAATTTGATAATCATGTATAATAAAAATGTTTCCAGGTGTGATTGAGGTGTTAATGTAATAGTGAGATTTTAATGCAATCATTGTGTTTAATAAATATAATTAAAAAAATTTAATAATAAATGAAAAATGATATGTAATGATTATTAATAATAAATTTGGAAAATTTCAAGAAAGTCAAATGGTAAAAGGTTATGAATGTGTTAAATGGTTGTTGATGAAAATATTATGATAATGTATATAAAATTGTGAATTAATTAGTTAGCTATTAAGTGGCTATTGCGGGATTTGCCTGTGCTCTCGCAAGTAGCGAAATGGGTTGGGGGTAACAGTGAGTGTTACCCCCATCGGAGGCCAAAATGGCGATAAATGTGCGGCACACCTTATCCGTGTAAAGTAAAAATTTTACACACATTACTAAATGACCGTGTCGCACATAATAGTATTGATGTATAACAGGCAGTGAAATGAAAGTTTAGATTTCCTTGACTTTTCGGGCGGTTACTGTCTTACCAGCACTAACCGTGGTTTTGGCAAGCGGCCAGCTATGGTCATATCAAGTCCCTTGACCATAGCTGACTTGAAATTGGTATATATTTGAAATTCATTGGGGGGGTGACAATTAGAGGAAATCTCCGGTACTATGGAACAGCGGCTGCCACTCTGCCCGCCTTGGGGTAGCAAGACAGGTGGTAGAACCGTTTTAAGGGTGTATCATTTTATAACAAGAACATGATGATGTTCACTATGTTTAAAACTTAATAGCGGAGCAGAGACACGGAGAGGTAAAACCTGCTCCAAAATATACCGTCTCTGTCGAAGCGCAAGGGCGAGACAGTCCTCCATAATTTGAAATAGTGTGTGTGGCTGGGAGGTGACGCAAAGGAGTCACGAATTTAAATTTTATGACATAAAAGTTTTGCTAATTCGAATTTTGACCCAATAAAACTGCTTGTGCTCTGTTAAACACTAGTTGCTCAGACACTCAATATGAGGTGTTCAGTACATGCTATAATTTTAAATGTATTATTTTATTGTTGTACGTTAGATATAGGTATTGTAAAAATAGTTGTTTTCATGATATGTGTATGCTTCAAAGTAAGCCAATAATTAGACGCCTGGCCGGCAATCAACAGAATAGAAGTAAGTATTGATAATGTATTCCATGTAATTTGTTCATTTTGATATGTGTTCTCATTATGTTAGTAGGATCAGCTGATCAGCAATAACACGTCACTGGTATATTAGTTATAAATGTTTTAAGTAATTGATGTTCGATGTAATGTTTTGATGTATTACAGATGTTTTGGAGTAATGATAACAATAATGATAATAAGAAATAAAGTAATAATTTATGCAAGTTAACAAAAGAGTTTTTGGGTGATGAATATTTTGCGGGACATATAGATCTGTCCCAATGGAATTCAAAGTTGAATTTTAAATAGTAGAGATAATGTAATGTTGTTTTTGAGTTAATGTAATGTAACAGAATTTTGTGAAATATTGATGTTGACACAGTAGTTGTGGAGAATTTATGTGGAGTCTGGAAGGATATATTTATGTTTGTAATTAATGAGGTTATTTTGTTGTATTTGTAGTAAGGCAATGAGATTGAGATTTTTTGGTGATGGTAATTTTGTATTAGGGGGTAGTGTCATGTAGGAGTCCGCAACAAGGGTTGGGACGGGATAGGGATAGATTTTAGTGGGGAAGGGGCCGCCTTAGGTAGAATCCAGGGGCCAAATAAGGGAATTGAGTTTTGGGTAGGGGAAACACGTATCCTATGTACAAAGGGTTAGAGAGTATTTTTTTTTATATGTAGAGAAGGTGGCGAATTGTGTTAAATGGTAAGTTGGGGTTTAGAGTGTCTGGATTAGTAGAGATTTTGATAGAGATGGGTGTCATGTTACTAAAAGTTGTAGGTGTTAGAGTTAAAGGAAGAAAGTTTATGTATGTATACAGATCCAATACAGTAAATGAGAATAAATGATTTACATCACCCACAGTAATGTAGAATTAAACTGTTAACTAAAGAGAGGAATTTATAATAAAGAATATACAATTGTTTATTTTTTTAAACCAGTGACAGAATTTTGATAAAATTTGGAAAACAAGATACAAGTAAGAATTGTTTATTTTAAATAATTTAAATGTCAACTTGATTATTATATTAATATTTTGTTTATTTTAAATATTTTGTTTTATTATGTTTTTATTTCAAGTTAGGGTAGTACAGATGTTCAGTGTATTTTCAGAAAGCATACATAACATATGTAGGTCAAGGGTTCTGGAACTTGACCTAGTTTCGATCAGCTGATGAGTTCATATACCTACTAAGCTTGTATAGTGGGAAGTCAATTTTATTTGTTTGTTTAATGAATTCAAACCAATATTTAAATAATTTTGCATATGAGGGAAACACTTAAATAAATTTAAATTTTTTTGAATTTTAAAATTTTTGGAAATTTTAAATATTTTTGAAAAAAAAAAAAAAAAAAAAGAGACTTGATTTTTCGCCTGCCAGCGAATGAATTCGGAGTAATGATTAGTTTATTATGTGTGTATTTCACAGGTTTATTTTATTGTTTGATTGTATTGTATTGTATTGCTAGAATATAAGTATTTACATGTTAGAGTAAGTATGTTTTGATTAGGAGAAGGGTGTAATTTAATGTATTTTAACTAAAAAAAAAACAGAAAAGAAAAAAGAAGAGAAAATTTTGATAAAATATTATTTTTTTTGAATTTCAAATTTTTTAATTTTGAATAAATTTTAAAAGATTTTTTTATTTTTCAATGTGTTGTGGCAACAGGTAATGTGAGTGTGTGTGAGCCCAGTATCTGCTAAAGGCAGCCCAGCTTGCATACAAGGGGAAACATATCGGTAGAGGATCTGGAATAATTTAAGCCAGAGATTGAGGATTTTGGGGGTAGCATGGTAAAAGGCGAGGTGCGCCGTGGTACGAGTCTGTTCAATTTCTCGGTGTTGGGATCTCTTACGGAGAAGTCCAGTGATCTCGTTCAGATGAGTCCATAGTTGCTGAGCCAGGGGGGTCGTGTACCCATGCAGATTAAGAACCAGGGGGTTGTTGGCACCAGTTCCTCACCGGTCCTCTTCGGGGTTTATCGATGAGATTTCTTCTGTCGTTAACAGCAGAATTCTCATCGAGGGGGTATTGTAGCGGGTCAATTTTTGGGTATTTTTATTTTTAACCATATGGGGCATTTATATTTTTATTCCTTTCATTTTGGGCGGGCTTGTAAAAAAGGAGTTATGAAAATTATTGTGTAACGAAATTCATTCCATTATAACAGAACGCATGGCAACGTTATTTCCATTGTGTAACAGAACAGTGTTAAGCAACAGTTTGAAACAAAGGCATAGACGCAGTTGTTATTGTGTAACGCGGCGAGCGAAGAATTTACCCCCTTCAGAATTCTCAGAAATCCGTACTTGTGTAGCAGCACACAGACGCAACTGTACAATCATAAGCGAGTGACGCATCCAGCCACAAAACCGGATGTATTGGAGCGAGTAAAATTCAGCAATGTGCTTTTGAGCGGTAGGAAGTCATGGCTAAGTCCTGCCTTTTTATGACGTCAGCCAATGCCTAGCTGAGATCATATACCATGTTAACCCAAAAAACTACATGGACTAAGCTACAGTGACGGAAGATACGATCATGAGGCAGTGAAGTTTCCGCTCTGCCTGAGTGTTTTGGAGGGAGGCATGTTGGTAACGCTCTCCCCAGTCGACTAACAACCTACGCCGCGCGTGGCTGCTATCAGTTTTGTGCCCGGGCAAAAGTTCATATTTTTTCATAAGTCGGCCGACAAAATAATTATGTGAGTCTCCAAAACACAGATTACAGTGCATCTAGTGATGATGAATAATTATTGAACTTGATTAAATGCTACCAGCTTATAAAAATCCGAAGTATGAAAGACTGTGGTAAACGCAACACGTGGTCGGGTAGTACGACGCCTCATACGTAATGTTACCTAATAAAGACTTGTCGTTTATTTTACATAAAAATGGGTTTTTGTATTAATACGGGGTGTTAAGAATGTTAAGAATGTGAGTAGTGAATGAGCAGGCTGGGCTATTTTAAAGTACGTAAGTAGTAGAAGTTAAGCATAGTACGTAAGCTGTAGGAGTTACACAATTTCTAAAACATGTAAACCTATAAATATGAAATTGGAAATTTTATAAATGGAAAACTGATAGATTCAATATTTCTGATTAATAAACAAAAATGATTTCTCTTCCAAAAAATTGAGAGTTAGTTTCTTTCAAAACCTTAGTTCGTTTTATGTGCTGTCAGAGTTCGTCGAACGAAATGGGTTTACCTCCACTACACGATCCGGCCAGATTATAGACAAAAGGTAAGTGGGGAAATTGAATTTGAATAAAATATAAATATTACTCAAGATTAAGAGTTACAAGATACTGTATTCAAGTAATAAAAATAAACAAAAGTGATTTTTGAGCAATGTTCACGTTTTCTTTTGCAACATAACCTTTTTCTTATGTTTGTCCAAATTATCCGAATTTCTGTATATCCGAATAACATCTGGGACTCATTAGTTCAGATAAATGGAGTTCTACTGTATGCCTTTTGGTTACACATAAAAAATACAATAAAATGAACAAACAGTTCATAGTGAGATTACCCTTGTGATGTCATCCCTTTGCTTCAAACTTCTGACTACTCACTTTTTACCTTTCTCTGTGCAAAATTTGTTTTTTGGACGTTACAGCTTTTGCGCTTGTCATGAAACATAATATTCCATGGAGCTGCTTGGTTTGTGAGTGTGTTATTAACGATGAATTGTTAATGAATTAACAATAGTTTCTTTAATACAATAAGAGTCCAGTATAGTAACATAATGGGCAGCCTTTGGAGCACTCTGTCTTCTATTATACAATAGAAGTATGTTGTATTTTGTGTGTGCTAACCTAATATTATTTCTGGCTGCCTTAATTTGAGTTGCATACAATTTGTGGTTTGTAATATAAATGTGAATACACATAAATTTTATAGATCAATACGTATCTTTACAGATAAAGTCAATAATTGGTTTTACATTATGCTATTACATTATGTAAAATGTATTACCAGTTAACACAACACGCATGTTTTATAATCACAATCACTTATTTATTGAATTCCTTGGCAACTTTCAACAAACTGCAACAGGGACAATGTGTTCACAGAAACATTTAATCCACAGACATTCAGTTATAAACATGTACGTTTTCATTAACTGCATTTCATTCTCATTACCTATTACACAATGGATATGTCATAACATTAAAGGTTGTCTTGGCATTATTGTTGTGTTAAATTTTCACAGAACACATTCAAAAGCCAAAAACATTTGATGGTTGATTAAGACAAGTAACTAGTTACCACGTCAATTTAAAAAGTGCTCAGTACAATTATTTACTCCAACCTCAACTATTTCATTTTACAACTAAGAGTAAAGTACAACCTTGAGAGAGAAAATTTGCTACAAATTATTAACAAAAATTTGTTTTTAAAACTGACAATAAATCAATATATTCATATGACATTACCGTAGTTTCAGAGGATTGCTGGGTTCCCCAGTCTTGGTCTGTAAAGGCATCAGGAAGTGGAGGTGGTGGCATTGACGGTGGATGACTAGACTTAACCTCCTGTAAACATTACAAAATATTACTACATTTAATTTTACATACAGACAGCCTTATTAAATAGAAGAATTTTACTCAGTGTTCACTAAAGACAATACTTGCGAGTAGGGTGGTAGTAAGAAGGAAGTTGCTCTGTGAGGTACAGTGGAAGGAAACAATGTTTCACACATTTTAATACGAGGTTTGACCAATAAATATGCGGAATTTTTGAATTTTGTGGGCTGTAAAAGTCCAATTGCCATAATTTTTTTTTTTGTGTTGGTACCCTTGTTCCTGACGTATCTTGACATTGGTAGCCATATTGGATGCTTACTTCATTCTTGGCTGTTGAAAAGGTTACAAGTGTTTTGGTGTGCTCGGCGATATTTTACTTGTCCCAAAATTGTTGAATGTCGACCAAAAGCAGTGCCGAATGGACATTGCTCAGGAGTTGCTGGCTCAATGAAGTCAACAGCGATCCAGAACTGCTCAAACAGGTCATAACTGGTGATGAAACATGGGTGTACGGACATTGAGAAGCTATTGTTTTCTTCAAATAATAAAAATACAAAACGTTTCCACACTTTCTTACCTTGTCGGATTCCAGGGTCTTCACGTGAACTCGTAACCTATAAGTGACTTAGGGTTTTATGTTAGCAAGAAACTCGACTCGCATTATTTATTAACTAACAACTTTTATTTACCATTTTGTTTATCATTCTCTCTTTTTTCTTTTTTATTAAATACTAGTATGAGTTCTCTTTTATATAACCTTCCGAATTTAAACAGATTTGAACACTGAAACATAACTACGACCGACAAAATTTAGCATTCATTTTTCTTTAAATTTATTAATTACAATTAAATACAACTGATTAATTAAATTACAAGTTACTAATTACTTAGATTATGTAAAGACAACCCAGTATTTGCGCATACACTCATTCACGCTTGTTACCCCATTTATTTTTGTTTTATTTAGCGCCTTTATTAACTTTTCATGACTACTGGTTTAAAATTTCAGGTACTTCTCTGGTTATGTCCCTCCAGACCACGTGTTGCCAGCAGTATATTTTTGTTCGTCCAAATTAAGTTTTCACTGTTAAATTGTTCACTGCATTTCTGTTTGATGTTACACTGTCCTCATACGGCTTTATATGACTCTGTTTTATAATTTAATCACATTTTAATACTTTGGTTAAAATGTTACGGCTCGCGAGCTTGTACACTGAATCGGTTATTTTATTTACACTTTCCTGTTGGTCGGTCTACATTGTTTTAATTTAGTCAACCTGCGCGCCGACACAACTGCGCGGTTGAGGTGTTATTAGCCAACTGCTTTTGACTTAAATTCACATTTTTATGTGCTGGCGAGACGAAAACTGTGCTCAGCCGGCGGGCGCGCACAACTGTTCGCGTCCGTTGTCGTGAGATGTTATTTGCCGACTGTCTTTGTTCTCTGCGCACTGTATGTGTGTGCATTTGCTTGCCTACCCGCCAGGTGTTAGGCGCTGCAGTTAGCTCGCACTTTGTGCTTCTTTGTTCCCATCACTAGGCGAGAAGGAATTTATACAGACGTGACATCCGTGTGAACGTTGGCCGACATGCGAGCGCATATGCGTGAATACGCACCCTTGCTGATAACTCTTACATTCCTGTACCATTTTGTACCTCACACGGAGCTATAGTCAGCGACCCATTATTACACTTTGGTTAAATAAAATGAAAAAGTTTTATATTGCAAACCCTCATTTGTTTGTACCGTTACAATACCCCCCCAATGAGAGATTTTCTGCCGAAACAGAAAAACTCTCATTGCTAAAACCTAAGAGGACCAGCGAGGATATGGCGCCAACAACCCCCCTTAAATCCTTATTACAATCATGGGTAACTTACCCCCCTAGTCTGGTGACTGCGGCGGCACCTGAATGACATTACTGGACTTCTCTGTTCCGAGATCCCAACACCATAAAATCAGACAGGCACTCACCACAGTATCACCTAACCTTGTACCATTCCAGTAAAATTCAACAACTGGCCTTATACCCAACCAGATCCTCAACCGATATATCTCCCCTTATAAATACTGGATTGCCTTTAGCAATGTACTGGGTGCGTACATATGTGCCTTACTATCTTAAACATAATATATCTTAACTCAACTAAACAGTTCTTACTTTACAAGACCCTAACCTAAAAATAAGATCATCACTTTCAAATCAAAAAATAAACTATTTAAATTTCATTCATTTATCAAAATAACTCTAAGTCCATTACCAAAACTCATATTTTAATGTAATCTGCATCATCTCTTTCAATTAATTATTTAACTGTATTTTTCAAAACAGTCACTTAATTCTAACTTCATTTTGCATTTATTTACTTCATCCTTTCTCCCATGACCTCTACCTTACTTTCAAATTTACCTTCAAAATTCAAAATCTTTCAAATGAATTTAATTTTCCTTATAAATCTTCATAATCATATGCTGACAATTATTATAAAATATAACAACCTTATTACTATCATAAAATCAATCATAACTATAACTTGGTTACAAGAATATAATACACACAAAACATCATGAATCAGTTGATACCTTACCAAGATAGCATAGTCTCCTATAGGGAATATGAAAACAGAATACAATCTTTACTTCAAAATTTAAAATTAAAACAAATTTTTTTTTTATACGAATTTAATTTCCACAAATATATATAATATATATTTTGACAATTAATAAAAGAAACAAACTTATTACTACCATCAATTTAACTACTATAAATTGATTACAACAAAAAAAAACATACTATACACATAACACCAGTCATCAGCTGATGTCTTATTACTAGGTGAATGACCTTGCTCTAAGTACATCGAGTGCCAGTAACACAAACACACAGAATTATCCAATTTAATAAGCCATCACATGTTCTAGTTAAATATAAAATTATTACAACATTGAGTCTAGTATTGAAAATCATTAATTCTCCTAATAGAATGTTCATCAATAATCATTGAATTACAAAGCACCTAGTAACCATTACAATAACAGTCAGTCACAACAATAAACCTCCTTAATCAGAGCCAAGTAAACTTCATTGCACCGTGATTACTGTGTAGTATTATTTTAACTGAATTTTCAGTTACCTCTAGGGTTGCCAGATTTCAGAGATGAGAAATAGGAACACTGCCAGATTTCAGAGATGAGAAATAGGAACAAATAGGAACACATGTATCGACAATCGACATTGAGTTTATTGATTTTATTTACAGCACATTTTATGGAAATATACTATACTCAACACAATTAACATGAGTACTTTTCACTTGAGCATGCAATTCTCAACACTTTTTCATTAGAAAGTACATTCTTATAGAAATCACTGCAACTTTCATCATAATTGAAGTAAGTATACAACTCATTTTTTATTAGATCAACTGAACATCTGTTTCGCTCATCCCTCCATTTAATGTTCATAATGGAGAAAACTCTCTCTGTAAATGCATTTGATGGAAATATACTCAAAACAAATTTAACTAAAACTAAAACATTGCACAGATTTGATGCACCAATCAGTTCAATAATGTACAACCATCTCTGTGGTATTGTCATAGTAGTTAATTTTGCTTTCAACTGTTCATTTCCTTCCCCACAAAACAAATCAGAAACCCTAGTGATCTCTGAATACATACTATCTACACTAAAGTGATTAACAATACAAAGTGACTCTGCTAATTTTAAAATATTTTGAAACTCGGGTTTTTTTTCAAGTGATATGCAGTCCATTAAGGACAAAATGTTGCCATCACCAAAATCAAACCACTTATTTAAATATTTCAGACACACTTCATATATATATCTACATTCTCCCAATTCTCTTTCCTTTTCACCTGGGAAAAGGTCCTCCAATTTATCTAACAACTGTTGCACCTTATAACCAAAAAACAGATCATTTATCCTATGCTCTCTGTTTTTATTTTCTCCATCACACAAAATACTTCACAAATTGTCAGTTCGTTTTTTTCTAAGTTGAGTACACCCGTGGAAAAAATTTCAGTTAAATGCAGAGAAAACTGGAGATATAATTCCACTATTATAATTTGTTTTTCTGAACCAGAGTCACCCATCAAGTTCTTTTTAATGAAGTTGGGGCAATCATCTATACTAGCAAAGTACGATATAATTGCAGGAAGATTTTTCAGCAATCTTTCTATGGCAGGCTTTAGGCTTAACCACCTTGTAGGTACATGTCTTAACTAACTACTGTATTCCATATCAACAAATAGAAAGAAATCTTTCAATTGAGATACTCTTTTAGCTGAATTTGAGAAATAATTGAAAGTCTTAATTACTAACATTTCAATATCTATGGACATAGCATTCATACCAGATTTACAGCAATTATGGACTATATGTGCACAGCAGTTTGATTTTATTATACCAGGATTTTCCTTTTTTAAGTGAACATAAACAGAGTTTTTCTTCCCAAAGTTTGCATTCGTATTGTCCACAGTAAAGCTTGAAACCTGGGACAAATTCAATTCGTGTTTTGGGATCCTGTCCAAGATTTGCTCAGACATTGCAGATGCAGATTCACGAGAGTCCTCATAAAAATCGAGAATTCTGTGGCACACACCCGCTTGCACATCAAAGTACCTTACACAAATAGGATAACACTTTTGATTTCCTTTGTTGGAAGCATCAAACCCCACACCAAAAAACTTGTTATCCTTTAACGTTTGAGTTAAATTATTCACGCTATTTGGCCCTAAAACACCCGTAACTAATGCCTCACATTTTGTTTTACCACATGTAATTTTATTTGCAATTGTCGAATCTGCGAATAACTGAGATGATATTTTCACATTGCAGTCAGTGCTGGCGTAGCTAAGGTGATGTTTAACCGTGTGATACACAAATGTAAGCTCAGAAGCAGTTATCTGAAACGAATAAAAGCACCTTAATAGTGCCTTTTCTTAAAAAAATCCTAAATAAACCTATTATTATCTTGAAAATTCTAAATGTTAAAATTGTCATGCACTTACATACCTTGTCTGATTCAACGGAGTCCACCTTGTAGAAACTTTTCATCAGCGTAGTTTGTACTGATGTTAAGGTTAAGCGTCTTTGTTTATGGCTTGCACTGTTAAAATGATGCCTAACATCGGTTACGCCACCGTGTGAAATGGAAAATCCCTCTCCAGCTTTTCCAACGCATAAAGTACACTTTGCTTTATATGCATTTCCTGAAACTGGCCGCAGTTCTGGAAAATCTTTTTCCCAAACCGGGCGATACACTTGCAGTCTTCTCTTCTGGTTTGTGCTGGTTTCAATACCTAGTTTTATTTTCATGGGGTTTGTCTCACTCCCATCCATTTTGAACACACTACTAATACAAAAAGAATCACTTTCAAAACGTAAAATACACCCTGAACCGTCAGGCTGAACGATGGTTTGCGATAAAGTGAAAGAGTTGAGTAATGAATGAGTTGGTCACGCACGCGCTCCAAGCCTCCAACGAACGAGTGAAGCCACGTGCCTCGCTCAGCGGCATGCAACGCAGTTCTGATCTGATGTCACATCCATCTCACTTAACTGCCATCATAATCATCACATGCTCCGATGCTCGCCCTAGCGTGAACAACAAAAACTGCATCAACGTATAATTTGCCACTAGATTCAAAAATACAAGTCATTATGCTTCATGTTCAAAATCGGAACATTTGGCGTACGGTTAAAGATTCGCACCGTACGCGGAACAAAACGGGAAAATTCCGTATTGTTCCGGCTAAAACCGTACGTCTGGCAACCCTAGTTACCTCTCCTTCTACATCAACATTTTTTTATATTCCCCCCTTTAACCCAGGTACAATTAGGTAAACCACCTGCCGGTCGGTCTAGGTATTTACCTGGTTGCATAAACACTCTATTGTTTATGCCCCTGGCTTGTAACAGCCAGCTCCTTTTCCACACACTCTATTATTTCCTGATGGTGGACTGTAGCGCCCATTTGCATCCACAAGAACTGAAGTTTAATTAGGGTGTAGATGCTGCCTACACCGTTCTTGTTTCAGCGTTATAAAAAATTCAGCATTACTGATGTCCGAGGACACCAGTAATCCTACTAAATATTACTTATAAGCCCTTAACACGGCACTACCACCCCCTTCGGTGATAGCCGCTGTTCCATAGCTGTGGTGATTCCCCTAATTTACTCCCCGTTTGATTTCTAAATTCACCAATTTTGAAAATAATAACAAGTATGGCTAGGATACAATCTGCCTAACCACACCTGCTATCAATAATCCAAATCCACAGTCAGGGTTCGGTGACGCCGTGACCGCCCGAAAATGGGGAATCACAAGTAAAATACACGTCATCAATTCACAATACATGTTTAAGATTAAATCACACTAACATAATACAACATAAACATTCATAACGAACAAAAACCTCATTCAATTAAAATAAACATTCATTTATATCTGAATCAAATTTACAAACATTCCAAATTTAATTTTAATTGAACCTTTTATTCCTCAACCTTTAATTATGTATCATTTATTGTACCATTAAATTCTCCACAAATTCAAATTTATTATCAACATTCATTTTACATAAGAGACTCTTTTACTTTACTTCAAAGTCATTATCAAATTCATACTTACATATGGTTAATCACTCCATCAATGAACACATCATCACTTGTCATAAACTCAAACTATAAACCATTCTCACCACAAATATAATGTACAAAACCATATGTACCTTCTGAAACATTATAACAACCATATGACTCAATAACTAAACACATTCTACCTTCACTAATTTACTATTTATTCTCAAGTTCAAATCTTATAAAAATCATTTAAATGCATTATCAAAATTTCTCTATACAAAATTCCTTAATCAATTAATTCATCTGAAATTATTTAATTCCATCAATTTTTTAAAACATTAAGTTGTTAATTACAATATTCCAAAACAGTTACAATTCATTTACTTGCATTATAAACTTCATAATTACTCTCGTTATTTGTTTAGTCTAATAAAATTGTAACGGGGCAAAAGGAGGGGCTTTTTATTTTATTAAATTTGGGTTTTTATTTTATTAAAATATTTTAAATTCATTTTTCATCTGTGGGGACCGCCACGTGTTAAATAAAGCGTAGCAAACAAAGGAACTATGAGTGGTGGCAGTACAATGGAATGTGCGGGTCACACACACAGCGTCGTAATTCTCAGAACGGCAAAACAGTGTAATGCGCCCAAACGCACTAACATCGGCAGAGCGCCTAACCCACGCTAAGCGAAAGGCGCACAAGATGGCTTGGAGAAGAATTTTGTCCTACACGTGGTCTCAAAACGACGGAAATGAAATTAAGTCCTGCCCACATTTGTGACGTCGACCAGTGAACACTAAATATCGTCAACGTCCAACACACGAAAATCCCATGTGTCATGTGTGCAGCTATCAAGACTTTGAGAACGAAGGCTGTGTACAATGACGAAATTCGTTCTCAGGCAAGGCAGTGATGTCCGGCCTCATGTAAAGTCAGTCAAGATACGGTAGCGGCGTCGGCCGGACGCTCGCTTCGACTCAGTGGTCCCAAATAAATTATTTAAAAATGTAAAAATTAATAAACCGGTAACAACAAGTAAACGTATATCAGAATGGAGTTAGTGAAGCGAAGAAAATGAAAGCGTAAAACCAAAACTTTTGGACAAACATTCAGTGTTACACAACGATGGATAAGTAAACAAACAATCTTAACATTTTATAATTTCATGAAAGTTTAATAATAAAGAGCTCGAAATAAATGGGGTTTTAAAGAATGAATGCGAGAGTGTAGCAAACTGGGTTAGCCTTAACTTTGGTAAAACTAAATATTGAAATAGATATAAGATATGAAATAAATGTTTTGTGTTATTCCTATTTACAAAAGACAGTCAGATTTGAGTTAAAGATGGATAGTCACTAAAATATGGAGTAAGAATTTTATTCAGACGAATAACTAATAATAGAGAAATTAAAAGGTCTTGTTTTATATAACCATGTGTTAGCGTAGTTATTTCGTCATTACCACTTCCTAATTTTCTGTGCTACAAGATTCGTCTAACGTTCCCGGATTTCTTCTGAATTATTATTGGGGGGTAGTCAGATTGCAAAATTGTCCCATATTTTTTTATTAAGGTAAAGTGTAAAGGTTTCGATATATAACCAAAAATATCGTGGCGACTCTGGGCTTCTGATTAAAATTTAAAAAGGTAAGTAAGTGAAAAGATCGCAGGTAAGTTTCTGGCAGTATTTCTATTTATTTATTTCGGTTAAGTTTCTTTCTCACCAAAATATTATTATTAAAATCAATCCCTACTGCATACATACATTGTTTTCATGGAATACATAGTACAACCTAACCTACTCCACAAACACAATTAACCTCACTATAAATTAATTTACAATTTTTCGTCACTATTTTTCTGTTTACCACACCTCATTACATAATTTAGCCAAGTCATTACCATAAACTAAAATAATAATTAAATGTTCATTCACTGTTTGTCTAACCACCACCATCGTAAACTAGTTTTACTTTCACATAACAATTTTCATCTTTACTTACTCTCATTACATTATTATTATTTATATAATAACCCGTTAACTCTGTGTCATTCGTTACACCATAATAATCTATAGGATTATTCCTTCTTATTATTTCATAAACCTTGTCAACATTAGTTATTTTTGTCCAGTCTCCCTTAATATTATTCGTTATCCCCAGGTAATTTATATCATCATACTCGTCTACTATGTCCATCACCTCACAAGGTAAGTGATCATCATCCACAGTGGTATCATCAAAATAATCATCAATATCTATTTCACAAGGTGTCTTTCATATCATCTATTTTTTTCAAATTTTAACCTCTCTTAACTCCTTATAGCTTCTACTTAACGTAAACATCTCTATCATTTTCTCTCTCTCAAAATACCTCTCATCATTACACCATCTCACCTTTTCTCTCTCCATCCACACAAAAGGCAACACAACGTTATCACGACACTTCCTGGCTTTCCCAGGGAATTCATGATACACAAAAGGGGACCTACTTACAGACACCTCGTCTCTATAACCACGGGAGGAAACTCTGTCCTCATAAAACATTTGTGAAAACTCTGTTTCACAATATACTCGGGGAAAATCTGCCTTTCGCCCACCTAACCTCTCATCACACTTTCTCTCAATCTTTTCAGCACTCGCTAACACTTTGTTACTAAACTCTACTTCAACAGAAACTTCATCACCACTATTTGTTTTCACTGTCTCACTCTTAAGTAGCTCCTTTTCCACTATCTTATCACTATTACTTATTAATTCCTCTTTATAACTATTACTTACCTTGTTAATTATTTTTTCACTATTTTTCGTCATTTTATTATCATTATTCTCTTTTAATTTATCTATCTCTAGTTTCCACTTTTCATTTCGTTCTTTCATATCACTGCTTAATTTATCCAATTTATTATTCATACTATCAAATTTACTATTTTGTTCCTCAAATTTATGTTCATATCCCTTCTTAGTTCATTAAAATTTCTATCTTGTTTTTCTAAACTATTATACATCATATTATACAACCGTTTTAACATATCGTCGTCATCGGATTTCTTATTTTGATTAACTCAAATAGGTGTTGAATGAATTTCAACTTCATTCATTATTTTTGATTCGTCAAAATTACTCTCACTTGTTATCATTTCATTTGTTTGAATTCCTGAGTCGCTTCTATTAATCGACTCAGTTGATATACTTTCTTTACTTTCAAACATCGATTTATTTTCGGCTTCATCGCAGACAATTACGTCAGTCTCATTTATTTTATTCTCCATATTTTATGGAATTTTCGTATACTAACAAAAACTCACACTTACTATTATTTTACCACTCACTTAACCTAACATCATTTTCTGTACGTACTTTATACGTATTACAGCTTAACCTCTAAATCACTTTATATTTACGAGTAGACGTGGTCTGTACAAAATTTAAATTTGTACAAACTGTCCCTGTTCGGGCGCCATTGAGAAGCTATTGTTTTCTTCAAATAATAAAAATTAATAAAAATACAAAACTTTTCCACACTTTCTTACCTTGTCGGATTCCAGGGTCTTCACGTGAACCCGTAACCTATAAGTGACTTAGGGTTTTATGTTAGCAAGAAACTCGACTCGCATTATTTATTAACTAACAACTTTTATTTACCATTTTGTTTATCATTCTCTCTTTTTTCTATTTTATAAAATACTAGTATGATTTCTCTTTCATATAACCTTCCGAATTTAAACAGATTTGAACATTGAAACATAACTACGACCGACAAAATTTAGCATTCATTTTTCTTTAAATTTATTAATTACAATTAAATACAACTGATTAATTAAACTACAAGTTACTAATTACTTAGATTATGTAAAGACAACCCAGTATTTGCGCATACACTCATTCACGCTTGTTACCCCATTTATTTTTGTTTTATTTAGCACCTTTATTAACTTTTCATGACTATTGGTTTAAAATTTCAGGTACTTCTCTGGTTATGTCCCTCCAGACCACGTGTTGCCAGCAGTATATTTTTGTTCGTCCAAATTAAGTTTTCACTGTTAAATTGTTCACTGCATTTCTGTTTGATGTTACACTGTCCTCATACGGCTTTATATGACTCTGTTTTATAATTTAATCACATTTTAATACTTTGGTTAAAATGTTACGGCTCGCGAGCTTGTACACTGAATCGGTTATTTTATTTACACTTTCCTGTTGGTCGGTCTACATTGTTTTAATTTAGTCGACCTGTGCGCCGACACAACTGCGCGGTTGAGGTGTTATTAGCCAACTGCTTTTGACTTAAATTCACATTTTTTATGAGCGGGCGAGACGAAAACGGTGCTCAGCCGGCGGGCGCGCACAACTGTTCGCGTCCGTTGTCGTGAGATGTTATTTGCCGACTGTCTTTGTTCTCTGCGCACTGTATGTGTGTGCATTTGCTTGCCTACCCGCCAGGTGTTAGGCGCTGCAGTTAGCTCGCACTTTGTGCTTCTTTGTTCCCATCACTAGGCGAGAAGGAATTTATACAGACGTGACATCCGTGTGAACGTTGGCCGACATGCGAGCGCATATGCGTGAATACGCACCCTTGCTGATAACTCTTACATTCCTGTACCATTTTGTACCTCACACGGAGCTATAGTCAGCGACCCATTATTACACTTTGGTTAAATAAAATGAAAAAGTTTTATATTGCAAACCCTCATTTGTTTGTACCGTTACAATACCCCCCCAATGAGAGATTTTCTGCCGAAACAGAAAAACTCTCATTGCTAAAACCTAAGAGGACCAGCGAGGATATGGCGCCAACAACCCCCCTTAAATCCTTATTACAATCATGGGTAACTTACCCCCCTAGTCTGGTGACTGCGGCGGCACCTGAATGACATTACTGGACTTCTCTGTTCCGAGATCCCAACACCATAAAATCAGACAGGCACTCACCACAGTATCACCTAACCTTGTACCATTCCAGTAAAATTCAACAACTGGCCTTATACCCAACCAGATCCTCAACCGATATATCTCCCCTTATAAATACTGGATTGCCTTTAGCAATGTACTGGGTGCGTACATATGTGCCTTACTATCTTAAACATAATATATCTTAACTCAACTAAACAGTTCTTACTTTACAAGACCCTAACCTAAAAATAAGATCATCACTTTCAAATCAAAAAATAAACTATTTAAATTTCATTCATTTATCAAAATAACTCTAAGTCCATTACCAAAACTCATATTTTAATGTAATCTGCATCATCTCTTTCAATTAATTATTTAACTGTATTTTTCAAAACAGTCACTTAATTCTAACTTCATTTTGCATTTATTTACTTCATCCTTTCTCCCATGACCTCTACCTTACTTTCAAATTTACCTTCAAAATTCAAAATCTTTCAAATGAATTTAATTTTCCTTATAAATCTTCATAATCATATGCTGACAATTATTATAAAATATAACAACCTTATTACTATCATAAAATCAATCATAACTATAACTTGGTTACAAGAATATAATACACACAAAACATCATGAATCAGTTGATACCTTACCAAGATAGCATAGTCTCCTATAGGGAATATGAAAACAGAATACAATCTTTACTTCAAAATTTAAAATTAAAACAAATTTTTTTTTTTATACGAATTTAATTTCCACAAATATATATAATATATATTTTGACAATTAATAAAAGAAACAAACTTATTACTACCATCAATTTAACTACTATAAATTGATTACAACAAAAAAAACATACTATACACATAACACCAGTCATCAGCTGATGTCTTATTACTAGGTGAATGACCTTGCTCTAAGTACATCGAGTGCCAGTAACACAAACACACAGAATTATCCAATTTAATAAGCCATCACATGTTCTAGTTAAATATAAAATTATTACAACATTGAGTCTAGTATTGAAAATCATTAATTCTCCTAATAGAATGTTCATCAATAATCATTGAATTACAAAGCACCTAGTAACCATTACAATAACAGTCAGTCACAACAATAAACCTCCTTAATCAGAGCCAAGTAAACTTCATTGCACCGTGATTACTGTGTAGTATTATTTTAACTGAATTTTCAGTTACCTCTAGGGTTGCCAGATTTCAGAGATGAGAAATAGGAACACTGCCAGATTTCAGAGATGAGAAATAGGAACAAATAGGAACACATGTATCGACAATCGACATTGAATTTATTGATTTTATTTACAGCACATTTTATGGAAATATACTATACTCAACACAATTAACATGAGTACTTTTCACTTGAGCATGCAATTCTCAACACTTTTTCATTAGAAAGTACATTCTTATAGAAATCACTGCAACTTTCATCATAATTGAAGTAAGTATACAACTCATTTTTTATTAGATCAACTGAACATCTGTTTCGCTCATCCCTCCATTTAATGTTCATAATGGAGAAAACTCTCTCTGTAAATGCATTTGATGGAAATATACTCAAAACAAATTTAACTAAAACTAAAACATTGCACAGATTTGATGCACCAATCAGTTCAATAATGTACAACCATCTCTGTGGTATTGTCATAGTAGTTAATTTTGCTTTCAACTGTTCATTTCCTTCCCCACAAAACAAATCAGAAACCCTAGTGATCTCTGAATACATACTATCTACACTAAAGTGATTAACAATACAAAGTGACTCTGCTAATTTTAAAATATTTTGAAACTCGGGTTTTTTTTCAAGTGATATGCAGTCCATTAAGGACAAAATGTTGCCATCACCAAAATCAAACCACTTATTTAAATATTTCAGACACACTTCATATATATATCTACATTCTCCCAATTCTCTTTCCTTTTCACCTGGGAAAAGGTCCTCCAATTTATCTAACAACTGTTGCACCTTATAACCAAAAAACAGATCATTTATCCTATGCTCTCTGTTTTTATTTTCTCCATCACACAAAATACTTCACAAATTGTCAGTTCGTTTTTTTCTAAGTTGAGTACACCCGTGGAAAAAATTTCAGTTAAATGCAGAGAAAACTGGAGATATAATTCCACTATTATAATTTGTTTTTCTGAACCAGAGTCACCCATCAAGTTCTTTTTAATGAAGTTGGGGCAATCATCTATACTAGCAAAGTACGATATAATTGCAGGAAGATTTTTCAGCAATCTTTCTATGGTAGGCTTTAGGCTTAACCACCTTGTAGGTACATGTCTTAACAAACTACTGTATTCCATATCAACAAATAGAAAGAAATCTTTCAATTGAGATACTCTTTTAGCTGAATTTGAGAAATAATTGAAAGTCTTAATTACTAACATTTCAATATCTATGGACATAGCATTCATACCAGATTTACAGCAATTATGGACTATATGTGCACAGCAGTTTGATTTTATTATACCAGGATTTTCCTTTTTTAAGTGAACATAAACAGAGTTTTTCTTCCCAAAGTTTGCATTCGTATTGTCCACAGTAAAGCTTGAAACCTGGGACAAATTCAATTCGTGTTTTGGGATCCTGTCCAAGATTTGCTCAGACATTGCAGATGCAGATTCACGAGAGTCCTCATAAAAATCGAGAATTCTGTGGCACACACCTGCTTGCACATCAAAGTACCTTACACAAATAGGATAACACTTTTGATTTCCTTTGTTGGAAGCATCAAACCCCACACCAAAAAACTTGTTATCCTTTAACGTTTGAGTTAAATTATTCACGCTATTTGGCCCTAAAACACCCGTAACTAATGCCTCACATTTTGTTTTACCACATGTAATTTTATTTGCAATTGTCGAATCTGCGAATAACTGAGATGATATTTTCACATTGCAGTCAGTGCTGGCGTAGCTAAGGTGATGTTTAATCGTGTGATACACAAATGTAAGCTCAGAAGCAGTTATCTGAAACGAATAAAAGCACCTTAATAGTGCCTTTTCTTAAAAAAATCCTAAATAAACCTATTATTATCTTGAAAATTCTAAATGTTAAAATTGTCATGCACTTACATACCTTGTCTGATTCAACGGAGTCCACCTTGTAGAAACTTTTCATCAGCGTAGTTTGTACTGATGTTAAGGTTAAGCGTCTTTGTTTATGGCTTGCACTGTTAAAATGATGCCTAACATCGGTTACGCCACCGTGTGAAATGGAAAATCCCTCTCCAGCTTTTCCAACGCATAAAGTACACTTTGCTTTATATGCATTTCCTGAAACTGGCCGCAGTTCTGGAAAATCTTTTTCCCAAACCGGGCGATACACTTGCAGTCTTCTCTTCTGGTTTGTGCTGGTTTCAATACCTAGTTTTATTTTCGTGGGGTTTGTCTCACTCCCATCCATTTTGAACACACTACTAATACAAAAAGAATCACTTTCAAAACGTAAAATACACCCTGAACCGTCAGGCTGAACGATGGTTTGCGATAAAGTGAAAGAGTTGAGTAATGAATGAGTTGGTCACGCACGCGCTCCAAGCCTCCAACGAACGAGTGAAGCCACGTGCCTCGCTCAGCGGCATGCAACGCAGTTCTGATCTGATGTCACATCCATCTCACTTAACTGCCATCATAATAATCACATGCTCCGATGCTCGCCCTAGCGTGAACAACAAAAACTGCATCAACGTATAATTTGCCACTAGATTCAAAAATACAAGTCATTATGCTTCATGTTCAAAATCGGAACATTTGGCGTACGGTTAAAGATTCGCACCGTACGCGGAACAAAACGGGAAAATTCCGTATTGTTCCGGCTAAAACCGTACGTCTGGCAACCCTAGTTACCTCTCCTTCTACATCAACATTTTTTTATATTCCCCCCTTTAACCCAGGTACAATTAGGTAAACCACCTGCCGGTCGGTCTAGGTATTTACCTGGTTGCATAAACACTCTATTGTTTATGCCCCTGGCTTGTAACGGCCAGCTCCTTTTCCACACACTCTATTATTTCCTGATGGTGGACTGTAGCGCCCATTTGCATCCACAAGAACTGAAGTTTAATTAGGGTGTAGACGCTGCCTACACCGTTCTTGTTTCAGTGTTATAAAAAATTCAGCATTACTGATGTCCGAGGACACCAGTAATCCTACTAAATATTACTTATAAGCCCTTAACACGGCACTACCACCCCCTTCGGTGATAGCCGCTGTTCCATAGCTGTGGTGATTCCCCTAATTTACTCCCCGTTTGATTTCTAAATTCACCAATTTTGAAAATAATAACAAGTATGGCTAGGATACAATCTGCCTAACCACACCTGCTATCAATAATCCAAATCCACAGTCAGGGTTCGGTGACGCCGTGACCGCCCGAAAATGGGGAATCACAAGTAAAATACACGTCATCAATTCACAATACATGTTTAAGATTAAATCACACTAACATAATACAACATAAACATTCATAACGAACAAAAACCTCATTCAATTAAAATAAACATTCATTTATATCTGAATCAAATTTACAAACATTCCAAATTTAATTTTAATTGAACCTTTTATTCATCAACCTTTAATTATGTATCATTTATTGTACCATTAAATTCTCCACAAATTCAAATTTATTATCAACATTCATTTTACATAAGAGACTCTTTTACTTTACTTCAAAGTCATTATCAAATTCATACTTACATATGGTTAATCACTCCATCAATGAACACATCATCACTTGTCATAAACTCAAACTATAAACCATTCTCACCACAAATATAATGTACAAAACCATATGTACCTTCTGAAACATTATAACAACCATATGACTCAATAACTAAACACATTCTACCTTCACTAATTTACTATTTATTCTCAAGTTCAAATCTTATAAAAATCATTTAAATGCATTATCAAAATTTCTCTATACAAAATTCCTTAATCAATTAATTCATCTGAAATTATTTAATTCCATCAATTTTTTAAAACATTAAGTTGTTAATTACAATATTCCAAAACAGTTACAATTCATTTACTTGCATTATAAACTTCATAATTACTCTCGTTATTTGTTTAGTCTAATAAAATTGTAACGGGGCAAAAGGAGGGGCTTTTTATTTTATTAAATTTGGGTTTTTATTTTATTAAAATATTTTAAATTCATTTTTCATCTGTGGGGACCGCCACGTGTTAAATAAAGCGTAGCAAACAAAGGAACTATGAGTGGTGGCAGTACAATGGAATGTGCGGGTCACACACACAGCGTCGTAATTCTCAGAACGGCAAAACAGTGTAATGCGCCCAAACGCACTAACATCGGCAGAGCGCCTAACCCACGCTAAGCGAAAGGCGCACAAGATGGCTTGGAGAAGAATTTTGTCCTACACGTGGTCTCAAAACGACGGAAATGAAATTAAGTCCTGCCCACATTTGTGACGTCGACCAGTGAACACTAAATATCGTCAACGTCCAACACACGAAAATCCCATGTGTCATGTGTGCAGCTATCAAGACTTTGAGAACGAAGGCTGTGTACAATGACGAAATTCGTTCTCAGGCAAGGCAGTGATGTCCGGCCTCATGTAAAGTCAGTCGAGATACGGTAGCGGCGTCGGCCGGACGCTCGCTTCGACTCAGTGGTCCCAAATAAATTATTTAAAAATGTAAAAATTAATAAACCGGTAACAACAAGTAAACGTATATCAGAATGGAGTTAGTGAAGTGAAGAAAATGAAAGCGTAAAACCAAAACTTTTGGACAAACATTCAGTGTTACACAACGATGGATAAGTAAACAAACAATCTTAACATTTTATAATTTCATGAAAGTGTAATAATAAAGAGCTCGAAATAAATGGGGTTTTAAAGAATGAATGCGAGAGTGTAGCAAACTGGGTTAGCCTTAACTTTGGTAAAACTAAATATTGAAATAGATATAAGATATGAAATAAATGTTTTGTGTTATTCCTATTTACAAAAGACAGTCAGATTTGAGTTAAAGATGGATAGTCACTAAAATATGGAGTAAGAATTTTATTCAGACGAATAACTAATAATAGAGAAATTAAAAAGTCTTGTTTTATATAACCATGTGTTAGCGTAGTTATTTCGTCATTACCACTTCCTAATTTTCTGTGCTACAAGATTCGTCTAACGTTCCCGGATTTCTTCTGAATTATTATTGGGGGGTAGTCAGATTGCAAAATTGTCCCATATTTTTTTATTAAGGTAAAGTGTAAAGGTTTCGATATATAACCAAAAATATCGTGGCGACTCTGGGCTTCTGATTAAAATTTAAAAAGGTAAGTAAGTGAAAAGATCGCAGGTAAGTTTCTGGCAGTATTTCTATTTATTTATTTCGGTTAAGTTTCTTTCTCACCAAAATATTATTATTAAAATCAATCCCTACTGCATACATACATTGTTTTCATGGAATACATAGTACAACCTAACCTACTCCACAAACACAATTAACCTCACTATAAATTAATTTACAATTTTTCGTCACTATTTTTCTGTTTACCACACCTCATTACATAATTTAGCCAAGTCATTACCATAAACTAAAATAATAATTAAATGTTCATTCACTGTTTGTCTAACCACCACCATCGTAAACTAGTTTTACTTTCACATAACAATTTTCATCTTTACTTACTCTCATTACATTATTATTATTTATATAATAACCCGTTAACTCTGTGTCATTCGTTACACCATAATAATCTATAGGATTATTCCTTCTTATTATTTCATAAACCTTGTCAACATTAGTTATTTTTGTCCAGTCTCCCTTAATATTATTCGTTATCCCCAGGTAATTTATATCATCATACTCGTCTACTATGTCCATCACCTCACAAGGTAAGTGATCATCATCCACAGTGGTATCATCAAAATAATCATCAATATCTATTTCACAAGGTGTCTTTCATATCATCTATTTTTTTCAAATTTTAACCTCTCTCTTAACTCCTTATAGCTTCTACTTAACGTAAACATCTCTATCATTTTCTCTCTCTCAAAATACTTCTCATCATTACACCATCTCACCTTTTCTCTCTCCATCCACACAAAAGGCAACACAACGTTATCACGACACTTCCTGGCTTTCCCAGGGAATTCATGATACACAAAAGGGGACCTACTTACAGACACCTCGTCTCTATAACCACGGGAGGAAACTCTGTCCTCATAAAACATTTGTGAAAACTCTGTTTCACAATATACTCGGGGAAAATCTGCCTTTCGCCCACCTAACCTCTCATCACACTTTCTCTCAATCTTTTCAGCACTCGCTAACACTTTGTTACTAAACTCTACTTCAACAGAAACTTCATCACCACTATTTGTTTTCACTGTCTCACTCTTAAGTAGCTCGTTTTCCACTATCTTATCACTATTACTTATTAATTCCTCTTTATAACTATTACTTACCTTGTTAATTATTTTTTCACTATTTTTCGTCATTTTATTATCATTATTCTCTTTTAATTTATCTATCTCTAGTTTCCACTTTTCATTTCGTTCTTTCATATCACTGCTTAATTTATCCAATTTATTATTCATACTATCAAATTTACTATTTTGTTCCTCAAATTTATGTTCATATCCCTTCTTAGTTCATTAAAATTTCTATCTTGTTTTTCTAAACTATTATACATCATATTATACAACCGTTTTAACATATCGTCGTCATCGGATTTCTTATTTTGATTAACTCAAATAGGTGTTGAATGAATTTCAACTTCATTCATTATTTTTGATTCGTCAAAATTACTCTCACTTGTTATCATTTCATTTGTTTGAATTCCTGAGTCGCTTCTATTAATCGACTCAGTTGATATACTTTCTTTACTTTCAAACATCGATTTATTTTCGGCTTCATCGCAGACAATTACGTCAGTCTCATTTATTTTATTCTCCATATTTTATGGAATTTTCGTATACTAACAAAAACTCACACTTACTATTATTTTACCACTCACTTAACCTAACATCATTTTCTGTACGTACTTTATACGTATTACAGCTTAACCTCTAAATCACTTTATATTTACGAGTAGACGTGGTCTGTACAAAATTTAAATTTGTACAAACTGTCCCTGTTCGGGCGCCACTGAGAAGCTATTGTTTTCTTCAAATAATAAAAATTAATAAAAATACAAAACTTTTCCACACTTTCTTACCTTGTCGGATTCCAGGGTCTTCACGTGAACCCGTAACCTATAAGTGACTTAGGGTTTTATGTTAGCAAGAAACTCGACTCGCATTATTTATTAACTAACAACTTTTATTTACCATTTTGTTTATCATTCTCTCTTTTTTCTATTTTATAAAATACTAGTATGATTTCTCTTTTATATAACCTTCCGAATTTAAACAGATTTGAACATTGAAACATAACTACGACCGACAAAATTTAGCATTCATTTTTCTTTAAATTTATTAATTACAATTAAATACAACTGATTAATTAAACTACAAGTTACAAATTACTTAGATTATGTAAAGACAACCCAGTATTTGCGCATACACTCATTCACGCTTGTTACCCCATTTATTTTTGTTTTATTTAGCACCTTTATTAACTTTTCATGACTATTGGTTTAAAATTTCAGGTACTTCTCTGGTTATGTCCCTCCAGACCACGTGTTGCCAGCAGTATATTTTTGTTCGTCCAAATTAAGTTTTCACTGTTAAATTGTTCACTGCATTTCTGTTTGATGTTACACTGTCCTCATACGGCTTTATATGACTCTGTTTTATAATTTAATCACATTTTAATACTTTGGTTAAAATGTTACGGCTCGCGAGCTTGTACACTGAATCGGTTATTTTATTTACACTTTCCTGTTGGTCGGTCTACATTGTTTTAATTTAGTCGACCTGTGCGCCGACACAACTGCGCGGTTGAGGTGTTATTAGCCAACTGCTTTTGACTTAAATTCACATTTTTTATGAGCGGGCGAGACGAAAACTGTGCTCAGCCGGCGGACGCGAACAAGCGGGCGAGACGAAAACTGTGCTCAGCCGGCGGGCGCGCACAACTGTTCGCGTCCGTTGTCGTGAGATGTTATTTGCCGACTGTCTTTGTTCTCTGCGCACTGTATGTGTGTGCGTTTGGTTGCCTACCCGCCAGGTGTTAGGCGCTGCAGTTAGCTCGCACTTTGTGCTTCTTTGTTCCCATCACTAGGCGAGAAGGAATTTATACAGACGTGACATCCGTGTGAACGTTGGCCGACATGCGCGCGCATACGCGTGAATACGCACCCTTGCTGATAACTCTTACATTCCTGTACCATTTTGTACCTCACACGGAGCTATACTCGGCGACCCATTATTACACTTTGGTTAAATAAAATGAAAAAGTTTTATATTGCAAACCCTCATTTGTTTGTACCATTACAACATGATGTCGAAACGAAAGCCCAATCGTCCCAATGGATGCTTCCTGAAGAGCCAAGACCAAGAAAAGTTCGTCAAGTTTGATCAAATCTGAAGGTTCTATTCACTGTTTTCTTTCATTTCAACTGCATCGTGTACCATGAGTTCTTGCCACCAGGTTGTACAGTCAATAAGAAGTACTACCTGAAAATTCTACACCATTTGTGAAGCAATACAAAGAAAACGCCCAGATTTGTGGCGAAACAACTCATAGCAATTGCACCACAATATTACACCTGCTCACAATTCACTGCTTGTTCGTGAATTTTTGGCCAAAACTAACACCATTATGATGCCTCAGCCTCCGTATTCGCCGGACATGGCCCCTTGCAACTTCTTCCTATTCCTGAAGATGAAAATTGCGCCATACCAAAAATTACATTCCAGAAGTGCTTTGAAGATTGAAAAAAGCGCTAGCACAAGTGTATTATATCTGATGGGGACTATTTTGAAGAGGACAAAATTAATATTGATGCATAAAGACTTTTTGAGAAAAACGAAAATGCTGCGTATTTATGGATCAAACTCGAATCTTACAGTTTCTTATACAGCTACTGATCATTTTTCCATATTACCAATGGTATGTTAAACAGAAAAAGCTATTATTTGTTATTCACATTTTATAATAAAGAATACTTATTTATAAACAATGTGTGTTAATCTTTTAACTGTATGAAATGTCTTTCCCATGCCATCAAACTACAACAGTTACAACAACAAAATTATGTCTACTATAAACATTTGTTTCTATAAAGTTTTCTTAACACTTTTAAAATTATTACAGACATGCTAGTATTAATCCAGTAGATAACTTGGAGGAAAGGTGATGTTTTCTTAATCTGTCTGTGTTTACAAAAGACAGAATTGGAACCAGGATTGCACTTATAAATGGACAGAATGGATATTTGCCTACAACAAGGGACATAATAGAATGGAAGAGATCAATAAAACTGTACCCTACACTTCAATAATGAGAATTAATATTGTACTGTTATTAAGAAATTATGAATTGAATAACATTTTACAAAAATTAACTGTGAAATTTCTTGAGTTTTTGAGTATTTTAAAATTTTCCTCAAAAATTCTACCCATGTATTGTGAGGTAAGATAGGTAAGATGTGTGATGGGACTACCATTTCAAGTGCCATTAGACACGCAGATGACATTGTAATCCTTGCACAAAACACAGAAAGTGTACAGCTGTTTCTAAGCAAAATTAATACATTTGGTGAAAAGATAGGTCTTAGCATAAACCTTAGCAAATTAAAATTAATAATCTTCAGTAGGACAAAAAATGGAGTAAGTACAGTAGAGTCTCGTTAGTTCGAGATTCCGTATAGTTTGCGGTACCCCACTAGAAAAATAATATGTACCAAGAAAAACATCATCAACCCAAAAACAAAAAAACTCTTGATTCCTTTTTTTAAAAAGTAAGTTTCATGCAAAGTATTTTGTTTTAAAATATACATACAGTACAATTTTTAATATTACTGTATGTCATTTTAAATTTTAATGTGTCCATTTAATAAATAAATTTGTGAGTGTTAATGAAAAACTTTTTGAATTTTTATTTAATCCTCTTGAATATAACCTAATTAAATGAATGATGACTCATCGTCGATCTTTCCGTTTCTTTTCGCTTGCGAATGTTCTAGAAACCCCGTGCAAATTAGTAAACAAAAACCCACATACACAGCACACCAGTTTACAGATTTTGTATACACTTCTTTTAGATAAATTTCCAGCATACACTTTACATTATCATACAGGGACGCTCCATAGTAGAAAGCAAAGTACACTAGTGCTACGTCAGTTGTAGCTTAGGTGCTCAGTGCGCTGGCAGAGCGTGGCAGATCCGCTAACGGCAGATAATACTGGGATTCTGTGTAGTTCAAGGTTGGTTTGGTCCCAATTACCTCAAACTATCAAGATTGTACTGTACTTCAAAGCTCAAACACAAACAAATCCAACAAGTAACCAAAACTGAATACCCTGGCTGATGGGATTGCATACAACCTTGATCCTTATCTGGAAATTAGGACCTGTATTGAAATAGAAGGAGCCACGAGAGAATGAAGTCACTGCTCAGCAACGATGCTCTAACTCTAAAACTCAAGCATCATACAGTAAGGTGTTTTGTATGATCTATACCTCTGTGTGGCACTGAAACTGGGAATCAAACATGCAACAGTTAAACAGCTGAATCCTTTGGAATTTGACTGATAGAAGACTCTTGAAAATCTCATGGGTCCAATATGTCACCAATGAACAGGTAATAAGAAGATTAAATTGTGAAAGGGAACTAATGGCAACCGTTAAATACATGAAAACTGCTTATTTAGGATATTTACTGTATGATGAGAAATACAAGGTCTTACAACTTATTCTGAAGGGCAAAATTCTTGGACAAAGGAGTAGAGGGTGAAGACAAATGGCCTGTCCTGACAACATCAAAGAGTGGACTGGAACAAGAAGTACTGAACAGTTAGTTCTGTAGGTTAGCAAGCTGTACCTGTTGTGATCAACATTCAGGGGAGAAGGCAAGGCACACTGAAGAAGAAGAATATGAATTTGAGGTTTCTATGTAACGTGAATGCAATATCTCAACAGTGAAAACATTAATACTCACCTCCATTGCATTCTGCTGCATTCACTACTGTACACATTAAGTAATACCCCACCCTTTCATCTGAACTGACTTACCATACGTTGATTAACAGAAAACTTTTGAATGCATTACCATGAAATGGTAAAATGAATATTACCATGAAATATTATAACTCTTGGAATAGGTCTAATTGGAAAAGATGACCACACAATTCAGGTCTATATTGGAACAGAAGGAAACCGTTGGAACAGATAACTAAAATACCAAGTATCTAAATTTACAACAAAGAGTAGTACATCAGTATTAAAGATGACACATCCGAACTTTAAACTTTAAAGTGCAAAGCAAAGGTTGGTTAGAAGCAAATGGACAAAGAAAATAACACTCAATGCAGTTATTAACACTACTTATTTCTAAAAGAAAGATCTCTCATTTAAGACAATTATGATGTGCTACATTAGGACTGTTCAACATGGTAGGACCCCTCATGAGGTGTTTTTGTGTGGCCCTCAATACGAATGATACCAAAAATAAAAAAGTACTGTATTGTATAAAGCTGTATTTAATCTAATAATCTTACCATTTATTTGTACAGAAAATGTCTTTGTTTCTTCATTAGGGGCGAACTATTTCATTTTAACTCATACATCTGTGACTTACTAAATGTGTTAAATTAGATGAAGTTATTTGCTCTTAAACTTTACATGTTTACGAATGCTAACATTTTAAGAGCGCTAGTGGATATGCATATATGTGTTTATTCTCTGCGGTGTTTATATAACCCATAATCCATAAGAAGATATCAAAGGCTGATATAAATTATTCTGACATGTATGCTATTTGGTGGATTGTTAATGAATTCTCCAAAAACATGAACATCCTACTTTACAATCATTACTACCTATACTTCAGGACTTAAAATTTTCAATGTTTCAATGGCAGTAAATGGGTGCTTCAAAAAATTATTAAATATTCACGTTTCAAATGGGAAAAGTCAAGATAACAGAAAAATACTAACTTGACAGCCCAAAAATTTGCAAGTTTAAATTAAAATATTTGAGAGCAATTAAGCATTTTTGTGAAGAAGTTCAACTGATTATTTATATGAATGAAACATACATCCATGCATCTCATAGGACAATGTGCTATCACATTTCATGCTGATTATGAAAAAGGCTACATAGAAATCCAGTGTTAACCTTAAAATCGGGCTCAAATCATGTGATTTTCAGAAGAAAAGAAATCAAATAATTACGAAAAACTCATTCCAAATTTACCAGAAAAAACAGTATTAGTAAATGACAACTGTCTTACCACAACAGGATACTGAACACAGCGCCATCCTCAAATAGCAGAAAAATTGGAACTGATACAGTGTATTTCTCAAAGACAATTGCCATTTAAGGAGAGTCCCTACTGAAAATGGCCAAAAATTGATAAAAAATGCAAAATTTTTGTTGTCCCAAATTGTTCTATGTTTAGTTTCTTTATATAAAAAACACACTAAAACATTTTTCCGAAATATTTTGTAGGCAAAAACAAATTGTTTGAGAAAACCTAGCACGTAAGCGATTTACGTTTCATTTAGGTATTACATTATAACAAAACACTATTATTTATACTGTATAATATAATTTTACACATATATATTACATTAGTACTAATTTGGAAATAAATGTTGGAAGTATAAAGCATCAGCTATTTTATTTACAAAGAAAAAATCAGACTTGTAAAACAGCTGATTGATGTATTGTTGATAACTTGCAATGTTTTGTTTCCTGCTGTGTTGAGCTTTGTGGATGTGATTTGGAACAGTTTTGTGTTTGTATTGTTATTATTTTCCAATAATAAATATAGGAAGGAAGAAGAAAAGTTTACTGAACATTAGTAAAAGAAATCAACAACTGATCGTCAATGTAAAAAAGTGAAATGTGGACTACAGAGACATGATCGATAAGAATATTGATATGTTTCTATATATTATTAAAAATGTAAAATAAAATATTTTATTGTTTATTGTATTATAATTTATTATTTTAATACCCACACAGTAATAAAAAACCATATAAAGCCTTTGTACTCCATAAATATTTAATTTTCCAACAGAAAGGAATATTTTTAGAAAATCCGCGTTTCCCGCAAATTCAATTTTTCATGTTTTTATACATATATTTTGATATATCTAAAAAACTATCTTACTTACTGCTGTGAAATTTTGCACAGGTCTTTCAGATATAATTACCTACAAAACACGTATTTTTATTTAATTTGGGCCTATAGTTCCTTGGTAATAAATTTTTATTTTTAAATGTAAAATTTAAAAAATTTATTTTTACTATTTTCCTCCCCCAAAAAATTATTTTTAATTACATCCTAATAACAATCAGTGTTTTTTTAGATAATTTTATCCCCTTCAAAACGACACCTCCCAAAATGTCGTAGGACTTCTAGTTTTTCTGGAATATCAATTTGAAAAATATTCCAAAAACGTTGCTAAGAAACGTTAAAAAATTCAATTTTTGGTACTAAAATAATTTGTTTTCCAGTTACAAAATTTTACCTTTATTTAGTGCAACAATAAATAATAAAAAAATCTGAATAAATTAAAAAGTTACAAAATAAACATTTTTGCCATTTTCAGTAGGGACTTAATAAAAAAATATGTATAAAACAGAATTATATGGCATAATAAAAAAAATCATAAATCAGATTGTAATTTTTGTAATTTATACCAATAGATACACTACTACACCAATATGACTACACAGTAGTTCAGTTTTCATCTTATCACCTATCTAAGATGATGTGAGCCAATTTAAACATTATGTAAGTAAAAAATATATCTTTTAGTATAAATAGTGTAGTTAATTTAGTTGAAGAGATGCTTGGTAGTGAAGAGGATTGGGCTTCATGAGTGAATCATGTAATAAATGTAGAGAACAATTATTTGCTTATGTAAACTATGATTGACACCTATCATGACAAAATTATAACAGTATCAGAAAATGGTAACAGTACCAGTAGTGACAGTGACAACAGTTACAAAAAAAATAAAATGTAAGCAAAAATACTGACAGTGATATTAGTGGCACTTCAGTGAAGTACAAACCACAACACATTTTTGCATGATTTAAACTGAAACTTTTTTCTCCAGCTCTTTCACTTCTTGAAGACTCTAAATATTTAAAGTTATTTCCCATGTGCATCTACAAATAACTTTCACATTTCTGTTAGCAAAACGATTATAACAAACATTAATTATAGTTATTCATTTTCATCATCATCTTCAACAAAGATTAAACCAAAAATGGTTTCTTCCAGTTCGAAGCATATATGTTAGAGCTGGTCACTCCAATGCTTCTTCAGACAGCCACACCTATCCATCCTTTTGGCTTATAATTCCATAGTTGTTTAGGGATGCGTTATTCATTTTAACAATAAAATTCATATTAAAAGATGAAAATAAAAAAATAATCAAGACAGAATAATGATAAAAATAGATTAATTAAAATGATACAAGTACATGAAGCTGTCAGTCAGTACAAATATGTAATGACATTCTTGTCAGAGCTAATATCTCAATTCCCTTCATTTCTGTTCCACAGTGTATTTCGACTTTACTGTTACCACTACCACTGCCGCTGCTGCTGCTCCTGCTACTATGCTACTACTACTACTACTACTACTACTACTACTACTACCCCCCCCCCACACACACACACACACAAACTTATCAAACATTTTTATGATATAAGGATTATAATACACCCACTAAAATAAGTACTCTCATCCTTCAACTAAAAGTACAACATACCTCAACATAAGCAGCTGGAAAGAGGCCGGTTTGACCCAACTGGTTGACACCTTCCCACCAGCCTTCACCCACATCTTGTCTAGTTACTGTAAGTATTTCGCCTGCTGCAATTGTCAATTCTGCAGATCCAGCTTCACCACTAAAGTCATAGAGTGCTTGAACCTACACAAAGTATTAACAAATTTTTATCTTACTTATATATTTTTTCTATTGCCATCAGAGTGGCCAAAGCATACCACTGTTGTGGCAATCATTACCACAACATTAGCACAGCTGGGCAATAAAATGTTATCAGTTGTATTTTCTCTATACAAGAAAAATACAGCTGGGTTGAAAAATGGCATATATGATAGAAAATCCGTCCAAAGATAATCTGCGTTATTCAGTTTTTGGCCGCTGAGGGGCATCAGCCAATGGAAATTTATACGAGAATGAAAGCTGTATGGTGACTATAATTATTCTCATACAGCAGTGGTTGAATGGTGCAATAAATTTCAACAAGGAAGAGAATCCACTAAAGATTTGACCCGTCCCGGACCTACACATGTTGCAGCATCAGATGAAAATATGAGACAGCTGGAAACTGCCTTACGCACAAATAGGTGCATCAAAGTTAGAGAACTTTCTCAAATGTTGAGCATCAGTGTGGGAACTATTCATTCCATCATTCATAGTCTTGGCTATCACAAAGTTGCTGCTCAGTGGATTGCACGACTGCTTACTGATGAGCAGAAAATTTTGCATCCAGCCTTATCATTTCAGCATTTGATGCGCTATCAACAACAAGATAATGCCTGTCTACACCAAACTGTTGCCGGTGATGAGTCTTGGTGTTATCACTATGAACCAGAATCCAAACATCAGAGTGGAATCATGCACAATCTACAAAGGCGAAAAAATGTCGGTCCCAACCTTCGGCAGGAAAAGTAACGGTGACCGTATTTTTTTGATTATCAGGGTGTGCTGCTCTTACATTTTAAAGAACCTGGTGTCAACATCAATGCTGAGCGATATGCAGACAGCTTAAAACACGTATGGGTCAGCATCAAGAATAAACATCCCGGGAAGCTCACAAATGGTGTCATTCTTCTGCATGATAATGCTCGACCCCATGTAGCCCAGACGATTCAAGATCTGCTTGGTCGTATGAAGTGGGAAGTCTTACAACATCCACCTTACAGTCCCGCCTTGTTACCATGGGATTATCATGTTTTTGGCCATTAAAGAAATCACTAAAAGGACGGCAGTTCAAATCGGACACTAAGGTAGAGTTTGCTGTTAGGGGGGGAGGGAGATGGAGAGGGAGAGGGGGAGAGAGGGAGGGAGAGAGGGAGGGAGGGAGGGAGGGAGGGAGGGAGGGAGAGAGGGAGAGAGAGAGGGAGAGAGGCATCTGTGGTAAGCAAAACACAGATTACTAACAAACCTTGCACGCGAGTTTTGGTAACTATTTGAAAAAATGTTCAGACATTGGATGCACTGGCGCTCATAACAACAATTCTCTTCTCGTATCTCAAAGCGACTCCCACCACATCACCATTCCCCTCTAACCATAAGCGTTTCGCACATTCCCATGCCCTTAACTTTCAATTTTGCTATACCTATGGTTAAAGAAGTTATTACAGTTTTCAAGTAAAAACTTTCTGTAGGTGGTATACACATCATGTTTGTTATCAGTGGCGAAGCGTCAGGTGATACAAGGTCTACGACAGTGTCTCCCCAAATAATTTATTCATATCATAAAATAATTAATTTTTACTTATGCATTAAGTTGGATAAATTACTCAGAAAGGTATAAAACTAATGTACGAAGTTAAATATCATGCGACATGACACGAGTGTGAGCCATGGAACCTTGCTGTGCGATGCAATTGTACGCGGAGTATCAGGGTAGACGTTACTTGAAATGTCTTTTAAACAGGACTGGGAGTGAGGAGGGCTTCGGTGGACGGGAACGAGAGAGGACCTGCGCGCGCAGCATAAAATGCGTCCTGTACATCACGGCAGAAGACACGTCTCCCCTGCACTAAATATCACAGAATTCTTGCCTGGCTGCCTGTGTTTGTTTATTGTGCTCGTGTAGTGAATACACTATTTGTTTTTGTTTAGTTTACAAATTATTTTTAATTTTGTATATAGTTGTGTAGACTAAGAAGTGTGTAATCATTTATTAGTACGCACTAATTATTTAATAACACATATTTTTAGGTGTCGTCATTTAAGTGATTTAAGCATACTGTTTAATTGGTTTAAAGGAGCAAAATGAATACTGGTACACTTAATACCAGTTCTACGGCAGAAGTATTTGATATAAACTCTGACAACTTTGATTCATTAGAATTTTTGTTAAAATACAAAATCAGTACGTTACATTTAGTGCAAAAGTTATTGCTAACGTCAAAAATATCTCGGGCGTCTTTAGATGTGTCGCAGAAGGATGGAAAAGTTATCAGACAATTTCAGAAACTTTGGTATAGTAAATATACGTGGCTCTCTGGTCTCTCTGGTTGTAAGGGAAACAAAATTCTGCACTGCTATTACTGTTTGATGTTTAATGGAGAGGAACCATGGAGCATAGTTGAAGAGGCCACTATACAAAATTTTCAAGTTGAAGCCGCTAAACATGCTGGTAGCAAAACTCGTACGAAAGATTCCGAGATGTTTCACATGCTAGGGCGTAACAGAATTGAAATTGTTTGTCCAAAACACCTAGAATTCAAGTAGTACAGCACAATAAAAATGTGGCACGAAATCGAAGGATAGTAGGCCAGTTGGTAAATGTTGTTTGTTATTTAGGGAGACAAGAGTTAGAAGCAGTCTTAAGGAAAATGAGCAATCTCTCAATAAGGGCAATTATTTAGAAACATTAAATTTACTGCCAACGAAGAGTCTTTCATGAAAGAACATACATAGACTGATTCAAAATTGCAAGGCAATCTGTCGGAAGCTGATTCTATAACTAAAAATAAGAAAAAATGAGACACGGCGTGTAGATCTCATTTACAAGAAAATATCAAACGTTTGTGTAATGCCTGCAGTAATCCGAATTTGTCACCATTACAAAATGTGAATAAAATGTTTTTTTCTGGCAATATTTTCTACTTAAGATTCACAAACGAGACCAATGACAATACGATAGCTTTTTCTTGATATTTAGGCTAAATTATATAACGAAATACGTGTGTTTCAGACAGTCACTTAGCTATTATCTGCTAGAGGAATTATTAACTCTATTTACCATAGTTTTACTGGTTCATTAAGAACGTCACCAATCTTAGTAAGAGGTTGCTTTTGGCTGGTATTTTTATGTCTACCCAAATTATTTTGTCACGCTTCACCACTGTTTGTTATATGCCTAATGTTTTCTAGACATCAAGCAGTCTACAAATTTCTGCCTTACAATTTAATTAATAACTTACAAGTATTACATTTTCAACAACAATATACTTTTTATTTATATTCTATTGTAAATACTGTAGTACAAGTTTTAGAAATACTGATATTGACAGATATAGAAATTACTAAAAATTTTTAATACAAACAGAAATGTAATTTCTGTGGCAAATTACTGCAAAATACTGCCTGTATACATGAAATATTTACATCACTAGTAATATATATTTTAGCAATATTAAATCTTATCAAAATGATCAAAACCAATACATTAAACTTCGACAGTAATAAAACAATTAAAATACAGTATATTGATGTCAAGAAAGTTAATGTAATGGTATAAAACATAATACAGTGGAAAACGTTAACGGTTCCATAAACACAAAAACGGTTAATACAAAATATGGCTCAGGTCCTGATCGTTGCTTCAATTTCGCAATTACAGTTTGTCCAGTTAACATGAAAGTTTTACCTACAAAATATCTGTTAACACAAAAAATTTTGTTATAATAATTTTGTTGCTGGCTATCAATAACTGCGTAATAAATAAATCCATACATGCACACCCCAAAACAGTGCAAGTTAAAAACTGTGAAAGTGATGAGGGTGACGACGAACTTGACACAGAAAATGACAGTGAAAATTTATGAGATCTTAACCGCTACTGACATGCTTGCTGAGCCATGTTCATCGATATTTAGAAGCCAACTTGGAAGGTGAAACCATGATGTTTGACAATATTGATAATTAAAACAATTTGTTGAAAATAAATCAGTGCAAAATTGTGTGCAAAAAAGTAACGGACTATTTAAACAAAAATTGAACACTGTCACTATAGGAACTTTAGATGAAATACTACATTACTGCACAAGAAAACCACAATCGTAAGGCTGAGTACGTGTACACAACACAACAGCTACAGTACGTGTATACTTAAATTTTACAAAAAATTAACCACATTTTTCTCCTAAAATTAACCAGAATTTATTCATGAGGATAAGTTACCTTCTAAACATTTTTTATTGCTTTATTTTACTAAACCATACCGTAAGTAATCTTTACATGATTTGTTCATTTATCTCATTCTGTTTCACGTTTTGTCCATTTAACACGAAATTCTGTTAACACAAAAAAACAGCTGATCCCCGTCATGTCGTGTTACAATGTTTTCCACAGTACCATTATTATTATTATTATTATTATTATTATTATTATTATTATTATTATTATTATTATTATTATTATTATACTAAACAATATTATATTACCGTTTCTTGCATTTATGTACCGGTACACAAAAGTTTCCAAATACAAGTATTTACTTTTGTTCCTTGCTTATACACAAAACTTCATTGCCACTTCTGTTTAACATCATCAGAGCTCTTACAATTAAAATTTTAAAACAAATGTGTTTGATGTAAAATAAATATTTGGGAAAGTTTATTGAAAATAAAAACTTATGTTAAACATGCAAAAAATATCAGTTTATTAAAATATAAACAAACACAAATTAATTCATAACAAAATAATTACCCGATTACTTTAAAATTGTTAACCAAATGTTTGATGATTCATGCTAACAGTTTAATACTAATACACTTGATATAATATATATATATATATATATATATATATATATATATAAACAGACCAATGTAGTATAATATATCTAATTCATGTACAAAATAGCTGATCAACAATAGATTTAGTAATTGTATACACAAATATTAAACAAATTACTTGTAAACAGCTGTGACAATGCTGAACAGAAAATGACCCCACAAAATATACATATTTAAGAAGGAACTCAAATAAATACTTGCAGTTGGAAGCTTTTAAATAAAACAAAAAACATTATACTACAATACCAAACCTATTATTATTATTATTATTACTACTACTATTGCATGTGTGTTATTAGTCATGGATTACTCATGTTCTTTAGATTTAATGCTCATTAGTTTTCATGGTATTTGTAATTTTCTCTACTGTTACCTGCACATAATGGTTATTTACCCACAACCCATCTATTTTTATTTAACACAAGCAATCTCAGTACAATCACAACCTACACAAGCACATTTGCAGCATAACATTTACCCAGCAACTGCTAATGGACAATGGTGACTTCATGGGAAACAAATAATGTACAAACCTGTGCAAGTCAAGAAGAAATAATATATTCAAAAGGTGTAATCATCCAAGTAGGATAAACTGTGCAAACATACTATGCATAATTATCAAATTAAATCATACACACATATTCTCAAGTGCAAACAAATCCCCTTCAATTTTGAACAATAGTATGAAAGCCTAAAGTAAACAATATGCCCTTTCCCAGTGACCATTAACACATAAATACACACAAGGAAAAGTTATAATATTAACAATAATATAGATATGGGTCAGTTTAAGTGCTGAGTATTTGTCATCACATCATCGACAGATCTTGTAGATAGACAGTCAGTAAATTACTTTTTATAATTTCACACTATTTTATAAATTATATGGCGTACTTGGGTTTTCTCTGACTGTCAAAACCTTAACCTTTTGTGTTGTTTTGTTATACGGTTGTATGCATTTAACTTTCAAACCAAAATCTGCTTACTTAAAACCTACTCTAAAGCCTATTCAGTGGATATAAGTGCAAACACACACATTAAAAAATAAAGCAATCAAAAAATACGTTTTTGACAAATCTACAAAAATCTACACTGATATCTGTAGAGAATTTCGTGTAGTTTTCGCATGGTTAAGGAACTCCAAATACTAAAAATACTATTCATATATTTCTAGAAGAAAATACTTCCAACCAAACAAAACATTTCAAAAACAACCAATATGCTATTATGTAAACACAAGAAGCAATTCCATGACCACTTTCAAATATACTGACAAAATAAGTATAGTACCCTAATGAAAACAAATATTTACCCAAAAATTCTGTTTATTTTATTTTATAAATGCCAAAATGTAAATTGTCAATAAACTGTTTATCTTGAAAGGCCCTCCCACTTACCCTACTTTAAACAGGCTGTCAATCACGTCATCATAATTTATTAGCATCAGTATCACAGGCGACAATTTGTGTTTTAAATATTCCATAAACCAGATAATACTTGCCTTGATTAAATATTACAGCAAATATTAATGCTTTTCCTTCAATATGTTCACAAAACGTTTTTGTGTTAACTTACCTTTATGCCCGCCATCTTGCTGTAACTGTTGATTTTAATCAAACTGATGAATTCAAAGCAATGCAATTAGACGACTATCAATTAAAAACAAGATAGTAATGCCAATATTTGACAATTGAAAATAGCACAATGTCTGGATACTTAACGTACACTCGAATGCTTCTCGTGTTATAATGTATTAAATTATTAAGAATTATGCTGCACATAAACCAAAACTTTCACTTGTACATATATATACGCTCAGTATACTTTTTTATGTTAACATTTGTGTATTTTTTTTAATTACCATGCATTTAAATTTCTTGGTAAACACATTATTTGAACATCTAGTTGCTCTGTGCTCTCATAATTTCTGTTTACTTTCTCCGTCATATCTACACCAATATAAATATACTACGATAAAACGTTACATTCTCCTAAAGGGACACTTTATATTTTATTTGAAAAATGTAATTTAGGTGTCAGTGCAATTTTGAACACAACTCGGTCGCGCAAAAAAGACGAATATATTGAACCGTTATCTTAACCTCACTTATCGTTAACGAGTAAATTTATATACAATGAAACTTAGTTACCACAGCCCATCACAATTTAAATTAATAAAAATTGTTCAAGTGATATATTAACCCGGAACTCGTTTAACAATCTTTCCATATGTTTAGAGTCCTTCATAATACTTGCTAACTAGGCCTACTCATTAAAAATTATAAATATACAGACGTTGCTGTTCATAATTATTTATAACAAACCAACGGAAAAAATGATGAAACGCCAGAAACTAAACTATGTAAAATGCGATTTCAAAATAAAACAACATTAAGAAATGAAATTCTTCTCGCTGATACTTGTAAAGATTGATAAAAAGTGAGGACTAAGTGATGATAATACACTTACTTAAGAAACTTTATAAATATTATTATTACAATGCAGTCAATGGCCAGCTCCCATCAATTAAATTTACCATACCTCTACATATTTTCATAGGTTAGATGCTCTACATTTTTGGGGGGAGGGGAATTACCAACAATGTTATTCAAGATTATGTTAACTGTGGTTAATAACAACGGTAACCGTAACAACCACCATCAATAAGATTTAAATTTGTTTTGATTTTATATCTTGGAATTAACAAATCTTGGTTCATATAACTAAATTAAAAACACCATTACACACATTTTAATGGTTTACACAATATTGTAATCATTTCCATGGCTATTTCTAATGGTTTCCTCTAAATCAATTCTTGACAGTTTTTCAGTGACATTTTAGTAGTGTTATAGCATCAACACTTGATCCTTATAGTGGTCCAAATAAAGTTTTTCAGTGATATTTTAGTAGTGTTATAGCACTAACACTTGATCCTTATAGCGGTCCAAATAAAGTTAACATCTTACATCTTAAACATTTGCAGGGTAGTCTATGCATTATCAGCTATCATCACATTAATTTTAAAATAGTTAGATACCTGATATTCCTTCATGCAACTTACTCATCGTCCCCTCTCGTGCAGTATGAGTGTTTGAATTCAGTATTTTTTATGTTTTATGTGTGTGTTTTTATGAACTGACGAGTTCGACCCGAGTGAGCACCTGAAGATGGGACCTTGATCCTGAAACGTGTCGTGCATAGCGACCAAAGTAAGTTGCATGAAGGAATATCAGGTATCTAACTATTTTAAAATTAACCATTGCAACTTGGTGACCATTCACACAATGAATATCATCACATTTCTCATTATGTTTGTATCACTAATAGTATTTATGTAATACATAAAATCCTTCACTTAACAGTTGCCACAAACTGCAGGTATACTTAAACTGTTGTACCTAACACTATGCTTGTATACAAGTAGTATTTCAGAACTGTAGAAAAAAAAACTACATGGATGAGAATTAAACATACTTTTTATACAAATACTGCTGGCAGTACAAAAAACTACCATGAACAATAATTATGTGTGTAAAGTAATTAGAATTTATCTTAAAGGAATAACTTAAAAACATTTTCCAAAAATAATACTAAACACTAAAAATAAAATAAGGCTAATTTTTAAGGACATCACTTATAATTATTATGTGTGTAAAAATATGTATAAATCAGCTTAAGGTTTCCTCACAACACAGAATTAGTCTTCAAAATATAAGATACCTTTCAGTAGAAAGGCTTGAAATTAAGAAGAATATTATCAAATATAATCAACAAATATCAAAGAGAAAGAATACAAAATGATACCTATTATAATCTTAAACAGGGTAGAAATTGTGATGGTTTTGAAATGAAATAAAACAGTAATTACAAAGAATTAACTTTTATTAATTTTCTACTCATAAACACATAAGTTTGCCAGTATTTTTACCACAAGAAAAATTGAATGAAACAAAAATGAAGTATGGAAAATAACACTGTGTAAAAGCTGGCTGTGTTCGCCAACACACTGCTAGAGATGATCACTGAGACTTCTTATCACAAACTAAAGCATACATTTTGGTATGGCAGTTATCTCATGTTGGAATCAGGTGAACGGGTTGGCTACACAACATCTCCAAGAAAGGAAATAATAATCCTATTGTTTCAACACTCTTTTACACCATTTATACTTTTATTATTTTATACAGCATTTTTACATTTCTCATGGTGTAACTTAAAATTCCTTGTCTCAAGATTTTAATTATTGCTTTGTGAATTCTGTTAATTTAATCTTGCTTCTGCATCATTATTTTCATTTTGTTTTCCTTTTCCTTATTAATACTTATCTCTGTAAAATTATTTCAATTTTATCTATTGATATATATCAGCTATTTCTCTTATTGTTTCCATTATGTTCAGTCATCTTTTTATTGAAGTCTTGTTTTTGTCCATTTCATACCTTTTAAGACCTGTTTTTAAATATCAATTCATAATTTACTTGTTGTAAGTTAATTGTTGGTATCTATTAAAATATTATTGATTTCTCCACTATCATTTATGCTTCTTACCTTTGATAGCTATTTATTAATGTGTTTGCTCTTTGAAGTCAAAATCACCACCTGTGTTAAGTTCCCAGGCAATTAAAGTGGAAAAATTACAGATTTGAAATAGATGTAATATAACTTCAAAATATGAAACTTGCAGATCAAGTAATGTTGTTTACTGAAAATGCATTCAAGAAGGAAAAAATCGTCAAATGAATTCAAGAATTACGTCAATCGTGAAAGAAAGAAGGTTGCTCTAAGATAAATGTGGAGAAGAAAAACAAAAAGGTTAGCAAGGATATAGTAGCTGAAGAGGTAAAAATTTAACTGGCAGATTTGAATGAAGTGAAATATCAAGAGACACTAAACACCAAAAACAGACTTTGCCAAGGGGAAACTCTTCTGTGCCGTCTGTTTAATATTGAACTAGAAAAAGTCATTAGGGAATCAGGAGTGCAAACATAAAGAACAATCTTCTATAATTTGGTTTTACTGATGATCTAGACATTACTGGAAGAAGCAGGAGGGCCATGGAGGAATTGTTTTTGGCAATTGTTGAAACCTCATTTGCCGATGAGCATGGGGCTTCTTATGAAACAATCCAAAATTGAGTAAATAGCAGTAGCAAAAGACTGCAGACCAAATATGGTATCTGTTATCAACACTGTCAACAATTGTTCTGACAGGGTAGAACATTTTACATATTTGAGATCCATAGTAACATGGAATAATAATGTATTCAAGGAAATTAGGCAAGTCTCGCAGCAACAAATATGGCTTACTATGGTCTTTTAAATCACATTAGAAGTAGATTGTTAATTATGAGGGTTGTTTATAAAGTAATATCCATTTAATGATTACAAAATAACAAAGATTTTTGAACAAAACTTTTATGTACCTTAAATTAACCTTAATCTACTTTTATACATACTTGCCTTATATATTTAAATATTTATAATACCGTTGGATTAATTTTTGTATTCCCTAATCATATACCTAAATCACCAGTTCATTAAGACTGGCATACCATAAGGCACCCAGATTTCATCCCCTCTTACAATGTTTCTTAGGAATTCATATTCCTACGGAGTTCCTTAGAAATCCCCTGTCCTTTGGATAATGACAAAAATAATACAGCACCCATACAGTGTCTGTGTTAATTAAGCTATGCAGAACCCACCTCACACAATATTTTTAGTACTTGAGATGAATTGTGACAACTTAATGGATAATAGTTCATTGTATTGAATTATAAGGTAGGTGAGCAGATATCGACCAGGTAGGTGGTATTTTGGGCGGGTAGATTTAAAATTTGTTAAAGTTCCTTTACACTATATTGAAGAGATTATTTCCAAAAATGAAAAAACCGCCAGCTTCAAATCTTTGAATTAAAATGTACACAATTACTGAAATACCACTGTATGGAGCAGCAGCAGTTAAAATTCAGCATAGTGGCAAAATGATGAATGGAAAAATATTTGTTTTAAATGAAAATATTGATAGTACCTATGAACTAGAATAGATCCATAAATATTTTGGCATCAGTATCTATGACATCAAATGGGTGAACACCAAAATTAATGTCGGTTATTCTAATTATGCCGACATATTCAAAAAAGAAGTTGGAATGCTGCTAATCATGAACATGAGTTTCGAGCTCATGATTTCATTCACTACAGAATTCTACCATTAACACTCAAATGAAAATTGAAGCAGAACTTGAATCTGTAAGAAATTGAAATCATTAAGTGCTTCATATCATCCAACATTAAATGGACAAGCATAGAGTTTCATTGAGAACTTAAAGAAGAAGCTAAGATCAATAATAAGTGAAGAAGTCGTTCAAACACATGTTAAATTATTCTAGTTCGTAATGCAAGATCATAACTGTTTCTACTGGGAGAGGTCCAGCTGAAATGATGTTCAGAAGAACAAATCTGAATTGACCTTATCAAGAATATATCTGCTGAAAGAAAACTCATGATGGAAAATGATGACTTTTGCAGCAGGTGATAAAGTACATGTAAGGGATTATAGAGGCAATGAAGTGGAATGGAAGTTTAGTACTGTCATGACTTGAATAGGAAAGTAGGAGAGTGCCACTATGATGAAAATATATATGGAGAGACACACAGGATGCAGGTTGATAGGATGAGAATTACAAAAGTTCAAACAGACACAACTGAAAGGTTACTAAAAGATGAAAGTGACTATCAGGAATTCCTCTCAAGAAATGATGCTTGATTAGAATATAGGAAGTTGAGTTAGAAAGCTGATGAAGTTGTTTCACAGGAAACAGCAGTAAACACCCCAGTCCATTCAGAAGATTGTGCAGAGTTAAAAGCTAGAAAGACTTGATCTTTAATTTTGGAGAGGGAGATTGTTTTGTGTGTGTGTGTGTGTGTGTGTGTGTGTGTGTGTGTGTGTGTGTGTGTGTGTGTGTGTGTGTGTGTGTGTGTGTGTGTGTGTGTGTGTGTGTGTGTGTGTGTGTGTGTGTGTGTGTTTTGCAATGGAAAATTCTATATCTATGCTTTAATAGGATTTATATGTGCTCATAACAAGCCATGTGATGATAATGAGAGAGTGTATGAATACGAAACATGTAGAGTTGCATGCGAGACTGTATTTTAGCTTGTAAGTAACTTTGAAATTTAGACTTATAACTAAGTTATTGTAAGTATAAATATTTAGTATGATACATGAAAATATGCATAATTACCTTACATTCTGGTTACAGTAGTTGAATGCATGTGTTGCACAGATTAGAAAGTATTATGGCACCATTATTCATTAAGATTATAATATGGAGTTAGACAAGAAATTAGTTTATAGTAAGACAAACAATTTGTCATAATTAAATGTACTATTCACTAGGTGTGAATATATTCTTTTTAATGATTCATACTTGAAAAACCATAAACAGAACATTAATTTATAGATAATTTCTTTGCATGTTCAGAAAGTTTCTTTTTTAAGAAACAAAATTTGATGTATGGACCGGTAGGTTTCTATCTGCATGTCTCAGCATTATCATGGAACATCTTCAGGCTCTGTGTGCTGCATGACCTGGGAACAAATAGAACAGGGTGTAACTGAAGTTAGATCCAATGAATGAATACACAAGAAGTTTGTTCTCCACACCAAAACACTTATAGCACATCTGGAATGGCTTTGGTATATCTTGACAATTTGCTGTTCGTTTTATTATCAATTCCTTCACCTTCCTACAGGCCCATCATTTTCTTGCCACTTCTTGACCACATTAGTGCCTATACCATCTTCAATAACCATTAAGGCTGGCCCTCCTGACCTATCTAGCATTTGCTTTTGAATTTCTATTTCCAACAGCTCTGTTTTTTCTGGCTCAGGTTCCCCCACAGGATGACTTGAAAGGCTATCTCCTGCTTGATTACTTGCCCCAGAGACACGACATACATCAAAATCTAAGTGTCTGCCAATAGCAAGGCTCAGCACAATTTTGATTTTGTACCAGACAGATTATGAAATCACTGAAGAGATGACTGTATAGCTGGAATTTCTTACCTTCCAGGTAGCCTCAAAATTTCCCAACGACACCTTCTCTGCAGTGCCATAACGTCTTTCTAGTGGGGACAGTTTGGTACTGGCATATTCCAGTTTGTCTCTTCCTCCGTCTTCCTTTTCTTGGAATAATACTGCCCTTAATTCATATCACTGGTATGAATTTGCAGACAGATCTTCTACTTGGAATCCAGGTACACAAGTCGAGGAGCACCACAGATTGTGTCCTTGATGTTACGGGAGGCTTCATCCTCCTTGTCAGTCCATTTGAAAGGACGTTTCTTATTTAGCAGGTCTGTTAGTGTAGCTGCTTTTGCCTTGAAATGTGGTACAAAGCGGGTATACCATCCACAAACTCACAGGAACTGATCAATTTGGCATTTACTATGGGGTCTCTCCATTTCTTCAATAGCCTTGTTCATTTCTGGCTGCATTTTAAAGACCCTCAGATGTTAAGATGTGTCCTAAATATTCCACCTTTGGTGACAAAAATGACATTTCTTCAGTTGACTGGTTAGACCATGAGTCTTGAGTCTTTCCAAAACTTGACTGAGGTGTCCAAAGTGTTCCTGTAGATTCTTACTGTATTCCACAATGTCATCCAGATAGACTTGGCAGAATTATCCAGTATAACCAGACAATGCTTTGTCCATCAGGGCAAATGTCATAATCTTGAATGGATACTGCCCTAGTGGTGCAACGAAAGCTGTAATTGGCCTGGAGCTTTCTTCAACTTCAATCTGCCAATACCTAGATTCAAGGTCCAGTGTGGATATTTATGTCTCCACAAAAACACAAAAACATAAACCTTCACTGCTGAATATGAAAACAATAATAGCATAAATTTCCTAGTTCTTACAATTACAAATCCAGAACACAGACACGAATTCGGTATTACAGAAAACCCACTACAACTGACACACTGATACATAACTCCTCCAATCACCCAAAGCAACAAATCTGCCTTCTGGACCATGATACACAGACTAAACAAGATCCCACTAGAAGAAAAAGATATCAAGATGGATTAAACATAATCAAAGATCTATGAACAACAGAACAATAATTAATAAACTCTTACACAAAACAAACAAGACGCAAAGACAGAAACAACGAAATCATAACACTAACATACATCAATAACCACAATGAAAAGACAGCCTGCAAATTTAAAAAAAATTAGGATACAGCATTGCATACAGAACTATAAACAAAACAGAACACAAACTGTCAAAACACACACACAAACAGCTAAACAAATTTAGTTTATCTGGTGTTTACAAATTAAACTGCTCAGGATTAACAAATTTTACATAGGCCAGATAGGACGCAGCTTCAGACAGATACATTGAACACATAAAAGTATTACATTCCACCACTGAATCCACCTTTGCAAATCATCTCATTGAGGCAGACCACACATGCACAAACATAAAAAACTACATGGAAATCCTACAGATGCAAACAAAATGCTGAAAACTCGACACTCTTGCACAACCAGAAATATACAAACACACAAAAATGTATAGAAACAACATCCTAAAGGAACAGACACACTTTAAATCACACATACTATTTGAACATATTATACTCTCTCTCTCTCTCTCTCTCTCTCTGTCACACACACACAACAACAATTTTCGAACAATGACTCCGTCACCAAAAACAGGATGGACAGCGTCACTAATGAAGCTCATAACAACCAAAAGCTAGTTAAGGCAGTAAGGTAAAAATGTAATCGTTTTTATCGAAAATAATTGTGTTTCAAGTCAGTATTATTTTTATTTAGTTACTATATATGTCTCCTTTTTTTGTGAGAGAACTCCTGTTCCACTAATTCTTGGTTTTTGTGCAGATCACTGGCACAGCAATGAACTGGAAGCAGCTTTGCATTCAATGCTGTTTTTCTGTAAGTTATTGTACATTTTTTTGTAACTTGCAAATATAAAGTGCGAATTTTTCGCATCCTCACCTAGTTTTGACCTGTAGTTTACATAGAAACACAAAAAATGCTGTTTTTGCAAGTTTTGTGGCTGCCAGAGCTCAGGTTGTGACCACCGACTATTACCTTTATTATATAATATTTTATATTTGTATAAAGAATAATAATTTTAAATTGTTTTTACAATGTTTCGACAGTTTTATATTACTGTTGTCTTCATAAATATAATGTATAAAGTAAATGTTACGTAAATTTTAAATCTATTCACTAAAATATAAAATATTATTTATTATTAATTTAAATAACAAGAATAATGTGAGTAATTATACATGCACATACATTTATATATTTATTTTAAGAATATATAAATATACATAATTTATGCACCAAGTATGCATAGGAGTTTCTGTTTTTATACCAAGAAAAGGTTCTTAGAGGGTTTTGTACATTTATTGAATCTAACCTGTTTTTTGTAGCTATATATCATCTTCAGCCATAAAATGCACTTATATCCATTATTTTTTTAAAGCAAAGAGTATTGTACCATTAGCTAAACACATTAATTTTCGTCGTATAATTCAGTAGGAATGTAATTACAACATGTAATCTGTCTTCCTTTCTCATTCTTGCACCATATCTATTCTTACAATTAAATGCAGAACATGATTGCACCATTCTAACTGATCACTTACTGCAATAATATCAATATGTAATACACATTTAAAAAGTTTGTCACCCATTGAATGGCGGAATCAGCACAAGCTTGTAGTGCTGTGAGGTTATATGGTGTTCAGGAGCCTTCCTCTCCTTCCCTCAGTCCTCACCACAGACCTTTCGTTTTTGTCTGCACTGTATCCTTTGTCACTGATACATGATTACTGATTACTACATTTTTGTCATTGCAGATTTAATTACTTTTAATTCAGCAACACTAATTCAGAAACTGATTAAATGCAATAACAGAAATGATAGCTATGCATTATATAATTAATATCTTTTTTTCCTCAATAAAGCTAACACTTCGACCTGTGGTGTTTTTGTCAAGTTGTTATTACATATTTAAAATGCCAAGTCCCATTCAATGTATTTGAAATGGTGAATCTTTAGACACTTAATTACAGACTTCTACGGTACTGGTACTGATTTAAAAGATTTTGTACCTATACTTAGAAAGGGCAAGCTTTCATGACTCCATAAAATATAAAACTAACAACACATGGATATTTGTTTATGACACTAACATGTACTGGACTCCTATACAGGTGTCATGATTTTGATTCAGCCAGTAGTTTTTGTACAAACCAAATATTTTAATTAGGTTGAAAATAAAACGCAGTTTAATGTGATGTTTGTCAGTTACTTGTTTTAGTATATAAACGTTGTGGAAGTTCCATCAGATATGTTGGACAGCTGCAAATAAGGCTACGCCACATACACAGCCCCGAACCAAGGTGACAGCATTAGCAGGGTGCGGTGGGGTGACCAGTGGTGTGGTCACACCAGTTAAAGTCCACATATTCCCTATGATGATGCTGTGACATGCTGAGTATGTCCCGCCATCAAATAAGCACTGCCACATACTTCCTAGTATGGAAAGGCAGAGTGGATTCCCAAAGGCTAGGAGATGGATACGCCAATATAAAACCAAGGGCAGACCAGGCTCTAAGCTGTAGTGGAAGCAACCATGTCTAGGGGAAGAACAGCCTAAAATCAAAGTTCTTGGCCCTCCAGGTGGGGGGGAGGGGGGAGAGATGTTAACAACCTCCTCTTGGAAAAAGTATTTGTTATGGAAGCTCAAGGATTAAACCAGATGAATCTGCAGATACGGACTCAGCAGCAGAAATGGAAAAGAAAAAATGATTTGATGTTTGGTACATGGAATGTGAGAAGCTTGTATAGAGTCAGAGCTATACAAGAGTTAATGGTGGGACTAGTAAAATATAAAATCCACATAGCGGGTCTGCAGGAGATTAGATGGAAGGGGAAAGAGGTGATGGACCTGAAGGAGTTTACTCTATAGTGGTAATGGAAATAATACACTAGGCATGGGTTTCTTAGTCAGTAAAAGAGTAAAAACATGGTAATGGGTTTCAGAGCAGTGAATGAGAGAATATGCTCACTAAGACTAAGAGGCAGGTTCTTTAACATAACATTTATAAACTGTCATGCACCAATGGTAGAGAAAGAGGCAACAGTTAAAGATGATTATTATGGAAACTTGGAAAGAATATAGATGAAACAGCACATAGGCATGACATTAAAGTAATTTTGGGAGATTTTAATGCAAGGCTTGGAAAAGAAACAGGATACAGAGCAACAGTGTGTAGAAATAGTAAGCATGAAATAAGCAGTGAAAATGGAAAAAGACTAATAGATTTTGCAATTAGAAAAAGTATGATAGTTGCTAGTACAAGATTTCCTTACAAAGATATATATAAGGTGACCTAGATAACCCTGGATGGGAATAATACTTTTAACCAGATTGACCATATTTTTATCGATAAGAGACATACATCAAACATTAATGATGTGAGGAGTTATTGTGGTGCAAATTGCAACTCTGACCATGTCATGGTCATAGAACAATTAAGGCAAAGAATAGAGAACAGGAAGAAAAAAAGGTAAGGAAAAATGAAGGATCTATGATAATCAAAAATTGAAAAGTGAAGAGGTGGAAAACAATTATAAACAGAGACTAACAATGCTTCTAAAGGAAAAACCTAGTATAATGGGTACACAAGGGAAATGGGAAAATATACTGATGTGTATACCTTTGGTGGCAAAAGGAGAGGAGAAGTTGAAGAAGAAATCCAGTATTATGGTCCACATTTGGACATAACGCCACCTTTGAGAGAAGAGGTTGAAGAACAAGTGAAGAAATTGAAGAACAAAAAAATTACCAGGAGAAGATGAAGTAACAGCAGAACTAATCAAAACTGGAGGAGAAAACTGTTAAACAAGATACATGAGCTATTCAAAGATATATGGATGCAAGAAAAAATGCCAACTGGATGGACACATGTGATAATATGCTCCATATACAAGAAAAAGGAAGATAAGCTAAAATGTAACAACTACGGACGAATATCATTGCTAGCCGTAGTTAATAAAATTTCAGCCACAATTATAGCAGATAGAATTAAGCCATATGTAGAGGAGGTTTTGGGAGAATACCAAGCAGTATTTAGAAGCAGAAGATCCACTATAGACCATATTTATTGGCTATAGAACATTGTACGAATTGGCTTGGAAAAATGCTACAAATCCAATATTGATGTGCACCAACTGTATGTAGATTATAAACAGGTGTACGACAGTTTAATAAGGAAGTATTTACTACAGACAATGGAGGAATTTACAATACCCAAGAAGTTGACTAATCTCACAAAAATGACAATATCACAAACAATAGATAGGGTTAGGAAGTGGAAAGGGGGCTAAGACAGGGTGGACTGCTTTCCTCAGTGCTAATCAATCTAGTACTGAAGAGATGTATATGAAAGATAGAAATAAATCCTGGAGGAAATATATATAACAGATCCTACAAATGCCTAGCATATGCAGACGACGTGGTAATTATGGCAAGAACAAGACAAGCACTAGTGGCAGCATATCAGGAATTGGAAAGAGAGGGGCAAAGGCCAGATAAAAAATAAATGAAGAGAAAATGAAGTATATTTTGATGACAAGGAATGAGAGAAGAGAGAAAGGAAGAATAAGAATAGGCAACCACAGTTTTGAAGAGGTCCAAGAATTTAAAAATCTCAGAAGCACAATTACAGAGAATAATGAAACAAGCAAAGAAATCAAAGCAAGAATAGAAGCAGGAAACAGAAGCTACTATGTATTAAAAAATATATTCCAATCCACGAATATCAAAAGTGACAAAAAAAAATATATACCACAGTAATCAGACCTGTAGTAACATATGCAAATGAGACATGGGCGCTGAAGTTGGAAGATGTAAAAAACCTTGGTGTTTTCGAGAGGAAAATTCTGAGAAGAATTTATGGATCAGTGTGCGATGGAGAGAAGTGGAGGATAAGAAAGAATCGTGAGCTAAGAGACCTTTATGGAGAAGCAGACATAGTTGTGGCACAAAGGTTGAGATAGTTGGGGCACATGGTGAGAATGAGAAGTGATCAAGGCCCAAAAACAGCATTGGAAAGGGAACTGGAGGGAGTAAGGAGGAGAGGACATCCGAGGAGGAGATGGTGTGAAGATGTGGAAGGGGATTTGAGGGAGATGCGAGTGGCAAATTGGAGGAGTAAGGGTCTGGAGAGAGAAGAATGGAGGAGAATCATTGACTAGGGTTCTACAGGGACCATAGTGCCAGAGGGGAGGAGTATGTAAAAGTTATTCGCATAGAACTTAATTTTAATTTTATCCATTTGCCATTTCAAAAAATTGTTTTATCAAAAATTAATTTATACAATAAACAACAAAACTTGTGTTTCATAAGTGTGCAATACTTAATTTCTTGTCCTTCTATCTAATAAGCATTAAACATTAAACAACATTACATAATTAGTGCAAATTTTTACAGTAAAAAAAATGAACAAGCGAACTGAGTTCTCCATTTTCACTCCACTGGCATTTGTGTTTCTCTGTCTATTTGATGTATGTCTGGCAATAATTTTTGAATGCATAAATTGATTTTCGTCACACTTAGCATACGTGTTCATACTTTTACCCCACAGAGCCTTATTGTTTCGGAGCTTGATCTTCCAGACAGGAAGCGGTGGGTTAACAAAATTGTAAGGGGTCAAAGTTGGAAAAAGTTGCTAAAGTTCGTATGGGATATCAAATTAAAGGGAATTTTAACCCAAATATGAATATAGTTTTTATTTTTAAAGTTTTTTAGTTTTTGGCTTCCATAAAGATGCGACCAAGACTAAGAAAAACATGAATAAATTGACACATTCTCAGTGTGTAAATTCATTCACATGAGTCAGTAGTATTCCTTTGCAACATTAAACTTATTTTTCACAGGTTAAATTTCTTGTTCACAAGAGCATATCAATTGAATGCAAATTATTTTCTGAACTATTTAATTGTAACTGTAAAACTGGGTTGATATTTTCTGATCCTTTTCATTTGTTAATGAGATAAATCACATTAAAAAGTCAGTTTAAATCCTTATCAGTAAAAATGTCAATTAATTTTTTATCTGTAATATTTTTATATACTCGAGGGTTACATGTTTTTAGCACTAACTCCCTTTAGTTTTGTTCATATGAAAATAATATTTCAAACTGAAAACTGGGTTGAGGAAAGCTAATGATAAAATTACTTCAAGAACAATGAAATAAATTACATAGTTTTTCAGATGCTCTTGCAAGGACTCATCGAGTTATTATTACATCTTCCTTATATAATATAAGAAGGCCTATTTTATTTTAATTAGGCCTACAAAAATTCTTGTTGTTAACACAATATTCTTAACTAAAACACACCACGATGTTATCCACATGCACTGTGGTGGGAACAATATAAGTGATGTCATGTACAAAATGTCCATGGTAGGGAGTAATGCTGGGAGGGGAAGGCTCCCGAACATTGTGTACCCTCACACCGCTAGACGCTTGTAGAATCAGCAGCTTTTTGGGCCACATCAGTGCTGTTTCTATACCATATAATGTAAATCTATGTGGTATCATCATGTTTGTACAGTAATTGTGCTCACTCATGCCAGCAGGTATTTTGTACATTATTTTGGTTTTGAGTGATAATTTTATCTAGTTCTTTCTGGTCTCCAAAGTTTAAGTGGCTGTTTAACTGATGTGGTGTACAAATTTTCTGTATGTTCTCTCGTAACCTAATTCATATTGTAACATAATGCACAGTATTTCGAGAGGACATACTGTTTCTTTGTTCATAAAACAAATAATTCAAGAGTATTTTTTAAAAATATTGTTGTGGTATGATCTTTATTCTATGCTGTATCATAAATATTTTTATAAATCTTATATGTCTGCAAATGGAGTAGGCCATGTTACAAAGTGGCCGTATCTGTTTTTGAGAGTATAATAATTTTTATTACATGCACATTCCCTTCCTTAGTATATTGTATATTGTCAAAACTTTTACTTAGGACATTAAGTAGTTGCTATAAAGTAGTATATATGAACAGTTTTTTATTTATTTATTTTTTTAATGTGTGTCTTGCTTTCATTCTTGAGACTGTTGTGTGTGTATATCACATACTAGCCTTTCAAAAGTGCATAGAATTTCATTGTTGACTGCCAACTGCATGCTTGCTTCCAGATTCTCATGAAGTAAGTGGTTTCCCTCTCTTGCTTTCATTTTGGTGATAGTTAAAAATCCCACTTCACAAAGCCAGGTAGTTGAAATTAGAAATATTTTCTTTAATGCTATTTTGGGTAGAGAAGAATACTCCTCTTTAACATATAATCAAGAGTTTTGTAGTGGAAGTTCCTGAAACTTTTTTTGAGAGTGCTGTCACATGAGAGCTCAGTTAGTTAGTCATGTAGTTCATCAAAATAAATTAAGAAATGAACCTTCATTTGTAGAAATGGGAACTGAACCCAATAATCCTTCAGATAACCATTGTTAATAGAGGAGTATTCTTCAAAATATTCACTCAGTTGGTATAGACTTGTCAGTATGATGCTGTTAATATTTCTCTTGCCTCCTAAGATCATTAAAGTATAATAGGGAAACAGGTCAGTAATATTTTGCTTAATTCTCTCATTCCAGGCAATGATATTTTTTTTCTTGAACCCATTTATTACATTCCTAACTACAAAGTTGTTTTTCATAGGTCCTCAAAGAGAAAGGTTAAGTTCATTAATTTTACTAAACGTATCACTTAAATAAGACAGTGTTATCATCTAGTCATCATTACATAAAAAATCTGGAAGTGCTAATTGTTTTTCAGTTAAAAATATTTAAACCAGTTGAGAATCACTGAGTTAGAGGAAGTTAAGCTTCTGATTCTGGGCTGTTTGTGTAAGTTACTAATATGTGTCTGTAAATTTATAAGTGTCCACTAGTAAAACACCGTCACAAATAGACTGAAAACTTGAGTGAATGGTAACTAATCAGTAACTTGAGCACCACTGATGTGTGTACAGCAAGAACCATTGATCATTGACAAAGTTTCTATCAGCCGATGCATCAAGATGTGTACAGGAAAGCCAAGAAAATGATAGCTACTGGTATATGTATACTGGTACTTGAATTTAAATTCTGTAAAGCACACATGGGTTAATACAGATAAAACAAAGGTTATGATGACCACTCGAAGGAAAACCAGGAAACCTGAACAGTTTGTAATCAAGCCACTAAACCTGGAAATAGTTAATCAGTTTAAATATTTGGTATGTTGGATGGCAGAAGATAATGAAGAAGTAAATGAAATATGGAAAAGGATACAGGCCACAAATAGAGCATATGCTTCGTTGACAACTATATTCAATACAAGGAATACCTACCATCAGTCCAAGGTAACATTACATAAAGTTATGATTAGACCGGTGATAACTTATGGCGGCGAGACTTGGACTCTGAACAAACAAGCTGCTAACATAGTCAGTACCTTTGAAAGGAGAATTTTGAGGAGAGTATATGGACCAATCCAAGTCAATGGGATATGGAGAATGCGTCACAATGAGGAACTATATAAGCTGTATAAAGACAATGACCTGGCCACCACAGTCCGACTGCATAGATTTCAATGGGCAGGACACATCATTAGGATGGAAGGCAACCAAATACCTAGGAATGTACTATTTAGTCACATCAAGGGTAGAAGGCCTGTTGGAAGACCCAAACATCACTGGATTGACACAGTGGTGAGGGATGCTGATACTTAACTTAAAATAAAACAATGGACATCGATTGCCAAGGTCAAGGAAAAATGGAAGCGGATGATTATGGAGGCTAAGGTTCGACTCCGAACTGTGATGCCATAGAAGAAGAAGAAGAAGAAGAAGAAGAAGAAGAAGAAGAAGAAGAAGAAGAAGAAGATTGACATATATAGCTAGATAAGGGTTTTAAGTTTTTTACTTGGTTTCTTGTTAAATACTGGTCATCTGTAAACAAAAAATTTAATTCAAGAAAATATTTGATTAAGTTTAATTTTTATATTGTACAAAGTGCTATCATTTTCTGTTTTTTAATATGTAGAATAGGTGCACTTATAATTTTTCTTTCTTATTCTAACACTGAAATATGAATTTGAGTTATTTCAGATGAAATAAGATACCAGTATCAGTAGCCCTTACCTGCAAGTTTGGCTCAATCACCCTGACATTTCTTTCTATGGTAGAAAATAAACATTTATTATTGTATTTCAGTCACCTGCCTTTAAGTGACATGATATTGATCTCTTGATAGATCAGCGGTAATACATATTTTGTATGCATGCTTCCAATTTCAGTATTTAAAACAGTCACTAGTACAATATTTTAAATGTTCTTAATGCATTTAGATTCTCAAAATTTGTTTAAAATAATAAGAGAAGCTATTTTGTACTATCAACATTATATGTAAGGTAGGCTGCCAATCCGTAAGTCACACAAGGTATATAGTGTGGTTAGTACTATATTTCCACTACCTATTATCACCCAGTTACCCTTGGTGTTAGCCCAAGTACTCTTTTTCTTAATATGGTCCAATCCACTCAGCATGAATCAACTATCTTCTAACAGAGAGAGAGAGAGAGAGAGAGAGAAAGAGAGAGAGAGAGAGAGTGAGAGAGAGGGGGTGCATGTGTGTAGGGGGGGTTGCATATATACGCTTGTGTGTTGAATGATAGTATTTATTTCAATTAGGACTCAATTGCTGAAATCAGTCCTTATCATTTGTTTCAGACAAAAAAATTAGTCTGTTGACCTCAAATGAAAACTAACCTTTTGCTTTCTTTTCAGTAATGTATATTTGCTTATCTAGGTAATAAATGCCTTTACATTTGAAATATACTTTAAAAAAATTCATTTCAAAGTATTGCTTGTAAATGTTTATAGTCTTTTAAGTGTTAATGAGTAATACAAGCATCACATTTTCTGGTAACTGGCTGAAAAATTGTTTGGTTAATGGCTGAAGACTTGATGATGGACACAACATAAAGGTACAACTAAGTTTTTTGAACCATGAAAGTATACTGAATAGCATAAAAAAACTGACTGGTTTTCACAATTACAAGTCCTGGACCTTCACAGACTGATCATTTGGTAGCAGCCTGTGAAGCGGTGGCTGAGTTGGTATTACTAATTGATACTAGTCTGTACTGAGGAGTCAACGCAAAGTTGGGACTTAATGGAGAGGCATCACCTGCTCCTTCTGAAGCTGATTTTTCAGCAGTGGTTGTGCTGCTTTAGGTATTCATTTATTTGCCCCTGCCAAAATTTCCATTATATTTAATTAAATTGTTATGTTATATGGCTAAGGCATGTCCTAAGAGGTGCCGTGTGAACTAGTTGCAGCTGACCCTCACACTTCGCTACATCACTTTTGCTCTGATGTACGACTTATGTACTCACTTAGGTAGATGTATTTAGGTAATTATACATACTGTTATGACATCACAGAACAATCTACATGTTTGTCGAATGTGCCAGAAGAATCTCGATGTAACGCATGTGGCGTATGTGCTTGCCGACGCATTTTCTAGATGGTGCGAGAATTGGCGCAGCCGCTCTCACTGTGTCAAGGCCGCAAGTAATTACGTCGTAACTATACTGGCGCTATCGCGCATTATGGAATAATCGAGTAATTTGGGGAGATATAAATACCAGTACTCAACGATGTTCAGTTTCAGTATAGCAGCGATATATTTTCAGTGCGGTTCGAGTTATCATCGGGCAAGATTACGGTGTAGGTTCAAGTGGTTATTAGTGAAGTGTTGTGTTTAATAATCGGGCGGTATAATTGTAAAACCATTGTGTTTAATATTAGTGACATTTTATTGCGTGTGAACAATTTTTATTTGATTTATTGTAGGAGACTGTGTTGTTAATTACAAACTGTTTAACTGTAAAAAATTAAAGCTGGTGATAGTGACTTAATTGGTGTCTTGTACTTATTTAGTTTTCCACTGTACCTACGAAGATGATCGAGTAGACCACCGTCGTAACAATAGGCTACATATAAAACTTCTTACTTGCAGGATGTTAGTCGTGAGTTATGTCATTATTCTCTGATTTGTACACCAATTCTGGATAAGTGACCTGTCATGGCTGCTGGGCCGTCTGTTCATAACAGTTCTTCCAATCTAACGCATCATTAAGAAAGAAATGTGGTTACTGTACTACAAACTAATAAAATGGCATAGTTGCTGACCTCCATTGATTTGTAAATTTGTATCACATAGATTAGTGACTGTTTAACAAAACTAATCATTTGTTCTTTAGAATCAATAGCAGTCACTTTGAACTCACCTTGTAATCATTTGGGGTAGGGAAATCTTGAACCTTTTTCATGTCTTTATCAGCAGTCAGTTCAATTACAACTTTTAAAAAGCACGAATTTATTAAAATTTTACCAACAATAAATGGTTGTTTGTTTTTTGCTATTTCATGGGCCCCTAAAAATTATGATTTCACAAACTTAGGATCAACATTCATTACGTTCTGCATAGTTGTTTGTTGCTCATGAAAAGCTATATATTGTCTTGGATTTCGTTGTCCATGACGTGTCCGTTACTTAACTAAATATCGCTATAGTATTGACGACTCGGAACACTAAGTTTTTTAAAAGTAAAAGGCTCTGATGAAGCCTTCTATAGGTGAAAGCCGGTTTAGGCTGTAAGGTAAAACTTCACGTTTTTACTTATAAAAAACTTAGTGTTCCGAGTCGTCAATACTATAGTGATATTTAGCTATATATTGTCTAAGAAAATATGCTCAAGGCTTATGTTTGAGATTGAATGAGCAGTTGCCAAGCAGTGTTTTGATTTTTTTTGTTTTATTCATCCATTTGACTGTTTTACATCACAGTTCACACATGTTACAGTGTGAACTCTAACAAATGATTCATTAAAGAAAACAACATTAATATAAGAATCATTGTACTTATGCACTTCCTTACTTTTATTTACTTAAAGTGAAGTCTATTGGCCTGGATAAATTCTTCAAAACAATCATCACTTACTTTATTGTAAGTTTCACTAAGTCGTTCAGTAAACTGAGAAACTGCAAAGGTCTGTCACTACTTTTTTGAACTTCTTTTTCAAAAATCTGTAATAACATATTTTGATTATTCATTTTGACAGAAATAAATTCAAAAAATGCCTGAAACATCAACACAGCAGCAAATAGAATAACAGACAACAGAATCAGTTATGCGTTTAATTTTACAGTGTTGCTACCTAAAATATCTCTTTAGCAAAAATACTTCCCACTGATAGATGTATTGTTATTAATTATCTAAGTTAAAAATTAGTCAAGTGTTATTTACTACTCCTCAACATCCTATTTGTATGTTTTACAGCTTACATAATTATGAATGTTTGAGTATGAAGGATAGGCAAATCACAAAAATTGTTTATAAAGCTGTTCATAAAACTTTTATTAACAATTTAACTTCATTCTATGACCCATCTACCCATATGTTGCGAACCCCTGGTTGAGAATCACTGGGTTAAAGTTAGGCTTCTGGTCCTGGGCAGTTTGACCAAATTATTAATATGTGTCTGTTAGTTTATAAGTGTATGCTATTAAAGGAAACAGTCAGAAACAGACCAGAAAACTCGAGTGAATGGTAACTAATCAATAACTTCTGGATCACTCATGTGATTAGACTAGACAGTAACACTTAGTGACCGTTGACACCATTTCTATCAGGCAATCTAGATTTCTGTAACTTCTTCCTCATTAAGTATGTACCGGTAGTTAGATAAGTGTTTAATTTTTGTACTTGGCTTCTTGTTAAATACTATTTGTGTGTAAACAAAACAATCTGATTTACTTGAAGAAAGTATTTGATTAACTTAAATTTTTAATGCCTACAAAGTACTATCATTTTCTGTATTGTTAACACGTAGAATACGTGCACTTGCACTTGTAAGTTAATTATAATTATTCTTTCTTATTCTTGCATTGAAATATTAAACTGAGGTACTTCAGATGAAATAGGCTGCCAGAATCAGAGATCGCTTACCTACAAATTTGCTTCAATCTCCTTGACATTTCTTGCTTTGATAGAAAATATACATCTATTATCGTATATCAGTCACCTGCCTTTAATTGACATGATTTAATTTTGTTGATAATAAGCAGTATTAAAGAGTATGTGTGTATTTCTACATGCAGTATTTAAAACAGTTAGTATTACAATATTGGGTCATTCCATGCCAAACCAACACAGTGTTTTTACCACACCATCTCAGATTTCCATGATATTTAGCACTAAGTTTGACTTAATGGAGATTAAGAAACATACAAAATTTTATCAACATATATGTATCCGTTTTGTGAATACAGCTATGTAAAGTTTACAAAAAACCACAAAAATGTACGACAGGCATACTTTTAAATTGCTATTGCAACTCTCCTAGTTGAGATACAGAGCTGAGAGAGGTATTGTTTTTTAGCATTTTTTCAAGGCCTTTCCAATGATATTCAACACAGCATGCCTTATGAGGAAGAAACATTTGTTAATTGAAAGTCAAATTTTGTATTCAGAATTTTTTGAAAAAGTACATAATTACAAATTTTCAAAAAATAAAGGAAATAGCTTATATATATGTTAAATGACTAGCAAAGTTTTAATTTGGGATGATGATGGGTTCATATTTTAAATAATTTTTTTAAAAAGCATGTTTTATAATATTCCTGGATTTTGTCAAAAAACCGTATTACAAACCTTTTTAAACATTGCATGTGATTAAAAATTATACATATAAACATAATATAAACGTAAAATTAAGGCGGAGGTTTAAAACACATTTTAAATAAAACAAATAAAACCAGTTATTAAAACATCATTTCTGAAACAGTGAAATTGTTTCTGGCCTTCATGATAAAAATTTCTAATTTCAAAACCAAATTTGTGATTTTTAATTACTTTGAAATAATGATAATTCACCTTGAAATATTTTCTAAAGACTTGGAAATAGTTTGTATACGTTTAAAATAATGACCAGGTCAAAATTAAGGGACTGTGATAGATTTATTGTAGACATAAATCAAAACTTAAAATACTTATAGTAGAAACCCACTATAATTAAGTTACCAGTGGCGAAGCTATTGAGAGGCTTTTGAGGCTTAGCCTACCCAAAAAATAAACGAAAAAATGAATACATGAAAAGTAAACATTTCAGGATTATCATATTTTATAAGTTCATAACAATTGGTTTACAAAACACACTCTAAGAGCGCGGTACGAATGGAACTGCCGCCAGGCTATGTGAGGATTTCTGGCAAAGCCTCTCTCCCACCACCATTTATGACGTGCGATGGGCATTATGTGTGTGTGTGTGCGGGAGGGGGAGAAAGCTGTTGCGTTGCAGGCCAAGAGGCTAGTCTCCATCTCGGGCAGTGAGCATGAATGGGTATATCTTCCGTACTTAGTGCAATTAATTATTCACTCTACCAATTCATTTACGTTTAATTTAATTAATTTACGTTCATTAGTGTTCATTTTATGTTTTTACTTGTGTGTTAGTGTTAGATATTTTTGTGGGTGATACTGAGAGAAGATTAACATCATTATTTAGTGAATTAAACGTGAAACCGTTTTCAAGTTGGAGTTATGAAACAAAGTGTGCCTACAAAGATAGGAGATTGACACCACATTTAGATATTAAAATAGCGGATAGCAGACAAAATAGAAAGTTTCAATTCTCTTGGTACAAGAACTACCCTTGGCTAACAGGGTGCTCTGAGAAAAATAAATTATACTGTTATACCTGTATTCTGAGTGGGGGCGAAAAAGAATGGTCATCAGCTTCTTATAGTGTCTGTGTAACAAAAAATTTTGACAGAAAGGCCAAAAAACATCAATGTTCAAGAAGGCATCTTCAGAATGAAGAGACATTTTTATTGTTAGGTCGTGGAAGAATTGAACATTCCATTTATGAAGGCGCTAAGCTTCAAGCTATGAAACAAAATGAAATTGTGAAGCAAAATAGATTTGTAATTGAGAGACTTATCAATGTTGTGTACTTCTTAGGTAAACAAGAGCTTGCTTTTAGAGGGCATTTTGAAGATGAAAGTTCTGACACCAAAGGTAATTATCTTGAATTATTGGAACGTCTCTCCAGACAAGAACAGTTTTTACGTGATCGTTTGCAGTGCACTTCCAGTTTTAAAGGTACATCAAGTACAATTCAAAATGAGCTGATTGAATCAGTAACTGATGTAATTAATGAACGCATTAAAGAAGAATTACATTCCTGCGAGTTTGTTAGTGTGCAAGCAGACGAAACCCTTGACGTTTCTTGTAAAACTCAAATGATCATCATTCTTAGATTCTGTATGCAAGATGGGCCTAAAGAAAGATTTATTGGTTTCTATGATGTTTCAAAAGACAAAACAGCTGTAGGTTATCAGAAGTTATTATCGATGAACTTAATGCTCAGGAAATTACTGACAAAATAGTTAGTCAAACCTATGATGGGGCCTCTGTAATGGCAGGAGATCGAGGAGGTGTCCAACAGTTTGTGAAACAGGTCTGTCCACGAGCTACATTTTTACATTGTTACGCTCATAAATTGAATCTCGTGTTACTATATTGATCAAAATCAATCAAACAAGTTAGACTTTTCGTTTATAATCTTGCAGCTTTCCATACATTTTTCAGTAAATCCTCAAAAAGAACACAGCTGTTAGAAAATAAAGGATTTAGATTACCACAAACATGTACCACCCGCTGGAATTTCAATTCCCGAGCAGTGCATACAATTTATGCAAAATACAATAAGCTGAAAGATGTTTTCCACACAATTACAGATAACATTGAAGAATGGGATGCAGAGTCATTCAACTGTGCTTCTGGCCTGCGTAATATCTTGAACAAAACACAATTCACTTACCTGCTTTGCCTTTACAAACAAATTTTTGTATATATAGACCACCTTTTTGCACTCCTTCAGAACAAAGTAACATCAGACATAAATATGTGTAATACTGAAATCCAGAAGACCATCGGAGTAATAAAGAATATGAGATCAGAAAATACTGTGAAATCATGTGTTGAAAACTCTAAAAAGATTTGCAACAATTTAAGTATAAGTGAACAAGAATTTGGGTCCTTCAAACTTTTAACCTACAAAATTTTGGACACATTGACTGTACAAATGGAAACGCGTTTTGGAGATATTGAAAAGATCAGATTTGTCGAATTGCTGGATCAAAATAGCTTTGGGGGACATAAACTAGATTTTCCAGCAATGAAATTAAACAACCTTCTGTCCACGTATCCATTTTTCAACAAAGAACGATTGGAAAATGAATTAAAGAATATTTATGTAGATGAAGAAAAACATTTACCCCCTGTAGACCTTTTGAAATTCATAACTAGCAATGGTCTTCAAACCATCTATAAAGAAGTGACACGACTTATCAAGTTGGTCTTGACATTTCCTATTACTACAGCTTCCTCTGAAAGAAGTATGAGCACATTAAAAAGGATAAAAAAATTACCCCCGAAATTCAATGACAAATGAACGATTAACTTCTCTCAGTACAATCGCCATTGAAAAAAGTTTAGTTAAAGAACTTTCTATGGGTCAAAGTTTCAAGGAACGTGTATTTGAAATTTTCACAACAAAGAAGAATCGACGTGTGGACCTATTGTATAAAAAAATATAAAGTAAGGAAGCATATTTATATTTTATCAGTCTACCCAGTACTTACACATTAGCTTCGCCACTGTAAGTTACACAAGGCAAAAAATATTAAATACTTATACAACTTTCAAAAAGTAAAACTCATCTTTAATACTTGTCATTTTTGTAAAAGTGGTCATTGAGAGTAGTTTGAAAATGCCTCCTTGGTTTGTGAAATGTCTTCATGTGAAAGCATATAAATCCTTCCAGTGGGAGTCACAGGATTCACTTTAATAAGACATCTATGATGGGTATCCATAACAGATCAGGCTTCCTTGAATAAGCAAATGATGGTGAGGTCCAGATGGATGAAGAAATATTACTTTAATATCATCGAGTTCTTGATTTTTGTCCATAACATAAGCTAGCCCATCATACTCCACAGTAATGTACCCAAGTGTATCTTCTAACTGGAGTTTGTCTGGTGATAGTGTCACAATTTCTTGTGAAAATACTGTAGCCTCAGAAAAAATTTTTGATAGGTTACAAATTTGCTTCAATCACCTGACATTTCTTGCTTTGATAAAAAATAAACATCTATTATCATATTTCAGTCGCCTACCTTTAATTGACATGATTTTAATTTCTTGATAATAAGCAGCATTAAAGAATATGTGCGTATTTCTATATGCAGTATGTAAAACAGTCAGTAGTACAATATATTAAATTTAAAATGATTTTAAAGCATTCAGTTTCTCAAAATTTGTTTAAAATAATAAGGGATACTATTTTGTACCATCAAAATTATGTATAAAGTAGGCTGCCAATCCAAAAGTCACACAGAGAAGATGGCATGGTTAGTACCATATTTCCACTACATATTATCACCCAGTAATCTTTCATAAGTCAATCCACGTAGCACGAATCAGCTGTCTTCTAACAGTGTGTGCATGTGTGTGTGTGCGCGCGTGCGCGCATGCAGAATGAGGTGTTTATTGTAATTAGTACTCTGTTGCTAAAATCAGGTTCTTATCGTTTGGTTCATAAAACAATATTAGCCTGCTAATCTCAAATGAAACCTAACAAAAATTGCTGTATTTTAACAAATACATAGGCCTATTTGCTTATCTAGACAATAAATTCTTTTATATTTGAAATAATATTTTTATTCAAATTTTTTTTTTATTTTTATATATTTTTAAAAATATTTATTTCAAATAATTACTTGTAAATGTATGTAGTCTTTAAGTGTTAATGTGTAATACAAGTATCACATTTTTATGTGACTGGCTAAAAAATTATTGTTTAGTTAATGGCTGAAGACTTGATGATGGACACAATTTTTAAGGTACCACTAAGTTTTTTTGAACCATGAAGGTGTACTGAATTGCATAAAAAAAACTGACTTGAGTTCACAACTACAAGTCTTGGATTTTCACAGACTGATCATTTGGTACTAGCCTGTGAAGCAGTGGCTGAGTTGGTATTACTAATTGATACTAGTCTGTACTGAGGAGTCAACTCAAAAGTTGTGACTTAATGGAGGGGCATCACCTGCTCTTTCCAAGCAGGCTTTTTCAGCAGAATTTGTACTGCCTTGGGTATTCTTGTATTTGCCTCTGCCAAAATTTTCATTGTATATTAATTAATATATATATTATAATAATATATATTTTAACAATAATTTTCTTTATGTTATCTATTTAATATCCCGCGTGTGGGAGCCAATTTATAATAATTTTTATTTACGCCCAGCTGTGGACGCCAATTTCACATTTTAATTTGTGCTCTTTATCTCAGGGTAAAATATAAATAAATGCTCAATTCTTCTTATAAATAGTTTTTCGATTTATTACAATTAGATATGATTGATTATCATACTTTATCATTGACACATGAATTATATAAATTCTAATCAATATATAAACATATTCATTTTCATAAATCTTATTTCATTACTCATATTCATAGCTCTAATAATTTAAATATTGTAATTCTTATTCAAAGACAAAACTTTTAATAATAATTTTCTTAAATTTAATATACTACGACATTGTTAATTATTAATCTGGATTCATTTAAAATTGGTGCTCATAGATAAATTTAATTCCCATAATTTCCTAATATTATTTAATTTTGTTTTAATTAAAATTTTATCTTAATCTTTTAATTAAATCTTATGAGTTCTTTAAGTGAATAGACAGTGGACGTAATACTAATTATGGCATGAAAACTTTACTTGTGGTATGTATCCAAATCTGGTAGCGGTTCATATGGTGTGGTGGGCATGTTGATCGTCTGGCGTAACTGTGATATTTCCCTCTGGATTAGCAGATTGTAACGTGGCCTCCTTGGAGTCACACTAGACACTGCACAACACCAAACTTCACTCACTCGGAATTAGTTCGCGTTAATTGTTATTATAGTTATCCGCTTCTACAGGCATTATTGATTATTATTTACTAACTGCGTTATGGTTTGAATTACTGTTATTTACGGGTTTAGTTCGTCTCGTAATGTTACTCGATGATAAAGTTATTGTTGCGTATTTGCACAACTAAATTACAGCGTTATTTGATTATCATTTGTGTTGTATTAATTCACTTGTAAGTCACTAGTAAAATTACAGTTTTTCTCTTTACCGAAATTTGTTCTAGTACGAGCCTACTTTTCTAACCATCGTACCGAATTTCTCTAAGTCCAATAACTATGGAATCTCGGTCGCGGACTTACACACTCGTTTCCGTCAAAATTTTTAGTTAAAACTCCCCGAGCGTGCCTTTCTCGCGTCCCTATATCGAATTCCCTATTTCTCCCACTTACTTCTGATTTTTCTTATGCTGTTTTCTAATTGGTTCTACTTTACGACTCTTCAGATTTAGAGACCACCTATTTTTCCAAAAGAACTTCTCTGATAGGCCTTTGGATTCCCACCAGATTCCTTCCCTAGGTCACTACACTGAGGTCGTTGTCGCTGCTAGATACTGTAGCAATAATTCTTGCCTGTCACTTTTTTGGAGTAAACAAAGCAACCCTTAACTTTCTTGTCAAGTATTGTTTTCGTGCACTTGGTTGTTCTAATGGCATCAACTATTGTTACTTAAAGGCCTTACCAAACTTCCTTTGTATGTCCGTTTCTTTGTCTCTGTTTCTATCAACACTTCTTGCTTGTGTTCGGACATTACTCCGAGCTTTCTCTCTTCTCAGTAAGGTCGAAGTCCTGTCGCTGACCGTTTGAGTCTTTCAATAACATGTACCCTTTTTTGTTTCGCTATATGCAGCTGGCGTGTATACGTATTCTGGTCTATTGTTAATACCTACTGCTGCTCTTCAAATGTGTTCGTTTACTTTTGTGCCCTTTTTATACGGATTTGAGGTAGTTGTCAAAGTTTAACGTTTCTTAGTATGGAGAGCGATGAACTCAGCCTATTTGCCGTGAGCGTGTTGGGGCTGATATATGATTTTATTGCCTGTCAGTCACCTCTGTGTTTCACACAACAATTCCCTGTTACGGCGCTTAAAGATACATCTCTACTCAAAATAAGAAATTTTCAAAATTTCTGATTTTGGCGTTATATCGTCCCCGAAATTTGTCGCTTTGGATGGATTTCATACATCTAAAAGAGATTCAAATTTCTGCGCCATGTCATCGAGGTTTAACATGACGAAATGCATACATTTTATATTCCTAGTATTGGCTCATCATCCGTTGGACGTAGTGTAATGGATTTGCTACCTGTACTGACCCACTGCGGGCTGTATATTATGTAATGTAAACAGTACCCCAGGACCCTTTTCCAAGACACTTTCGCTTTCCGTTTTTAAATGAATCCGTTACATTTATCTTTTAACTTTCTTTTCTTACAACCCTTACTTAACATATAATTATACTTACAAACTAATCTTTAGACATTAAATTTAAATTCGTCATTCAGCATCAATTTAAAACAACTCCTTACATATCCCTTACAGGACCTATAATATTTACAAAATTAATTTAGCAAGTTTTATTCAATGCTAGCATCATTTATCATATCAATAAATTTTATATTTCTGTTAAATAATTTTTAGAATTCTCTCTTTTCATTGTACAATTTTAACACCTGTTAATCATTATGTTAACCTTTAATTTAACTATTCATTTTTATATTCACATTAATTTACTCTATATTACCTTGCAGTATTTATAAAATATTAATTACTATTAAAATTTCTACTAATTCACCAATTACACCTTGCTATTCTAATAATATTATAGATTTCAATGACATAAATTAATCAAGTTTTCTACAATAATTCGCTATTAATGTCCTTTGATAGTCCATCTTTTACTTATTGTAACTTTTCAATCATTTCACTATTTAATTGAATTTTAAGAGTCCTTGTATCACATATATATGTATATATCACTATTCTAATTTTATTGATTGTTCGCATTCAATTGTTATATTAAACACATATACTAAACAATTTTATTCTAACCATATTAATTGTCCTTACACTTGCATTCGTTTAACATATATATATATATATATATATATTGTCTATGTACTTATGTTCACATAATTATCGCTAAAATTTTTAGTTCACATTTCGTTATCATGAAGATTATAAGTACTACTACACTTGTTAGTATTTTACTTCATCGTTTATACAATTATATAATTATCATTTTAGTTTAATTAATGTTAAAATTATTACAATTTATTTAATATTCTATTGCGTCTTACAATTGCTTTATAATTCATAACCTTTCACTGGCGTCAACTAAGAATCTGAATGATACTTTTTTAGTTGCCTAGTGTTGAATATTCCTCGTATAGAATCGTTATTTTGGTCATCCTGTAATTGGTACGTAGCGCTTCCGATTTTTTTTACTATTGTGTACGGACCCTCATATATCACACAGAATTTTCCTATTATATTCTGAGTAGCGTCCGATATATGATGCGCTCGTATCAGAACTCTTTCTCCCACTTCAAATTCCGTAATTTTCTTTGATTTATTTATTCGGGCCGCTTGTCGCTCTCCCCTTTCCTTGATTCGTAATTGTAGTCTTTCTACATTTACTCCTTCATTGTTAATCACAATAGGGTCGACATACTGTTCCCAATGTCTGGTTGGTTTTTTCCCAAACTGAGCTTCGTATGGCGTAATCTTTATTGTCTCTTGGTATGTTTCATTCAGACACGACTTGATTGTTTTTATGTATTTTGCCCATTTAGTGTGTCTCTCTCTGACAAAAATACGGAACAGGTTTCCGAGCTGCCGGTTCCACCTTTCCGCAATATTTGTGCAAGGATTCCGAATCGCTGTGTATTTAGGTTTTATGTTTAGCTCTTTCAGACCCTGCATCCATTTTCGATACTTGAATTGTGTGCCATTGTCTGTTAATACACTATCCGGTTTACCATGTATATCAATGTATTGTTGTAGTCGTCTCAATGTTATGTTTGTGGTGGCTCTACGTAAAGCATACAACTCCACGTATTTCGTAAAATTGTCCACAATAACTAACAGGTACTTCACTCCACCACTGGACATCGGTAGAGGTCCGTAATAGTCCATGCTTAAGAGCTCTCCCTTTCTTGTAGGCAGAATGGGTCTTGTTTCTCCAGAAATGAGTCGATTCCCACTGTCTTTACATCTCTGACACAGGTCACAACATCTGATCAGCTGGCTGACACTCTTGCACATTTCTTTGAATGTAAAGTGCTCCTTCAGAAGCTGCAGAGTCCTTTTTGTACCTGGATGGCCATATATCTGGTGGATCTCTTGTATCAATTCCTTCCGAATTTCCTTTGGGATGTATAACTTCCACTGCGTCTTCCATCTCCTATATAGTTTATTGTTTATTACCTTGAAATGTTGGTTTAATTTATGATGGTCTCCCTCCTTAACTCTGTTGATCAATTGTCCTAACTTTTTGTTTTCCATTTGTAGCAGGTGTATTTTTCTTAACTTTGTTGTTATATCTTTGTTCATTTTTATTTCCATTGTGTGGATGTAGTATTCGTATTTCTCGTCGATGGGTTCGTTTATAGTATCACCTTCTGGGTACCTGCTTAAGAGGTCTGCAACAACATTGTCTTTACCCCTGCAGTGTAATATCTCAAAGTTATACTCTTGTATCGCAAGTATCCATCTTGCGATCCTGGTATTATTTAAATGGCATTTTTGGATAAACGTTAACGCTTTGTTATCGGTTAATATAGTAAGAGGTTGGCCTATTATATATATCCTGAATTTCTTTAAACATTGGACGATTGCTAACAGCTCCTTTTCAGTAGTAAAATAGTTTTTCTCCGCATTTTTGAATGTTCGGCTAGTGTACGCTATTACGGCGATCTCCCCTTCCTTGTCGATCTGGTATAGTTGACCTCCGTAAGCATAGTTGCTTGCGTCACACTGCAGACAGAAACGGCGTCCCTGTGTAGGAAATTTTAATACCACAGATTCTATAAATAATTCTTTTACAAGTTGGAATTGCTCCTCCATCGTTTTATCCCATTTAAACTTAATGCCTTTCTTTAGTAGATGCAATAAAGGTTGTGTGCACTCCGCGTACCTACTGGTGAACTTATTATAAAAGTTTGTTAAACCCAAGAAACCTTTTAATTGCTTTGGGTTTCGTGGAGATGGGAAATTTAAAATTGCTGAAACTTTATCCGGTGTCGGTTTGATTCCTTTTGTAGTTAGACAGTAACCCAAATATGGTATTTCCTTCTTGAAAAACTGGGACTTTAAATCTGTAGCTCTTACCTTCGTATAAGAAACCAGTGTGATCTCGACATTCCTCCTTGAGTGGAATCTGCCAGAAACTGTTTGTTAAGTCTATTGTGGACATAACTTTGATGTTGCTGCACCTTGCGAGGATATCGTTGATCGGCGGAGGTCCCTCATAATCCGGGATAGTGATACTATTCACCTTCCGGGCATCTAGGCATAATCGCACCCTCCCGTCCCTTTTAATTACAGTTACCAGAGGTTGTATGTAAGGACTGTGGGCTCGTTCTATTATCCCAAATTCCAGCATCCTTTGAATTTCATCCTGAACTGCCCTCTGATACTTGATGGGGACGGCCCACCCTTTTTGCAGGTAAGGTGTGCTGTCGGTAACCCGGAAACTATGCTGGTATCCCGTTATGATCCCTGGCCTATCTGTAAAGATCTCCTTGTTTTTATCCAGCAACTGACCCAATTGATTTAACCTTGTCTGATCCATTCCTTCTAATTCTTCAAGTTTTCTGTAGATTTCAGTTTCAATGTCACACACATTTTCTTCTATGGTTAGTAACGGTACTTCATAAGGATGTTCTTCCGCATTTGTTACTACTTCCGGTCGTACCTGTATCCACCCTTCTGGTATGTTAATTACCCCCTTTGATTGCTGCAGGAAGTTCATACCAAGAATACAATTTCTTACTAAACCTGGTACTATTAAAAACACACAATCGACACTTAAATTACTGCTTAATACTACTTCTAAAAATACTTGTTTTCTAATACTTTTTGACCTATTTCCCACGGCGCTAACTATCGTGGTGTTATTGACGCTGAGGGTTTCATGGTGTCCAATCTGTTTTTTATTGTTTTCATACCATTCTTCAGATATAGCGTTCACGGCACTACCTGTGTCAATGAGCGAAATTACCGGAACTTGATTTATTTTAATCGCTAGTTCAGGACTTTTTATTATCTTGACATCAATATTTTGCTCCGCCTCTTCCATTAAGTCTTCCTTGATGATTGGGAAGATTGTAGTAATATTTATCTTGTCTGTATTCGTTTTGTTTTTCTGTTTACACTTTAGGTTTAATTCATTTGAAGTTTGGAGTCATTGCCTTGAACTTGAAGGTCGTTCATCCGGTTTTACAGCCGTTTGTCGTTCAATCGTGACACTGTTTATAGTGGTTTGTTTACCTCCTCCCCCGCTGGTCCTAGCTGTCGCTTCCTTTTGTTGGTAGTTTTCCCTCCAGCCAACACGTGGTTTACTGCTTTCATTGTTCGGCTGGTTAGACGGCGCGTCCCTTTTGTAATTTATGGCTGGTCGGTCACTTACTTTCTGTTCATTATTGCTTCCTCTTGTATTTATATTCATATATTCACGAAGGAGTGCTTCAAAACCATTTATAGTCGTTACTCCTCTCGTAACCACAGCAATTTGCAATTCTCTGTTATAATGCCTAGCTAATTTCGTGATCATATGTTTATCAGACATGATCGGGATTAACTGTCTGCTTCTTAAGACGCATCGCTCCATGTATTGAATCATGTTAAGCGATCCATTTGGTTTATAGCGCCCATATTCAAGTTGGTCGCGAACCTTCTCTTGTTGAGTCGCACTCCAATATTTGCTCATGAAGGCTTCTGCGAACTCCTTAAACGTCCTTACCTGCTCCCTCACGATTCTCCACCACAGGGCCGCTTCTCCGGTCAAGTGTCGTCCGATCCACCGGGTATTCTCCTCACCATAATACGTTTCCTGAATTTCCCGTAACTCCTTCAAGAACTCCATTGGGAAATTATCCTCCCCGTCAAAAGTGGCTTCCTTATTTATTATCGCTGTATTCATGGCTACAGCCGGTCTTTGTTCGATTTCCTCCAGCCTACGTTGTACTCGTTGCTGATTCTCTCGAACCATTGTTAGGTTGTTGGCGATCTCATCGAGTTTTCGCCCCTTTTCTGTAGAGACTTCGTTTATCTTCTCTTCCGTACTTCGGGTAGCTTCTTTTATGCTCCTTACTTGCTGTTCAATTCCGTCTATCTGCAGTTTATTTTGATGATGATTGTTGATTATGGCTTCTTGCCATTCCTTCCGGTCACTCCGCGAGTTTCTTTGTTTTCTTTCGCCTGTTTCTTTATTTCTCTGCTTAACTCCTTAATTCCGCTTTCGTTCTTCTTCTGTACTTCTTCTAACTTTTCTGACTGTCTTTGTAGTTCAGTACCCATCTGGTGGATTTGTCCTTGTAAATCTCCTCTCATTAACTCTATTTTTTCGTATAATTTCTCGGCGAGTTGTTTACCTATTTCTTCATTCTGTTTTTTCGTTTCTTCAATTTTTTCGTCTATGTGCCTTTTCATTTCTTCATTCTGTTGTCTTTGTTTTTCATCTCTTTCTTCATTCTGTTGTCTTAGCTTTTCATCTCTTTCTTCATTCTTCTTTTCCGATTCTTCAAACTTTTGTTTTATGAATGTCATTAACATTTGGAAATTGACTTCAGATGACTGTGGTCCCCGGGCGCCATTCTCTTCACTCGTTGTAGAGCTCTCTTCATTCGCCACATTTCTATCCTCAGACTGCTCCATCCCCATCTGATTGTTAATTTCGAATACCTCGGAATTTTTTTTACCTGTCGCCATTTTTGCCTTTCGTCGGGTTATCATTCAGATACTTATCGACAAAAACAATAATAACGTTCTTATTCTACAGTACTAACATTTACTTATTTAACTTAGTCTATCTCTAACCACTGTCTGTCACTGCCCTAGCCTAATTTCTTTAATTAAGCCGTGCGGTGCGGCGCCAATTTAACAATAATTGTCTTTATGTTATCTATTTAATGTCCCGCGTGTGGGAGCCAATTTATAATAATTTTTATTTACGCCCAGCTGTGGACGCCAATTTCACATTTTAATTTGTGCTCTTTATCTCAGGGTAAAATATAAATAAATGCTCAATTCTTCTTATAAATAGTTTTTCGATTTATTACAATTAGATATGATTGATTATCATACTTTATCATTGACACATGAATTATATAAATTCTAATCAATATATAAACATATTCATTTTCATAAATCTTATTTCATTACTCATATTCATAGCTCTAATAATTTAAATATTGTAATTCTTATTCAAAGACAAAACTTTTAATAATAATTTTCTTAAATTTAATATACTACGACATTGTTAATTATTAATCTGGATTCATTTAAAATCGGTGCTCATAGATAAATTTAATTCCCATAATTTCCTAATATTATTTAATTTTCTTTTAATTAAAATTTTATCTTAATCCTTTAATTAAATCTTATGAGTTCTTTAAGTGAACAGACAGTGGACGTAATACTAATTATGGCATGAAAACTTTACTTGTGGTATGTATCCAAATCTGGTAGCGGTTCATTTCATATGGTGTGGTTGGCATGTTGATCGTCTGGCGTAACTGCGATATTTCCCTCTGGATTAGCAGATTGTAACGTGGCCTCCTTGGAGTCACACTAGACACTGCACAACACCAAACTTCACTCACTCGGAATTAGTTTGCGTTAATTGTTATTATAGTTATCCGCTTCTACAGGCATTATTGATTATTATTTACTAACTGCGTTATGGTTTGAATTACTGTTATTTACGGGTTTAGTTCGTCTCGTAATGTTACTCGATGATAAAGTTATTGTTGCGTATTTGCACAACTAAATTACAGCGTTATTTGATTATCATTTGTGTTGTATTAATTCACTTGTAAGTCACTAGTAAAATTACAGTTTTTCTCTTTACCGAAATTTGTTCTAGTACGAGCCTACTTTTCTAACCATCGTACCGAATTTCTCTAAGTCCAATAACTATGGAATCTCGGTCGCGGACTTACACACTCGTTTCCGTCAAAATTTTTAGTTAAAACTCCCCGAGCGCGCCTTTCTCGCGTCCCTATATCGAATTCCCGATTTCTCCCACTTACTTCTGATTTTTCTTATGCTGTTTTCTAATTGGTTCTACTTTACGACTCTTCAGATTTAGAGACCACCTATTTTTCCAAAAGAACTTCTCTGATAGGCCTTTGGATTCCCACCAGATTCCTTCCCTAGGTCACTACACTGAGGTCGTTGTCGCTGCTAGATACTGTAGCAATAATTCTTGCCTGTCACTTTTTTGGAGTAAACAAAGCAACCCTTAACTTTCTCGTCAAGTATTGTTTTCGTGCACTTGGTTGTTCTAATGGCATCAACTATTGTTACTTAAAGGCCTCACCAAACTTCCTTTGTATGTCCGTTTCTTTGTCTCTGTTTCTATCAACACTTCTTGCTTGTGTTCGGACATTACTCCGAGCTTTCTCTCTTCTCAGTAAGGTCGAAGTCCTGTCGCTGACCGTTTGAGTCTTTCAATAACATGTACCCTTTTTTGTTTCGCTATATGCAGCTGGCGTGTATACGTATTCTTGTCTATTGTTAATACTTACAGCTGCTCTTCAAATGTGTTCGTTTACTTTTGTGCCCTTTTTATACGGATTTGAGGTAGTTGTCAAAGTTTAACGTTTCTTAGTATGGAGAGCGATGAACTCAGCCTATTTGCCGTGAGCGTGTTGGGGCTGATATATGATTTTATTGCCTGTCAGTCACCTCTGCGTTTCACACAACAATTCCCTGTTACGGCGCTTAAAGATACATCTCTACTCAAAATAAGAAATTTTCAAAATTTCTGATTTTGGCGTTATAATATATTATTATAATATAATATTATAACAATATATATTATTATTATATATTAATATATGTGACATTATGTTATATGTCAAATCTGGTATGCCTTGTAATTGTAAAATGACATTTGTATTCTTGTCAAGTTGTGTGGCTAATCTGGTTCCATTATAACAATATGACGTATTTACAACATTCATATGTCCTTTATTGAATAAATACATTTTTTATTGAACCAAACGTTCATTTGATTTAATTTCATTCTATCTCATTACTGCCATACACAGTATTAATTTAATATATGAAGTCATAATATACTGAAGTAATTTTTTGACAAGACACCTAAGAATGTTTTGAATAATATGGATAATGAAACAACAGGCAACAGAACTAGGATGTGACTTGTCCAGTGCACTGTGTTTCATACTGAGCAATGAGTCATTCAATTTTAATGCATTAAGATTGGTAGAAAAGAAGAATATTTTAATTGCAACAGAGTGGTAAATAAACATCTTACATTTATCCTCACACTAAGTTAAGTATAATTTATAACTGAAGAGAGCCTGGAAGCAGATAATTTGTTCAGTTACAGCAACATATTCTAATATGGGAATAGTTGCCTAGTTGTCTAACTGAACTATAGTTCTCTTTTAAATTTTACTGAGCACTATATAATATTTTCAAAAACCATATGACTATCATGTTTCTTACAGTTGGAAAAACAGTGTAATAGACTGTTTATTGTTGGTTTATTGATTTCATATTATAACGTAAAAATTGCACTCTCAACAATTTTACGGGGACAAAGTTATGTTATACCCATAGAGAAATATAAATTCGTAGAAAGCGGGGAGAAAATAAAACTAAAACTACCGATTAGAGCGGTGGTACTTCAAAGTAATAAGTATTAAAATGTTGTAGTAAGGGCGGTAGTTGTTCATAAAGACGACCTTGAGTTGACGCCTGTAAGACGGCTAAAATATGAAAAAGTAACATAGCGGACGAACCGTCATAAAATTGTATTATTTTCAAGGGTGTCAGAAGTCTGCCCTAAGATTGTAAAAAGTTAAGTGCATCTAACAAAGGAACCGTTAGGATAGACAAAGAGAGATGAGAGCGAGATGGAGATAGACGCTAAGTTTTCCCACTCCGTTTACACGCGCAAATAATTGACGAATAATGGAATGCATCATTTTTTACGAGGGACGTTTTCACTAGACAGATTGGGTAGATTTGAAATTAGCGGTATGTCAGACCAATCGTCGTGTATTTTGTAGATAGTTCGTGAGGGTAGTTCGAAGCAATGTATAAAAAACGAAGTGGTAGGAAGTTAAGTTAGTCTACGGGGAGATTACACTTACAAGAATCATATCTAGTGTGTTAAGAAATTTGTCGGTAATTTAAATAAATATATTTCAATCGCAACGAAAAAGTCAGTTACAGTAACGCGATATTGAGCATTGTAAAGTACATATTATAAACACTTAAAATCGTTTACAAGAATAATGTTCAGAGAAATTAGAGAAGATAAATTAAAATCGAGTAACATATCCAAGTTTTACTTAATACAGTATCAATCGTTGAATATCGAAATACATCGTGAAATGTAATGTGTTAAACATCACAGTACGGGACAGTCGGTCGATATTTGTTATCAATCCAGTGTTGGACGCACTTAGCTTTAATAAGGATATACTGTGTATTCAACAAGTGTATTAGTATACGGCACCTGTGTAGTTATCACTAAGTTATTTAAGTGAATGGTGTTTAATACCTGTGAAACCAGTGTATAAAGTACTGCAAAACTAACAAGGATAACTGCTCAATGATCAACGTCAGACGACCAGCCTGGAACCTGCAGAATTGATGACATCGCGTCGCAGAGTGAATTCAACATACAAGTAACTAATAAAATGAACACTCATTTTACTATTGCCTATTAAATTTAAATGTATGTAAATCATATTTGGTGACTCAATAAGTCAAAGAATCCATAGCCAAGAAATAAGCACGAACAAATTTTATAGAAAAATTATTAAAAGCAATGATCTACCAATTTTGTAACATATAAATACAAAGTAGTTGTTAAAAAACTTAATTAATAACAGTCAAATTGTGTTTATTTTTTACTGGTGCCCTGGGATAATTCTTAAGAGTCGGTACACTAAAGTAAGTGTGACATTCTGTTGCTGATAATTAGAATGTTATAAATATATTTATTGTTATAATATAAGACATAGTTGTATGATTAGCCTTGCACATGCTCGTAGGCCAAGTGTAGTATGTATAATAGTAACGTGAAATTTTATTAAGCCCTATTTAAAGTGTATTACATTCTGTCGCCCTGAACGTGGGAATATTGAGTCACTATAAGAATAGTAAAGTAAGAATAAAATAGAATTAAGAATAACAATAATATAAGACATAGTTCTATGATTACGCGGAGGAAGAGTAGGAAAAACAAAAACACACAGAACAACACTAACGAAGTAGACAATAACATGAATACAGAAACAACAGCCCACGATAGCGAAATGGAGTTCGATATAAACAATCAGCTAGGAGATCCTCAGATGCTCGCACACATTTCAATGGGGAATCAAGAGTCAGGGACGCGGGGACAGAACGACGAAAATGCAGAAACACGACAGATTACAGAAGAAACACTAGTAGAGATTAGAGAGAGACCGGTATATCAGACATTACCAGAGACAGACAAAGACACCAATATATATACAATACTCCAATGACTGTTACAACAAACACAGTGAATTGAAGAACAATTGAAAGAAACAAAAGAACAGGCAGAAAAAACAGCACAACAGATAGCACAGCAAGCGACACAACAAAAACAACACGAACAAAAATTAGAACAAGCGTTACAAAAACTGCAAAAACAAATACAGAAACAAACGGCACAGATAATACAAAAAAATCAGAACAAATCCACAAGCAAAATATGGAACTAACAAACGAAGTAACCGTGCAATTTAATCAAGAAAAAACAAATAACCAAAATTTTTTCCAGAAGTTTAGAATAGACACTGATAATAAGATCCAAGAAAATTGTGATAAGAGTAATACCGAGGTTAGTGCCAATACAAAACAACAGATTAAAGAGCTTGATGAAAAGTACAATAACAACTTTAAAATAATTACTGAAACAGTAAGTGCAAACAATAAAAGATGTGCAGATAACACAGCAGCTATAAATGAACTGAAGGTCGAAAAACTAAAAGTGTTGGAAACTAAATTTGATAGGAAGTCTGACGAGACCCACCTTAAGTTACAACAAATACAATGGGAAGTCAGAACTAAATTAGCGTCAATAAGCAACACACCATGTAGTCGGAGCATGACGAATGAACAAATTAAAGACATAAAATATAATGGTACGGGTGATTTCCCAATGGAATTTATTAAAGAATTGAACGACATATACAGAGAACATTATCAAGATGCTGGAAACATCACGTGGATAGCGTGACATCTTGAAGGAGAGGCAGCAGTGTGGTGGAGACTAGTAAAAGATAGCGTTACCAACTTCGTCGATTTCACTGACGTATTTATCAATAAATATTGGAATGATGTCATTCAAGAGAGAGTAAGAAATGAACTAGAGTTCGGAAGGTATCACACAGAGAATGGAATGAACATGATCCAGTACTTAGAGCGTAAACTATTAGAAAACCGCCAATTAATTCCGCCAATACCAGATAAATATTTAATTAGGAAAATCTCTAAACATTATCCACACAAAGTACAAGTTGCAATAATTACTCGTGGTGTAGTTACAATCGATGACTTCGAGCAAGTATTGCTAGAATTTTTGAGTTTGAGAAATGACATGAGTGAAGCGAACCGAGTGTATTATGAAGGCCGGCGAGAGCGCAAGCCGTGGGCGCGGGGTGATGAAGAGAGAGAGCAAGCAGCTGAACAAGGGCGTGCTAACGAAAGTAAAACTAGGTCATCTACGCAGCACTACCCCAAGAGGCAAAACAGGTTTAAGAATGAAAACGACCCTATTCCGTTGACCAGCAATGCAAATAGTAACAAAATTAATACCGCTATGCCAAAAAACTAGATAAGTTATGTAAATACGAAATAGACTTAAGTACTATTAATAAGTATATTAACACTACCTTTCTAGATTTAAGAGATGCTCTAATAGTTAATGATGATGTCAACGTAATATGTCGAGTTAACAAATGTCCGGAGGTAAGAATCACGTTGAATGGGGTGCCTACGTATGCCTTGGTAAACACTGGGAGCCAGGTAAACGCCATCTCGGAACAGTGGTTTAAAAACAATAAGAGGGAGTTCAGGAATTTAGAAATGTTAAAATTGGCAAATACCGTAATTAAGGGTGCGACCGGCAATAAGTCAAAAAGGGCCACGCACCAAATTTTGTTAACTGTCCAGATCAGAAGTTTAGAAGTCGATAGTGTCTTTGTAGTTGTACCAGAATTAATAAAAAACTGTATATTAGGCGTGGGATTATTGGAAGAAAATGGGTGCGTGATCGACCTGAACAACAAACGATTAATAATTCAGGGAGATCAAAACCAGGAAGGAACCACAGCAGAGATACTACGAGTAGAACTATCATCTGCCGGCGAAGATATCGAAGGATTGATTGAACAGAAGGTGCAAGCTATCAGAAAGATAACCGATGCTGAACGGAGCGAGCTACAACATATTTTAATGGAAAATAAAACGGTGTTCCGGGATACGCCAGGTAGAATTAACACATATCAGCATAGATTCGAAGTCACTGATCGGACACCGTACTGTCAGAGAGGATGGCTGATTCCGATGAGATACAAGGAGGCAGTGAAGGCAGAAATCCAGAAGATGGAGGCGCATAGTATCATTGAAAGGGCCCAGAGTCCATACATCAACCCTATGGTCACTGTCATAAAAAAAGACCAGACGGTTAGATTATGTTTGGATGCCCGTAAACTAAATTCAGTAACAATTTCGGACCATGAGGGAGCCATTCCAATTAATGAGATACTGGCAAAATGTGGGGACATTAAAGTCATGTCCACAAATGACCTCCGTAGCTCATTTTGGCAAATTCCATTGCATCAGGAATGTAGAGATTTTACTGGGTTTTTGTACGAGGGCAAGTGCTATCGGTACACGGTGACACCGTTCGGACTGAAGACTAGTCTAGCAAGTTTAACTCGTGGGTTGGACCGGGTATTATCGGAAGAAGTGAAGGCATTTACTATCTTATATGCAGATGACTGCCTATGTATCTCGGATAGCGTGGAAGAGCGCCTACGACACTTAAAATTGTTACTACGTGATATAAAACAAGCCAATTTAACTATCAACTTCATCAAATCACAAGATTCCAAATAGGAGATAAGGTGTTGCTACGTGCGTATCCGATATCCGATCTCAATAAGAAAATAATAGGGAAGTTTTGTAATTTATTCGAGGGACCATATAAAATAACGAAGGAACTCTGAACAGCAACCTACCAGCTAGAAGACGTACAACTACCAGGATGTACCCGGGGAAATTTTAATATACGGCAATTAAAACCCTATTATGAGCAATGACCCATTGCTACACACATGAACACTGACACAACACATCTACTAAAACAGATTGTAATAGCACACAAACGTCTATGCATGTAATAGTTGTAAGAGATAATAATACCGTTGTAATGATAGGATGAACTTTGTTAATTACTCAACTGTATAGTAATTCCAAAAGGTATTAGCATCATTGGTATAGATTTACTACATTAAAAAATGGGTTAAGGAAACTAGAACGTAAACAAACACTAAGGTGGAATGCATTGTAAAACGTTGTGTTAGAATGAAAGTGAAAGGGGGACCGAATATCCTAGCCCAGTAGTTTGACCAGTTGCCAATGGAGGGGTGGAGAGTCTGTTTGTAAACAAACATTGAAATGTCGTTGACACTTAGGGTACAACAACAAGTAGTTAGTAGATAATGTTACGATGTTGTGTATTATAAATTAGAACAACTTAATATAAAGTGATGTATAAACAAATGTATATTCTAGCAAATTGTTAGACTAATCGTTGATAGTAAAAAATAATTAGAATGGAATTAGGGACACGTCAATAGAATCAATTCGAAATTTTAATATAAAATTTGACATAATTCTATTGGGGACGATATAACGTAAAAATTGCACTCTCAACAATTTTACGGGGACAAAGTTATGTTGTACCCATAGAGAAATATAAATTCATAGAAAGCGGGGAGAAAATAAAACTAAAACTACCGATTAGAGCGGTGGTACTTCAAAGTAATAAGTATTAAAATGTTGTAGTAAGGGAGATAGTTGTTCATAAAGACGACCTTGAGTTGACGCCTGTAAGACGGCTAAAATATGAAAAAGTAACATAGCGGACGAACCGTCATAAAAATGTTTTATTTTCAAGGGTGTCAGAAGTCTGCCCTAAGATTGTAAAAAGTCAAGTGCATCTAACAAAGGAACCGTTAGGTTAGACAGAGAGAGATGGAGATAGACGCTAAGTTTTCCCACTCCATTTACACGCGCAAATAATTGACGAATAACGGAATGCGTCATTTTTTACGCGGGACGTTTTCACTAGACAGGTTGGGTAGATTTGAAATTAGCGGTATGTCAGACTAATCGGCGTGTATTTTGTAGATAGTTCGTGAGGGTAGTTCAAAGCAATGTATAAAAAACGAAGTGGTAGGAAGTTAAGTTAGTCTATGGGGAGATAACACTTACAAGAATCGTGTCTAGTGTGTTAAGAAATTTGTTGGTAATTTAAATAAATATATTTCAATCGCAACGAAAAAGTCAGTTACAGTAACGCGATATTGAGCATTGTAAGGTACATATTATAAACACTTAAAATCGTTTACAAGAATAATGTTCAGAGAAATTAGAGAAGATAAATTAAAATCGAGTAACATATCCAAGTTTTACTTAATACAGTATCAATTATCGTTGAATATCGAAATACATCGTGAAATTTAATGTGTTAAACATCACAGTACGGGACAGCCGGTCGATATTTGTTATCAATTCAGTGTTGGACGCACTTAGCTATAATAAGGATATACTGTGTATTCAACAAGTGTATTAGTATACGGCACCTGTGTAGTTATCACTAAGTTATTTAAGTGAATGGTGTTTAATACCTGTGAAACCAGTGTATAAAGTAGTGCAAAAATAACAAGGATAACTGCTCAACGATCAACGTCAGACGACCAACCTGGAACCTGCAGAATTGATGACATCGCGTTGCAGAGTGAATTCAACATACAAGTAACTAATAAAATGAACACTCATTTTACTATTGCCTATTAAATTTAAATGTATGTAAATCATATTTGGTGACTCAATAAGTCAAAGAATCCATAGCCAAGAAATAATCACGAATAAATTTTATAGAAAAATTATTAAAAGCAATGATCTACCAATTTTGTAATATATAAATACAAAGTAGTTGTTAAAAAAGTTAATTAATAACAGTCAAATTGTGTTTATTTATTACTGGCGCCCTGGGATAATTCTTAAGAGTCGGTACACTAAAGTAAGTGTGACATTCTGTTGCTGATAATTAGAATGTTATAAATATTAATAGTCATTGAGTAAATTAGCTTGATAAACTCTTACTTTGCACATGCTCGTAGGCCAAGTGTAGTATGTATAATAGTAACGTGAAATTTTATTAAGCCCTATTTAAAGTGTATTACATTCTGTCGCCCTGAACGTGGGAATATTGAGTCACTATAAGAATAGTAAAGTAAGAATAAAATAGAATTAAGAATAACAATAATATAAGACATAGTTCTATGATTACGCGGAGGAAGAGTAGGAAAAACAAAAACACACAGAACAACACTAACGAAGTAGACAATAACATGAATACAGAAACAACAGCCCACGATAGCGAAATGGAGTTCGATATAAACAATCAGCTAGGAGATCCTCAGATGCTCGCACACATTTCAATGGGGAATCAAGAGTCAGGGACGCGGGGACAGAACGACGAAAATGCAGAAACACGACAGATTACAGAAGAAACACTAGTAGAGATTAGAGAGAGACCGGTATATCAGACATTACCAGAGACAGACAAAGACACCAATATATATACAATACTCCAATGACTGTTACAACAAACACAGTGAATTGAAGAACAATTGAAAGAAACAAAAGAACAGGCAGAAAAAACAGCACAACAGATAGCACAGCAAGCGACACAACAAAAACAACACGAACAAAAATTAGAACAAGCGTTACAAAAACTGCAAAAACAAATACAGAAACAAACGGCACAGATAATACAAAAAAATCAGAACAAATCCACAAGCAAAATATGGAACTAACAAACGAAGTAACCGTGCAATTTAATCAAGAAAAAACAAATAACCAAAATTTTTTCCAGAAGTTTAGAATAGACACTGATAATAAGATCCAAGAAAATTGTGATAAGAGTAATACCGAGGTTAGTGCCAATACAAAACAACAGATTAAAGAGCTTGATGAAAAGTACAATAACAACTTTAAAATAATTACTGAAACAGTAAGTGCAAACAATAAAAGATGTGCAGATAACACAGCAGCTATAAATGAACTGAAGGTCGAAAAACTAAAAGTGTTGGAAACTAAATTTGATAGGAAGTCTGACGAGACCCACCTTAAGTTACAACAAATACAATGGGAAGTCAGAACTAAATTAGCGTCAATAAGCAACACACCATGTAGTCGGAGCATGACGAATGAACAAATTAAAGACATAAAATATAATGGTACGGGTGATTTCCCAATGGAATTTATTAAAGAATTGAACGACATATACAGAGAACATTATCAAGATGCTGGAAACATCACGTGGATAGCGTGACATCTTGAAGGAGAGGCAGCAGTGTGGTGGAGACTAGTAAAAGATAGCGTTACCAACTTCGTCGATTTCACTGACGTATTTATCAATAAATATTGGAATGATGTCATTCAAGAGAGAGTAAGAAATGAACTAGAGTTCGGAAGGTATCACACAGAGAATGGAATGAACATGATCCAGTACTTAGAGCGTAAACTATTAGAAAACCGCCAATTAATTCCGCCAATACCAGATAAATATTTAATTAGGAAAATCTCTAAACATTATCCACACAAAGTACAAGTTGCAATAATTACTCGTGGTGTAGTTACAATCGATGACTTCGAGCAAGTATTGCTAGAATTTTTGAGTTTGAGAAATGACATGAGTGAAGCGAACCGAGTGTATTATGAAGGCCGGCGAGAGCGCAAGCCGTGGGCGCGGGGTGATGAAGAGAGAGAGCAAGCAGCTGAACAAGGGCGTGCTAACGAAAGTAAAACTAGGTCATCTACGCAGCACTACCCCAAGAGGCAAAACAGGTTTAAGAATGAAAACGACCCTATTCCGTTGACCAGCAATGCAAATAGTAACAAAATTAATACCGCTATGCCAAAAAACTAGATAAGTTATGTAAATACGAAATAGACTTAAGTACTATTAATAAGTATATTAACACTACCTTTCTAGATTTAAGAGATGCTCTAATAGTTAATGATGATGTCAACGTAATATGTCGAGTTAACAAATGTCCGGAGGTAAGAATCACGTTGAATGGGGTGCCTACGTATGCCTTGGTAAACACTGGGAGCCAGGTAAACGCCATCTCGGAACAGTGGTTTAAAAACAATAAGAGGGAGTTCAGGAATTTAGAAATGTTAAAATTGGCAAATACCGTAATTAAGGGTGCGACCGGCAATAAGTCAAAAAGGGCCACGCACCAAATTTTGTTAACTGTCCAGATCAGAAGTTTAGAAGTCGATAGTGTCTTTGTAGTTGTACCAGAATTAATAAAAAACTGTATATTAGGCGTGGGATTATTGGAAGAAAATGGGTGCGTGATCGACCTGAACAACAAACGATTAATAATTCAGGGAGATCAAAACCAGGAAGGAACCACAGCAGAGATACTACGAGTAGAACTATCATCTGCCGGCGAAGATATCGAAGGATTGATTGAACAGAAGGTGCAAGCTATCAGAAAGATAACCGATGCTGAACGGAGCGAGCTACAACATATTTTAATGGAAAATAAAACGGTGTTCCGGGATACGCCAGGTAGAATTAACACATATCAGCATAGATTCGAAGTCACTGATCGGACACCGTACTGTCAGAGAGGATGGCTGATTCCGATGAGATACAAGGAGGCAGTGAAGGCAGAAATCCAGAAGATGGAGGCGCATAGTATCATTGAAAGGGCCCAGAGTCCATACATCAACCCTATGGTCACTGTCATAAAAAAAGACCAGACGGTTAGATTATGTTTGGATGCCCGTAAACTAAATTCAGTAACAATTTCGGACCATGAGGGAGCCATTCCAATTAATGAGATACTGGCAAAATGTGGGGACATTAAAGTCATGTCCACAAATGACCTCCGTAGCTCATTTTGGCAAATTCCATTGCATCAGGAATGTAGAGATTTTACTGGGTTTTTGTACGAGGGCAAGTGCTATCGGTACACGGTGACACCGTTCGGACTGAAGACTAGTCTAGCAAGTTTAACTCGTGGGTTGGACCGGGTATTATCGGAAGAAGTGAAGGCATTTACTATCTTATATGCAGATGACTGCCTATGTATCTCGGATAGCGTGGAAGAGCGCCTACGACACTTAAAATTGTTACTACGTGATATAAAACAAGCCAATTTAACTATCAACTTCATCAAATCACAAGATTCCAAATAGGAGATAAGGTGTTGCTACGTGCGTATCCGATATCCGATCTCAATAAGAAAATAATAGGGAAGTTTTGTAATTTATTCGAGGGACCATATAAAATAACGAAGGAACTCTGAACAGCAACCTACCAGCTAGAAGACGTACAACTACCAGGATGTACCCGGGGAAATTTTAATATACGGCAATTAAAACCCTATTATGAGCAATGACCCATTGCTACACACATGAACACTGACACAACACATCTACTAAAACAGATTGTAATAGCACACAAACGTCTATGCATGTAATAGTTGTAAGAGATAATAATACCGTTGTAATGATAGGATGAACTTTGTTAATTACTCAACTGTATAGTAATTCCAAAAGGTATTAGCATCATTGGTATAGATTTACTACATTAAAAAATGGGTTAAGGAAACTAGAACGTAAACAAACACTAAGGTGGAATGCATTGTAAAACGTTGTGTTAGAATGAAAGTGAAAGGGGGACCGAATATCCTAGCCCAGTAGTTTGACCAGTTGCCAATGGAGGGGTGGAGAGTCTGTTTGTAAACAAACATTGAAATGTCGTTGACACTTAGGGTACAACAACAAGTAGTTAGTAGATAATGTTACGATGTTGTGTATTATAAATTAGAACAACTTAATATAAAGTGATGTATAAACAAATGTATATTCTAGCAAATTGTTAGACTAATCGTTGATAGTAAAAAATAATTAGAATGGAATTAGGGACACGTCAATAGAATCAATTCGAAATTTTAATATAAAATTTGACATAATTCTATTGGGGACGATATAACGTAAAAATTGCACTCTCAACAATTTTACGGGGACAAAGTTATGTTGTACCCATAGAGAAATATAAATTCATAGAAAGCGGGGAGAAAATAAAACTAAAACTACCGATTAGAGCGGTGGTACTTCAAAGTAATAAGTATTAAAATGTTGTAGTAAGGGAGATAGTTGTTCATAAAGACGACCTTGAGTTGACGCCTGTAAGACGGCTAAAATATGAAAAAGTAACATAGCGGACGAACCGTCATAAAAATGTTTTATTTTCAAGGGTGTCAGAAGTCTGCCCTAAGATTGTAAAAAGTTAAGTGCATCTAACAAAGGAACCGTTAGGTTAGACAGAGAGAGATGGAGATAGACGCTAAGTTTTCCCACTCCGTTTACACGCGCAAATAATTGACGAATAACGGAATGCGTCATTTTTTACGCGGGACGTTTTCACTAGACAGGTTGGGTAGATTTGAAATTAGCGGTATGTCAGACCAATCGGCGTGTATTTTGTAGATAGTTCGTGAGGGTAGTTCGAAGCAATGTATAAAAAACGAAGTGGTAGGAAGTTAAGTTAGTCTACGGGGAGATTACACTTACAAGAATCGTATCTAGTGTGTTAAGAAATTTGTCGGTAATTTAAATAAATATATTTCAATCGCAACGAAAAAGTCAGTTACAGTAACGCGATATTGAGCATTGTAAAGTACATATTATAAACACTTAAAATCGTTTACAAGAATAATGTTCAGAGAAATTAGAGAAGATAAATTAAAATCGAGTAACATATCCAAGTTTTACTTAATACAGTATCCATCGTTGAATATCGAAATACATCGTGAAATTTAATGTGTTAAACATCACAGTACGGGACAGCCGGTCGATATTTGTTATCAATCCAGTGTTGGACGCACTTAGCTTTAATAAGGATATACTGTGTATTCAACAAGTGTATTAGTATACGGCACCTGTGTAGTTATCACTAAGTTATTTAAGTGAATGGTGTTTAATACCTGTGAAACCAGTGTATAAAGTAGTGTAAAACTAACAAGGATAACTGCTCAACGATCAACGTCAGACGACCAGCCTGGAACCTGCAGAATTGATGACATCGCGTCGCAGAGTGAATTCAACATACAAGTAACTAATAAAATGAACACTCATTTTACTATTGCGTATTAAATTTAAATGTATGTAAATCATATTTGATGACTCAGTAAGTCAAAGAATCCATAGCCAAGAAATAAGCACGAACAAATTTTATAGAAAAATTATTAAAAGCAATGATCTACCAATTTTGTAACATATAAATACAAAGTAGTTATTAAAAAACTTAATTAATAACAGTCAAATTGTGTTTATTTTTTACTGGCGCCCTGGGATAATTCTTAAGAGTCGGTACACTAAAGTAAGTGTGACATTCTGTTGCTGATAATTAGAATGTTATAAATATTAATAGTCATTGAGTAAATTAGCTTGATAAACTCTTACTTTGCACATGCTCGTAGGCCAAGTGTAGTATGTATAATAGTAACGTGAAATTTTATTAAGGCCTATTTAAAGTGTATTACATTCTGTCGCCCGGAACGTGGGAATCTTGAGTCACTAATAGAATAGCAAAGTAAGAATAAAATAGAATTAAGAATAACAATAATATAAGACATACTGTAGTTGTATGATTACGCGGTGTAAGAGTAGGAAAAACAAAAACACAGAACAACACTAACGAAGTAGACAATAACATGAATACAGAAACAACAGCCCACGATAGCGAAATGGAGTTCGATATAAACAGTCAGCTAGGAGATCCTCAGATGCTCGCACACATTTCAATGGGGAATCAAGAGTCAGGGACGCGGGGACAGAACGACGAAAATGCAGAAACACAACAGATTACACAAGAAACACTAGTAGAGGTTAGAGAGAGACCGGTATATCAGACATTACCAGAGACAGACAAAGACACCGATATATATACAATACTCCAACGACTGTTACAACAAACACAGTGAATTGTAGAACAATCGAAAGAAACAAAAGAACAGGCGGAAAAAACGGCACAACAGATAGCACAGCAAGCGACACAACAAAAACAACACGAACAAAAATTAGAACAAGCGTTACAACAAATGCAAAAATAAATACAAAAACAAACGGCACAGCAAATACAACAAATATCAGAACAAATCCACAAGCAAAATATGGAACTAAGAAACGAAGTAACCGTGCAACTTAAGTTATTTAAGTGAATTGTGTTTAATACCTGTGAAACCAGTGTATAAAGTAGTGCAAAACTAACAGTGATAACTGCTCAACGATCAACGTCGGTTACGACCAGCCTGGAACCTGCAGAATTGATGACATCGCGTCACAGAGTGAATTCAACATACAAGTAACTAAAAAATGAACACTCATTTTACTATTGCCTATTAAATTTAAATGTATGTAAATCATATTTGGTGACTCAATAAGTCAAAGAATCCATAGCCAAGGAATAAGCACAAACAAATTGTATAGCAAAATTATTAAAAGCAATAATCTACCAATTTTGTAATACATAAATACAAAGTAGTTATTAAAAAACTTAATTAATAACAGTCAAATTGTTCTTGGATTTCGTTGTCCATGACGTGTCCGTTACTTAACTAAATACCACTATTGTATTAACGACTCGGAACACTAAGTTTTTTATAAGTAAAAGCATAAAGTTTTACCTTACAGCCTGAACCGGTTTTCGCCTTTAAAAGGCTTCTTCAGAGGGTGCCGCTGGTAGCGCTGACCGTCCTGTTGTGGGCGACGGAATCGAATTTCGAAAGATCGATGCTGTGTGTGTGGGGTGAGATATGTTCGAATAATGCGTTCGATTTGAATTGTGTCCGTTCGTTTAGGATGTCGTTTTTATTTGTTTTCGTGTGTTTGTATATTTCCAATTCTTCTAGAGTGTCTAGTTTTCTGCCTTTTGTGTGTACGTGTAGAATGTTCATGTTATTGTCGATGTTTTTATATGTGTGGTTTGCTTCAATGAGGTGGTTTGCACAGGTGGATTCTGTAGTGGAGTGGAGTGCCTTTGTGTGTTCAATGTATCTCTGTTTGAAGCTACGTCCTGTCTGGACTATGTAGAATTTATTGCAATTTGAGCAATTTAGCTTGTAAACACCGGGTAGATCGAATTTGTTTTGTGCTTTGTGTGTGTGTTTTGATAGTGTGTGTTCTGTTTTGTCAGTAGTTTTGTAAGCGATTCTGCATCCTGCTTTTTTGAATTTGTGGGCTATTTTTTCAGTTTGTTTGTTGATGTATGTTAGTGTTATGAATTTGTTGTTTTCTGTCTTTGTTTGTTGTATGTTTTGTGTAGGAGTTTACTGACTATTGTTCTGTCATATCCGTTAGATTCTGCTAGATATTTTATCGTGTTTAGTTAGTCTTTGTAGTCTTTTTCATCTAAGGGGATGTTGTTAAGTCTATGTATCATGGTTCTGAAGGCAGCTAGTTTCTGTTGTATTGGGTGATTGGAGGAGTTGTGTATTAGTGTGTCAGTTGTAGTTGGAGGAGTTGTGTATTAGTGTGTCAGTTGTAGTTGGTTTTCTGTATATACTGAATTTGTGCCTGTGTTCTAGTTTTGTGTTGAAGAGGTCTAAGAAGTTTATGGTATTGTTGTGTTCGTATTCGGCAGTAAAGGTTATATTTTTATGTATTTTGTTTATGCGCCCTGGGATAATTCTTAAGAGTCGGTACACTAAAGTAAGTCGCTACTGTTAGTGCAAAAGGTCGTATGTAAAAATTGTGTACTTTACAAGAGAGCATAAAAACTGATTATTTCCTTATGATTTATTAGTATAATTTCATATTTTATTTCCCTCTGCTGTTTCCATAGTAACTAATGTATAACGTAACTTTTAAAACATTAAATTCATAAATAAAAAAATTACAGTAACATACGACTTTTTGCAGTTTTAAATTGGAACATAATTTGACATACGACTTTTTGCATATTAACATAAGACTCTTTGCAATTAATGTTGGAGCCTCAATTTACCATACAACCTTTTGCATTTAGGCACACATCTTTTCGCACTTGGTTTGTAAGGAAATTAATAGACTTAGGAACTTTATAAACAACATTTCTACTAAGAAAACTTCTTTTATTTAAAATTTTGTACAAACAAAGTGAAAAATTATCCGACAATTGATTTAATAAATATTGAAATATATTTATTGTTTAAAGTTTTGACATATTTCTAGCTTCCGTATCAGAAACATGAGAGTTGAATTGTTTCAGATTTCAACTTTCATGTTTCTGATGAGGAAGCTAGAAATGCTTCGAAACTGTTAAATAATAAATATTGTCTCAGTGATCTTAATAAAAACACTCGTTTTTGTCTGGAAACTGAATCTTACCATCAAACTTGAAATATTTACATTTTATCATTTTTTTAAAAGATTCATTGGGTAATAATGTGAGGGCACACTGTTTCTGAGCAATTGCTGTGCCGGAGATTATCATAAAAAAAATGATAATCTTCTGCCATGCAAGTTTTCAGCTCTTGGAGGTTCTTAAACTTCCTTTCTTGAATGGGAAGGGGCTGCTTGTAGAGTGGTTTCAGTTGTTGGAACACATCAGTTGCCGGTTTTGGTCGCCTAGGAAGTTCAGACCAGTCTTCAGAGAAGTTTAGCTTGTACCAAATGTGCCCATCAGGTTTGTATCTAAGACACCTTAAATCGGTGACAAAAGAATCACCTTTTCTTGATACGGGACGAATACTTTTGTAGTACCCATTGGAGAAATTATAAAAGTCCTTGTAATTAAGAGTTTCCACATGATACGGGCTGGGGTGCTTTCTTGCATCTTTAATATCCCTCACAAAGTCAGCAGGTATGAAGTGTTCACGCTTCTGAAGCTTTTTCTCTATTTGACCATGTATACTATCTACTTCCATTTGTGTGTGTCCAACTTCTAAATATTTTTGGTACACATTAACTCCTTTGTTTATAGCAAAATACAGAAGAGCGTTAGCCACAGTTTCGCATCTGTTTTGGTAAGTACAACCATCGCTCCAAATAATCATTTCGGTGGTGTCTGGTTTTTTTCCAATTCCTTGCTTAAGAACCTCACCAGCAATGAAGCGAATACATCACTATCTAAGTTTCCATTTCCCTCATGCCAGATGCAGCATGTTCCATCATGTGTTGCCAAATTAAAAACAGACCAGTTGTGGATTTTTAGTTTAGTTTTGTAATATGCCACGGATGCTTTAATATCTGGACATGTCATTACTTTTTGGACATCAATTGCGTAAACTGAGATTTCGCTTGATTTTTCGGCTCTGGACTTGTCATTTTCCTTCTCATTTCTCGCTTCGACTTTCCTCTTTTGGTGACTTTCATAATTTTCAGGTGTAACTTTTCCTAGCTTGAACTTAATACATGTTTCGCATTGATCTTTTTTCGGAATGAAAAATCCAATGTTCATAGAGAAAAATATTTTGGTAAACAAAACTCTGGATGCTGGTTCATCCTTTTTCTCCAGGCAGATGCGTTTATACTCATTATACAGTTGAGTTTTGCTTTCCCACACTGGCTCTAGATAACTTTTAGATGTCCTGGCTCGACAATAATGGGATTCCATTTTCGGTAACGAGTCCAGAAACTGACATACTCCAGCCTTTTTTTGAGCCAGTGGAAGAGTATTAGGTAGTGGAGGAGTATCATTCATATCAAGTAGATTTTCATTAATGTTTTCCAATTCATCAATGCAATTAACGTGTTCATTGATATTTTAGTTGAAAGCTTTGTCCAAGGGTGATTTTTTTAACCAACTGTGAACCGATTTTTCACCTAGACAAAATGTGTTCAGGAACATTTTTTTACACACTCTAAGTTTACCATCTCCCACCTTTAGATAATATTTTAAAGTTATGATCTTACGGGACTCCCCGTCAAGAGAGGTTCCACGCCGAAAGCTTGGTTTAGATTTTTCCACCAACGACACAATTGTGGCACGCTTAGCCTCCCAAGTGTCAATACCTTTCCAAAAGTTATTAAAAAGTTTCATTCTTTCACTATCCGGCACTTCGTCACATTTAAATTGCCTTATTTTCTGGCAACCACATCGATCTTTTAATTTTCTTTCATCCCTTTCAACAGAAAGTTTATACTGACCACTTTCATCTTGTTTTTTCAGACCCAAATATTTTTCTCCTTTTCTTCGTTTTGCTGCATTTAAATTTCTACTCCATTCGCTTGGATTTACAGTTTCTCCTTTCTGATATTTTCTTTTTTTTTCCTGGAGCTAAAACTTCTACCTCATCTGAACCATTTTCTCTTAATTCCTGAACTTCATCAACTCCCTGATTAATGTTTTCACTTTCACCCGAAACACTCACTTGATTCAATGTTGTGTGCCCCAGATTTTGTGGTAGTTTCTTTTGAAAAGTTTCCTTTTGGTTTAAAACTTTTTGTCTCTGCTGAGGGATATTATTATTGTAATATTCGTCATCACTAGAGTCTGAAGAAGAAGGCTGGTACTCATCATAGTCTGAAGAAGAAAACAAACGTTCTTGCAGACTCTCGTCAAAAATGTTTTCATTCAGAAAGGTCTGGATTTTGTTCCTCCCCTTTATTTTATTCACCCTATCAGGTCTCTTGCTAGTCCGATAGTTAAGGCTAGCTAGCTCATTACCAATATCATCAGGTAGGCCGCTTTTATGTATAACAGCAACAAGTATGCCGCTTTCGTCAACATCAACATAAGGTAGGTTATTTTCACAGCAATCATCAACAGAAGCAGGTAAGATATCAGCAGCAGGTAAGATATCAGCAACAAGTATGCCGCTTTCGTCAACATCAACATAAGGTAGGTTATTTTCACAGCAATCATCAACAGAAGCAGGTAAGATATCAGCAACAAGTATACCGCTTTCGTCAACATCAACATAAGGTAGGTTATTTTCACAGCAATCATCAACAGAAGCAGGTAAGATATCAGCAGCAGGTAGATTGATTTCGTTGTAATCGGCAGTAGGAAGATGGCTTTTGTAGACAGCAGAAACAAGTAGATCCCTTTTGTTGACACCAGCAGCAGGATGTACATCACCGGAAGGTAGGTTGTTTTTTTTACATTTATAAGCAGCAGGTGGGTCACTTTTGGATGTGGCCATGTTGACCAACATTTTCCCCCTTGACAGCATTCTTCTGAAACATAAACAAATACAACAACTGTAGGAATGTAGTAAATTTTTTATAATTATTATTTATTATTATTATGTGACCTGCATGAGAACTTTTTTATTACTATTTTTTTTAAATCATTATTTATTATTTTATTTTTCTTTATTTGAGAAAGCAATTTTGTTCACGATTCCTAAAAAAATGTTGTAAGCTCAATTGCAAAAAGTCGTATGTTACACACTCCATCAAATAGGCCCAAAGACCTGGAAAAAATTTCACATAGGGTAAGTCCGGGATAGTTGGACCATGTTTTTTTAAAGTCATTTTTTCCAAAACTTTGCAATGTCTAGGATTTGATATATATTTTTATAATATGTATATATGACCTTGAACAATTGTATGCACCTCTTCAGCTGTTACACTGATCACACTTGAAGTTATGATTTTTTCTTTTTTTTACTCGGTGGTCCATCTATCCTGGTGGTACTCGGGTTAGATGGACCACCTCCTAGGGATTGATGGACCTCTGGTATACGTTACTAAATCAGGGTGTAACACAAGAAATACAGGTTATCAAAGGTATAAACATTGTTTATTTTCAAGTATAAAGTTATAAACTGCTTGAAAAGTGATAAGTATAGAGTTATAAACTATTTGAAAAAGGATAAGTAAATTTGATAGTCAATATACTTAGAAAATATAGGTAGTCTAATTTATTTTCACATGGTTCAGAACATTTAATCATTCTGCAGTCATCTTCTTTCGAGAATCTCGCTTCCCACAGTAATCGCATTTATTTTCGAATCTTGTGCAGCCTTCATATGTCCAGCGAGAGCATGACACACACTTAATCCAATCTTCATCTCGTTTTGTTTCACTGTAGTTCTCTTTACACCATACACAATAATCTTCATCCCAGTCACTTTCATAAAGATTATCATTGCAAATTGTATTAATATCAATATCTTCAGATTCTGAGGATGACGTAAGTTCTTTCTTCTTTTGCGTTCTCTTCCTTTTATTAATCGTTGTTTGCTTCTTATTCTCACTTTCTCCCTCTAACTTCTTTTTCTCCCTCCCTTTTTTCTTTTCCTTTCTGTCTTTCTTCTTTTCCTCCCTGTCTTTCTTCTTTTCTTCCCTTTCTTTCTTCTTTTCTTCTTTTATCTTAATCTTTAACTCTTTTTCATCTTTTTCATTTTAAGGGCAATTATGTTTTCTGGAGAGCTTAAAACTGTTGATATAGTTTGAACTTTTCTTTTCAGAGTCTGAACTTTATTGACACAAGGCACTGGATGTATTTTGTCCAATAACTTCGAGGGGGTTATATTTTCAGATATATCCTCGTATTGTTCAGAGGATCCAGGCACAGGAACATCTTCATAGCTTCTTGAAGTACCAGCATTACTGTCGTTTCTTGAGCTACTAGGACCAACAACAGCGACATCATTTCTTGAACTATTAGGACCAGCAACAGTGACATCATTTCTTGAACTACTAGAACCAGCAACAGCGACACCGGTCATATCATTTGGGAAACAAGAGATGTGTCTAGAGGCCTGGAGTTTGTGGATTGTGACAGAAAAGCATAGTCTGGTATCACATCGGGTTCAAAAGGAATGATTCCACAGGTTCTAAAACCACTAATTCCATTATCTACGTTTGCTGACTTCCCCCAAGCTAAGCTAAGAAGCGTACCAAACTGCAGCCGGGTAATCTTCCTTGAGGGATTATTGGTCATGTAGTTGGAGCAAGCAGAATAGTAGTTCATTTTTAAAGACTTAAAGAAAGCACGATCTAATGGCTGAAGCCAATGGCTGGTGTGGGGAGGAATACTCATCAAAATTATTTCATTATTTTCTGCGAAATCCAACATTTCAACGCAGCTAGTATGTGATGTGTGTCCATCTAGAAGGAGGAGTACCTTTCCTGCTGGTTTTCTTGGAGTAAAATGGGTTTTCATCCAATCAAAAAATAAATCAGTATTTACATAGCCAGACTTTGGAGACATTTTTACTTCAGCACCAGGTAGCAAACCGTCACAAAACTCCTGCTTTAGATTCTTCCCTTTCATTATGCAAAAAGGTGGCAAGAATGTACCCTCTCCATTTACACATGTCAATACTGAGATAGTTTCACCCTTTTCTCCCGAAGTAACAGAAGTCACATTCTTAGAACCTTTTAAGGCAACTACTTTTCCAGGTTTGTTGTTCAGTTGTAAACCTGTTTCATCCATGTTGAAAATGTTTCCAGGTTTATCTATAAGACCATTTTCTTCCAAAACATTTTTTAAGAGGTCCAAATACTCTTTGACAGCTATTTTATTCAGGCCCTTCGCTCTTGCAATAGATACCCCTTCAGATTGCCGGATGGAAAGTTCAGGATTGCGTACAAGAAAAGAAGAAAGCCAGTCGTAGCCTGCTTGTTTGGTTTCATGATTAAAATTATGTTTTAATTGCAGACTTTCTGCTAAATAATAAGCCATGGAACGTACTGAATCTCTAGTTGGAGTAAACCCCCTTGATTGTAATTTTTTAATATGTCCAACGATTTTTTTTTCGTTTTCAATTCCTAACAATGAGTTTTTCCCCATGGAACCTTTATTAAAACTCTGTGACTTAAGGCGCCTTTTTAAAGTGGTTTTCGGTATGCCAAACGCTTTTGCTGCAGCATTAACTCCCATTTCCTTATTCTCAATAGCTTTGACTGCATTTTTCAAACTGTCTTCAGACCATTCTCCTCTCCCAGACGTGCCTTTTCTTTTATAAAAAGTAGGCATTTTTCTGTAACAGAAAAAACCCCAACTTATCAGGATACGCCTTTATATTTAAAATAATTTTTTATAAGTATTATTTCATTTATATAGAAAGTAAAGCCCTAATAGGAGATATGGTCCGACTATCCCAGTTTTTTTTAAGTGGGCCAACTATCCCAAATTTCACTGGTCCATCTATCCCGATTGTCGGGGATAGATGGACCAGCTCCCCGTTCAGACAAACAACGCTACCGGCACGCCATTTTAGGTTAAGATTGTACCCAAGTATACACTTAAGTTATAGCATTGATCTTACGTCGAAATCATTTAAACTAACTTAACCACATAACAAAGAAATCTAGTATAAAATATTTTTCAACTCACCAAAAGAAATAAACGAAGTTTTCTTCTAAAATACACATGAAACTCACGAGCAAAACTAAGCGTGGGTCCGTCTACTCAAGAAGAACAACTCCAGACACCGACTGCAGCGCTGCTGTGGCAGACCAGCCAAATATTCGACTGGTCCTTCTATACCGGTGGTCCATCTATCCTGGACTTACCCTACGACATTTTGCAATTCAAACAAAAACTTCAATAAAACATCGCAACTACATCATCATTCATTATTTAATAACAGAGGTGTTCATTATTTAATAATTGAATGGCTGAAAAGAGCCAAAGATTTGTTTAAGTTTTCAAGACGCGTGTTTTTACACTAAAAGTGTAAGAATTAGGTTATTGTCACCTACGTACCTCGTTTTCGTGTTTATCTTAACACACACTTAGACTAACTAACTAAAAAAAAAAGAAAAATAAACTTACCTTAATTGAACTGTAGATTCTTTCAGTTTTAGCACAAAATCCTTATGAACACTAAACTTCAAAACATCAACTAAACAGTGAACAGCACACGTGAGTAACCTAACCTGTTTGTTCTACATCAAGGTTATGTTCTACATACGACTTTTTGCAGTAACAAAAATCAGCTGTACAACATACGACTTTTTTACATTTCACCATAACTTATAATAGATCAGCTGATGACATACAATATTTTTGTAGCAGTTGCAGACTACAAAATGCCACCTTTAGCACAAATAAAATAAAAATGGAAAATTTTTACATACGACCTTTTGCACTAACAGTAGCGAAGTGTGACATTCTGTTGCTGATAATTAGTATGTTATAAATATTAATATTGTCACTGAGTAAATTAGCTTGATAAACTCTTACTTTGCACATGCTCGTAGGCCAAGTGTAGTATGTATAATAGTAACGTGAAATTTTGTTAAGGCTTGTTTAAAGTGTATTATGTATTACAATATTAACAGACCTATTAGTTAGTCAACATGCGTTGAATATGAAAAATATGTTTTGCACTTTTGAATTAATGATCTTTAGGCTACGTGTGTGTGTGTGTGTGAGCCTGGAAAATATTTTTGCAAATGACATTCTTGCTCAGTAATGAAAGAATGGTAAATTGGTCATATACACATGTGTAAGTATAAATGACCTCAATCATATATTAAGTACAAAACCAATTTAAATTTTGTTAGTTTATATTCTGAAGAAACTAATGTTTCCCAATGAACATTTGTACAAGGAGTCCTGGTTAAGCACTGGCAGTATTGGGAACCCTTATACTTTTTTGAGAAGGGTGTATAAAGTGTATAGGCTCATCTCTAAAGTGTAAATAAAATGTGTTTCCTACATGGATAGATTTAAAATCAAGTCCCAGAAAGTGGATTCATTACATTAACCTCAGTTCTATAAAAAATGGAAGATGTATTTTTGTTTACTGACACCTTTGGAAAAAAAACTTCTAATCTACTCTGTTTTGAAACTCCTCAACTCCATAAAAAACATATTTTAAATAGTATATACAGCTACCGCCACACAGCTGAGGGCTTGGCTCTGGGAGTAGGGGAAAAGGAAGGACAAGGTGTGTGGGGTAAATCATTAACCTTCCTGTAAACATTGACTGTCAACCACAGGACAAGTGACTAACGATATTGTGAATAGCCTTTTGTTCTGTAATGCCTCCGTGTGTTTTGCTTGTCCTGATTGTTTACTTCTATGAATTATCTGTTCTGTAATAGTCTTGAGTCAGTAGCATCTATGTATACTATATGGATCGCATGCTGTATTCACTGAATTCGGTCCGACCACTACACTGCGTATATATACGGTATATATTTGGTGGGCAAGAACACTGCGTATGCTATATACTGTACCTGTACAAAGTCTGACTTTTCTGCTTTGTTATAGCTTTTGTTGCTTTAGTGGATCATATTTTGCGTTAAATAGTATAGCTATGTCATTTTAACTCCAAAGTGGGAGGTTTTTAATAAGTTCTTTTCCACAATAAACACATTTGTTTCAATGTAAGATTTCAGTATTCTGACACTTTATTTCGGTTTATCGCTAAGTTCTGTTGCGTTCATAAACAGTTCTGTTGCGTTCTTATTTATGGACATTTAATATTGAACCCAGATGAATAAAGATAAGAATTAGGGAAACAAAAAATAAAAGACATGAGCCGTAAACTTTAAAATATTTATTGCGTATACGCTCGCCATGGTCGTTTCGTTAAAGTGTTCAATAGCAATGCCAATTTACATTAATTTTTTTATTTAATTTAATTAGCTATGTATTAACTGTGTAAAAATTGTTTACATTAAACATTACTAAATAATACAATAATTTAACTTTTAGCGGACATCAAACTTACAGAAGGTAGCTGCAGTGGTGTTTTCCTTAGCAATATTATAGCACAAGATTTTATAAAATAATGTCACTATTAATTTGATAAGTTTCACTTCATAGCTGTCTTCAGAAAAATATTGTTTGAAATATGTTTTCTAAACACTGTGCCGGAAATGTTTTGGCAAGCTGATATAATCATTTTTTGGTATTAAGTTTACTGTCAGATATAATCAATAAATTTTACATATATTTTACACTCTTTATAACGTCTGATGACACTCTAATTAATTTTCCGCTTGATACAAAGTCAGTAAAATGAGTGTAAATGCTCAAGTTATTGTCATCTGTTATCAGTTAGGCAAAAGTAAAAACAAACTGTTATAATAATAAAATCTTCATAAGAACAAATTTTCAGTAGAACTGTCCCAAATCTAATAATTGTAAGGTGTCAAAACAAGTGCATTACTGACTGAATGACTCATTTAGTACACCTGGTAACTTAGCACCAAATGCTTTGTTCTACCGATGGTGGGGGAAGCTGTACGTGAAGTGTTACTCCCCCTGCCATATCATCCTGACATCAACCTTATCGAACTAATTTGGGCTGAGATGAAAGGATTTGTCACAAGACAGAACATTTCATTCAGTCTAAAGGAAGTGAGACGATTGTGTGAGAAAAAGGTTCGTGTAAAGGGACCTGAAGAGTGGAAACCTAAAATAAAACATGTTCGAGATGTGGAAGAGTATTACGCATCACTGGGACCAAACAGCGATAATTTTCTAGAGTCCTTCATCATCAACCTTGATAACAACAGCTCTTCAGACAGCTCAGACATGGACAGCAACAACTCTGATTATGACTACGACATGGAAAGAATTGTTGCTCAATTAGTGTAATCTTATACAATGGACACAAGTAAGATTTCTAAATTTTGCAAGATAGTTTTTTGCTTCCTTGTACTTAGCTTTGTGTATTTTTTCTTGTTTGCTTGACAAAAAATAATAAAAATCCATTTATGGTTGTTTTAAAACAACTTTAAAAAATTAAAGTTGTTTAAAAAAGTGTTTAATTTATTCATTATTGTTATTTTATTATTACTAACATAATTAATTTATTAGTTATTACCGGTACTAGTTTTAAAATTGAGAAAAATTAGTCAAACCGAAGATTTTCATAAATCTAACATAACAAAGAATTGTGTGAGGTGTTCACAGATGGTAAATGTTCCATTGTCATTCCTGTGAACATAAAAAAAAAAGATTTGACAGATAAATATATTTTGATTAATTATTCAAGTTCAAGCTATTTTATTTAATTTGATGACATTAAAAAAGTATTTGTCAAAAAAATCCCCACATTTAAAATGTTTAAAAAAGTGAATAAAAATTGTAATGAATGCACTTGGGAAGCCCAATTTATTGTGAACATAAACATAATTATGTAAAACCAATTTGATTTGTATAGGCACCAGGCAAACAAATGTAATTCAGGTGAGATGAGACATTGCGCCAAGGGGCAAAGCAATGTTTTTGAGCTGACTAGTACAGTGATAGTGATCGGAACTCTGCTGCACAGCTATGCGCTGGTAGCTGTACTTTTAAGCATAAAATTAAAACACATTCTTAACGTGGTTCACTGTTTGAATGTATATAGTTCGTATCTGATAGCGTAACCATGAAGACAGTAAAATTTCCTAAAATAAAGCAAGACTTCTAATCTGCAAATGATTAATCAGTTTGCCACTTCAATGGTTGAATGGGACAAGTTAAATCTGTCCTTGTCCATTATAAATAGCATAAGTTACTGAAAACTGTGTGTATGACTAATGAAAAAGTAGAGCTTATTTCACTTGGTCAAGGACTAGTCCTAGTGCTCCTCAATGTACTTCACACCCTCGCTGCCATGTCAAATTGGTGCCACCTCTCAAGCAAAAATTAAATTACCCTGCACCTTGCCTAGTTTTTCCGTGTAAGTGTGTACCGTACTCAATGTACTATTTGTACCTATGTTTATATGGCCCCCACAAGGGGGGGACCAGCGTATGATGTGGCATTGGGGCCCGGGTTTCAGGGGGCCTGGACCAGTCGAAATCAACAACATTTATAGACTGTGACTTTAAAATGTGATCAATTGAAGTAAATTTGTGGTCAAAAATAGTTTTAAAAGTTATGATTATTTTCTTTTATATATAAAGAGCAATCTACATAAGCAGCAAATGTAGTAAATTGGTTAGTATGAGCACAAAAGACCACGGTATTTTAAGACCAGCAAGACAGGAGAGGCGATTGCCAACGAGATTGTTTCCACTTTAGATAGCCTTAACATCCCACTACGATATTGTCACTCTCAGGGTTACGATAATGGTGCAAATAAGCAGGAAGCAATTAAAGGAGTACAAAGTAGAATTCTTTAAAAGAACGAATCTGCAATATTTTTACCATGTGGGGCACATTCCTTTAATCATGTGGGTGTTAATGCTGCAAAACTCAATGCAGATGTGATGACATTTATGAAAATGTTGCAAGTCTTTACTCATTTTCTCTAGCAGCCCTGCACGTTGGGAAGTTTTGAAAAATCACTTTTCTTTATCTCTTCAGAGCCTCTCTGAAACAAGGTGAAGTGAGAGGATCCAAGCTGTCAAACCAATAGTTAAGCACTACCCAGTAGTACTTATATTGTTGGATATAGTTTTAGAAGAGATGTCTTCTAGCCTAACTCCCTCTGCCTACAACATTGTATTAGGGCTTAAGAAATATTTCAATTCCACAAGGGGCTTAATGTTGGCATCTGTTTGGTTCAAAGTGCTTTCATGTATTGACCAAAAAAATGTTATTCAAATCAAAGGAATTACACTCAATGTTGAAATATCTCTAATGGAAGATTTGCTGACAGAATTGCAATTGTTGTGTGATGATCCTGACAGCATAACTGAAGAAGCAAAATTAGTTGCAAAAGAACTAATAAAAGTTCCTTCTGAATCTCCCAAAAGGCGGAAGAAAATAAATTTACAACCTCAGTCATGTACCCAATATTAGACTTTATAATGGGCAATATAAAAACAAGATTCACTGGAGTTAGTTCAATTTGTGACTTGTTTGCACCAGTAGGCTATTGGACTTGATGGACATGGAAAATGATGAATTAAAATTTAAAGTAAAAGTTCTTGTTAGCAAGTTTAAAAAGGACTTGGCAATGGATCTCTTTGAAGAAATATTACACTTGAAGAACATTTATAAAACAATGTTTGAATCTAAAAAGAATCCATTAAGCCTACTCCAATCTATTTATGACAAAAACCTTCAAGTTATATTTGTGAACTTCTGTCTGGCTCAGACTTTTCTGTACTATTCCAGTTACAGTTTCGTCTGCTAAAAGATCTTCAGCAGAATTCACTGAAAACTCGGCAGAGAACCATTACCTCCCAAGAAAGGCTTAATAATTTGGCAGTTTTAGCTATTGAAAATGAATTGGCTAATAGTATTAATTTTTCAGATGTTACTGACCCGTTTGCTCAAATGAAAGCAAGAAAACAAACCTTTGCACTACTTAAGCCATTTTAGAAGCTAGGCCTCTCTCTTTCACTTATGATTGGTCATATACATGATATATATATCACTTATGATTGGTCACTTATCTTAGACATATTATTGTTTATTGTTTATTTTTACAACAATTGTAGACCTATCACTTATGTATTGATAAACATAGATTGTTTTATTTTTTTGTCTTATAAAAGTTAATTTTAGTAGATGGTTGAGGTAAAAAATGAGTTAATTATTTGATTTAATTAGGAACTTAAAATTTGAAATGCAGATTTTAAGTACTCTAAGTACTACTTTAAGAATTCTGTTGTACTTTAAAGCAATACATCTAAAACTTTCTATTTAATAAAAAAAACTTTTAACCTATTTAGCATTTTTATTATTAGCCTGTTTACAGAAAAATGCTTTGATATGCACAAATAATATGTTTGTCTAATAAGAAAACATCTTTAAAACAAGAGGGGTTTTTGAACAGTGAAGGGGGGCGGAAGGTGGTCTGGAATAGGGGGCCCCAGGGAAGATGTGGGAACCATGTATGTTTATGTGAACTGACTGTAGGCATAATGTACGCTGTTACTCAAGGCATCTGATGTATGTATTTTTAATTTTCATATTTTTTCGCAAAATATGTCCTGCAACCTCTGGTTGTTCTATCACTAGTTTTTAGAAACCATTAGACTATGATACAGTGGAAAGTATATTCAAATTTTGCACTATGTGATTTAGGTTTTATCTCTAATGTAAGCAATAAAAAATAATTTAGTTTCTGTCCACTCACTCATCCTTTGAAAAGTGACAATAAACATGTAAGACGTACTTTTGCTTACTTACCAATCATCCAGGTACTCAGTGCATTATGCAATGCATTATGCTGTGCGTGGCATTCAGATCTAAATGTGACAAATCTGTGTATATTAAAGCAGACAGAGGGATGTAGCCCAGCTTGGTTGTCATGACCATCAACAGGTTACATGCCCATAAACTATTTATTTCATAACCTATAAACATTGTTTTGGATATTTGTTCCTTTGTTTAGTATTACAGTTTTCAGATTATTATCATATCCATTTTAAATTTGTAACATATGGTTTGCATTGAATCATTTTTCTGCATGTGCTTATCAACCATTTGTAAAGAGGAGAGATTCAGAATATATGCTGTCACCTCAACCCATATATTTCTATTGAAGTCTGATCAAGTAATAACTCTACTGCAGGTTTTTATGTTACTGTACTGTTAATTTGTTTAAATTAATAGTTTTCTGTAGTCTGTGTGGTACTGTACTGTTCAACATAGTCCTATCACTTTCTCTTTACCACGTATAAAATTCATGACTACTATACAAGCTACACTTCACTTTATCAATTCAATGTTGACATCCTTCACATTGCAGTGTGTCTTGTAAGTCAACACAAATGGTTATAGTTATAATGATTATGATTTGAATGTTGTGTTATTAATTCAACAGAGCCTTCAAGATATCATATACAACTGAATTTTGCTGTAATTATTGCAGTTTTAGCAATTTGAATTTTACACTATTAGTCCAGAAAAATAATTAAAAGATTTAATTCATTATAAAAAATCAGGAACAGTCTGGAATGAAAAGTAACCTATATGAAACTAAAATACAGTGTTCAATAATTTCTAACCATAACGATTTCCTTCAAGGTAACATAGAAGCAGAATCAAGTTATTTATTAGTCAGTATTGTTGGTTTATTTATATGGGTATCATGTGATAATCGCCAGTACTGTGCAAAGGAATTCTTCACCTATCTTTACGGTATAGTTCAGAGTTTGCTGTTGTGAGAAGTATTTACTGCTACATGAGCATGAAATACAAATTTATTTACATATTATTTAATGAATTAAAATCGTATTTTACAAACATTGCAATGTACAGCCACTTTTTACATAAGTATTTAATTAACTTAGAAATTAACATACACATCCATTAAGTATGCCATTAATATACACATCCTGGTAATGAAAAAAGTTCTATTTTATTGTGACTCTATGGGCTATTATGAAATATAGTTTTAGCTGGTACATATAAATGTCACAACTTTGTTATAATAGTACGTAACAAATGACTTTATTTGTTAGATTTATTTTAGGTGCTCAGATTTATTACAATATTGTGTGTGTGTCTGTGTGTGAATACACACACACACACATATATATATATATATAATTCATGACAGTCAGTGGTATGGTATCACTTTTGCTGATGTATAAAAAAATTCACTGCTCATCCTCCCCTTTATTCATTTCTTAACAAATCCTCCAAAACACAATTATTTTTTCTGTTAATGAAAGTGTATCCACCAGTGGTAACAAACTCATTACAACATATGAAATCCTTGCTGCATAAGAGCAGATAAGCCATGAATCTAGAAGCACTTCTTTACTTCCAGATGGTACACATTCACTGCTTTGAAAAGTTGTAATGGGAGAGGTTGAAAAGAGCACATGTTGACACCATCTGCAGCAAAGTTACAGCTGGCGCTATACATTATTTCTGTTTGCCGTTAGTCATATTAGAAGATATAAGTGAGAAGGGACAATAATCATTTTAGGGTGGGCCACAATCAAGAAAGTATTCTTGAGGTAAAAGACCTAACTAATAGCAAGTATCTGCAAAATTGAAACCAACCAGTCAATTAAGGAGCAGGTTACAGTGCAAATAACAAAATGTGACTTTAAAACACAATAGAAAGAATGAAGTTTCTAAAATCTTAAAGAATAGTTTTAATAACTTGAATTGGAGCTCGACAGGTTCCCAAATTTTCAGTCTGCAGACACGCTGAAAATAATTAAAAACTTTCCAGATACTTCTGTGTTCTAGAAGAAGAAATAGTACATCTCAGACAACTCTTTTATTTTTAATTGAAATTTCTTAATATAGAAATGCCCTCAACTTGCAAAACTGTAAGATTAATGACATCAAACAGTTTATTATGAATAATGATGCTTCTTATGAATACTTACCTCTGTAATATTGCATTTAATATCCAATAACAAATAGGCAGCTAAAAATTAACTATTAATAATATTTTCTTGTTGTCATAGACTCGGTTTAGCTGTTAAACAGGTCTAGTACATTTCATTATTAAACCTAATACTTTGAAATTATACAGTTATACAGAAATTATAATTATACAGTTACAGTTAGTTTTAATGGAAATACTGGAAGCTCACAGTAATGATTTTATGTATTCTAAAATTTGGATTTTAGATAATAGAAAGCTTATGTGGTCTATTTTTTAAGTGTAGCCCTCCTCCCCCAAAATCTTGTTCCTTAGGGTCTGTGAACCTCATTTGTGTGAATCACTGTTAAAGAACTTATTTTGCCACCTTCAGTTGTATATTCATGTTGAAGGGGCTCATACATTACACACTATGAATGTCTTAAGAATATGTCAATGGTTCTCTTAAGAAGACTGGTTATGCAGAAAGAAAGTATTTAATTTAACTGAAGCTGATGGAATGCAGTGGAAAGGCATGAAGCCTCAAGCTTCTGTAAAGACATGATTGGAAGGGGATCAAGAGCAAATAATAGATGGATGAATACATTTGGTTAAGCAGTTGTAAAACAAAGTGAAGGTGTTGTCACAGATGCATATAATATTAAATGATTAATTGACATTGTTGGTAAGTCACCAAGTATTAGGTAATTGTTACTTAAGTACATTGTGATTTTATTACTGAATATTTAGTGTGTAAATGTGCAATAAATGAACTTTTTGATTGTTTGACTCTGATGTTGATCTTAACTCCATCTTGAAGATATTCATACTAACATGTAATAATAAAAATATAACTCTTAACAGTGCATATGTATTATTTGTATAGTTACATGTATACTGGCTAAGCAGTTTTTTACAGTTAATTCTAAAAAAATACACAGTCTTATGTATTAATTGATGACAATACTTATTGAAATAGTATTGGTATCAGAGACACTTTTCATCAGAAAGTAATAAAATATTTTAATACAATATTTTCTGAGCACAAAAAGATATAGCTGATAATTATAATGTATTTTGGTAATTAAAATTTATTTACTAATTAGCCGTAAGAAGTTTAGAATATATGACAACTAGTGAACACATTAAAGCTTTGACATTTTTCATTGCCACAGTAAGTTACGTCTCACTTTTTATGTACTGTCTATATATACAAAAGTCCATTCTTATGGAAAATATCCCAAAGAATTTTCTAGATTGTTAGATGTCAGGTATGCAGAACTTTTACCTTTTGAAAGAAAATAATCTGGTGGTTCCAACGTATTGTAAATAACTTCCTCTTTATCACTGCTGTGTAAAGAACTAGTTTTGTGATCTATTTTAACTTCTGAAAAGAGAGCGGCAATTTCTGCAGACTTTTTTACAGAAAGAGCTTCACTAGCTTTGGTTTTCTCTACATCTTGACACGTTGAACTAAGACCTGAGTGAATGTGTGGGGATGGGTCACTCCGACAGGATGCACCCATATAAATAACTCGTCCTTTCGGATCACAAGCGGATACAACAAGCACTTTATGCTGCTGAACTTCATCATCATTGGATTTATATGATGTAAACATGTTGTAATCTACAGCTAAATTGTCTGAACTGTAACTTCTGTGTTTAGAACTTAGTGTATTTGATGGTTTTGAATGGGAAGAAACAGATACTGAGTTTGTATTTTGAGAGAATGTTTTCAGGTTCCCTTCATAGACTTCCATTCTTGACTGATATGTTTCAGGTTTAGATTTATATTTTACATCACATTGCGGTTCTTGTGAGGAATGAGGATGTCTGTGAATCTGAAGAAATTCTAAACTTCTAGAAGATTGTAATCCAGTTTTATCTTTCTTTGATGATTTCAAGTTTTGATTCATTTTTGATTCATTTATTTGCCAAGCTGTAACAGGAGAATTGGCTCGTGAAATACTAGATTCAGATGCAGCAAATCCTTGTTGTTTTAATTGCTCAAACAGTGATGGATGAACACCCTGATTACAGTAGCATTTTTCACTTTCAAAACAACTGTCAGTATCACAAGCACAGGATGACAATGACAGATTCTTATCATGAAAATTTAAATTATCATTATTGGTTCTATGATTCTTCTTATTCATCCCCATGGAACAATAACATTTGTCTGCTGAAGTGCAAGTACAAGATTCGCTGTCATAACTGCATTCACTACAAGAAAAATAACCACTAGAAGTTTGTTGTATACAGTTTTCTTGTGATATTGTTTTAAAGCCATTTTTCTTCTTATTTTTATGTATCTGATCACACTGTATTAAACTAAAAAAATCACTATCCTCTGATGTACTAGTTGTTCCAGAACTTTTTTTGATTTTTGGACAGTATGGTGATGTTAGCTTTTCAAGTGACTCATGAGGCATTCTTTTAGAATGATTTCCATTAAAAATATGTTCCCGTGATGGAATTGCTTCTAATTTTGACACAAATGGTTTACTATGTATTTTAAATCGTCTTTTCACTTTTTTATTGAAGGAGGGAAAAAATGAGTCAGTAGAAGAAGATATGTAAGAATATTTATGATCTTGTAAATGATTTGCTTTATGAGTTAATTTACTAGCACGAAATTTCTTGCATGATGGAAATAATACTGAAACAAATTCAAAACTATTATGCTTTCTGCGGCTTGACTTTAATGTAGATACAGACTTTCGAAAAACTTTTGTCAACCCACCACCTGCTGTAAATGTTTTCCTAAACTTAGAACTGTTCCTTCTATTAATCTGTTGTTTCTTGCTTTTTTGACGTTGCATGATTAATTTGCTTCTATGATACAATTCATCCTTTGTTAAAGTAAGTGCTAACTTTAATAGAAACTCTTTGTAGATAGGTTTTAAATCATTGAAAGACATCCCATCAGAATCTATTATTGCATCTAAGATATCTTCAACGTTGTGTAAACCTTCATGAAGACGAAACTCATTAAAAAGCTCATTTAAACCAAGTGGACTGCCTAAACTGTTTTTTCGCTGGTTAGCATTGAACATTCCACCCGATCTCCTGTTGTATCTTGAACTCAGTGGTCCTGCAGCATTAAGAAAACTTCTGCTACGTGGTATTGCAACTTTAGTCAAAATATCGCCTCTTTCTGGGTACTCAGAAGATGTTTGAATGCCGTAATATTTTTCTGATCTATTTTTAATATAGCTATCTCTTAATACTTCTTGGGTTCTTATGTTATGTTTAGTTATACTGCTGGCTTTTGATGTTGAAATATTTTTATTGGTCTGTGTATTTGCTTTTATATTGTGAAATCTATGATTGACTTCTGCAGCAGATGGAATTAGGTTTGTATCCTCAATTATTTCATCTGGATTTATTTCCTGCATTTCTGGCAAGAAGTTATATTTGCCATTACTTGTTGGTACTGAGTTGTTCCGCGACTTCATTCTTCTTGGGGGCCGAACTGGAGGTGGTTTATTCCCTGGTCTGGAAAAGCTTGACTTTTTAGTTATGGATACATTATTTCTTCTCTCTTTAAAATCAAATTCCATTTTATCTGATGAAACTGACATGTCAGTGTTATTTGTACATTTTATATTATTTTTAAGGTTTGCCTTCTTCCTCTTTTCACTTGAACAATTTCTTATGTCATTTTGTGTCATTGTGGTTACAAGAGATTTATACAATTTAGCTGCAATGACTATGGCATCCTCGGAAGTTGCACACATAAATCCATGGCATTCTAACTGACGTGGTACTCCAGTCTTCCTCATTACAGCAGCAAACAGTGGTGAATGGTCTTCATAATTATCTCCTGTAAAATAGGAAGCTTCAACTGAATTAAGTCTTCGAAATAATGTAACTTTATCTAAACTTTCTGGATCTGCTATCAGAGGCATAAATGCATACTCCAATCCAAACTCTTTCCCATGTCCCAACCCCCGAGGGCGACAAACAAACTTTACAGCAGCCCACACAGCAATTGTAGGGAATGGATTCACTTGTTCGGTTAATTCTCTTGGAGATTTAGAATGATGTTGAATTTTTAAACCACAGCTAGAAATGTATAGTTTATCTTCAAAAACTGGATTTGTTTTACAACACCTTTTGTAAGTAAGATATAAAGTTTTCAGTGGTTCTTGTAAGCCTTCAAGTGATGACACCTTTTCTGTAAGTGGTACTGATCCCAAATACTCAACAGAAAAATTAAACGTTTCTTTATTTTCTCTATACTGTGATCTATTGCTGTCTGATTCTGATAAGCTGACATCAGCAAACATTTTTTCTATTCTAGCCTGTACCATGTTTTTCATTAGCATTTTGTTTTCATTCTCTAAAACTTTCCTAACGTCATTTCCATTTATTAGTGATGTAGCTCTTCGCATTTTCTTTTCACTAGGGTAAACTACATTTTGATAGTTATCAGCTTTATATGCTGATATTAATGACCTTGTTTCATCAAACATAGCATCAATCCGTTGTTTAAACACCATAGTGCAACCAGGAACTGAAGTGTTATTAGTTTCCAATGAATCTTTGTGTGGTTGTAAATGAAACCCATTTTCACTTGCTCTTAAACCATTAGGTATGCGCTTTGGCATTATTATTGCCTGTTATGTTGAATTCACTTTTATCACTGTTTTTCAATGTGTTTATACTTCTTAATGTAAGGCATCGTCTTTCAGCAGACCTTGCTGGCAGCAGTCCCTAGCCCGTATAACCTAAAACACCAAATTAAAAACAGTTAAGAAAAGTCATATTACAGACAATAAACCAAGCATACAAACTTATATACATGACAAATAATTAACACATCATATACAATAATCATACATATTATACAATCTCTTTGAAGCTGATTATGGTAGAAGAGTGCAAGTTAAAGATCACTAAACCAAAGCTAGTGAGCATACAGAGAAAAGGAAAGAGCAATAGCTAAAACTAAATTATGTAGATACTCCAAATGACATGAGCCTTTATAACAAAAATATAATGTCAGTGAGAGATTAAGAACTTAAGTACTAAAGGCTGCATTCATACATTGTGACATTAGTTTTTGGAACAAATAACGATTTGATTATAGCTGTTAAATAATTTATTCTTGCAACATGAAACCTCAAGGTCATTCAGACTACTGTGTATCTATCTATACTTTGGATTTCAACATTCTGCAACATTTTTTTATTACAAAGTTCCACTTTTCTCTGTCCAGCCACGGATTCCATTTTCCTCTTCACTCTCTCACTGATGTCCTTCACTACACCTTCTCTCCAAGTTTTTCTTGAGTTACCCTGTTTTCTTTGTCCTTTCAATGTCTATTTCAATATTTGTTTAGATAGCCACTCAATGTCTATACATCCATATCATATATATTGTTTTGTAATCTTCTATTCATTTTAATTAATCCCCCTTGATTTTCCACTGTTTTCCTTCAGTAATCCATTTCAATACGGGTAGTTTTTAATGTTTTCCATTCTAGATTTCATTCACCACATCTCACTTCCATGTTATAATACTTTTTATTTATACTAATGTAATTCTGTGTTATCTGCTTTTGACATGTTGTGGTTCCTCATGATAGTGTTCATCATTGAAACTGCTTTTCTATTATGGACCCTTCTGTCTCTGATTGTTTCATCCAATGTCTTGGATTACCGGTATTTATATTATGAAGTATTTGTATCCTTATACTTATCATGTGCATATTACTAATTGTTAACATACATTTTAGCAGTATTTAATATACTTTTAAATCAAGTTTGTGCTTAAAACGAACTGATAATAAAATATTTTGACATTTGTCTTAGTTATTAATGAAAAAATTATGGAATTAATAGCTTATGTAGGGTATTAATTGTATTAGTAGTTAACAGTTTATACTTGAGGAGTAAAATTTTTGTAGCAACAATTCCAAAATAATGTACATTTGTGTAAAGCTGCCCTACCCACAGACAAAACTGACAAGAAATAGAGCACTAGTAGTAATGTAACATAATTATGTAGTAATAATATATAAATATATATATAATATATATAGTATTATCACATAACAATAATAATAATAATAAAATTCATAGTGACCATCAATCAATATTGACAAAAGGTTTAGCAATGATGAGCCAATAAGTATAGACATAGTTTTGACATAATTTTTGTTAATGTTTCAATAGTACTTATTTCAATCATCAGTACCTATGTATGAACAATACTGAAATAATAAAAATATGTAAACAGAGCAATTAATTAAGTGAATGCACATGCTCGTCACAAATGCATACACATAACACAAGACATTGTGATATATCGGCAAAATATTTACTATTCTCACACAATGGTACCTTCTTGGAGCAAAAACTGGTTCAGGCTCTAAGGTAAAACTTTCACATTTTTACCCATAAAAAACTTTGTGTTCAGAGTCAGTAGTGAATTAATTATATTTACAATGTTACCCTTAAATAGATACATATAATATTCCAAAAATATTATTAATACTTTATTAGTAATGTACTGACAATATAATAATTGCATAATATAAAAGTTCTTCAGAACCCTCATAGTTGCAGTAACAAACACTGTTACACTTTCTCCACTTAATTTTCTGCCACAAAATGTATGATTTCTCTGGCATGTAGTTAAAATTCATTGCTCCTGGGGCAGGTGATGATTCAAACAAGTCAAAAAACATTGCTATAACAGTCATACTTGCTTCAAACATTAACAAAATTTATTTAAATAAGCATCTCCTGGAATAAAAAAGCATCTTGAAAACAATAAACAGGATATTTTTAAAGGTTCTGTTGGATAAAAAGAGCATGTTACATGAGACAGTGTAACAAGTAAGAGTGTTACGAAATATTTCATGTTATGAAAAGCATGCATCTACAGACAGACAAGATAAGTAGAGTTAATTATTCAGAATTATGGACCTATGTTTTTTTAAAAAAAGGTAGTTTACGAAAATCAAATACTGTTTCTACAAAAACATGAAGAATAAATTAAGTAGTTAGTCCATTAATCCAGAAAAACTAGTTTTTCAGAAAAAACTTGTTTGCAGAAAATCACTGTGCACAAAAAAAAACATAATATAAATTTTGAAAACATGTGAACTACTTTAAGAAGTTACTAAATTAGAAATTCTGTGCAATGTGCAAGTAAATTGGAATTTTGTGTTTTCTTAATTCTGGCCTGTAAGTCATTGGTTCTTAGTAGTTGTGGCTCCACAAACTTGCTTGAATGTTTCAAGCCCCCCCCCCCAACAACACACAAATATACACACACACACGCGTGCGCGCGCGCGCACGCAGTTGGTAATGACATTCACCAACATGTGTCACCTACGAGAAATATCTAGTAAATTCCACACATAAATTCGTGAATCTGGTAGAATAAACTATGTTTATTTATTTATCTATAAATGTGTAGTACTATTGTTACAGAAAATTCTACTGTACATCAATATACATAGGGTATACAACACACATGATACAATATACATGGGTAGTGGCAGAACAATTAAAATTGAACATGAGGTCTCGATGCGCAGTAGACAAGTGCCTCGTTGCGAGGCTAACAAAATTTTCATTCAGTTCGCACATGCGCAGAACAGTTTTGTGCAGTGTTCCAGAATGTGCACATCAGGCTTTGCAAATGTGGTGTATAGTCATTTACAAATTATACTGTGACGACAAAACTATTTGTGTTAATCAGTGAAATTAGTTGTAGGCTACCTATTTACATTTTATTAGAGCACGTATTATTATATTTTAGAAAAGTGTTAAGAAACTATTTCACAATTCCACGTATATGTTTTAAATATTAGTGTGAAACGTACATTAATATGTCCCCCAAAATTTCCAAATTGAGTTCAAAAACTCTGCATAGCCAGACTCGTGAGGTAGTGTGGAATGTGTATAATTTCATGAAGAGTGAGGCTGAAAGTGGGAAACTTCTCTTAGATTTACATAAAGTACAAGAGCGTGTTGCAAAAGCAACGGGTATTTCTCATAGCTCCGTGAGGAGAATAATAAAGGAAGGTCAACAGCTACACAATCCAGATGCAGAAGCGGGGACGTCATTTAGCACACCAGGAAAGAAACACCGCGTTCGTAAACCTATAACCAGGCTTGACGATTTTGATAAAGGTGTAATTATGAGAACAGTTCGGAATGTTTACATTGAAGAAAAGTGTCTCCCAACGGTAAAAAAGCTGTTAGAAAAATTAAAAGAATCTATCAACTTTAAAGGCAGCAGTAGCAGCCTACAAATTATCTTGAAGGAAATAGGCTGTAGGTGGGTAAAAACTAAAAATAATCGACCTGTGTTAACAGAAATTTACAAAATAAGAGCTATGAGAATACATTATTTACAAAACAAAAATTTAGAGAAGAAGGCAGAACCATTGTATATCAGAACAAAATATATATTCATAGCAGCCGCACACTTCCGTACACCTGGAATGATCAGATTCAGCCTGGTGGCTACGCTGTTCCAGTTCCAAAAGGACAAAGATTAATTATTGTTCACGCCGGCAGTCAATACGGGTTTGTTCCAAATGCACTGCTGATTTTTAAATCTAACCAAAAGACAGGGGATTACCACAATAACATGAACACTGACAACTACAGACGTTGGATTGAAGAAAAATTGGTCCCAAATTTGCCCGCCAACAGTGTCTTGGTAATTGACAATGCCAGCTATCATAATGTACAGCTAGAAAAAACACCTATGTCTAATTCTATGAAACGTGATATGCAAGACTGGCTAACATGACACGCAATACTGTTCCATCCTGATATGGTTAAAGCAGAACTTTATGAAGTTGTTAAAATGTATAAATCAAACTTTAAAACACACTTAATAGATCAAATTCTGCAAAGCAGAGGACATTTAGTTTTAAGGCTTCTCCCTTACCACCCTGAACTAAATCATATAGAGATTATGTGGTCAGAAATTAAGCGGGGTGTTGCTGAAAAAAATGTAACGTTTAATTTAAATGATGTGAAAAACTTATGTGAAGAAATAATTTCATCTGTGACTGCTGACAATTGGGAAAAAAGATGCAAACATGTAGAAATCATTGAAAAAGAATATCTGGAAAAGGAAGCTATTGTTGATGAAACAGTAGACCGGTTCATAATTAATCTTGGAGGAGAGAGTAGTTCAGACAGTTCCGACGATGTTGCTGAAGAGGAAGATGGTAATATCTCTGGAATAGAGGTATTGCCTGACAGCGACTGAAAACTTCCTTCAAACGTAAGTACTGTAGAATAGTTTTTGTAGTTAAATAACTCCAATATTATTTTTTAAATGTAGTACAAATTTGTATATTTAATTAAATATATTCATATTTGCTCAATTATTCTTGTTTATATTTTTTATTATTATTAATAATAAATAAAACTTTTCTTACAAGAATATTTTTTTGTATTTTTTGAATATATAACACTATTTCGATAGTATAAATTATCACCATCAAAACTATCATGATGATAGTTTATACTATCGAAACAATGCCTTATTAAAAAAACACAAAAAAATATATTCTTGTAAGAAAAGTTGTATTTATTGGTAATAATATTAAAAAAAAATAATTAAATATGAATAACTCAAAATGTTCTCAAATTTATAATTTTAAAATAAATTTAGGTTACGTACATTACAAACAATGCAAATAACAAATATGTCAAAAACTGTAAATGCTGTTTTCAAAGTAATGAGTACATGTAGTACTATGTTACACATACTAAGTAACATCAGTGGATGTTAAGTAACAAAATAGATAAAGTTAAAATGTAAATAGATTTCTGGCAAGAACATCATAAGCGTGCAAGTTTTGTTTTGAAGGGACTGTACGTGTTAGGGAGACGCTGTTATCGCATACTCTCCTCTCTCAAGTACTTTTTGAGTGGGGGTAATTCATACATTGGATCTGCGCCGATGACTGTTCAGGAATCACTGGTGGGCCTATAACATAACCTACATTATTCTAACCTGTGAATTTTAACCTATGTATTTACTAAGATGTATTAAAGGCAATGGTTTTGTTTGCTGATTGAAAAATTCATATTCCCTGCATATGAAGGTGGTTACTTTTTTAGCATGAACTTGGCCTTACACTAAAGAATTCAGATACTAGTAGGGAATGGAATGCATTTTCAAACAAAGTGGAATGCAAACAACAAATATCTCTTTCAAAAGACTTAAGAAATTTCTATTAATTTTTTCCTATCTTACAGACAAACCTGTCACCCCATAAAGATAAGAATCACTGGTGGCAATTACTACAAGTCTGCTATAGGCCTACTTTATTAACCTTACACTGCATCTTATGTGAGTTTCTATATTGTGTGTTGTACACAGCATTCACTAATATGCCAAAACGAATTAATGGCATAGTGAAGAATATAATATACTTGCTTGTTAGTTTATGGTGGCCAGCGACCTTGGTGAAAGTAACATGCACAGTTCCTTGTTTTTTTGTCAGCGCAACCCTACATCTCATTGAGTACGTAAGTGCTGAACATTTAGGCCTATATTTGATTTGATTGTTTGGATCCCTGTCTGAGGGTGTGCTTCCTAATATTGTATTTTGTTAAACTAATATTTTTTTTTTTTTTAAATATTGTTACTGGTGACAGTACAATTTTATTTAGTTAAATAATAAGGAAAAATAACTCTTATTAAGTCAAAGTTTGCTGTAAAATTGTGCTTGGGAAGTGATTTCTAATATGGTCAAGTTTATGAAAGGTAAAAAAGATGGAACAAGTATTCCACTAAAACAAGTTCAAAAACGAATAGCAACAGTAGTTTCAGACAGAACAAAAGAGATGCGCAGGGGTAACAACAGAAAATGGACAGTCAAAACATTTTACAACACCACATAAAGCAGGGAAGAGGAGGTCAACAAAATCTAATATTGATGATTTTGATACATGTATAATAAGAACAACTTATAATTTTACAGATGAGGCATCGTATACACCCTGTACAGTAAAAAACGTTGTGGTACAAAGGAAGTGGTGAAGGAACAAATGTGCCATTAAATAAAGGAGACAGATTTTAATAGTTCATGCAAATACAGAACAAAGGTTCATCGATGGTGCGTTAATGGTTTTTAAATAGTGACAGAAAATAGGTGATCTTCATGAGGATATGAACAGTACAGGTTTTGAGAAATGGGTAGTTAAAAACTAATTCCGGGGTTACAAAAACAATTTTGGTTTTATATAATGCACCTTGACACAATTACAAATCTAGAAAATGTACCAAATTTAATTCTTCAAAAGGTAACTCAATTCAGTGGTTGTCTAATAACAGAATTCCTTTTATACCTAACTTGTTTAAGTTAGAGCTATATAAAACTGAAAAACCTTTACAAAAATACAATAAAATAAACAGTATTCTACAAAATCATGGCCACACTGTTATTTGTCTGCCTGAATATCATCCTGACCCCATAGAACTTATTTGGGCTCAAATTAAACACTCAGTTACAAAAATGTCAGTTTATGGCTACTTTTGACAACAAAAACTTCTCTCAATGCAAAATAATTAATACAGCTTGGGTTTATGTGACATTTTATGTAAAGTCATCATTTGTATGCACAGTTATTCATATTTTACCTATGTTTTATGTTTAAATCCTATTTTAGCAGTATTTGCATATAAGTATATTTTGGCTATTTTCAATTGTATTTCTTATGTTTCATTATTTCTTTTATTAATATAGCTTTATTACTTGATTTGTAATAGTGACTTATCTGTTATTTACATTACACAATAAATAATGTTGTTTTAGTATTACAAATACAAATTTGTAAAAATTTGATAACATTTTCAGTAATGCTATATAAAATTTCAAAGTGTAGTTGAATAAAATCAAGAAATTTCAACAATGTGTAAAATCCAAGTTCTAATAAGCAAATAAGTCTGAATCCATCATCTAAATAGTAACAGCTGTAGGAGCAGAAAAACGGATGTTTTTAGAATGGAGAGTTTTGGACTGAGCAGTACCCCTACATTTTGGACAGATATGAAGTGGCCACCATAAAGTAAGGTGACTGTATCTGCTACCATAAACAGAATGTTACTGCAAATGAATGGAACATAAGGTATGTGAACAGTGGTGTGTATGTTGTCTACAATAATAGTTGATATGCACCAACATAATATAAATCCACCTTCTGCTATTTTACCTCTGCATTGTTTCAAACCAATGTTTTTTTTATAATAAGCACAGAGAAAACCCCCCACAAATGACTCATTTATATTTAGGTCAGCTGATTCACCACCTTTATTTACTGTAATTTTTACACAAACCAGAAAGCACTTAACTGATCTCCTCATGTACTATCTGGTGTGGTGTCAAGGATTATTGAATAAAAATGATCCCTCCCTGATATCATTCAGAATAAATTTTTTTCACTTGCTCTGAAATAAGTTGAATGAGCTAATTTTATATATCATAACTGAGATTGAGATATTTCACCTCACCCTCAGGTTTTTTATGAGTTCCTTTACTACTGGGCCATAATTTGACAACAGTTTAATCACAGAAAGGAAATGACCTCCTTCTACTTCTCCACTTCCAGCCTGTTCTATGTGACCCTTTAAATGATAAATTTTATTGTGCCATAAAAACTCACATTGGACAAGCAATTATGAACCTGCTTCCAGAAGTCAGCCTGTTTTTTTTTTTCCTAACTCTAATGGACTCATTCAGTGTGTGGCCTCTTTTTTGAGAGGTGTAAAAAAAGCACACTTCAAGGTGAAGTACTGATGATTCTAGGAACTTATATTTACTTCTGTTGGTGAACAACCAGCAAGGTTCACAATAACACCTGTTCAACTCCGCCAGGGTCTCTGAAGTGCCACACTTCTTTTACCCTTAAATTTGTAATAATATTTTGAAAAAGATCGTTTTTCATATGACTTGTGTGTAGTAAATGGTCCTCTTGGTTGACATAATCCACTATGAACAATAATTTTGGGTCTATAATATTACTTGAGTAAAGTCCCCCTGTCACTTTGATATTTTGTATTTGCATTTTGATATTTGTATTTTAAGATCACTTAAAAATTGTTGTTTCAGTTTCTTCAACTTTGTACAGTGAATCAGGTCTTCTATTACTATCATTACTTCCAATTGCAATGGATGTGGTTGAGCTGGATATGACTACATTGGAGGTAACATAATTCATGACCAAACTGCCAAGAGAGGTGATCGCAGTAGGTATTCTGTTAACAGAGATGTTGCTGCTACATGGTGGTAACTGAAGACTGCCAGATGTTATGTGTGTTCATATTTTGGAAAAGTCTTCCTGATGTGATTACTTTCTGAAAAATCTACTAATTATTGTTAGTTTTGCAGTTCTCCATCTATTTCTTTTCTTCTTTTCCGAATTCCAAACCACTTGATTTTATCATTTTGGACATTTTAGTTTTTAAATGTACACTTTATTTACAGAATTTACTTTTTAACTTTTTAAATGATTTGTTTATGACGTAATTTTAAAATATAATTTTATGAAATTTCTAATCCACACACACATATGCACAGAGTCCTTTACTGTCACCACACAAGGGCAATGACACATATAAAAAGCAGTGCTGTATGAACCTGAGACACTACAAAAATTCATTATTACACATGTCTGTACAGTCCACCAATTATGAATTAGATTTCATATTGTTTATGGGAATATGAATGCCTCTGTTCAAGATTATTCCAAGAAATCTGTATGAAAAATCATTTCAGCGGTGGTGGTTCTTGAAAGGAAGAATAATAAAATTGCAAGGAACTCTGATGAAACAAGAAGTGCTGACTTTTGTGAAGTCATATCAGTCTGTAGTATCTTACCCCAAGAAAAATGTCAATGTCAGTGAGAATTAAACAAAACAGAAACGTATTTTGTTTCTTGTCTTTGTTCACTTTTGTCATACTGCATTTACCAGAGCCATAGGCTATAGATATGTCTTCTATACAGTCTAAAGTTTGTCATTCTACATTCCATGCTTAACTGGATGAGGGTCAAACAAAATTAGTCCAGTTAAATGGGATACTTCCTATTCTATTCTATTCGACCTGCCTATCTTATATGACTGAAACTTTCCTCTCCTCTCATCATGTCTCCGGGCTGCCCCCTCCCCCACAGTTACGGTGTTTGTGGGACTATATCTCCACCTCTGAACACAAATAATTTGCACACTAGCACATACATATAGAACATATTGTGTTCTGAATTCTAGGATAAGTTATTTAGTATAAGTATATTGTTATGACAGTCTACTTGTCGTCATATGGTACAGTGGAAAACAAAATACAAGACACCAATTAAGTCACTAATCGCCAGTTTTAATTATCACAATTAAACCGTTTGTAATCAACAAGATAGTCTCTCACGCAATAAAAATGTCAACTAATAGAGTCCCGAGCAATTATAAAACACATAACACTTTGCCACAATACTTCAACCGCACTGGAATAAATCGCCACTAAAACTAAAACTAAAACTAAACATCGCTGAGTGCTTGTATTTATACCCCGCTGAGTTTCCAGAATATTCCATACTACGCATCAAGAACTCTACTAGAAAACACTAGAGCGTAGCCGCCTTGAACATAGTGTGCGCGGACTGGTGAAATCTGGATCAGTCTCGGCTACGGGCGCGTGATAAGTGTCACGTAATTGTCCTTCATCTCAAACTAGCACCAATATGTACCCACACACACATTATAGCCGGCTTCCACTAGAATAGCCGAGAAATAAAAAGAATGTTCTATAATGATGTAACAATATAATATGCTACCATATATGTACTTATTTTATGTAAATCACAGTGAATAGAAGGGTGTGTTATTTGGCATAATTTTTTAATGTACTTTCATATACCCACTGTATGTAAGATATAGTACATGGTAGTGTGTTATTTGGGATAAATATTTAATTTCATACTATGGACTTATTATAAGTATGATATGGTGAATGGGTATAAAGGTGTGTTATTTACAATAAAGTGTTGGTATTTTGCCACATAGTAATAATGTGTCAAATATTGTAAACAGTAGTTGTCACAATGTGCATAAATACCTAGTTTACCACCAAGTACTAATAGTATGCAGAGTATAATGAATAGTGCGGTGTGTTATTTAGCATGACTATTCCAAATACTTTCATATACTTGTTGTATGTCACGCATAATGAATAGTACAGAGTGTTATTTACCATAAGTATTCAGTAAGTCTTGTTGTATTTAAACTTTATAATGCCTATAAATTATTGAGTAAACTGTTTAAGTTATAGCCCATTTTAAAGAGATGAAATTAATCTTTTTAAAACTAGGAGCTATAATATTCTACTATAGTAATAGATAACAGCACTGATCAAATAGCAAAAAAGTAGTATGTGAGGCAAAAGTTCGCAGACTGGTGGGGCAAAAATTCGCATTATAAATCATACCCCACTTCTATTTGAAGTGAGAATTATTAGTTTATTACATATTTTCTACTGTAATACATTTATTCAACTGCCATATGTCATTGCAACGTTGTAATACTTTTACATTTGTCAAAATGACTATAATACTGTTAATTGGTATCTCTATTTTGTTTTCCACTGTACCATACGACTATCAGTGAGACCGTCATCATAACAATATGATAGTTTATCAATACAATATTAACAACAAGGGCACCGTTTTTTTTCTGATAAGACATGTAAACACATCATGAACTTTCTTTGGTTTATACCTTTGTCATTAATAAGGAAACAAAATTTGTGATGTTTCTTAGCTTGTTAGGTATTTAAAAAAAGTTAGTATATCTAAAAAAGAAAAGACAAAATGATAGGGTAATGATTCAAATTCTAAAATAAAATTTAACAAGAACTAACTGATATTGCAAACAACCATACTGTTTCATTCCCAACACATTGTTACGATGGGCTACTTGATCGTCGCAGGTACAGTGGAAAACAAAATACAAGACACAAATTAAGTCACTAATCACCAGCTTTAATTTCCACAGTTAAACAGTTCATAATTAACAACGCTGTCTCTTACAACAAATCAAATAAAAATTGTTCACACGCAATAAAATGTCAACTAATATAAAACACAACTGTATTACAATTATACCACCCGATTATAAAACACAACACTTCACTAATAACCACTTGAACGCACACAGTAATCACTTGTAATTGCTCGACAATAAACTCGAACCGCATTGTAATATATTGCAACTATAACTGAAACTGAACTCGTTGAGTACTGGTATTTATACAACGCCGAGATACTAGATTATTCCATACTGCGCGGTTAGCTCTACACGACTACGTAATTAATTGCGGCCTTGACACAGTCCGCATGGCTGGCGGCTTCCAGAAAAGTCTCGTGACTGCAATGTTGAAATCACGTATGCCACAACATTTAGATGTATTCCACTGGATCGTTCGAGAAACACGTAGATTGTTCTGTGATGTTGTAACAATATAAAAGCCCCTGTTATAAAAAGCAGGAAATAGTTTTATAATAACAATGTATTATTTGATGTTTTTACCTTTTATAATTAAAATTCTGTTTGAAATAAATTCTCAAAACTGAAAATAACTTTGACCCCCAAAATTTTTTAAAATCTGTTGGCATTTGTAACAAAAACATTCAATTTTTCATTTAAATCTCCTAAAACTATTGACATATTTAATACTTGTAATTTGTTTTTCACTTGATTCAAGATAATATATCAGAAAAGAGTACGAAAAAGAAACTGAAATGTATCTACTGGAAATAAAAATTAGTTAATATAAAATTGCATGAAACTATAATATAAAATTTCTGAAATATAAAATATTTCAGAAATAACTCTCATTAAAAATATATTGCTAGATATCTTCAGCAGAGCTTCCGACATCCCTGTTGGGAAATAATTAAAGTTTTTATAAGAGAATGTTATGGAACACCAATTTCATGCATAGCCTACTTACAAAGTACTTTTATTTAAATATCACTATAATATTGACGACTCGGAACACTAAGTTTTTTTATAAGTAAAAACGTAAAGTTTTACCTTACAGCCTAAACCGGCTTTCACCTATAGAAGGCTTCATCAGAGGCTGCCGTTAGTAGCGCTGTTCATCTTGTTGTTGGCGACGAGATAGTGTTTCGAAAGATCGAAGCTGTGTGTGTGTGGTGAGATGTGTTCGAATAATGCGTGCGATTTGAATTGTGTCTGTTCGTTTAGGATGTCGTTTTTATTTGTTTTTGTGTGTTTGTATATTTCTAATTGTTCTAGAGTGTCTAGTTTTCGGCCTTTTGTGTGTACGTGTAGTATGTTCATGTTATTGTCGATGTTTTTATATGTGTGGTTTGCTTCAATGAGGTGGTTTGCGAAGGTAGATTTTGTAGTGGTGTGGATATACTTTTATTTGTTGATACTACAGCTCATTTCATATTGTGAGATGAGTTGAAAGCAGCCAATGGGGGAAATAAACAACTTCTGTATCATTGAATGGTCTGATCATTGGGGTGAAGCGAAGCGAAGCCCCTCTATCCGCCACTTTGCACTTTTTTTGGACGCATACTCCTCCGAAATTACTCATCCAATCTCCACCAAACTTTACATGTACATTCTGTACATATTCAGGGGTGCATATTTTCATTTTTGTGAAGATTGGTCGATTCTAAGTTAAATAATCATTTAATTTCGCTAAATTAAAACCCTTTAAAACGATAGTGTATTAAGACCGAAACTACTTATCCAATCTCCACCAAACTTTATATGTACATTCTGTACATATTCCGGGGTACATATTTTAATTTTTGGAAACATTGGTCAAGCCAAAGTTAAATAATAATCGTTTAATTCCGCTAAATTAAAACCATTTGAAACTTACATCAATGGCGCCGAATCGGTCCGACGGTGAACGAGTGTACCCGAACGCACTCACATGATTACACATTGAGACGTGGTGTATCGACTGCAACAATGCTGTAATTATTTCTTTGAGTGCGTTTTGCTTTTCGCTTTTGTGTAACCCAGGATATGTTGAAATAATTAATCATACCTAAAAGACGCCGAGGTGGAAGTATTCATAGTCAGACTTATCGTCAACAACAAAATAGTGGTTCACGAAATCAAAACAGTCATGTGTTGTCTGATGTTGATCAGGTTAGTGCAGATAACTCTCAGTTTCGCAATCTACAAATCAGTTTGAACAAGAGTTACAGAATTTAAATTGCTTTGAATGTAACAACTGTGGTAGGACTGTAATTCAAAGTAAAAATTTTGATGCGTGTAAACAATGTAAAAAACATCCTCATAAATTTACGGCAGTAAATAAGATGGATCCAAGAATGGTACCGATTGAACTTCAAGGACTTACTTACGTTGAGCAGTTACTTATAGCTAAAGTGCAACCAGTAATGCGTGTATACAGGATCAAATCACGTGGTTTGCCCGGTCAGTTTGCGTATAAAGGAAATATAATCAATGTTGGACAGCATATTGATGAAATAATTTGTTGTTTACCTCGAATACCATCTACATTGAGTACAATCGTTGTGAGGCGAGAGGGTTTGAATGAACATCGTGATTTCCATGTTAGGCGAAATAAAATAATTACTGCTCTAACTTTTTTGAAAACCAACAATCCTTACTACGCAGATATATCAATTGATGTCGATCGTATTTCTCAGCTTCCCATAGAGAGTAGTATTTTAGATCAAATACCAACGGTAGAAATACCAGAGTTGGATGATAACTCAAAGGAAAGTAATGATGTTTATGAAAGTGTCATACCCAATGATATTAAATTACAAGAAGTTGGCCGCATCCGATCTGATGTAAATAATGTCATACCTTGGCCAGAAGGTACTAACATTATCAACGAATTTACATGTGAAGGATATATAACTATGGCTTTTACAGCATTATTTCCTTATGGTTCTGCGGAATTGAATGATAATACTCGTCCTAATAACATGAATATAACACCATTAGAATATTTCAAATTTTTAATGGAATACAAAGATCGCCGTTTTGCTCAAGATCCATGGTTCCGATTTTTTGCACTAAATACTGTTCAACGACATGATGCAATCAAATGAAGAGGAATATTTGCTAAAAAATCTGATTTTCATGGTAATATTCAACAATTACGTGATGCAATGTCACACAATCCAAAAATAGTAAAAGGTTTATATTATTGGTGCTCTAAAATACGAGGTTCTAATTCTTATTGGTTCCAAAGGAGAGGTGAATTAGAGTCGATGATAAGCCAGCTCGATATACTACCGACAGCTTTCTTAACATTGAGTGCTGCTGACCTTTGGTGGCCTGACTTAGCACGTCTTCTAGGCTGTAATTTAGAGGAAGAGGATTTATTGAATGAATCTCAAATTGTACAACAACGACAAAAACTCATAAATGAAAATCCATTAATTGTTGAAAATTACTTCACGTTTCGAGCTGTTACTTTCATTGAAAAGTGGTATGCAAACGATACAAAGTTCTCGATTATTGGTTTCGGTTCGAATTTCAGCATCGTGGTTCATGCCATTTACATGGTCTTATTTGGATATCTGGTGTTCCGGAACCTAGAACTTTTGATGCTGCTTCTCAGCAACAGTTGCTTGAAGCAACAACGTACTACGATAAGTTAGTAAGTGCGTTCAACCCATTGCCATCCATTCCACCAGCAACAATACATCCTTCACGTATTAGATCAAGTGATGTTGTAATTGACGATGACCGATCTATTTCTGAATTATTGAATCGATTCCAACGACATACACAGTGCTCAAAAGGTTACTGTCTGAAACCGAATGGTCGCGAATTTATCTGTCGCTTTAAATTCCCTAAAGCAATTCAAGAAGTATCGACTTTACTGAAAGATAGTAAAGGAAATTGGGTGTACACTCCTGTGAGAAATGACGAAAAACTCAATCTATTCAACTCTTTTATTACTCAAACATGGAGAGCTAATACCGATTTCCAGATTATTATGTCAGTATATGTTGTAATTGAATACATATCGAAGTACGCCTCAAAATCAGAACCTACTTCTAAAAATTTGTTAGAAATGTTTGAAGAAATCGTTAAATCGCGAAATTCTGATGATCAGGCTCACCAGGCGTACACCAGTTTAATGATGAAAATAATTGGGGAAAGAGACATTGGAGCTTGTGAAACCTGTCATATACTTATGAGTATTCCATTATTCCATTGCACGAGGAGCTTTCAGACACTTGTGATTAAACTTGAAAATTATGTTGCTATTCCGGAAACTGAAGACGATGGTACTGCCTTATCATTTATTGAATTCTACAATCAGAGACCACTAAATATGGAAGATATGACTTTGTTAGAATTTGCTAAAAGATATTCTAAAGGAAGTAGAAATAGACTGGTTATTTGCAGAAAACATAAAATAGTACAAGTCTATCCTAAGATTGATAAAAACTTGAATCAATCAAGCTTCGAATTATTTTGTAAACAACAGCTAATGTTACACAAACCCTGGTGGTGTGAACAAAATTTGAAAAATAAGGATGAAACCTGGAAAAATGCATATCAACGAAGTAACATTGTGGAACCTCAGCAGATTATTATGTCTTTACAGCCAGTGGAAGACGAAGATGAATTTGAAAATAATGATAATAAAATTATATTTAATGAGAGAGACTGGATGGCAATTGCTGCAGTTATGCCTAATGACCTACCAGCCTATGTTACTCTTGGTAATCGTGACATCGATATACTTCATGACTGGAACGAAGCTTATCATAGTTATCCAGATATAAAAGATAACACTGATTTCATTGAGAACAGTAAAGAAACGATTGTAAATCAACAATTCTTTAACCTTTGAATATCAACTTCAATGTACAACAAAATGCCATTTTGTCTTTTTTGGATCAACAGCTAATGGATTACGATAATTGTTTACATAAGCTTGCAATAGTCCAAGGTAAGGCTGGAACAGGAAAGAGTTGTATCATCAAGAGAGATGGTTCATCGAATAAACTCTCATTTCCAATGCAATGCTACTCTTTTGATGGCTCCGACAGGTGTTGCAGCAAATAATATTAACGGACAGACCCTCCATTCAGCTCTTAGAATACCTCCTTCGAGAAACGCTGTACCACAATTAAACAGTGATGCTAAAATTCTTTTGAAGTTGAATTCAAAGACATTAAATTTGTTATTATAGATGAAGCCAGTATGCTTGGGTTGAACTTATTTTTCAAAGTTGATCAAAGACTCAGAGACGCTAAAGCACAATTAGCCAACCTGCCATTCGGAGGTCTTTGCATTTATTTAGTGGGCGATTGGTCACAACTTCCTCCAGTATGTGATTATAGCCTTTACACTATTGGAAAAAACGCTAAAACTATTCAGTTAAGTTTATTATATTTACAGTTCAAAAAGGTATTTTTTTTAACTCAAATAATGAGACAAATGGGAGATGAACAACGATCTTTCCGAGAAGCTCTTAATAGGATTTCAAATGGAAGTATTTCTGAGCTTGATCATCAACTGTTATCTTCTCGATTTTTTGTCAATAATATTGGGGATAAGTCTTTTGAAAATGCAGTGTGCATAATGGCAAAAAATACTGATATTGATAAATTTAATTATGAAAAGTTACAAAAAAATGAACAACCGATCGCCTTGATTAAAGCTATACATAACTGCTCAGAAGCCCTTGCTGCATCTTCTGATGAAGCTCAAGGATTGTCTGCTGAATTACGTCTATGTAAAGGAGCCAGAATTATTTTAAGACGAAATCTTTGGGTGGCCAAGGGTCTCGCGAATGGATCAGTTGGCACAATTACTGATATAATTTATGATCCTTCTATTGAATATGAGGCTTATAGTGAACGTATGCCATTATGCATTCTCGTTCAATTTGAAAAATATACTGGTCCGACTATTTATGGAAGCTCAGTCCCTATTGTGGCTATTACGTCTTCGTTTAAACGGCGTGGGATCAGTTGTACATGTAAGCAGTTTCCTGTTATGCTTGGATACGCGATCAGTATTTACAGATCTCAAGGAATAACTCTGGATAAAGCAGTTGTCGACATTGGTGATAACGAGTTCCAAGTTGGTCTAACTTATGTCGCATTATCGAGAGTAAAAACTTTGAGTGGATTGCTGTTGAAACCATCATTTAACTTTGATCGTTTGAAAAAATTAACAGTAGTCATTCGATGAATGCATGTCAAAATGAATTACAGAGACTGTGGAATATATGTAATACAAAATAGATGCTACTTATAAAAAATATATGTCATCTTAACAAGATGCTACTTCCATTTACTCCATATTGTTATTACTGTATTATATTAAATATATTATTATTGTATAATATATTCAAAAGTTATTGTTATTATTGTATACTATGTTCAAATGTCTTACTTTTTTTTGTTACATGCTATATGTAAATACTTTGTTATAAAATATAGTGGATAACTGATCATTTGCATCAATTTGTATTCTTATTATTGAACACATTTCCCAAATATTTTTTTAAGATATGAAAACATTCATTTCTATATTTAATGGAAAATTTCACATTTGTCTAGAACTTCGCCCCTTTTTGTCCACGCTCGGGGACACCTAGTACCCTATTATCTAAATCCAGAATTGGTGAAATAATTTTATGGGTCAATAAATATTATGGTCAAAATACGTCATTTATTTTGCACATTATTTGGTTTGTATATAATTACATACAAATAATAATTATTAATAATAATACTATTCTGTCAACTTGTTGAATATGTCACACAAAAACATGAACTTTCAGGTGTTTGTAAACCAAAACACTTCCCTTTTTAAGTTAAGAAAATTAAACAACAAAACACTGAAATTGTTGCAGTGCAGCCATCTGCAAGTAAAACAGTACATGTGTGGTACTTTTTTTATTTAAAAAATAATTTCATACAAAATAGTTATATCTCAAAAGGTACATATTGATGTCTTCGACACTGTAAATAATATTTACTAGCAGTACAAAACATTTTTTTCACAAAATTGTAATAATACAATAAGCTATTGTTTTTTCATTAAATTAATAGAATGTCATGTAATTTATAACAGTCTATGTCAAATATAATGTTTAAGTGTTCCTCCTGAAGCAATGGTGGAGGCAGACAGGAATATTTGAGGGGGGTAAGTTAATGTGGGGTTCACATCTGTGAATGGTTAATGATGAAATATTTAATCATAAATGCCCAGGGCCAGATTTAGAATTAGTGGGCCCCCAACTACTGGGGGGGATCTGTGGTATGGAGTACCCCCAGTAAAATGGGGGTCTGGGTCCCTCTCCTGAAAAATTTTGATAAATATATCTTCCAGAACTGCAAATAAAATCATTGTTAAGTGTACACATTAAATTGGGATACACTGTGTCTGGTAAATTTACAATACTATATTAAACAATTTAATGGTTTCAAGGTATCTCAATGTAGAATGGCATTCTGGAATCTATGAAAATAATAATAAAAGATTGCACTCGTTTTTGTATTCCACTCAAAAGACTATAAACAGAATAAATATGTAGGAAAAATAAAAACAACTGACTTTCAAAGGAAAGTAAAACAATGCCATTGTAATTACCACAAATTGAGCATATTTTTAAAAAGAAGATAAAAGTATTAGAGTATGTGTATATTGTACAAATCTGTAAGTAAATCATAATTTCTCTGCAACATAAAAAGATTGTGGTACCATATACTACTTTCATTAGGATTTGGTTTGATTTAATGGCACTCACATACATTTGATATTAACAAATTTACTTATAACATCTTCATAAAATAACTGTTTCAAAATATCACTCTCTAGGCTCTAGAGACAAGAAGTTCAGCCTATCTTCTGACATGGTTGTCTGGAGTCTATTTTAATAAGTTTCAACTTTGATCTTTCACTACTACTGTCGGTAACCATAATTGACAAATACATTCAAAGTGCCATTTCCACATCAGGAAAACATTCCTTGACTTTCTTTTCTAGAAGGAATTTGTACATCCACCGCTCGTGGCTGATGACAGTTTTCTCTTTTTTACCTTCTTTCATGTACTCATTGGAAAAAGACTTGAAATGAATTAGTTCATTTCCCAGGTTGTTGCCCAAATCATTGTTGTCTAAATGGTGTCTAACTTATTAAGAAACCCAAAACGAGTATCAACTAATTTGTATGCTTCTAGCTTCTGCCTCAATTACAACACAAATTGGTCTATAACAGGAAGGAAAATCTGGCTTCAAAATGTTTCTGAGGGTGTCAGTTCAGTTTATGGTGCCTGGCTACTGTCAAGAGGTGCCAAATGCATGTTTATTTTGTTCTTGCACTGTGTCTTTGTTGCATATTCAGTACAACCAGATAATTCTCCCTCTTTCATCTAATACTCTTCAAGCTATCCCATTTAGTTTCTATAAAGGTTTTCAATGATGTGAATACTGTGGCGGCTGTATTTACGTCTAGTCTGAGGTTTTGCAGAGTTACATTAGTTTTGTTAACTTGTTTCAAGATATCATCCCAGAATGATGCGTAGAACCCTGTTTCCAAATCAGATTTTTTTAATGCAAACTTAGAACAGTGCAACGGGATTTTACTACATATCCATTGTCCTCTGACTCTGAGATTTCAAACAGTGCATCTTTTATCTCCTTCTACCCTTGTATTAAAGTTTTAGCGGCATCAGCACGATATGACCAGCATGTTGTAGTGGTCCTGTTTGGTACTAGAATGCCTTTGGTACCATGATAAGCCTTTTTCAAACTTTTTATTGGTACTTGGTATCTATGTGTTGAACATGTGAAATAGACATAAAGCTCTTCCAAAAAATCAAAAACTTTACAGCACTCAAACAACACTCAGCAGCAGCCTATCCCACTAGATTAAGTGCAAGACACCCATACTACTAAATTATTTTCTGCCAGCACCAATGCTTGAAGACCGTTGTACTTGCCACTCATTGAAGAAGTTTTGTTGTGAGACCGGCTACTACAGTCTTTGATGCCTATGTTATTCTCTTTCATAAACTTAATCAAACTGTTGAACACTTCCTTAGCTTTGTGGCCTTGGTTAGGCAAGAACATTACAAATCTCTCAACCAGAGTTTAGTTTTCTAAATACCCAAAAATAAAAGTAAGCTGGTTGATGTGACCTTTGTCTGGAGTTGGGTCCAGTGACAGAGAATAGTACTTAGATTTTATGATATAAGATATTATTTCATTGAAAACTCATATGGCAATTAGTCTCACAACTTTCTCACAAATTGTCGATAAAAGATAGTTTATATCACCACTTCCACAATTCCCATAGTTCTTAATATGATTACTCAAGAAGTTGCCATACGCTGCCATTAGTTCTGATAATCCTTAGTAATTTCCATTTCTTGGTGACCCTATGTGCCTCACATTTTCGCCCTGAAATGCTAATCATCATTTTTACTGATGAAAATTATAACACTTATAATTTTCTTTCCAGCACTTCTCACTAGTACCTCACTACATCGTCAGCTTGCCACATAAGTTCTTTATCAATACATCCTACTTGTCTGGCAAGTATTCTTTATCAATACTACACGTGTCTGGTAAAATCAACTACAGTATTCAGGTGGCTTTTAGAAGTTTCATGCTCCACTAGATGGCTTGTAGCATTCTTGCAATAATAGTACCGTCCATGTTAAATTATATGCACGTTTGGGAAAAAAGTGTGTACACAGAATCGTATGTTGTTAGGGTTATATGCAGGGCCGTATTTAGGCATGTGCAACATGTGCAGGTGCACAGGGCGGCAAAATTTTGAGGGCGGCAAAATATAGCTGGTTAAAAAAAAACATCGCTTCATATCATTATAAAGCCCGAAGTAGATTAGCGTTCTGGCTCTGGCATTAACCCTTTGAACAGTAATCACGTATATACACGTTTTTTGTCAGACGGGCCAAAATCAGTAATCACGTATATTTACGTTTTCAACTTTTGCTTCGTTAGTATTGCCGTCATACGTCGTTTATTGGAATGGTATTCGTGCTGCCCTCTAGCGGATAGTTTCTGCAACATTTGGTATTCATTCCTTCTTAGGCTGATGTAATTTACGTGGCTGTGGTGAATAATTTTACACGTGCTCTGCAGCTTTGTGTTTGGAGGTTACGTTCTGCGTTGTGTACGAAAGTGTAAAGGTGTGAGCAGTGTTTTCGTTTATAAATAACGTTTATTATTCGTATTATTTAAATTACAGGACGTAAAATTTGGATTTAGTGTTGAGTATAGAGTTAGTAATCTGATAAACTATCTTTGCAAAATGTCTAAATGTATTCTTTGGTGTGTTAACATATCCGAATATTAATTCAGAGTTAAGTTGGCGTTTCATCGTTCCACGTGGTTCCAACTTGTTATTAACTTTCAAAATCAAGACATTTTATACGATACGCCGAGTATTTTAACTGTTGACAGTGAATTATTCAGTTTTAAATATTCTACAAAACAGTATTTGTATAGGTTTTTCCGTTAAGATATAATAGCTTAGGGACGGTATGGATGGGCGATCTAGGTTAAGTGGTGCTGCATATCGCAAGAAAGCTGAGGAAAAAAGACAGAGGGAGAGTAAAATTTTGCAGAAAATACCTCAACTGGACTCATATTTCAGTGGTGAAAACAAAAGTGAACAGTGTAGGCCTGAAAATTCGGGTGAAATTATAGTGGAAAACAGTAAAGACAATGTGGAAGTCGAAAATCTCGAAGTACAGGAACAAGCTACACTCTCCACAGAAGTGGATTTTGCAGTGTCTGTTCCTAGTAATGATCCATTCTATTGGGAAAACACTGATCACACTTGGGATTATTTGATAAAAAATGGTATTAATCAAAACAAAGACGCTGACTTTTCACAGTCCTCGCGGCAATATGTTGATGGAACACAACGGTTTTGCAGCAAGAAACTATTCCATAGGATTTTAGTAAATGGGGAAATTATGAACCGTGAATATCTTGTTTATTCTCCCAGCCAAGGATCACTGTTCTGTGCCCCATGCAAATTATTCGGTGGTACATCTCTGTTTGCAACATCTGGTTTCAATGATTGGAGCCATGCTGGCATAAGAATAGCCGAACATGAAAATTCTGCTTCTCACAGAGACTGCTTGTTAAAATTGAAAAGTAGAGGAAATGAGATGAACAGAATTGACAAAAGATTGCTCAGCCAGCATGAACATGAAGTTACATATTGGAGAAATGTACTAAAAAGAGTTGTTTCTGTAGTTAAAAAACTAGCTTCTAGGGGTTTAGAATTTCGTGGAGACGAAGAGAAGTTTGGCTCTGTGAAAAATGGAAATTTCATGATGTGTTTGGAATTAATTGCAGAGTACGATTCTTTTCTGGCTGACCATATTGCACGGTTCGGTAATCCTGGAAAAGGATCTACATCATACTTGTCACCAGCAACTTATGAAGAATTAATACATCTTATGGGAAAGTCAGTGAGTGAAAAAATAGGCAATGAAGTTATCTCTTCTAAATATTTTTCAGTCATAGTAGATTCTACGCCAGATTTATTTCATAATGACCAGTTAAGTGTAGTTGTTAGATATGTAACTGATTGTGGGCTCTCAGTTGAAAGATTTCTGTGTTTTATGAAAAATACAGGCCATACTGGAGAAAAGCTTTTTGAAGCACTAATGAATTATTTAGAACAACATGGTCTGAAAGTTGATAACTGTAGAGGTCAATCATATGACAATGCGGCCAACATGTCTGGAATATATTCTGGCTTGCAAGCAAGACTCAAGGAAAGAAATCCTCTTGTTCTCTTCATTCCTTGTGCAGCTCACTCACTGAATCTAGTTGGTTCACAAGCAGTGAAATGCTGTATTGCTGCAGTACGGTTTTTTGAGTTATTGCAAAGTTTATGTAATTACTTCCCAGATTCTACAGGGAGATGGAATATCTTGGAAACATTTTTTGATTCTGTAACCATGACATTGAAATCATTGTCAACAACTCGATGGTGTGCACGTGAGGATGCTTGCAAGAGCTTGGATGCAGATTGGAAAGCAGTGGTTTCTGCATTAAGAACTATTTCAGAAAATGAAACGGGTAAAGATAGATGTCAAGCTGATGGTCTTCTTAGGAAATTAAATAGCATTGAGGTAGCATTCATGACATCAGTGTGGGGTTCTATTCTTCAACAATTTGGCAAAGTCATGAAAAAATTGCAAGCTCAGGAAATGGACATTTCCACTGTTATTGAAATGTACGACTCTCTTACAGTGTATTTAACTGAGCTTCAGACCTGTTTCCCCAATCACAGAGATTCAGCTGAAAAGAAACTTAATCAGATCAGGAGTCTGGAATCAGTTCCTTCTTCTTCAGCTGTTGAGATTTCAAGACCAAAACGTCAAATTAAACGTAGGCGATATTTTGATGAATCATCTGAATCAGAAGCGGAACCAGAAAGTCCTGAAGAAGAACTAGGATCAGATGACTTGGAACATGACAAGATCTGGAGACGAATGGAAATTTCATATTCTAAGATCATACAAACTCTCCAGACTGAGTTACAGAAGAGAGTTAATGTCTGCAAAGAATATAATTTAATATTTTCATTTCTCTCAAATATCACCAAACTAGAAGCTCCTCAAATTTATGATACTGCAGAGAAACTTCGAGCCATTTATGATTCCGACATAGAAAGCAGCTTTGGTGAAGAATGCATCCATTTGAAAAGCTATCTGTTATCTATGAAGACAGAAGATGGTATCAAATTATCGTCTCTTCCATTTCTCTGCAGAATGTTGGCTTCGAAGAAAATTAGTGATGTCTACCCAAATGTGTACACTGCACTCAAGATCTACAACTGTACTCCAGCAACAAACTGTTCTGCTGAAAGGTCATTTTCAGTTTTAAAACGAATCAAGAACTATCTACGGACAGCACAGAATCAAGAACGACTGGTCAGTCTTGGAGTGCTCGCCATAGAATCAGACATCACTGTCAGTCTGGATTTTGAGGGAGTGATAAATGCATTTGCAAATCCAAAAGTCAGAAGAAAGTCATTTCTCTAAGTTTGGTAAATTTCACAAAATGGTTAGTATCAGATTGCAGTGTTTCTACCATATACGTTTGACTGACCAAATTGGATGTTTCAGTGATATTTTTAACTGAGGTTATTAAACTGTAGCGATTATTTTCTATGTGTTTACCATATATCGTCTTCAGAATAATGTATAAATGTTTAACTTGCACCTTTGTTTCATATATTGTGTATTCAGTTAAGTTTAAATACTGTCTATAATACAGTTTAAAATTGAAGTAAGTAATTAAACAATTTATTGTCCATAGTCTGTAAACGAATAGCGACACTGAAGTTTAGCTCAGGGAATAGGGGGCGTAAAATTAATGACTGCACAGGGGCGTTAACACCCAAAATACGGGCCTGGTTATATGTAGCATGTAGCTTTGTTTGAATGGGCCCATGGCAGAATTACACCATCTGGGTTGAGCCCAATGGCTGCCAGAAGATAGAAGAGTTCTGGTACAATTAACAGATGTAGGGTTATGGATGTTTTTAAGATTTTTAGGTGAAAAATTTCCCCTCTTATGTCCCTACTCCTTCCATAAAGAGGAAGAGTGAACATATATTGAAATTTTATAACTTTTACTAAGGCTGAATAAATTTTGAAACTTATTCTCAGTATATTGTATGTATGTACGTTATAAATGTTTTAATTTGTTCCCAACCTACAAACTGTATTGCCAAAAAGATTGTGTTCAATTGTAAAAATGACCTTTGTAATTTACAATCACCTTTGTAATTTATACAAATAAGTTAAAACTCCCATCATATTTTATTTTGAGAATGAATAAAATTCTTAACGTACTACATATACATTATACATTGAGATTTTTATGTTAGGATATTTAAAATATTGGAATTATTACGAAAAAGAGTAGAAACATGTTTAACACAGTAAGTTCAAGTAGTAAAACAAACAAATGAACTATTTTTCATTTCACTGTGATGTAACATTTTTTATATGAATTAATTTACCTCCAAAGTACTGTTGGTTGTGGTAACTATAATAGCATTACTTGTATATTAAGGGGACCATGTACCCGAAATTTTTTAAAAATTTCACTTTTTCTGTTTTTCAAATTTTCAGAAACTACAGTTAATTATGAAAAAAATGATATAAAATTTGTTTACCTATGAGAAATAAAAGTTACAAAAATAAATAATTAAAAAGTACACAATTTTGTGTTGAGCGCTTGCATTTTCAGGCTTGGAAACTTTTAATATATTTGTTTTTTTTTCACATACAAAAGGGAATTTTTGTGTTATAGGTTAGGTTGGCTACTCTGTCATTATTACAGGTGAGGAATACAAACATGAGCTATTGCCTTTACCTGAGCTTCATAAAATAAAACATATTCAGGGACCTAAGCAATGAAACTTTACTGAGCAAGTGCCTTTTTGGTAAAACACAAAACCCGAATGAATCATTCAATGCCCTAATTTGAAAAGGTTACCAAAGACAATTTATGTTGGGATAAATACAATTAAAGTGGGAGTGTATGATGCAGTGCTTGCTTTCAACAGCGGAGCTTACAGCAAATGTACTGTGATGGGGAAACTGGGACTGAAAGTAAGTGAGTCGGGCACGGTTGAGACGAATCGATGAGAGGAGAGTAAAAGAAGCTGATAAGAAAATGACAGAGCAAAGTAAGGTAGAAGGTAAAATAAAAAGGCAAGAAAACAAGAAGAAATCAGAAGAAAATGAGGAAGACCCACAGTACGGCCCAGGACTATTTTAAATGTAGCTTTGTTGTGTAACTATGGTAACATTGACAATAAAGTAAGTTTTCTCAAAAAATGACTTTTTACCACATTTATGTACCTTTTTCTCAGCTTCTGTAAAAGATAGAAACACGATTCTTTTTTTAAGTTGTAGGGCTAATTACAGTCTATCTACTGAACCTCAAAAACAGAAGAAGAAAGTAACCGAAAAATTATAAAAAATTATTAACTCTTTAAAAAAATTAAAATATTTAGACAATTTTTCAAAAAATTAATTAAATAAATGTGAGATAATAAAACGTAATTTTTTTGGTTCAGATGGTTAAAATACCTTCCCAGAATATGCTGACCAAACCTCAAGTTTGTACCTTGAACAGGTTTTAAGAAAAAGGTACATAAAGTTGATTAATTTAACATGGGGAAGATAGGCGGGTACATGGTTCCCCTTAACATATTAATTTGAAATAATGTAATAATTGTGCAATCATATCATAGTTAATTAATACAACTTATTAAAAAGCAAATAATTCTTGGCTGTATATATTGAAATAAAATTGTTTCACCAACAAATCAAATAAAAAAGTTATTTAATAACATTTCAATTTAAAAGTGCTTCTTATAAAGCCACCAGGTTTAAGATAAAATTCGTTAAAAAAAATGAACGGGAAGAACACCATTAGGTACATTAGGCAAGCAGAATGTACAGGCGGCGAGGGCAGTTCAATGATGTACATTCAACAAGCCATACGGACCAAGATGTATCAGGCGAGCATGGTAGGACCTATTTACTGGAGGTAGTAATTGCTGCAACTTTACTAAAAGTTGCTGTGAAAGAAGAGATGAACAATCAAAACAACTATAATTGCTGCAAGCATAAAAGTAAAAATCACTAATCACCTACCTACTGTAATGCTTCATAAAAAAACTTGGTACAGACTTCAGTCATGACAATCATCGTTATCATGATCATCACATTTCAGTTTATTACTCACAACAGAGGAGAAGTATACTCTTTTATCTCTGCTCTTTGTAAAGAAGTTTTTTTATATATTCTGTTTTCATTGTTGTTTTGTTATGAGCCATTATTAAAAAACATTCTTTAAGCAGCCTTTCAAAACCATACATAAATATTCTAAAGTACTAAACTATTTATGACTGAATATATTCTCAAAATGTGTTTCCTCTATGAATCCTACGCAGGGAGTGAGATTTCGTTTCCTGTTTCACTAATGACGGTTGTCGGTTGTCGTTGGTACAGCCATTGTCTGGAAACCCTTTCCGCGCTCTGGAATACTTTTCCGCTGTCTGGAAACCTATAAGAAGACCCCCAGGCTACTGCCCAATAGCCCGGCAAATTTTAGCATTATTTACACTGGTAATGGAAGCTTACTTTTTTTTTAAGAGTTGGAGCTTTTTCCTTCTTAGCTTCTCTCCCTTCATGGTTACGCCACTGACCTATTAATAAATTAAACAAAACAAAAATTACAGAACACGATGATCTGTACTGTAGGCAGCGTCGGTTTAAAAGCAGATGAAACATGGCTTGCAAAGGATACTGTGGAAAACCATAAAAGGCAAATGTACCTTGACACGTAAGTACAGAGGTAAGGTGTAATAAGTCTAACCAGTTTTATACAATGTAATAATCTGAAGCATGGCGTGAAATCCGTGAGCCGCGTAACGGGTATCAAATAATTATTAGTTTTTATTGGCGTAGTTGGTAATTGTACAGCATCTGTGGAGTTTATGCAATTGTTTTATGTGTAGTTTATGCAACACTAAGTAGGGCAAATGCAACCGGAGATATAAACTTCCGCAACGCTCTGTTGGATTGAAGTAAGCCAAAAGGTTTCACAAGATAAAAAGTTCATACTCGTCAATTAGCTACTGTATTTGGAAAAGGCACATTTCAAATAAAAATCAACGACAGTTGTCACGTTTGTTATTCCCTGATAGTTCCCGACCTTAAATTTCCTTATACTTGTTACAGTCACTGTAACGGTTATTCAAAATGGCTTCCATTATGCATTACTGGCGACTGGCGATCCGTGTTGTCTGGCTCTGAAATCAAATGTTAACACAGTCCATGTTATTTACAAGTTAGGAGTACGTTCTTAATATTCCACATACTTCTTATTAACGGAACAAAACATTAGTCAACAGGGTAATGCGAAAACAGGGGTGTAGCTTGTCGCTCACCATATTTTGACGTCTCTCTCTCTCTCTCCACGCGCGTGTGTACGCCGACAGAAGAATGTTGTTAATTCCGGAAGAAGATTAACCCCAACACAGGAATTCATAAATACAATATTGTTTAGAGATTACCAGATAATTTTAGAAAAGACAGAGAATGTCCTACAATTTGCAATAAATCACTTGAGCTGCTGTATGTGCAAGGATTAAAAAATTAAAAAAACCGAGCAGAAAACAATGATCATGGCTTTTGAAAAGATAGTGGCCAGTGCGTTCCAAGTCGGTAGTGATCAATGGAAAATCTATAGAACAGGTTTGACATTGTAATTTCTAGTGGTACATCACCAATAAACTCCATAAACTAAACTGATGTGTGGCGTCGTATAACAATCGTTAAGTAACTAAACTAAAGTTTTACGAATTACGCAACACCAGCGGGCGGGACGTGAACTTCTAACGTATGAAATGTTAAGAGATTAATTACAACTTCAACTACAATAGTGGTTTTACAATTGTAATTACAGTAATAATTAAAAAACAAATTACATAGGCCTACTACCTATGTGATTAAGTTTTAAACACTGCATAAAATTAATTATAAACTTATCATGAAAAAAATCAATGTTTTCCGCTTTTATCTTTGTTTAGAGAACAGATCAAATTGTAGGCCTATTCAGATTGTTGACTTCACACACACGTTTATTTTTATTTCGAATTAGACGTCATTGACCATTAGGCTAATATGCCACTGTTTACATGTATCGCAGAGAGTCGTGTTGTACGGTATCTAAACAGCAAGATCGGCAATGATTGTGATTCTAAACAGTTCTAATCACTTCCAATTAAACAGTTCTAATCCGTGGCGAGCACCCGCAAAAAAACAAAATTTTAAATTTATATGTAGGCCTATACAAAAATAATATCGATACTAGAGCACTTGTAAATATAATAGAACATATAAATTGCATATCTTCTGTTCATCGCCTAAACATAATTGTAGTTAATGTATCGACGCTTCAGATGTCGAGACACGTCATTGCGATCGGACTGCGTTCAGTTGCGATCCAATCGTACAAAATCCGGTCAGATTCGACCGATGTGAAAATTTGAACCCGGACAAATGCGAATCGGCCAATTGCGAATTTGACCTAATGGCTACAGAAACAGACTGCGTCTGTCAAAGGGGTGTGAAGGGATGAAGGATCTCCCCTGGATTGGTAATGCGTTCGGCTGTTTCAAATGTTGCGACCAATCAACTTTCTCTGTGCATATTTTTGCATATATATGCTCTACATACATACTGAAGCCAGATGTGAGAGACCTCTGTGCTCGCGTCTCTCGCTCTACATAGGCATCGAAACGGCGGCCCTTGGCCGACTATCGATTTACGTATTAGTAAAAACATCACTCATGTGTCACAGACATTGTACCATTAGATCGCAACGCTCACTTAACGAGCCGTTTCTGATTGCTAGGATATCTAATTCACAACATCTCTACTGCTCATTGTAACAGGTATATTACAACTACTTTCCCACTGTACACTAACTCTGACTGTATGTATAGTTCTTTCTGTATGAAAGCAGTGGCGGCTTCAGACCATCTTTTCGGGGGGGAAGCCTGGGGGTATGGAATACCCCCAGCAGAGGAGGGGCGGGGGCCCTCCCTCAAAATTTTTGCAAATTTAGACTTTAGAAGTGGCATTTTAAGGCCATTTAACTCCTGCAAATATGATTTAAATGAGTTACTTTTTGAAAATATTTCCTGATTCAATGGTGTTTTTAAATTATTAATTCAGTGAAATATATCGTCATTTTGTTATGTAATGAAACATATGTATAAGCAAATTTGGTACTTTTTATATACAACTTCGCCTAATTCTTTCTGCTATAAATACATAGGATGTGCTATTATCAGTAAAAAAGTCTGGATCAGTTTTGTAATTCGTCCAGGCGTTTTTTCATTTAAAACATATTTTAATTTTAAGGGCAGTTTACCCCTAAAACCCTCAAAATTAAATAAGCTAATAAACGGTCAAACCCAAAGCTTGGATATAGGAATTAAACTTGAAATACATGTTTATAATACTATTTATTTATTTCAAACACGAGAATAACAATACATAGTAACACCTTAATAAAAATTTGTTAAAAGCTTAAACCTAAACAACAAAATCTATTCTCCTATTTCCACTGTTTGCAAATCGTTCAATCACTGAGTCTACGTCAATTTCAATGTCTCTGTGAGTGTGTAACAAGCATAGTCCGGACAATCTTTCTTCATCCATCCTTGCCCTCTGCCACGTCTTCAAACGACGCAAGGTGGAGAAAGTTCTCTCAGCAGACGCCACGCTAACGGGAAGAGTTGCCAGGATTTTTAACAAGGAGTAAATCGATGGAAACATGTCCTTATCACAAGCGTCCATCGCTTCAATAGCGGTTGCAGGAAGTTTACCCTTACATCTGTTTTCCCTTTCCCATTTTTCCCGCCAAAGTTTGAATTCACTATTTACCAGATACCCATCGCTTTTCCTTAGCCCAAGTATGGGTGCGAATTTGTCGATCAAGTTTTGGAGCTGCATATTTTCTTCGTCCAGGTCTTTGTGTACATCACTGCCACCGTCCTTGGGATTGTCCTTAACAACAACAGTTGGAATCAATACACGAAGTCCAAAACAATCCAATGAGTCTTTGGGAAATCTTGAAATGAGATCTGCAATCAGATTGTCAAGTAGGGAAATGTATGTAGATTTCTTGTAATATTCTTCTGGCGTGTTTGATGTGTAATTTGGTCTATGTTGTTGGTTATTTTTTAGTTTATCGGCCTTTGTTGAGCACAACACAACTAAACTGTACCTAACTGTACTGTAAACTGTAAATAAATATATGTGTTCTTAAACGTAAACCTATTTATGATCAGAAAACCTAGCACACTTGTTACAAATGGCGTCAACACAATAGTGTTTGTGGAGGAGGTGGAGTCAACCCTGGTGGGAAATCAGTGCTGACAACTTCCCCCAGTAATTTTTTGTTATTTCCGCCTTTATACATACAATCTATCCTTATGGATAATAAGCATGTCCCCCAGTAAATAACCTCTAAGGCTGTTCGAGTTTTGTAGGTTTTGTAGGTGTCTAGAACAGTATTTACGGCGTCGCAAACCGGCTCGTTTACGGCACCAGATCAGGCAAAACTAAGTACAATACTCCTCACGCTCACTCTTCTGGCTTGATAGAACAAAAATGTGCTTTATAAATTATGAAATAGGGTAAAGACCACAGTGAAGGCCACCTTTAAGATTTTTAGCTACTTTTATCTTTATTTCTTTAATTCTGTAAGGAAAATTATCAATCAAATTGCTTTCATACATTATTTGGAATATTTTAATGCTGAAAATATTTTTTTTTTTAGAACAAAAACTAAAAAACAATTTTAAAATAGATGTTAAAGTTAAAAAGTCGATTTTCCACGGTTATTGACACCATTACCCCCAGTCATCGCCATCAAAGAACACGGTTCTCGCCATATGTTTCATGTGTTAAGAAATACATATGTAATATGTATACTAATTTCATGTGTTAAGAAATACATATGTAATTAGTATTATTTTATATAAAAATGTTAAATAACGACATTAACAAGTTCAATTCTCATACAACAAACTTTGATTAAAAAACCACCTAAAAAGTAAGGTTAAGTTTTTCCTATTGTCGTACATATGGCGAGGACTGATACATTAGTCTATTCGATGACACATTTATGGCCACCAATTTTTACAAAAATATAAAGGAATAGTACATGCAGAATTATTAATAACTTAAAGTTTATTTTATGTTGAACACGCTGAAAATCTTTTTACTATCATAGCACTGCTTATTTCAATTAATTTCACAAATTACTTACCACACTTACCAGCTTTCCTTAGTATCCAAAATAAGAAAATGCAGGTTTCAGAGCTGTTTGTTACTAAAAAAAATTTTATTTCTTTTAAATAAGAATATCACAAAAAAATTTTTCGCGTAATGCGAGCAAATAGGTAGCAGAATAAGCTTCTGAAATTTTCAAGTCTCTAGCGTTATTCGATATTTTTTTAATTAACGAAATACTCACAGGTGGCATTCACTATAGAGGTGGCCTTCACTGTGGTCTCTACCCTACGTATTAGAAATATTACGCATACCAATACCACGCCCACTACGGACATATAGTTTTAACCGTAATAACTTTTGTCATATCCACTAATATTTTTACCCATTTGGATCGTCTAAATAATGAGTTAGGAAAAGTGTCTCAGGTTCTCGGGGGGGGGGGGGCATGGCCCCCATGCCCCCCCCTGAAGCCGCCACTGTATGAAAGTTGTTTATTTCTACTAGTAATTTTATACAAACCACTATGTATCTTTGGTATTGACGAGCGCTTTCGGCAGTCAAGCCATCTTCAGGTCATTTACCAACCTTAGAAAGTTGTTTAGTTGTGATGTAGGCCTAAGAGCTGAAGAGTTTGGCCAACTTAGTAGGTGGCAATTACAATAATATTTAATTATTGAAAAGTAATTTGCAATTACACGTAATAACAAATGAAACAATAAAACATACTTCAAATTTTTGAAATAAACACTTATGTTTCTGGGGAGTACCTAAGATGCCTCCAGGCCAGAACTGCCTCAGAATAACTTATAGTTATGTTCAGTACTGGAACAATTATTTAATAAGCTCTCACACATTATCAGTAAAATTTATTTAGTGGTAAAACAATTATGAATAAAATAGTTAACAGTAATTTTAAATTTTTCATAAGGCAGTTATAATTTTAGTGCATGGATGTCAGATTATTCTTCTTATTTTCCTTGTATCAAGTTGATAATATTTTTATTAAATAAAAATAGAGCAGCATCAAATATACTACATAATTACAAAAATACTCTATTATTTCTGTTACCAAATATAAATCTATCACCATAGAACTTGCTTTATTGAGGGAAATTAATACTATTATAGTTTTTACAGAAGACATAATAACATACTATGTAATTTTGACAATAATGAATGCCTTGTACAATGTCAGTGATTGAGACACTTTCAGATACAGTTATAGGCCTACCAGTACTACAGACTATAATTGTTCATTGCAGGTTTCAGCAATGAATAAAGTTTTGCCAAGCTGAGACTTTGCCAGTAAGGGGGTGAGTGTTATTAAATGGGTCTGTGAACTTCATTTCAACCCAGAAGATTTTGTCCGTTTGTCTCCAGCATATGGTCACCAGTGTAGTGCAGTACCATCACTTTGTGGACCTTCACCTGTGCCTTCAAAAGTTGTGGACCCACCTTCTACAGTAGAAGTCCTGCCTGCATCAGGAACTTTACAATATTCTGAGTCTATGGCTACATTTATTTATTTCTAAAGCAACTGCCCATCAGTTCTCCAAGCCATCAACACTGCCAGCTATTCCTCCTGTACATACTCCTGTTCTACCATTACCTTACATACCTACAGAATCAACCCCTATTACACCACAATTAACACTCCACACTACATTATCTGCTGTTCCAACTACCTCAGGTTATCCAGTCATGTCTACTCCCATTTTTAACATAAAAGAAAAGTCCCTTTCAGCTTTTCTAGTATTGAACAAACTTTGGCAGGCCATCATCTCATTCCTGGATATGACTTGAACACTCTTGTGCTAGCCAAGGCAGATTAGATGAATGTACAACAGAAGGTGTTAATTCATTGGAATTGTCAAGTCAATCTGATTCATTGACTTTAAAGATATAGTGTGAATCATTTTTCACAGCTAAGTACACTTTGGAAGTATTCCTTGTACACGTATGGCTAAAGAATAAAGGAGAATGAATTGAAAAGACCAACTCAGAAGTACAAGAAAATTATAATAAAATGAACAAAATTCATGATGCAAAGAATTCAGTTGTAGCTGCTCTTAGATCTTTGAGTAACAACATGTCTGCTGCATTTTCACTATCTTGTCTTCTCAAGTAAGATGCTTGAGTTCAGTGTCAAAGGGGATGAGTGGTCTCTTAAAGAAAAGACGTTAACAAAACGACTCTGTCCCTTTACAAAATATTCCAAAATATATACACTGTTGGGTAACATTTTTGTGCCTTTCAGTAAAAGAACTCTTAAGTGGCTGGTTAACAAACTTCCTTGTACATCTGGAATCAATGAGCAAATGTTTACCACACTAATTCAGCGGGTCAACCAATTAAATGAGCATGACAAAATGGATTCTCTTATTCTTGATAAGATGTCTATAAGAGAACGTTTACAATACAATCATTCAACTGGTCATATTGATGGTTATGAAGATCTTGGAGACACAGGTAGGACTGAACGCATTGCTAATCATGCCCTTGTGGTTCGTGGGCTATTTTGAAAGTGGAAGTAACCAGTTGCTTACTATTTTACTCACAGTGGCATAAGATCTGAGATACTTGCTAAACTGATAGTAAACATCATCGATTATCACAGGTCGACATGGGTTCTGGGGTTTGGAAAGTAAGTTGTGTTCTTTACTAATTTGGCACCCCTGAACATGAAAATGATATCAGTTTTTTTCCATCACCCTCAGTTTTCTCTGCACAGCTACCCCTTCTCGCAACCTACTGCGGGCTATTTACTATTGGCTGCAAAATCTATGTTATGTAGTGTAATTAATATAAATGTGGCAACATTGCTTGTTTGTAGGATGGTATGATGTATATGTATAGGATGTATGATGAAAGTACCGGGATACAACAAAAGAAACATGAACAAAATCTTGTATCCGAACTTAGATTCGGCGATTAGACCTGTCCCTCATGGTCCAGGGCTGCCGATCCCCTCTCCACCAACATCAATGGATACATTTGAATTCTCTGAACTGGAGGTAAGTCATGAAAGTAGTGAATCTGACTATTCCGAGTGTGGTACCGATAGTAACCCAAAACCTCTTACTCAAGCAGAACTTAACAATTTGGTGAAAGACTTGGGACTCTCAAAAGACACAGCACAACTTCTGGGATCACGTCTCAGTGAAAATAATTTACTTGCACACGGTACATCATATTCAATGTACAGAAATCGTGATAAAGACTTTAGGGAATTTTTTGTTGAAGACGGTTTAATGGTGTTCTGCAAAGACATCGCCGGATTAGTGACAAAAATGGGAGCTCAAAAGTATGACAGTAAGCAATGGAGGTTATTTATAGATTCTTCAAAGCGAAGTTTGAAAGCAGTATTACTACATATTGGAAATGAGCTAGCATCAATTCCAATTGCGTATTCAGTACACTTAAAAGAGACGTACAGTACCATGAAACTACTCCTTCAAAATGTGAAGTATGAAGAACACCAGTGGCTTGTATGTGGTGACTTTAAAGTGATTGGCATCCTTCTCGGCCAGCAAACAGGGTACACCAAGATGCCTTGCTATATGTGTGAATGGGACAGTAGAGCATATCATGAGCATTGGAGTAGGAGAGATTGGCCTAAGAGGGAAAACCTGATAGCGGGATCGAAGAACATTGTGAATGAGCATTTGGTTAATCCAGATCACATTTTATTGCCTCCACTCCACATCAAATTAGGACTGATGAAGCAGTATGTGAAAGCATTGGACAAAACAGGAAACTGTTTCCAATACCTGTGTAGCCAATTCCCAAATCTATCGCAAAGTTGAAAGAAGGAATATTTGTTGGACCGGATATACGTAAATTGATGTCTGATGAACACTTTGAAAGTACAATGACGGAAATAGAACAGCAAGCTTGGAGAAGTTTAAACAATGTTGTGCATCCTTTCCTTGGCCAGAATAAGCAGCCTGATTACAAGGAAATAGTGGAAGATATGCTACAGTCGTTTAAACAGTTAGGATGCAAGGTCTCCCTAAAACAACATTTTCTAATGTCACACCTAGACAATTTTCAGGACAATTTGGCTGACACATCAGAGGAACATGGTGAATGGTTCCATCAGGAACTTAAAACTCTGGAACATCGTTATCAAGGTCGTTGGGGAATAAACATGATGTCTGACTACTGCTGGTGTATCACACGTGAAGGAGAAGTGACACACAAAAGGAAGGACATCAAGCGTTATTTCACGGGCAAACGTAAACGGAAGTAATACCTCCACCCGGTAAGTGTCCAAATCACCATATTTGCTTCTTCTAATTCATATGTGTTTCACGTTACTTTTTTTTAGCATTTTATTGTTCCATTTCGCCTCCATCTTCCTGTAATTGCTTTCCGATTTCATTGGGTACAGATTTTGATGATGATGATGATGATGGTGCAAAAACCTGACATGCTGTAGAGAAGCAGGCTTCAGATTCGTGATCAGAGCAATCGATTTAGTCAGAAACTCATATTTTCATGCAAACCCCAGACAAAAAGTCAAAATTTGTCGACCTGTATTATTTGACTAGAGCTGGTCTGTATATTTCTGCTACTGTATATGATATGGGTGCTTTTAATGTCAAGGCTTTAAAATTATGGGTTCAGGAAGACCAGACCATTCTTCTTTTCTATACAAAAATAGACCTATATTCACTGTTCTTTATCCTCCTTATCTTATCAAATGGACCAGGAATTTATTGTAGACTTATACAATAAAATGCCATGTAAAGACTGGGTCTCTGGGATTTAACAGAGAAGCTAAGTGGGACCACATACAATAAGCCTTCAAATGGGGCAGGGGCTCAGCCATCTTCACCACCTGACAAACGATCACTTGCAGCCATTAGAGGGTCAGAAAATGAAGGTGAATTTGGCTACAGAGGTACTCAGCCACATAGCTACTGCTTGTATCAACACTGCAGTTATGTGCAGTGAGTAAAATTCATGAAATGATCCAAAATATAATTCTAGCTGTGTTACACGAAAGCATGTACGCAATATAGAGTGGAATGAATGCTGTTAAGTAGTGAATGTAGTCCAGAATTAACTAATTTGTAATTTTTACAATTATTTTATTGTTTTTTTTTTTAAACATTATGGCTTCTTTGGCACTAGCAACTGAAGAATTTGTTAAGCAGTGCAAATGACCTATTTGACTCATTCAATGGCTGCATCCATGATTCTACAAAAGGAAAGTCTCTTTGGGTTACCATGAACATGGACAGTGATGACATAACATTTTGGCAACAGGCACTGTAAGTTGTGTATTCCTGGCATGTACAAAAAGGGTGGACATTTAGGCCACCTCAAAATGGATGGTTAGTATCCATAAACATAGTTATGTATTTGTGGAGATCCCTTCAGGATAAGTTTAAGGAGATAAAATTTGTATTACTCAGGAATCTGATACAAAATATACTTGAGAATGTGTTGGCTCTGTTCGAGATCATTGTGGGACCAATAATAATCCAAGTGTGGTACAGTTTGCTGATACTCTCTAGACCTGTATCAATTAATAGCTTAGCTTCTCAAGAACTTAAAAAGACTAACTCCCAAGACGATGGAGCAGGTCTTTTGAATAATCTTCAGACTTTCTTTGTTTAGACTCAGTGACTGATACAGACAATGCATTCACTTCACATGCTAGAGACACTAGTCCATAGTACTTGCGATGAAGAGTGTGACGTATCAAGTGGTATGACTTTAATGCCCACCTCATATGTAAGCGGATTCATTACCAGGAAACTCTCAGCCAATAGCACATGTGATGACTGCAGACCTCGCCTCTGCACCAAAGAGTTTGTTGGAGTCAGTGATATGGGTATTCAATATAATACCAATTGAGGGCAGTAAAAGAATAATTTACTTAACAAATTTAGTCTATGCTGTTTCTCAGTGCATACATTTTGTAGACAAAATAAACACTTAAAGAGGAAGACATGGTAGACATTAATGGTTTGGTAGACATTATCATGAATGCCATTAGACAGAGAGTTAATTTTCAGTGACAGATAAACAGCTGTGCAGTGTACTATGGGATGCAATGTATACTGTTCCTCATATCAATGTGCCGAATCTGCATTCCATGGTGGTGTAGACAAAGCAATAATTGTTTAATGCAACTGTAGTGTACAAACCACTGGCTACATCATAGGTTTCTGTGTTTATTGTCCTAAGTATGACTGCTACACAATAATCTTTTTTTTTTATAAAACTCGAGTAAGACTTTAGTGCCATCAAATAACAAATTAAATATGAAAAAGAATAATTTTTGATTCTCACTTATTTTAAAAAGATTGTGTGTTGAAAAAAATATAAATTTAAAATATTCCCTTTTTAAGACATATATTATACATCACACAAGAAGAATATACAAGCATGAAAACACATATATAAAAACAATTATTAGAAAATTTAAATTGTTTGGGTGTCTATGTTCACAGAGACATGCTCCCCTTGCAGCATAAATCAGGTGTGGGCTGGCAGAACACACACACACACGACTCATTTTGAGTTGATAGGTATGCTAAGAAACATGTTGTTGAGAATTGTCTGATCTCACTTGTTCATTCCCAATTATACTACACATAAAACTATTTTCTAACAGTTTCTATATCTGCATTAATTTACATACAAAAAACTATTACCCAGGTATATATATATATATATAACTATAATACTTATAACTAATTTACCTCAAGATATATTTTTTCCTTTAGGAACATGTTTCGGGAGATCCTGTTCTCCCATCTTCAGCCTTCGCCATCTTGCTTCTGGTGCAGTATTTGTGTGTTGGCTTCTGGATGTTATTAAGGTGGTTTGTTGGTCTTTGGTCCTTCAATGTTGCATTATTGTGTGTGGTTGTGGTATCTGTTTTTGTATTTTGTGTATTTTCGATGTTGAGTGCTTTGAATATTGTGTCATGGTTGGCTTCTGGATGTTATTAAGGTTAAAGAACAGGATCTCCCAAAACATGTTCCTAAAGGAAAAAATATATCTTGAGGTAAATTAGTTATAAGTATTATAGTATTATATACATCAAGAAACGGACTGTAGCAGAAAGTGATTGAAATATATATAATGAATTTACCTCAAGATATTTCTTTCCTTGAGGTAAATTCATTATAAAAATTAAATATAATATGTACATCAAGAAACGGACTGTAGCAAAAAGTGTTTGAATATATATTGCAATGGGTGAGATTTGCATATAAAATAATAATTTCACTCTTAACATATGATAGCATGTTTCAATGAGAACTAATCAAAGTAAAGGTTGTATGCTGGAACATTGTATTATAGACAGTAAGAATCATTTAGATTTAGTTAAATTTTGACTGTATAAAAAAATATGAGTGTTGTGAAATAGTGCGAACGTATGCATAGGCATATGGCAAGTGCACGTGTGAATAACTGTGTTACGAATTAACAATAAAAAATGAATTAAATTAAATAACTTTTATGTAAATCAAATGTCTGACATAAGACTTATACCAGATTGTGGATAAAAATAAGACCAATATGATAGTAATGTTTGTTAATAATATAAAGAACAAAATATATGAGTTTTTTTCATAAAAAAGGTTTTATCACCCCACAAGAAAAGCGATAAAATTATACCGGTTTTATTTGCACATTTTACATTGCCCATATGCAATTTCTTACAAGTAGAATGTTATCTGGACTGTAGCGTAAGGGTGAGGGAGGGGTTTTGACCAACGAGATTGGCTAATATATCAGTTGATTTGATCCGTACGTGATGCAAATCAGTCTACTGTAGAACCCAGAAGAAGCAGTTTCGCGTTACTCTCTATAACGTGTAATCGTTAACTCTGATTCAGTACGATAGGTCTGTCAGGAGTTACGAACACTAATAGTAAAGTGCGCGACTGAATAATCGAGTGCTAATTCGGTAACAGTTTCAAGATTGTCCGAATAGGTTTTTATGAACACATCAAGTTGCCGGAGCTATAAAATTAAGTAATAATTAATAAGTAATCATTGTTCATAGAAGTACCTAACCCGTACAATGACCCTGAGAGCTGAATCACAGGAGGAGATCCTGAAGAAGAAGAACAGGAGGAGCAACGGTATCCTGACAACTACCTGAAAAGACCAGCTGTCAATACTCATCAGGAAACGAGGACACTGCATCGTTCATCACATCAGGAAAGTGAACCCATTTAAAAAAAAAAAAAAAAAAAAAAAAAAAAAAAAACAGAAACTTACAAGGAATTAAGATATATATTATTAGAGTGTAGGAATTATTTTAAAGTATTACTGAAGGTCAACAGAAACTATTCATTAATTTTTATTTACAAAAGAAGTAGTAATTTATTTATTTAAACTGAACGATTAATTTATTTTATTTGTATTAAAAACTGTCTATTAATTTTGTTGTGCTAATATAAACTGTAGTAAATTCTTCAGAATCACAACTTCTACTTTTGCTTTAAGTATAGGTCTACTTTATTTTTTTCTTGCAATATTCAAACAGTGAATAAAAGAAAGCTATTCTTATTCACTCCATCTTATAAAATATTTCATTGTCGCTCTGACACAGTCACACAAATATTACTTTGGGCAGGACAAATTATGACAATTTACTTGTGTTTATACAGTATCAACATTGTATGTAGCCTGTCTGTACTCCTTCTGTCAGAGTGACACGCCTCTTATTCAAGCAGCAAATAACGTTTTAAAAGTGCCACGCCTGTTTGTTTACATCAGGATTAAGCTAAGAACGGAAACAGTATATACAAGTGTTCTGTGTTCTGTTGCTTTTTCATTTACAATTCCCCATTTTCAAACTATAAGACAAGTTTTATGCAAGAAAATCCTTGGATTTCGTTGTCCATGACGTGTCCGTTACTTAACTAAATATAACTAACCCCCTCCCTCTCCTATGAAGAAGCCTTTTAAAGGTGGAAACCGGTTCAGGTTGTAAGGTAAAACTTTATGTTTTTACTTACAAAAAACTTTGTGTTCCGAGTCGTTAATGTATTACTTATATTTAGGCAAGAAAATAATTTTATTTGTAATAAATAATTCTAAACCTCAGTGTTTAATAATAATAGTCATTAAATAAAAATTTTACTGAAATTTTGGTATTAAAAAATTTAATTATATGGCAAAAAAGTAAAAAATATTCAGGGAGTATTCTTGATACTCCCGTCGGATCTTTATTTCGTGAATGCGAAATTACATACGTTACTCTCGTTATTGGGAGATTCTTTTGTTTTGTTTGTCAGAAAAAAAGTTGAAATGAAAGAAAGAAAATTACGCTATACATAACATTTATTCATCGAAATCATTAGTACAAATGGCTAACCTATGAACAATTGGTCGGTGGTAACTAAAATATGAAACGTAGGGCATAATCGTCAGACTAAGTTGACGTACAAACGTTAAGTCGATTGTGGTGTTTCCAAGTGTAGTCGGAGAGGTTTGTACAAGTTGTAGATCGTATTCTTGTTGCATATATGGAACCAGCCAATCATTTCTCGGATCGTTGGGATCAACACTGAAATCACCAGTAAGAAATATTGGCGTTCCTCTACCGGACTCAACACTGGCAAAGTTTTAGGCCGATCAGGATATTTGAAACCGTTAGACACACTCATGGATGGGATTTTATTAGTATCCAAGCATCGACGGCAATTTACACATGCTACCATAGCCTCCACTACTTGGTCGGGGAACTCGCTGCGCAAAATGTTACAATGTTTAACTTTAACGAGCTTAAGATCCTTCTTGAACCAAAGTCGATTACAAACATCACAACCAAGTCCAAATTCATTGTCAAAGAACATTTTCACAAAGTGGCGATCGCATGCAGCATACTTATTTGTCAAATCGAGCGAAAGGTCTGAAGGCGCCATTGACGGACCGATGTTACCGTCCGTACGAGTCTCAGTATTGTCATCCTGCATATCAATGGAATCGTCGTTGCTTTCTACGTCTATTGGACCACTTTCCAAATCCATTCGACACAATGACGAAGTGCTAGGTTGCTCCAAACATTGTACGCACTCGCTACTTGTACTGGACGCTCCACTTCCACCATCCAAATTCGAATTCTGGTGTCTTCTTTCCAATTCCTTTTGTTGCAATCGACGTAGCCGACAACGTTCTATATTTGTAAGTCGTGGTGCACGCATTTTGTTCGGAGTTCCAGATTTTACAGCCTTCTTTCTCTTCTGAGGACGCAGCATTTTCACAATCTCTCAATATTTTCTGCTTTCCAATGTTAATTTTATATTTCTTGTGTTATTAACGTCTAACTCACGTTCTCAGCTCTCCGTAGACACCTCGATCACTAAAATCGACCAACTTGTTCCAGAGATACAACTGAACTGAGCGCGCGCCGTGCCCACACAAGCCCAAATTTAGACCCCCACGCGCAGCGCTGTGATGTCACCGCGCAACCCCCCCCCCCATCTGCCGCTCGTGACAAACCATTTCCGGTAGTCGACGAAACAGGCTATCCAGTCATAGTTTTAGATATTCTGTAATCCTTATAGTTTTTGCACACAAGGCCCTCGAAAGTACACAAATATTGGTCGCGGCAAAACCTTACATGACACTGAGAACGAACCATAAGATGTTCATTCGCATTCACATCAAAAAGTAATAAAAGTGAAACTTTTAATAATATTATTTATTATTATTTAAATAAATTATTTATTAATTTCTTAGAAAACAAATAATTAAAAAGAAACAAATACTCTGATGTATTACTTTACTTAATGTATTACAAATAAAAAGAATTTGCAGTGGACATCCAAGAGTACGCATGCGCTTTTGGATGATGTATGACTGCATACTCTTACCCTGCTGTGACAAAGTCATAAAAAAATGTCGATAGACTTCATCAGTACCAATCACCTATGGCACAGTACTCGTTATGCCATTATTTAGCTAATTGAATCAGTTTGTAGTACACACTATTCAAAAACAAAATGAATTAACTTCAGACAGTAAAAACTTCACAAGAGTAGACCTAAAAGTTGTAATAAAAGAAGTCGCAACACTTATTTACCGATAACTTCACAAGAAGATGGTCAGATGTTGACAGCATGTCTTCCACTAAACAAGGTTTTGTCACATAATGACACGAGCTGTCTCAATATTGCCAACTTCACGATGCTGTCAGTGCGTACTCTTAACAGCCATGTACTCTTACCCGCCCTTACTATAATATACAAGCTATATAATGGATTGCTCTTTTAATTTTTTTTAGGTGTTGTGTTTAAGATTTAATCTTTATTTCATAGTATAAAAAAAATAATAAAACACATCATACAGGAAGCAAAACACAATTGGTTACATACTTCATAATACTGCTCTTTATAACAACAATTAATTCTAATTTGTAGGTCACTGCCCTAATAAATTAAAAAAGTAATATATATACTACAGATAAGTACCCCTGTAGTGAACTGTGTGGAGTGCTAAACATAGTGCTAAATAGATTAATGGGTGCTTAACAAAACACAGTAAAATATAACACAAACATCTGTACTTCTCAAGAATAAACTAAAAATGACCTTTAACATTACTCCATTTGAATATATAGGACCCATTTTAATCAATATTTACAACCAATCTAACTTTATATTTTATAAGTAATAAACTAATTAATTTACTTTTGAAGGGGTAACGTGTATTCTTAAAATGTTCCCCTAAAATATTCTCCTCCAATGACAATAACCGATTGTTTAACCAATTTAAAAATTTGAATAAGTTGTTTGATGAAATAATACTATGGTATTTCGAAGAACTGTTCCGAAAGACTAATTATTTCATTATGGTTCATTCAAAATTAACATATGGAATTAAATAAAGGGAGCAGTTGTTGGAGCAGCATATACATATCATATTTGAAACCTCTAATAACCTTACAAAAACATTATATTCAAATTCAAATAGGAAAAACAAGGCATTACTCACTTCTTATTGTTTCATTTACCTTTAAGATATTTTTGTGTATATGAAGTACTTAAAATATGTTTCAGTAGAAATCTAAATTATGAACAATGAACATTCTACAATTAAGGTAGAAAACAAACTCTTTCGAAACCCTTAGCTATAAAGAAAGTTTATAATAAGTTTGTTTATGCTTTGTATCTTAGATTCTATAATAGTTTGCATGCTGACATAAAAATAAAACAATATTTCTTAAACATTCAAAATCTTAATAAATTTTAACATTTATTTGGTTAATAATGAATAGATGCCTTTATCATCCTGACAATTGTTAAAAAATAATTTAACCACACAATATGCTATCATCATCGATCTACACTAGTGGCTCACGCTGTGAGTACTAACAAAATTGTCCTGCTCGTTCAGCTCTCCCCACCTTGGTTGTCGTCGCTCACTGCTGGAACTTGAAGCAGTGCATCAGAACACTGAAATGTTTTATCATTACGCTTTCCCTACTAAAGGAAAAGTACGAAAAGAATAAATTTTTAAGGACTAAGGATAAGAAATTTTACCAACGGGATGATGAAAAATATACTAGAAACAATTCCTAATTATTAATTTAAATGTGTTTTTAATTTTTATTATCTACATGTCATTGACAATCATTATGTTTGCATTTTGACACTGCATTATAATTACATTACTACAGTACATAATTTTTGTATATTACATTCTTAACAACTTACAATTAATTATTTACAACTTACAATTAACCCTAATAAACTTACAACTAAATGCGCTGATGTTAGATTATCTACAAAAGTATTTGCACAACCTAATACTGTATTTATAAACTGAATTCTTAAATTGTGCGCCGTGTATGTAATCTATCTGATCTTTTTAACAACACAATAGGCATTCTAATTTCACTTTTGTGATACATATGATGGGCCTACATATGCCAGTAACTGGCATATTCATATTTTCTATTTTGAGCATTTATTATAAAGAATTCTCAAGTTATCGGAAAATTCCATTTATAAAAAAAACACGAGCTAAACATGTTTCTTTCTCAATTACATATTGTAAAAAAAAAATGAGTTTATTATACTTTTGACGAACACCTAATTTAGAAATATTTCCTGCCAAAGTTTTTTCTTTGGCAGAAGCATGACATATTAACTTTAAAAAACATTTGACCTTTAATGTTTTAGTGGATAGTTAGTGAGGATCGGTCAATAATACAACTTTTAGTAATTTTGCGTCGACGTTTCGACAATATTTATTGTCATCTTCAGGACCTGTGTATGAAACACAGTAGAAATATCAAACATAACGAAACAATTAAATATTTGGGTGAACGTGTTGGTGATGTGAGTGTGTGCGTGTGTATGTATGTATCATTTTTTATGTGAAGACTTATGATAGTTTGTTTACATCTTCAAATTATCTTTAAGAAAGCGAGCAAATTATAGTATGAGAGAACTTAATTTATACAGTATTACAATTTAAATTACTAAATATAATGTTATTTTAATTAATTAAACAAACAGTAACCAACAATTGGATATTAGATTGGTACAAAAATTGTTTATACCTACAACAGTCAACATATAGCAAAGTAATATATTACCTATAACTAAAACAGATTAGGGGATGTTTTAGTTATAGGTAATATATTACTTTGCTATATGTTGACTGTTGTAGGTATAAACAATTTTTGTACCAATCTAATATCCAATTGTTGGTTACTGTTTGTTTAATTAATTAAAATAACATTATATTTAGTAATTTAAATTGTAATACTGTATAAATTAAGTTCTCTCATACTATAATTTGCTCGCTTTCTTAAAGATAATTTGAAGATGTAAACAAACTATCATAAGTCTTCACATAAAAAATGATACATACATACACACGCACACACTCACATCACCAACACGTTCACCCAAATATTTAATTGTTTCGTTATGTTTGATATTTCTACTGTGTTTCATACACAGGTCCTGAAGATGACAATAAATATTGTCGAAACGTCGACGCAAAATTACTAAAAGTTGTATTATTGACCGATCCTCACTAACTATCCACTAAAACATTCACTGATTGACGGTCACTAAAAATTTAAGGATTTAATTTGACCTTTAATTTTCATGAGTTTAATTTCATGACTGTCTGCAAAGTCGCTACAAAATTTTTAATTTTTAAACAAAGAACCTGTGAACTGGCAACAAGTTTGTGCTAATAAATTATAAGGATTTAGTTCTTTGTTGTTATTAGACAAATATAAATTATACATGTACTTAATCAGTTTTAGAACATCATGTTTGCCTCACCAGTTTGCCCTTTGAAATAAAATTTGTAAAGTAAGTGTATGGACTAAGATCTGAAGCATCGGCCAACAGTACATTACTGCATTCCAAACACTTGATTTTGCTGTCAATTTGTCTTACAATGAATCCACTTACATAAAATAAAATATTGTCTTTGTAATATGTAGAACTCTGATTCCCTATCAAGTCACAAAGCACCTTTTCAAAGTCACAAGTCTCTGAAATATCTTCCTCTCCTAAAGTTAAAACAGGCACAGAAAAACTCATGATGGTGTCCTGATGATGGGCATCAAACTGTAAACAATTACTGTTTTTTGATGGTTGAACACTATTTCTGAACATTAGTTTCCTTAACTTCATTTTCTTGAATTAAAACTAATTGCCGAACGTCCAATATTGCGACTAGCACTTACACATTATTATTAATTAATACTCTTACAAGAAATAAAACTGTTACATGTGTAAACGATTTGTTTTTAACTGCAGAAGTTTTGATCAAAATTATTATAAGTTACTGCATTATTATTTTAAATTAATAGAAAAAAATTTGTGTAATGCAAACAGAAATTAATGAATTTCAAGATAAAACAAAAGAATATGCAAATATAACCTACACTAATTTTCAGTAACTTGTACAAAATTATATTCTAAATTAATTTACCTACCAGTGAAATGATATACTTTCTTCACTGCTTTTCTGATGTCTCTTCATACAATTGTAGGCTGCACAATGCACGGGCATGTTGGTTAAATATTTTAACAGTCTACTGAAAATATATTTTTAGTGATATCACTGAACAAGAAGTAGTATGTCAAAGCAAAACAAGTAATTGTGACACTATGGTATGTACAGTATGCACACTTGTTGCAGTCAACAGCCAGAGGGTAGGGATAGCAGGTAGACCATTTGCTCCATACCTCCACTCTACACAAGCGAGATTCACTAGTTTAGATCGATGGCTATCATTAACAGGAGGAGACTTAATTTTTTTTTTCATTTTATTTGTAAAGAGTATATCTAGGTTTAGCTGTGATGTGAAAGTGTTCGTGCTTTGTTTGTTACTGAAAATTGTCATAACTGCCAAATATTATATTTATTATTTTGTATCTTAATAATATGTCAAAATTTTAATCTTTGGTGTGAATTGAGGGTAAATTTTTGAAATGTTAAAGATCTATTTTTAATATACTCAAGTAAAAACTGAAGTAAAGGTTTCAGTGTCTGCACAATGAATATGTGACAAAAACGGTTGGCAATAAGATTTAATCGCAGTTATGAAAGATTGCTATATGATGAATTAAAATATAACAAAGGTCTTAATAAACCTTAAATGTTATTGCTCACAGTTTGTGGTGAGCAGGTAATTCCCAGTGTGTGAATGTAATAAATATTGTAAACTTTAATAAAAGGAATAAAAATATGATTATTATGATTATATTATAAAATTTTGGTTCACCAAAAGTAAAGAAATTCCTGCAAGCTATTAACAAGATTTCATATACTTGCTAGTTTAGTTGAAATTTAAACTTTAGTAAAGTTTGACAGTAAAATCTATTTTACTGTTTCCACCCTGCAACTTGACAGTAGAAATTTTTAAACTCCAAAATTTATGACATAAATATTTGTACACAGTGTACATGTTAATAGATTCAGTTTGACAGTAAAATCTATTTTACTGTTTCCACCCTGCAACTTGACAGTAGAAATTGTTAAACTCCAAAATTTATGACATATAAATATTTGTACACAGTGTACATGTTAATTAATATTTTATAAAATCAGATCAAGAAATCAAAATATTCATTCTGAATTGGTCTTCAGTTTTGCAAGTGGCCATTCATTTCTCAATATTCAAGGACTTTTTTTATTATAGAACATTTTTATGATTACATGTTACTTTGTAGGACAATATACACTGACAATGCCAGTCAGTGCCGGATTTAAAATTTTTGAGTCCCTAGGCCAAGTTTTCTGAGCCCCCCCCCCCCAACAGCTGTAACTTTGAAGTAACATATGTACTGCAGAAGTAATTTGATGTCAGATTAATACTATCAGATTTATAAAAGTAGGCTACTATAAAAAAGCATGCTTTCATTTAGCAAACTTTTTCAAAATGTTATTTTAAATGTTCATCCTCTTCATTCACAGCACTTAATGTACATTAATTGCTAAACTTTCACTTGTGAAAACTTACTTTGTTTTTTCCCGTATGCGTTTCTGCGTGATGTTCGCCTTCCTCAGCGAGGTGTGATACAGAATGTCCGGAACTTGTAACGGTTTTTTCTAGTTGGTAGGTTGTGTGGGGGGTGTGGAAGTGGAAGGGAGTTGGCGCGGGATTCCGAATTATTGTATGTTTTGAGTATAATTCTGTCAAAGAGTGCGTGTGATTTAAAGTGTAATTGGTCGTTAAGTGTGTTGTTTGGTTGTGTTGTGTAGTGTTTGTATATTTCATATTGTTCTGCTGTGTTGAGTTTTTGACTTTTAGGCAAGTAGTGTAGGATCTCAAGATTATTTTTTATGTTGGTGTAGCTATAGTTTTTTGTATGTATGTGTGTGCCGAAAGCGGAGTGTATGTTGTTGCTGGATAGAGCTTTTAGGTGTTCAGAATATCTTGAAGAAAAAGATCTTCCCATCTGGCCTATATAGAAACTATTACAATCACTGCAGTTTAATTTGTATACCCCTGTTTTGTTGTATTTGTCAATGTCCGTGTTTGTATCATTGATGTGTTTTTTGATGGTGTTGTTTGTTCTGTAGGCTATTTTGTAATTGTGTTTCCTGAATGTGTTGGTGATTTTGTGTGTGTTGGAGTTGTAGTATGTGAGTGCGATGTATTTATTTGGTTGTGTGTTGTTGGTATTTTTTGTTTTGTTGTTTTTGTTTATGATGTGTCTGTGTAGTTTGTTTATTAAATTAGGGTTATAACCGTTTTTTATTGCTATATATTTGATTGTGTTGAGTTCTTCTTGATAATCTTGTTTACTTAGTGGTATTTTTGTTAGTCTATGGAGCATATGGTTGAATGCAGCATGTTTGTGTTGCGTTGGATGGTTTGATGTGTTGTGTATGACCAGTGGCGAAGAATCAGGGGAGACAGGGTGGACAGAGTCTCCCCAAATAATTTATTCATAAAGTATAATTAACTTTTATTTATGAATTAAGATGCATAAGATACTCAGAAAGGGTATAAAACTAATTTAAGAAGTTAAATATTACACGACATGATGCGAGCACGTGATCCATGGAACCTTGCTGTGCGATGCAACTGTACGCAGAGTATCAGGGTAGATGTTACTTGGAATGTCTTTTCAACCAGGCTGGTGGTGAGGAGGGCTTTGGTGGATGACAACGGGAAGTGACCTGCGCGAACAGCATAATCGTATGTCCAGTACATCGCGTCAAAAGACACGTCTCCCCTGACTGAATAGTACAGAATTTTCGCCTGGTCGCCTGTTTGTTTAATTATGCACACGTGTGAATATTTGTTTTGTTGAGTTTACAAATTATTTTTAATTTTGTATACAGTGTTATAGACTAAGAAGTGTGTGATCATTTACGTACTAATTATTTATTAATAAACATTTGTATCGTCCTTTAAGTGTTTTAAGCATACTGTTTAATTGATTTAATGCAGCAAAATGAGTACAGTTAGTACCAGTTCTGTAGCAGAAGTATTTGATATGGACTCTGACAACTTTGATTCACTAGAATTTTTGTTAAAATACGAAATCAGTACGTTACCTTTAGAGCAAAAGGTATTGCTAAAGTCAAAAATGTCTCGGCCGCCTTTAGATTTGTCGCAGAAGGATGGAAAAATTGTCAGAAAATTTCAGAAAGTTTGGTATAGTAAATATAGATGGCTCTCTGGTTGCAAGCGAAACAAAACTCTGCACTGCTATTATTGTTTGATGTTTAATGGAGAATGGAGAGGAACCATGGAGCAAAGGTGGAGTAGGTACTATAAAAAATTTGAAGATAAAGCCGCTAAACATGCTGGTAGCAAAACTCATATAAAAAATTCTGAGATGTTTCACATGCTAGGATGTAACAGAATAGAACATTGCTTATCCGAATCAGCTAGAATTCAAGTAGTGCAGCACAATGAAAATGTGGCTCAAAATCGAAGGATAGTAGGCTGTTTTATAGATGTTGTTTGTTATTTAGAGAGGCAAGAGTTAGCTTTTAGGGGCCATAAGGAAAATGAGCAGTCTCTTAATAAGAGCAATTATTTAGAAACTTTAAATTAACTGGCAATGGAAGAGTCTTCCGTGAAGGAACGTATAGAAACCACCACTGTATTTAAAGGCACATCTTCTGAAATTCAGAATGATTTAATTGAGTCTGTTTCGATCGCTATTAATGAAACAATTCGTAATGAAATAAACAGCTGATTTTGTTTCCGTTCAAGCTGACAAAACAACCGATGTATCGGTTAAAGCACAACTGAGTATAATTGTACGATATGTTCATGGTTTGAAAACTGAGGAATGCTTTTTAGTCTTTTTTAATGTTTCTTCTAACAAAAGCGCAGAATAAACTAAAGGGTTGGCTAATAAAATTACTTCAATTTTGAAAGAATATAACATTGAGAATAAATTAGTAAGCCAAACATATGACGGTGCTTATGTGATGGCTGGTCGTCACGGTGGAGTACAAACCTTTGTTCGTCAACAGTGTCCACAGGCAATATTTGTGCATTGCTATGCTCACTAACTTAATTTGGTCTTGTTTCACAGTGCAAAAAATATTAAAGAAGTTAAATTGTTTATTTGTAATTTATCTGCATTCATAGTTTCTTCAGTAGATCTGCTGCTAGATCTGATTCTCTCCGAGAACAAGGGTTTAAACTTCCTCACCCAGCATCAACCCGTTGGAATTACCATTCGCGGCCAGTTTCAACAATCAAAGAACATTACAAAGAACTATATCGTGTGGTTTCTCACATTATCGAGTGTGATGACTGGGATCCTGAGTCTGTGAGTGCTGCAATTGGTCTCCTAAATATTTTAAAGTCGACATCTTTCATGTTTTACTTGTGCGTATATGATCGAATTTTTGTATTTACTCAACATCTGTTTAATGTGCTCCAGGCAAATCTAGCAGTGATGTAAATCTCTGCATTAATGAAATTAGGACAGTGAAAGAAAATATCGCAGCACTGCGTTCAAATAAAGTGCTGCAATACTGTATGGACGAATGTAGGCGCATGAATGCTGCTGACCCTAATAATGTATTGCTGGAATCTGTAAGTGAAGTGTATAAACACGTTGCTTATGAAATTTTTGATTCTGTAACATGTAACGGGACAAACTGAAGGGGATTTTATAATTTAAAGCTTTTCATGTTAACCAGCTGCGGACAACCTTTGAGGTAACCTTTTTATTTAACCAGAGTGTACTTTTGGTCACTGACTGTAGCTCTGTGTAAGGCACAGCACGGTACAAGAATGTTTATTCCCAGTAGGGTGCGTATTCATGCGTACGAGCGCACGTGTGTGCCGCTTTTCACAACGTGAAAGTCACGTTTAAGAATTCCTTCTCGCCATGTACGAGATGAATGAAACGCCGCGAGATGCTACTCACCAATCACGAGCCAAGTTGCCGGGCGCAGAGGGACGCCTAGCCATTTTGAAAACTTCAGTCGACGAAAACACTCAGACCACGTGGTCAGCAAAACAGTGTTCGCGAACCAATCTAAGTTGGCTGACTATTAAAAAAAACTTAATTAATCAGTATTTAACATGTGAGTGGTGACTCGATATAGCAGTGACAATTTGTAAAAACAGTTTCGAATGTTAAATGGATAAAAAGTGAATATAAAATAGTGACGCAATGACGAGGAGAAGCAGGAAAAGGGATGAGTTACTCATAAACATTTTTATATAATTATAAATGATACACTAAACTTTTAAACTGTTACCTATTGAATTCGGAAAAAGCTCTTAATTAAAATGGGGTTTTAAAGAAATTGTGTGTGTGTGTGTGTGTGTGTGTGTGTGTGTGTGTGTGTGTGTGTGTGTGTGTGTGTGTGTGTGTGTGTGTGTGTGTGTGTGTGTGTGTGTGTGTGTGTGTGTGTGTGTGTGTGTGTGTGTGTGTGTGAAAATTATGTAATGAACAAAAACACTGGGTTGTGTTAATTATTTAAGGTATACTGACTGTAATGTGTATTTTCAATGTTTGTTTTTCTTTTTAATATGTTGTATTACCGTTAAGTAGGAACATGGAGAGGAGGGAGAAGAGTATTTTGTGTAAAGGAAAAGTAAATCAATGTATGTAATTTGACATCAATTATTTTGAATATGATAAATAAACCCAAATTTATTTGAAAACAAGTAGACTCAAAGCATTTATTTCAGACAACCTAATTTCTGTTCTCCAAATAAACGCTCACGCGAACTCTGGGCAGATCTTGGTGGTTTTGAATTGTATAAAAAACGGTAAGTAAATAGAAAGTGAAGAAGTAAATTATATTACAAGCAGTGCAACTAGACACCCGATTCGGCGAATTTGAAAATATATTTTTTGTAGAACTTCTAAATAAGAAAAAGTTTGTTGAATTTTGGAGGAATTTTCCTCAACTCCAGTCTGACAAGCTGAAATGTTTGTTCCCAAAATTCGTTGACTGAGTAACATTGCACAATTAATTATTGAACATCTACAACAGTGCTTCCATGTGTTAAACTGCTAGAATATATTGTGGAGAATCAACTCGATAGTGTGTATGAACAAACATTAAATTTACTGAAATTAGTATTGAGTATTCCAGTTACATCGGCATCAACTGAGTGTTCAATGAGTGTACACTGAAGAGGATCAAAACTTACCTTCGTAATGCCATGAAAAATAAAAGATTATCACAATTGGCTACTTTGTCCATTGAAAAAGAATTGACATTTATGTGCACAAAGGATCCAACTTTCAAGGAAAGGGTAATAGATATTTTTGCAAACTTCAAGATGCGCCGTGTGGAACTCATTTACAAGAAAATATGAACAATTGTGTAATGCCTACAGTAACCCGGATTTATCATCATTCAAAAAATGTGAGTAAAATTTATATTTTTTGAACAATATTTTCTACTTAAGATTCATAAACGACACTAATAACAATAATATAGTTTTTTCTTTATATTTAGGCCTAATTATACATATAAAATGCGACAATCACTTAGCTATATCTGATATGGAGATCTGTTTACCACAGTTTTACTGGTTTATTAAGAACGTCAACAATCTTAGTAGGAGGCTGCTTTTGACTGGTATTTTTATGTCTACCCAAATTATTTTGTCACGCTTCGCCACTGTGTATGACCATGTCAGTTGTGGTTGGTTTCCTGTATATTTTATATGTGTGTGTATTGTTTGTTTTGTTAATTGTTAGGTCAAATATATAGCAATAAAAAATGGTTATAACCCTAGTTTAATAAACAAACTACACAGACACATCATAAACAAAAACAACAAAACAAAAAATACCAACAACACACAACCAAATAAATACATCGCACCCACATACTACAACTCCAACACACACAAAATCGCCAACACATTCAGGAAACACAATTACAAAATAGCCTACAGAACAAACAATACCATCAAAAAACACATCAATGATACAAACACGGACATAGACAAATACAACAAAACAGGGGTATACAAATTAAACTGCAGTGATTGTAGTAGTTTCTATATAGGCTAGATGGGAAGATCTTTTTCTTCAAGATATTCTGAACAAATAAAAGCTCTATCCAGCAACAACATACAGTCCGCGTTCGCCACACACATATATACAAAAAAACCACAGCTACACCAACATAAAAAATAATCTTGAGATCCTACACTACTTGCCTAAAAGTCGAAAACTCAACACAGCAGAACAATATGAAATATACAAACACTACACAACACAACCAAACAACACACTTAACGACCAATTACACTTTAAATCACACGCACTCTTTGACAGAATTATACACAAAACATACAATAATTTGGAATCCTGCGCCAACTCCCTTCCACTTCCACACCCCCCCCCACACAACCTACCAACTAGAAAAAACCGTTACAAGTTCCGGACATTCTGTATCACACCTCGCTGAGGAATGCGAACATCACACCGAAACACATACGGGAAAAAACCAAAGTAAGTTTTCACAAGTGAAAGTTTAGCAATTAATATACATTTTTCAAAATATTAAGAACCATGCAAAAGAATTGAGCAAATTAATTTATTTTTTAAGTAGTGGCAACCTGTTTGAGCACTCTATGCCAACAGTCCACTTCTTTAACATAGTTCTCGTGTAGCCAGAATCAATTTTTCCTATAGCATTAGCTCTTATGACAAATTTCTTTTGTATTCAATCTATGTTCTGCACCCTTTTCATGCTCAGAAAGCTGACTGCTATTTTTCTAATTACTGAAACTCTTAGAAAACTTATCATTTTCGGAAGACTGGAACAGCTTACAGGGAACACAATAGAAACAGCCTTTAGAATTAGAGTACATAAGCCACTCTCATTTTTTCTATAAAACAGGTTAATTACCTTCCGTCACGCTTCTTGAAATCCGAATACAGGACTACTCGAGTTTCGACACATTAACTGTCATCATCAGATCCTCAATGAATATGGGTAAAACTACATTTGTTGATGTATGCACATCTCGTCAAACGATAAAAACAACACATACATAGTAACAAAAATATTTAAATAATTTGACACACATTAAAAACAAGACAAAACAGAACGAAACACAATATGCAGCCGCCGCGGACCTGCGCAGGAACACAGTATTTTCTCATTTTTTCAACTCCCCGTTTGGCAAATGAGTAAATAACATATGTTCTTTCACTACTCTTACTTTGTCTGCGTACTCACGTATAGATTTAGAAAAATCGCAGTCCTTAATGTTTGAAAAATGTTTGGGTAGGTTTCCTATAATATAATCAGTCAAATTTGACGTTAAAGTACCCCATGCATTTGGATCTAATAAATTAAACCCTGGAATACAAGCGATACTTTATAAATTATTTTGATTCCCTTCAATGTTTAAATTATCCACAGGCTTATTAATAGTCTGATCGGGGGCAATATAGCGGACGTTCAAAATGCACATGCGCAGATTAGTTTACAAGGATGCCGTCTAAAGACACAATATTAAAAAAAAGAACTGTCTTCCATTTGTATTATTAACAAAAATTGATCATTTAATTTCAAAAAATCATACTTAAATAAATCAAAGTGCCTCCTACTTTTATAAAAATACGTCTGTTAAAAAAAAATCTGTAGTTTGGGGCCCCCTCTGAGCCCGCGGCCTATTCGGTCTAGTGATAAAGCCGGCACTGATGCCAGTGAATGTATTTTGTTATTTATGTACTGTAAATTAGTTACAGTCATATTTCTACTATAATTCATGATCATGTAAAAAATCAAGTTGTTTTCTGAACACTGATTTTTACTGTAAATTCTATTATACATCAAAGACTCATGTTATGAATTATACTGTTGGCAAATACAAAAACAAACTTATTTAACATCTTAGTACTAACCAAAATGCATGCCAGAACTATGGCTTCAAGAATATTGGTTAAAGAATGGGAACAAAATATTGCATACATAGCCTTTGACTTAACCAAAAAAAACTGTTATTAGGCCTACTTATCATGTTACAAATTTGACTTTAATAAATAAATGCTGTTTATGTAATATATCTTCTTTCATAAAAATATTAGATTACCAGATTAGATTATACATGTTTCAATCCCCTATACATGTTTGAGGAAATTGTTCATAATACATTAGAGCCAGTTAGTTCAGTTTATACATGTGTTTGTAACAATAATAAAAAACCCTTATTACTATTACTAATATTACCATTATTACTGATAAATATTGGATTAATCATTATATATTGTTAATAATAATATTGTTACAATGATCTAACTTATTGTCGTATGGTACAGTGGAAAACAAAATAAAGGCACCAATGAAATCACTAATAACCAGCTTTAATTATCACAATTAATTATTTATAATCAACAGGATATTCTCTTACAACAATTCAAGTAAAAATTGTCCACATGCAATAATAATGTCAACTACAAAGAATTCTGCACCAATTAGAACAACACAACACTTTGCTACAAACACTCGATCCATGCTAAAGAAATCGCTCAACACCACTCAACTCATAAGCTGGCTGCTATTGCTTTTTATAGGTAGCGCATACCTTCTAGAAAGCTTCCAACCTCAATGTGCACGCCACTTAATGCTGACACTAATGCGTATCTCAAGTAGCCTCTTGAAGAATCTAGGACAAACTTGAACATGGCCTTGTCTGAGGCAACACATGCCACACTAGCCGGGGGACAGGTTGAGGATGCTCACAGCTATTCTACGCAGTTCGATGCGATTGCCGTTACAATATCTTAATCTTGGATGTGAATAAAATTTAAAACAGGATTATTTCAGCATATATTTTTAAATGTTTAGGACCTATTTTTTTTAATATATCCAGTCTTACTGATGGCCCAGTAACTATGTGACAAAAATTGCTAACCGGATTTATGAAAGATTGCCATAAGTTTATTGAAAAATATAACAGCAAAGTTAACAAATCTCAACTTGTCACTGCTCACAGTTTCTGGTGTGCAGGTAATTCCCAGTGTTGTCAATGTAATAAAGTTTGTAAACTTCAATAATAGAAATAAACATATTATTATTAAAAGACGGTTTTGCTATCTGCTTTATGTAATATTTTTGTTGAGATTTTTTGTAAATGCTAAATAGACTGAAGTTTTTAAGTGACACAAGATTTATATTGTTACTTTTTGGGGTTTGCAATTTTTATCCACAATATTGTATGAATTTTTGTAATATGTGACAATTAAACAATTTTTTGCACAGTGACTTGTATTATATTGTAAATATAATTTATTGTTCTACTCACTGATGTAATTAACTTTTATAATTGATAATATATAATAAAAATATAAATGCTCTTGATATAGAAACTTTGTAACATTCTTCTTTTATATTCTTGCCAATCATATATTAGTTATTTAGAAACAGAAGATCACTTTCAGTAATTTTTTTTTTTTTTTTTTTTTTTTTTTTTTTTTTTTTTTTTTTTTTTTTAAATACATAGTAGTTTTCTTTAATTATGTCAAAAACTTTGCCTATAAATAAAATGTTAAAATAAAATATGGTGGAAACACTGAAAGGCCTCGTCCAGAACATAACATTTAGCAGTTATGACAAATAAGGACGACAAAGTTGGTTTTAAAATCTTACATGATGCCCAGGTGGATCCGATTACATGCTTTTCAATTAAGAGAAAAGCACTAGCCTCTCCACTCTCTCCACTTCAAATCCACTCTTACCTACAAGGCAGTAGGCCCTGTTAAGGTGAGCAACCCAATCCAAGGTTGTGGTAACCAATCCCTTCAGTGGACTGGGTCAGCAATCTGAAGAGAGATGGGGGTCCTGGCAGGGCTACTACGAGGTAACTCTAATCTGACCTGTCAGGGTGATGCGAATCGGCAGCAGGATTTGCATTTGGGATGGTGACTGATAAACCTCTTAGAAGGCCAATGGCAGCTCCTGAGGCCCAGTTAGGTGGCTTACTGCAAAAGGGTAGGAGGGACTCTTTAGTCATGGTGAAGGCAACCTTCTAGGAGTTGGGACTCCAAAAATAAGCCCCTAATCCTTCCAGTTTTGGGATTGTGCGTGGTGCTGATGACTCCATCCTATAAAACCCTTCATTGTTGAGAAGCCTAAAGGAAAAGAAAGGATTAATTGATGATTACCTGGCAAATGGATAAAGGATAAAGATTTGCGGATCTGTACATGGAATGTCCTATCTCTATTTAAGCCAAGATCTTTTAACATGTTGTTGGATCAGTTACAAAAATATGAAAATATTACAGCTCTCCACGAGATCAGGTTGATAGGAAATGGAGTTTTAGAGAAGAAGAACTGCACAGTTTATTATAGCTGTAGTGATAAACACCAATATAACACAGGATTTATTGTTGAAAAGAAAGTTAAACATCTGGTAATTGGTTTCACACCTGTAAATGACAGAATTTGTTGCCTACAGATCAAAGGGAATTTTTTTAAGTACAGTATAATAAATAAACACACCTCTACAGAGAATAGGGATGATACAGAGAAGGAGACCATTTATATATTGCTGGAAAAGTCCTACGATACATGCCCGGGAAATAATGTTAAAATAGTAATTGACGATATGAATGCACAAGTTCAAAGGGAAAATGTGTATGTACCAACCATAGGAATCCACGGCTTACATAACAACAGTAATGGAAACAATATTCATTGATTTTGTAACTTCCAGAAGGATGGTGACTGAGAGTACACTTTTCCCCCACAAGAATATAGATAAAAGTACTTAGAAGTCTCCGGATGGCCAGACAGGTAACCAGATTGACCACATCTTGATTGACAAGAGACACAAATCTATGTTGATGGATGTGAGATCCTACAGGGGACCAAATGAGGATTCTGACCATTTTCTAGTTGTAGCTAAAATTCATGCATGGATATCTAACTTCAAGAAAGAGCATGCAGGAAGTACAATGTAGATGCTTTAATAAGCTGTGAAATAGCCTCTCAGTATCAGGAAAAATTAAGTGAAGAATTAGGAAAAGGCCAAGAAAAAGGTCAGAACAACGAGGATATGAACAGCTTATGGGATGTAATTAAAACATCTGTTATCACGGTGGCTGAAAATACAGTAGGAGTCAAGGCCAAAGGAGATATTAAAGAATGGTTTGATGACAAACGTGAAATGGTACTCTCTAGCTGGCTGACAGGACACTGGTAGGTAAGTTGGACAAGGTAGTGTGTACTGCTCGAAAACACACTGTAACCCATGGTGGGACTGTTCATGTCAATGGGTGGATAACTCTATGCTATTGAGCTGTGAATGATGACCTCAGGGCACCAACATGTAACCTGTTGTATTTAGTCTTAGCTGTGGTACTCAAGGGCTCTGTTGCAATAGCCTGTTACTTCCCCGGTACTCGTGGGACCAAAATTTGAGGTTCTCAAATTAATTCTGGGGTTGCTGGATCTCTTAAAAACCCTCATGCAGAAAAAAAAGCACTCCTCAGAGGGTGAAGAGAAGTGGGCACTACATGATTATAGTTGAAGTAAATACCACAAAGGGAGTTGTGGTGTGCCATGGCTTGCTGAACTGCACTGGAGAGGATATTACAAATGAATTAGCATCTTACAGAGTCACAGCATGTTGGAGGCTGACTGAGTTCAGGGAGGAACAAATAGTTCCTTCCGCCTCCCATGTCTTGACTTTTAAGACAACAGCACTGCCAGCAAAAAAAGAGCTGGTATCCACCTTTTACCCCTAAGCCCATGAAATGTTTTCGGTGTCTACGTTTTGGGCATATGGTATCCAGATGTGCGCAAGTCAATACTTGTTTTTGTGGGATATTGCCCCATGGCGATGAACATTGTGCTAAGGCGATGGAAGTCCAATAACAGCGGTGACCAACACTCTTCAAGGTCACACAACTGCCTCGTGTATAAGCAAGAACACAAGGCCCCACAAGAACACAATCAGGTACCATGACGCTAAAAATGTTGTTTACTAATGAAACCAGGGCAAAATAAACTATGCACAGGCTGTCATGTCAAATCTGGCAATGATGAGAACTATCAAAAGAAATAATGCCAGTAGTGACTTGCTTTAACAGCCATTATTTAACCAAAATGCAGCTGACAGCACAAGTAAGTGCAGTAACAGCTAAACGGAAATTTAGAAAATACGAGTGGATCTACTATAAGACCCACAGTCTGCCCACCAAGAAGGATGGACCAAACATTGTGTCTGCAACTGCAGCCACCTCCAGTGAGGGCAAGATGGCAAAAGGATACTGCCATCCATCGTTTGTCCTACCAAATACACCAGGGAGGATGTTTTTAAAAACAAAACCGTGGACAAGACCTGTTCCCAATGACCAGGGGATGAGCTCCAGATCGGAGTTCACCATGATTGCAAGTGCCAGTGATTTCACCAAACTCGGTGACCTGGCGGTACTCAGCAATTTGCACGAAAATGAAGACGAAAGGCTGGCTGAAAGGGAAGCCAAAAATAGGCACCAGGGGTGTATTTATGAGGGGGATCTCCCACAGGGTTAAAAAAGTTGAGAAATTTTGATAATGGAGCACACCATTGTATAATGATGGGCCGAAGATGGAAAGTGGAATGGGTAGTGTGTTTGTCACCAAGGCGCCTCCAACTCCTGGACACTGCCCAAGGCGGCAAGTGTATACGCTGCCGAACTGCCGACCTGTATGCAGTGTATGAGGCACTTTGTTTCTGTGAACACCAAGATGCAACAAAATTGCCATCTGTACGGATTCACTGAGTTTTCTAACTGCCTTAAACAATCCAGGCTCAGTGTATCCATTATTACAGCAGATAATGGCATTATGCCATGCATTAGAAGACCTTAGTTCATCTTTTACTTTTGTTTGGTGTCTGGGTCAGGTAGTTATTGAAGTTAATGATGAAGCTGACCCTGATGTGAGAAACGTTGTCAATGCGATTGCCGTATGACCTGACGGCATAAACTAGCTCCTGTAACCAGCATTATTAATGTGTGGCAGCAGATCTGGAACACAAGTCAGACCAATCTTCCTGCTGTGAAGGAGAGCATGTGTAAATGGAAAATAGCAGGTGCCTGCAATTGTTGTGGGACGAGTTCGCATCACCAGACTGAAAGTTAGGTACATGAACTTGACGTCTTTGTACCTCCTACAAGGACAGGAACAACCCGTATGCACTTGTGGTGGAGCATTTATAGTGAAACACATTGAAGACTACAGCGCTCTTGCAGAACTCAAGCAGAGACACGGATTAAAAGGTAACCTGAAAGAAGACCTCAGTAGCAACAGTTAGTGATAGACTGAAATCTGCCCATCCTAAAAGCAACAGGATTTTTGTATAGGCTTTGAAAATATTATTTTGTATCTTAGTGCGTATGAGTTTCCACTTTCATTGAGTCAGCTAAAATATAGGTGATAACAAAACAAAACATCCCTCGAGTACCATTCCTGGTAGATGGTGTTGGGCCTTAGTTGCCGAGCCCCCAAAACATAAGAAAATATCAGTATGGAGAAACATACATGCCTTCCATGTTCTAAGATTTATATTTAAAATCATTTTTGAAATGAAATATTTCCATAGAAACTACTTCTTTCCTCAGCCTTAACCACAGTACTGTGGTCACTAACGTATACCACCTCACATTAGCGCACTTGATTTTCACTGATGATGGCAGTCGATAGCACTGCAGGAACGTCTGGTTTTCTAGAAAAAATTGGACCATGGCCAATCAGCCCGGGAAGGAATTTTAACAAATAATTACTTCTTTGTTGCCGAAACTTAGTACATATGACATAAATAAAAATTATCCCCACCCCTTCAACTATCATTTTAATTTATAGAACATTACCCCCACCCTATTCAACTAGCTTTTTCAATTATAGATATTTCATCTACGTTTCTACAGTGGATTATTATGACCTACTTTTCAGGATAATTTATTTATCCAATTTAAGTACTTTACTCTTCTTGAAACATAAAACATTGCAGGTAAACTACCCCTTCCCCTTAACCCCATCTTCACCAAAATCAATAGCCCTTGAGTCCTCTACAATTCAGGGACGTATGCAAAAAAATATTTGATTCAGTTTCGCCATAGAAAAAATTTTACACACAGATACACACGCAGACACTTTTCGAAAAATGACATCCCTTCATGTTTTGAGGGTAGTACAATCAGAATCAGCCCTTATCTCGAACATGATTTTTTTCGCCATCACCATATTTCCATTGCTTTATGGAACATGGAAGTAAAAGTTACATAATTGTAGGCATTGTTTCATATTTTGTTTTAAATTTACTGCACATGTAACACGGTTTCATATTTCCCACCCTTGCAATAATAGTTTTGTATTTTCTGCCATGTTGCGTAGTTTTCACGCAATCACATAGCGCCGCAGTAGCGCTACAATACAGAGAGAAGTGTTCGTTCAGATATTTAGCACTGAATGGCACCTACACACACACACACACAGCTATATATACTTGTGTTCTCTATACAGTTTGCTGCACCAGGAGTGCAAAGTATACAAGAGTGATCCGGGCACCACGGTGCCTTATATGAATTTCTCACTTCAATAATAATAATCCTTACACATTTTTCAAGAACTTTTGTTGTCACTTTTTGAATACAAATTGAGTGTGAGGGACAGCTTGTGCTAGGTCACTGGAATCTATATAGCTACATATTAATGTTCACAGTAGAACAGATCGAAACGGTTGAGAGTTCATTTATGTGCAAAGTGTTGTTAAAACTGTCTCGACACATGCTCAATAGCTGAAGCCTGCTACATATGCCATTTAACATCCTACTTAAAAAGTTTGGTCTTTCCTTGTTTTTGAAGTTATAAACTATACATATATATTTGCTGTTATTTGTTCCATGTTAGTACCTAAACTAATAGTTTTTATCACTTAAATTATTTTAATAGGTATAGGTTTTTATTTAACACGTTCTCTGCCAGCGTGTTTTGGTCATTCTGTCTTCCTGCGGAGACATTTTTTGGTTGCCTATAATATAACGTTATTCTTTGGTCATAATGATTAACCTGATTAACTTCACACATTTTCGGTCATTATGACACAGCAGAGAACATGTTAATTTATTGTAGAGCACTATTCACTATGTGGCATCTTAAATTTCTTTAAACTTCTGTAGACTCCATATGTTTCTAGAGTATTTTATAGAGTGAAGACTTTAAAATGGTTTTAGTAAACTTCATATAGCAAGTTATTAGTAAACTCGAACAATATGTCTAGGAAGACAGATGCTTAACTGCCCCAGTGTTACGGCTTCTGCTGAAACATGTAATAAATAATGTAGTCTAATATATTTTGCATAAATGTGGTAAGTCATGTAAACTTATCACTACTATTTTCAAGAATCCCTTGATCAACAGTTTCTCTTTTTAATCAGAGTTTTTTTTTAATGATAAAATAGAAATTTACTAAACATAATTTGTTATAGTAAATACTAATTAATCTACCATACTAATAGAAGTTCAAAAATTACCTAACCCAATAGTTTTAATTAGTTTTTTATTTCAACTTTATAATGATTTTTTTTTTTGTAATGACTGAATTTAAATTCTTGTCTTCATACTAATATTAATAGAATTGAATCTATCAATATCTTTTGTTTCACTTCACACTACATTGGAAGGAGGTTTATGCAAATAAGACTATATAATAATTAAATTTTCAGTGCTACAACAATTAACTGTTTACAACTCACATTGGAATCCTAGGCTATGAAATTTAGTTTAAATGTTAGTAAAAAAATTATTACTTTCAATGAAGAGTTAATATTGGCAGACCACTGCTTGAGCCCAGTGATTGAACAACATAAAAGATATCCAACAAATCAGAAACCACAGATTTCAATGACAAAACATATCATCTGGATGAAAATAAATTCCTAATAGGGATTGAATTTATTCATTATGGTGAGTTTCAAAGCAAGTAGGTTCCTTTATTCAAGTCAGCAATAAGCTCAAGCATTATTGTGCCTTGTGGAAAAAAAGCTCATAATTGACAGCTGTATAGTTTTTATAGGCTATATAAATTGTTCCTTTAATTTTGTTAATAATTTCAAATGTTGGTAGTAGATACCAAAGAGATGCCACTACTAAAATGTGTTTAGCTTCCATAGCATGTTAATAATTCATATTTCAAATTTAATTAAAAATTTATATACAGTACTTACTGATATGTTTTCATTCATTCATATTTTTATATATATATATATATATAAAAGAGATGCACATAGAGAAGGGTATATCTTTGTTGTGTATTTATTTTGTTTCATTCATTAAAAACAGATTCTTTATTTTTAATTTTTAAAAAATTATAATAGGTTTTTGGACGTTAGGTTCAATAAAAAGTTCATTACATTTTTATTAAAGATTAGGGATAATCAGAAATTAAATATTATAATAATTATTATTAATTGATTAAAATATATCAAACTTTTCTCTTAATACAATTGGGATTAATACAACGAAAAATAAGTTAAATGATTTTATAATTGTTTGAGAGTCTGTCTGAAAATTATCCACATTGTATCACTTCATATTGTATATATCAGCATCCACTTGGAGGGAACAAACTTTAGATCTCAACCAATCAGATCTTCTCTTCATTCTTAGCTTGTTGTTTGTTCAAAAATTTTTTTTATTAAATACAACTAATTTATTTTGCATTTAATATAATAAATAATCTTTCAATATTAGGAATGTTAATATAATATTGTACGGATTTTTTATAAAAATTTTGCATTTTTAAAAAAAGGTTGACGTGACTATACCGGTCGTCTTCTATTTAAATGAACCAATCAAATCACGCGAAATCAAATATTTAAATTTTAACCGTTTTCTGTCAGTTTTCTTCAGCCTAAGCAACGAGTCGGACGTGTGCAGACCTGTCGGTAAGTAAATTATTCTCCTTAACTTTATAAAGTAAGGTAAATAATTGTTCTCTTACTGTACAAATATACTAGACTTTAGGGTCTTTTATTGACTTACGATGTTTAGTTTAAGAATATAATCTTTTTTACTACCCCGTCTACATTACTAAGTTGGTGATACTTTACCGTTACAGTCTTGTAGACGCTACAAGACATAGGACGCCATTTTGAATATCCGTTAAACTCGTTTCTTTGAATCTGATAACTTAGTAGCATTTGAGATTAGAGTGTAGTAAAAATTTGTACAAATTGTTGATACTGCAAAGACTAGGAGTTGACAAGATACGTTTTATATTGATGAAACGTTTTACTTTCGGCTATTTTAAAAATTGTGGGGACTGGTAGTACATAGGCCTACGTTATTGTTTGGAAAGAACCGTTTCAAACCTTTCCTTTTTTTGTATTTTGGCGTCAGTCGTGAAAATACGCTACCAGTTTTGTTATCGATTAAAGTTACAACCGTTCTTTTACTGTAAACAGTGATTAGGCTATTAAGTTTTTAATTTGATTTAGGGTGTTTAGAATACAGTTTACCTATCTATCTGCTCAGTTACTGTGATGCTTATCATAAACCGAGCGATAAAATTTAGGTAATTTTAAAAAACTAAAAATGTTTATTAATGTAATTTTAAAAAGCTTTTCAATAACTACAAATTTCCACATTCCAAGTTGGTAATAGAACACTGACAGCTTTTTGAAACGGAACGATCGCCATTTTGAACTTAGTTGTTGGCATGGTTGTTGGTGATCGGCCATTTTGGAAGATACAAAGGAAATCAAATCTTGTTACTGGTGGCGCCAAATCATTTCGAATTTTTTTACTTTCGTTTCTGTATTGAAAACCAGTAGCTTTTCAGTTTGGAGTGAAGCTGTGTGAAGCAAACGTGCGCTTGCGGGTGGGCTCACATATGTTGATCTGGCCTAGTTATTTCCTTGATAGATTAATTACTAATTAATGTAATGAAAGTATGATATTTATATCAGATTGATACAAGTATGTAAATATTTAATAAAAGTATAATCAAGAAGCATTATCGAATTTCAAACTTGTTTCCAAAATTAATCAGTAGGCCTACACTCATCCTCTGCCATTTTGAGTGGTAAAGTATTTATGGGTGTCTCAAATAGGAATGCACTGTAGGCCTACCCATGGGCAATTAAAAACGATTCAATTACCAGATTTCAGTATTTATTGATCGTTTTATGCATTCACTTAAGATTTACAGTCACTGTTCTTTTTGAGTGTAAGGATACTTCAAGTTAACAATTGAAAGGCCTTAAACTCTACAGTATAGGCCTACTATGTCACTAGTGTATTTTGTAGATACACTTTATTTAGTTAGATGTTATGCCGGATGGTATAAAAAAATCTAGCCATAGTAAGTATTAAAAACAAAATTGACCTAAATATACATTATACTAACAAAAATAATAATAATTTGGGACATGGTCAGAAAATTTGATTTCGTTTGTTTAAACATTTTGAAATTTTAAACAACTTTGAATATTTTAAATAATATTTTAGTGTCATCAGATTGTGAGGTTCATCATAAATAGAAGTATTTAGTTTACATTAAGAAAGGTACACTAGCTTCACTGAACTCAAATTACCCACCAAACCCTACCGGGTGATTTAAGTTGATTTAGGATAGTGGTCCTTAAGCTGCCTCTAGCAACATGTAAATCAAAGATACCACTGTAAATATTTCAGCTTGTTTTGGTTATTGCTATAGATTATGGTAACATGATTTTATTGGTATGTTGTGATTGGGTATAATGGCCATTTTTGTTTTGTGAGTGTTTAAAATATTTAAAGTTTTAAAAATTGTATCATATTTTACGTCGATTTGAATTTGTTTGGTTATTAATGTGTTTAGCTTTTTATGCTTGCGTGTATGCATAAAATGTATATATTATATATGTATTCTTGTCTATGTAAGATTTGTTACAAACATTGCATTCTATTTTGTAGAGGTTATTGTTTTGATCATTTTATTATTTGTAACTGTTGTATAAATATTTTTTTGTATATTTAATATTTATAATATCTTTACCTCAAGATGTTTTTTCCTTATTTTGAACATGTTTTGGGACATTTAGTGTTCCCATCATCAGCGTTCCTAATTTTGAATCTTGTGGAGTAGGCCTACCTGTGTGCTGGTTGGCTGTTGTTACGGCTTCACGTTGGTTTTTAGTTCAAAATAACGTTTTTCAATTTTTTTTGGTCCTATAACATTTATTGCAATCTTGGCATTCAATTTTGTATATACCATTGGTTGTTGTATTATATTTGTTGTGTGGGATATTTAGTTTTTGTAAATTATTTTTATTCGTGCTATTTTAATGTCTGTGTTTTTAAATAGTTTTGTTAGCTTTGCCATTTTATTATTTATGTATGTGAATGTGGGTTTATTTTTGTTCTTGATTTTTGTTATGTTGTTTTAATGTGTTGTGTTGATTGTTATTGTCTTTTTGTTTTTTCACAGTTTATTTTACTTTCTATGCCATTTTATTTATTATTCCATGTAATTGGGTGTAATAAACTTGTTAGTTCTAAGTGTAATTTATATATGCCTACTGTTATGCTGTTCTTCTTACTGTATAATTGATTTATTTCATTTTTTAAATCCATAATTGTTGTGCTTGTTTTATTGTTTTTTGTGCAGTTATATTTTTGTTGTTTGTATTTATGTTAATTTAATTAGGTGTCAATTTGTGTTTTTGGCATTGCCTGTTGAAGTAGGCCTATATATTCATGTTTGTGTTCATTAATTGTTTCTTTCTTGTTTAAAATATGGTTAATAATTTGGTAATGTGATTATTTGGAAGTGTGGTTATGTTGATATGTTATAATTTGATATGTATTTATTTTTCCGGTTTGGGACCCTTCAACAAATTATTTTCCTCACAGGCTCCCAACCATTCCTTACACATATATGCAGAGACATTAATAATACAGTATACAAATTACATTCATCTGGATACCAGTTACCATAATGTGAATAAATATGTATGTATAATATGAGTGCAATTAATATATATATATATATATATTAACACGAATTAATATAAAGTTCGATAGTGGTTAAATTTAAAACGATTCTACATTCATAATCAGAAATCATCTTAAAAATTAATTGCAATATGATTCTTTTGAAAGTCAAGAGTCATACAACTTACTTTCCTGTCACATGTATAAAGTTGGTACAAAACACATTTATATACCAATGGTATTTAATAAAACACGTTGATTCAATGAGAAGCTAGTTCTCAGTTTTGGCTCAACTGTTTGGGATTTGTCTGTCTCTCTATTAGGGGTATGTCTAATGTTAACTTTTGAATGTATTAATCAATTTTTGTAAAACTTGGCATGGCTGTTCATACTTTTCCACTACAGAAGTGTGTTGTTTCTTTTAAATTGATCAATCCAAAAATTGTGAGTAGGAGGTAAAAATGTAGAGGGCAAAATTGTGATAAAATTGGAAAAGTCCATGTTGGGTATCATATTAAAGGAAATTTAAACAGCAATCTGAGTATAGTATTCATTTTTTAAATTAAAATATTTTTTTACATCAGGGCTCAAAAAGTGGGTGACATTTATATAAAATCACAAAAAATTATGTGGGATATCAAATTAAATTGAATTTCAACTAACATCTGAATGTAATTAAACTACATGCCATTAGTTTCAATCAGTTGGAAACTTCCAAAATTTTGAGACCTCAGGAGCCAGAAAAGAGATCAAAAATTTTGAAAAAAAGTTATGAAAATCTAGTAGGTGTCAGACTAAAATGAATTATAACCCAAATCTGAATGTTTCGAACTTTTTGTGTTTATTGTATGATTGTGATATGTATGTATCGTGATATGGTGGGAGTCGGTTTGAGATATGAGACAAGAATTGTTGTTATAAGCATCAGTGCAGCCAATGTATGAAATTACTTCAAATAGTAACCAAAACTCATGTGGTTTGTTAGTAATCTGTGTTTCGCTAACCATGGATCTCTCTCTCTCTCTCTCTCTCTCTCTCTCTCTCTCTCTCTCTCTCTAGTATGTGCTAAAGCTAGCATGAATAGTTCCGTTTAAACGATTAAAATGAACTCTAAAACAACGACTTGATTGGTAATAAACTGAGGTAGTAATATGTAGACTGAGATAGTACATAACACAGTAAGTAATAACAACATAACTAAAATGTGACATGCATGTTGGCAACACCTTAGCTTGCATAGCAGTTGATTCTCCGTTACCCTCCCGCCATTCACAATTTTAAAGTGGACTCTTCCATGAAGAAACTGGTTTCTGCACCTATGCCTTTCAATTTTGCTATATGTAAGACTTACAACTTTTTTTTAATTTCTGAACAAATTTATAATTTGAAACATGTATCTTTCTTTCATTAATGAGCCTTTTATTTCTACATATCACAGAACAAAACAAGGTAAACAGCAAAAGAAAAATTTGAGGTATTTGAGTCTTTCAGAATAAGTAGAATTATTTTGCCAACCACCAACCTGACAAACTTCCAGGCTCTCATGAAATAAGCAGTTCCTCTCCCTTGATTAGCCTACACTTTGATGATAATTGAAAATCTCACTTAACAGAGCCAGGTAGTTGTAAATGGGAGCAACTTCTCTATTGTTGTTTTATAGAGGTCAATACTCATCGAATATAACCAAACGTTTTTGTAGTGGAAGTTCCTTAAACTTTTAATTGTCAGTGCTGGGAAGTTCTGTTAGGTACACTTCATCAAATAAATTAGAAAATTAAGCGTTAAGTTGCAGAAAACAGGAGCTGAATCCAACAATGCTTCAAATAACCATCATTTGGTGTAGGGAAGTATTCTTCAAAATAGTCACTTAGTTGGTTCAGATGTGTCAAAACTGCTATCAATTCTTGTCTTGCCTCCTGAGAATGTTATAATCCTGATAATATATTAGGGAAATGCCAATAATATTTATTTTAATTCTCTTCTCTGGTGCACTGATTTTTTTGTTCTTGAATCTACTGCAGCCGTAACTACAAAATTATTTTCTATAGGGCCTTGAGGAGAAAAGTTTTTGAGTTAATGAGGTGAGTGAGTGAGATCTGACTGTTTTATTATTACAGAATACAGATACTAGTTAAAGTTACTTAAAATTGGTGGTATTTATTATTCATCAACATACTGTTTTTATATGTCTAGGAAGATAGCCTGTGTTTTAAATTATATTTTAGATGTAAATGTCAAACTAATTAAAAAAAGTAGTTAATAATAATTTTATAGCTAATTTACTTTAATTCTGTACACCCCTTCCCAACAAGAAGGACTCCTGGTTAAGAAATACTGGTTTAGATAATTATTGTTGTATAAGTTATTTTGTTTAATTATTGCTATTGGTGTTTGTATACCATTTTAATATTTCCATTGTTGGAGAATTTTGTTTTATTCATACTATTGATCAACCATCTGGTAAATATTTGTGCTTGGTTTGGTTATTGTTGTTGATTTGTATTAATGGGACTTTGTCAGTTGCAATTAAGTGTTTGTGTTTAGTGCTGTTTGTGTGAAACTTTTAGAAAATTCACCCCAAATTATAGGGAGTCTCTTTTTTTGTTGAGTGAATACTGAATATTAAATGTATACAGCAACTTAAAGATGAAACCAATTAAGACTTGCACTGATGTTATAATTTACATTGAGATTTGTTGTCTACATTAATCATGTCCAGCTTTTATATTCTAACAATAGAATGCTCTCGAACAGTCGAGAGTGTCGTTCTACATGTGTCTTGGCTTGCCAAGCAGGTGCGTGTCTCTGTCAAGGCCACACTCAAGTACCCTCTAGACTTTTCAAATGCTTGTTGACGCAAATTATGAAACACTAGTCTAGAACATCTGCAGGCTATATACAGCAACAGCTGCTGCTTTAAAAGTTAGTTTTCGTTGGGCGGTTTATCAAGTGTGGATATCAAGTGGGTCATTGATGCTTTTGTTTTGCTTCAGATACATTTTTCTCCAGAAAGTTTTTTATGTTTTTAAATAATAAAAATAAAACAGTAAAAAACAATTTTTCATTTAAAAAAGCTAAAGAAAACGTCCGCATAATGGATAATTATTAATGGTAAAAGGTATGCAACACTTTCACCAAAATAGCCACTGTTTTTGAAAATGTGGATATTTTTAAAACTACTGAATTTAATTCCATAGCCTACGTTTGATTGCTTTAGTGTCATGGCCCTAACACCTTCTGCTTTCAATTTCTAGTCGCTTGACTTAGTATTATATAGTCATAATAAAAAAATCTTACCTTTGATATTAATAAAAGTTGAATGAAGAACGAAGACAAAATTATGGAACCTAATAGATAAAATGCATAATTGAACACTTGTATCAGCTGTTTACATTCTAGGCCAACAACACTCAACACAATGATAAATCTATCAAAAATTGAATTTTAATACATATTTGGATGGATGTATTGGCATTCTACAGTATATCATACAAGCCAAACACTGTTAAAAAAAAACCATGTAATAACTCACTATTAATGATTCACTTCAGGTTGCTAGTTGCTAAAACAATAACAGCCCAACAATGCCGCGTGAACTCTCTGTTTATGTCTGCTAGTCTACAGCTGCAGACGTCTTAGCGGATCGGGTGAGTCTAGTTGGTCAACTGAAGAGGTGGCAACTAACTGGCAAGTCATTGTCACACATCTGTCACATCACAAAATAGATAATCATCTATCATCATTGTGTTGGTTCAAAATGTAGTTTAATGTAGGTGCTATTATTTTTGGTTACGTTGTTAAGATATAGCGTCTCCATACTGCATATAATATTTATAAATATCTAGTACTCTAAGAAAATTTAAAAGTAAAATAAATCAACTTTTTTTTTCAAGTAAAAAAATCATATTTGAAAATGGCACCTGGTCCTGGCTCCCCCCCCCCTCATAAGCCACTGGCCAAAAGTGAGACAGAATCTTTTAACAATGGAAACAATGGACACTTTGTACAAGTCTATTGAAATTTGTAATTTATCTGCAAACATGGATGCCAGTCAGATGATGGAAAACTTCCAGGTGCTGCTGTTGCACACAGAGAAATGACGACAACAGAAGGCAGAAGAAGCAGTGAAATGACAGGATGAGAAATTCAGACAGGAAAGAGTAGAGACAGAAGAACAGCAAAAAGCACTCTTGGCCAAGCTGGAAGAATGACAAGACGAGAAACATAAGCAGGAAGCAGATAAGACAGAAGCTCTTTTTGAAGCTTTGCAAGAACATGCTACCGAAGAGTTGGGACTCCTACGTGGTGACTTGGGTGAATTACGCAGTGATCTAAATAGCCAAAAGGTAAGACTGTTTACAGTAGAAAAATCTGTCTCTAATATAGAACAAACAATGTTAACAAAAATATCTGGAGTAGAAGACTAAATTGCAAACATAAAAGAGCAAATCAAAAGTGAAGTTGAGCAGTTCATGAAAATACAACCACGTGTTTCAAAACAAATTGCTGAACAGACACTACCAATGGTAAAGACAGAAAAATATACAGAAAATAATACAACAGAGAAAGTCACTTTGCCTACAGTTGGGGCAGTTCATGCCAACGCCCCGACCTTTGATAGAAGCACCAGGCAACGTATCTTTGGCAATTTGAAGTTGCTGCTTGCACAAATAATTGGATGAAGAAAGACAAGGCAGTTTCACTTGTTCTTGCTTTAAAAGAACTTGCAGCAGAGCTACTACAGAAAGTTCCACTTGATAGCCAGAACACCTATATCGAATTGACAAAAGCCCTAAAGAGAGTCTTCAAGAGTTTGAAGCAAGCATCAAAAGACTAATTAGACTGGCCTATCCTGAAGCAGCAGAAGATTTTCGAAAGAGATTTTTGAAATTCTGTTTAGCCAGTGCATGACGATGTATTATAATTAAAATAATATGTTTATGGACATATGTCATTTCTATTATATACAGAAACACAATATTATCATGTATTAATCTGGTGTCATGATTGGGTGGTTAGCTAATTACACTTTTACATTAAACATAAAAGTAAATTTTACTTTTAAATGTAAAGTTACAGACAAATATGATATTAGAACAACTACTACATAATATAAACATAGCACAACATATAAAAGTTAATAAGCTATGATACCTTATGTCCCATCAGCTTATGTGGTACAAAAAGTATACAAATGGATACTTTTATGTTTGCTTCAAAAATGTTTGCCTTGAAAAACAAATATGTGCTAACTCTAATCATTCTTTGCACTAATGTAAAATGTGGTTTTACACTTCTCCTTCTCCAATACATTTCTATAATTTATTGTGTTCAGTTCAGTACTTTTTGCCTACTTGTGAGAACATTACTGACCACTTTATAATTATAATGTAACTGATCCTGGCCCTGTTTTAAAATTTAATGTAATTTTAAAGTTAAGCTTCTGGTCCTGCGTAGTTTGACTAAGTTACTAATATGTGTCTTTAATTCCATAGTAAGTTCCTATGCTAACTATAACAATATAACCAGAATTAGGAACAGTTGATCTAGTTTCCAGTAAATCTACAACATTAATGTATGCAGCTGAGTAACAGTTTACATTTTTTGTTTTGATTTATTATCAAATACTATTCCTCTGTAAACAAAAAAAAATCCTGTTAAAAAAAATTTGTTCAACCTACTAAATACTATAATTTTATATGATTTTAAATATGTAGAACATGTGCACATGCACTTATAAGTTAATTATAATATTATTCCTTCCTTATTCTGACATTGAAATATGCAAGTGAAGTACTTCAGGTAAAACAGGCTACCAATACAGATGCCCTTACCTATAAATTTTTCTTCAATTAGCCCAAGATTCCTTGCTTTGACAGAAAAGAAGCACTTATTACCATGATATGATTTTCTTAATAAACCAGCAGTAAAACAGAAACTTCATACATGTTTCTGTGCGCAGTTTTGAGAACCTTGCAATATTACAATATATTCTATTTCTCTAAATTTGTTTAAAATAATAAGAGATGCAATTTGTACCATCAAAATAATATAGAAGGTAGCTGTTACCAATCAATAAGGTACCCAAAGATGATAGTGTGGTTAGAACCCATTATCTATTAATACCCAGTATCCCAAGGTATTGGCCTAAAAACTGTTTTTCATAACCCATGCAATCTGCTTAGCATGAATCAACAGCCTTGTGATGAAGGTGGACATGAACTAATAGGAAACACTGTTCCAACACCATGGTAAAATATAAAAATCAGATGATTTCCAACAAAACTCATTTTATCCTAGAACATAAATGCAGAACGGGTCTGAAGTTAGGAAAGATGGATCAGTACAAATGTTTTGGCAGGGAAATGAGGAAAATTCAATGCAGGACTTTTGCCAGAAACCAAGCTATAAAACACACACACGCGCACAAATGAATACGGTCTACCTTTGTGTGTGTGTGTGTGTGATGATATTTATTCTAATTAGGACACAATCACTGAAATCTTGTCATAGGTTCTTGTCATAATCTTAAAACAAAAGTATTCTATTTGACCTGACCTGACATGAAAGCTAACTAAAATTTCCTGTTTCAGTAATTCATATTTACTTATTAAATAATCAGTGTCTTTGTATTTGAATTATATATTTAAAAATAGTTGTTTCAAATTATAATTTGTAAATGTTTATAGTCTTTAAATGTTTGTGAATAATATAAGCATAAACTATTTTGGGGAGTGGTTGAAAAATATTTGGTGATTGGTTGAAGCCTATTAGGATTGACTGACACAACATCCTGTTACAGGTGAACGTGTCCAATAGATTAGTCAAGTCTCAAAAAGACCTTTTACAATCTGTTAATATTAAACAAATATGATTGTCCCCGTTTATTACAACTGGGATTCTAGTGTAGCAGTATACACTTTTTATTTTTGGATGATTACTTTCTTATTAATAGATTTACCAGTCTAACAACATGTGTCTAATACAAAAAATCTGTAATTATAAATTTATCACTACTTACTTGCATCACAGTGATCCAAGTCATTAGTGATATATTTATAATTAGTTAATCAAAGAGCACATCATAGACAACAAAATCCAGGAAAAAATGTGTTTTGCACTTCTGAATTAATGTTCTCCTGCATATATGTGTGTGTGTGGGGGGGGGGCTGTGTAAGCCTAGAAAACATTTGCACAGTGACACTTTTGGCCAATAATGAAAAATAGTCTATTGGTCATATAAGCATATAAATCATACATTAAGTTAAAATCAATTTAAAGGTTGTTTGCTTATATTCTGAAAATAATGTGGTAATGTTTCCAAGTTAAATTTTACATGTGGAGTCCCTGGTTGAGCACTGACTGCATTGGGGACCCCTGCATATTTTGGTGAGGGGCGGCACTTCAGTATAAAATATATCTCTTAATTATAAATAAAAATGATTTTCATGGGGACTAATTTTTAACAAAGCCCCTTAAAGTGTATTGAAGCAGTTATTATATTAATACTAGTTTTGTGAAAAATTAAAGGTGAGTTTTTATTTGCTGCCACCTTCTTGTGAAAACAAAATTACAATCAAACTTAATCTATGTTGAAACAGCTGAACACAATAAAAAGCTAATATAATTTAAATAGTACCAATTTTTAAACATAAAATTAAAACATTCTTTAACATTAGTCACTACTGTATTTGAATATGTACAGTTTTTATCTGATAGAATTACTACGTTGCAGTTCAATTTTCTAAAAACTCAACACTTGTATTCTGCTCATGCTTAATAATTCTCACTTGAATGAGTGAATGGGACACGTGAAATCTTTCTTTGCCCCTCCTGTCCATTATAAATTATGTGGGTTTCTGAAAACAGCCAGTAAGAGCAGGGATAAAACTAGGCAAATTTCTTTTTGGGCAAGGACTTGTTGGTGCTCCCCTATACTTAGCATCTTCACTGCCATGCAAATTCGGCACCACTCACCAAGCCAGAGTTATCCTGTGTCTTCCCTAGTTTTGTCCCTGTATAAGTGTGTAGACAATGTATTGTTTGTACCTATGTCTATGTGAACTGACACTAGACATTAACTCCCCTATTACCCTGTTACTTGACACATCTTCTCTTCCCACTGGGACTATTTAATATTTTTAGCCTATTAATTGTATATTTTAATTAAAATGTATGAAAATCAATATTCTCTTATTCTCTTGCAAAATTAATAAGTTTTCTTATCCTCTTATTCTCAAACATAGTTTAATGTAAACAATGAAGCTGCTTTTGAACAATTAGGTCTGCAATATTGGGTTTAAAGTCTGATAATTCCAATATTAAGTCACTCTTGACATCAAGTTTATTTTTTAACTTTGACTTCAAGTACGTAAGCTGGAACAATGCGATTTCACACAAATAAGTCAGGGGAAACACAGTTAAACACTTCAAAGTTTTTTGCGAGTTCAGGATAGTCAGTCATTACATATAACCAGAAGTCTGCTGGCTGTAATTGCGAAAACTGTAATTTTAATGAACTGTTAACTGAACTATCATCCGTCACTGGAAAATATTCCCTTAGCTGCAAGTGCAGTTGCTCGAAATGAGATGTAATAATGTTGAAAATCTCCTTTGGAACATTTTCTTCTTACATCTGGATGAAATCTGCCATGGAAGGGAATTGTTTGAAGATTTCTGTGCCTAATCTCTGAATCCACAGCTTTATTTTTTTTATCACCCCCTCGGTTTTATCTCGAACATGGAAAATAGTAATGCTAGATCCCTGCATATTTAAAGTGAGTCCATTCAGATGACTGAAGATATCAGCAAGCTATGATAGCTTCAAAATCCATTTAAAGTCATGGAACCTGTCTTTAAACTGAATGTTGGAATCAAATGAGAAGAGCTTTACTTCATCCCTTAGTTCAAATAATATGTTCAATACCCTTCCACGCGAAAGGCCTCGTACTTCACAGTGGATCAGTTGCTTGTGCCCACTCCCCATTTCTTCATATATTATACCAAATAATCGAGAATTTAAAGGGCGCGAATTAATATAATTCACAATCCTAACTACCTCATCAAGGCAACACTTCAGTTCTTGTGGCAGCTTTTTTGTTGCTAACGTTTCTCTGTGGATACAACAATGAACCCACTCAACAAGTGATGCTACAGGTTTTATTATTGTAATCAGTCCACCATTTCTTGCACACATCAATCATGCTTCGCCACTTCTATCACCCACACATTTATTCCAATTAATACCGTTGTCAACCATGAACTTATTCACAATCATAAATAATTCTGCTGAAGTTGTATGTGATGGTAGATGTTTGAAAAAAAGAAAATGCTTGTTTAATTTATTCTCATAATCATAGTGGATGAAAGCAGTTAAATTTGTATTATTCACAATGTCGGTACTTTCATCTAACCGGATAGCAAAAAGTGTACAATATTTAGTTTTGTTTATCAATGTCTCCCTAACATTTTGTGCCATTTCATCTATCCTTCTTATTACTGAATTGTTTGACAATGAAATAGAATTCAAAGACTTACTAGCCCAGACCTGCCGAGGCCGTCAGTTTACCAGCGGGTTTTATTATTTCCTCGCCAATGATATATGGCTTCCCGTTTTCAGCGATGAGTAGAGACACTTCATATGAAGCACGAAATACATTTTTATTATACCTACCACTTACTGTATACAATTTTTTTGCATTACACAAAGTATGTATACATTTTTTCATCAGCTTTTGCTTTAAAAAATTTTACGGATTTTTAACATACTCTGGGTGTTTTGTCCGCATATGTTGAAAGAGTTCTGCTGGTTTCATGCTTTCATTTGATAAAATTTGGTAGCACTTACACACTGCGGACACAGACACTTCTCCCTTTTGAATGGAAATAAACCCGAGGTTTATGTACGTATCAGAATATTTACAAACCTTTTTTACGTCACCTCTGTCTCCAACATTTTCTGTATTTAAAGAACTTACGTTTGTGACACTACTAACACTTGTAACACTTTCAGTCTCCGTAGAATCTAAGTTTCTGATATCACTAGCACCTGCAACATTTTCAGTCTCCAAAGGACGTCTCGCAGAACCAAACTGAAGCCAACGATAAATTTTACAATATGGTACAGTAGCTATGCAAGCATCAATGGCTGCGACGGACCGCGACTGACATGCCAGGATCTACAAGACCAATACAGTGCTTAGATAAACATTTTGCTTAGAAACAGTGTTATACTCAAGATACAGAGCTTATACGTGGACTAAAACAGCGCGATCAGTTCTGCGTTTATGCGGCTCTCTAGTCGGTTCGGCTGACAAACAGATCTGCTACACTACATTATTTAAAGACATTATTAAAGCTATTAGTTTCAAATTACTTTTACAATTACAATTAGTTTGAAAAAAATACTGGAATCTTATACTAATTGTTTTAAGATTCTAAAATTTAGATTTAAGAGCACAAACAAATTAGAGAAAATTACGGTATACAGTGGAACCCCTGAAATCCGAACTAATTGGGGCTGTAGCCTGGATTCGGAAAAGTTCGGATTAGCCGAAAAATCTGCATACATAGTACTCAACACTAGTTACGGTGTACGCGCCGCCCGGTAATGTGCGTAGGGGTGAGACGAAGCCGCCGGAGGTTGCTGACCTTGACTGCCCGTGAATCACTGTTGCTGTCGGGCGGAAGTGCGCTAAAAATAGCCCAGTCCTACTACAATAGGTCTAGAAATCTTTGTATTCCAGTTAGTCCTCTGGCGTTTGTTGTCCTGTGCGTTTGTCTGCTGTTACTGTTTCTATCCAGTGTACATAGTTTGTTCGAGTTTCGTTTAAGGTTTATTGTTTTTACATTTGAAGTGAGCAGTGTAGATCGGGTTTTTTAGTTTTCTTAAATTATGGCAAGCAAACGAAAACATAGTTCTTGTACTTTAAAAGAAAAACTCGAAGTGTTAATGCGACTAGACAAAGGGGAAAGTTTGACGAAGTTGGCTGTTGAATTTGGTGTTGGTAAGGCAACAATCAGTGACTGGAAAAAGAATCGTGCGAAAATTGAACAGTTTTGCAGTGCAACAAGTGAAAAAACTTTGAAACAACGCCATCACGCAAAAGTTTCTATAAATGAAGAAACTGACGAAGCAGTGTTTTTGTGGTTTACACAAGAGAGGCAGAAAGGAGTTCCTATTAGTGGTCCATTAATTCAAGAAAAGGCATTGCGGCTGAACAAACTAATGAACGGAGATTTGGCATTTACTGCTAGCAATGGGTGGTTGGATCGATGGAAGAGAAGGCATGGAATCAGACAACTGACGATAAGCGGAAAGAAGTTATCAGCTGATAATACTGCTGCAAAAGAATATTTTGATGAATTCGCCGATTTGATTTCGTCGGAAAATTACTCGCCCCAGCAAGTGTATATTGCGGACGAGACTGGATTGAATTTTAAAACACTTCCCACTAAAAGTCTTGCTTCTAAAGAGGAATCTTCTGCGCCAGGCTTTAAAATGAACAAACAGCGTCTCAGAGTTTTGGCCTGCAGTAACGCCGCGGGAACAAACAAGCTTCCATTAATGGTGATTGGAAAATCTGCCAAGCCACGAGCCCTTAAAAATATGAACATGAATTCTCTCCCTGTTTATTACAGAAATTAGACTAAGGCGTGGATGACTGGTAATCTTTTTAAGGTGTGGTTTGAAAAGAAATTTTTTCCTTCGGTAACAAGATTTAATGAAGAAAATGGACTGCCACCTCGAGCTCTACTTTTGATAGACAACGCTCCGTCACATCCTTCAGACGGTGTTGGTGTGCAGAGACATAAAAGCAATTTTTCTACCACCTAACGTGACATCGCTGCTGCAGTCTATGGATCAAGGTGTGCTACAGAACATAAAACTAAGCTACAGAAAAATGCTTCTGCAAACTTTTATTGAAGAAGATTGTTCTCTTTCTATTCTTGAGAAGCTAAAGAAGATAACAACAAAAGATGTGATTTACTGGGTTGCAGAATCCTGGAACAATACCAGTAAAAATTTACTGCAGAGATCTTGGACGAAGCTTTGGCCCAGCCTCGAATTTGTGGAAACACCACTTACAACACGAGATGATGAAACTGAGCTCCTTCATCTCTTTCAAAAAGTACCAGGATGTGAGGATGCTGAAAAAGGTTGTCTGGAGGAGTGGGCAGCACTAGACGACAATGAAGAATGCACCGAGCATGACATAGTGTCTGTGGTCCAGGATCAACATGACAATGTATCAGGTAGCGATAGCGAGGGAGAAGCCTCAACAAACGCGACTCATTCTGACGCTGCCGTCGCTCTCGACATCGCGTTGCGCTACGTAGAACAACACGCAGCTGCTACACCCAATGATGTCATGTTTATGCGACGCTGGCGCAACATCGCATCCTCGGGAAAGTTTATGTCAGTTCGATGAAGATCATTGGTTTTGAAGTGAAAAAATGTAGTGTAGTGTTTGTGTGTGTTTCTTTTGTTTTTACTTGGCCATTCAGCTCTGATGTTAATGAAATGCTGTATGACGTTGTTGTTTTTATACAGTGTTAATTCCAATATTTTTTACATTTCAATCCTGTTTTATGTAAGTAGCAATACTTGTACATACTTTATTAATTTTTCAATGATTCTTTACGTAAAATTAGGTTACATATGATAGTTTTATGTAATAATAAATGTGTTTCTTATGTCTTTATGTGTTTTTTCAAATGTTGTTTTTCTTCAAAATCATGTTCGGATTTCCCGGGATTTCGGATTTGAGGGGTTCCACTGTAAAAAAGTGTCCGCGAACACCCTGAAACACGTCCCAGGGGCCCAGGGGGGGGGCCAGGGGTCCGTGGACCCTACTTTGGGAACCACTGGGTTACAACAATTTAGGTTGATTTTTGAAAAGTTTAGAACTCTTCCTTTTAATGCATAAGTATATTTTATAAGGTTCCCAGATTCTTTTATATTAAAGGTAATAAAAATATAAATTTAGGTTATTAATACCATTATGCGTGCTATTTGGAAAACCATACAGTTCCTGTTCTGTAGCCAAAATTGATTATCCATGCATACTTTTACGGTACTAGTGCCCCTCATATCTTTAATATTGTAGCGTCATTTGTTACAATTCAGGACAATTTGGAGAGGAATTCTGGGAATTTAAAATCACAGTCACTTTTATCTGAAAATATTGGAGAATTTTTAAAAATCATTAAATGAAAAAGCTTACACGATTTGTTTATTTGTCTTACATTTGAATCTGCATTTTTTTATTTAAGAAATTTATTGTTTTTAATTGTGAAATATAATTTACTTTAATATTATTTATGAGGCAGCAAGTGGACTCACTTTGTACTCATAATGTAGAGAAATCCCCACATCTTCTAAGGGACAGGTCTAAGAATATTTGGGCTCAAAGTCAATTTTTGTCACCCCTTCAAAAATTTAAAATATGATATTTTAATATGTATAACAGATTTGCTAAAGAGCATAAGGTAAAATACGCTGTTTCACGATATAGATTATAAATTATGTGGGTTGCTAAAACCGGCCAGTATGAGCAGGGATAAAACTAGGCCAAATTTCTTTTTGGGCAAGGACTTGTTGGTGCTCCCCTATACTTAGCATCTTCACTGCCATGCAAATTCGGCACCACTCACCAAGCCAGAGTTATCCTGTGTCTTCCCTAGTTTTGTCCCTGTATAAGTGTGTAGACAATGTATTGTTTGTACCTACGTCTATGTGAACTGACACTAGACATTACCTCCCCTATTACCCTGTTACTTGAGGCATCTTCTCTTCCCACTGGGACTATTTAATATTTTTAGCCTTCTAATTGTATTAGGCCATGCACTGATTTTTATATTTTTAATTTTTATAATTGATTTCTGAAATATTTCCTGCGGACCCCTGATGGTCCATGACAAGCTTTTAAAAATCACTAAACTATGGTGCAGTGGGAAGCATATTGGATTTTTACACCATGTGACTTTGGTTTTATTGCTGCTGTAAGCAAGAAAAAAATAATTTAGTTTCTATCCAGTCACCCTACCTTGAGAAGTGATAAACATGTAAGACATACTTTGAAAACACCCAGGTACTTAGTTACTCAGTTCCTGCATTTTGCTGTGCACGCAATTCATCTCCCTGTGATGAATCTGTGCATGGAAAAACTTTATCTTGTGAAGGCTGCCCCCTTCTGAACTTCACACTCTTGCATTAATTAGAATACCGATAATTAATTAAAGCCAATCAGTTAGAGAATAAGTACTGGATAAACACACACACACATACACACGCGCGCGCGCGGCAGTGATTTGAATTTTTTCAAAGAAACATAGTTGACAACAATTTACGTTGATTTTTCAAAAGTTTAGAACTTTTTTTGAATGCATTGATATATTGTTTAAAGGTTCCCAGATTCTTTTATATTAAAGGTAGTAAAAATATAAAATTAGGTTATTAATACAATTATGTATGCTATTTAGAAAACCATAAGAATTGGAAGAACGGAAATTGTTTATGTTTATAGGCCTACAGTATATTTGTTCTAGGTAAACATAACTGAAAGTACAACTTACGAAGAAAGGTTTATTGATCATTAAAAAATGAAATTGTCCCTTATTTACTAACTAAGAATTATTACTAAACTTTCTAATTTTCTATATAATATATTTTGTTAATTTTATTATATAGATGGTCTCACTACACCCTTGAATTTATGAAGCTTTACCCTGCCCCCCCAAAGTTACGCCCATGTCTGAACATATTGGAGAATTTTTAAAAATAATTAAATGAAAAAGTTTTTATGATTTGTTTATTTGTCTTACATTTTGAATCTGCATTTTTTAATTTAAGAGAATTATTGTTTTTAATTGTGAAATATAATTTACTTTAATATTATTTATGAGGCAGCAAGTGAACTCACTTTGTACTCACAATGTAGAGAAATCCCAACATCTTCTAAGAGACAGGTCTAAGAATATTTGGCCTCAGTCAGTCACTTTTTTGTCATTCCCTTCAAAAATTTAAAATACGGTATTTTAATATGTCTCCCATCTTCTCTTCCCACTGGGACTATTTGAGATAAAGGTAGTACAGTAATTATCATCAATAAAACTGAATACACACAAAAATGCTATGATTTTATAAATGGAAATAATATTAAGGCCCTAAATAATGACCCCACCATTAAATATATAAGAGCCATAAATTCAGCGGTGAATAAATGTGTTAATTTATTCGATGCTCAAACTAGACGACGTATCAAAAATATAAATCCGAAAGCGCCTGCTTTCAGATGACTACCAAAGTTACACAAACCTAATACTGTATACCAATACGTCCATTAATAAATTATACAACTGCCCCAAGCTATAATGTAGCCAAAAAGCTACAAATAATTATCAAAAACAGCTTAGTAATGGACAACATACATAGTGTAAAAAATACAATAGAATTTATAAACAAAGTTAAAAACATTGAAGTACTGCCTAACCATAAACTGATCTCTATGGACATAGTGAATTTGTATACGAACATACCCGTGTTAGAGACGATAAATATTCTCGAGAGACTTTTAATCAAGACAAAAGTCTTAAAACAGATACAAATTGATGAACTTATATTTTTATTGAAAATTTTTATACAACAGAATTACTTTAGGCTACACATGACAACAAGTTTTTTATCCAAGAAGATGGGCTGGCCATGGGTTCACCGGTGAGTGGAATTTTAGCGGAAATTTACATGAATCATTATGAGAACAAGTACATACTTTCTGACAAAAACAAGTTATATAATAAAATCATCTCGTACACACGGTACATAGACGACACATTTTTAATTTTTGGTGGAACTCTTAGACAGATACACGGATTGCTTACTTTTTTGAACGGCATAAACAGTAATATTAAATTCACTATGGAAGTAGAGTATAACAATATGTTGAATTTCCTGGACGTAACCACATATAAACGTAATAACCTCCTTAGCTTTAAAATATATAGAAAGCCAACGACAACTGATATAACCATACATGCTAGTTCCAATCATCCTTATACACATAAAATGGCAACTTTTAACGCACTGGCACATAGATTGACAAATATACCGATGGACATAGAAGACTATAACGATGAAATTAATATAATAAAACATATAGCAATAGTGAATGGGTACAATAGTAAAATCATTGATAAAATAATATATAAACACGCTAATAAATTAAAAGATCGGACAAAGTTAAAGATAAACCCAATATGTTGCCGCTAGATATACGAACATACTACCTAATATAATACATAGGCCTAATGAACTAAAAAAGCTAGGGATTATTGTCTCGTTCAGGACCACGAATATATTAACAAATATACTTAAGCCTCATACCACAGCATTACTAGAGGATTGTTCCGGTGTTTATAGGATCCGGTGTAATGAATGCGATAAAATCTATATAGGCCACGCGGGGAGAAAATTTTCCGAGAGATTCAAAGAACATTTACCTAAGAAGTTCCCCAATACTAATGTATCGCATTACGCACAACACCTAATAAATGAGAATCATACATACACTGGATTTAAAGAGAATTTGGAACCTTTACATATAGGTAAAAAGGGTCAATTACTAGATGCCCTAGAAGAATTTGAAATATACAAGGCCTTAAGAATGAATAAAAGTCAGGTACTTAATGAACAATTGTCATTCAAGTCAAATAAACTATATGACACAGCAATGAAAATAAACCGTGAATAGCGTGTACGGATCAGTTGGAAGTCGGACTTCGGCCAGTGCATTGGTTCGGTTGTAGCGCGTTCCGATGCAAACTCAATGTTCTATGTTAATTTATTTAAGTGTGTTATGTGTTTGTGTCTTTGTGAACTTTTTAACGAAACCCTAACAATAGAGTAGATTTTGTTTTTACCTGAAGATGGGGATATAAGCCCTGAAACATGTTGTAATTTAGAAAAAGAAGATCACTTAGTGGATAAAATAAGGTAATTATTTATTTAATCATATACAGTGATCTGGAGACCATACAGTAACTATGTATGTTATGCTTTTACTTTGATCGCAAGTGGGACATTAAATATTGTAAGATAACCCTGTAGATAATGGTTATCACAAGTGGGATAAATTTTACAGTGTTCGCAACTGATACTGGTTGCAAATGGGAAGACCCCTGGAAACTGTTGATATTATTTTGTGTTTGGTTTGTTTGTATATTTTGTATAAAAACCAAGATCAGTGCTGTAATATAAATGCTAATATTTTTGTCATTTCATCTTTTAAAGTATATGGAATATCAGTATTCTTTGTGATTTAATTCCTACATTGGGTTTATATTTGGAATATTTATTTCTCCATATAGAAATATGTGTATTTGTATATTTCTTCCACACATTTTACTATCTTACTCATATTTTTTGAAATTATAGTTCAGTTTTTGCTTCTAATGGCTGTCATGGTTTGTTGTCTATATAGTATTTTTCTCTTTCACTAGTCTTCACTAGCTTCTAGTCTTGTTATTTTCAATATTATACACATTCTTTTTATGTTACTCCTTTAAATTTTTGATTTCAGATTTGTTTTTCTTGTGCTTGAATACGTAATTTTGCTTCTTGCATCAATAGATTTTAATTTTGTTTCTTTTTTTTATTAATGTAATGTTATGTAAACGTAAGTGTCTACTAATAGAGAACTGAATAGCAGTTCATTGTTGCTTAGAACCAACAACATTACAGTAAATCATTCCAAGAAACAAATGATCTTTGAGACTACAACAGTGTAGTATAAAAAAATGATTGTTATGAATTTTGTTACCCATGATGTGTCTATATATTTAATAATATGTAATGTACTATTACCAACTATGGAACCCTAATTTTTATACAAAATTTCTAATAAATTCTTTAAATTCATCAGAATTTCTGCTGACTCTTACACAAAGTGAAATCTCACTAAATTAATTATTTTATCTAAAAATTCGTGTTCTGTAGCCACAGAAATAGTGCATTTTGCATTATAAAAAATTGGTTTGTATACAATTTGTTAATTACAAGCAGTGGCGTGGTGTGGGTACATAACACCTGTTGCGATAGGTATACATAACACCTAAAACTTAACCTAAAAATTAATTCGAATTTTTTCTTGTACCAAGTGTTCTTTATAGAGCATTTTCTATCATTCGCTGGGAAAAGAGGGTCCCGGTTCAACGGGATCTGACTTTCATACACTTGCACAGAATAAATCAGAACACAAATAATCGAATTAAAAATAATAAAGGCAAACGAGAAACACATGACTAAAGAACAAAACACAAATAGGTACGTAGTATAATGCTGCACGTCAGTTCCGAAAACCAACATAGCTGCTTATTGCGCGTTGCCGGTTTATACAGCAGCAACACTGTATAGTTTGTATAGTGATAACTACTACGAGGTCAGTGACAGTACGGAGTAAAACATTGCCGATGTCTGAGCCGGCAATATAAGACGGTACAAGTACCCAGCAGTTCGAAAGCAATGCTACGCTTTTCTTCACGTTCCCTACTAATATTGTTCGGATTTCAAATTATTCAATAACTAAAGTATTTATTAATACTATAATTAATATAATTATATATAATATAATTAAGACACAATTAATATCATTTTCTCTTATTCCTAATACTGTTGCCGCCGGCAACAGCGGTTACATGGATGCCACGCTACTGATAAGATACAAGATAATTTTTTATTCAATTTATATAAAAATATGTAATAAACTTTTCAGAAGATTAAAGAGGTTGGAAATAGATGTATGCAGACTGTCAGTATATATATTTGAACTCCAAATATAATATAAAATATTTTTATAGAAAAGGGAATACACAGAGATTACAACTTACCACCAAATTTTTTATTATTTTGTTTAAGAGCGTGTTAAGGTAATTAGAATATGAAAACAAAGGGATTAAAATAGAATACACCAGTTAAAATTTGAGCTTTGTAATGATCAGTGTTACTTAATCAAATACTCTTATAGTTACAGGCAGAGAAGATAGTTAACAAACTCAAAATGGAAAGTGAAACAGTCTGTAAATTATGAAATGACAAAGACAAAAAATGATATAATGCATGAAAAGACAAATATAATTAAAAAAAAAAGTAATTTTTTTTTAAGAAACTAGGGCAATGGTTGTGGTGGTGGATGTGAATTTTGATGATAATGATGATGACAGTGGGGACAGTTGTGTAGACTATTTGCAAAAGTCATTAGCTCTTCTCAATATATTCAATGATTTGCCAGCACATGGGATACTTTTTTTTTACACCATTGTATATACTCCAGACCCCCAAAGCAGAACAACTGGCGACAGTGCGACATTGTCACAGAAACGAAACGAGGCCTGCAGAAAGAACATCACCGCGTTAACGAAAAACGCGTAACAAAACATTTGCTGCAGTAAAATTTCTAAAAAAAATAAATTGTTGCATAAAAACAGATACGAATAAACGAATCAATTCAATAACAAAATCTATATTTGTGACTCAATAATATACCGATAAATTTCAGATGAGAGGCCGAGCGGTAAAGGTTACATGTAATCTATTGAAGTGAGAGCGCCGGCTGCAGCCGGCAGACTGAGTCACGCGGCCGCGCTCCGGCATAGTAATTCACAATCCGGATAGTTGTGTATTTCTGGACTGATTTTTTAAATCAACCTAAAATCAATATCCTATAATATCAATATATTTAAATGTAATTTACAAATTTATTGAAATAAATCCTGATAGACCTTATATTTCCGAAAACCTAAATCTAAAATTATCTCAATTTTTGTCTCCTGAAATTTTAAGGATTATTATTTTAATACTTATATAGAACGGAGAGAGCTGTTGCATCAAACAATTTTAACTACGTTACTACTGAAATGCTTGCAGATAGTATTTGGTTTTCTTAAAATCCGTTGCAGAAAGATGAAAAACATTCTGCTTTTAGGGTTCAGTATCAGTACAGTGGTCACTCTTTTCGGATTCTCCATCACTATCTGTCTCGATATCTTCAACATAATTTTGTTCTACTGTATTAACATTATCATTTCTAACCAAGTCTGGTCGAAGCTACAGTGGAAGTTGTACATTTTCTTCTGATTCCATTAGCAGCGCTAACTCTAAAAATTTTCCTCCCTTGACTCATGTTATAAAAAATTAGAATAATTCAGAATAATATAGAATGTCACAATATAAAGAGTTATTAACACAAAAAATTAACACAGTAATAAAGTAGTTACTTCTGTAGCAAAAAGTCAAAAAAAAAATAGTTTGCAAAATTTAAAACATTAAAAAGCAATTGTATGCACTAAAACACACACAAAAACGAAAGTAACAAAGTTTTTAAAACAAAAACAAAACAAAAAATAGTCAAAAATTTGACGACGCAGTTGGTTGCCGCTCTGTGAGAGAAATTGTCACAAAGCTGCACTGCTCGAAAAACCAATTCGCAAAACTCACAGACACATCACATCCAGTACACAGTCAAACACACAGCACTGACAACAGTCTTAAAGTCAGCTAGACAAAGAGACATCAACACCACCACTTACCACCTCACCACACACCCTATGTATCTCTCATTTATGCCATCTTATTGATCTTAAGTCATACACCAGCAGTGGAAGAATGGTATTCCAGTTATGAAAAGTAAATTTTGTCCTTTTAGCCATTTTCCAATGCATCTGTTAACTGTAGAATAGGAACTGTTAATTACATTGATATGCTTCATCGTCAGTTTGGTATAAAACCATATTGTGGCCATTCCAACCTTTTTGTGCGGTAGGCAGAATTCTGTCTTTAAGAACCATATCAGCAGCTTTTCTTTGAATTTCTAAGCAGCTTAGCTTAGAACCTAAATGTTTTTGATGGAAAACACAAACAAAGAAAACATGAGTGATGATCAGCAGAATGAGTAACGAGGAATCTGAATGAAAAACAAAAACATGTCTTAACTACATGTTTATACTCTTAAATATATTATTGTAAATTTAAATATATATATATATATTACATTTAATATTTATAACTAAATTTACCTCAAGATGTTATTTTTCCTTATTTGCAACATGTTTCGAGAGTTCCCGTTCTCTCATCTTCAACCTTAGCGATCTTGTCTTACACAAGATCGCTAAGGCTGAAGATGAGAGAACGAGAACTCTCGAAACATGTTGCAAATATGGAAAAATAACATCTTGAGGTAAATTTAGTTATAAATATTAAATGTACTATATACATCAAGAAACGGACTGTAGCAGAAAGTGATAGAATATATATAGACAATATATATTTTTTTCTGTGAAGACAATGCACAAAAACCACTTGGTGGTCGTTTTGTTTCTGTAGAAGCAGCAATTCCTGCTGTTCTTGCCACTGAATTTTTTAAGTTTAGTGATAAATTTGGAATTGAAGCTCGTTTATAGAGGTGTGGCCTCATTAGGTCCAAAGCTATTTCCTTAAAAAATTTGCTCCTAATCACAGATTTATTTGTATTGCTGGAGAATATTATGTGACTGTTTGTCACCAATGTTCTTTAAAGAAAAAAAAATATTGGTAATGGCCACCTGGAATTTGTCCTCAACACTGAGTATTGTATCTTTAATTCGTCAACTACATCCACCGCACCCTTTATCAGATCATAAAAGTATTGATTTGATTTGGTGGCTCTCTAGTACTGTCATCAATTTTGTCATCGTCGTGAAGAGTGGATAGTAAAATTATATATTTATTTGGTTTAGGAACGTAAGATACTAAAGTGCCTGCAGATGAGAATGAAAAATGCTGCTGTAAATTTGATGGTGGAATCTCCCTTTTATTTTTCCTTAGTGTACCGACCAGTGTTGTATTCAGTTGAAGATCGTCTGCCAGAGGTATTGATGTGAAATATGAATCTAATGTTACATTCGCCCACTGTTAGCAATTGGTTCAATAATTTGTTTTACAACACTACTTGTGGAGTTAACAAGTTTGTTATAAAGCCCTTCTGACTGTTTACCAGCATAACTTTCCAAGTTGGATGTGTAAAATGTACGGGGATCTACTGATGTATACACCTTGATCCCGTACTTGGTTGGTTTGTTACGGATGTATTGTTGAAACTTACAGCGGCCTTGAAAACCCTCTTAACATCTTATCCACAGTCGGATAATTGGATAAGCACTTCCTAACAAACTATTCAGATATGTCTCTTATAGGGGCGAGATTATCAATCAGCTTTCGTCCATCACGATCATGTATATTATCAAATCTTAACACACCTAACAGCAGATAACATCGTCTTATAGACACTGTTGATCTGAAACACTCAGGAGCAGTCCCATCATCTGTAAATAATTCTAAATTTGCATGAATTTCCTTTTATACCATTCATGTAAAGTATTCCAAACAAGGCCAGCAATTCCTCAAAATTGGTGTCACTACAGCCTCCTTCATGAGTGTACCTTACAACAGTCTGGACCGTCTCATCTGAAAAAATAGGTTCCAACAGTCAGTTATTGATGTAGCTGTTCTCGGTACAGCTTGTATGCCTAGAAGATGTGTTACAATATTTTTTTGTTTAGTACACACAGCAGTATGCGGACAGTGCACCGGCCAGTTTGTTTTATTGTCTTTTCCCAAATATGGGTCCCGGTAATACACGTTCTTCATTGTTCAGTACCCCAAAGCAGAACAACTGGCGACAGTGCGACATTGTCACAGAAACGAAACGAGGCCTGCAGAAAGATCGTCACCGCGTTAACGAAAAACGCGTAACAAAACATTTGCTGCAGTAAAATTTCTAAAAAAAATAAATTGTTGCATAAAAACAGATACGAATAAACGAGTCAATTCAATAACAAAATCTATATTTGTGACTCAATAATATACCGATAAATTTCAGATGAGAGGCCGAGCGGTAAAGGTTACATGTAATCTATTGAAGTGAGAGCGCCGGCTGCAGCCGGCAGACTGAGTCACGCGGCCGCGCTCCGGCATAGTAATTCACAATCCGGATAGTTGTGTATTTCTGGACTGATTTTTTAAATCAACCTAAAATCAATATCCTATAATATCAATATATTTAAATGTAATTTACAAATTTATTGAAATAAATCCAGATAGACCTTATTTTCCGAAAACCTAAACCTAAAAATATCTCAATTTTTGTCTCCTGAAATTTTAAGGATTATTATTTTAATACTTTATAGAACGGAGAGAGCTGTTGCATCAAACAATTTTAACTACGTTACTACTGAAATGCTTGCAGAAAGTATTTGGTTTTCTTAAAATCCGTTGCAGAAAGATGAAAAACATTCTGCTTTTAGGCTCCAGACACTGGGTTTCAACGTCCCAAAAGAATCATGATGATGCAAAGATGTTAGTGTCATTATTATAGTAAGCAGTAGTAATATTATTTCCTTAAATTTTTTAGTGACCGTCAATCAGTGAATGTTTTAGTGGATGGTTAGTGAGGATCGGTCAATAATACAACTTTTAGTTATTTTTCGTCGACGTTTCGACAATATTTATTGTCATCTTCAGGACCTGTGTATGAAATACAATAGAAATATCAAACATAACGAAACAATTAAATATTTGGGTGAACGTGTTGGTGATGTGAGTGTGTGCACTCACATCACCAACACGTTCACCCAAATATTTAATTGTTTCGTTATGTTTGATATTTCTATTGTATTTCATACACAGGTCCTGAAGATGACAATAAATATTGTCGAAACGTCGACGAAAAATAACTAAAAGTTGTATTATTGACCGATCCTCACTAACCATCCACTAAAACATTCAGTAATATTATTGTTATATTTTCTTGTTTCTGTCGTCTTTTCTCTTGTAGTTTATGTTTATTCTATAATTTTGTTCATTATTTTCTGTCAGGTTAACATTGTTAACTTTTTCCAACTTTATCATAAATTATATCCGAACCACTAATTACTTCATACTGGAAGAGGCTCCCAAAAGAACTCAGAAAGGCCTCATTCAACATGAAGCATTCAGCAATAACCTACCACAGAGTTTGCATTATTATTTTGCTCTTGTGTTTGTTGTTATCAGTGCACACCTACCATAATATAAGTATTATTTTCACAACACAGTGTATTATTTATTTATGAGGTTATCTGATATTTGAATCTATAACTTTGTAAAATTCATTTTATGTGATTAAAGTACATGAAACTGGTAGCATGTACTGAACTTCTTTATGGTGATTTAAAACATAGCTGCCAGTACTGTTAAATAATCGACCTAAGTTTAACTACTCAGTTACTGTATTGAGAAATAAAATAGGCCTCAAAATTTCTCTATTAGCTAAAAACGTAATTACTGTCCTCTAAACTTAAGTCTAAATATTATTTATAATATGCAATAAGTTATTTCTGTGTATTACAGAATGTAGTTAGACAAAGGATGGCTATAATATTTATCCTCTCCAATTTTTACTTCCACGTTCCATAAGGAAATGGAAGTATGATGATGGCGAAAACAATCGTGTTCGAGATAATGGCTGATTCTGATTGTACTACCCTCAAAACATGAAGAAAAGTCATTTTTCGAAAAGTGTGTGTCTATGTGTAGAATTTTTTTCTATGGCAAATAATAACAGCCGCAAATTCAAATAGAATCAAATAATTTGTTGCATACTCCCTGAATTGTAGAGGACTCAAGGCCTATTGATTTTGGTGAAGATCGGTTAAAAGAAAAGAGTAGTTTACCTGCAATGTTTCATGTTTAAGAAGGGTTATTTTTTCTATGACGAACGATAACTGCCGCACATTCAAACAGAATTAAATAATTTTTTGTATGCATTCCTGAATTCTAGAGGACTCAAGGCCTGTTGATTTTGGTGAAGATTGGTTAAGGGAAAGGGGTAGTTTACCTGCAACATTTTATGTTTTAACGAGGGTAATTTTTTCTATGACGAACGAAAACTGCTGTAAATTCAAACAGAATCAAATAATTTTTTTCATATGGGCCTGTGTTGTAGAGGACTCAAGGCATATTGATTTTGGTGAAGATCGGTTATGGGGAAAGGGTAGTTTACCGGCTACGTTTTGTTTTAACAAGAGTAAAGTAGTTAATTTTGATAAATAAAGTATCCTGAAAAGAAGATCATAATAATCCATTGTAGAAACGTAGATGAAATATCTATAAATGAAAAGGCTACTTGAATAGGGTGGGGGTAATGTTCTATAAATGAAAATGATAGTTGAAGGGGGAGGGGATAATTTATATATATATATATATATATATATATATATATAGCATGTGTACTACGTTATCGACAACAAAGAAGTAGTTTGTTGTTAAAATTCCTTCCCGGGCTGTTTGACGCGGTCGAATGTTTTCTACAAAACCAGACGTTTCGGCAGTGCTATCGACTGCCATCATCAGTGAAAATCGAGTGCGCTAACGTGAGGTGGTATACGTTAGTGACCACAGGACTGTGGTTAAGGTTGAAGCAAGAAGTATTCCCTGTAAGGGAATTTCTTATAGGCCTACATTCAAATTTACCAAGTAAATTTGAAAAGTCCTATATTCTTAGTTTTTATTGTGAATAATCTCGCTCAAACTGTGCAACGTTATTTTCTATGCAAATTTTTATTAATTGCATAAATTAATTTAATTGTTAATTAATTTCTCTTGATTACAATTATCTACTAGGATATGCTTTCTCGTGCCCCATGTTGGGCGCCATATGCAAATCTTTTTTTATGCAGGATTAATTACATGCATAAATTCATTTCTTTATGATTAATATAATAAATTATGTCTATTACTCACTCAATTAATTTCGATTCGAACTACACATTGGCGTGTCTTTACAATGTTATATTTTGCATTTATTAATTGACATATAAATCCGTATAATAAATTATCATTTATTTATTTTAGTTAATAGTGTCCCATATTTAGGAGCCTTCTATAACTGTGTCTTTGTATTACTGCTTGTGCTTACTGCTCCAGGTTGGGCATGCCATATACAATGATACGTTTGTATATCATTAATTTTAAATACCCCCGCGTTCAGGAGCACCATATGCAAACGTGTTTTGGTCATACGTATGGTATTTCCATTTGCCACGTGTTGGTTGTGTCATATGTAAATGTGTTAATACGTAAATATGTCTATGCATAAATTAATCATCTTTTGTAACCTTGGATACATTTATTGACTAATTGTGCAATTAGAAATGTAAGTGTGATTTTACATACCTTTATCGTTTGTCTTTTACTTCATCACGCCCTTTGATTTGAGCGCCAATTATACTGATATGATTGCATAGTTTAATTATTCGTTAATTAATTGAACTTGAATTAACTAGGTCAACAATAATAATATGACTCGGACACCATAAATATTTGTGAATAATAATAATTTATTTTATATAGGCCTACTCAAAATCACTTTCAAATTCTGAAAATAAAGTTAGTGTTACTACACAATACCTTAAGATACATTATGTTGCTATATCGTCTGTTACATCTCTAATATCTCATCTACTAATCGATAAGTATTTAATTAATCACTCTACAAATTGCAACATACTCTACTTTATGGATTCATATTCTCATTCGGTTTTACTCAAAGAAATTAAATGAATGTTTAGTCAACTAAGTGGCGTTCTTTGTGAGAGACAGGACAGTGGCTACCTAATCTAATAATACATAAATAGTAATGGTTTACTTGAAGTATGTATCCAATTCAACAGTGACTATCTGCGAAGTTTTCCAGTCTCCGGCGAGTTCCTGGTTGTTGATAGCGGGATTAATCCTCTCCATATCGTTTTGAATTGGCACTCTCCACCTTCACTTCACTTTACACTCCGTCGACGACACTATTTTGTTCCTCATTCGTTTCGGATACGTTCATTAACGGAAATTATTAACTGCGGTCATTCGAATTATGCTTAATTGTCTTATGACACTTTCGCGTGCGGTTTTTCCGTTACCCTCGGTACACGTACGTTAGTAGTTCATGCTGTGTTCAATTAGTGCGATCGTTCCACTTATGATTCATTTTATTATGAGAATTTAAGTGTTTATTTGGTACAATGGTAAATTAATTCGTAACGTGATTTCACTATCTTTGTTTCATGTCACCTACGTCACGGTATAGTGATATATTACTAATATTTTATCACACTCGTTCGATTCGTAAGATTGAATGTATAACAAAGTCTGATTGAAGTTAATTCCACATTGTCTTAATAATTGACTCCCACGATCTAACGAATTCTCTTAATACGCGATTAAGTTCTACAGTTAATTTACTACTTCATCACTCCACTACCTTATTTCGGCGTACTAATAGTCTTACATGATTTCCGACTCACTCCCGAATAGTCTACTAACTGCTTGTATGAATAAAATTTTACAACTGTCCTTCTGAAAGTGACTGACAATAAACTCTTAAACTGTCCGAATTTAAAACTGAAGATAAACTGTTAATAAACTGGCAAAAACTGAGAATAAACTGCCTGAATTGAAAATTAAAATAAACTGTCGAAACTGGAAATAAAACTGCGCGTATAAAACTGACTGAACTAAAAATTAAAATAAACTGAGAGTTGTTCACACAGCGAAGCGCGGGTCGCGAGTAGTGCAGTGTCCCGAGTCTCAGAAAGGACTCCTGCCACTGGGTCTGTTGGATGTCATTATATACTTTTTATCTACTTATGGGGGGGTCTGAAGCGACCTGCGATTGGTGGATTATACCACCGGGACTAGCAAACGAGGTCGCTTCCAGGACTCACCTGGTCGCGGGGTGTATTTACCAAGTCCGGCAATGAGGGAATTGTGGGTCACTCTGTCGGAACGAACATAGAATCTACGCGCCAGGCGTCTCACGGTGTCATCAAGAGAGCGGACACCGAGTCCTCTCCTCAAAAGACGAGAAGAGTACCTCCGGGGGACTTTGCACGCGAGCTTCAGTCCCCGGTCGAGCACGCGCTGGAGCGTTGTTCTATGACCACGAGCCAGGTATCCCCAAACAGGACAGGCGTAGGTAATCACGGGCAACACGTACGTGTTGACTATGAGCTTACCTAGCCGGGGGGTCATTGCCGGATTAGACAGCACGGGCCAGAGTCTACTGAGTTGCGCCGAAGCGCGTTGTCTGATATACTGTGTATGGGTTCGCCAGGTGAGTCGGGAATCCACGTGGAGCCCGAGATACTTGACGCTATTGGTCCAGGGCACCTCGACGGGGCCTACTTTAAGCGGCCGAGGCCGCTTGCGTTTGCGCGAGAATATTACCGCGGCGCTCTTGGAAGCGTTAACGGCACTCTTCAGTCATCGGTCCACCCAACATACGCGTCGAGTTGGCGCTGGAGCTTAACTGCCGCATAACTCGCGTTCGGCTCTGAGGCAAAAGCCGCAGTGTCGTCCGCGAACAGCGACAATTTCACTCCAGGAACTCGGGGCGTGTCGTTGACAAACAGCGAGAACAGGAGAGGCCCAAGGACACTTCCCTGAGGGACGCCAGCGGTAATACGCCTCTCCGAAGAGAGAGCGTGGTCTATTCTCACTCGGAAGCTACGGTCTCTCAGAAAGCTGCCGATCAAGTGAACGTAGCAGTCTGGGAGAAGGACGTCCGTCAGTTTGTATAGGACACCCTCGTCCCACACGCGGTCAAAGGCTTTCTCTACGTCTAGGAAGATCGCAGTCGTCTGTTTGCCCTGGCAGCCAGCCTCGGTAATGCATTCCACGAGTCTCATCCGCTGATGAGTCGAGGAGTGCAGCTCACGAAAGCCGAACTGTTCGGGGATCAGCACGTCTAGTCTTTCTAGATGGTCGCGGATCCTACGCTGGATCAGACGCTCAAAAACCTTGGACGTCGCGGACAAGAGGCTGATGGGCCTGAGGTTTTCCACGCGAGAAGAATTCTTTCCCGGCTTGGGTATCACTATGACGGTAGCCGTTTTCCATTTCACCGGAAAATAGGCCAGTCTGACTGAGAGTTGTTCTCTGCGAACACCTATTTTTATGTCTCGAGTATCTCGACCCTTTCCACAGCTAGTATACTCTTCCTACCATCTCCGTCCTTATTGGCTTTTCGTCTCCGATTCTGCGAAGACTCCTCCTAGATACTCGAGCTGGCCCCCTTGGCTACTTCCTCATTCGTTCTTTACCATCGTTTCCATGGTGATGTCTTCTTAACACCCGCCTTTACCGAACTCTTGTTCCTGGTAGGTCAATCTAGACCCCTCTCTAAAAGTCTTGCTGTTTGCTCCTCCTCCACCCTATGACGACGGATCTAATTACACGGCTGTCTGTCACCCGATTGTCTTACGTTTCCTTTTGGCCCTTCCCAAGCAATTTCCGTCCAGCACATGTGTGTCACATAACTCGGGTGTGTCGAATCGTCGTATTGTTCTCGACTTCCTTCGTTACGTTCACACGCTGATGGTGGTACTCTTCCAAGAATGAACATCTGCTCTGCAGTTCTCCTATATCCCCTTACTTTTTGCTGGTAAACAAGTTACCCGCTGTGTCGCTGTGCGTGGTCTATTGTTCCTAATAGCGTCCGTTCGTATACTGCCTTTGTGGAATATGTCTCATCCATGTGCAGTCGCTAACTCCCACGTGTGGATTGGCAAGTACTTGCGTCGCCTTCGTATACGTTTTTCTCAGTAATTGTTACGAGAAGACGTAGTCCTTTTGTCTCTTTGTTATTGTAGCTTTGCGCCCATGCCGTTCACTCACGTCAAACATCTGCTGTGGCTGAGGCATTGTCTTTCTTAACGGAGCCTCTTTCGTAGCTAATGTGGCGCATGTGTTATTGTCCAACGGCGGCCGGTTGGCTATAACATGCGTCACTTTTGACAGTTGACGCCCGCTACTGTGCCGTTTACACACAAATAATTCTTTACAATAATTGCTTTACAACTGTAACTAGAATTGTCCGTGTGCGGGTAACAGTAGCTTAACTGGGTGGTTTAACCTACAATTAGACAGAAGAGCAGAGCTGTATTTAGGCATGGACCTTTTGCCCCCGGGACCAGGACTGCAAAAAATGACCGACATGGTTTCAGAAAGAGATGTGTAGGAATGTTTACTAATAACAAATATTTTTAATGTACACCGTTGTTGTAATCTCCAATGTGTAGATAAAATTAAACTGTGTTATTAATAGCTGGGGTCTCTTCACAAAGTGTAATGTATAAAAAACTTACCCTATAAGAAATGATCAGTTATGCTTTGTTTGAAAATAGGGATAGTGCGCCTTTAGGACTGTCAACCCGTATTTAAAACAACATCAGTTTGTATGCAATAATCAGTATATTAAAACAGATGTGTTGATTGCTTTGTTCGAAAAATTGAATAGGAACGTTTATAATATAAATCTTGTCCTCTACTTTTTAAACTGGGTTGAGACAGTTATCGGTTTTATTTTCAACCTCTTCTGTTATACACAAGTTTTAACAAAAGATAAAACCAAATCCCGCATTGTAAGTTTCAATGTGTTAAGGAAGTAGTTGTCTGCCATATTTGTAGTTGTTTGTTTAGGGTCACTGGAATGTCATTTTCCCGTAATTTTTTCTCGGTTATTTTTCCAAAGGTTATAATCTACGTAAGTTTTGTGATTCATATTTTTGTGAGCGATGTTTTATTAAACGTGCTTAGTGCAATTTTTACAAAATGGATGGCAGGAAACGATTAATTGATGCAAAATAGCCTAACGCAAATTAGCGAAGAGGAAGGAAGTCAAGAGTGCTAAACCCGGAACAATTTAGTGCCGGAAGAAAATCCAATTGTAAGGCCATACAATGATCGTTTTCTTGTACTGTAAATGATGCCACACGGAACTACTTTGGCAAAAAATGGTGTGAATCAAAACGTGGACAGCAATTTTTTGAATTTTAAGAAAATTTATCCAATAATAGGTTTCCTGCCAAAGTCGCTATTTGAACGAAAACGTTTAATTTAAGACGTAACGAAACGCTAAAGTAAAAAATTACAATCTGAGGAAATTGATGTTGACAGTGGTCAATTTGTATAATTCACTTATCAAATGAAATGAAGATGTCTTGTACTGGTGAAATAAAACTTTCAAATCATTCAAGAAAGCCTAGGAACAGAGAAAAGGCCTAAAAGATTTAAAAGCGTAAGAGTTCTTTGAGGAGTCAGAATACGAAGCTGAACTGTCTGGACAAGAAAATTAAAATGACGTAAATCGCACCCTACAAAACAGTTACTGGAAATAGCGAACAAATTGTCAACAGAATTAAAAATTCGAATATCCATTTACAACGAATTTTCTTAAACTGATCGAGATTAAATTCGTAAAGCGGCTGACAAATTCCAAAAGATTTATCCATCAGCTATAGAAGAAACATTTTGAACAAAATCCATCTGAAAAGTATTCTCGGAGAAGAAGGAAACCGTGCCCTACCATTAACACTTTTGTACAAACTTTTGATTAATAAAGATGTTTGTGACTTATATCCAAACGTCAATATTGCTTTAAAGATTTATTTGTGTACTCCTTCTACAAACTGTTGAGCCGAAAGGTCCTTTTCAATACTAGCGAGAGTTAAAAATTATTTACCTTCAACAGAAATTCAACAAAGGATGGGGCATCTTCCCACTGGAAATGGTTTAAATGTAAAATGAGATTATGCAGATGTTACAGACGTATTTACAGACAAAAAGGCAAACCGTAAACCACTAAAATAATAATTGTTGTCTTATTTTATTTATTGTTGATCAAATAAATTATTTTTTTCGCATCTAAATTTATTTGAAGATTAAAAATATTTATATAATTGTTAATCCATCTTGTGGGTGCCGTTGAAAAATGTGAGGATGTTGTATACAAAAATTGTTATGGAAAAAGTAAAAGTAAATCAATAACAAGCGTGGACAGTACTCGTAAATATAAACAAACTGTTTAAGCAAAGTGTGACATAGTACTGTGCATGTCAGTTCTTGTCAATTCTCGTTTTCTATTTCTGAAGAAAAGTATTTTTTGGTCACAATTTATTACTCACTTTACTTTACTTATTTCACCTCAGATTCAGTCGACGTACTGTATTTACTTTCACTTTTTAGTTTAATATACAGCATACTGTACAGGGCTACTACTTATAATACAAGTTTAAGGAAGAGAGCAGTAACTTCTATGGCCCAGCAGCCCTACAGTAGTTAAATAGGGTCCTGCAGAAGAAAATAACTTAAACTACTCGTGTTAGAAACCTGTTCCTATTTCTCGTCGAGTTATCCAAAGTGGAACACATACGAAAGTACTCAATTGACAGGCACATCGATTAGAAAACGCTAAAACAAGAACGTTTGAAAAAACAGAGCATATACATGAACAATAATAAAATTAATATTTAATCAGAATGCTAAGAAGCGAGTAAGTCATAAATGTTTTTACTTTCAGATCGTGTAAAAACTTGTACAACCGTTTTGACACGGTTATTTTTTCTTTATTCATACATAAACTAAAACGCTAACTGCACTGTATGCACGTGTGTGTGTGTGTGTGTGTGTGTGTGTGTTCTAATTCCCGGTTGAAATGTGGTATCGGATTGTTTCCAGCCTGTTTTGTTTTTGTCCTTCAAACGGGGTGATGTTTTTGTCACCGCTGACCTCAGGTCTCAGGAAACGTACACTCCCACCGCTGACCTCAGGTGTCAGGAATCGTACACTTCCAGAAAAAGATAGCACTGACGCAATCGAAATGTTGCATCAGGCCCTTTCAAGGGCGAAAACCCAAACAGGAAATACATGTGTGTGTTTTGTTTTATTTGAATGGTTTCTTTTAAATTTCCACTAATTACATACGTACGAGGTACCTGTAATTCGAGGACGACATCGTGACATATCAACAAAATCTGTGCGGAGATACAACTTCTACGTTCATTCTGGTCACACTACCTTAACCAGTGGCGTCTCTAGTTTATCTGCCAGACTCTTTGGTCAAACCCTATGGTTTGATGGGTACGTGTTTAGGAAAAGTGAGTATTTTGAGTTAAGTGGAGCCAAATAGAGAATCATACTTAATATTCTTATTACTTCTATTTATTAATAATTTCACAATCTGGTAACACCTAAGTACCAATTAAAATATTGAAAGAACTAGATGTCATTTTCAACGACCAAATGAACTTTTCTTGCTAGTCTTATCGCAAATTCTTTTCCAATATCATTTATAAATATGCCAATGTTGTTTTCTAAACTCTTTAAGCCTATACTTGTTAGCATTACTTGTGTTATTTATGATCTTATATCTTTTTTTTTAATTTTGTACTTTCAAAGTGATCTTTCATTCGCAGCAGCTGTAAAGGGAATTCGTTTCATAGGTGAAGCAACCGATAAATTTGGGAATGTATATTTCTTGTTTTCTATTTTGCATAAATTTCTAATCTAAAAAATGAGTAATGTAACAAAGATATAGGTGGTGTCCCCTCCAATCTTTTCCAAAGTCTGCACCGCTTACCCCCCCCCCCCGCTTAAGACGTGCATGTCTAAACAATGTCCTGTGTACATAGTCTACATACATACCCAATCCGTTCAAGAAATGTTATCTTTGACCCGCAGAGAATATTGCCTGAGGCACGGTTACTGTTGTTTAAATCAAACTTGCCGATGATTCGCGGTCATCGTTAGTTCTGTCTCACGAGTTTTCTACACGATCGTACAGTCCGCTTAGTTCCGCATCGTGTGGAGTTATATTAAATATTTTTTGTTGTTATTAATTTTACAATCTGTCGTGATTAATGTGCCATTCAGCAAATCCTATGACAATGAATAATTGCTTGTGGGGAATTGCTTTGTTACTTACCATAGACTAATTAGGATTTCGTGATTAACAAAGTGTGATGGAATACTTTTTAAACATTTTTCTTGCCTCCAGAAACGATTAAGACTATAAAATAGGTTAATTACCTTCTGTCAAACGTTTCTTAAAATCCTTTTAGGACAACTCGAGTTTCGACACCATTTGGTGTCATCATCAGATCACAATATGAATCAGGTTAAAACATTTTGATGCATATGCATCACGTCAGAAGTTAAAAAATTTTTAAAAACAACACATAACAATATATAAATAATAAATAAACTATATCTCAACAATAACATTACAATAATAAAAATATAAAACAACGCGGCCGCAAACGAACCTGTACAGGAACGCACCCACGGTGAGACAGTGTGCGTTCTCACTCTGTGTGGTCTCACCGTGGGTGCGTTCCTGTACAGGTTCGTTTGCGGCCGCGTTGTTTTATATTTTTATTATTGTAATGTTATTGTTGAGATATAGTTTATTTATTATTTATATATTGTTATGTGTTGTTTTTTAAAATTTTTTAACTTCTGACGTGATGCATATGCATCAAAATGTTTTAACCTGATTCATATTGTGATCTGATGATGACACCAAATGGTGTCGAACTCGAGTTGTCCTAAAAGGATTTTAAGAAACGTTTGACAGAAGGTAATTAACCTATTTTATAGTGATGGAATACATTTGATAAACCCCTTAAGTCTCCGCACTTTATTATCGGTATTTAACAATTAATTAGGGTATTTAATACGTTAGGGTAGTTTATTAAGGTAGGTAGCACTCATTTTTATGAACGTCTCATTCACTGGAATCGCACACCTGATAGCTTCGTTTATTGTGTACCACGGTGCGTTGAGTTACACCTCATGATTATGTCAGTGGTAGGAGGTAGGAGTTAGCTGTTGAGCACCACAACCGGAGGCCATGTGTCCACACAGGTCATAAACTGTTTTGTAACGATTTCGGTATGTGTTAATAATAACACCAACAGTACGTGTTTGTAGATTTTAAGGCTAGCCGTTTTACCTTTATCTGTACGTGCTGTTTCCATCTGAGTCAATGGTCCACGTGCAATTCTAGATACTTGTGGAATCAGCTGGCTGTTAATCATAACGGGAGTGTAGGTTTTACTATGCAGTGAATACGTAATCTGTGCTGATTTTGTTTCATCTGCTTTAACTCGCCGATCCCATATTCAAAAATAAATAATTGTTAAGCGCGTTGTATCTGTTGTGGGTAACTTCAGTATCACTGGTGGTGAATACTGCACACGCGTTGTTAAACTTATAACTATAGGGAAAATTTTCATTTAAAAAACGCTTGAATATACATTCGTCCGATGTACAATTGTTTGTTTATAGTTTTATGAGAAAGTTATTTTCTCTATACGTATCGGTCAGCACAGTACGACGCAATTCAATAAAGTTCTCGGAGAAATTATCGACGCCGATCAAGCCTAACTCGATTTATTTGTTCGACCCGATATGCTTTCTCTCGGCGACATAATTTCACACTTCCCAAACGGAAAGCGAACAACCATTACGCTTTTCAAATTGCTTTTTAGTTTCTTCTGAAGAAAACAAACGTCACCACTTTTACGACTGTTTACAGCGGTGACTGTTGTATATTCAGAAATGTTTTTATTTTCTACGCTTTAGTTAGTGCTGCGAGTACGTTCCTGTGAATTTGGTCACAGTCGGCTGTATCTACATCTTCGATGCAGGAAAAAATCGTGTGAACGACGCGTGAACAAACTGTACTGTTTGGATCACATTCACACTCATGCGCGCACGCGTAGGAACGGTTGTTTCGGACGACGTGTGGACTGTAGCTTTCAAACAGTTCAACACGGCGTTTTTGGTAACTCAATTTAACAAATATGAATTATGAAGCGGGTTTTCCACGAAACGGATTCGCCTTTTTTTATTCATAAGGAATCAACACGCTTTTTCAAACGTTTTCACAGACATTACTTACCACAGAATATACGAACGAGAATTTACCATCTCTATGGCTACCTTATTTCAAGTGATACTGGGATTCGGTGGCACCTGCTTTTCAGGGGAGAGGCATGACATTTTTTCTGCTCTCCCCTATATTGTGGGTGCAGCAGAATGTTTTTACTATCCTGTCAATAATTACAGTCAAGTTAACATTTCTTATTTTAACTGAGTACACGATGCTATAATGTAGTATAAACGTGCACTAGAAACCTGTGAGTTTCCTGCCTTTCGTTGAGAGTACGCAGCCCGTACACTTGACAACCGGATTCCGCAAGATAGTGCGTTCCGCTCACTTGTATGTAGTTTTTAGTAGCTGTCATTCACACGTGACTTTCTATCGCCATAGTGACGGTTTAGCATTTATATGATTTGTATACTTTTATGTTTTGGAATTTTCCTATGAAAACAGTTATCGATTTCTAGTGTACCCGAAACATAGTGTTAATTTTTTTTTAGAAAAATTAAGTCAATAGTGACTAAAAGTCCGAGTTCCAAATTTAAACGAAAATATTCCATTATCGTTAAATTTTGTATATATTGTTAACCCATTTCGTTTCTACTGGCTACTATATAAGATTTACATGCCTGCATGAACAGAGGTTCTATAAAACTTCGGAGACAAAACCACGGAGTAAAACAAAGTCTGTTCGGAAAAGTTCATAAACCGTCTCCATTGTTTATATGCTTCCTCTTCTTTAGTGGCGAATTAACCGTTTAATTTCGAAGTTCATTAAAAAGACGCCTACAGGTGTGTATTGTTTTAAGGCGTTTTTTAGGTCGACAGCATTCATAATATTTTGAGGATTGTAAGTTTCGAGGTCAGCAGACTGTGGTGTAATTTGTATGATATTTGATTCATTTGGTTGTTATTTTTTTTTATTACTCATAATTCAACTACGTTTCGTTGCAGTATGCCATTGAATTTTTCTGTCCGTCGTCTGCACCGACGTATTTGCTTGTTTTGATAAACTGCCGTGTTCTTTATTTTCAGGAGTTTTAGGCATCGTTTCTATTTTGAATCCGAAGAACGTGATACGCCGGTCAGCAGGGCTCGGTTTCCGATGACACCCTCATCCTTGTGAATGTTTTATCATTTTATGTAGTTTTTTAACTTTTGATCGGTTTTCAGTTTGCGTCACCAGTTTGTAATTTTCGCTTGTAATTTTGTAAATTTTTGTCGTTATATAGCCAACTAGTATAAGCAACATTCACTGTCCGAAGGGAAAACTGCACTCTCGGCTTGATTCTTGACCGGAGGATGACGTGGAAAGTGCCTGTATATACACAGTAAACTGAAACTAGAGCTGAAACCGATACTGGGTGACGATCAGGTATCCCATTAACTATTAAGGGTGTGCATCTCCTTAAGTACTATTATGAGTCACGTTATTATTGATATTATTATTGTTGTAATTGCTATTTTATTATAGTCATCTTGATTGATTTTATACACACACAGACACGTGTGTGATTTTTTTCAGTTCACTTAATAAAGATAATGAGGTCAACGCAAATATTTACTTTTGTCTCAAGTTTTCAGGACATTTATATAAGATTTTAAATTATTTTATAGGTCGTTTTTAAAACACTGCTAGGTCATTTAAATGCGGCCACTGCTGATCGGTAACGATTCTTACTTCGTCCTCATTTCAATAATTATCTCGTGCAAAAATTACCCGCTTATGGCGTGGCTGTAGACTACGTTGCACCGGTTTTTTGCGTCCTTTTGATTTTACCTCGCGAATCGGCCAGTCTAAGGATCGGACTGGTTACTAAGGAAGGAGGGGGCGCCGCCGCGAGGATGTCTAACTGTGTGTGTGTGATAATATACCATCGATAGGCCTTGACCCAGCAAACAGGTACTGCTTCAGGCCAGTGTCACCGGCATTAACTGTACATTCAGAGTTTGTGCCACAAACAATGTCCACTTTTATTCGACTTTAATTAAACATTTTCTAATGAGGAGTTCATTGTGATCGGCTACTGTTTCCTCGTATTTGGAAATAGTTTTTTTTTATGCATATTCGGTACAGAAGACGCGACAGTTGTATCGGTATGCAACTAACTCACGTTTTCTTCCGCAGTTGATGTACGAAATAGCTAACTGCTACTTAACAAGTATAAGGAAAAACGCATTATCTTAATAAAATTAGATTTAACAAATAAAAAAAGCTGTGTCTAAAATTACGGAACTCACGAAACGTCAAAATACTCGGCTTGGAAATCTTCAGAATAGATTTTCTAATATGATAGTTCTTCTAGAATTAACATGTAATCCCAGTTCAGTTAATCTTTGTAATAGAATAAAGGAGACTCGGCGAAAATAGAAGTTGGGAAGGAAATTATTTTTATGTAACTGGCATACAATTGAAGATATAAGACAACTGTATAAACATTTCAGTAACTTATTATGATATTTCTCAAAAAAATTATTTTCTTAAAACATTTTCTAAATAAATAAAAACGTTTGAAGTCAAAATGGAATTCATTATACTATCTCACGCATAGAATCCGGAAGTAAAAGAAGTCTTCAAGCATTTAAGTGGAAAAGATTTAGTCAGTTTTTACTACATCTAATGAGCTTAGATAATACGCGCATGTGAGACTCCTTCACTTCCCTTCAGACTAACTTTATCGGACTTCGACTCATAAATTAAGCGAGCATTTCATATAAGTTTTTGAAGATAAAATCGTCAGGCGTTTTTATTTCCGACTATAAGAGAATTTAAAAACAAAATACACTGTTAGTATTTTTAGAACCCAAAATTTATCAGAAAATTGTATAAGAGAATTTAAAGAAGAATTATCTCACTATAATGTGAAGAAATAGCACGATTATTAATTTTACAGGTTTTATTATGTATTGTTTATTACCTAATTACTTTTTGTCCAAATCATACTATCTAATTGCGTTTTCCTTACCAGAATTAGAAAAAGAAAGAAACAGATTGTGAAGTTTCCAAGTTTGTAACAGGTAGCCAAATGACGATAGAGAAACCTGTAGTAAGCACACACAAATAATATCACAAGTTACAATGGCATTATGTTTCGTGTTAGTTGTATTTCATATTTTGTGTTCCGAAATTTTCATTTGAAAATAAAATAACATAGAAAATACTAATACACACTTTAAACAAGTTGGTACCACATCCCTTAAGGAAACGGGTTTCTAGACGGCTCGAATTATTCTCATTATCGTCGCTTGCATTTTAATGGCGTCCTTTCAAAAGATTTCTGTCAAAAAACTTTAAAACCTTTTTGTCGCATTTAGATAATTTTTGTGGATTTACAGTATTTTGAATTTTTATTCGTAACTAACTTTTTAAACTTTGCGTCGTTATTTGGTTATTCCGTTAACGAGTATATTAACACATTTAAAAGTAATCGGAGCCTTTAATAATTACGAATACGCAGACTTCTGAACTTAGTCATTTGTTGAGCTGAGAAATGAAATAACTTTGTACACAATATACAGTGTTCCCTTTCCACAACAAATTTCACTCTCAATAGTTTATTTTTGTTTTCAGAAATTTCCTCCTTAAGAATCCGTAACGTCCTAATACTCTCCGTATACAGGCGTTCAATTATTTTGGTTGCAAGATGAATCGTATATATTGCAAACAACATATTGACCAGGCTAACGTAATTGCGTAGGCTTTCAATGACCCAGTAATTATCTAAAATTTCCGGCCTTGTCGGCCGTGGTCCGCATCTACCGCGCGAGCCGGCGAAATGTAAGTGCGTGAGAGAAGGATCGTTGCCGATAATGAAATATTGACCCTAACGATACTCCGAGCCATACGTAGACTTAAACGCCGGGAAACATGTGACCTCGTTTCTCGAGTTAAGATCAGTAAAGTACAGTGTAAGTACGATAGGTAAGTACGTTACGATATTGATATACGATACGATACGTACTATACTTATCGTACGATAAGTACGATATTGATGTGTAAGCCTACAATTATAGTAGTTAGCTGAAAAGGAGGGATGTAGCACTTGACTAGATACAACTCGCACAAAAGATTTCTGTGTTATATCTATTGCTTGTGGTTTTTGTTTGATAGACAGCGATAAGAAAAGATAAAAAAAAGAACTGTCTCCTACAAGACAAGAAGAAAGATCCGTAGATGACTGTAGCCTGACCGGACGTTGTAGTTCCGCAGATCTGTTTGTTATGCTGTAACTTTTAATTATTTCACCGTACCCGTTCATTATTATTATTAATCCTAGTCGACGCCGCACACTGGGCGTCTAAAATTAAAATGATTCGAAATAAATGTTCACTGCTAGGTAACACTGATTACGATATAAATACTTTTTTCTTTCAACGCAGTACATGACTCGCGCTTTTTAGGAACAAGAAAAGGCTGATGCTAATTAAGTAAAAGTCAATTTTACATATTCTGTCGCTCTTTCACCAATTAGTTTCACCAGCAATTGTTTTAATTCGCTTCAGCGGTGAATTTAAATAAGTCTATTACTGAAGCAATCGCGCCCTTATCTCGTAAACGATTCTTGTTCTAAAGGGACGTTAAGTGCCGGAATCCTACGAAACCATGCTAGTTCCTCGAATTTCACTTTTCTTAACGTGCAATTACATTTTTCGTAAAAACAGTAAACGAAATACACATGTATTATATAGTTTCTGATAGTGCGGTTAATTTTAATAGAAGCATAACACACGATCTGGCCACGTAACTTTGGAGTAACATAAATAAAATGAAAATCTCTGTAACAATTTTAATAATATGTTAGCTCGAGCCAACAAAACATTTCATTGGAAATCGTCACTCAGTTATTTTACAAAACGAAACATATGTTGGTCTACGTTTTTTACTAACTAATTATTACATTTAGCCTAATAAAATTATAACCGTTATAAGTTTTATGGTTCGACCGTAGAAGCGGGCAATGTAGTCGTAACGTTGTAAGCAGGATCGTTGTAACGTTGTAATCGTTTAGGGCATTGATCACCAGACTCCCCGAGTTACTGAGCTATTTACTTAAGTTAAAAATATGTGGTGAATTATTCAGGGTGAGGTGGTATTTATATATATTGCAATATACTTAAAATAGCGGCAAGCGCAGCTTTCGCATCAATCATCGTTAATAATAATGGCTCTTTCTTACCTCCAAAGCTGTGTAGGCGTTAGGTAGGGTAGGCTGCTCTGCAGTCGTTTGGTATGTAAGCAAGGTAGTGTGCTTTAGACGTCCATTACTACCCCATGATTGTTATTCTAAGTACTGACTCCCACAGGCTGAGTCCACCTGGGGACTGAAAAACACAACTTGTTTTTGTGGTGCGCCCGGGAATCGAATCCAGGATCATTAGTTCCCAGCCACCATAGTTACTGGTCTATTAAGCCCCTTATCACACATCTCTCCGTTATTTAAAATTCGTGAATTTTATGAATTTATATTGAAGGTAAAGGAAATCTATTTTCTGGAAAACCTTAATAGGTAGGCCTACAGAAAATTTGGATGCTTTTTTCTATGAGGCAGTGTCCTCTGTTTCAAAGTAAATGTCCTTAGTTTGGCTGACAGATATGGTAACTAAGTATCAAGCAAAAGGAATCGGTGGAGTGCAGCAGCTGACGAGACGAAGGAGGCCACGGTTCAACTCTCGCGCTTCATATTACCTCCATCGTCACCGTCGAATTGCATTTGGCGCAATTTGAAATATACGTAATTTCACTATCCGGATCGGTCCTACCAATGGGATAACCCGCCCGTCTTTTGATTTGAGGCTAGTCATTCCATCTGACTCTACAACGTTTCGTCACGAAGTGCTTACGTTCTTTTCGTTTCCAAGTTTCGCTTCATATGTCATAACACTTGTAATTTTCTAATGCTCCGTATGTCGATAGCGTTGTAAATTCTCATCTTGATGGTTTTTATGATATCATGCAAAAATTTCAGCTGTTAACAGAGTTTTCAATTTGTCAGAATCTCTCCCTTGTGGCATACGTTTGCAAGATAACAACTTATTAAATGCTATAGCGTATATTGAAACAACGCGCTGTTTTTCTAAAAATATTAACACTAAGAAGAATTATAATACGTTTAATAACATAATATAAACGTATAAATAATAATAATAATAATACATTTGATAAACGCTAATAACTTAATTTAATGAAGATAGTGAAATCAACGTAAATATTTAGTTTTGTATAAAGTTTTCGGGTGATTTACATAGGTTTCGCATCATTTTATAGGTCGCTTTTAAAACACTCTAGTCATTTAAAGACGGCCCCTGCCGATCGCTAACGATTCTTACTTCATCCACATTCCAATATTTATCTCGTGCAAAATTACCCGATTATGCTGTGGCTGTAGACGTCATTACACCAATTTTGGGCGTCCTTTTGATTTATATTTTGATTTTTGTGCGTCCTTTTTTTTCTTTGTATTTATTTGATTTATTATCACTACGAAAGTTTAATTTTTTTTTTCCTGAGAAAACTTGTGGGGCTAGGTTAATAAGTTTATACTTTAACAACACTACGGATAAAGGCAGAAACGTTTGTGGAGTCATGGGTTGGTTTCATCACCCTCACCAGAGACAGACATGGGTTTGGAATGTTACGTAAGCTACTGGTATTCAGAAAATGATCGAGTCTCTAAAATATTATCCCGATCAGCTCCGTCATCACAGATGTGACAAATCAATACCTGCTGACGGTAAAATTAATCTCAAAATCTGTATACTTGACCGACACTCTCGATGACGTCACCAGCTTACTTGCCACCCTGCAGGCCTTTATGTGCTTCTCCCATGTGTTGTGGGTCAGGTGATTGGACAAGGTAAATGATTTGAGTCAGGGGCGCATCCAGGATTTTACTTGGGGGGGGGGGGGTATAAAGCTTACATAAAATTGCTAATTTTTATTTGTTGATAACAATATGAGTTTTAAACAAGTATAATTATAAAAAAATAAATCTAGTCTGCAAATTAGAACTGACTGGAAAAAATAACAGTAGATGGAACAAGACATGGACGTAAATGAAAACAGACATTTCTGTTCTTGTATTGTTTACAAAATAGAAATGCAGTTTTTAAGCTTTGTTTTGGCTAGTTTATTTGGGAGACAGTTTCTGGATCCACGCAAACGTGTCTACCAATAGACGTATTTAAGCCATTAAGCCGATTTGTCCTGTACCGTTTCTATTACAACTTTTTATCCTCCTGAGATTTGAAAAAGAACGCTCGCCAGTTTGCACCGATTTTTATGAATTTACGTAGGCCTACAGCTGGAAAACTATTGGTCACACTGATCAAGCGGAAGCACTATTCCGAACTACATGTTTTCGTTTAACCTACAATAGTTACCGTTGCTCTGTGTGCTGCTGTAAACGAATCTTTTTCTCGGTACATTTTTCCATATTGTCCCTTAATTTCAAAAATTAAAAATTCAAGGGGATCTGCCCCCCACATTCCCTAAGCGTATGCAATTTTGTTTTGAGTTGAGTTCTAAGAAGGGGACCATTATATTTATCGCCAATCTCACAGTTTGATAACAGGAAAATACAGATTCTATATTATTGAAAGTAGAATTTGTTAATTTTTCAACAAATTCGAATTTTCTTGATTTCATTGTCGCATATTATTTTACAGTACCGGTATCGAAATAAAAATCACATTACTTCGAATTGCTGATAAGCTAAATCACTCAACAGCGCTTATCTGGAGCACGAAAACAGTGAAGTGGAATAAGCTGTGTTCTATAAGACTAATAAAATCAACCAATAAAAGTTGGTTAATTAAATATATTTGTGTTACATAATTAGTTTCGAATCAAGTATTTGTTATTGCGCGTTTTAATTGGGTCGTATTTATTTCAACTGCGCTGATTATACGGCACACTGAGCAGCATTTATTTACTGAAATCATCCCGTAGTAAACAGGTAAATGACGTCCCACGTTGAGATTAAACGTACCGGTTGCAGTAATTAACTCGACGGTTATAAATAAACTTGTTTTGTGTACCCGCGACATCTTTCGCGTCCAGTATAATCAGAACTTGTCTACGAGTTGATCCGGTTTTTTGTCTAAACTTCCGAGAAAAGTTGCCCGTTGCTACACCGCAAGGGAGAGCGGTTTCTAGGGGGTCAAAAGCCCGCCACTGGTATTACATCACCGGTGTTAAAACCGCGTAGAAATATTTTCATCTCACACTTTCACCGAATCGTCGGCGACTTGCTGCTTTTTAATGTCGTTGCATAAATTAAGTCTGCTTTTGTGTAAGAAAATGCGGGAACGTATTCACGTCTTGTTCCGCATGGCTCGTCAGCTGTTACGTGTTCATTTGTGTGTATGTGTGCGTGTATACTCAATCAGGACCATAAATTCCAGCCGAGATGTAACCGAATCCCTTGGAGGGGGGGGAGGGAGTCTCGTAAATAACCTTCACGACACATTACCACCTGATGGCTGTCTGTTATACGTACTCGGAGCGATGTGTCGGTTTGTAGAATTTACAACCGTCTTGTGGCGAACAATACGAAATATTAATGAAACGTGTAGTTAGAACAAATACATATGTGCCGGTATAAACGCATGAAACGGTAGCGTCCGTTTTTTTTTGACAGCAAGGGGGCAACACAAAGTAACTGTTCTGTAAAACATGTGTCGTTTATAGATCGGCTTTGTTGGTTGTACTTTTACGCGCTTACGTTTTACCCGTTAGTCTTTCGTCTATAGTCTGCATTAGCAAAACAAAACAAAAAATGATAGGAACAGTCTGTAGTTTGTTCAATGTTGCAACGAGAAAGTAGAACGAATTTTTACACGAGAAGTGATAGCGACGTTGGGTTTCATCAATGGCTGAACATCTTTGTAAATGTACACATGATTCGATAAAAAATACACAAATTTGTAAAAAATAGATATAAACATAATAACTAATCTGACTTGCTGAGGGTAGTGTAAAACTACAGTCTGCCTGCACTTTTGTTAGCGCGCGCATGTTTTCTTTCACGGGCACCCCCATGAAATTTGCAAAAAACTATTAGTTATACCTCCATAGTTATTAGTTATTAAAATCTCCTACCCCTTAACTGTGTCTAATAGATCCGGCCTGAGGAAGTGGATAAAGATTTTGTTTTTCGATTCTGTAAAACAACTTTCACATTCCGTGTCCAGTTTTCCATCGGATGTCCCTGTTTCAGTCCAAATAGGTCAAGGTACAATCTGACTTGCCTAGAAGTACACAAAAAGTGCGAACGGAATTTAAACTGTAAAAATGACTAAAGATGCCGACTTACGCATGACAGTGGCAAAGTTATGTTTATAAATGGTCAGAAGTTTTCTTACTTGGTGTATCAGAAAACAATTGCCGAATGTGTTGCGAAAACTTCTGGGTCTGCACTCATCGATGTGTGTTTACCGGCAGTATTCTCACTCTCATTCTCTCTTCTCCTCTTCTCATTTTTCTCATTCGGTACTCACTTTTTACCTCTCTCTCTCTCTCACGTGCGCGCGCGCACACACACACACCAAAGCGATAATCAAGACTTTTTATCGTGTTCAGTTATTTATGTTTAGATTAAGACTACTGTTCTTCGTTCACGCTTTGGGCTTTTAAAGAATAGACATCCTGAAACAATTACTTCCCCTCCAACACAAGTTTGTCAATTCGACCTTTCACACCTTACAGTCGTTTTCTAGCACGCTAGATTAGAAAAACTTAGTCTTAACTAATTCAAAACAGTTGTCTGAAAACGTCAGTACATCGGATATTACTATAATATCCAGTACATACGATTTTCATATTTAATTTAAATTACTGCACAATGATCGCAATATATCATTATTGAACGAGCGAAACGAGTTCTCAGTTTTAACTGTCTTTCTGTCAGTTTTATCTATCTATCTTATGGGGTAGGCCTATGTCTCGCAATAACTCTTGAATTTCAAACTTTTTGGAGCCGGAGGCCAAAAAGTGTGTGAAAATTTGATAAATTGCAAAATTTCATGTGGCGTATGAAATTAAAAAGAATTTTAACTAAAGTCTGAATGTACAGTAGTGTTAATTTTGGAGAATTTAACAATTTTTGGTTGACCCAAAAAGTAGAGCAAATGTTTCATAAAATTGTAGATTCCATGTGCTATATCAAATTAAAGAGAATTTCAAACAAAATCGAAATATAGTTTACGGTTTTGCAAATTTTCAAAATATTTTGATCCCAGGGCACAAACGTGGGATCAAAAATTTGAAAAATCCAGCCGGGTGTCAGGCTAAAGGGAATTTTAACACAATTCCAATTGTGTGGAATTTTTAGCGTTTATTGTGTATGATTGATCTACAAGATATTGTTACTTTACTAAACAAAAAATAGTCGGGTAATTGAGATTTTCGTAAGTTTTCTGATAACTGAAAAATTACCTAATATCAAAATTTACCCAATAATGAATGTAACTTACTTCGTTCACAATAGGGAGCGATTTCTGCAGCTATGGGAGCATGCTAGTTTATACATTAAACAAACGAACACTTTTTCAGTAAGTATATATTGTTTAATAATATAAATGTTTATCTTTAAATAATGGTCGTTTATTTATTTTTAGTAAAACTTATAGGAAAACGTGAACCAAATTACTGTTTGTGTATATAATTGCTACACATAATATAATTATTATTTGAATATATTTATACGCATACAATTACTAATATAAATAATTACTCGAGTTAAACGTATAGCGGATATTACCCTACCTCGTATTTCCCATGGCTCAGTGCGTTTTATGATGTTCACAAGACGTTCGCTGTTATCACTAAACACACCAATCGAATGCACTTTCTGTTAGGAATACACACTTGATATAAATCCAGCGCGCCGTGGGCAGCGGTGAGCGACCACCGTTAGGAACGACACTTTGCAGCTGACTATGAGGTTCTGTTGGCCGTAGAACAAGTAAACAGCCCCTCCACACGCGGGCCGCATTCTCTTTACCTGCAGCTAGTTCTAGTAGAAACGTATCGCGAAAACATTACCGTTGTAACTACCAAGTATCGCTGCAAATGAACACAGATTTTGAGGCGTTCATCGGATTCCAAAACAAAGAACTCATTTTAATAACATAATATACTTTGTATTGTGTAATACAACACATTGCAATATTATAAACGTGCTTAAAGTACCGTTAACAAGTCTGTTGTTTTGAATTATTCTTTCGTTATTTTGAGAGGTGTTACCACGAAACGCGTCAATAACGTGAAATAGATAAAAGAGTACACGCGATTGTTTTTCTGATTTCTGATCGAAGACGTATTTCCATGTTGTGCGAAGCGTGCGTTTTGCTGCGCCGACACAGGTAAATCTGACGTAGAACAAAAATTAAATAAATTAAAATAAAATTTTCCTCCGCAACTCGCTTTTTCTTTTTCGCTCGTTCCTTTCTTTAATTGTTAACGTGAATTGGAGAAGACTTGCAAAAATGTTATTGAATTCGCCTGAACAGAGTATCGTGTGCATCTTACCCTGCAACAGACGGGGCTGCCTATAATAGACCTGTCTATTTTGAGTTATCTGTCAGGATCTTATAAATATATAAATTTCTTTAAGATTTACTTTTGCCGAAGTAAATCCCCACTTTTGCTCACTGCGAGCTTCGTCAGATACCAGTGGCGAGTGGTAAGGGTCTTGGAAGTATCCACAATTTCAAAGCAAAAAGTGATGATTTTCAAAGAACAAGCATGAACGGAATTTTCTACGTGCTTGAGAATAACCTATAAAATGACGAAACGGAAAGCCGAAACTGCGAGAGCGTGGTTCTTTCGCAGCAACAAGTTTTATGATATTTTTGAAAATGTCCAGGTTTGAGGAAGGTCGCAAAGAGTGAAAGCTGGCTTAGGCAAACATATTTTTTTTTTAATGGTCATCTAAAACATTCCGTGTCGTAAAAATGTGTGCATATACTAATACTCTGACACATCATGGACAACAAAAGCCAAGCTTTCCCTAATGTCCAACACTGTACAATACATACATTCTTACCTTCAATACAATGTTAGCTCACTATTTGTTCAGTATGTTCATTTTTCACATGGGACAGAAAACTACAATATTTTGCAGCATTACAGTATATTGTTGTTGTTAGCAATCTTCAACACTACGTTGCTGCATTGTAAAAGGTCGGGAATGACAGTCCGTTTCACATTTTTTTTAGGATTAAAAGGGTCGATAGGCCTTCCTGATTCTTTCACTGTTCGTTTTTAGTAATATAGAGAGGACAAAAATCGATGGGGTTCTAGAAAGCAATCGAATCACAATAGAGAAATTTATCGAGAGTATTGTTGAATCGATAGGAAGTTTACATTGCACTAATAGAATTAATGTAGGCCCCAGAATATTATATCCTTGTGTCGATAACCGCTGTATGGAGATTTCGTTCTGCTGGGGGCTTAGCAGACAAATCGAAATGGCAAATGGTTACTAACCTAGAGATGATTGGTTCAATTCCGGGGCTCCACCATAAAACCGAGGTGCGTATTTCAGTTCTCAGGCCGACTTAGCTTCTGGAAGTAAGTATCTGGAATATACGCTCGCTGCAGCGTAGGGCTGGCCACATTACGTCCCTTGTACGCCAACCCCCCACCCCAGAAGGTCGAAATAAGTTGACGAATTTTGTTGATCTCTTAACTTTTAGGTTGTTTTATTATTTTTTTCAGCTATGTACGCCAATATAGTAGGGTATTAACTCTTTTTTTAAAATATACAAACAGGTTAATTACACAGGATTAGCGTGTATGTTTGAAATATTAACTATAGGAAAATCAATTCAGTCAATAAGTATCTTGTAAACAATGTTTCAATATCTCGTATTTTTATTGTGTTATTATTGTTAACATTAATGTGGCTGATTTCAGGATGTTACCACACATTTTTCAGCTACTTTAAAGATAGTAATGTTGATTAGTCTTAACCTGTTATTTCTTTTGTATGAAGCCGACTCGACCCCGGACGCCCCCAAGGCAAATTCTATATACATATACGCCACTGCTAGCCTGCCTCTTCAAAATTCTTCTGTCGGTGGTACAAAAAGAAGCTATTATTATTATTATTTTAATAATAATAATAATAATAATAATTTACTTGTATAGTTTACGTGTCTATGTTTTGGTAAGTGTATTTGTGTATTTGACTCAGTGGAGTGAATATGTCGATTTGCGCGCGGGGAGAGTCATGGAGAGCATTAAAATCACGAGGAAGATTAATTCTTTAGGAATACCGTTCTTTTATAATTTCCGTTCTTCCGATGAATATTACTTTGACCGTAACTTAATACCCCGACGGTATGACTTCTCGGCGAAAATAAATAAATTACTAGTAGGCGGATTCAAAGCGGTTCTAACTCGGTCAAGCCGACCGGTTCTCTGTACCTCGGACCGTCCTTTAACTGACGAATCTATTTTAAAAACGACACTGTTTTCAAGGCGCCTTGACTACAGGCCGATTCTGCTCTACCGTTATTATTCTGTAATTTCTTATACCGTAGTACAGTAGTACCTTATTCTGTAGTAACCCACCGTAAGTTTACCAGTTTACCTGAAACTCTCTTTCTTTCTCTCTCTCCCACCACCCCCTCTTACTCTTCTTCTTTTTCTTCTTCTTCGTCATCATATTATTATTATCTCTATGCACATTACAAATCATACTCGTGCTCGCGACTGTACATTGGTTTTAATGGTAGATATTTTGTTGTGCAAATCCATCCTACGTGGGCGCAATTCTGAAACAGCATTCAGTTTGTTGTATGAATTTATTAAAGTACATCAATAACAGATAGCTTACTAGTATGGCTTTTCGACTAATATTATTATAATCCAGTTTTTCTTGGCTGTGATACAGGCCTACCTTTTTACGTTACGGCTCGAAACTTATTAAAAACGCCATAAAAGTTTTACACCATGTAACAAGGAACATGAAGCAGTACAATCGGCTCACTAGAGAACAATAGTACCTTCAAGCCCAAAGAGGAGAAGCGACGTATTATGCGACCTTACTTGCAGGGGCTGTCTGTGACATTGAAAACACAAATACAGCAATTCGTACTGCATTCTGCAAAACAGAAGTAGTTGAAAATTGTTTGCATTCTAGTGATTGATTTTTGTATCATTTGGTACGCTGATTTCAAATGTGGTCGCCATTTTCCCCATAACGTAAGAATATATATCTTATTTCTTATCCCCATAAATCTTATATATTCTACTTGCAAAATATTTTTATGAAAAATAAACTAAGTTTGAGACTTATACTGATTCATTTGAATAAAACGATATATAAACATTTTATTACCTTTACAAAGGTTTATACTGCCTTTTTCTTTATCCCTTGGATGTTTTTCTGCTGTTTTTCCTCAAGTAGTAGACAGCTTGCGGCTCATGTATATGGAGCATGCAACAGTAATCCAAATCACGTTGACGTTCCACGTTCCTTGGTATCTTGGTGAAACCTTTCACCCTGCTCTTCACTTAAGGCATCATGATTTTCGGAGAAACAGTTAATACGGGAATTTAGAAAGTGTATGCACTGAAAGTGTTCAACCTCACTGAACAATCCAAATCTTTGACACTTAAACTCAGGGTCCTTATTGTCCCAAGAAGTTTTTTCACCACTTCCGTAAACGCTCTCTATGCCTCTTTTTCAGCTACCTCCATATTTGATTTAAGTACGTCGTCTTTAAGACATTTTCGAATGTCTGGACCGACAAAAACACCTTTTATTTTTGCTTCTAACACACCTGGACGTTTGTTGTAAATGTATTTGAAACTTCTTTTGAGAGCATATTTATTGGCATTGTAAGTAAGTTCTGCTTTGAAGCTTCTTTTAGATGAACCGAAGAAAAACCTTCACTCGTTCACACCATACATTATGTAAAATTTCTCTATTACGTCATGAACATTGTTACAATAAATTAGGTGACAATTGTAACAATATGTAGAAAAAAATAAGGAGTCAAATCTTGTTCTCTATATCTAAACCATGAGAAAGAGGTACCAAATGCCAAGAAATGTTTTTTTTTTAATGTAGAGCCTATCAGTTCTGCTGATTCTCTGGAAAGGCCCGAATCTTTAAGTAACTTAGTCCATGCTGTAAAAACAATTGGGGTTCGGCACTGCCAAAAACATCATCTTTGTCATCCTGGACCTTGTTTCAGAGTCTTTTGATGTCTTCTATTTTTGTGAACTAAAAGTACAGGTACACGAACCGGATGGGGAACAGGGCACATTGCTAAACGTAAATTTGGGTACAAAATTTATTTTATTTATTTTTTACATTGAACCATTTTACATTACCCGAACAAAAGTAGGAATCACTGTGATTTGGTAGTTTCCTCCAGATCACTGGAATAATACCAAACTGAAAAGTTTTTTGTTTTCTTACCTTGTGACCATCGGACATCGAGCGTGTTAAACAAGAAAAAATGTTTAACATTACTACTTTAGTGTTTAACTATACAATGAGTATAGTTTGCGATAAATTTGTATGTGATAGAAGTTTCTTACGGAAACTAGCGCCCAAAAATCTCAGAATCTGTTATTACTTTTGAAACAATTTTTTCATTGCAGACCTGTGATTAACGGCTGCATCGACTTATTTATTTACCGCCGTATGAGATCTGCTCACGCATTACTGTCACGCGTGTGATCTCTCTCTCTCTCACACACACACACACACACACACACACACACACACACACACACACACACACACACACGTCTCTCTACTGGTTCTTCAGTGTGAGGTTTTTGAAAGTTTTATACCGAACGAACATTATTCTTCTTGGGTCTGAGTCCGTAGATTGGTAAGTGGCAGTCAGCTCTACTTTCAGCTCCCCTCTTCAATTAAATACGACTTGTGCATTTGACATCTTTCATTATCTGTTTTGTGTACTTGAAACGGGGCCTTCCTTGGCACATCCTCGCTTCCGTCATTATCTCCAATCGTGTCTTGATCAGGCTCACACGACGTAGGACGTGACCTATTAACCTTATTCTCCTACTTATTGTATACTGCTACAGATAGCGTTACTCTCACCAGCTCTCTGATAAACCTCTTAATTAGTTTGTCACTCTAGCTGAATTTTAACAATCTCCTATTGTGTCGTTTTCAAATAAAGGTAACTGGCTTATTCTCTTATTATCATCTACATTTCACAACCGTACAGGGCCATACTCTAAGCGAATGTTTTCAACAATCTTTTCCTGGTCGTCCAGCTGACATTAAACTCACCAAGCGTCGGTTTGACGTAAATTACATGTAAAATCGTGCGGTGTTGTGACCGTAGTCCGATGCGGTCCACCATGGGTTGATACTCGGAATTAATCGATTACGCGTGCTTCGTAATTAGGTAATATTCGTGAACTGGGACAGACACAGAAATCTGTGCCGTTGCGCCGCCTCTCGGCGCCTCTCTTACACAACTCTATTCAATTCCCTTCATTTCATTTTTATTTTATTGTTCAGCCTATAAAATTCACAGGGAATCTGTCAACAGTCTGAATGCGAAATTCTCTAGTTTATTGTTATCATCGTCGGCCATGCGAATAATCTTAGTTGTGGCCAACGTTTTTATTTTATAGTTTGCAGTGGTATGTGTGTGTGGGAGGAGGGGGAGATTTACTTTTTCTTTACCGTACCTCCCTGTTTCTTTTTCTGCCTGTCTGCGTCGGTTTTTTTTCCGCTCTGGGCTTTGCGGTTGTGTGTCGCAGAGACGAACCGCTCGGTATCTGAGTTCCGAGCTACCTTCTGGAGCTCCTGCCTCGTGGCCCTGCCCAAGTGGGGCGTGTGCTCTATTGCAGGCCGATTCTCGGCTGTTGTGCTAGCCTACACTAGCGCAGTATACACCGAGGGCGTTTCCACGAATCACCTGGACGTATACGGTACCTTCCCAGCCCAGTCACTAGAGGATTGCCTGGGAACCTCGCCGCACGTGCATAAAATTTGCGTGCAAGCCGCCTGAATGTGTCGTCTAAGGAGCGGACGCCAAGTCCTCTCCTTAGAAGGCGAGATGAAAAGCGACGGGGGACTTTGGCCGCTAGCCGAAGACCCCTGTCGAGGACGCTCTGCAACTTCTTTTTATGCATTGCGGCGAGGTAACCCCAGACCGGACAGGCGTAGGTAATGACCGGCAGCAGATACGCGCCGACGATCATCCTGCCCAATTTCCTGGTCATGGCTGAGCTGATCAGGAGTGGAAACAGTGCGCACAGGCGAGTGGATGCTCGCTTAAGAACTGTCTGTGCGTGGGTACGCCAGGTGAGCCGACGGTCAAGGTGTAATCCGAGGTACTTGACCTCTCTGGACCAGCGCAAGTACGTTCTGCCGATACGTAGCTGCCTAACAGGGTTCTTCCGTCGCTTAGAGAATTCGACGGCTACACTCTTGGTGGCGTTGAGTTGCACTCTCCAATTCTCAGTCCAGTCCACGAGCGTGTCGAGCTGGCGCTGCAGTCGTAGGACGGCCCTTTCCACGTGACGATCGGCCGTAAATACGGCCGTGTCGTCAGCAAAGAGGGCCATCTGGACTCCAGGCTGTCTCGGCACGTCGTTGACGTAGATCGAGAACAGAAGGGGGGCTAGAACACTACCTTGAGGGACGCCGGCTGTGATTCGTCTCTCGGAAGAGACTGAATCGCCAACTCTCACGCAGAAGGTCCTCTCCGTCAGAAAGCTAGCAACCAGATGGAGGTAGCAGTCCGGGAGCTGGACTTCCCTAAGCTTGAATAATAGGCCATCATGCCATACGCTGTCGAAGGCTTTTTCAACATCTAAGAAACAGCCAACGGTCCGTTCTCTCCGACACCCGGCTTCCGTGACGCTTTCCACCATTCTTATCAGTTGATGAGTGGTCGAATGCCCCACACGAAAGCCGAACTGTTCGGGGACCAGCACGTCAAAGTTGGTTAGATGTTCTCGTACACGACGCTGTACGAGGCGCTCAAAAACCTTGGACGTAGCGGAGAGTAGGCTGATAGGCCGGAGGTTTTCAGAGCGGGTGGTATCCTTTCCCTGCTTCGGGATCACGATAACCGTCGCCTTACGCCATTTCTTGGGAAAGTAGGCCAGTCTAAGACACGCGTTGAACAAATCAGTCGAGAATTGAACTCCAGGCTCGGGAAGAAGTCGTAGAGCGGTGTTCGTAACACCGTCCGGGCCTGGAGCTTTTTTCTTGGCTGAAGTTCAGCGAGCCGATCTGAGACCTCTTCCAAAGAGATGGGTTCGGGCTCCGCCGTGATCGGAAGAGACAGAAAGTCTTCCACAGCCATCTCGACTTGTTCGTCGAAGTCCCAGTCCATGGGCGGGTTGGGAGCGAAGTGTCGCTCGAAACACAAGCCCAAGTACTCGGCCTTCTCCTCCGGGCGACCCAGGAGTCGACCGAACGGTCCAACAATGGCGGGGAGTGGAGGTCGTCGCCTCCGTCCCGTCAATGCGGTAGGTATTATGTACGGGTGACTTTGCGGGTCCACATCCCCCGTTCGGGCCACAGCGAGTTCCCAACAGCTACGTCGGAACGCCTTCAGACTGCCGCGCAGTCGTCCGGTGAGCCGATTGTATGCTGCCTTATCGGCTGGATCACGGGTCCTCTGCCAACGTTTCCGGAAGTAATTCCTCTCGCGAGCGAGAAGAGAGACTTCCTCAGGGATGCGTTGGTAGTCAGGCGTGAAACCAGTTCGCGTACGTGAAGACACGCCTATAGTCGAGATGATTGCCTCTTCGATTCCCGCTACTGCTTCGTCTAGGAGGCGAACGAAATCGAGTGGGGCCGCTGGCGGCAATCGACGGCACAAGGCCGGGCCGTAGCGATCCCAATCGATAACCTTCTTCTGGTCAGAACGTGCATAGGCGTGCTGGGTAGCGACGTGGACCAAGATAGGGTTGTGGTCGGATGTCAACTCCGTAAGTGAGAATACCTCGACCGGACAGACAACTCCTTGGGTCACCGCGATATCCAGAACATCGGGAGCCGCGTTAGGCCTTGACGGAAAGAACGTGGGTTGCGCTGGACCAAACACCATCGCCCGGCGCGATTCAACAAAACTGAGCAAGCGCCTCCCGTTCGGAGTAGTCAGGCGACTATTCCAAACGCGATGCTTGCAATTCAGATCGCCGGCCAAAATTACCCTTCGATGGGAATCGAAGATGACGTCCAGGTCGCCGACAAGGAGTTCAGCTTGTGGGGGCTTGTATGCTGAAACCACGAGGACGCCGCCAAGAGCTCCGTGGACCTCAATGGCGGTGGCCTCTAGGTTGGTAAGCTGCGGCAAAGCGACACTATGATGACCTATGAAGGTCCTCACCGCGATCGCCGTGCCGCCTCCTCGTCGGCCAACTCAGTCATCCCAATAGACCACGTAATTTGGTAATCGAAACCGGTTCGCCGGGGTCAGGTGGGTTTCAGAGAGGAGAAGTACGTCGGGTTTGAACCGAGCTAGGAATTCAAGAAGGTCGGAATGCTTGGAACCGATGCGTCGGTTGGGTTGTATAGAGCCTCCATATATAAACCTTCATTTCCCGTAAATGGTTTCCTCTGCGCTGTCGCAATCTTTCAATATATGTCTGATAAGCAGTCCTGGGATTTCCTCTAGATATCTGATTCTCAGGCTTTACTTCAAGAAACTGTTTTATTTTTCATCCTTCTTCTTCCCTATTTACATGCTTAAGTGTAAATGCTAATATATTATAAGAATTTGGAACTGTATGATTTTTATTTTATAAACTTACTAACATCATTAATAATATTTAGTATTGATATTAATAATAATAATAATAATAATAACAACAACAACAATAATAATGTAGCCATTAAACCAGGATACCCCACTTCATCGACAACTTATAACATAGACTGTATTCAGACGACACAGTTCGGATATGGGTAGCGACTGTTTACTCAGGAATGTCATTTCAGAGAAACGTACGCTTCAGTTAATCGCTTTACACCGACGTTAAAATAATAATACACAAATGGCAGGGAGGTTAAAAAAACGATATTTACATTCACTTAAAAACACTTAATAATATTCTAAAAAATTATGAGCCAGAGATCTATGCTACTAAATAAAAAAACTATGCCATTTAAAGATAAACATCCGATTAGACCTAAAATAGTCGTGGACAATCTGATTCCAAAACGAATTTGGCATTTTAATTACCTGGGTTTTAATGTAACGTTTCATAGGAAAGTCATATCGATTGCGGTAATAAAGTAGAAGAACTAGAAGCATCCGTGAAACGATCCATAGGGGCTCAAAAAAAAACTGGAAAGGATAGGCGCATGAAATTGAAAAACACAGTAGCTGTCTCCACCTTGCTGTGTGCAAGTGATAAACCATTCCTAATGAAAGAAAGTTCTTTTTTTTTTGGTGGAACGAAGTTTTAAGAAGTACAGAAGGGTATTACGTCTTAATTCGAAAAGAAATTAGACAAAGGCCTAACAATCGAAATTGCATAAAATGATTAGGGACAGTAAGTGGAGATGATGCAAATGTTTGGACCGCGTGCTGGATAACATTACCACTGACACCCTCGAGATATGAGCGTAATGGAAAGAGAGAGATATTGTAGACCCAGGAGGAGGAGACAGGTTCCGAAATAAATCGATAAGGTCCAATTCTTGGATTGAAAAAGATGATTATTATTATTATTATTCCTTCCTTTTTTCATTTCAGCCAACCGTGGGCTGCGATTACACGACTTCCTACACTTTCTGACATTCTTTTCTCCTTAGACAGTATTTGTTCATTCTCTGTCTAACTCTCCCTCGTTTTTCTTCTGATAAATACCCTTTTGATTTTTCTTGGTTACTCTTCGGACAAATCATTCATATCGGAATTTTTTCTAGTAAACACTTCTGTTTTTCCAATGTCTTCTTTCCTGAGTCCACATTTTTCAAGATCCTAATGGACTTCTTTCACCCATGGTGCTGGTGTCTTCCTATTCTCCAGGAAGATCAGGATCTTGTTTGCTACCCTTTCTGGTCCCATTCTTCTAAAGTGTTCGTAGAAGACCACTTTGTCTTTTATATGTTGTGCTCGAGATTTTCTTATATTTTTCAAACAACTCTTGGTTTGGTCTCAAATAACGTAAACTCATTTTCTGATATTTTTCTCTGTCCCAGGATTTTCCGAGATGTCTTTCTACGTATAGTCTACGCCGTATTCCGTAAACATTCAGGTTTGACTACCGCACTGTAATGTCTGAAGTTAGCCTGATGGGACAGAGATTTGGATTATTTAGTCTTGTGGCATAGTCTCAACGTTATCTCCGTATTTCTCGTATTTTCTTCAATCGCTAATGCATGCTCGGAGTAGAACGTTTCGCTAATGCATGCTCGGAGTAGAACTTATAGCTAATGCATGCTCGGAGTAGAACTTTTAAGTTAAATACTTAATCTGAAGCGCTTTGTATCACCATATTTGATCCTCACCGTCCAGTCTGGGTTTTGGTGTCCAGGAACATGTAGGCCTACTTCTTTTCAAATGATATTTCTTAACCTGCCTTCTACGCTGTTTCATTTAGGGCTTCTGTCTGGTTAGTTGCGCTCTCAAAACTCTTGCTGAAGAACACTATTTAGTCTATGAGAGCGAGACATTCAAATTTAAGCCCAGCTCTTTGGTGACCTAACCTATTCCGTTCGGAAAGTACAAATCATATTTTGTCTACCGCAGTTTAAACATTAATTTGGTCTATTATAGTTTTGTTCAGAATAAAAGTGTGGCTACGAGGCCTTGGTCTCGTAGTTGCGATTTTCATGCATCCGGTGAGTTTTGGGGGACAAAATTGTGAGCTTGAAAATCTTACTGATAGCAGTTTTCAATCTGGTATTGCTTCCCGATAATTGCCACTCGGAGTCCCGGAAATGTACTGGTGTTATTAAGGATGAAGCGTGCGACGTTTGTTGTGTTCTTGTTTTTGTTATTACTTTGCATTGTCCGTGCTTGTTGCTAATGTGAAGGACATTTTTTTGGATTAAACAGCTTTTACCATAATACAAAATCAAATGACTGTTAAATTTAGATAAGGATTAAAATTCAGATAGTGTGTTACAAACACTTACATAATGTAGGCCTAATTAACGTGATTATGTCTATATTTTCGGTAAATGAAACGCTGCAAAATTATAAATACACTAGGTCATCGATTAGGCCTACCCGAGGATTATTTAACCTAACCATTTTATACATTATTTTATTTTTAATTTACAGCAAACAACGCAATTTTATTAATTAAATATATAGTGTGTTTTGCACGAAGTAGATGTTCATTTCAGTAAATTTTTTTATGCAGGTTCAGAATATACCGGAATACGCCGGGAATACCGCGATGCGAAAATGGTTTTGAGCATGAAATGTAAAGCAGACGGAGTGAATGAATCTTTCAAGTTTATATGTGATATACCGTTAAAATCGTAACAAAAAGAAACCCGTAAAGTTTCTAGTGTTGAAAATGGGAGAGTCCTAAGTGGAATTGAAAAAGTAAATTACGAATGGCCCAGGGCCAGTGGCGTACCTTGAATTCGGCCGGGGGGGGGGGTGGCTTAATACAAAAGAAAAAACAAGTTAAGACTAATCAAGATTTCTGTCTTTAAAGCGTTTGAAGACCGTGTGTTAACATCCTGAAATCAATCCAATTAAAGTAATAATACTGCGATAACACAATAAAGATACGCGTTACTGAAAAATTGTTTAGAAGATACTTATCGACTAAATTGATTTTCCTACATTTCATCTTTCAAACATATACGCAAATGCTGTGTAATAAACCTGATTGTATATTTAAAACGAGTTATTACTGTATTAGCGTACACAGCTGAAAAAATAATAAAATAGCCTATAAATCAGGAGATTAACATAATTTGTCAGCCTTTTTCGACCCTCTGGATGTGGTCCGTCCCGGTCCCCCCCCCCCGTAAATACGCACCTGCCTAGGACTTCTCACCCTCCAAAATCCAAAGTATTTTCTTATATAATTTTCAAGTACCGAATAAACTATTTTGATTACGGGTTTTTGCAAATTACTTTTTAAGGTAAATTATTATTTTTATTCTTCCTATTAAGATTCCCCCATATTCCTTTTTGTGTTTAAATATTATTGTTATTATACCTAATAAGGGTACCCCCCCCCCGAGATTACAAGTTCTACATGATCTCTGCCACTGGGATTATACAATACTAACAAAAGTGCTGCAGTATTTGCAACAAAGAGACCATATTCCTTTCCACGATTTAACTGTATGATGCAATTTTACTACCATGGAACCTACCACTCGATTAAAACAGAAAGATTACAAGATTTAAGCAAAAAATCGAAAAACAAAAGCAAAAATAAACTGTGGGTGAGATATCGTTATTATTCGTTACTACAGAGTATATTTTATGTTGCTATCACGTATTTATAATTATCAGAATTTACAAAGAGGAAATGATGAACGTTTTAATGAGCTCCCTCAATTAGCTGGACATAAGTATACAACATGCTGTCTTGAGGACAATTGTTGGCGAGTGGCTATAGGCCTACTGTTGTGACAGGTGCACAGGCCAACTCTTGTGATTCGGATTCATAACAACTCACTAACCATTGTCCAGAAGATGACAATAAATTCTTCGTTAAGTGAACAAGTCAAGTTATTGCTTGTTAAACGGCTGTGACGTTTGTCAAGAGAGAATCCATCGGACTTTCGCGGGCCTCACATCGGAGACTTTAAAGGCAATACCAGAACCGTTTTGTGACACAAATATCTGCCTCACGGTGTAGGTAAACGTAACCGGACCTTCACTGACCTACACCAACACTCGGACGCTGTAAACTAATCCTATGCGTTCTTGACTTCTGACATAACAAGAATTATTGTACGCGATTTCTTGTTTAAAGCAACCAGTCACATTTTTATTTATTACGCTTAAACAAATAATGAATCTAATTTTATTGATAAATTTTCAGCTCCAGATTTTGCATAATACTATATCATTATTTTAAGTATTTTTGTAACTCACTATAATTTGGTGATGCTTGAAATAATTCAGACATAGGCTTTTACATAAGATTAATAGTATTTTACGCAATGATTCACTTTTACATATAACACGTCTAATAATAAAAATAATTGTATCAGATACTATCCACTTTTTACTCCGTAGTGTCTAAAGATCTTACTAGTTTACCGGACAACTTTAACTGTGTTTCAACTTCCCAAGCGTAATTTATCTGGTTCAGACTGACCTCGATGCACCAGAAATGGTGTTATTTGTGGCACACGATAAATTAAGCCCCCAAGTCCACACGTATTTTCACTTTGTTAACTGGATATTCATTATTTTACATCCGTCTTGTGTACCGACACCTTTCTTACACCATCGTTAAAGTCCCCGCTTACATCGTTACGTCACCTAACCTATGTAACTTACGGTCATATCGAGAGTAATTGACTATAATTTATTGTTAGACGACTGTCCCTCTTAGCACCTTCTACGCGCATGCTTATCGTTAGGTAACACCACTTCAGCGTGCTTGAATAAACAGAATTATTCTTGGATAACATTAACATAGTAAACTTTTATGTAATTTAGGTCTACGATGTTGTAGGAGGGGACGGTCATACCTTTATTAACAGTTTGATATGTTACATTGGAATACTCACTCTTTATCCATTTCTGACTCAGTTATTTTGATTCAGTATGTAGACTTTCCGTAGCTTTTTGTTCTGTGCTTTTCGTCTGTCACTTTACCTTTTTATTTTCCTATTAATCTGTTCATCTCTTCTTTCATTCTCTCTTTTCTTCTATATAGTAACTGCTACCTTACCCTCGCAGGAATCAGGAAGAGCAGAATGAAATCACACTACTCCTTTCCATTTAGCGCTAGGCATCTTTTCTATACGCAATATCTCGTCCGTTATAGTTCCCACCATCCCTCACGGCTATGTTTCATCTCCTCTGCACTTTACATCTATTTACTTTTAGTAGTGAAGCTTTCCAGAGACGTTCATTCCACTTCATACGATTCGATCAATCTTCCAATATCGACTTAATGGAACTTTGGAGCTGTTACGTAATTGTTCCACTTCGTATCACGTCTCTTCTGTTGGATCCGCTAACTCTTTCTAGAAACTTCATCTTCGTGCTTGGGTCTTTCTATCTTGTTATCCAAGTTGCGTTGCCATTTGTGAGTAGGTACAACCATACCGCATACAGACATCGGTACTGCCAACATCTTATACACTATTGACGTTGTAACGTTATAGGCCTACTTGTTTTGTTTTTTAAGCATCGATTTATATAATATTGAAGGCTCTAATCTTTTTACTTAGTCTTTGTTATATTCGGACGAGATAGTGCGTTCGGAATATTTAAAATTCGGAATTTGCCACAGTGGTCTATCTTCTAAAATGATCCCGACCCTTACAGATTCATTCCTGAGGAAGCCTTAATCTTTGTTTTTTGATTTTTCCAACTCAAGCGTGTTATTTATGTTTTTCAGTAGACCTATGTGCTTTTAGTCACTGCGATAAGATGCTGCTGGTGTTCTCTATAGCTTATAATATGCATTTACCGTATTGCTTCATTTTAAAGCTCTGTCAAAGTCTACAAAGGCTGTGCACTGTAATGGCGGTGATTATACTCTCGGAGTTTCTCGATTACTTGCTTTAAAGTGTAGCGTACATCGGCTGTGTATTTTTATAATTTCTTAATTCTATCAGCTCTTGTAATATTAAATTTCTACTAGAATACTATTACGTATATTCTGGGCTTCCAGAATGTTACCGGATACTGTAATATTGTAGGCTACTAGAATACTAAATTTCGTTAATATCTTCAAGAGTTGAGAGTACATACGAATTCGTTATTTCTACGTGCTGTAAACACCACTCTGCTACTATATTTAAACTGCTAATAATATAATCAAGTAGTGTTGGTAATGAGCCGAAAGAATATTTGCTCTAAAATTTCAAATTGTATCTATCTATGCTATTAACAGTGACCAATTAGACTATTAATTAAAGTTTATAATTAACTTTAACACCGGTACAGATGCAGCTGTATCAAGAGTAGACATATGTCTCAATTTTTTGTAATACCAGTACGTAAATACGTATCTCAGCCACCAAGATCTTGCGTTCCACGTATTGTGAAAGACGTCTGTTTATAGGCCTAAATAGGATCTATACGGTAACTATTGCTCCAGGGAAGCTAACGGCTAGCGAAGTCCAGAAAGATCCTACAATCTATTGCTTACCGTACTCGTTGTCTTGTAAAGGCTAATAGGCCTAAAGTAACACAAGGTCCAAGTAAGCCCTGCCATCTACTGGCTACCGTAATAATAGTCTCGTAAATGCTGAAAACGTATAAGATAGAAAAAAGCAGCAAGTAAATCGCGTGGTATAGGTGTAGTCGAGCAGGTTAAGTAGCTTTTCGCTTCCCTTGTTGTTGCATAAGGAACAAGACTGAGTCCGGCTAAACATTTCTCGTCGATTCCGTTCCCGACTTTATGAACTGGACTCATAAAACCCCGGTATAAGAAATTATTATTACTACTACAGTTACCTCCTTTATGTTTCCACGGTAGCTTTCGAAAATATTTTCCAAAGTCTTTCTTTCTGAAATGAACGGATAACAAATACAGGGAGATACGAGACGGTTAGGTAGACAGATGGTCTCATGTATTACACTGGATGAATAGGGTGTAAGACGATGATGGCGATGATCACGACGACGATGAAGACGATTTCGCAGTACTACCTAAATAATTTCTTCTCGTTATTCAGTGTTTCCAAATTTTGCGACATTTCTATGATCTGCGCCAAGTAAATTGGCTCTACAGCAGTATTATTCGTTATTACTTGTATTTCGATATGTTATCAGCATGAGGAAAAAACCAAATACGTGTGCAAAATATACACCGAATTTTATTCATTTTTTTTTATTATCACTCATTAAGTGCATCAACGCAATTGCATCTCGTTAACTTTAGAATAGTTAAAAATATTATTAAAAAAATTTGTATAACTGTTTATATCATAATTAAACAATGCAAAACCTTCGTTAACCGAAACCCCAGCAACCGAAATACCGTTATTCGAAGTCGCCTGCTATTTTTTTTAAATTATAATATTTTTAGGTAAAATTTTTTTCTTATTCTAGTACATAGCGCGATAATAAAAATAAAGATATGGTAATAATCTAAATTACTTTATTGTAATATAAAAATAAATAATATTATCGGTATATCCCCCCATTTATTTCGGTTAACGGAGGATGTTCTAATGTAGATATATTAAGATATATTATAAACCTTTAGAACTGTTTATAACTGTCAGAAAGCAACTGAATATGATGCCATCTTGCAGTGACAGAGCTAACTTTCTAGAACCAGATTGTTAGCGACGTGAACGATTATTTTCTGTAATACTCTGTATCGTTATGATTTGCGTACAGAAAATTATAAATAAAATTAAGACATTATCGTATTTCGGGATGACAGAATTTGCTGTAGCTTGTCAAAGGCGGTGCGTTTGAAAACATTTATATGTTTATTCAATACCTTCAGACCGTAGTTTCTAATTCTCTCAATCAAATATAGAGAGAACCAGTATCGAATTCGGTACATTAACAACAGGTAGCAATAGATGGCGCCCCGGTACACCTGAGCGTTCGACAAAGAAGAGACCATGAAACCAGTTCGTATAGACGCCATTTTGTTTCTTGTTCGTGTCCCTTTCAATTTTGTTTCCGCACCCCGCCCACTGGCCTTGTCTATTAGAAACACGTCGTCTATCTCTATAACCGTGTGATGCAGCACATAGTATATAAATAAATAGTGAAAATCTCTGCACATGTTTGTTGGGTATTTATTTACTTACGCGTTCCAACGTTTGGCACAGTTATGTAACAGAATGCGTTTGTTACGCACGTAAGAATTTATGCTCTGTCTGTCTGTCTCTCTCCCTCCTGCCTGACTTTCTTCTTTCTTTCTTTGTCGCTATCACACGTCTGTGTGCAAAGCGTTTTGTGTAATACAGCTGGTTGTTTCCAACCTGTCATAAATAACAGGCTACATTATTGGAAGTGAAATGCATACGACATACTGAAATTATTGTCTCTAAACATCGTGAGCAGTACGCGACATTAAACACATCTCACCCCGAAGACAGAATACGTAGACGTCTTTTCACTCAAGACGCATGAGCACTGTTCTCACGATATACCTGCAAACACAACTAGGCCTAATAGATTACTGTTACTACATATAATATAAAGTTATCGCACTTAAAAACTTTCATGAGCTTTTCTTACAACTGGAGTAGATCGACAACATGGATGTTTGACGTCCATATAATTTAGTTATTGTTTTCTTTATTTTTTTAAGCCGTGGAACTGAACCTGACTAGAATCGAATATGAAATATCCGTTGTATAAGCTGAAGATCGTTCCATTTCTAAGAAGCCATGATTTCGTAATATTTGTCAGCAGGAAACTATTCAAAATCTAGTATGGCTCAAATTCTACGTTTTCGTTTTTTGGCCAGGTGAAAATTTCCCCACCAGAACTCTGTAAATAATCCACTAGAAGCCCGACACTTAGCGTAATTGTCGCTAGTTAGAAATTCACGGGCCATTCGGAATCCTGGTTCAGGTTACGTAAGGGACGCGATTATGGGCAAAACCGCAGTGACAACATACATTTACGCTCACGGACTGTGAAACAGTCGAAGAAGTTTATTATGGTAGCAAAGGTTGCGTTGTAGTCTTCCATATGCGAAAGGTAAAGTGAACGCCTTTGTGCGCCAAAAGCCTAGTTTAGTTGGGTGGTACGCGTTCCTACGTACCTACTAATGCGCAAAAGCCAATATGTTATCGACTACACATTTACCTTTGCTTCTTCCCGTTCAGACGTTGTCAATTTAAAACATCGGGCAACATACTGTTAGGATTTACAAAGTCGTGTCACTGGGGACGGTGTTCATTAAGCGTGTCATTAGGGGACAGTGTTTACCTGGTTCCTGAGTGATCGCGTCAAGGGCATCGAGCACATTGTTATACCAGACTTCATGTAAACGTACCAGCCAGCATTTGTGTCTTGCTTTAAATATTTATTCGTTCGGTATGACTTAACTTTCTTTCACATATCGAAAATTCATAAACTCATAAAAATAATAAATAAGCTTACCGTACCTAACATAAATCTAGCGTAGGCTAGAACATACTATAACTTTTCATAAATTCTAGTGTATTTTATATAATAATGTTGAACGAAATTTAGCTTATGAACTATACTGGATTGAAAATTATACGTCCACACTAAGAAAAAACGTATGACGCTATAAAAAGTATTTTCAGTAATGGTCTGTAGTGAGATTTTTCTTTATTATTTAACCTGCAGAACACACGTTCCATAAAGTTTGTATTGTATGAAATTCGTCTTCACATCGATTATTGATATTGACTGATAATTATTATTTAATTATTAATAATTAAATAAGTGTAAAAAAGGAAGGCCGGATTATGCAGCCTGTAGGACAAAGTTATAAACAGGTAAAGCCTGTTTTTCTCAGTTATACTCCGCGTAAACGATTGCTGATTTACATAAATGCACAACTTTGGTATGATGAAGAAGATATAAAACGTTTCGAGCGAAAAATCATCCTAAATGCTTTACATCCCTTTCGGAATTGCAGCCGCTCTGACTACTCAGTCTCTGTGCCAATCGTCAGTTTTTCATTCCTGTTGACATTTTCCAGCAGCCTCCTCCACTCATTCCTACATCTTGTCTTTGCCCTCCACCCCTTCACGCTCATCCTCTTCACGTCCTGATCCTCTTATTTCATCTTTGCCCTTCCACTAGGTCTCTTTCCTAGTGCTATCTATTCTGCAATCTTTTTTAATGTTGTTCGGTCTACTTGTCTGTACATATGTTCAAATCACCTCATTTGGTGTGCTTTAGTTACCCTGATATTACCATTTTCCTCTAATTTCTCCTCAATCTTCCTATCTGATAATCATCCGTATATTGCATCTTCTATCTTTGTCAGTCCGTATCTGTTCTCTTTGGTGAGGCACATTACATATGTCGTCACAGGTCTAATAAACGTTTTGTATATCATCATTTGCTGGCTCTGCTAATTCTCTTGCTTCTGTAGTATACATCAGACCCCCTCGAACCCGCTGCATAATTTCGAAACTTCCTCTTCATTTCTCTCCACTTCCTCATACTTTCTCTTCACTTCGTCAGATTTTTACTTTCCTATTTGAGCTACTGAACCATCTTTCTGTTAAGGAGAAAAAATATTTAGGAAAATATTCGGGCTACCAGAGGAACAAGACAGTTGGTGAACTAAACATCTTAAGAATTTTGAGCTGTTTACGTTAATAAAGAAGAATATAGTGAAGGTTATTAAGTCGTATAGAATTAAGTAGCTGGAACCTGTTTATAGAATGGATGGGAACAGGAACGCGAGAACTATCACAGATTGAAACCTGTAGAGTCTAGGCCCAGAAGAAGACCTCAAGTCTGTGACAACAGCAAATGGAGAAGTCTTGCTGAAGAGAGAAGGGAATAGTTTTAGGATCGTTGAGGAGGCCAATCCACAGAGGAATGCAGAAGCAGAGGAAGAAGAAGAAGAAGAAGAACCTGAAGCATTATAATTGTACAGGGAATGGGAATAACTTTAAATGGCTACGTCAGACAGTTTCTCTGCACATCTATAATAATCTGAATTTTTCCGAATGTGCCAAGACAGCGTAAAACGTGAATTTTTTCGTTCAGTGGCCAGAGACAAATGCATATACAGCCTGCAAAATATCGTACACTGCTTTAAATGACAACTTCATCAAAATACCTGAAGATATTTCCTGAACGTCGACGTGTTATTTGGGGGAGTGGGCATATGAAGCAATTTCTTGCACAAAGGCATTATAGAGACGATCCTCACTTATATGGGTAGTAGGCCTACTTATTTCAAGCAAACTCTGTTTAGTATCCAAAGGGAACTTTCACTGTCAGTCTCAAAAACAAATGAAACAGATCTCCGCCTGCTTTAGGCTACTATCCATCCGATGAACGTCTCTCATCTCCCCCCCCCTCGAACGGAAAGAGTATGAAAGGTGGAACAACAGTTAATTGCAGAAACGTCAGTGAGTGTGTACAAAAGACACTTCAAAAAAGGCCCAAAGCAGCAGTTCCGTTCTCAGTTTGGTAAGGTGGATCCAAATCTGGATCGTGTTGGAACTTAATGAAAGACTGCTTTTATCAGAACAACGAGAGACACAGCGATCGGACTCTCAAAGAGAATCTACACTGCAGCCATTGTAACGGACAAAATACGTTCTGTTTTAAATGGCGAGAAGTGAACCATTTTTCATTGAATAGAATTAAAAGTAGATTGTTCGCTGGGAACCTAAGATTATCCAGTGCCGCCATCACAGAATTTGAAAACGTAATCGTAGACGGGAAGATACAAATAATGTGACGTCATTGATGACGGTAGACAAAAATGAATGCAGGTTGACAACGAATTCACATTTATTATGTCAGCTGTTCGTTTCTTTTTTTACTGTAACTTGGTTTATGTTCAGAGCCGTCTCTAGCTTATCTGGCGCCGGGGTGCGAACCCAGCTCAGGCGCCCCCTAACCATTTCAGCACCCCCCCCCATCAGTGGTGTAGGTTTGGTAATGGCTGCTACACACAGCGCCCGGCGGCTTGCAGGCGGTTATCAAAGCGCTGCTGACTGCCGGCGGCTGTGCAGCCGGGCAGTGTGTAGCAGTTATAAGGAGGACAGCAGAAGGAGGAAGGGAGGGTTGTTACACAGTAAAAATGTGCAATTTTAATGCTATTATTACCATTTATTTATTATAAAATATTCACTTCTTACTATTTTGCTAACTTACACAACAATCAACAACAAAGTAACAGGATATAACTATGATAAAGAATTTTAAGTAACAAATTAAGAAAGTTTATTTACAGACATTTTCTGATCCTCAAAAGGTACCTAACCTTATTATTAAATTACTATACTAGATTAATTTTTCTTGCTTTACGAGCAGCAAAATCATTCACTATCTCCCGGGTTTCAATCTTGATGGCATGTTCAATACTTATTATGGCTAAATTTGTTAAATTATTTTGCGATAGCGTTGACCTCAAATAATTTTTGATTAATTTTAGCTTGGAAAAAGATCTTTCACCTTGTGCTACTGTCACTGGTAATGTTAAGTAAATTCTTATTGCAGTGCTTAAATTCGGAAAGAGGGAAATCAGATTATTTGCTAATAAATAATCCAATATAACTAGTGGGGTTGTGCAATCGCTGACGAAAAGTGGTAAAATATTGATTTCGTCGAAGAGATCGTCTTGATTGATATCGGAATTTAAACCATTGCTCAATTTATTTTGTAAATTGTTACAGAGCGTCTTTTTTTGTTGAGCATCAAAATCACTCCAATTCTGTAAATTTTGCAGAAAAGAAAAATCTGTATTACTATCGTTTAAAAACTTGAAGCGTTCGCTAAATTGATTAATTGCTGTGTCTAATAGGTAATAATAAAAATGTACTTTAAAATGAGTTTCTGGGTCAGTTATTGGTTCATCTACAGCCTCGCAGTCAAACATTCTTCTCCTAGCACGGGGACGGGTCGTTTCGGGAAATACTGTAGCAGCATTGACCTCTTTGGCCACCGTTTTGGCGGTAGTGACCATTTCTCTAAACGCGGACTCTGATCGTATTTCTGTCAGTTCATCTTTCACTTTATTAAGCATTGTTGCTGCAACTGAGAGAATAACGTCTGATTTCTGCAACGCTTTGCTAACAATATTTATTTTACTGAGAATGTCGTACCAAATTACTATTGAGCATATAAATTTGAAAGACATTAATTTTGATATTAAGGAATTTGCTGTGTTTCTTGTATCGGAATCTCTGGTGTTATCACAGTAAATTTTGTATAACGCGTCATATACTTTTCCTAAATTAAATCGAAGGGCTCTTAGCGCATCAACTCTGCTCTCCATCGGGTAGTGGATAAGGGCTTTAAAGTTAAAGAAGGCATTTCGTTTATGAGTAATTGCCAACATGCGGTTGATGCAGCAAAAAATACATATATATCTTGAACAATGGAGAAAAAATTCGATATTTCAAGAGAACATTTAGCGGCATCGTTTACAACTAAATTCAGACTATGTGCCGCACAAGGGATAAAGAATGCGCGTGGGTTTATATTCAGTATTCTTTTCTGGAGCCCTATGTTTTTCCCTCTCATATTGGCACCATTATCATAGCCTTGACCGCGCATATCCTGTAAATCGATATCACACGATGACAAATATTCTAATAGAAATGTCATTAACTGCTCACCAGTAGTATATGTTATAGGAACAAAACCCAGAAAATGTTCTCTAACTTCAACCTTCCTTGTAGAGGCATTAAGAAAAACAAATCTAACAACGATTGTGATCTGTTCTACATGACCCACATCTGTAGTGCAATCCAAAATGATAGAATAGTATTTTGATTGCTTTAGGTCTAAAATTATTGTCTTTTTTTATTTTTTCTCCCACTAAAGTTACAATTTCGTTTTGAATGTTATGACCTAAATAATGAGTCATGCGATTCTGAGATTTTTGGATCCGAGAAATATGTTCATTTAAGATATCATCAAAATTAGAAACAGATTCGATTAGTTTCAAGAAATTGCCATTATTAGGATCAAAAAGTTTTGCCGATGTACCTCTTAGTGCTATACATTGCCTTGCTAGGAAATAAATAAGATGAATTAATCTTTCAGTTACAGCTACCCATCTCTTTTTTTCGCGTTCAATTATCATTTGGTTTTCAGAGTCTATAGTCTTTCCTTTTGATATGTCAGTTCTTAAGTTTAAACAATTTTTAACGCTCATTAAATGCCCGCCACTTTTTTATGCCGTTCTATGTTTCTAGTCAAGTGCTGCCAATCTTTGTAACCGATTTTATCATTAAAAGCATTGACATCCGTATTAAAAAGTTTGCAGTAGAAACAATAAGCAGAATCAGTTGATTTTAAATAAACTAACCAGTCTCTTTTGACGATTTCATTATTAGGTAACTTTTTTTTTTATAATATATATCTGAAATGATCTATTGTTACTATTTGTTGGATACACAAAATTAACTATCTGTACTGGTCCATGATCTAGTAAAATTATTCTATGATTATCTCTTATTACTTGAGGCCATAAAGCAACGTCATTGATCGCATCTTTGGAAATAATCTCTTCCGAGGATACTACGTCGTCCGCGTCGTCGACACGTTCTGCGGAGTTAGTTATCGGCGACGGCGCAGAAGGCTCTGCGGAAACCGTTTCATCGACACGTTCTGCGGGGCTAGTTATCGGCGACAGCGAAGAAGGCTCTGCGGAATCGGTCTCATTTTGATTTTCTTCTAATACCACCAGATTTTCGGAAGCCGAAGATGAGCCTGTTAAACAAAAATAAGGAATAAATTATAGAAATGGTTAATTTTTTTAAATTGATACGTGCTAAGTATCTAGCCGGGCGCTGTGCGCCTGTGCGTAGCAGCCATTATAGTTTTCGATAAACGAGTGCAAAACCACTTACCGGGTTGAAGAAATCTTTCTATGGAACTAGTAACCTTCTTAACATTTTCTTCTTTCTCCTGTTTTTTTCTTCGGTTCGCGCGGAGTTTACATTTAATTTGGCTCGCATAGAGTAAGACTGACTGCCTACGTACTGTCCACTGTCGGTGCCGGCCGGCCGTTGCGGCGCGGCGGTTTGTTTTGGAAAGTAAATTGATCGTTAAAGCACTCACTTTAGATTCAGTATCGCTTGCATGCGGTTCGTTTAATGTTCGAAAATTACCGTTTGTTAGATTTAAAATAATTATAATTATAGGTACTGTATATAGGTAGGTACAATGATGAATGTAGGTAAATTTGAGCTGAGTAAAATAATTTCTCGGCACCTCCGGCGCCGAGGCGCCCCTGATGTCTCGGCGCCCGGGTGCGCTGCACCCCTTGCACCCCCGGGTAGAGACGGCCCTGTTTATGTTTATGAGACGTCGTGTAGAATTTTGAAATTTAATGTGGGAATACGCACGTGTAGACTGAGACGCTTCAGTATGTGAAGTACATTAACGTTCAAATATATACAAGTGTAAACTGGTTACAAATGTACTGAACATTACAATCAGGATAAAACACGGTGGGGGCCAATAACGATTGTTGTAATTCTAAGCAAAGTTTCAGCTATGTATAAACTGCTATCACGTTTGGTAATTGGAGGGTCAAACTGACAGCACAAATCAAGAATTATTAAAATAAGATAAAAACATAATTAAATTAAAATATTCATCTTCGGTCATTCCAGGCTTAGGCTTACCATCTCGTCCTTGGTATACCTACACTTCATTTCATTTCTGGGCGATAGTTCATAGTCAGCTTCCGAATAGGCCTACTTCTTGAATACACTCTTTAACACGCTTTCTGTTTTCCATGTATTTCATTGAAATTTTGACATTTAAATTAAACTAATATATTAAATTAACATATGATTGGAAAAGTACATTTTTTGTACACCTTCAGTCAGGTCGGAAAATCGTGACCTTTATAAAAATTGAGAATAATTTCAGAATCCAGAAGTGATGTTATTATTATTCTTATATTTGATGTATAATATAATGACGCTTTGAATGGGATCGGTTTACTCAGTGTTCGTCAGAACGACGCTTTCGCGAATTCGAGAGTGTCACTGATTTTTGGTTCAAAATTTTTGTGTCTTCATAAAGACACACACATATAGCATATAGGCCCAGGCTACATTCTTTGTTACGTACGATAGACAGTGCAATTTTATTATTTCTGCTTTTATAAAATTGGAAAAAAAAATCATTGGCGGTTTTCAGTTATAAGAAAATATACCTCATATGTACAAAATGAAACAAACTAGTTGTATATTTTTAATTTGTAGGCTATATAAAAATAGTCGTTAATTTTAAAGTACACATTCGGAGACGAACGTTTAAAAGGTTTTTGAAAAATGTACCTAAAGTCAATAGATTTAACAACGGGAAAATAGGCAGTGTAAATAACAAATATACATCTAAATAATGAAACTGAGTGACGCATGGCCGTGTATTAAGTCTGCAGCGGAGCTGAATAATCTTACGTTAGTTTCTATGAGATGTTTTATTATCTACAGGTCAAACAGAATGTGTGTACAGAAAACGCAAAAACTTAGCAAACTAAGGAATTCAGCAACGTGCAAGCTTAACGAGGTGAAGTGCTGAATATATATTTTGTTTTCTGTGTCTGCTTTTCGCGTCGTCCGAACGCCGTTTTATATAAACATCTCATTCTGTGTCATTTTGACGCGTAAGATGTTCGTCAGTGTAATTAGCAGTTTGTATGCGTGTGTAGCAGCCAAAAACGTTAACGATTACGGACCAAAGTTCGCCGGTATGACCGCATTGTTTGTTACTGATTAGTGTTGGGTGTTGCGTCCTCATTCCGAGTTATGTTGACGGTGATTCCGGTTTTAAAGCGGGACAGTGCGTTATCCATGACTGTAGTTGGGCTGAAGAAAGTAACGCGCCTCGCCGCACTGATTAGGAATGCAGACGGCGCTGATAGCTTAGCCTCATTTAACCGATCCGTTATCTACAATTAACGCATTTCTCAGCAGGAAGAAAATTCAGCCAACTATAAATCGTTTTGCTCACCGCGAGCTCGGATTTCGCAATAAAGTCTCGTTCCGCGTCTTCGCGAAAGATAAACTGACAAGTTGTCGCAGAACAATTGATTATAGAGGAAAAACGTTACGTTCATTGAGCCATTGGTTAGGTTCGTAGATGTGTTTCAGTGATTCTGTGCACTATCATGAGTATAATTTGTATTTATGCTGTTACTTAAAGTAATGTTATGTCGACAAAATGAAATGTAGTTACTGCGCACGTGCGATTATACTGCGCACGTGCGAGATTGAAAAATATGAGAGAAGAGATGCCTTTCCCTGTGGGAACCCAACACTGACTGAAGATTTGGCAAGTTTATTTTAGGAAAAGGTATAATGTACTCAACATTATTATTAATATTTTCTTTCACACACTAACGAGGAACAATTAAAATATCTCTCATTCAAGCGAACCACGAGTATACAAAGCTTTTGCGCGCATGCGCACGTGTAATCAAATCGTGTACCAGTTTTTGTGGGAAAGCACATTCTCCCTCACTTACTCTCGCTTCTGCTCCGTCAGGAATATGAACTGAATGCTTTTGTTCCTCGTATACGATATCGAATCGAATAATATGATTGGACGTACAAGGACGTGGCTCTCAGTCCAGATAAATGCCTGCCGTTTATCGGGTCATCTATATAATTGCCAAACTTAAGGAAATTTAATTCTTTTATGCTTTATCACACACACTCATACACAGCGTTGCAAAGAAAATTTTGTGCCCGGGGTTATTTGCTCCTTCGGAAGACGAAATAGACTATAACGTTTTGTATGTACGATAATTTCTGTAAATACTACTGTGTACTTTCAGTGAGTGTAGGCCTATACAGAATATACGGAATTTATTCGAAAATAAGATCTGCTTCTTTGCTAGAAGTTTGCTCTAAAATTTGGGTCTGTCTTATATGGAGTCAGGTCTGACAATCAAACGTGTACAATACAACAGGGTATATATTCAATTGTAACAGCTGTTTAACTCTTCAGATCCACTTTTTTGCGACGAATGACCGATGCGCTATAAATCGGTATGTGCTTTTGCGCTGTGTGCAATATCTTACCATTTTATCACGTACGGCTTGACATTTTCTTCTCCATTCTTCCATTCCCAACTTCTTTATGTCTTCCGTTACTTAGAAGACTTAGGGTGCCCTCTACCTTACCCTCGGTCTAACTCTTCTCCGCGAGAATCGAATTTATTGCAATATCAAGTAAACAATTGAACAAGGGACTGTCACTGAGTAACTATATCGGCATTTATTAAAACAATTTTTATTACAGCACAAATGTAATAGCATATTGGTGTTCATAACGGAATCAGGACAAACTTATTAAAGAATTAATTCCAAAATATAAGGGTCTTATTATCGAGGGGGTCATATTTTCGAGTACAGACTGTATGTGCGTTGTCATGCATAGTGTTTCGTATTGAATTATTTTAGAGCAACGTTTTTGATAAAACCGAGTGTTTTGTTTCTGATACCGGTGCCCCCGTTTCGCACGACCCCTGCATACGTACGCACACACATTTGTGCACACAAAATTAAATTACAGCAAAAGTATTGACAGTAAGCCTATCGTGTTAAAACCCCCTGAGACCGAGGTATCATCTTCTTTGTAGACCTCGCTGGTCCAAAAGTCTAGTTTTTACTACGTTTTCTTGTTCTCGGTGGGTAAAGTTCTTCTTTGGTTACAACACTTTCGGCACCGCAATATGTCTCTGTGTTCTATACATCGCTGTTTTTCCTGCGCGCAAACTATTATTTCCACTTTGGTATTCTCCACTGATCTTCCAGCTGTTGCGCTCGTACAACAACATTTCTACAACTTGTCATTTTTTATTACCAATATGATGCAGTCTTTTGTTATTCTCAACCGTAATTCCTTCCTTCTAACTAATTGTTATTTGTACAAGTAATTTTCCAGAGAATAATCTGGAAGTTGCAGGTTCAGTTCCATAAAATCAACTTGCGGTTGGTAATACAGTACCTGTGTTAATAACAGCCGGCTGAAGCAAAACGCTGGCCACCGTTAGATTCGAGTTAAGCATTTTACCCTACCTCTCCCTATTATATCATTATTTTGATAATAATAAAAACTACACGAAACAAGAAGACTGATTAGCACTCTGTTCACTAAGTGCGGAAAGTAGAATAAATTCCTAGGTTACTGTAGTGCGAGTTGGAGGAAAGCAACCGACAGTGCGCGGGATTCGGCAAGCTCCACTTGTAAACAAGTTTCTGTTGTGGCCCATGATCGTCTTAAGCGGGGCTGTAACGGGTACATCTATTGTTTGGTTAGCTTATTTGTTTTTTCTTAACTTCGAAATTTGAAAATTTAGGCCCCAAAACAACAGGATTATTTGTTTAAAATTTAAACAAATAAATATAATATATATTTATAAACATATATTTAACATATAATATAACTTAATCCAAAGTTGATTTACGCATTTACTTAACATTATCTTTCACTGTTTGCGAGAGTGAAGGGTGGTTTTTGGAGTTAAAATTATAAAGCTTGTTCTAGATCAAGTATGACACCAGAAAGGTAGTCAAATCTAATGAATACTGGGAACGACATTGAGATAGGTATAGTTGATACTGTAAATGAATTTGCGATAGGAAAATCGGAAACAGTTGATTTTGGTTGTTGGAACTTAACAAAATTATTACTTTCAGTATTGTAATTTATGTGATGTAATCGTTTTGAGAGGTTAATAACAGGCATAACTAAAAGCGTTTGGGTCTCTCGAGCTTCACTCACTTCCCCTAACCACCAGTCTTACAGGTAACAAGGCAGGCACACAAGTCTCTCCGTATCGACATCAATGGTTGCATCATGGTTTAAGTTTATGGATACTTTTGAAAACGACACAGGCATTCTTGAACGTGGAACCAAAACAACCATGTTGTCATACTCATCTTTATAAGTGACGTCATCGGATATAAATATTGTTTTAGTCAGTCACCTTGGAGGAAATAAATAATCTACTAATGAAAATCCCCCTCCCGCTCTTCATTCCCGCGAGCGTGCTGACTGTAAGAAATGCTTCTGCGAGGAACCAGCCTACTTTGTATTTTAAACATATCACGTTAAACCATAATAACACTCCGTTACCTATAGCAGACTCATGTTACCCGGTGTCAGAATAGAATCCATAGTCGTCATAAGACAATTTATTGAACAACTCAGATACTAGAAAGCTGATGGTTTAAAAAAAATGTATAAGATAGTGAGTGGTCCACTAAACTTACGATCGGTTCTTAATTTTTTCTGAATAATTTTGGTTCTTTCAGTTCGTTCCACCGTAAAAGACTATAAAAATCCATCCCTTGTATCAGACTAAAAGGTATTCGAACTCATATCCATAGAAAATAAACCTCGAAACCGTCGCATAAAAACCTGCATTCTTATTGGACCGAAACTCGATATCAACTTGAAACCATAATTAACACGGTCGATAAATAATATTCTTATATATAAACATACATACAAAGGCCTCGAGTCACAAAAATTAAACTTTGGTAATTTGATTTTATCTAATAACAAATGCGTTTCGTTCAAAACAGCGAGTGAATTATGCACCCCGAGGAGTTCACTAGTTATTATTATTATTATTATTATTAACACGAAACGTTTCACCTATTCCGTGGTCTGGCATCTTCAATGGTAAATTTTTAACGCTGTCAGTGATTCACGATTTACCGCTCAGAATATCATACCATATAGTAGACGAAACATTTAATATTAATGATAATATCAATAAATCGTTATTGTCAACCGTGAAACCGTTGTTATTAGGGAACAAAGTCGTTTTCGAGTAAAGGAAAGCGACTCCGGACCGCTGACGGAGCTTCAACTCGAGCGTGCGAGATATCTGTAAATCACGGGGGCTTGCGATCACAAACAGACGGGACACCACTTGATGTCCGGTATCTACACGCACTTTAATTTCCTTTAATAATGGTTTAACGAATTTAGCGATACGCTGTCGATCGTTTGTGATAACACACGTCGTCTAGTCTATAAGAGGTACTTTGGCACGTCCAGAATGGCGGAACATAAATAAATACACCGTTATGAGATTACTGTAACTGGGTGAAATACCGAACACATAACGATATTAACTAGGCACGGATATTCGTTCGTTGAACTAATAACGATATATTTGGTTCGAGTATTCGTTAGTAATAATAATAATAATAATAGTAGTAGTAGTAGTAGTAGTAGTAGTAATTTTTCTCTGGTGACCTTGGTAATACACACTTTTACAATGAAATAAATTTCTATTTAAAAAGTTCTTTTTGTCTTATCTAAACTAAGCCCCATCTCAAAATATCCCATATTTCTATAGTTATTCAAATTAAGGTGTTTTTTAAGAATAACCCGTAAAATAATTACGTACCCACGCACACGCGCACTATACACGCGGCTAAGTATAATTAATTACGCACCATTTCACTGCACTTAAAGTTGGTTTAAAAGTCCAAAAATACTTAAAACTAACGTTTTTCACAGCGTTCCTTATCAACTACTTTACAATGTTCAAAACTGCAACTTCTACTTATTCATATATACCTATTCATGTATGCTATCATATGGCAATATCGTTTGCTACATTTCGTATGCAGTTGTAATGTCCATTGCAATAGGCCTATATATATAAAGACTGGTTTTACTTTTTTCGTAATGTAATATATTAACATTATTTTTTCACATCTTTAAGTGAAAGGAGTTAAAAATTGTCTTGTATAATGGCAAGTAAATGATTTCCTTTTTTTTTTAATTTGTTTATTTGATATTCCCAATCTGCTATCAAGCAGCAATAAATAAATCTGTTGAAAGTAAACTATATATAAAGAGAGGGGTGGGCTGACCTACAAGTGATGGAAGGGCTGACCAAATCGTCTACACCAAAATCCGGGACATTTTCAGAGAATGGAATTCTTCCAGACAAATTTGTATTGCGGCTATTTATACAGAGAGGGCCACAAGTCGTTTGATACGAAACAAACAAATCCATTCTTATCAAGTAATTTACTGTTCACTCTTATTACACGTATGATTTTATTAGAAATATTATTAATAATAAGCACATTTATTATTACATTATTCCGTTGCTGATATTACTTTACTGTTATTAAATTTATTATCTAGACCCTCACCCTCACCAACATTAATTAAATTTTGACGCTTCAGATGTGGAAAGGTTGCTTTTCAACTGTATCAGTTTCAGCCGTAGATTTTGCTTTTTTCATACACATAGTTATAAGATTCTAAGCAGTCCATTTTAAGGTTGTGAATTCAAATTGTAAAGAAGTAGTGGATTCCCATCCGCACTGCTTCTGTCATCACACCATTTAATTTTCATATGTGAGAATATTCTTTGTATGTCGGCGTTCTGAGACGGTATCATGCAAAAATAGCTACACAGTCTTAAAAGTTCAGAGGACACTGTAATTTACCCTTCAACTGAAAAATAAATCTTCCCAATTTTAGTGACTAGTTTTATCTTTGTCTTCTTCCTTATCGGGAACCCAGGATAAATCAGACAAATACTTAATGAATCCCGGATTTCTGGAATGTTTAGATTGCTGACTGTCATGGTGTTAAGGAAGTCTATCGAAGTAGTTGCATGCTAGCCTTTTGATTTGACTGTCAATAGTCGGAATTCGCGTGCCTTCGTTTGTTTGAACGTAAACATAATTGTTACCGCTTCTGCTGCTGTTAGATATAAAAAAAATTTGAAATATTAAAATTTACTGTTTATCTTCGTTTACCTCATAAAAAACCAGTATTACGCGGTCAAAAATGTTCCCGATGTATGCGAGTCCGCCAAACGTTGCCGTTCCAGAGAATGCGTCTACGCTTATATAGGTAGTTGTCTGTAGAACAACTTTTTCCTGCAACTTCGTCTGACATCTGTGCAGACGGGAAGGGGGTCAAGTTGACTACAAGAGAATCTGATCACGTTGACTTGGCTGCACTTCGGTCCGTTTCCAAAATCAGGTCGGGAACTATCCAAATTAATTCATCTGTTAGTAAAAATAACAACAATAACGTTATTCCGCAACTTAGGTTTTAGGGTGTTTGAGGCGTCGACGGCGTTGTTATTTTTAGACGAAATTTAAAATAAATAAATCATTAAACACTCGTCAAAATTAATATGAATTTCTAAATGTGTCTGTTGATTTAAGTGTGTAAGAATATATGTATAGTAAACTGATATTTGAATGTTTAATTCTTTGGTTTTACTGTAGGCTATAGGCCTACATAGTTTTCAGCTTATTTAGGATCAAAGAAATATTGGGACTCGTCAAATAATTACTTTAGTAGGCCTTCTAGCACTCTAAAACTGCGGATTTTAAATTCGGTTGGTCTTCTTTGTAAGAATTTGATGTTTTACTTTTCAAGGGACGTGTAGGCTACATGTTTCAACAGACTTGTCGGCCTATACGTTTGCCGCCACTATGAGACTCTTGAACTTCTATTTTATATTTTTGCCGTCATCAGATTAGTTCATAGAACTATTATGTGCATTCGCGTTAGTCCTGAATGATATAATATATATATATTTTTTTTAAATCGAACTGGCATAAAAGCTATAGTCTCGGCAGCCCCAGTTTTTCTTCATGTAACAATCCAATTGTAGTAATGTTCGAGTTTGTGTATTTTGTTTTAAAACTTCCTACCAATATACTTCATGTTTAAAATATATTTTTATATGGAGAGAAATAAAGAGTATTATTATTGTTACTGTATTGTTAATTTACACATGGTCTGGAAGGGCTCTATAAAGTACGATACACTGTAGACTCCTTCGACCCCATACTATACAAAATCGACGACAGTACACGCTTGTCGACAGAAATATTTAAGTAATAGTTGGGAGCTGTGGCCGGATTGTTTACTGCAGCGAAGACGAGCCCGCCGTAAACAGAATTCTGACTACCTTTGTACATATACCGTTAAAAAACTGGTCTTTGAAGGTCGCAGACAACGCGCGGAGACCAGGTCGAATTCTACACCACAGGTGCACGGATTTCAATAATCATTATGTTTCTCTCGATCCGTTTATTAATAAACAAATATTTTTTATTAAAATATACCACTTGTATGCTCACACTATATTTATATAAATACGTACTATGTTTGCGTACGTCACTAGATGAGATGACATTTAATTGAAGCATAACTTGTTTCATAAGCCGTAGAAGCTTACACCGTCTGAAGCATTTAACTGGGCCGACCAAATTATCCGAGCGAAAATCCAACGACACTTTTATAGAATGGATTTTTTCAAAAGTAATATTGTTTATTTGATCTATTACTTTCAAGCACTTATTTTATTAGAATTATTACTGTAATATCAAAGACATTAGTATTAGTCCGTTCTTATTGTTATTAATTTTATTTTCACACACACACAAAATATTAATCAAATTTATGTGCTTCTGGTGTTGGAGACTTCGACTATGAGTAGGCCTATCATACTATATTGTACTATATTTTATAGTACAATCGATTTTTAGGATTTGCTGTTTTTCAGTAACACATTTACAAAATTGAACGCGGTATACTTGGGAATTGTAGACAGCTTGAAGAATCCCAGGTAATGTGTTAATGTCCCTGCTTTTGGCGTCAGATCTTATGCGAGTATATTCTTCATACGAGAATAATAATAATAATAATAATGCCTAGTATAATAACGTCTTGTTGGCAAGACGTTAAGGCGAATAAACATTACACAAGTTCAGAAGTTCAGAGTACATTGGTTTTTAACCTCGAAGTTGAAAAAGAAATCAATCCCCTTTTCGTGACTAAGTTTTTCTTTCCATTCTTCCTTATTTTCTTCCTCACCATGAAAACAATAACTCGTACTTTATAGAATTTAAATCCGAGACCAATCACCGTCCCGATAGTCCATTACCGGGACTCTGGGGCAAGCGCTTACAATCCGGGACGATTGGTCGTCCTAATTTAACCGATTTGATTTGGTAGTTTTCTTGGTTTTTTTTTTACTCGTAGACTGCGTGGCCGAAATTTTTGATAGCGACATCTTTACCGCTTGACACATTATTATCATCTCAGAAAGGTTCGTCCGTTATATGACGTGTCATTCTCAATGGTGAAGGTTAGTGTGGCATCCTGAAAATCTCAGATTTGCCACAAAACGCGACGTCACAGGATAGACGAAATGTTTGGTGTGAATAATTAAAATGTCAAAAAACGTGGTTGTCAGTTGAAAAAGTATTACTGTTAAGGTTGTGTTGGCCGTTTGATTTTGTATGGACTGTGGTGAATGGCGAGAGTTGATATTATTTAAATGTGAGTTCTTTAGCAAGTTAATTGGTTTAAATAAATTATATATATAGTTTTATTTTCTGGAGTTTGTTCGTTAATCAGTTTGTTGTTGAGGTGTTGCAAACCCGACTAAATAAAAACAAAACGATAATTTACAATCGCAATAGTTTACGTTTATCACGATAAGTAATTTAAAATGCCAAACTCGATAAGTCTGCACGTACACGCAGATTAAATACTGCTGACTCAAGTCGTTCGCAACAATCGGTAAAATATTAACCAGTCAGGTTCAAAATTTACAGCCTTCCCCACTGTATGGTATTTCGAGGTTTAATGAGTGTAAATCCACGGTTTTCAGGCATGGCCGCCCTGCTCGCGCGGGAGCAATTTTGATTTATAACGGCAACAGGCTTTTATAATCGATGTCTTATAAACTTCCCTTCTAGGTATTAAGTCCTCCGTTTTTCTTTGGACTTGCTTCGCTAATACCGTCTTTGTTCGGCTTCGTAGTTTAATGTTCCAAACACCTAATCTTTCTTCGATAAATACTCTGTAAAATCGTGAAAACCGCGTCAAAATCCATCCACTGGGTCTAAGGATTAGCCCAAACAGACAGCCGCCTACCGGGATCTTTAAAGAGATTAATGTTAAACAAAGATTTTTATTGGACGAATGCGCTTAACGCACCGGTCTGTTCTGTCGATTCGTAGTCAGTCTACACCCAACACTGTAAACTGAAACGCCCCTCTAACGTGTTTGTGTGTATTACTGTGCTACAGCTACCGTGAGAAGGATACAAAGTTTACAGAACCTTTTGTTAATAGTACCGTACGTTTCACCAGCTGTACGACGAGGCATCCTCAGTGACTCGATTAAGACGAGAAACATTTCAGGACGACAGAAACATTTGGTACCAAGATATCATCGTCGTCGTCATCATCATCAGTTCAGAGTCTTGGCCTTCATCAACGGTTCCTCTCCACCTCAGCCCTCAGCCAATACAGTCTGGCATCTTTATTTATGTCACTACAGCCATTTTCTTCTTGTTCCATCAAGTTACAGTGTTAAAACTTTCTTTGATATTACGTCCTATCCCATCCCCATCAGGTGTCTTGTCCACCTTAATCGTGACTCTTTATGATATTTTATATTGCCTGCATCCTTTAGGATTGAGAATAATTCCAGTTGTAACGTGTACCCCATATACCGCTTTCGCATATTAGACCATACATTTTTCTTAATATTTTCTTCTATTCAAAAGTTAGAAGATATTCACTTCAGTGACGGTCCATGTTTCTGCTCCATGGGGGCAGATGATACGTTCAGGTTGATCTTGATATTTATTCACGACTGATAAGAACAGGCCCTCCAACGTCAACCAGATCACTTGAACTCCACCACGCAGCTTCCTACCACCCCTTTGCTGCTGGAATTCATGGCTGTTTCAATTTGTTCATTTATTTTTCTAGTTTGTAATACCTTGACTCATAACCGTAATACCCGATGATTGTAGAAATAAAGCATACATAATTGTAGAACGCAAATTCTTCATTTGACACCATAAATACGTTTAAAATTAAAAGCAGTAACGTTGTAGATAACAATGTAGAAATTTTTACTGAAAGTCGACTCAAACAATGTGGCTTAAGGTTGGTTATTGTTTTATATAAACACGTAGGTCTAATTTGTGTGTTATCAGATTACTTGGAATATAAGTGCTTTCCATGTAACACTGACGACAATTGTTTGCTAACAAACCGAGCTGCGTTTGAGCAGGCAGTAATAACGCAATTTACTTATTGTACGTCTATCCATTCAGCTGGGCAGTAACTTTGTCTTATACTCCATTATTTGTTTTGTTTTAAATACTCCTTTGATTACACTCCCTTGTTATTCTATTGCGTATATGACCGGCTGTATTCGCACTTTTTGTAAGACGTTAGTTCTTTTGATTTGTAATACCACTCATCAATTTACAGCAAATCTGCACCTGATAAATCATAGGATTGAATCCTCTTCATTGAACTAACTTCATCTTGTGTGTCCATAGCCTTGTCTGGGTGTACTGCAATTCGTTCGCTATAACTGGCACTTGTTTGTCACTTTTTATCACTTGTTTGATGGTGGGTATATTTATATCGGTTTGTATTTACTCAATCTGTGGGCTGTGGGTGTATCACGGCGCATCCACAGCGGTTTTGCTTTGAACCTTTAAATCTTGTCTACATCGCTGTTACTGGCGATCCCCAAAGATTCGTTTCGTTCGTCCGTATGGATTTTACAGTTGTTTTATATAACGATAGACAATTTTCCATTGTTAACTGTGACAGCCGGGCAGTATGACTGCCTCAGACTTAACTCCAATGTCAGTTTATCGTATATTGATAACGCGATAGTATATTCAATATCACACAATGGCCGCGTAACTTATAATTAATCAGAAGCAGTGTACGAATCACCGGGGGAAGGGTGGGGAAATCCTCAGTTCGTATAATTGTTTTCCTCGCTGATGATATCAACATTCTGTCTTGCCAGGGAAATTTATAATAATGTGTAAGTGCACGAAGTATGGTGGTTAATATTCCCCTCTCAACATGAAACTTGTTTCGTACTCTGGTCAGAAGAATAACCCAGTCTTTTACATCACGATTACGTGTTGTATCGTGACCTGCAAATTAATGGTGTGAATAGGTACTTATTACAATGTATATGTAAGTCTTTCCTACCCGACCCAGGCAACATTTTGTTATAGAAGAAGACTATAGAATCAGCCAGAGTTTTCACATACCTAGCAGTGACGATATCTGAAGATGGGAATGAAGAGGTAGAAATAAGGAGAAGAATAACTCTAGCCAACAAGGCCTACTTCGCGCTTATCACCACTTTTAAATCAAGAGTTATTCACAGGTAGACAAAAACGCGCATATGCAAAACTATCATACGGACACATCCTGTGATATGGCAGTGAAACCTGGATATTAGCATAAAGAACAATTGAACGCCTGAAGATATTTGAAAGGAAGCTCCTGAGACGGATCCTGGGCCCCATATATAGAAATGGGGAATGTAGGATACTGCATAGTGATGGGATACGCCTATATTTTCACTTCAACGAACCAACAGTAGAAGTGTACGTAAAACTGAGGATGCTCCAATGGGCTGGCCATGTCGTAAGAATGGACGACAAACGAACACCAAAAAGAGTCCTTATGGAGAGTATGGATGGAAATAGACCAAAAGGCCGTCCAAGAAAAGATGGGAAGATGCTGTCGCTGTGGATGCAAGAGATGTTGGGAATGCGAGGATGGAAGTCCTCTACTACTAATAGAGGGAGGTGAAGGGTCAGGATAGGCTCAGGAGGCCAAGGCTCGACTTCGGGCTGAAGGGCGTAGGAGGAGGAGGAATAAACTTTTCTAAAGTTTAATTTTTAAGTTTTGTTTCTAGTCTTCCCTTGTAGTGATTACAAAGCAATCCACAATAACACTGACGGTCATTGGGTCAAAATATAAATATGCCTGTCGGCAGAGATTCAACGCGAGTCAACTGACTGTTGGGTCATATGCATCTTCCGTCGTTTAACACAGCCGTGGAACACGTTTCTCTGTGTTTCAAGTAACAGAGAGGTATAAACGCGTAATCCGAAAAAGAAGAAAGAAAGGGTGGCAAAAAACGAATCGACGAAAGATGATGATGAAAACCGCAACGGTAAGGAAATAAAATATAGGGGAAAGAAGAACAGGGAGGAAGTAACGGAAGATGGAAATAGATAGGAATAAGAAGAGAAGAAAATTAAGAAAAAGCATAATGGAGAAGAAAGTAGTGTTGAAGAAAATTCTAAAAGAGGACGAGTTTGTGAATGGAAAAGTACACGCTTACGGTTTAACGGGCCGCGTGTCACGGTGTACGTTTAGCTCCGACAAAATTCTACTGTAGGCTGTTTCATTCCTCGACAAATCGATACTTACTCTATGACGTTTGATGACATCCTTCTCTTTGCGTCAACTTAAATTTCTGGTTCACTGCAATGCGTGTGCGTGTGTTAATTGCACGGACTTTCTTTTGCAAATGTCAGTTCGCTAAATAAAAAATTTCTCTGTAAATTTTAAAAGTCACTGCGTGTAATGGCCGCGCATTCGCTTTAGGACGTGCCGATTCTGTCGAGCTTTTTCTGAAAACTGTTCTCTCTTTTCTGTTCTCGTGTAATATTTCACTCATTCGTTTATTACCTATATTATAAACATTCTCTCCATGCTTCGGATATGTGTCCATCTGTCTCTCCATCTCTCCCTCCCCCTCTCTCTCTGTGCGACACCAGACAGATGGTCGTGGGTGGCATGATACCATCAAAGTCAGTAAACGCAGTTTCTTACATAATTGCGAAAAGCTACAACTGTTTCATTGATTGATCCTTAATTGTAATCAGTTTCTCTTTACTATTTATCGATTAAGGCTATAGTTTCTTGAGGTCTAGTGCATCTTTAGGCGGCATATAGAAACCACCATTTCGAGAATGCTTTAAATATTTAGGAATCGACCGACGACTTTCTGGCTCAGTGTGAACTCGCAAAAATACGTAGCTAATGTGTACGACGGTTTACACGTAAGACCGAGCCACGAGACATCGAGTGGGGGAGAAGATGTTTACACACTTAGTTTCTGTAAAACTGGTTTGTAGTTAATCTTTTCCCCAATTCTATCAAACGGATACTCGTTCTGAAACCTGTTTTAGAGTCGAACGTTTTAGACTCCAGCAGTGTCGTAGAGTAAGCTCCAGACATAAGCGTTTCTTGTTAAAATTTTTAAATGTGTACTGTAATTCCTGTTGGTTATTATGTATAATCGAAAATTACGTTTTTTACGTTGAATTACTTTTATTGTTACATGCTTTATGTTACCCACATTATTTTATTTATGTTTAATGTTGCTGTTATTCCCTCCTACTAAGATACTACTACCCCCCCCCCCAAATTACAAGTTCCAGAATCGCCATTTCTGTATATGCATATTTATATTAAATGTAGCTTTTTTTTCTTATTGTATCACTTCAAGTTTCCTGTAATTATTGTACATCATATTCTATAATCACAATATTAATATATTTCATCTATAAATATGTATCTATTTTGTTACTTTACACAAGTTTTGCGGTTAAAATCTACATTATCAGAGGAGTACGTAACTAAAACTAATTTTAAATTTAATTTAGTTAAAATCAATTTTAATTTTAATTCTCTGATGATGCAGATTTTGCCTGGGAAACGTGCGTAAGGAAAAAATAAACGAATATTTCTTGAAGAAACATGAGCATATTATGTTATACAATATACAATAATATACAGCATAAATAAATAAAGGTGTGCGAGTGTGTGTGTGGGTACACGCGCGCATGGTGTGTGTGTTTGTGTGTGTGGTTTACAGTTTTATAAGGAAACCTCATGATTAGAGTTTGTCGTCATCATCACATTCAACTTCAGCTTAGAGAGCTATTTCTCTTCGGAATTCAGTCATACTGGAACTGCAATATCTATCACTTCCTGAGGTGGCCACCACTTTTTTTCCTTGTGGCTATACATATATAATAATTTAGAGAGTCGATCTTCCGACGTCCTGAAAATATGTCCATGCCACTTTGTTCAGTATTCCTGCAATGCTTCTGATTACAGTTCCTTTATGATTTCATTATTCATTTTCTGATCACATAATCTGTACCCAGCCAAGGGCCTCAGAAATCTAATTTCCGTTGCCTTAATTCATCTCGTCTAGCTTGTCGTCAATGTCTAGATCTATATAATAGAGTTGAGACAGCCATTATGTTATAGAGCTTTAATATTGTTTCTTTTCTATATTACAAAGGGTATGTTTTGTTGATACCGCTGCAATTTCGTATTATGTTCATTAAATTGATACAGGAGATATCAAAATGCTTGTGACCGAAAATGCTTGTCTGTTTCAAACGTACAATTGTGTGTGTATGTGTTGGTGCACGCGCACTTCAACGTTTTGCCGGTTGATTACGTTACACAGGAATGAGATGGAATGTGGAAGTAATTGGCACGCCCTGTGACGTGCGGGGCCGCTCCACACGCCAGCTTATTGCACTGGAAACAGCGTTCGACGAAAAGAAATTCTTTATTTTTTCGTTGACCGCTTCTGTTCCTATTAAATCGAGGAGATATGCCTGAGTAGGCGAGTAAATTATATTTATTTTGTCATTACTATTCCTTCAACTTAGCATTATACATTGTTAGAGAAAATAAAAATAATAATCTTGGGCCCGAGATGTTAATATTGCCGCTGGCTTGCAAAACAAGAGGAACAGTGTGTTCCAACTGTAGACGCCCGGGATTACACAATATTATGAGATCCATACGCATCAATATTATTAGTTCCATACGCATAAATAGTTCACGTTGTAAATGAGTATAGTTAAATACTTAGTACATTCATATATTTTACGGCCTATTGCCGTCTTCCTTCGCCGTAGATCTCGGTTGCTCCGCCAGATTACGCTCTTCCATAGTATGTCTTATAGGACTATTCTCATTCCACGATCGTCGAACTCTTCCTATTTTGCTCTCTCTCGGTAGTTTACCGTCCGAACCACTTAAAATCTCTTCTTTCAAGGTTTTTCCATTACAGTTTCTCTTGCATTCATTTAGTTTCTTACCACCTCGTTCGAGTCTCTTCCAACTCTCGTCACTCTTGATACTTACCGCTCCTTCTAAGAAAGTCCAACTTTACTGCTGTTAACTTTTTTAACCTCACTTTTTTAAGGTCGGCGTTTAGACTTCACACTTCAGATCCACAAGACAACACGAATTCAACCGCCGCTCATCCATCTCGCTTCTTGGAAATGGTTATGATCTGAAGGATTACGTATATCTTTTAGTATTTCCGTTGTTTTATATAATAATGAACTGATCATTATAATGGATTACACAGTCTTAAAAGCATAGCTCTTCAGTAATTAATACTACACTGATTGTGTGCGTATGATCATAGGCGAGGTCAAAACGACTCCGGCAAAATTCAGTGGCAATTAACCAATAATCGTTATTGTTACCGTGGTAAGTATTCATGGATACGTTTTTGCACACAAGGTCACTTACGAGGAAAGTAACATCACCCTCGGCGGGTACTGAAGGCTCTTATTTCTCGTGAGTTAAATACAGCGTTTACAGTCCGCAATTTTGTTTTTACTTTGAAGACGTCGCGCCGATGAGAAAAATCAATGGACTCTATTCTGTCAAAATCGGGGCTATTACAGAGTCACACACAAACACAATCCTCGTGTATTACACGTTACTTCTTGTGTGATCGAGAAAAAAACACTCATACATTTTAAAAATCATTGTACTAATGTGTATGACTAATATGACTTGCGCGCGTGTGTATGTGAGAGAGAGAGAGAGAGAGAGAGAGAGCGTTGACGTGTGATAAGAGGCGAAAAGAATACAATAATGACTACTAATGTAATAATCAGAAAACTACAGTAATGGATACAGTAAAGAATATTAACGCGATTTTCTTTCTTTTTCACTTGTTTTGTGTATTAGTACTTCCTGTTTCCCTGTTTTTCTTCGTATTCTGAAGTTGTAGTTTTCACCACGATCAGAATCCATCATCAGTTTACACGTAAGAGTTTTATTCGTATGTGATTACTGCAAAGTGTTAACATGTTAAAACGATAATGTGTGTGTATGTTGTGTTTTGAACTGTACAACGCTACAAAATTAATACATTTGCGTTTAAATGGTTTGACTAATATGTTTAATTAATATATGTTTCACTTTATATTAAGTGTGATTTTTGTTTCTTTGTTTTCAGTCTTTGGACTTGAGCGGTCTACATACGCCCCGCTGTTTTGAAAATTCTGAAGTCGTAGTTTTCTCTTGTGGTGAGTACTCTTGTTAATGGATTTGCATGTGTACTTGTTGCATGGGAAATTTAACGAAGCATGAAATTGTTCTCATCAAGACTGTGATTGGTGGTCGCTCAACACTTTACGGTTAGATCAGTGTTTCCGAATAATTTGTTTTTGTCCTTAATGAGACATTTCTGTTTCTCTTTTAATATTACTGTTATTTTACTTAATACTGAAGTGATTACTGCAGTGTACTAAACATTCTAAAGCATACGATATCCACTAATAAGCTGTTTTTGTGTGCATTTGTTGTGTGTGTGTGTGTGTGTGTGTGTGTGTGTGTGTGTGTGTGTGTGTGTGTGTGTGTGTGTGTGTGTGTGTGTGTGTGTGTGCATCGCGTACAAGCTATAGTATAAAATTGTTTTCGCTGCATGCTAAAGTACCACTAAATGTTGATCCATATCTTGTCAGAGAAACATAACTAGAGTTTCTGAGTCCCTTTGAAAAAGCGCTTTGGAGCCCCTTTTCTCCATTTAAATTGTTTCTTTCAAGAGAATTGAAGTGGATTAACACTTAGAACGTTTCTTTTAATGTATTGGTCAATTCTTTTGTAGTCTCTTCTTCTGCTTCTCCTTCGTCCTCTGGTTCTTCATCGCTGTATGGGATTCTGGTCTCCACAACAATCCTACACCATTCGCCTGTTTCTAGCAATATTCCTCCATCTCCTAATTACTCTGATCTTCAGATCTTTCTCCTCACACCGGATCCACGTTTTTCTTGGCCTTTCTCTGGGCTTAGACTCTACGAGTTTCCACTCGGTAACAGCTCTTATATTTCTGTTCTTCTATGTTCTGTAAAACCATGTACTGATCAGCTAATTCTCCGCGGTTTAATAAACTTTACGATGTCTGCGTTATTTACTAACGCACACAGCTCAAAATTAATGCGAATGTCTTAAGGTTCCGTCTTGTCCCCACACTGGCTTCAAACTTCTTCCCAATATTCTTCGTCTTCCTTACACATGGTCCGACGTCTCGCAGACGAAGTCACTAAAGGTCTCATTAGGGTTTTAGGGATTCACAGTATGGAATTATGACATAATGTCTTGGAACATACAACCACGTTCTGTTTCCCTTTGATATCCTTGATTTGATTTCATCGCTATCCGTGTCTTTTGTTCTTTTAGTCGAGATCTCAGGTAATACACGAACCTTCAGTTCAAAACTGTATCAAATGTATTTCTTTCATTAACTACAGATTTCATGAAACACTAAACTGCTAAACTAAGAGTGTATAGTTATTATCCAATCTCTCTCTCTCTCTCTCTCTCTCTCTCTCTCTCTCTCTCTCTCTCTCTCTCTCTCTCTCTCTCTCTCTCTCTCTCTCTCTCTCCCCCCCCCCCTCTGTCACAAACACTTCTATACTTCATTGATATTATGTAAAACAAATTGTTTCAGTAATTTCTGTCTTGGAATGGTTGCTGTCCTTTTGTAATGAGGCACTTTTACCTGTCCCGCCTTCACCATTTAGTCATCGGTTATCCTACACTTCCCCTGATTACCTTTTGATATTTCGAGTTTTGTTTAGAATCCTTTCATCTTGCGTTCCGATTACATGATATTTCCATTTTCCTTTGTTCGATTTTGCATGGCGTATTCCATTTGTGAGTTTAATGATCTTGTTCCTTATTCTGTCGCCTTTAACACAGCCTTTCACCGATTTGAGAAAATTCGTATTCAATTTGCCTGAGATATCTTTTCCTCTAACCCAACATTCCGAGCTGTTTTAAAGTGTAGTAACTGACACGAGCTTAGACAATCCTCGCTCCACACCTTTAATGGCTTACTCTGGGGGGGGGGGGCTCTTTTATAATTGCACACATCCGTAATTTAGCTGTCTTCTCTTTCTGCTTCATATGATAGATGGCAGCACCTAGTACCGTTGATGATCATTTTGTTCTTATGAGATAGATTTCTGTTCTTATGATTTTCACATTCTAGATGGAACTTAAATGACATAGCTCGTAGGGCGATAACTTTAATCTATTCGTAGTGTCTTCTATAACTTGGTCGTCAGAAAACACGTTGTGTTTAGGTACTTGTTACTATTAACATATACGCTTGACTTTTTTCTTAGTTCCTTCCATTCTCTGACGAGCCCATCTATGTACGTAGCCTATTGAGTATTAAACAGTCTAAACGCAATATTGAATCCTTGTCTTACTCCTTGCTTGATGAGAATTTCTTCCTTGTCAATTTTTACCAGAACTATTATCATTCTACTACCTTGGATTAAGCTTCGCGAAACTGTGACCAGGTGTCGCAGAAATCCTGTTTAGCCAGTGTTGTTCATAACTAGTTTCTTTTCATCCTGACAAATGCCTTTTCGTAATAAATGAACGCTGTGCGAGCTTCCAGATTGAATTAATCTCTTTTGAACAATCTGTCTCAGCGCGGAAAGATTGTCAATACAGGATCTTCCTAGATTGAAACACACTTGTTCTCATAACAAAATAATGTCTGAAATGTTAAGAAGCCTTTCACTATTTTACTGTATATTTTATATGTACCATTCAGTAAACAGATGCCCCATAACTTAAGCACCATACCGACAGCTTGACGTGTCATTCCTCTTTCCTTTCTTGAATATAGAAATCACTTTCGCTGTTTTCTACTCTTCTGGAATTGCACGTTCTCACCAACTTCTGTTAAACTCAACATTCTTGTGTTCCAGAAACGACCATCCGTATTTCAATAATTCTGAGTTAATACTATCTGATCCGGAAGCTTTCGGTTTTTAATTTTCCGTAATTCGATCTGCAAGTCTGTCATTTCTGTGGGCCCGACCCAATGCTCCTTGACTCCAGTTCTCCAATGAGGAATCCTACAATTTGTCCTATGTTTGCACCGATAGTGCCCTACCCGTCTCTCTTTTAGAATAATATTCATTTGGTGACTATCCTTTTTTTTCTTATTAAGGTACCTCACGAGTTTGTATCCTATTTCTTGCAACCTCCTAGATCATGTTCTCCCCTGCTTACACGATTTACACGATGATCTGCGTGTTTAGCTCACTATTTGGTTTTGTCCTATGTGATGGATGGTATCCTTCTTTAGATTCTTCTGTCCGACTTTGTAAACGAATTCTGTACGCTTCATATTTTCTCTCTATGGCTTCTTTAACTTCGTCGTTCAAAACTTTTAACCCTTGTTTACTAATTCTAATTCTAACTCAGGCTCTGGTATGCCACACTTACGTCTACCATTTAGCAAAAGACTATCTTAGGTTAACAGCCAACGAACGTCTCGAGCTTCAGCTTTCCTCATACAGTATGAATCATCATATAGCTATCTTTAACTTAACCTTTGGGCCACATACTTCAAACAAGCCTTTCCTCTGTAATTTTTCGTTAATATTTCTTCTTCAATTGTTCTCTTTAAACATACACTATTCCGAGATATGCGCCCAGTTAATTGGACGTTTCCTTTCAAAATGCTTTAAGAATTTTCTTTTTCCTCGAACTCTACGGAGAACCTCATAAATCGTAACCTTTTCTCTGTACCCTATCTTCATTATCATTCTGTTTCGCCACACCGTAGGACTTTCCCTCGTCCTTCTCCACGCTTCACTTCCGTAACACATTTACAAATTCTTCCTCACCTTTAATCTGATATTCTTCAAAGTGAACAGATTTTTATTTTACTGAATACAAAACCTACTTAGCTTAATTCTATTTCATATTTCCTTAAATCTTTGCCCGTCACTCAAGATTTTACTTCCTAAACAGTTTAGCTCTTTTCTACTTGTAAAACATCATTCCCAGTTTTTATTGTAGTCTTGTTTTCTTCATTCCTACTGGAGACTAGGATCCTTATCTTCTGTTTGTCAATCTTCATGTCATATTATTATCTCATTACTTTATCCTTTACGGTAAGAATTCTGTGCTGGACTACTTCACTCTCAGCAATCAGAGCTTTATCATCCGCGAGTCTCAACATGTCTACACTCGTTCTCTAAGAATTTTTACCCCAACAGCAACAGACTATAACAGTTGATTAAAATAAGAGAGAATCTATCTCATCAAGGACACAGATTCGTCCATCAGACAACACAATTTTAGCACCTAGAAGTACAACAAAGCCACAGGCATAGATATTCACAGTGTTTCGTATCTATCCTTAGACCAGTACACGCGAGGGGAGTTTTAACCAAAGGACACAATTTTACCGTCACATATTCTGAGAGAAGAAATCGTCTGTAACATGAAGATGGCTGTAGACTAGCTTCCAAAACACGCAGACCACGTATGATATGACTCTACACACAACACCAACGGAGAAGAAAACACGTCACACCAAGGTATACAAGCACTCAAATAGCTGAGACAGATCCGTGACTGCTGAAAGAGGTCATCGATGTGCCCGACCACTAATAACTCACTTGTTCATGGAGGAGTTCGATAGATAACCACTCAAATTAGCTCCGCTGAAACCAACTGTGTGCTTCGTCACATGTTCACACGGACAACTAAAGTTGTCTGGATAGCAGGAATTTACCAGAACCACTTGAACATATACACAGTTACTTAGTTCATAGTGGAGACAGCAGATGATTGATAGCTGCTTTCTGCCAATGTTCTCTCTCTCTCTCTCTCTCTCTCTCTCTCTCTCTCTCTCTCTCTCTCTCTCTCTCTCTCTCTCTCTCTCTCTCTCTCTCTCTCTCTCTCTCTCTCTCTCACACACACACACACACACACACACACACACACACACACACACACACACCACTAACTTAGACGCCAACTCTCATCACCACCCGGCTTAGTTGTCTACACTCGGGCTCATCGCTCTTCACAGTTAACGTTCTTCTCAATATAGAAGGTTGATACAGTCACAGCCGTAGACTCCAACTGTTAACATAAACAATGGACACCACAAAATTCAGCAGCCAACAGCTGATAAGTACGCCCAACCTACGAGTACCAGATTACCCTACATCCGAGATACTACGGACACGATGAGCTGAATCTTAAAAAATCATAACATCAGGACAACCTTTAGGAGAAGATCTGATCGTTGCTGAAGAACTACAAAAAACAAAACACATATAAAAGAGCAAAGGGTACAAAGTGACTACAACTGTTCGTTCTATCGGCCAGTCTGTCACGCACATGAGTAAGTGGGTCAGGGAACGCACGCTTGCAGTGGACAAAAGGACTGAAAACATTGTACAGCCAAGTCCCAGAAGACTGGCCACCACGGAGCTGTCGCAGAAACGGGATGTGATGAGACAGAAAAGGTTCGAACATCCTCAGCTCGTCAAACGGGACGACAGTCTATCATTAAAATCTGTTCGTCACAGACCAACAGCAATGTGACCCAACAAAGAATCAGAAACGAGGTGGGGTGCGAACAAGATAGAATAAGTAGTTCCAACTATACGACAATAATAACGGACCGAGCCGTTCCAGAATCGATCCTAGAGGAGTCAACAGATTGAGGATGCCGTAAGTTACAAAAAGCCTTCGGGAAAAAGGAGCAGAAGCAGAATTTACCGCGGCACTGACCCTAACAATAACAGGCTCCGCTTTGTATCATCGAAGTAGGTCAGGAGAAGCAGGGGTAGGCTGCCTAAGTAAGTACAAGGAAAGTAGTGCGCCCAGCTGAGTCAAACTGTGTCAGCAGTGTAGAATACTGTTTTCAGCAGACAAGTTTGAAGCAGATAAAAGGTAACTTTACGAACAAGAACTGGAAATGTTTGAAGCAACAAAGAAAGATGAGCTTGTAGAAATGTGCACAGTGGGAGCAACAGAAAGACAAGTGTTGCCGAGAGGAGATTCTAATGAGTGAAAGTGGGAATGTGAGTTTAGGATTACCGAACAAGACACACGATATGAAGTGAATATTCATAGTAATAACTGTGAATTGTCGAAAAAGAGGCACATTCAACCTACTGCAGGAATTACTTTTTTTTACAAAAAAGTGTACGTACTGGCTTTTGTGTTTGTGAAGGATCATCTTAGTTTCTGATATTTAACATTTTAATGATTATCGTGCTGATTTGCAAACTCTGAAAATTATCGTAAACAAAAATGTGTGTGTGTAATGTTATGTAATTATCTTAAAATTGGAAACAAATTTTTAGTAATTATTAATTTTTCATAAATCTCAATCAACGTGGGTGGAACATCGTCTGAGTACCACTTTCAAGTGATACAAACTCTTGGAAACACTGGTTTAACCGCGACGGCACCGGACATTGGTGGATCCATGGTAGGGTGGGGGGCAAAGGGGATCCTAACGTCTTGCCATCTTTAAAAGTCATTCCGTTAGAAAAACTATGTTACGATTTAAACAATGCGACATTTTAGGAAACGTTCATGTGTGTTTTTTAATATACTTAAACAGGGATAGTGTTCAAATCATTGAATCTGTTACCCTCTCGCGATCCAAGTTAAACACGTTTGGATCCACCATTGTCGCCAAACACAGTCAATATTGAATACTTTGTACGGTCGCTTGGAACTTTGTTGGGTTGTAGTAACGTGTATAATCGGTACAGTATTAAACAATTTTATATTTTGCAACTTGTAACCTTGAAAAACGTGACATTTGCCCACAAAAATCGTTTTGGAATCGACTATTTCGGAACTCTATACGACAGCTTTTTGTTTATTAATCAATAGTTAAGTCTTTAGTTGTTTCCGCAGAGATTCGATAATCTGAGTAGGTGGACATATTCGTACGAACGCTTGTTCTGAAAGAAATTGGATGTCTCACTGGTTACAGGGGATTGGTCAAGACTTTCTGTGGAGAGAAATTGAGTGACAAGGGACCTTTCGTTGAACTGTGGGCAGAGAAGTGTTGATTACAACTCAGGCCTACATATAGAATAATTTGATTAAAGTCTTTCGTGAACTCTGTATTTTTCCTTATTCATGTAAACAATACTAGTTAATACTGGGTTTTCCAAATGTTGTGCTTTTTAGTACAATATCTGACTAACGTGACAAAACAACGCTTCGTTAAGTGATAAATGGCGAATATATTGCTTTCGTTAAGAAACGGGAAAACCAAAGTCACAAAATTTGACTCATACGCTATTTTCTCCTTACCGTTGTCATTTCAGATTGAACACGTACTGAATGTTAGTTTACAACTTCTAGTTGTGTTTTTACGTACAACTTGTCCGAAACAAACTGGCGCCCGTCCTTCGGTAGCTTTTACACAAGTACAGAATATAACGAGTAACATTCCATTTGTGCTATGAAAACTGCATAGTTTTTGTTTTTCTCTTGTTTTCTGTTACACCTGAAGGGTCATTTACATAAGTGTACAGATTTAAAGAAGAAATTCTAACGAATACAGCGATCTGTGTAACAAACACAGTACAAGGTTCATCCAGTTCTTTATAAGTTGCTTTTTCTGTGAATTACGATAGAGTAAATTAGATGTGTGATTTTAAAAATGCAGTAAACGATTAAGTTATCTGTTTTTTAGTCATGTAAAAAGCATCGGCAAGATTGTTGTTGACAAAAGGATAACATTTTTATTTTTAGTTTCAAAAATGTTTGGTATAAATTCTTGTTTTCTCATAACGACGAGACACTTACGAAGCAGAAGTAGTTCGAGGGCAGTATTACTAACACACATTACTTACACGGTGACAGACGAAGAGTGGTTCAAACCCAAAACTTCTGCCTCACGCGCCATTTAGTTTTGGGCGAGTTGTGTGTAGGGAGTTTCACAACCTTGGTTTTTTGGTGTACTCTTACTACCCTGAAAATGTTACCGGTACTTTACTATAACTTGCTGCGCATCAAACCGGTTTACTCTTAAAATCATTCATTATTTCTATCTGGTTTCTAGTGCTGCTATAAAGCACGGGCCTAAATACGTTATTCGTCAGCTGCTGATGTCACTTTAAATCGAGAAACATGAAGAATGAACCATAATGTTTGCGTACGTGAAAATCCATTGCAACGATATCGCGCGGATGAGAAAAAAAATTTGTTTAGAGGGGCTTAGAATAAACGAAACATAAATTCGTTTATGTAGAGAATTTACAATACAGTGCATTCGTTTTTGACAGATGTATAGTTAAACGTCCCGTGATTGAACTACATTAGTTAGTCCACAATTTATAATATTTAATTCTGATGAAGACGAAATTTGTGACAATAAAATATGAACTGTTTAGAAAAATATGTAACTAGAGAACTTATCTATACGTACACGATTATGTAGAGAATTACAACTTTAACTCCATTAAACCGTAGCCTACTCATTGTTAGCACTGTTCAGTACTATACTACCGTATTTCAAAAAATCGGAAACGTGAGATTTATTGGTACATCGTTAAATTGACAGGACTCTTTATGTTGTATTAACGGAATTAACTTCAGGACCAGAATATTTTACTGTTGTAAGCAGACTATCACTATATTGATACTCGTTGTACGCAGAGTATACTGTACAGTAAAGCTCCGATTAACCGAAGCAACCATACTAGAAAAATGATAACTCTGTAATACCGTACAGAAGAGAATAACGCGTTTGGAGGAACAGATTACTATTATTATTATTATTATATTATCATCAGTATACATATGTGCAACTTGTGAATCTTAATTATGCAAAATAAAAATTGTTTTAACTGTATGAACCTTGTTTAACAAAGAGAAGTGGATCTCAGTGGTTATCTGAAATGCCTTTGGCTCTTTGTTTCGGTTAAACGGGGTTCCATTGCATGATCTTGCCTGTCACTTATTAATTGTGATTTTGTTTTGTTATTATTTATTTATTATTTTGTTATTAATTAGGACTACGGTTTGAATCTTTCTTATCGTGCTTATTATTGTGTAATTTACGTATGACCTATTTACGGTTGGTTATGGTTTGATTTTTCTTAGTGGTGACTGTAAATTAATAATTGACAAAAGGTTTATAGAGGTTCGGTCAAAATTAACTAACACAAAATTTAAAATATTTTTGTTTATGTTACGACAAAATTGATTGTCACTTCTAGACGACGCTTATTGTTCTGAAGATAAAATAAATTTTTTCGAAACGTCACAAGAAACAGTTTACTTTTAACTAATTGACCGAACCTCTCTAAACTTGGATCAGTATGAGTTAGACTGTAATCTTATCTGTTATCGGTTGTCTCGGTAGTGTTTATTTGTATAAAAAGTTATGCTTGCTGTTCTGGATTATGGTTTTTTATTATTATTATTATCGTCAGTATACATATGTGCAACTTGTGAATTTTAATAATGCAAAATAAAAATGATTTTAACTGTATGAACCTTGTTTAACAGAGAGAAGTGGATCTCAGTGGTTACCTGAAATGCCTCTGCCGCTTTGTTTCGGTTAAACGGGGTTCCATTGCATGATCTTGCCTGTCACTAATTAATTATGATTTTGTTTTGTTATTATTTATTTATTTATTATTTTGTTATTAATTAGGACTACGGTTTGAAACTTTCTTATCGTGCTTATTTTTGTGTTATTTACGTGTGACCTATTTATGGTTGATTATGGTTTGATTTTTCTTAGTGTTGACTGTAAATTAATAATTGACAAAAGGTTTATCAAGGTTCGGTCAAAATTAACAAACACAAAATTTAAAATATTTTTGTTTATGTTACGACAAAATTGATTGACACTTCTAGACTGCGCTTATTGTTCTGAAGTGAAATAAATTTTTTCGAAACGTCACAAATGCTTTTATTTAATTGACCGTACCTCGCTAAAACTTGGATCAGTTATAAGTTAGACTGTAATCTTATCTGTTATCGGTTGTCTCAGTACTGTTTATTTGTATAAAAACTTATGCTTGCTGTTCTGGATTATGGTTTAAACTGCAACACTGGGTTTTTGCACATCAAATAGTTTGTATTAATCTTTGTGCTAATGGTTCGAATTGTTTGAAATGCATCTCTGCATGCGACGAATGTTTGGAATTGTCCACTACGTAATTACGATTAATGTTGACTGAAGTTGTGGTTGAAACTTAACTCTTTCCTTGGTGTCCACGTGTAAGTAAATACGGTTTTATGTTTCAGCTTACGTTTGGGGTTGTAGTGTTAATAGTACATCTGCCTTTTGACGCATGTTTTGAAAGTGTTCAACTGTATCTAGTTATGGCTAAATTGATACTGCTTTTGCGTACTGAACTTAAATACCGACTACAGACTGTATCATGTAAGTTGACAGCAACGGAATGATTAGACCACACAAACTCTGGCTTTAAACAAACAAACTGGGACCGGTAGCTTAGGGTGATCCACAAAAAACCCTTTTATACAGTAATCACTTATTGTACTACACTTAGTCCTGGTTACCGTTTCCGAGCTATTTAGCTTATCCTAGTATCGGAGTAACCGATTCAGTACATCATTATTTCTATCTGATGATGGGCTAATTCGTTTGAAAGGGCGAGACTCATCGGGAGTCATTAGACTAACGAAGTGCAATAAGATGTGTCCCACAGTCCACTAACAAAAGCCGGTTAACTATATAAACAATGATTGCCACTGTTGTCATTTTCAAAACAGTTTGAATGTCTATATCACAGCAACGTAACTATTAAAAATCTGCAGATTAAATTAATTATATTAATGCATTTTTAATGTCACAATTTAAAGGTCAAAACTTACGGAATTTTGTATACTTATGCCTGCTGTCAACTAATATGAGACGAAGTATAGCGGTGAATGTGTCAAACGCGTTAACATACAAGTTCTTATATTACTACTATTTGCGCTTGCGTTAGAGGTTAGGTTTGAACTATAATGCTAACTTCCGTTGAACGTTTTCATGCTGTTTAAATGTAAGTACTTACGGTTAATGTTGGCGCTTGCGTTAGAGGTTATGGCTTAATCTGGAAATCTGGGAGGGTAGTAACAGAAGACGTCTTGGTTACGTCACTAATTGTAGTTACTGTCACGCATGTGCTTGAAGTTGGTATTGTGGTAATAGTAATTATTCTTTATCCACCTTTATTATTCTCTAATAATTTTCGCAGTGATAATAACAGTTACTGTTTTTTTTTAAGCCTCTAAACGATGGGTGATTCTTGTGGGTAAATCCTCTATTCGGGCTGCTTCCATCGTAATACGTTTCTTCCTTGACGTTTTGATCCCTGGAATCTGGCACCGTCCTCAGAATCTGTGAGTGGTGGTTGACCTAGGTTTCAACAGGGTCTTTCAATCGCCTTTCACAGCTTCGAAGGACGATCCCATATTCGAGGGATCGAAAAGTCAAGCAAGAAACATATTACGATGGAAGCAGCCCGAATAGAGGATTTGCTGTGTTCATTTACGACTATGGTGGCCGTTTCCGTGACTGTGGCGAAGAAGTGTTACAGGGACTACCGACTACTGTAAAAATAAACGAAATCGAATTCAGAAATAAACCACAAACAACTGCTTTGTCGTTGTATATTCATTTCATAACAAAACATAAACCTGATCATAACTCTATTTCCCGATTTCCTGAGTTTCCATTTCAGGTTAATTGGAATTTTATTTTTAAAAATGTTCATCATGCAGGAAAAGGACACGTAAGTCACTGGGAATTGAGCCGGCGATACAGGACGACGTGAACTGAAAAAAATTACATTTTAGGCCAACTTTTTTTTCAATTATTTATGCAGTCTGTTTACAAAGAAACAATAAGCATATAAATGATGTCTGAAAATTAGCACGAAGAGAACGAAACCAAACGTTGCGTCTCTATATTATTACTGAGAAATTTGTTTTTATTATTTCTTTTACTTCCATGTTCCATAAGGAAATGGAAGTATGGTGATGGCGTAAAAAATCGTGTACGAGATAAGGGCTGGTACTGATTGTACTACCCTCAAAACATGAAGAAAAGTGTCTGTGTCTGAGTCTGTCTGTGTGTAGAATTTTTTCTATGGCGAACGATAACTGCCGCATATTCAAACAAAATCGAATAATTTTTTGCATACGTCCCTCAATTGTAGAGGACTCAAGGCCTATTGATTTTGTTAAAGATCGGTTAAGGGAAAGGGGTAGTTTACCTCCAACGTTTTATGTTTTAACAAGAGTAATTTTTTATGACGAACGATAACTGCCGTAAATTGAAACAGACTCAAATATTTTTTTGCATATGTGCCTGGGTTGTAGGGGACTCAAGGCCTATTGATTTTGGTGAAGCTCGGTTAAGGGGAAAGGGTAGTTTACCTGCAACATTTTATGTTTTAACAAGAGTAAAGTACTTAATTTGGATAAATAAAGTATCATGAAAAGAAGGTCATAATAATCCACTGTAGAAAGTAGATGAAATATCTATAAACGAAGAAGCTAGTTTGAGGGGTGGGGGTAATTTTCTATAAATTAAAATGATAGTTGAAGGGGGGGGGATAATTTTTATTTATATGTCATGTGTACTACGTTATCAGAAACAATGAAGTAGTTTGTTGTTGAAATTCCTTCCCGGGCTGTCTGGCCGTGGACCAATATTTTCTACAAAACCAGACGTTTCGGCAGTGCTATCGACTGCCAACATCAGTGAAAATCAATTGCGCTAACGTGAGGTGGTATACGTTAGTGACCACAATACTGTGGTTAAGGCTGAAGAAAGAAGTAGTTTCTATGGAAGCATTTCATTTCGACAATGATTTTAAATATAAATCTTAGAACATGGAAATCATGTATGGGTCTCCATACCGATATTTTACATTGTAATATCTTTCATTTGACGACCAAAGAATAAGTCCAGTGCTTTGATGATTTTGAGTCTTGGCGTCTGTTGACTGTTGTTATGAGGCATTTGGATGTCGTTTGAGGTGTGTGTCGCTGAGTTGTGTGATGCTTCATTTATCGTACGCATCGCGACAGATGTACACATAAGGTAAACCACGGGACATTTTTTATGATTTGTTATGGCACGTAGCACCTTTGACAGAACATCTCAAGAATAGAGATGGTGCTGTTCAAAACTGTATTTCGTAAGTCCACACTGGTTGAATATGACATTATAAGCCATGAGCTTATTTCGAAATGATAATTGTGATTTTCTGCCCTGAAGCCATTAGTGTTTGCGGGACTTGTCGAGTAATTTCCTCTTCGACCATACGTGAGGAAGCTCATCACGCAGCAGCCGTTTATCGAGATGAAACCCCAAGTATTTTTACACAGTCAGTTGTAGGGGCGGGTTTATTATTTATGCAAACTGTAGGTGTTATACGTCTACCGTGACACTTAATGAAAGCAACGTGCGACGATTTTATTTCTTTTAGTTTAAGTTCCCCAACTTATTATTTGTTCCCCAATTTTCTGTTTTATTAAAATTATTTCTTAGTGCTGTAGATGCTTCTACTAGGTTTTTGGATACGGCTAAGAGGCGGTGTCATCCCCAAAACGTTTAGTTTGCAATGTATAATGATGTTGCATATTATCATCAGTTGACAGGTCCTCTGTATAAGAGGTGGTATAAGATTGGGCCCAAAATACTTCACTGGGGAACCCCTAACCTTATCGGAAACAGTGTCGTTATTGTATTTAGGCGAACTAAAGCAGTGACGCTAGAGTTAGCCGCCGCTTTCCAACAGTAAAATACAAATCCATCAAATTAGCGACAACTCTATAATAAGCTCACGAGAATAACATGTTTGTTTTCTTTGTTGTTTAGCACATTCATACGCGTAGACAGCGGACAAAGTCTCACATTGGTTTTGCTCACCTAATCAGAATGTGTAACGGGGACATTACAGTGTATGTAAAGGATATTTTAAGCACAAAGTTAAACGCTTTATGAGAAGATATGAACGAGAGAGAGAAAGAAAAAAGAGAGAGGTATATAGAATGATGTTCAGAGAGTGATAGCGTTCATAAAACAAATTTAACAGGCGAAATAGTTAAACATCAGGAGATAGATGGTGAAATTAGAAATAATCAGAGAATTGAAAGACAGAAATACAGGCGTAACAGCGCTTAGATAAGCAGAAGTAGAAAGCTAGAAGTGCAGACAGTTGGGGAGGGAATAGACAAAGAGTCATGAAAGTAGCCGTTAATCTAGAGTCAATAACACAAATAGGGGTGCAGAGAGCTGAAGAGAGTTAAAAATAAAAGAAGGCACAGACATATGATGAGATAGGATAGGGAAAATAATACAGAAATGAGATGAAGATAAACAGAGTCATACATGTAGTGGACAGACAAACGTATCAAAAGCGGTTTAGAACGAAGTAGCTTTATAATTCAGGGAAGAGTGACTGGGAGACAGTGCAACGGTAAATGGGACGAGATTTTATCAAAATCGAAACGAAAACTGAAATATTTATCGTATGAGAAGACTGATCAATCGTGAAGACGAATGTAAAATCGCTGCTACTACTACAACTCATCCTCTTACTACTACTACTACTACTACTACTATACCACAACACACTCACATGAATAAATACTACACTTTCCGATGTTTAATTCTGCGTATGCTCTCAATTTCTGACAAAAACAGGTTGTTTAGAGGGCGTGGTGGCATACGAGTACGATACATCAGAATTACTCGACGTAAGACAGAAGACGTGGAGTTTCTCTCAGCCTTACATAATTGCAGGTATACTGAGCCCGTTACACCCAGTGTTGTATACAGTAATGACATTTGTAGACAAAGTTAGCTAAGAATTTGGCACAAGAAGCGCTGATGATTTAAACAACTGGCATTTTTTCCAGTACGAGACCGGACTGAAGAATACAGGCACAAGTATTTCACCTTGAACCGTTCGCACGCAGTACAGTATTCCCACAGCGCGCCTTGTTGCGAGAATTATGATGTGAATAAAAACAAATTCTGCATACCAAACCGGTACTAAACCTGCAGCGGTTAATAAACTTCAGGTTGTATTCCAGTGATTGTTCACGTTAAAACAGGAACTCTAAAATAGTGATCGTCCCAGTGTCCGGAGAACTGACTCCCGGGACGCTGATTTGTCCTGGATTTTAAATATTTTGAAGTATATATTTCTGTTTTGATTACGAGGATGTAAAAAGAAGAATGGAAAGAAAAAAATTGATTACGAAATGCGAGTAGATTTTTGTTCAATTGTGAGGTTGAAAAGAGTGTACTCTGTACTTTTAAAAACGGTGTAATTGTTTTTTCGCGATACTGTCGTACAACACCAACACAGAAAAAGACATTCTCGTGTACAAAAATTCAGTGGTTCGTAGACAAAAACAGGCTAGAAGTTGAAGAAAACATTGCCTGGGAGTATTCAGATGACCAGGGTGGAATTTGTAGTTTATAAATTGAAAAAAATCAAATTCTAAAACAGGCTTGTAGGCCTACATCTTATCGTTGGGACCTTCAGCGTCAGAAGTATCAAAATCTGACTAATGTTGTATGCATATCTAATAATAACCTTAAAAATAATAACATCAATAGAATAATAATAACAACAACGAAAATGTGTTTAATATTAAAGGTTCTAATGAAATAATGTTCGTAAAAAAATCTCTCTAAACTCCCTCTCTCCCGCTCTCTATTTAGGCTATGCGCCTAAGCATTCAAAGAATTTCGACGAAACCGAGACATCGAAGCATGATAATGTTTTTAGGCTTTTGAAACGTATAATGTGGATTATGTAAATCATTTCCAAACCACAGACGATCACAAACAGAGCATGTAAAACCAAATTTGTTCTCACTAAAACGTTTGCTAAACTCAATGTCAGCAGCGATTATTTCTGTCTTGATGTGTTTACATATCAAATTTGTAGACTGTGGGGAATCGAAAGTGTGGAAGCGTCACGTTTTTCGATGACGTTTTTGTGGAATGACCCCCAGCCTAAAAACATTATCATGTTAAAAACGTTTTCAATAAAAATATTCAGTTTCTAAAAATTTCCCGGGTTTTGGCTAAGACACTAAAACTGAAATTGCGTATGGATATTTATCCTTTTTCCTTTATTTTATTATCAAATGTCTTAGATGAGGGAGGGTTGGCCATCCAGCTTGTGCCGTGCAGCATAGGAGATAGGCAGTGTGGCCAGGACTACGCACAGGCTGAGTCGATCTGACGACTGAAAACCGCACCTCGATTGTATACGCTACCACGGATTCCTACCCGAGACGTCTACGATAGTAGCAAATGTCTACAAACCTTCAGAATATTTGGAGTAAAATAGATTACGAAATCAATTATTCCTGCACTTATGTGTCATTTGTTCACAATTAAAAAAATATAGGTAGTGTTTGGCAAACAGTATTTTAATTTGTCGATGTATGGAACATATGCTTCGATGGTTTACAGTATTCTGTTATCCTCAGAATAATAACACTGACAGCCCTGTTACAGAATGTACTGTAGCGCCCTATATGACGTATGATTCTCTCTGTCAGAACAGAAAGCTGAAGACGATGGTTTGATAAGTCGATAAACGAAGCGTCGTCCGATAACGTCTGACCGTTTTCTTCAAAAATCGAATAGTCCCCGATATTATTTCACCATAATCCCTTCTACACACACAAATACTACTCATCACAGATTAGTTCTGGGTACGAATTTGAGTTCTGAAGTTGACAGGATAGAAGCCATGAGGTTTCTTTCAACTAATCACGGATTATTACAACGTATAAAATTAAATAATGGAAACATTTTTATCTACGAGCACGATGTAAACCTTTTTAATTTAACATCACATTATTTCAAATCATAAACCGGTGTAGAGGGCAAAGGCGGCTGTAGCCTGTTCCACTCTAAACACACACACAAAAAGTTGAAAAATTTAGCCCCCCCCCACCGTGGAAATTCGGGATCCGCCTGTTTCAGATTCCTGGATAGAAGAAAAAAATGTTAGGCATTTATGAACCCGGAACACGTACAAGCTGTGCCAGAATAATTTTCAGTAAAGAAAGTACGTGTGGAAATAAGTTTACTGTATACAGAAATCTACGAAACAATGTGTCAGTGAACCGTCGTTTCCTTTGATACGACTTTTCGTTATAAACATAACATGACAATTCTGTGCGATCTATGGCTTCGTTTTATGTGTGTGTAGATTTTTCAGTGAAACGAGAATACGACAAGAAATAAAAGTAGGATTACCTATGTGATAGCTAATTTGCGGGCTTCGAATAAAATTTACGCTTTTCTTTGTAATATTGTACTTCACTACGTTTGGCTGCTTTATTCTACAGTTTTATCTTAATGTTCTTTCGATAAATATGCGTTTATGTCTTCTTCTTCCACTTCTCCTTCTTCAGCATCATCGTCGTCATAATCATCATCATCATTATCACTATTTTCTTCTACTTCTGGTTCCTTTATTCTTATCTGCTGGCACTACAGTCGGAAGCGATCCTTGGCCTACACAAGAATCTGAGCCCACTGGATATTTTCCCACCAACCTCTATCTCAGAATCATAGCTTCATCTCATTCAAAGGTGAACATTCTCTCTCTTGATAAATACAGTCCCCGAAAGTTTCCTCCCGCTCTGCAAAAAAATGCTGCAAGACTTACTGGAAAAATATCCCTCTATAGCAGTGAAAGCAATTAGCCCAGCTGTCAGAGTGAATCCAACGTATTGCCCAGTCCCCTCTTTCCTTGTGCTCTCCATAGTTACTATAGAGTTAAAATAAATCCCCAAGTAACCGGGTGGCAACTGACCAGTTGATAATGACGTTTGGCCGATCCCGAAGAGTCGTTGTCCAGCAGATAGTTGAAGAGGGAGGACGTCGTGGGAGACCTCGTCATGACAACGATGACTACGCGAACACCAACAAATTATGTCATAGAATTATTTAATTTTGACTGATAATAAATGTAAAAGACATAAAATAACAAAGAATTTAAGGCGCGCCAGAAAATGTTACGGGAACAGTACATGAACATCACATAGGCTACAGTGATCATGTGTTCGTGCGAGCGTGCGTGTGTGTATGCGGGCGATGCGCATTTGTTCTACGGCAGTTTAAACTTTCTAAACAAGTGGTTACATAATTGTTTATCCATTAGTAATAGGAAAACTTGACGTGTACGCGTCGAAGGAACGGCTAATTGCGCGTTATAATACAATAACGTTTTCCCTTAGGCCTGTTATGCCGCTTTGACATTCCTCACGGTATTATGAATTTCTCCGGCCGCGCACAATACTGCGAAGCGTGCAAGGTTCGCGTTGTTCCAGCCGGTTTCATGCCAACCTTGTTATAAGAATTAATCTGTTTCTTCCCTTACATCCATATCGTAACTGATATGACCACGTTCGGAAACATGAAACCTGCACTCGAGTCAATCTTTGACGAGGCATGCCAGAGGTATGAAGAAGGAAGTGGCAGGAAGTTTATATCTAGAGTATTCTAAAATAGACACTGCATTATTACATATTCCTCAATTCTACTTAAACGTTCTCGATTTACGGTAATTCTATATTCTGGAATGAATATAAACATGTGTAGAATCTTATATAGATGGAAGTGAAGATTCTATGAAAAATATCCATTTCATTCCATTCCGATGACGTTACAGCCCATATCGAGCCCTGGCCTCCCCCTCGTCTGACCTCTTCCAGGCGTCTCGGTTCAATGACTCTCTCTCTCTCTCTCTCTCTCTCTCTCTCTCTCTCCTCCAACACGTAACGGCCCCTTAGAATAATTTGTTACGCTGTATCCCCGTAGCATTCTCGGTTGTCTATTGGTCATTTCCGCCCTGGTTGACCTCTACATACCTTTCCTGGATCAGATTTTCTTGGCCCGCCCAAGGGAGAAGCTTCATTTTGTAGGGACCGAAATATTTGGTTCTACGTGTAGCTTATGGTTGTACAGTATATTCCATTTTCCTTCTCATCGTTCCAAGTATATTCGTTCATCGGTCCTCATACCCTACGCAGCACTTTCCGCTCAATTATGCCTGGCTTGTGGCAAGATTTCTTTGTTTCTCAACCCTTATACCATTGCGAGGTATTCTAAGTTGGTGTACAGATTACTATTGGATATTGCGAGATTCCATAACGGTCATAAGTGAAAACAAGGCGCGATTCCCTGCACCCACTGTGTTCTGGTTTTCTTCCACTTCATCATTATTCGATAAGAGAATGGAACCTAAGTAGCTGAATGCGTAGAAAACTTAAAAGTTTTAGGCGGTTGTTACGACAGATCGTCCCAGACGATCAGCCCGTCTTCTGCTGCTAAAGAAAAATTTGAGAAAACGCTTTTAGAACCTGACTGCTGCTTTTCCAGAGATGGAGCTTAATATAGCAGTCTGGAGAATTGAAAAGGCAGTAATGAGTTACTGAAACGGTGAGTGAGGCGGTACTGAGAGATGGTTGAAACAAGTCAGCTATATCTGAGGGAATGAAAACTGTAGTTTGAGTACAAAGAGACTGGGAAGAAGAAGAGCCGAGAGAAGGCGGATGGTGGATATTGTTGTTGAAGACCAACAGGCATAGGAAGATGAAAACGTAGAGTAGTATTTGAAGAAGAAAGGACTGAAAGCGAGAACGCAGGAATGAAGAGCACATATTATAAGGAAGCTACAGCTTGCGTAAAGAAGTCAGTGTTACAACTGTTTAATTTTCCACTTTAACTATATTAACCATATACCACCCCAACCTTCCAGTAAAATCATTGTGTAGCACATATATTAGTTGATTTATTCTTTAAGATTACAGACCAGTCACTTTATTTCACACTCCCAAACCTGAATCGTGGGAAACGCCAACTGCCACTGTGTATTGTTCTTTCCATCATAAGGCAAACGTAATGTAGTTTTATCCCACTTCTGTGTAGGTTTAGGATGTGGGAGGGACACGATTCAACCGGTATACTAGTATGGGGGAAATCAGTCGCGAGGCCCTGAAACAAGTCTGGTCTTCATCCGGATCGTGAAGGAGTACCTATTCGATACCTACGGTTCACTGGCATAATAACAAAAAATACGAAACACGTGACTGAAAACGGTGATATGAGTGAATATGAAAAGACAGGAAAGTATGGAGGACCATATCACAATCAAATCTTATGAGATTGATGACATCACCGATACCGGAGACTGATGAAGATAATAGCAGTGGCACTGGCTTAAGGTGGACATAAACAATTTCTCTCTCCTAGATATACATCTTGGAGAAGGGACGATGTTTTCTCCCCCTCTTCCAATAATTGCTGTCAGTTGACGATTGTTTTCAGAGTTACATATTACATGGTCCTGTGTAATTTTTTTAAGTTTGTGGATTCTTAGAGCAGATCCTGATATAAGCAGAACCATGTGTTTATACTTGAACCGGAGTGGTGTGATAAGTGGCCGCATCACTAAATCCACCTCTAGAAATAAAGTAGTTCCCAATTGATTATAATTAATTGATTAAAAATATATCAACATGCTTTTTAAAATACAGTTAGGATTAATGCAACTTAAAAAAAAGGAAACGATTTTATAATTCTTTGGATCTGTTAAGAAAGTTTCAACTTTGTACTGTACATGCCTCTGTGTTGTATCACTACGCTTTGTTTACATCAGGCACCACTCTAAAGAACAAACTTTACATCTTTACTATGATGTTTATCACATCAAAAAATATGGTCTTTCCTCGCATCGGTTTTTTTTTTCTCCTACATATTAAAGATATGGGTTCCAATGTTTTTTATTAAATACTTCTATTGGATTGGAATGTATTTATAACTTCAAGAGCATAAGGTTAATTTCTATCTTGCCCCTAGCCAAAGCTGACGCTGCTGTTAACCACTGTGTTTTAAAAATCGGATTATAGTGGGAGGAAAAACTAGAAGACAAAATGAAACAGTAGCCTACTTACAGTAGGACTATTTTTTATTGTTAGATTTTTAGGAAAAATCTAAAAATTGGAAGGGCTTATGTTACGTTTGGGTATTCTAGGAATGTGTCTGACCAGTAAAGGTTACAGGTATACGAGGGATGTCCAGAAAGTATGTTCCGCTCGTAAATTGCCGCGGTATCGATACGGCACGGTGTTGCGCATGCGCGGCGAGCTTGTTGATCCGATAGGAAGGCAACAACGCAATTTATAAACAACTGTGCACCGAGTAAGCTTCGTTGTACGTGTTTATACTGTCTAAGAAAATCGAGACGCCCGCCGCGTGTGAAAGCAGGTGTGCGATTCGTTTCTTGATTGGGAAAGGCATTAAAACAAATGCAGATCATCGTCAAGTTTGCGATGTTTATGGAGTAGAAGCAATGAGTGATTAGGTGGTAGAGAGAGGGGTATCGTTTTTTAACAAAGGACTCGATAATGTTCACGACGATGAACTGAGCGGGCGGCCGTCTTTAGCGAATGACGACATGAAGAGAATATTACAGAGATTAGGTGATTCACTATGACGTCGCCCTCCCTGCGTTTTCCAAAATTTCACATTCAGTACTTTATGAAATTGTGTCTGAAAAAGTAAACTACCGGAAATTCCAAAAATGAAATAAGACAAAATGAAACGGTGGGACAGTGCATTAGCTTTCTGACAGGATTCAGGCAGCAAGAGGACGACTTCCTGAGTCGTAGTCACCCCCGGACGAGACATGCGTATTATACGCAACCTCTGAATTAAAACAACAATCCATGGCGTCGAGGCACACTTCATCGCCCGCAATGAAAAAGTTTTAGTCACCGTTTTCCTCTCGGAAAGTCAGTGCACAGTGTTTTGGGACAGAAAAGGAGTTTTGCTTATGGACTTCTGTCTATTGCAAAGCGCTTACGAAATTGTGTTGTGCGATTCAAGGAAAGCAACGTGGGATGGTCAATCGACGCCATTGTGTTGATTCATGACTAATCCCGTCCTCACACGCTGCCGCTGCAACGCAATATCTCCTCACAGCCTTCGACTGGGAACAATTTGATCATCCTCCGTACAACCCAGACCTCGCACGAAGCGAAAACCGCCCTTTTAACCACTAGAAATTTTTTTTTGGTGATCAGCGGTTCCATTACGATGACAGTATCAAATAAGCCGTGTAAAATAACAGGCGGAAAATTTCTATGACTAAGATGTACAACGCCTGGTGATACACTGCGATAAGTGTTTCAACAATGACGGCAATTATGTAGAAAAATAGTTTAAGATGCGTACTGCAAGCTGCAATAAACAATTTATGCTAGTATATTCTTGGTTTGTTTTAATAACCCGTCGGAACTTACTTTCTGGATATTTCTCGTATATTAGAACGAATTTTATTACAGCGCAAACCTGTTTACTCGAAAACAGCCGCCTCTTCTATATTCTGGGGTGGATTTTTTTAAGAGCTTCTCCTGATTGTAGTGTTATATTATTGGCCTGAACACAAGAAGGCTGACTGACATACTTTTGCCACCTTCTATAACCAGAAGACAAAAGCGTTAAAACCAGTCAGTAGGCTTATACACATGCATGTAAACCACAAAAACTTTAATAGAGATTTGTTACTTTTTAATTGATTTTAAAAAATATGGAATTTCAAAATTTTGTTTTGGACTGTTCTATTGGACTCTTTCTGGTTACGTCAATATTATTTGGCACTTACTTAACAATACTTAACAACATTAAACAAGTTTCATGAAGCAAACTCTTGATAGTTTTGTATTTTTTTTTTAATACTCAACGAATTACCCCATCAGCAAACAACCTATCCTGTCTCCAATTAACCTGACTCAAGAAATGCTGATAAAATTGTGGTCGTATGCTTTAGTAAAATTTTAATTTGACACCATATAGAAATTGCCTAAGTAATTGTGTTTAGATTTATACAATTACGTATTGTAAATAATGAAAAGTTTAGATTCTTTTAATATGATCTTTTTTTGTCCTACTGCGTTTTAAGAGTTCAATTAAAATTAACAGCAGTGAGTTGGGCTAATAAGAACGCAGTGTTCTATCCGTATTTTACTGCTTTCTACATATGAACTTCCGTTAATGTCGTTTATTTTATTTACTTAATCTTATTTTTATTTGAAATCGCGATACATACTTCCTATGAGCTAGATGTATGGTGTACATTAACCGTGACTAGAAGGAAGATACTCATCTGGTAGGTCTTAAGACCCATTTTTTCTTTAGTCTTCGGTAGCGGAAGGTCTTTGTGTCACTGGGACGCCTTCCTAGGATCTTGAACTTAATGGCTTTTTTGTTTTATCATTCAGTAACGCATTACGCTTTAAGACCTGTGTAAAGAGTCTGGTTTACAAATAACCACGCAACGTTGAACATTTTTTCCCAGGGCCTTGGACTGGAGCGCTGTGTTGTGTTAATTGCTGAGGGACTTGCACGTTTCCATAGTTACAATAAATAAGCGACGACATTTTTCCAACGTCCCAGTACATACAATATATTAATTTTATTTCCTTACAAATAACTTAGGGTGTTTATTAATATAATTTTAATCATTTACACAATTTATATTTAAATTTTAATTATTTTAAATTTATCGAGGTATTTAATTCGCAAAGTGAATTTTCGACCGACACTATAACTTTCTTCAGATTACTAAATGTTCGGAGGCCATGAGTGGTGATGGGGACACTGAGGCATTACCCAGAACTGCGGGTAAGGGATTCAATTTGTCTTTATGATAAGACGTGGTAATGCAAAAGAAAACGTGTAGATCGAAGTAATAAAAGATAATTAAGCTAAATCTTCAGGGGTGGTGGTGGGAACGATGAGGCAATGAGACAGTACTCCATGTAGTGATTCAATTTGGTTTGAACGTAAGACGTGGTAATTCAGAAGGGGAATATGTATATCGAAGTAGTCTGAAGCAATAAATGATAATTAAGCTAAATCTTCAGGGGCGGTGGTGGTAACGATGAGACAGTACTAATGGTAGTGATTCAATTTTGTCTGAAGGTAAGACGAGGTAATGCAAAAGGAAAATATGTAGATCGAAGTAGTCTGAAGGAATAAAGATTAAGCTAAATCTTTAGGGGGTGGTGGTGGGAACGATGAGGCAATGAGACAGTACTCCATGTAGTGATTCAATTTGGTTTGAAGGTAAGACGTGGTAATTCAGAAGGGGAATATGTATATCGAAGTAGTCTGAAGCAATAAATGATAATTAAGCTAAATCTTCAGGGGCGGTGGTGGTAACGATGAGACAGTACTAATGGTAGTGATTCAATTTTGTCTGAAGGTAAGACGAGGTAATGCAAAAGGAAAATATGTAGATCGAAGTAGTCTGAAGGAATAAAGATTAAGCTAAATCTTTAGGGGGTGGTGGTGGGAACGATGAGGCAATGAGACAGTACTCCGGGTAGTGATTCAATTTGGTTTGATGTAAGACGTGGTAATGCAAAAGGATAATATGTAGATCGCAGTAGTCTAAAGCAATAAATGATATTTAGGCTTAATCTTCAGGGGTGGTGGTCGGAACGATGAGGCAATGAGACAGTACTACGGGTAATGATTCAATTTGGTTTGAAGGTAAGACGTGGTAATTCAGGAGGGGAATATGTATATCGAAGTAGTCTGAAGCAATAAATGATAATTAAGCTAAATCTTCAGGGGCGGTGGTGGTAACGATGAGACAGTACTAATGGTAGTGATTCAATTTTGTCTGAAGGTAAGACGAGGTAATGCAGAAAGGAAAATCTGTAGATCGAAGTAGTCTGAAGCAATAAATGATAATTAAACTAAATCTTCAGGGGTGGTGGTGGGAACGATGAGGCAATGACCCTACGGGTAGTGATTCAATTTGGTTTAATGTAAGGCGTGGTAATGCAAAAGGATAATATGTAGATCGAAGTAGTCTGAAGCAATAAATGATATTTAGGCTAAATCTTCAGGGGTGGTGGTGGGAACGATGAGGCAATGAGACAGTACTCCGGGTAGTGATTCAATTTGGTTTGATGTAAGACGTGGTAATGCAAAACGATAATATGTAGATCGCAGTAGTCTAAAGCAATAAATGATATTTAGGCTTAATCTTCAGGGGTGGTGGTGGGAACGATGAGGCAATGAGACAGTACTCCGGGTAGTGATTCAATTTGGTTTGATGTAAGACGTGGTAATGCAAAAGGATAATATGTAGATCGCAGTAGTCTAAAGCAATAAATGATATTTAGGCTTAGTCTTCAAGGGTGGTGGTCGGAACGATGAGGCAATGAGACAGTACTCCATGTAGTGATTCAATTTGGTTTGAAGGTAAGACGTGGTAATTCAGAAGGGGAATATGTATATCGAAGTAGTCTGAAGCAATAAATGATAATTAAGCTAAATCTTCAGGGGCGGTGGTGGTAACGATGAGACAGTACTAATGGTAGTGATTCAATTTTGTCTGAAGGTAAGACGAGGTAATGCAGAAAGGAAAATCTGTAGATCGAAGTAGTCTGAAGCAATAAATGATAATTAAACTAAATCTTCAGGGGTGGTGGTGGGAACGATGAGGCAATGAGACAGTACTACGGGTAGTGATTCAATTTGGTTTGATGTAAGGCGTGGTAATGCAAAAGGATAATATGTAGATCGAAGTAGTCTGAAGCAATAAATGATATTTAGGCTAAATCTTCAGGGGTGGTGGTGGGAACGATGAGGCAATGAGACAGTACTACGGGTAGTGATTCAATTTGGTTTGATGTAAGGCGTGGTAATGCAAAAGGATAATATGTAGATCGAAGTAGTCTGAAGCAATAAATGATATTTAGGCTAAATCTTCCGGGGTGGTGGTGGGAACGATGAGGCAATGAGACAGTACTACGGGTAATGATTCAGATTTGTTTGAAAGTAAGACGAGGTAACGCAAAAGGATAATATGTAGATCGAAGTAGTCTGAAGGAATAAAGATTAATCTAAATCGTCAGGGGTGGTGGTGGGAACGATGAGGCAATGAGACAGTACTCCGTGTAGTGATTCAATTTGGTTTGATGTAAGACGTGGTAATGCAAAAGGAAAATCTGAAGTTCCGAAATAGTCCGATGTTAGAAGTTATAATTAGGCTTTGAGACTTCAGGTGGCGGTGGAGGAAACGCTGAGGCGTTACGGTAGAACTGCGGGTAGCCACTCAGTTTGACTTGATGATAGGAAATGGTGATAACATAAGAAAAACCTGTAGTTAGTATTCTGAAGAGACAAGTGATTAGTAGAGTTGTCGATGTCATAGGTATTGGCGGTGGGGTGTTGGTGCACTGTGGCAGAATTGCAAGTACCCAATTCCAGTTGGCTTTATAGTAAGTAATGATGCATAAGGGATGTCTGTAGTTTTAAATTAGTCTGAATCAGTGGTGGCGGGTATGTTCGGGAACTGCGCTAGAACGACGGGTACCCTACTTGATAATATGCTGGGTACAATTGTTGAATTCCAAGCACTCTCTGGACAACTAGACCTAATGATACAAATTGTAAAGATAGAATACTTTTATAGAACGTGTGGAAGATGATAATTATGCGAACCAGGTATACATAGAGAAAAGTGTATAGAGAAGAGAGATGGAAAGGGAGTATTTATGTCGTACGGGCGCCCGAGGTGGTGGAAATAAAAACGTCATTAAGGAAATCTATGCCTTTCAAGGGTTGTAGAACCTTTGCTACAATTCAGCACGAAGTGGCAAATCTTATCTGGGGTTGGGCCAAAATTGCGGTGTACAGTGCCAACAGGATTGAATGACAGCAAGACGAAACGCATCGAGCTAAATCACCAACAGGAAGCTGCTAAACCCACTGCAGCAAGAAGTGAGATATCTTAGACTGAAAGGCTTCCGGGTAATTGGTGGGCACGTTGGAAGTGTAGAGTATGCATTTCTTGATAGCCAAGAACTGGGTTTTATGGACCAAAGATTTATAAGGCGTCACGATCTTCATGACGCTTAAAAATTTAGCAGCACCAGACTTGTAGACATAGAGAGTGAAGTTGTTTTTGTATTAATATTTGTAGTGATTTAAACCAGGGGGTTTACTAGGGTCTATAATCTTCACCAGGTTAGTCACCAATTTTAATTATTATGTCAATAAAACATGAATGTTTTCTACAAAACATATTGCCTTGTGGTCTTAACTTACCTTTGACGCTCGCATAATATACATATTTGACGTCCCGTTAAAGACGCAAATTAATCGCATATGATATTTTTAATTACAGGAACGAAATTAGATTTATCGGATTATAAAAATTGGCTTGATTAAATAGTTCTATATTGACAAATATGACTCTTCCCAGTGTTCATTTGCGAATATCTACAAATTGTCACATTCTGCCTCAGATATTCTAATCTCGTAACCTTCCCCTTCCGTCACCAAAGACATTAATCCTGGGTATTTCATACACACACATTTAACATTTGTTATAATTGATGGAATTAATAAAAAGGAACGACTGCACAAATATTTTAATTTCACTTTGTATTTTAAGAAATACTGAAGGTGGTGGTGACATACCAGAATCGGCCCTGCAGGAAGAAATGCTCTGTACGAGCTGGATAAACTTTTAGCTGTATACCAGTTCCTGTACATAAAGTTTTATTTGTTCTTGGTTGGAAATTACGTTATTCAAAATAAACCATTGTGCGGGAAAGTAGTTAGTATTCACAAACATTTATGAAACTTACTAATATTTTTCGTGTGTTACTGTGTGTTTTGGTTGCAAGAAAATAGTACTCAGTTGGGAGGAACAGGTAAGACGGTCGAAATCGATGAAAGTCCGTTTGGTCGACGAAAATATGACAGGGGAAGGATGAAAAAACAAAGTGGGTTGTGGGGGCGATAGAGAGAGGATCAATGAATTGTTTCCTGAAAACAGCAGGTAAGACAGACAATAATACTCTCTTGAATGTTGTTAAAGAATTTGGCACTACAACAGTAACGGACAGTTGGAGAGGCTTCAGAAATTTTAAAACACGCAAACTTCATAAGTTTAATTTTGTAGATCCACAGAATAGAGCGATCCACACACAAAACAGCGAATGGTTGTGGTCTAAGTTAAAGAGAGAGCAGAGTAGGTAAGATTTATACTTTACTGAGTATCAGTGGAGAAATTTACATGTGTCGAACAAAGAACACTTTTTGGGCACAATAAAGGCAATTAACACCTTTTATCATTCCAGATAATTCTTGAATATTTCCTAAATAATTCCCAATTCAAAATAATTAAAAAGTTAACATAATAAAAGTAAAAAATAATGACATAAAAATAAATAAAAGGAATGTCATGGGAATGAAGGAGGTTCAAGTGTATGTGTGTGCATGCGAACCCCGTGTGTTTCGTGTAGATGGGAGTTTCCGTTCGACTATATTGTACGTTTATGCACAGAAAAAAAGCGCGCGTCTACACTGTTCGTGTGTACATATATAGTGTAGAACAATATTCTTTTGTTCGATTTTTGTGTGTGCGTGAATTGTGAACTATTACAATTTGTTACGGCTTAATCTACAACAGTTTCTTACAAAGATGGCTGTGGACAAATGTGTCGGGTACAGGAGGAGGTTGTAAAATGCTCTTCTTACGTTTATTTTTATTGCACCCTAATGCCAATAGCGTAGCGTAAATACACGCCCGTACGTGCGGCGTTCTGTTTTAAGATTCATAAAATTAGATACAAACACTACAAATATTTCGTCTACACGAGACAGCGGATAATGCGTCATTCTCTGATCAGCATTCCCCCATCACGGCTGCTCTGGGCGCAGCGCGTTTAGTAACCGTTTCCCTGAGGATTATTGATATACTATGCCGAAATGTCGAGTTTTTGTTTTTGTGTATATGTGCGTACGATAGTGACAAACATTCGTACGCTGGCGTAAAACTTCCAGGTAAGATTTACGTTGTTTAAAAAGCGAAGAATTACTTTTGGTACTGTCTTCGACACGTGTGCAGCGCACACTGGCTGACGAACGTTTGACACTTTTTCGTAAGTACTACTCCTAGCACCGACTTAAAAAGTACGCAAGAATTGAACAAGATTTCGTAGTGTAACAGGTTTTCTTGGCTGATACGTGAACCAAACGTTTTTCTATATATATATGCGCCTTGGTTCCGTCTCAAAATGTTTGCGTTACCGTTACAAAAGTTACGTTACACCACTTGCTTGAGCGTTCTGTAATTACTAAAATATCCTTTACTGCAAAAAATTTAGATGTAATCCGTAACAACTGCACATCGTGAAACTGTTGAATAGGGGATAATGACGGAATCCCAGGCAGTATGTACAGTAGCCTCCCTACTTCGACGGTCCACTCGCTAACCCGGACACTAGGTAAGCTGGTGGTCAAGATTCACCATCGTATCCGCTGTCCAGGTTTTTATACATTTAATTACTTGCGTATATTATGGCGACAGCAATACGCCCAGTATCGTGTTTTCGTCAGTACAGTCAGATGTCACATCGAGTAGCAGTAGTCCAGTTTTCTAGCAGCAGTGAATCGGCGGCCGTAAAGTACAAAGTAGTTCATTTTACCTTCTTATTCGCCACCAGCGCCCACACTTACGGTCGTAGAGTGCATTTTTGGCAGCATATTCTGCATTTGCTACTGGCTTTTGAACAGAAAATCAGAGTTTTCACTTTGGAATAAAATTTTTGCTTAGAATGTATTCAAACAAGGGTGGACGTAAGGAATCCAGCTTTCGAGAACGGCGTCGAGTTGCAGGATCTCCGTTCTTGAAACGGTCCAGGCGAAGATGCTACGTGTCATAACAAGGGTCCCGTGGTTTGTCACAAATAAGGACGTCTACTACGACCTTCAAATACCTACACTAAATCAAGTTATCGCTCAACTTTGTGACAGACGCATCAAACGACTTGAAATACGCCCAAATCCACGGCCACGAACTTGACTTACCCTTTTGTCGTTAAGTGCAAGTTATTACAAATGAAAAAAACCATACAAAGACATAGCAGTCACACAGGGAACTAATCTATAGATTACGTCATCGTTTACGCTTATTGTTTTGTTGGTTTATTACATAAATAAACGAAAATATCCGTCTTTTACTTATCGTCACATAAGACAACGGCTAGAAAATAATTTGCCCCGTTTTCCATTGGATTTTCATTGACCTTATGTCGAACATGGGCTACGCAATTATTTTTAAAAGGTGGACCACTTTGTACGGACTACTTCAACAGTCGTTGGCAACGAAAGTATATGACTTTTCGCTGTAGCTGGGAAACCATCAACAAAAATATTTGTCTAGTAACGGGTTGTTTATTTATCGACAGACTATGAACTTCAATTATTTACTATTCAGCATTAATAGTTCACTGGACTATTAACGTTTAGTATTTTTAAACAAAAAATCAGTTTCGTCAAGATTTCATTTTATACAGAATTTACTTAGTTGTAAAACAATACGCAAGAAACTCATTTAAAGAATAAAAACATTCTTATTTCAAAATATCTATGAAAAATAATTTAGACATATCTGTCGCTCTCAGCTCAGCCCGTGAGGAGTTGGACTGATCCGTTTCAAATGTTAATAAAAAATATTGTATAATTTTGAGAAAATATAAAAATATCTTGATGCCTAACGGTGTAAATATTATGGGAATTGTTTCATATAGGCTCAAATTACGTTTTTCAAATTTTATTGATTTGAACGTAGGCCTACAGTGAAAGCTGGACAAAATTCTGAGTTCTTTAAACAAAGGTCTACGTTTTGTCCGTTAGCTGAGCTCTGCCGTTCCTCTAGTGAAAATTTGGCAGTACTGAAAATAACCAACGTAAGCTAGAAAGTTTACATAAACACCAGAATGTCGAGATGCTGCAACTTCTCGACAATACTGAACTTGTACGAAGGCTATACAGAATGAAGCCACTTGACTTGGTGGTGTAATGTGTCAAGTCAGCCATCACAAGAGCAAAGTGATTAGTTTTTACAGAAGTGCGCCATAGGACACTCGTCCTACACATTCTGATTGTTTATGAGATGTAAATTGATAAATGAGCTTAGCCCAGTCACAATAAAATAAATAGGAGAAAAAATTTCACATTCTCAAGTGAGTGTGTTTTATTTTCTAACAGACAATTTAACTTTTGAATGAAAGTGTGTGCTTGTGACGTACCACTTAGAAAATCGTTTATTCACTTACAAACTGTTTAGTAGTTTTCCAGTACAGCCTAAGTTGCATGGAATATATAATATTATGTGTGACATCAAATACTTCTAAGCAATACAAGAAAAATAAATTTACACGAAATCAAACTGTAATAACTTTATAAATTTGTCAGTTTAACTTATTTGAATTATAAGTTATTTTCAAGTACCTCATATTTATAAGATATTTATAAAATGCCTAAAGTACAACAGTACTTTTTCCAGACAACGTAATAAAATAATGGCCACCGAAACATTGTTAAACAATGCTTAATTTCTATAGTGGAAATTGAGTGGAGAGCCTTCATCTCTAAAGAACAATTACATTCTACAAACTCACGTTAAGGGATAACTAAACTCAGCTAGTAAACAATATTAAGCTTGCATAAGTAATATCTACGAACATGAATTGTATGCATTCTGCAATAGATTTCAAGAATTAATTGTTTTGTGTTAGTTTAGTTCAACTGCTTTCATTTCTTACTTAACAGGACTTGCTTGTAATGTTATGAATCTATCTCAGCTTCTTATACGAAAAATAAACTGTCAACGTGACGGATAACACAAACCCTTACAATCCGGACAGCAGGTACGGTGATAGACGGACAGTGTCCGAGTCCGTCAGGTCAGGGGTGCCCACAAAGGGGGCTAAGTTGCGCATTGAGAATTTTTGGGGGGGATTTTTTGTGTGTATTTTAAGGATTTGGGGGGGGGGATTTTTTCAAGAATAACATTTTAAATCCAACATTGATGGAAATTTTTACCGTGTTTTGTTCAAAGTAATGACATACAAAACTTCTAAACAATATTATTAGGGCTAATGATAAAATTCTGTAAGCTTAAACTGGCCATCCACGTTCCAATATGACCAATATGTTTTAAAATATATCTTTCAAATGTCTTTGCTTCTCATCCACACCCACACCAGTGTAGCGCCTTATCTTTTAAAACAATGATACAATTTAAAACAACTTAACAAGTGTAACAATTATCGTAACTAGTGTAGGATCTTTTGTTTTTCATGACTTTTTTAACTAAAATAATTTGTACAGGCTTATTGAAAAACCCCGAGATTTAGGTCTAAAATATACCTAAAACTCGAGTTTTGAAGTCTTAATTTTCAAATTTTTCCCTTTTACTGGGGGGTATTCCATACTCCCCAGACCCCCCGGAACGGGTTGCACCCCCTGGGTCATTATTAGTGGGGAGGGATTTTTCAATTGAGGGGAGTGCTGAGACTTTTGGGGGGGATTTGCGCATTGGGCCTTGGGGGGGGGATGGGCACCCCCTGCGTCAGGTAGTTTACTGTACCTACTGTAAGTTTATCATAATGAAATGCCGGCGCCCCAACTGAGGCGGAGCATCACTGAAGATTATGCGAGTACGCTGGGTGGCACGGAATCGCGACCTGTGGACGAGCCCAAGGCTGACGTGAGACTGTGATGTCACAGGCAGAGGAACTACAATTTATGTGAAAGGAAACACATCGTATTTTGTTTCTAAATGTATTTATTGATTACAGTTAAGGACGATATAGTTTATTAACATATGTTGCAATCAAATTACAATATTCGGTTATATTAACTACTGGAAAAAGTATGTTAACATAGGCTATATATATGACTTCAAATAAAATAATATTTATTTTTCCTTTATAAATGAGTATATTAAGATTTAAGAATATATAGATATTGATACAAAGAAAATAATTATTCATACATACAGCATCGAACGGTTCAATGATTACAACATTTTCTATGTATAACAATTAAGACTGCAGTACACACTACCTAGTTTACTTAACATACATACATACTTACATACATACATACTGATAACGTAAGCGTACAAACGGACTGGAAAGGTACTCGTTTATTGTGATCAGTAACTTCTCGGCACGTCACGACGGATCGGTTTTTTTTAAACGTCTTTCAATGAAAAACTGTCAAAGGATGGTAATGGACTGATGTGGTTCTGTGATCGGTAATACTAAACCAATATTCCGATAATGCGTTTTGGCAGACCTATCGTTATCGAGTTACGGACACCAATTTTTAGATCAAACTACAACACAGACAAAACCTACACAAAAGTTTCAGTTAGCGGCCGTAATCGTACCTTGTGACCGACAGTACCAACTCTGTGTGTGTGTGTGTGTGTGTGTGTGTGTGTGTGTGTGTCCAACAACTTTCCGCTTCGGAGATACGAAGGTCAACCTCTGAGACACGGTAGCCACTGAAAGGCTTGTCATATAGTAAAACTGGAACATTGGTTCAGAGAACATACGGGCGAATAATAATGGTCTGAGATAAATACAGAAAGTCTGAACAGCTGTCACTTAGGATAAAACCAACTTCGAGAGAAGCCGAATTTGAATTCTCTATTGAAGATTTTCACGAATCGATGACTGAGGAGTGAAAACTGACGGCGCGTCGGTCCTTGGCCGGTAGAGTCAGCTGGAAATGTTATGTTGAAATCTGAAAACGTTTAGATCTGTCAAATTAACTACTGGTATCTGTCATAACGTTACTCTAACAAAGCAAAACACAAAGACTTACGAAATAGTGAAATTTGATTTTTCAATCAGTGTTCTGTATTCAAATTGAATACGTGTGCACCTGTTTTTTTTTTTTTTAATTGCAAAACCAAAAAGGCTTCACCAGCATTAAAGAGGAAAAAGTCATCGTTCGCGAATGATACAGTTACATCGATAAACACAAACATCTGTTGGTTCCGTTCATCGTTCAGCTTAAAATATGATTTTTAAGTGAAAGCGTTTCGGTCAACAGGAAAATCTCATTCCTAAAAATAATATGATATAACAATTTTAAAAGTCTACACTACTTGCTCGTGCAAACGTTATGTCTATAATAATTTCACAGTGCATGGATGAAAAGAAAACACGAAGTGGCACAAACTCATCGTACGCTTCGCAATCTCACACACAATATACACAGTACATTAAATTCCAACACAATAATGAAAAAAGTTAGTCAATTATTTACATACAGTAATAAATTTTTCAACATACATCTATAATATAATTCCGTTGTATTATAACAAAAATAAAACATATTTTTTCCTTTTTATCCCCCAACTTGATTATAAATAAATTAAAAGTATATGTGGATTAACTTCAGATCTTCCATACTATCAGATGGCACATTATCACTACACAGACCCTCCCTCCTTATTCATTAATTCGTACAATAATAAAAGACTTACAATTATTACACTAAAGTCTCAAATGGTATGATTGTGTATATTATATATTTAATTAAATAAATACATAATGCATATACAATAAATTGTTTAGCTTATAAAGAATTAATGCTAAATTTGAGCAATATTGTTCGTCACGTAACGAAATTTAAGCCCTAATTAAATAAACGTGTATATGTATATGATCGTGTGTGTGTGTGTGGGGGGGGGGGCGCACGTGTGTGCCCGCACGTAAGATACTTCGCAGAAAAGAGCACCTTTCTTTGCCAAAAATTATGTTCCCTAATTATTGTGGTTGGAAAGGCAGATTTGGTTAAATGGATAATATGTGTTTTGCTTGAAGAATACTTGAGAGTGTTAATGGGACTAGACGCGATTAAAATTTATGCTGCAGCTGGGTTAGGCACTGATGCGCCCAAATTATGTTGGTTAGGGTATAAACATTTACTATGTGTGATTATTTACCCAAAATTTTAAAAAGTAAAATGTTAATACTGGAGGAAATAAATAATCTTCTGGTGTGTGTGCGTGTGTGTAATTATGATGTTTACTGTTTCGAAGAACTTCAGTTGAATTTTCCTTCAACGTCTGGATGTTTTAATCTCATCACTCGTTATAAATTACTAACTTGTTGCAAAACAAGATCACTTTGTGTGTGTGTGTGTGTGTTTTTTGTATCGTGTCATTATACAAAATACGTGTTTAAGCTATACAATATTTTAGTACGTTAGAAAATACATGTGACAAATTTCAATCAGAATTATATTTCTGTTCGTGTCGTGCTTTAAGTAAGGTCCCCCAGGAGTTCAGAACCTTATCCCTTCACAACACCAAACGAAAGACACTCAGAGGTAGGATGTTTTCAGTAGAGCGTCTTTTATGTTTAGAAGACTTAAACGCGCATCGCGAAGAAAAAGGGTGAATGTTACGTCATCGTTCTTCTTCAGGTTGGTTATCCCTTTATGTAGAAAGAAAATGGGCACAATTAGCACTGTAACGAACATCGTCGTCACGTGAGCAGCTTGTACACGGAGAAATATTTTCGTCACTGCCAGCGCGCAGACGTTACACAAAGGTTATGTTATTTAGGAAGCGATACATTTAATCCTAACGTTAATATGTTTAACCTTTACGTAAAATTTTATTTTAATTACCAAGCCTCCTGATTCTGGATTTAATTTCGGTAATACATTATTGTCGAGCTATGTGTGAAGCGTAGACATGGTCGTGATACGGAGGCAAATTAACTGGAACGAAATAACCTTGAGGAGAATGCACAATATTATGTTGAACAAGAAACGTCTGTTATAGGTGCGACGTTTATAGGTGTGATGGAAACACAGAGGAAAATAAAGAATTATTGCAATGTATTAAGAAAATGAAAACTAACTTGTTGGACAAGTGTAAAGAATGGATACGTGGGATAAAATGAAATGTGCTCAGATACTAAGTCCTAAGCGACGACAATATAATGAACCGTTCTTACACTACTTCTGGTAAAAAGTTTACCATTTTTCTTCACTTAAGTACGGCGAAGTCCGAGAAAAACAAACAAACGGTCTCTGGTAACAACATCTGAGCAGCTGATAATACAAATCTAGAAACAGTAGACGGAACAATGTTTAAGAAACTGGGCGCTCTACTGAAATACGTACGGACAACTCTGGTTGCTGTCGTTGGTGAGAGAAATTTGTAAACATCGTGTGTGGGTTATTAGAAGATTTTCGTTGTCTTTTTTCTTCTCCTTTTTAAATACAACGTTTGTACACTGTATGTATATGTGTATATATATGTATATATATACACACATACACACAGACAATATGGTATACAGTACTAACTATAAGCTATTCACTTAATAATACAAGGCTTTTTGTTAGTACAACATGTGAAATTCTTTTTATTCTTATTACATGCAAAACACGCGTCTTGAATCGTATTCAAACGTATGTTTTGGCGGTGTTTGATAATACAATATCCTGGCGTCTGTACACGTCTTCTGCGTCGAGTATTGAAGACTTTTCTCAGTTTCTGTGATTTTGATTCATTCTTTGAAGAAGGTTATTTCATTTCTGAAACAAAAACAAAACCAAACGCATTAGTTACCCGGCTTCGAATTATAAGGGGACTACATTTTAATCACCAATTCTGAAGTCTCTTATGCATATGTAAGGTCACGTTTACATGTCTTATTGTGAAAATTAGGCCATACAATCGCATGTTTTTTAAAACCTAAGTGGTGTATCGTTTAATGATATTTAGTCCATTCTTGTCCTACCGTGAGATGTATGACAATCCCAAATATAACATTACGGTCATCGGACAAATCAAAGAGACACTGCCATTACACAACAAATCAAATCATAAAAAATAGTATTATAATAGATGTTAAAAACTAATAAAACATTCACAAAATGCAATAAAACATGCTTTACAAGATCATAACAACAGAATCAATAGCTTTTACGAAAATAATAGGAGAATTCCAACTATAGCGAAGAATATGATACAGCTCTGGAAAGAGCATATTCAATTTTTACGAATGCAAGTAGTAACGAATGGAATTTCCCTCTCCTACGATCTGGGCCTGATTTTACTTCCACTTATTTGCATCAGACTCGTTCCCTTCATCTTTGATGTTCAGCCATTCTTGGCCAACTCTTGTTTTCTTCCTACCCCCAAGCTCCTGCGTTTCACAGAGTTAGGGTGTCTTTCATTTCACATCTCTCTTATACGACACTACCACAGCGATACACAATTGTAAGGTCAAGAGAGGTCAAAGGAGATAACTGTGAAAGAAACCCGGGGGTCTGCTGTCGTATACGACAAACCCGTCTGCGAAAGCGGGCTAATAACCTGCCGCTTCTTAAAAATGGATACTTGTAGATTATACCCCCTACCAAATCGATCATTTCATTGGCCATTCAGTGCTAGACATCGATTCATTAATCTACAATTGGCCGGAATAATTTGCCTATAAATTCAGTAGTTTCCATATTGCCAAATTTCTGACTTTAAAATTAGTACTTTATATGCTTTTGGGAAAATCTTAATATTTACAAACATAATAATAATAATCTACTAATTAAAGAACAAATTCAAATAAAAACAAAACAAGGCGATATATTTAAAATCATACATTTATTAGAATAATAAAACATTACAGATATAATAAATAGCTGACTACATAAATATTACAACAATCGAAAATAGATTCGAAGTAAAATTGATTAACCGTTAACTATATTGTAAGCGAAACATTCAATTACAATTCAAACAAACCTCTGAAGATACAGAATAATTTCTGTGAACGTGCGTCAGGTGAAAATAAACCAACTTGCTGTGAATTTATTTGAATATATTACATAAGTGTGATAATAATATATGTTTAAAAACTAGCGCAAGCAAGACACTACAGCTGTGGCGCGAATTACTTTTAACTTCGTAATCATCTCGTTATTATGGGCAAACAAGTGTTCGTATCAAAAACTTCGTGAAACATTGCATCTTTTTCAAAAATACAAAAAAAATTCATCGACTATTTTTTTTTTTAAGGTATACGTGTAGCTTTCTCTGCAGACTTGCGAAAAATATCAGCATTATATGAAACTCGGAAATTTCTTTATTGCTTTGATATGTATAGTAGTGAATTCCTTTGAATTTTCTCTTTGAATCTACATATGATAGATATACGTAACTTACTCTTCTGGTATAGCGGTACACAACAAGAGAGAAACGAAAAACCGCACGTAAACCGTAAGGTGATGTTTTAGAGTAGTTAACGGGATATCGGCTTTCTCCTATTTACACAATGATGTCAAGTAACCTATGGAACAGCAATAACTAACTAACTATGGAAAGAAACTAAGACTTCGTTAGGGACGTAGCCAGGGGGAGAGGTTCAAGATATACCCCCCCCCCCGGAAAACTGAAAAATGCCGAAAGCCATTATAATACTTACGGTTAAACAGTGAGTACCGTTCTTAGAAAGATGGGATTCAGGATAATTACAATTAAATTATATACATTTTAAAGTGTTATTTCACTGTAAGTGCCATTAAGAAAATCTGTGTTACCAAGAAGTACAATTTACAAATATAAGGTCATTTTTACTGTATTGATTATAAATGACAAAAAATAATGATTTAACATAACGACATGCTTAATTAGACTTTTGTAGTAGTAATTATGTCGTAGATTATAGGCACTGAGTAAGTGAAATTTTAATACTCATATTTGTTATTCAAATCTGAAAAAAAGTAGAAAACGGCTGTATATTTGTTCTTTCTTTCTATTTTTTCGTTTCTTTAATTCCAGGGTCCCAAGATGTCCTAAAACTCGACATTAGGGCCCTCATGTCTATCTTACTCAGGCGGAAAATCATCTCGACCCTGGAAGAAACATTCCGGAATAGGTATTCTCAAGTTCGATTCTATGCCTCCAATTCAATATGAACCCCCTCTCCAAATTTTGCTACGTTACTGGACTTTATGAGAACTAAAATACTTGCAATGGTGGTGGTCCCACGTTACAGTATATTATACCCCCCCTCAAGTTATCAAAGGAAAAGTCAAATTTAACGAGTGGGTTTGTTCCATAACGGTTTTCGACAATACTGCAATATACACTGCATAAACCCGAAATCTTGTGAATGCATGGGCGTGCGTCCACGTGTGCGAGCAGCATAAGTTAGGGAATAGTTTGCAGACGACTAACAAAACGGGAAATGAAAAAATATATCTAATGAGAAACGTCAAATGTATTGTGAAGTGTATTTAAAAAGCAAAGACTAAGAAACAGCAGACTGAGAAACGGTTTTATGCATCGAACAGCCTAAATGAGGAACATAATCTGAAAACGATTGTAAAACGGAAGGCGCGAGAAAGACACTCAAAGAAAGGCCAATAACGGGACGGGAGAACAAAAGTAATGGGAATTATGAGAACAATGGAGTTGAATGAGCGAATATAAGACAGGACGGGGTGGCCACAGGTGGTTGAGAAAAACGATCAGTACATTTGTAGCGTAAGAAAGGTGTTAATCACTCTCAATGTCGAAATGACGGCCTTAACTTGATGATAACGAATGCTAGAAAGGTTCATTTCACTGTACACGTGGCAGGTGCATTCCGCCGGCTATTTGTACGAAACGGATCGCCGAGAGGTATCGTGGCACTAGAATTATGTGGAAAATGTAAACGCGATTTATTACGGTTTTAAGCGAACGTATACCGATGAGAAATATTACCGACCGTTTGGAGTGAAGAAAATTAAAATTTCTTGTTTGAGAACGTCATTAGTCATTATATAAGCGACCGTATCAGGCGGTCGGTGACGTAACACGGTGTGACCTGGTTTGCCCTTGGTGTCCCACCTCGCCGAATCACCGTCACGAGGTATTTATTAAAACTACACATAAGCAGAATGCTTAATCGTAAAATAAATAATATTAATGATGATCGTTCCTGTTTCACGATTCTGTGTTACAATTTTGTCTCGACACAGCTTGAGAACCCATCTTCGGCAACCCTTCGTTTTGTGTGTTTGCCTGTTTGAGAGAATAAATTAAAACGAGCTAATATACACGGATTCAGTGGCGCACCCAGGTTTTTTTTCGGGGGGGGGGGGTTTAAAAATTTAGAAACAAGGTGCACAATTTTGGTTTTCCTCATTCTTTTCTTTACAAGGATGGCTTTTTCCTGGAGAAACGACAATACGCACCTTATAACGAGCCAATGTCGCAAGAACAGGTAAAAATTAACTTTGCTTCATAGAATTTCACACATGTACGTTCCACCTATATGCTGCAAAGGCCCTTCTTACACATACTGCACGTGTAAGAGTCATACACACAATGTTTGTAAGAATTATGAGTTAAAATCATGTTAAGCACATGCTTACTAATTTGCATATGCTTATTGAATAATTTAAATTACTTAATCAGTAGACGCCGACTTTATTAAAATAATAATACTTGTACAATAATATTGGTAAAATAATCAGACATAAAGCAGCAGTTGCGCACTTTGTAGTCTGGATAAGGCGGGAAAAATGTTATACACGTGGTAGAAAAAGGCCTTTTGAAAATATTAGCCTTCTCCCTGCATGACGAATCTACGTACGGAGGTTTTGATTTTGATTTCTATTCCGACACTACTAAACAGTACATATGGACGTTTTGTAAGACGAAACAAGCATAGATACAACAGAGGTACCATACAAAGATTTCACAGAAATAGAAAATGTTTAACATTTAGTAGGCCTACTGCAATTATTTTGTAAAAAGTGATTTGGCATGTTGTGTCTATTGCGTCTTTCTCCAGATCTTCTAGTCGAGCCTATACATTAACAAACATTGTATATTTTGAAGTACCGGTACATAATAGTTTGTGTATATGTTACGATTTAGGAAATTAACCGATCTTCACCAAAATCAACAGACCCTGAGTAGGCTACTTACAACTTCAGGAACGTATGCAAAAAAGTATTTGATTCTCTTTGAATATGCGGCAGTTATAATTCGTCATAAAAATAAAAATATCGGTATGGAGAACCATACATGACTTCCATGTTCTAAGATTTATATTTAAAATCATTTACGAAATGAAATGTTTCCATAGAAACTACTTCTTGCCACTTATTGCTTCAGCCTTAACAACAGTACTGTGGTCACTAACGTATACCACCACACGTTATCGCACTGGATTTTCACTGATGATGGCAGTCGACGGCACTGCCGAAACGTCTGGTTTTTCAGAAAACATTGGACTACGGCCAAATAGCCCGGGAAGGAATTTTAACAACAAACTACTACTTTGTTGCCGATAACCTAGTACACATATAAAAATTATCCCCTCCCCCTTCAACTATAATTTTCATTTATAGAAAATTACCCCCACCCCGTTCAACTAGTCTCTTCATTTATAGATATTTCATCTACGTTTCTACAGTGGATTATTAAGATCTTCCTATCAGGATACTTCATTTATCAAAATTAAGTACCGTACTTTACTCTTGTTGCAACAAAAAATGTTTCAGGTAAACTACCCTTTCCCCGTTACCGATCTTCACCAAAATCAATAGGCCTTGAGTCTTCTACAACTCAGGCATATATATAAATAATTATTTGATTCTGTTTGAATTTACGGCAGTTATCGTTCGTCATGAAAAACTTTCTCTTGTTACAACATAAAATGTTGCAGGTAAACTACCCCTTTTCCTTAACCGATCTTCACTAAAATCAACAGGCCTTGAGATCTTTAAAATATATAGGGACGTATGCAAAAACTTATTTGATTATATTTGAATTTACGGCAGTTATCGTTCGTCATAGAAAAAATTAACCTTGTTATCACATAAAACGTTGCTGGTAAAGTACCCCTTTCTCTTAACTGATCTTCACCAAAATCAATAGATCTTGAGTCCTCTACAATTCAGGGACGCATGCAAAATATTAATTGATTCTGTTTGAATGTGCGGCAGTTATCGTTCGTCATAGAAACAATTACTCTTGTTAAAACATTAAAGGTGGCCGGTAAACTACCCCTTTCCCTTAACCGATCTTCACCAAAATCAATAAGCCTTCAGTCCTTTACAATTCAGGAATGTATGCAAAAACGTATTTGATTCTGTTTGAATTTGCGGCTGTTATCGTTTGCCAAAAAAAAAAAAATTACCCTTGATAAAAAAACGTTGCTGGTAAACTACCCCTTTCCCTTAACCGATCTTCACCAAAAACAAAACGTCTTGCGTACTCTACAATTCAGGGCTGTATGGAAAAAATTATTTGATTCTGTTTGAATTTGCGGATCTTATCGTTTGCCATAGAAAATACCCTTGTTAAAACATAAAACGTTGCCGGTAAACTACCCCTTTCCCTTAACCGATCTTCACCAAAATCTAAAGACATTGAGAACCCTACAACTGAGTGCAGTATGCAAATAATTATTTGATTCTGTTTGAATATGCGGCTGTTATCGTTTGCCATATATAATACCCTTGTTAAAACAAAAAACGTTGCAGGTAAACTACCCCTTTCCCTTAACCGATATTCAACAAAAACAATAGGTCTTGAGCACTCTACAATTCAGAGTTGTATACAAAAAATTATTTGATTATGTTTGAATTTGCGGCCTTTATTGTTTGCCATAGAAAATACCCTTGTTAAAACATAAAACGTTGCCGGTAAACTAGCCCTTCCCCTTAACCGATCTTCACCAAAATCAATAGGTCTTGAGAACTCTACAATTTAGGGCTGTATGCAAATAATCATTTGATTCTGTTTGAATTTGCGGCTGTTATCGTTTGCCATATAAAATACCCTTGTTAAAACATAAAACGTTGCAGGTAAACTACCCCTTTCCCTTAACCGATCTTCACCAAAAACAATAGTTATTGAGAACTCTATAATTCAGGGCTGTATGCAAAAGAGTAGTTGATTCTGTTTGAATTTGCGGCTGTTATCTTTTGCCATAGAAAACAATTACCCTTGATTAAAAAAAAAAACTGTTCCAGGTAAACTACCCCTTTCCCTCAACCGATCTTCACCAAAAACAACAGGTCGTGAGTACTCTACAAATCAGAGCTGTATGCAAAAAATGATTTGATTCTGTTTGAATTTGCGGCTGTTATCGTTTGCCATAGAAAAAAAATCTACAGACAGACACACACACAGACACTTTTCGAAAAATGACTTTTTTCATGTTTTGAGTGTAGTACAATGAGAATCTGCAATAATCTCGAACACGATTTTTTTTGCCATCACCATACTTCCATTTCCTTAAGGAACATGGAAGTAACTACCCTTTTAAAACATAAAACGTTGCAGGTAAACTACCCTTTTCTCGTAACCAATCTTCACCAAAATCAACAGGGCTTGAGTACTCTATAATTCAGGTAGGTGTGCAAAAAAGTATTTGATTCTGTTTGAATTTTCGGCAGTTATCGTTCGTCATAGAAAAAATTACCCTTGTTAAAACATAAAAGGTTGCAGGTAAACTACCCCTTTCCCTTAACCGATCTTGACCAAAATCAATAGGCCTTCAGTCCTCTACAATTCAAGGATGCATGGAAAACATTATTTGATTCTGTTTGAATGTGCGGCAGTTATCGTTCGTCATAGAAAAAATTACCCTTGTTAAAACAAAATGTAGCAGGTAAACTACCCCTTTCCCTTAACCGATCTTCACCAAAAACAATAGGTCTTGAGAACTCTACAATTCAGGAAAGTATGCGAAACATTATTTGATTCTGTTTGAAATTGCGGCTGATATCGTTTGTCATAGAAGAAAATTACCCTTGTTAAAACATACAACGTTGCAGGTAAATTACCCCTTTACCTTAACCGATCTTCACCAAAAACAATAAGTCTTGAGTACTCTACAATTCAGGGCTGTATGCAAAAATTATTTGATTCTGTTTGAATTTGCGGCTGTTATCGTTTGCCATAGACAAAAAAAACTACAGACACACAGACACTTTTCGAAAAATGACTTTTTCATGTTTTGAGGGTAGTACAATAAGAATCTGCAATAATCTCGACCACGATTTTTTTTGCCATCACCATACTTCCATTTCCTTATGGAACATGGAAGTAAAAACGTAGCATATCGGTAAAAATGAGCCTCTGACGAAGCTGACGAAAACTAGTTCAAGCTATAAGATGAAAGTTTAACATTTGTACTAATAAAAAATTAGTGTTCCGAGTCAGTAGTTATATATTTATAATTAGTTAATCAACGGACACGTCATGGACAACAAAATCCAGGAATATAGTCAACATTACCCTGGCAACTTGTTTGAATAAGTAACATCAATGTGAAATGACTGTGTGTGTTTTAAAAAAACAACAGATGTAAACTGTCTATATTGAACAGGAGAGACAATATTAATGAGAAAATTATACCAAAACTGTTTAAGTAATAGACCTATACAATTTAATTACTCACAACCAATTACAAATATTTAGCTCAATTCTCCATCCCACTAATGTTTCCTTCGCTGTTATTATAACTCAAATCATCTTCACTGCTGCCATCACGTTATTTATTACTTTTGAAACGAACTGTTACATTATACACTCTTTGATCTGATCTCACGTAATTTCTTTTCAATTTTCATGACATGGTCACAATTTGATGTGCAATCTATGAAAGAAATACACTCAAATTCCTTTTTTGCTAAGTTTCTAGCACTGTCTATGGAAAATGCACGTTTTTTAGCACGCTTCTTCACGATTGCCTAAATCAGTTCTAGGATTAAGATCAGGAAGTCAGGGTGATCAAGGGTCAGGGTCAGGGTGGAAGTCGTAAAATGTAATGTCCATTGTTTGCCAAAACAGTGGTTATTATAAGAGTTCTGTATGTTGGTTTACTTTGTTTAATTAGTGAATAGAACTCAGGTTAAGATAAATGGACTAAAGAAATCCCATTATTCACTAACCAGTTAATCGTGTTTGTCTTTTTGTTAATGATGTTGCAGGTGGATTTATTTATTCATTGAAATTTTCAGCCACATTTGTCGATGAAAACGTGCCAAAATCAATAGGAAACTTTTAATAGAATAACACAATAGAAAGTTAAGAGAAAATATATAAGAAAATTATGGCAATTCAGAGAAGAACGGCGCCTATCCACGTTTTTTTAAACTGACGCTGAATTCAGTTTCGTCTATGTAAACTATAGGCCGCCGTTCTTCTCTGAATTTCGGTAATGGTCTTATATATTTTCTCCTAACTTTCTAATGAGTTATTCTATTAAAAGTTTCTATTGGTTTTGGCACGTTTTCATCGAAATCTCATTTGACGAATAATGTGGCTCAGACTAGATGCACTACCATTTTAATTAATTTATCTCTTAAAAATTGTTTAAAGAATGTTTACTTTGAATGTTGGTGTTTCCCCTTCTATGAATTGATATTCGTAAATAATTAATCGAATAGTACACTTGTCAAAATCGTCTAAATCAGTTTTTATTTCCTTTGTTGAGCATTTTTTATGGGAAGTACTGAAAGATTTTATGTCAGCCGTATCTGGGGATGCTTCTTTAATAATTCTAAAAACACTACTTAGAGACACACCGCACGCCTAAGCTACCTTTACTGCAACTTTCTTTCTGATATTCCCTTATCTTCCGATTTAATAAACTTGTACACGTTATACATTATTTTCCGACTCTATGTATGACTTTCCTTTGCACTGAAATTGACAGGCCACCCAGATTGGTCCAGTTCACTCTCCAAAACCGGAAAATACAGCAATAAACTAAACGCTACGCTTTTGATGAAAACTGGTGTTTTTTGAAAAGTACTAACACAATTACATATCATGCGCCGTTGGCAAAAGAACAGTTTATTCACGTCTGGTATACTTACCTATGCTGAATTTTAGTTTATCATTTAGTAATAGTAAAAATGTTACTTTGTAAGAATATAGTAATTAACATATAAACAAGATACTATAATTATTATGTTCTTACTGTTTGTACATACGTTGATTACAAAATTTTTTCCAGATTTTCGGGGGGGGTTCTAACCCCCCCCTGGTTGCGCCACCATGGCGGTGACAAAATAAACTCATAGTACAAACGAAGGGTTAGGAGACAGAGATGAAGTATAAAAGGTTTATTGAAGTATAATAAGTATCTCCTCGTATGTTTACTTTTTAAAAGCTGAAATACTTCAGAATTTATTAAAACCCAATGCAAGCAACTAAATGCTTTATCATTAACTTGCACAACGGGAGCGCGAATGTACGGGAACAGCTGTTTTTACGGAAGTTTTTTTACATATTTTCTTTATAAATAGTTTACTATCAAGACCAGAGTTTTTATTAAATGAGTTTATTACATTGGAAATTACTAAGAACGTTGATGGGTAAAAGGGTATGACTGCATGAAGGGCGACCGAGTTAAAATATTTCTAAATTTTTTTAAAAACGCAAAACAGTTTTTGTTTTTCTCGGATTACCTGCTAAAGTACGGGAAAGCTAATTTAGTTATTAGTTGCTTCCGCCAATAACAGTTGCTTCCATATTGACTTAAGTGATCTCAGCGTCTGCTTACATCCTAGTAAGAACTGGAACGTAGTTCATTTTTAAGTCAGTTTCTTATTGGCATTAACGAAATAATGTAGCGGTCAATATTCAATTAACGTACGACCTAATAATCAATAAATTCATAACATTTACTCAAACAAATAACATTAAATTCGGTACGTTTTTTAGTTGGGATTCATTTAATCATTGTCGGGTACTGTGCTCTTGTGAAACACCTACAACATTTAAAGTCCCCTTCTAGTAGACTAAAAAAAAAAATAATAATAACAGCAACAACGACTATAAAAATAATAATCACATCTTTCCCAAAATTATGAGTGTAAATTGAATTCACTGGGGAGATAGATGCGGAATTTTTATGCTGCCGGCAATTACGTACAGAGAAATATAACTTTCGTCCGTCTTATCGTTAAACGGGGGGGGGGGGGATTGGCTTTGTTTTTGTGCGTTCCCATATCCACACGCTGGAAGCGCAGTTCCGTTGTGAGGTGTCTTGTTTTATGTTTGTTGGGCTGGTTATTATTACACGTTACAAAGAAACTTTAACATTCAAATTATTTGTACTCTTTTCTTTGAAAAAGGCTCTAAATAATTTAATTCCATTTCTGACGTTATTTGAAATAACGAACAGGGTAACTTCAGATTCCATTAGCAAGAGAAACTCGGACACGAACAACCAATCAAATCAGTAGTAGTTATACGGGCTAATACAGTTTTAAAGTTGAGACCCGGATTATGTATAGTCTGTAAAGGAATGTTATAGGTTATTCCAATAACCATGAATCCAAGGAGCAGTTTATCCCTTCAAAAGTCTCGCCAAACTGCGAGAAATTCGTATCTTCATAAGTAAACTAGAAAGTTAGGATGAGGCGACCCCATCACCCAGCTGTCTGTATCACTCTACATAGACCTATCTCTTCTACTTTACGCCTTTGGAGTCTGACATTCTAAACTGCCATTCTATCAGCCTCTTTGATCTGTCCTCTCAAGTTCCTCTTAGTTGGTCTTGATTTTTTTTATCACGCCTTGACGCTTCTAGAGTTTCCTTCTTTTCACATAGGCCTATTTCTTTTGAGGTTAGCGAACGAATTCTTCAAGTGAGGCTGTTTTAATGTGGTGTCCTTTTCAGCGACCTCCAGGTTATGTTTTCCGGTGTGTAGTATTTGAGGAAAGGGCCTCTTTTTCAGGGTTAAGTTTAAAGAACTCAACGGACATTGTGAGCGGAAAGGTGGTTAATCTTTAGGGAACAGATACGAAGACCTATCACCGAGTTAACATAGAGGAATTCATTAACAGTTCAACAATATTTGGGGGGGGGTACAGTGACATCCCTTCTATAGGAATAGTACAAATGACGATTATGATGGGTCGCTACACGACAACGACTCTGTCTCCATCTTACATCACGACGTTTTGCTAACGCATCTGGTGGGCTTTTTTAATACTCGAAAGCTTCAAAGAACACTGACGGATTTACTCTGAAGCCTAGTTTTTGTACCCAAAAAGGAGTGGAGGAATTTTAGTAGGCCTACACTGACCGATAGTTAAAGAAATTAAAAACACTTATCAACAGAAAAGTTGCTTTATATTTATATTTAAAACGAACATTCGACACGAGTTTTTTCGTCCATGTCACGTCAGTGTTTGCAGTTTTATTTACAACAGCAGTCAGAAATTACAATACTTTCTATAACCTATTTTGCTGGATTAGGAACCAGTTATTAGCCCTTCTTCTGACGTGGCGAGACTTCTCCACCTGGGAAGATTCTTTTTACCTTATTTCAGGTCGATTGGAATACACCCTAACGTATAGTGATTTAGAATCATTAATTTTGATTTTCTAATTAGTTTCTCCATAGCACAAAACTAAATGAACAGGGAACAACACAAAGGTTGTAGAAATGAATATTTCAGACTCGTAAAATACGGGTTATATTTTTTCGGCAGTTAGAAATGGACAAATACAAAATGATTTGGGAGTCAAGGCGATACTGCAACACGTAGAACAGGGGCAGTTAATTTGGCAGGGTCGTCTACATAGACCGATAACAAACGAAAATAAGAATAAAGATACCAAAACAAGAAAAAAGAGAAAGGCAGGAAAACCAAGGGAAACTTGGGAAATCCAGTACGGAAAGAGAAAACTCGAGTGATCCAAATGGCGAGAAATAAGGAGCAAGTTGCATAAGCTGGGGTTCAGTAGGAAAACGTGTGTTTTAATAATAGAAAATGGACTAAAATTTTTGATAGTACTTCAAAAGTAGTTTGATAGTAGTTCGAAAGTAGTTTGATAGTAGTTCGAAAGTTTAAGTACTGGTGTACAATATTTTCTCGGATTTGTAAAATAGTGATCAGTAATGTAAACTAGGATTTGTGACAACCGACACCGTTTGGGAAAAGGAGAAATAAAATTTGTATTTTCAACCTTCTGAGCCGTACACTAAATTGTGACAAATTAACTTAGAGACATATTCCCATAACTGCACCACCTTAATAATATGTACTAATGACAATAATGTTAATATCGACAATAATAAAATTAATAATATTAATTAGTACGTAGCACGAACATTAATATTTCAAGTACAATAATCCTCTTTAGAATTAATAACGCGTTCTGCTTGAACATTTTTGGTAATCCTGAAACCGGATCCGCGAGCAGTCGCGACTGTTCCTTATTTTGTCCATTTAACCGGATACATACGTAGGATTATCTTTCAGTCAACTAAGAGATTTACGGTTTATTTTGCTTTACTTCGTAACTTATAAGTAAAAGCGGTGAGTGGTTCAGGTAACAAAGACAAGTACCACGCCGTAGATTGAGTGTACATGGACCAGTGCAGTTTTCCCCAACCGTGGGCTGGACCTCTGACTCACTCTTTACAACTCCGTTACTTTGCAAAAAAACGATGGGCGTCAAGTTGCAGATATTTCTTCAGTCAAGATCTTTTGTGTAAAATCGGACGATTGTTTAATGCGAGAATACGATTTTTTCATACTGTCCATAAAATGACAAGACTCCGCATGCGATTTTAATGTACCCTGACCTCCATTTACAAAGTTCTGAACACACTAGACGAATGTGCATTGAGAGAGAGAGAGAGAGAGAGAGAGCATGGAATGCTATACACACAAACAAATGTGTACTCACTTACGTTTTTGCCAGTTTACGAAGGCTTGGCAGTAAAATTTCCTCAGACATTCACACAATGCACCGACTTAAACTTAAAGCTACTCCGCTCACAGATAACAACGGAGGAACTTAAAAAAAAAGTGTTAAAATAAATGTATGGCGCGTATTAATTAGCTTTGAACACTAATAAAAAAAACCCAACGAAGCGATTTAATACAGTATCAACTTCAGCCCTTGACCTAAACAATCAATACAGAAATCAATTAAAGAATTAACTAAGTTATTATGGTTAAAAATTATAAAAAATGAAAGTAAAAAATACGCTCCAAACTTTTTGAAGCTGTGTCTTTAATATTGCCTGTCTGGTCTCATGGAGTACACCGAAGAAAATAACACGTTCCCACGAATTATATTGTCTTCTAGGAAAATCAACTGAAGGGTCATGTTTAGACCTCCCTAAGACCACCGGGAACGTTACAAGCAACTAAAATTATAACTTTCAAGGAATTGTAAAATAAAAAAAATCTTAAAACACGTCTGTAGTTAATACCGGAGGAATGTGTAATTACAGTTATTAAAAAAAAAGTACATTACGGGGACGGCGAATGACTCAAAAATGGGGGGTAGTTACGTCAGAACAGTTTCCCTTCGGGCCGCTTTCAACCCAGTAAACAAAGACAAGTTCAACGGAATTATCAGGATTTCAGCTCCGTCTCCACATTAGCCGCTTAGACAATAAGGCTTTTTTTTTAAAGAATATTTATTTCTAGAGATTTGTCTCTTCCGTCTTCAGGAGAATAAATTAATTCCATTCCATGCGTCTATTAGACCAACGCCAGCGTTGCTCAAACTTCAGTGACCGTGAGAAGAAGTACTGCGTCCGGCAGTAACGCTGATCTCGTGTGTTTTTGAGATATTGAAATGTGGTATTTCTATATGTATGATAATCTTGGTAGAGTCTACTATGTATTTTTAGTGAAAAGGAGGTATACTAATGTGATCTGCGGGTAAAGCAATCGTGCATAGTATAATTTTCACATTGAACTGTTTCAGAGTAACGTTTTCAATGAAAACATTTATTTGGTATCTAATTTCCACGCTCCCCCCCCCCCCAAAGTTGTGAAGCACAGTTGCCTCTTTGCCACTCATCATCACAACCCTGCAGACAGTTTTACGACCCATATTAAGACAAGTTTACAATAACGATTCAATAATAAAGAAATAATGTCACGCGAAAGTAACTAACGTATACATATGACGAAATACAGTGCGCGACTTTCCCCTGTTCCTCCCGTACCGCATAGCCAGATTTTTAATTTTGTAATCATATTACTTCATGACATAATATTTTGATCTTGTATAAATGTAATAAAAATAACAGATATCAAGACAATATTTTTATTGAACTTAATACTACAACAATAAAACTATTTTTATAATTAGTTAACAATTTCTATAATTTTAATTGTAAATTGAAGACGTTCAGTATCTGCTAGAACATTCTCATATTGCTTAATATTTTGATAAAATTCATTACAGGATTATTCAACACTGAAACGAGCGGAAAACTCCGATTTAAAAGTGAACAGAACATTTTTTCTCTCACTTTAGACCATTAAGATTCATTAAAAATAATCAGCTAGTTGTATAAATAATCTCAAACTAATCATTTTTCCGAAAAGTACTGTCTACAGAAATAACGCCATCCCCTTTATTAGGGCTGAACGCAGATAAACGTCAGTAGAAAAATATTGCTACTCACATGTACCCGACACCACAATCAATGTACAAAATTAATAACATTACGCTGATTGTGGTGACGATGCCAACAAAGTTAGCGCAGTACGCATTCAGTGTGTGTGAAGAATATGGAAAACAAGTTTTTAGTACTGTTAATGATAATTCACTTTTCTGTTTTGAAGGATAACTTGTTTTACGACGCAACACTGTCGATAATACAAAATTTGTAATTTTACGTATCATTATACCGGCAACATTACATTGATAACATCATATAATGATAACATTATTATTACTATTTATGATAAACAAGTTACAACTTTCGCAGCCATCATCGTATGAGTATCTCTGAAGGACATCACACCAAGAAAATAGAGTGTTTCCTCCATAACTATTGTATGCAGTTAATGAAGAAATTACATAGGTTGTGCTGGTAGCTATGATAAAGGTATCAAAATAACCATGCATCTGAGATACATATCAGATACGCTTATTATTTCTGTTACTTGCTCATACATTTTTTAATAACTGCAATCGATGTTGGTGAATTTATTTATAGCGTTATAATATTTATGCGTGTTTATGTTAACACATTCTGTCAGTAATAACGAACTACCAATCCATCACTGAAGAAATTGTGTAAATTTCAAAGAATAAATACCTAAATTCATTGGTAATATTCAATCAATAAGTTGACAACTCTGGCCCAAGCCATCATTTAAGTGTCTCTGAAGGACATCACATTGAGAAAATGGAGGATGAGCATTAGTAGAAAAATATTGTTGTAATTTAGCCTTCTCCACATCCCTTACTGCAATGGTTATGGTGGAGGCTTTCGTGTTGAGATAAACTTCCGCCCGAAGAATAAGAAAAACAATGTTTATTGTTTATGTTATTTATAATTCTTTTTTTTGTGTGAAAAAGTTTGTGATAATACTCAGTATTGATGTTAATTTACAAAGTGAAATTAGAGCTGTTGATTAGAATTAACAAATTGAAGACTACGGTAAAAAATTTATTATTATTGTTACTTGCTCACAATTTTATTAATTTCAATCGATATTGGTGAATTTATTTCTAGCGTTATAAAATTTATGTGTGCTTGTGTTAACACATTCTGTCAGTACCAATGAAATCTTATTCCATCATTGAATAAATTGTGTTAATTTAAAGGATAAAATACTTAAGCCCATTGGTTATTTTCAATCCATAAGTTGACAACAACTCGGTGATAAGTCAAGCCATCATTTAAGTGTCTCTAAAGGACATCACATTGAGATAATAGAAAATAACCATTAGTAGAAAAATATTGGTACGGTATTGTCTTTTGGCCTCCCCCTCATCCATTACTGCAATTAATTAAATTAAAATGGTTGTGGTGGAGACTATGATGAAGGTACCAAAATTATCACGTTTAGGTACTCTTCAGCCTGAAAAAGAAGACAGAGAATATTTTAATATTATTTAGAATTCATTTTTTTGTGAAGGGGTTGTGTTATGACCCAGACAATTTGAAATTTTATGTAAATTTTGTTTTAAACAATTCAGGACATCCAGTGCTTTTAATCAATAAATTACATTACATTACACCTCTAGTTCACAGCCATCGTTTCTGTGCCTCCAAAGAATAAACCATAGAGAAAATACAGGACAAATGTTAATATTCAAAGTTTTGTTATTACCATTTGCACAACCTCCTTTTCCTGCACACACAATTAATGAAATTATGAAAGAAGGGGTGGCCGTGCTGACGGTGGTATCAACATCATCGATGCTGTGAGAAATACTTCAGTGTGAATTTCCAAAGTGAAATTGTATGTAACGAAATAACTTAAATACAATGTTAACAACATGTAAGGATCCTATTAACATTTATAACATTCAGCACATCCAGCACAACACTGTAAAATTATTAGGTAGAGATGGTGTCAATTAGTATTAATAAACAGAGTCTATAGTTTTCATTTTTTTTATTTGTTCAAGCATTTGTTAATTAATTGGAATCGATGTTTATGAAGTTGTGTTTGTGTTTGTATAACGCATACCTGTTTATATTAATAAATTCTGTCACAGTACTAATGACGTTTAATTCCAGATGCAGGAACCATTAAAGAAATTGTGTAAATTTAATATAACTCATAAGTTATGTTTTAAATAATTTATGAGACCAATTTCTTTTAATAATTATAGTATTTTACGACTTTAGTTCATAGCTACAGTTTACACTGTACAAATCTAAAAGCATAAATGTCTGTAACATTTTGGTAAATCCTAGTACTAGTAGTAGTATTATTATTACTGTAGTTGTTATTATTTCATCCCTAATTTTATTATCTATTGGAACTCTGTGTTTACGAAAGTAGTAATGATGTTAGAAATACGGTGTAAGTTTATGTTAATAAACTTTTTCATTATAATTCCTCACATCAGGGATCATGAAGGAACTCACTGAACTTCAGTTCAACAGCAGTCCTTTATGCAGAATCATGAATGGGAAGATACTGTCAATAAGTTAATAAATTATGTGATAATATCAATGTAATGTAGGCCTACTTTATTTCAGACAATCTGTATTAAGACACAGTGAAGGACGTTAAAGCAACATATAAAAGAAGGAATTGTAATTTGGAGGACAAAACAAACTACAATGCAGTGACATCTGGAAGAATAAGAACACACACACACACACACACACACACACACAATCTTTACAAATTATACGTATATGCAGTAACCAATACATTGTGAAGTAATGCAGTCATTATTTCAATAGCTGAGTTTAGTTCTCTCCCTCCAAAAGTTACACATATCACCAAAACGTTTTTTGGGAGCTGTATGTAACTCACAAAATTCAACACACATATCAGATAGTCCATTCAATTAAGAAGCGCCCGCTTTCTAAGATCAAGTTTAGAAAGATCTGAATGTTGAACCTAGTAGGTATGACTGTAGCTGAACAGTCTGATTTGTGTCTTTGTACATATTGTCTTATACATAAGGTCACTGAATGACCTTTTATAATCTTTTAGATATTAAATGTAATTATTGTTTTGAATTATATTTTGTATGTAGTGTTAACTTCAGTTTTAACTTTTGAAATTTATATTTTCCAATTTTATAATTTGTATTTTTTTTCCGAAAATTTTGTTATTACAACACGTTATAAATATTAGCGATACTAGGACAGAACCATCGTAGGACGCTCGCTTTAAAAGAAACCATGGCTCTCGTACATCCACATTTTGATTAATTTAATAAACAACATGTCAAGAACTCATTTCATTTAAAATTTTCACGGTGATTTCAAGGACCAATCGTGCCTTCTTCAATGGTATTGATGTACACGACCCTTGTTTGATCCGTTATGCTGATCCACATGATCCATTACATAATATCAAATTTATTCTACTCGCATAGTTATTATTTTGGCTTACGGCATGTTTCACATAATTAGTTGGCTTTGATGAAACTAATTTACTATTACAGTAAAACTTATATTTTTTTATACGTTTTGCACTTATACACTTGCTCGTTTCCTCTGCCTAAATTCCTGTACTTTCAACAATGTTTCATTTCGAATATACGTTCCGTTGATTCATTACAGTTATGCAGTTAAATTATCAAGTCCTTGTATGGAAGAAAATTTTATTTGTACCTGTAAATACTAATGCTGATTTACGTCGCAAAGATGAATGTTTTAACGTAGATATTTGGGGCAGACTGAACTTTACACGAAAATTTTAAAGAATTTGAATTCAGTACACTGAAGACAACGTGATGTGTTATAACATATCTGACGAAATTATTGACTGAGTTTTCATGATTTGATGGAATGGTTTATGCTGTAACTGTAAGGAAAAACTTTCTTTTTGAGGGGAGAGAGAAATCACTTTTTTCTATCGTTTGTGGATTCAGAAGAATATTTATGTGTTGAGTTCTGTAAGTTTATACTGTTCTACTTTGAATCACGAAATACAATTTCAGTACGGTCACCTTTTATTGTATTTATGGTGCATTGTACCCTTTTTCAGTTATGCGTTTTTTTATGTTTATACCCACGAATTAAACGAAGCTTTACTCTGTGTTAATAATGTTATGTCCGATTTTTTAATTTACTCCTATTTTAATAACAATGTAACATCTGTTTTGTTAATAACTGAATTTGTTTTTTTACTTAGTGAATCAGTAACCATTGTTATTACATATATATTTATTCAAACACTTTTTGCTACAGTCCGTTTCTTGATGTATATATTATAATTAATTTTTATATTGAATTTACCTCAAGATGTTTCTTTCCTTATTAGGTACATGTTTCGGGTACCATTTTGTACCCATCCTCAGCCTTCCGGGTTTTGTGTCTGGTGAAGTATATATGTGTTGGTTGGATGTTATTGTGGCTTCCTGTTGGCTTCTGGTACTTTAAATTGGTTTTATTGTGTGTGATTGTGGTGTATGCATTAGTATTTTGTGTATTTTCGATGTTGAGTGCTTTGAAAATTGTGTCATGTTTTGTATTGATTTGTATTTGTTCAGGTATGAGTTTGTTTTGTGTTTTATGTTTGTATATTTGTAAATTTTCCCAAAAGTTCATTATGGTGCCTTTGTGTGGTATGTGTTTTATTAGTGTCATGTTGGTTATGTTTGGGAATTCATGTCCAGTGTTTATTGCATGTGTGGCCAAATTAGATTTCTATATATTTCTGGTTTTTTGTATGCGTTTAAAAAACAAACAAGAAACAGACAAAGAAAGAAATATAATATACCAAATTGCTTGTGAAAATGGATATAATAAAAACACTGTAAACAAAATAGAAAATAAAATCATATATAAAATGAAAACTGGACAATTAAGAATTAATCAAAATGAACAAAACAAAAATAAAACAACAATAAAAAATGGGTCAAATTCACATACATAAATAATAAAATGACAAAGCTAACAAAACTGTTTAAGAACACAGACATTAAAATAGCATACAAAACTAACAAAAATAATCTACAAAAACTAAATAACCCACACAACAAAGATAATACAACAACCAATGGTATATACAAAATTGAATGCCAAGATTGCAATAAATGTTACATAGGACAAAAAAAAAAAAAAACAACTGAAAAAACGTTATTTTGAACACCTAAACGCATATAAAAAACCAGAAATATACAAATCTAATTTGGCCACACATGCAATAAACACTGGACATGAATTCCCAAACATAACCAACATGACATTAATAAAACACATACCACACAAAGGCACCATAATGAACATTTGGGAAAATTTACAAATATACAAACATAAAACACGAAACAAACTGATACCTGAACAAATACAAAACAAGACACAATTTTCAAAGCACTCAACATCGAAAATACACAAAATACTAATACATACACCACAATCACACACAATAAAACCAATTTAAAGTACCAGAAGCCAACAGGAAGCCACAATAACATCCAACCAACACATATGTACTTCACCAGACACAAAACCCGGAAGGCTGAGGATGGGTACAAAATGGTATCCGAAAAATGTACCTAATAAGGAAAGAAACATCTTGAGGTAAATTCAATATAAAAATTAAATATAATATATATTTATAAAGGGTTTTATCGTATATTCATTCTGTGACATTTTTGTATATTATTTTCAGTTTCTTATGGGTTTAATGTACTGAATGTCTGGAAATCCACATTTATTATTTAAACTGTGTGAGTGCGAGGGGAAAGCGCTAACGTAGATTCCCAGATACGCTGCTTTGAAACGTTTTCCCTACTGAACGAATGTAACATGTGTTTGTCTGCCTTTCACAATCTGGGCATAGTTTTATTTTATCAAAAACTATGCTATTTAAAGATATTTTCCGAGTTCCTACCTTTAAGTGCTTAGTTGGTTTTCATTTTAGATGTGGGTTTATTGAGTATATATTGAAAAATATTCAATGGTGTATGTACTCATAAACGTCTCACACTAATTTGACAATTCCAAATAATTCTAACCGTCCACTACATTATAAAAATGGCAGCATTCAATTTTATTTTTTATTATATGGAATGTTTAGAACCCCATTAAACATCAAAGAAAAAAAATCATTAAACAAGTAGCAATAGATAATGGGTGTAAACAAATTTTCTATAAACCAGGACATAAAATAAATCTCACTAGATACAATAATCGATGGCTCAACGAGACGGTTTTGGGGAGGAGGGGTTACAATCCCCTCTCCTAGAAGCACAAAGGAAAATCGAAATGTCGAAAAACTAAAAAAATGTAGCGATATACGTCATATTAAATAGTTAGGTTAATTAACTATGTGAGTACGAATTGCAGTTCGCTATGACCGTCTTGCAAGTACGAAATCTCGCCGTGTAAACATTGTTAGCTGTCTGGCGGTTAAGGAACGTTTTATTGGCGTTTTTGAGGTTTTGTCCTCTTAACACCAGTAACTTATTCCACTAACATTAAACACACCTCAGTAAATAGTATTTTGTCCGCTATTCCGTGGATACGTAAACCTAAGAATAAACACGACGGACTGGATGACGTTTACAAACGCTCCACGCCCTTTACCGGTCAAGTGATATGTACGCTAACTTCAACAACAAAAATTCCGGGCGAACATGTATTTGCGCACCCCGTACCGCGATTTTTAAATGTTCATTTCTGATGAACTGCAGTGCCCATTTTATGGAAAACTTTGATCCATTTCCGTGGCAACACGAGTGGGTCGACTTAATTCCATTTGCTGCAAATATGTGCAGTCTCACTAAGGCGAAGTTTTAAAAGTTCGTACAAATATTGACCTCTGTCAGTGTCTGCAGAAGATGGGACAATCTTTGTTCCAATTTCCTGTTATCGTTTATTTTATTTGTATTTTAATGTAAGATGTCATCTCTTGTTTTATTACTTTATTAAATTTTAAATATCTACTAATGTAACCCTTGTTTTATTCATTACAACAAAATACATAGCCAAAAAAGAGTTATTTTTAATTTTTGAGTTTTATTCACAAACACTTAAACCTGCCCAGAGACACACAACCCCGACCCCTACCAGAAGGAAATGTTGGCTACACCCCAGCAGTAATTAATGTTGCCATATGTAATAGGATTATATGTTTCCATTTGACACTTCCCACTGCTCCACAATTCTAATACTGAGAAGTGATTAGTCACTTCAGTCAAGGACTCAACTTGACTCCTCGACTGAATTACAATAACAAACAATAAGATGTACAAATTTTTCTATATATCTAACAACCTTGGTTATGCAACAAAAATGCTCATAAGCTTAACAATCGCATATGTATCTAGGATGGGAGACAAAAACAAGCATTCGAGCCGTTTAAGACTGCCTAACAAGTTTTATAGCAATATATAGACTCAGATACGATTTTATCAAGCACGTACAGTACACATTTCTGCCTAACACTTTACTTCCTGGACTTGTCAACATACCGAACAAGGTTATCCGTCAACACTTCCTTACTTTCTCATGACTTTACCTCACAAATTTAAAATACCACGCATTCTTGAAAACTACTGGTTATATATTCCTACTTTTTGGAATACAGTACTTTCCTTTCTACATTCTCTGATTTCGTGTTGCTATGACTAAAGTTAAATTTGTAGGCAGGCCCAAATACATTTATATGATAGACACTTAACCCCCTCCCCCACGGATTCACACCTAATGAGTACATGGATGGCGACCACGGGGTCCCGAGCTGAGTTTGGTACTTCTTCCACTTTTACTTGTATCAGACTCGTCTCTACCAACTTTTCTGTCCGGCTTCCCTTGGTCAACTCTTGTTTCTCATTCTCATGCCATTCAAACTCCTACGACTAGGAGCTTCTTATGTGCTTTCTAGAAGATATTCTCAACCGGCAGTTGAACTGCTTAAAAGTGTTATAATCAAACTTGCAGTCGTTGAGTGATACGTATCAAGCGTATTTAAATATGATTCAGAACCTTCGAACAAATAGGATCAAGATAGTGCAAACCAGTATGTTTAATCCGCTGAGTTAAATAAAAATGTAGGCCTGTATTTTGAGAATATACATTTATTTATTCTAGATTCAATATATAAATGGACACAGCTGTTAGTTCGACGTCTGCATGTTCCGAACCGTCGTTGTGCTGCGACGAACACACTCCAGAGCTCTAAGACACCCCGTGGGCTTCTTTTTGTCTCCCGGAATCATCGATTTGTTGGTATATAATCGATACCAACTGGGTATTACAGAAAGTGGGTGAGGAACACTAGATTTGGACGTAGCGAGACACCCCACTTCGGAGTTAACATCGGGAGTCAATGCGACGGTTCCGCCACGACTTAGCTTTCGCGTCCCCTCCAACCCCAAAACACAAATACTCCGGGGTGTTAAAAAACTAGTGGTTTTGCCACTGTCATGTCAGATCGGTTACAGATCATTACAATTTGTGCAACCTATTCGTAAAGCCAGGCCTTATCTACTCTTAACGTGGAACGTCGCTCTCCACGCGATTTAAAAAATGGCACATGGAATAGTATAAGGCATGTCGTTTCACAACTTCCATTAAACAGTTTACTGTAAGATAGCATAGCTCTTCCACGTGTGGGGAGAGAAAGGTTTACGGTAGACGTAAACGTATTTTTATGAATAAGGAATTCGTACTCGCTAGGATCTTGCAAATCTGAAAATATATATTTTTTTTTATTACACGTGTTGCATACGTCCCACCCTCGTTAATTTTCCGCTCTACATATCGAAAAATAGTTAAAATGTTCAACAAATTGAAAATATAAGCACACTGAACACAACGAACGGACTGATCAGCGTACTAATTGCGTCGATCGGAAAAGAGTCGAGTCAATGCAGTATTTTACTTTGGAATTCTCTGGACGAGAAGGAATCGACATGAAACCTTTCGTAATAGCTTCTGCATAGTGTTTAGATAAAAATTAAAAAAAGTGCTTTCTTCAAAATTGGGGGTGGAAAATAAAAACAGTAAATACAACCCGTAGTTAATAGATCTTTGGATTCTAAGAAAAAAGGTGGTATGCACTTTTACATTAAAGCCAGTGATTTTCAAGTTATTGCGAGTTTGTGATTTTCATCTTCTAAAATCGTCACCTTGTGACAATTTTCGTAATTCGATAAATATTTAATTTATTAAAAAAAATTGTAGGATTGCACAATAAAGTTAATTTTACTCAAACAGTATGATCATTTTTTTTCTCGTATGTCAGTACTTAGGGAGGTATAGTTGTTTAAAACTAATGCTTAAGTTTCTTTATCGCCAATGTTTGACTCTCGATAACTGAAAAACTGTAACTTTCAAGAAAAAGTGCTTAATTGAAGGTTATGAAAGTATCTTTAAAAATACTTTTGCTTCATTACGATATCGTTATAAATAACACTATGATAAAAAAATTGTTTGCACTTTTAATTTATTCAGAAATATTTGGTAATTTTTCTACTGTAATTTGCTATTAAATTAACATTAAAAAATCTCTATTACACATCTTTAACCTGCATAATTTTTAATAAGCTCAAATTTTTTACAATTTTTAAAGCTTATATTTTTACAATTTTGATACTATTAGACTTTGAATGTTAGCTTAATTTAGTCATTTCATCAAGAAAAGGGTATTTTATTAAATAATTCAACAAATATTAAATTTAACAAAAGCAGCCATACAAAATAAAGCTTATTTTATAATAAATGACTTGTTTACCTTTTCATTTCTGTTGTGTATCTTAACGAGACATTGCTGTTTAAAGATGGCGCTTCAATTTTTTACTTCTAAAAAAACAGTTTTTACTTTAAGTATTTATCTAGAAAACCATCCTTTAATGAAAATAGCACTCATAAAGTAAACTAAAGATCTTTAAATTATCTTTCAAGTGTAATCTGTTTTATCCTAATATAAATAAAAATTACAAAGTTAAGGTAAAAAAACGATGCGCGTTCTTTATATTTTTATTCGGAAAAATGGCAATTTTCCTACTGTGATTTGCTATGAAATAAAAATTACGAAAAATTCACAACAGACATCGTTAGTCTACATTAATTTAACCATGCTTACATTTTTTAGGTTTTCCAAACTATCACTTCCTAAAATATTAAACTCTGAACGTTTAATTTAGTGATGTTATTGAAAAATTTTCTGTTTTCCTTAATAAACTGGAAAAATTGTCAATTTAGCAAACAACGCCAGACGTTGTACATAAAGCTTCTTAACAAATGAGTTTTTTAAATTATTTTAGGAGGAATACTTTACGAGATATGATTGTTGAAATATAGTGGTAAATTTAACTGAGTTTCTAACTAAAGGTGACCACTGAAATGATGTAAGGGAAGGCGATGTAGCTTTGACCACTTATAAAATAATAACATTTTATATAAACAAAGACATTTAACTGTTGATTTAGGATATTCTTATTTTTCTTGTAACTTGCTCTTTACAGTTTACTATCACAAAAAAGTGAATTCAAAAAATAAGATATTTTGTACATTTCACTCTCATTTAAACTGGCCATTTTGACATCCCTGAATTTCACAACATATTTTACTTTACGTCTGTAGAAGACATTACAAAATGTTGCATGTCGATTCGTTCTATTGCAACGAATTCTGAGGTTTGGCATTTTTTTTGGTTTCATTGAATCGACAAAAATTCTTTTTCCTACCTACATCTGTGTGCCATTATATCAAGAAAACATGTTTACAGCCATCTAATCCAGCGAATTAGACTGAAAGTTCAACTGGTCATCAAGTACAGTCTTATTGCCTCGGATGTTATTTTTAAAAACTAAATACTGGAACTCTTCGAGAGTATCCGAATGTCTGTCTACCTTTCTTACACATATGTAAAGCTTCAAAATTGGTTTTTCTGTAAATGTACATAGATATCATCAAATGGCGGGCACAGTAGGGGTTTGTTTTTCCAGCAGGTAGAATTTAGATAAACGATTTTAGAAGCTTTTTTCTGAACGGTCATCCGGTTTTGCCCCCATGGAAACTATTAGTTTTCTCCAGTTGCTTGGGTTGTTTCGTTTGTAGTACGTCGAAAATATTATTATTTCTTTTAATACAGTTGTTGATACTAAATTTGTCGACTGTGATCGATGGTTGTTTAATGCTGTCACATGTTTAATGGTTGTTTGAAGGTTTTGCCATTAATCAAAACTATTAGGTTTTGCAATCAGAATGATCACAGTTGCACATCACTATATAAAAATTATCCCGATTAGCGCTTTCAAGCCTCACAGCCCATCGTCAGATCGGAATAGGCAGAAATTATTTTAAAACAAACCCTTCACCCCTCTCCACCACCCTGCTCACACACAACAAGCTATAATATAATTGACCCTTCCCCACCCCCTAAACCCTGTCCCACCATCTGTACAGTTACATATTTTTCTAGCAAATTCCTTGTGTTTCAGTGTTTTGTGTGTGTGTGTGTGTGTGTGTGTGTGTGTGTGCATCCTTTTAAACTTACCCTCTTCCTCTCCACACACGTGGGTCAGTCACACACCCTTATTTTAAAACATCCAATTAGTACTATGCAATATAATTCTTAATCTTATCTATCTGTCCTCTATCATTTACTTCTTAATCATGTTATAAAATATTTCTTCATTATCAAATTTAATTTTAATATTAATTAAATTGTCTAACCCTTTTTCTCTTTCTTTCAATATTTCTAACTCCTCTCTAAGCTTCCTTTCAACTGTGTTATTTACTACTTTTACAATTTCGTATTCTTCCAAAGGATTAACAAACTTATGGTTGTCTTCTATGAAATGTCTTGCATATAACGAATTGGTTGTTCTATTATCTTCTCCACGTTTGTGGTCAGACAACCTGCATACGAATTTTCGTCCTGTCTCACCTAGGTACACTTTGTTGCAGTCTTTACATTTTAATTTATAAATTCCGCTTTTCTGTAATACTGGAATTTTTTCTATATTCTTATTCCTTATCTTATCAAATACCGTTTCACATTTTTTAATAGCTATATCTACTCCATATTTATTAAAACATTTTATAATTTTTCTAGTATGTGAACCTATGTATGTCAATGACCCTGCATAATTCTTTTGTTCTGGTTCTATTTTAGCTTTTTGTATGTTAACCCTTTTCATAACTTTATCCACTATGTTGGTGTTATAATTATTATTCCTTACAATTCCCTTTATCGTTTTTAACTCCCTATCTTTTGATTCGGTCTCTTTTAAACACTTCTGAGCTCTGTAACAAAATGAATTGATTGCCGCCATTTTATATCTGTATGGGTGGTAAGACTCTCTTGGTATAATTATATCAGAATACGACTCTTTCCAAAATATCCCAAACTGTAGTTTCTCATTATCCTTAATTTCTATGTTCAAATCTAAGTAATTTATTCTCTTACCTCCTATCTCTTCTTTAAATTGTAAGTTTTTATCCTTATTATTTACCTCATTTATAAACTCATGCACTTCTTCTATGCTTCCTTTCCAAATTACTAATACATCATCAACGTATCTAGACCATAATTTTATATTGTCTTTATACTTAGTGGAAGTTATTAATTGCTTTTCAAAATCATTCATGTATATTTCAGCAAGAATAGGGGATAATGAAGACCCCATAGGTAAACCTTTTTTCTGTATATAAAACTTGTTATTAAACCTAAAATAGTTCTGATTTACACATTCTTTAATTACTTTCATCAACTGCTTTTTATACCTGTATTCTCCCATATTATTATCGTTTATTAACTTAATAACTTTATTTACTGTGATATTGGTAAACACGTCCTTAACATCCAGTGATATCAATTTTGTATTTACATTAATCCTAATATTTTCTAATTTTTCTATCAATTTTACATTATTCTCTATGTTGTATTTTGTCCCAAATTCATATTTCTCTTTCAGTACTCTGCTAACTTCCTTTGATAATTTATAAATAGGTGCAGTAATAACAGAAACAATCGGTCTAATTGGTTTTCCTTCTTTATGTATCTTAACCTGACTTTTAAAAGTTGGTGCTGTTGGATTACTTTCCAATAAATACTTTTTCTTATTTTCATCTATAAATGTTATCTGTTTCATCATTTGTTTTATCCTTGACTGGTACTTACCTGTATAATCATACTTTATTTCCTCGTATATTAGGTTTTGGTTCTACGATAAAACATTGCTCTAGCGTAGATTTGTATAGCACAAGCGGCACCTAACAACATAAACTCTCTACACACATAGTGGCAGGCTTGACGGTTCGTACACTTTGTACGAGACTTTCCGTACGCTTGTGAAATTAGTGTGTCCGAACGTCCTGGAAAACCTGGATTCGTGTCGGATTGTTAATGCTTGTCCCAGCATCCTGTGAATAGACTACCAGGACACTGATCTGGTTCGAATTTTAAGTATTGTGAAGTACGAATTTTTTTGTGAATGAAGGTCTTAAGAGAAATGAGATGGCCTGCGTAGAAGTTTGTAACTGTGTTTCTGAAAACAAACAAATTCTAAAAAACGCTGGCATATATATGTAAAGTCTTCACAAAAGAGACGTTGAAGACTTCACACGCATACAATTTTGATTTGATTAAACTTGTGTGTGTGTGTGTGTGTGTGTGTGTGTGTGTGTGTGTGTGTGTGTGTGTGTGTGTGTGTGTGTGTGTGTGTGTGTGTGTAATAATAGCAAATAGTAATACTATTTTCAAACAGTAATAGTAATATTGAATAATATGAATAGTAACAGTTCTAAAAATAATGTGCGATTTTTTGCTCAGACAATTTAGTTAGACTAGTTAAATTTATAACTCAATTAGTTATTGGATCAGTTTTCTAATATTTTTGCGTGTTTTACAGCTTTAAATTAAACAGCAACACGTAGATTAAAAACGCTATTATAACTACCGAGTTAACCGCCTCCTTCCAGCCTCGTATTAAAGGGCTCAAATACAAATAACCTCGCGAATCCTACGACCGTCACTGGAAACACTGATGCTATTCTTGGTTTAGAAGCACATACGATCGAATAGAATTAAACGAGTGGTTTAGTTAACGACAGCTTTGAATAATTGGTCAGACGGACTAAAGAGTTTCATAAATTGAGCGATTCGTTAGCGAACATATACGGCAGTACATTCATCATAACGATTCGCTATTCACGCAGGCATATCAACCGTTCACGTGATTTGGTTGAGAATCAGCTCCAAGTGGGCGTTACACATTTTGTGGGTTTGTATGCAGTAACATAATTTCCACACAATATTCCTTTCCTCTTCAACTACCCTTCTTCAAGTTTGCCTGTTCCATACTTAGTTCCATTGATGGCTGAAACGAACCATCAAATACCTTAATTTTATTTACAGTAAAAAGGTTAATTTTATTACCGGAAGTGATATTTTAATTAAATAAGGAAAGTTATAAGCAACAAAATAAAAATTAATGGGAAAGTCAAATGAAAATATATAATTTTTTTCTTTTTGAAGTGGCATTACATATTTTTCTTATGTACCCGCTCTGTTAAGATCTTTCTCAATTTTCCGATTTAAACTGACACTACTTTAATTTAAACGAAAAAATCGCAATCTTTAAACATGAAAGATTAAATGTCAATAATTAAACGAGTTTAAACACACTTGTCGACTAAGTTAATTGATTCCCAACCTAACAAACGTGACTCTTAAAACCAACGTTTAAAATCACCCGATTACGGACTGACAAATTCCCGGATTGGACAAAATTCCTCCTGACGTTCCCCTCTCACATGAAAAGGAACTATCCGGGAAAACCAGGACGGATGGTAAACCTAAATAATTTTAATTAACTTATAAAAGACTATAATTTGATAATCTTTTAAACCTTCTATAATATTTCGTCTGCACCTACAATAGGTTCGATTAAAGTACCTTAACACTATCGATGTGGAATACAGGTGTCACGCAGAACGTTTATAGCGAACCGAGTACCGGAAGCAACCGATTTCTCGGCGGCTTACTACTGGAGGTGACTGTACATTCTTACCCGCAAAGGTCAGTGGTGACCGGTTTTTACTCGAGACGCGCTCACTCATATAACAACTACCTGTCCAAGAATCCACCCTTGCACGATCCCTCTCCATATAGCAGACGGACCCAAATGCTTTGTCAACGGACGTATCGCTTTCTTAACTTGGTACAATATTGTGTCGCACCGTGTTGCGTCAGTCCTTCATTCCTGAAATACCTTTTACCCGCAAACTGTGTAACTGATTCGTACAAGTAACAGTGCCTACGTTACATCAACGCGCGCGTTTTCTTTATTGAATTCCAATGAAAACGTTTAAAGCGTTTCTCAAATAACTAGGGGTGGATCGGACTGTACCCAGCAGCGGTCTATAAACAAAAATAATTTTTGTTTTAATTTATTTTCATACACCCAGGGGCGAACCCAGGATTTCATTTCGGGTGGGGATTTTTTCAACAACATACCGTTTCTTAGAGTATTTTTTTCTCATATTATAATGAAAATCGTACGAACAAATTAAAACTGGTGGGCAAACAATAGCTGTAATTCACTAATTTCATTAAAGTCAATTAAAGACATACGCCAGATAGGCTTCCAGTTTATTTTGGAAGCTTAACAATACCTTTCTGTTGAACATAAATACTTGAAAGAGAACTTTAAAATTAAGAAAGTGAGGGTTAATGTATACAAGAACACGAAACAAGAAAGTGAGGGTTAATGCATACAAGAACACGAAACAAGAAAGTGAGGGTTAATGCATACAAGAACACGAAACATTTTTAATGAACACGGTGTTTAATTTTACAGTATTTTGTTCCTTAGAGCTAGGTATTACAACAAAAAATGTCGCATCATGAAAAATAATGTTAAGAAATTAAAACTCATTCATATTATGTTCGACTCCTAACGTCACGTGACGTCAAAACTCGTCGTACGCACCATGGCCTGTCTTTTTCGTAGGGTTTTAATAGGGCCGGCTTTATTATTGAGTATAGACTTGTCACTGTAGATTTTTTAAACTTGTCATTTACCTAAATAGTAATTTTTTAAAATTGATAAAACTTGGAAGTCAATTGATTACATTTCAAAAACACACAACCAGTTAAAATTTTTTGCTCCAACATTTTTTTAATGTTTTCGGAATTCGGGGGGGATATATCCCCCGCTAGGTTCGCCCCTGCCATACACCCGGCAGTCGGTGGTATCAAAAACAAATAAATAATATACAGCTAATCGCATGATGCACAACTAACTCGTATAATTCCATGGAAGCGGAAAAAATTTGGATACAGGTTGAAATATCGTTATGTTAGAAAATAAAACTGAGAAAGAATATCGTGACCGAGTATCAGATGCTTGTTTAATCGGTATAAATTCAATAATAATCGCGTAGGTGTATAATTATATATTTTTAGGGTTGATTATTAAATTTTAAATAATATTGAGAACACTATTATTTTACGTTGTTTAGTGTTTACATTATAATTTTACATTTAACACACAGTGGTTAGGTGATAAACGTTTCTTTAATTCATTGGATTGTTTAGTACAAGGGTTTAGGCATACAGTATATATATTCATTGAACGAGCGAAGCGATTTCTCAGTTTTAACTCGACCTTTTGGCATTTGTCTGACTATCTATCTGTCTATTTGGGATATGTGTGGCGAAAACTTTTGAGCTCATCAACGCAAGATTATCGTAAGACTTGGCATGCGTATTCGTATTTTCGCCGTACAGACCTCTATTGGTTTTGACACTGATCCCCCAAAAAAGTAGGGGAGCGGGAGGCAAAAATGTGAGGGGGTTAAATTGTGAATAGAAAAACGTGAGGTACTAAATTGAAGAGCATTTAAACCACAATCAGAATATATGCTCATTTTTGAAAATTTCTTAATTTGTGGACGTCAAGGGCCAAAAGTGGGTGACAGTTTTGATTTTAAAAAATAAGAATAATTCGTGTAAGATATCAAATTACAACGAATTTTAACTAACATGTGAATGTAGTGTTTAGTTTTGGAAATCTAAGAAGTTTTGGACCCCACGGCCTAAAAAAAAAAGACATAAAAAATTTGAAAAGACATCGAAAACCCAGGAGGATGTCAGACTAAAAGGTACTGTCACCCAAATGCGAACGTTTTAGTTTTTTTGTAGTGTTTATGGTACCATTGTGTGCTCTACAATTGTTATATTATTAAAGAAATAGTAGAGGAATCGGGATTTTTATACTTTTTCCCATAATTGAAAAATTATCTGATATCAAAATTGATGTAATAATAAATGTACTTTGTTCAAAATCAACAGAGTTCTGTAGCTCAGGGACCTACTAATAGTTTTCTTTTATCGTACTTTTAATTCCTAGTTCGGCGGGCCGTAGTTTACCAACGACGAACGTAGGATAATCTAATAATTAAGTCATATCGTATCATAGACAACCTCTTAGTTCACACACAGAAGACCAAAGCCTTGACCAAACCTATGACAGTCAGTTAAAGGACGGTGACAGCGCCTTCAGGATAACGACTTCGGTGTTCTGAGCGCTTATGAAAACAATATTTTTACTGTTTACGTATCTGTGTACCAGAATAGATGTGCACTTACGGCGTCATTGTTATTGTCTTAGTGGTGACGCAATGCTTTCATACGCTTGAACCTGCAGCGAAAAATCTTACGGTCGCTACAACTGTATGAAGACGCTCGAAAACGTTGCAACTAAAAATGATTTCAGAGGAATAGGGCTGAATAGAACAGGATTCGTAGATCTCTTGAGAGGCGAGAAAAAGTTGAAGTACAGTGAAAACTCCGTTAACCGAAGTAGCGGTTAATCATAACGGTCGCTACTTTTCTAAAACGTACAATTTGTCCAGTTTTCGGAAAGAAAACCTTTTCTTTGACATCATATAAAACGCAATAATAATAAACAAACCATTCAGTGATAATATAAAATTAGTTTAGCCTAATATAAAAACCGTGTAGAAACCTCATGCGTAACACGTATTAAGGTAATGAATGAATCACGCAGGCGGATACACCGTTCCCAATGCAACTAGGTCTGATCTCATGACAAAGGCTATTGCGCAACTGCGTCTTAACGTTCGCATATACGCGGCTAGTATATCCTTACCTGGCTTCTGGCAGTCACGTTCGGTGAATCTGGAATTATTGTATAATAAACGTCTTGTTGCGCTAAGAACTAACACCTCCTATATACAGCAGATTATCTGATCACTAAAACGTTTGTGGGCGACACTGCGATCACAAAACTCGAACAGAACATATTACAAAATAATTTAAATAAAACGGTAACAAAAAGGCAAAACAATGAAAACTTAAACTAAACGAATGAAATCAGTACATCAGTTTTGCCAAATGTCATGGTATAACACCGACAGTACACATAAATGAAAAAGCTGTACCCGACTTCGTGAAATACCTGCCTCGTCTCGATAAACGGTTGGCGCAACGCACACACTTACGGTCGAAGAGTAAATTTTTGGCACCATATTCTGCTAATTCTACTGGATTCTGAACAGAAAATCAGAGTTTTCACTTTGAAATAAAATTTTTGCTTATAATGTCGTATTCAAACAAGGGTGGACGTAAGGAATCCAGCTTTCGTGAACAGCGTCGAGTTCTTGAAACGGTCCAGGCGAAGATGCTACATGTCATAACAAGGGTCCCGTGGTTTGTCACAAATAAGGACGTCTACTACGACCTTCAAAAACCTACACTAAATGAAGTTATCGCACAACTTTGTGACAGACGCATCAAACGACTTGAAATACGCCCACGAGCCGTCCACAAATCATCAGTCCACTTGACTTACCTTTGGTCGTTAAGTGCAAGCCATTACAGTTGTAAAAAAAAAAAAACAATTAAAGTTGTAGCAGTCAGAGAGGAAACTAATCAATAGATTACGTCATCGTTTACGCTTATTGTTTCTTGGTAAAAACATTACATAAATAAACGGTAATATCCGTCTTTTAATTATCGTCACTAAGACATGGGCTAGAAAAAATTTGTTACTGTTTGTATACACACACACATATATATATATATATATAAAATACTTAAAATTTATATTTATTTTACCTCAAGATGTTATTTTTCCCTTATTTGGAACATGTTTCGAGAACTCCTGTGTTCTCATCCTCAGCCTTCGTGATCTTGCGTCCGGTGAAGTATTTGTGTGTTGGTTGGACGCTATTTTGGTTTCTTGTTGGTCTCTGGTATTTTAAAGTGGTATTATTGTGTGTGATTGTGGTGTATGTATTAGTATTTTGTGTATTTTCGATGTTGAGTGCTTTGAATATTGTGTCATGTTTTGTATTGATTTGTATTAGTTCAGGTATTAGTTTGTTTTGTGTTTTATGTTTGTATATTTATAAATTTTCCCAAATGTTCATTATGGTCCCTTTGTGTGGTATATGTTTTATTAGTGTCACATTGGTTATGTTTGGGAATTCATGTCCCGTGTTTATTGCATGTGTGGCCAAATTGGATTTATATATTTCTGGTTTTTTGTATGCATTTAGATGTTCAAAATAACTTTTTTTCAGCTGTTTTTTGTTTGTTTGTCAATTGTGTGTTTGTCAGTTGGAAAAAAAAACAGCTGAAAAAACGTTATTTTGAACATCTAAATGCATACAAAAAACCAGAAATATATAAATCCAATTTGGCCACACATGCAATAAACACGGGACATGTATTCCCAGACATAACCAATGTGACATTAATAAAACATATACCACACAAAGGGACCATAATGAACATTTGGGAAAATTTACAAATCTACAAATATAAAACATAAAACAAACTAATACCTGAACAAATACAAATCAATACAAAACATGACACAATATTCAAAGCACTCAACATCGAAAATACACAAAATACTAATACATATATCACAATCACACACAATAATACCACTTTAAAATACCAGAGACCAACAAGAAACCAAAATAGCGTCCAACCAACACACAAATACTTCACCAGACGCAAGATCACGAAGGCAGAGGATGAGAACACACGAGTTCTCGAAACGTGTTCCAAATAAGAAAAAAATAACATCTTGAGGTAAAATAAATATAAATTTTAAATATTTTATATACATCAAGAAACGAACTGTAGCAGAAAGTGATAAAAAAAAAAAATATGTATATATATATATATATAACACGATCTAGTGAGCAGCTAAAAGGTATCAAATTAGTTTAAGTTTCTCCTTCATCAGCGTTTTTACAAATTTGTTTCGATACGCTGTTTTACGTTCACTGGACATTTAATGCTACTTGGCGCTTGCTACTTTAAGGGTAGGCTACTGACAAGACAAGCGCCTTATTAATGTGGCACTGTAGCGCTTTGTTTGCAACCAGTGCCTCAAGCCTGTACTCCGTACGTCCGTGCAAGTTTCATGATCGATTTTATTATACCAGAAACTCATTTTCTGTAGTTATCCGTGACTGCCATCCCATCGTATGCCAACTGTTCCAGTATTAGTTAGTGAATAAGTGCATCTGCGGCGCCACACGATACTTGGTTTTGCGAAGGCCGTTACTCTGAGAACGGGGCTGTTTACTCTCCTCGAGGTGAAAATAATTTGCCCTGTTTTCCATTGGTTTCATTGACCTTATGTCGAACATGGGCCCCGAAATTATTTTTAAAAGGCGGTCGTTGACTACTTCAGCAGTCGTTGGCAACGAAAGTATATGACTTTTCGCTATAACTGGGAAACTATCAACAAAAATATTTGTCTAGTAACGGGTTGTTTTATTTATCGACAGACTATGAACTTCAATTATTTACGATTCAGCATTAATAGTTGACTGGACTAGATATTAACGTTCAATATTTTTAAACAAGAAATCGGTTTCGTCAAGATTTCATTTTATACAGAATTTACTTAGTTGTAAAACAATACGCAAGAAACTCATTTACAGAATAAAAACATTCTTATTTCAAAATACCTTAATGCAAAATAATTTAGAGATATCTGTCGCTCTCAGCTACCCCGTGAAGAGTTGCACTGATATTCTTTTTCCATTTAAAATGTTAATAAAAAATAATGTATAATTTTGAGAAAATTTAAAAATATCTTTATGTCTAATGCTGTAAATATTATCGGAAATGTTTCTTATAGGCGCAAAGTACGTTTATCAAATTTTATTGATTCGCGTTCCTCTAGTGAAACATTTGAAAATTTACCAGTACTGAAAATAATCAACGCAAACTACGTAATAAAAGCGATTTTACGTTTAAAACTTCTCTTATATTTTGGATTACAAAGCATTTGTCAAAACACCATTTCTGTTTTCGATTTTAAAAAACATAAAATTGGGCGCTTTTTTAGTAGGTCTACATAATCATCTTACCGTGCTCAGGATTAAATATTTGTGTAAGCGTCTAAAATGGACGAAGGTTAGAGACTACTAGGCGTGCAAATTGTGGCGCAGATAACGGAAAACCCTGCGCTTCTGCCGAACAAAAGTAGGTAATGTAGCATAAAGCAGGTCGATTAAATGATCCTGAAAATTGAACTCTACTGTAGTTTCCACACCGCAACGTGAAGAAGCTGCCGGTTTTCACTTGCAGTTTTTTTTTAAATTTGTATACCTCATTTGCCGTTACTAAAATGTATCGCAAACAACAGGTAGACTTCTAACATTAGAATTATTTTATCAAAATCGCTACTGTATATCGATAGGAAGGCATCAGCGGCTTTTGGGTCTGAGGTGATTCCTGGGATGTGATACACACCGTATGCTCCATCTGACGAATCCCCTACTATCGCCACCACTACTCCCGTTTATCATCTTGGTCGCAGCATGGAAAAATCCTCGTCTACAACCTCACTTTATGGAAAAATCTTGGTCAGTAACACCGTACCACCAATTGTGGAAAAATCCTGCTACGCCAATGTAGAGTCGTGAGAGGCTCTAAGCGAACCCTATTCAGGCAGTCGGAACTAGAAATTTACAAAGAAGTTTTCAACTAGACCCGAAAGGATTAAGACACTTTCAGGTTAGACCGTCTTACCAAACGGTTCCAATCACGGCCTTTACATTCCGTTTTGATCACTTTTGCCACTAGGAACGATTCGTTCATTACGCAGTTATTAGCATATAATTACATTTTATATTTAAAAACTGATATTTCACGATTCGAATTTTCTTTAGGTTGAAGTTAATATGCCAATCGCGTAATGCATCGTGTTATGGAAAGGCAAATGCATACAGTGACACGTAAATTGTTTTCACGTCACTTCCATATCAGAGATTACGTAATCAACTACTGGATTTATTTAATGAATAAACAGATATTTTCGTTCAGATTATTTTTACGTTTCGTGGCCATTTTATAAATATTTCTAGAATAATATACCTTTCCGGAAGACGAAGCTAATAATTTCAGTTTCGTGTACTGTAAGTCACTGCAATTGTCGTGTTTTCGTATTTTTTTCATTCTTTTAAAAATGACAACAGTCGTTAATATAGTTAAAAATTTAACGGCCGAAGAAAAACGATTATAGCAGCCAAAAATTTCCTGTATGTAAACGCTACAGTATTCTTGCGTAACTACGTAAAATTCAAATGTCATTTATTTATTGTGTTAAAAGTATGCAAACTTTTTAAACACAAACTTAGGGTTGTCGGTACTGAACGGGGCCGTAGTCGTCCGCTTACATGCTCGTACCCTTCACATCAAGAAAGGTTTTTTTATGGACACTAAAAAGGTGCATCTATTGTTAAGAGGGTTTTACAGTAGACCTACTGCGGCGGCCCCGTCCAGCGGATTGAGTGGCATTCCGTTGCATATAACTTTAGTTCGTTCAAAAACATTTATTTTCTTATTATATAATATTAATAGCGGACGATTATATATAACATTATGTAACATTACTATTTTTGCTCATAAGTGCAACACGTGAGATACTATAAGAATCACGAGCAGCTATTTTTGTATTTAAAGTTCATAATCACATTCAAAGTTTCAAGAGTTTATATTATTTTCTGTGTTGTATTTTAAAAGTATTAATTCTTTGAGAAATTACGTGAGGGACAACGGAATAAGGAAATGTATGACAGACTGAAACATTACACGCAACAGGATTGAATGTTTGAAGTGTGGGGTAAAATGTATCTCAACAAAGGTTTTAATAAAAATGTGATATACAGGTGCCGGACAAACCAATGTAGATCAAAAAAGAATCTGCGAGCGAGACAATACGTTTCTTGGCATAGGGCGGAATCCAACAGAACCCGTGTAGTGCGTTTTATTTGCGTGGATTTTTAAATACCCGATTTCTATAATTACAAAAGAAACCGAATTAAATACGAAAAGGACAAGAAAATTAATTTCCGCGTTTCGGAAAATATTAACTATATTTTTGTCACAGAACAGTACAAAAATTACTGGTGTTGGTCACACAGTGGTAATAGACGAAAGTGCGTTCCGCAAGAGAAAGTGTAACGGGGATCGACTGGTGAAGATATTCGGTGGATAATCGGAGAGATAGACAGAAGGAGTAAAAAATTCTTCCTGAAAGATGTAAATAAACGGGATGCTAACGCTTTGTTGGATGTAACTGAGAAAAACGTTCAGTCCGGAACTACTATAATTACGAACATGTGGAGGAGCTACAATTCTCTACAAAGTAAAGATTGTACTCATTTGCGAGTTAGCAGTCGCTGAACTCTGTATACTGGAATGACATGAACATTCATACACAGAACCTCAAGAGCCACTGGTCAAAAATGAAAAAAAAAGACATGACGCGACGGGTAGGAAAGATCCCGGTGAGGTCCTTTGAAAGATGTCGCAGTCTGTGTAATAATGTTATGTGAACAAAATTAAATTTCTCTTATCAAAAAAATTACAGAAATAATTTAGTTCTAAATTAGGCCTAATAAATAAATAATAATCATCATCATCATTAATAATAGTAATAATAATAAGTATTAACAATAAAATAATAATAATAATAATTATTATTATTATTACTATATAACGAAAATATTATCATTAATATATGACATAATGTTAATAAAATAAATGTTTTTGAGCCAACTAAAGTTACATGCAATGGAAAATGCCACTCAATCCGCTGGACGGGGGCGCCGCAATAGATCTACTGTAAAACCCTCTTAACAATAGATGCACCTTTTTAGTGGCCATAAAAATAACCTTTCTTGAAGTGAAGGGTACGAGCATGTAAGCGGACGACTACGGCCCCGTTCAGTACCGACAACCCCAAACTTAAATACACAACGAAACGCTACTAATTTAAAGTTATAGAAACCAACAAGCGATGACTGCGGAAAAAAGTTTCGCATTTATCCCTCGGTTTATCCGGGTCGCCACATTTGGCCCTTGTTTTTTAAAAGTACCTACGTTGTTTAGGTGGTAGGCCTACGTGTTACAGTAGTCCGACGCGTCCATACATAACGTTGGTGTTGCATTCTTGTAACATATTCACCCGTTACAAATATCCGAATTTATTGGCAATTAACGGTAAATGAATACTGTTGTGTGTGTGCTGACGTCTGGTATATCGTTGAATGCCGACGGACGTCTGTTCCTTAATAATGCTTTGAAAATCTACGCCATCATATTCTCCCATCGTTTATACGGTAAGGGTCAATTTTCTGACGATTCATGGATAGAACAGTCAAATTGCATACGTTTATTGTTTGTACTAACAAACAGCGCAACAGACGAAAAAACCAACAATAATAATTTGAGTTTTTCACCTTGTGAAGAAATCTCATACATTCAACAAAGATTTGATTTAGAACTTCCTGTCGAAAGCCGCGGCCGTTGTTACCGTAATCAACGAATGATACACACCTTGTCATTATTCGGTGTGTAGCGTCTGCGTCCATTGTTTTAAGCGTTATACGGTCGTTGCCATCGAAGCGTGGACGAAATAACAATCCAACCGGCTGAACGCTTGACGACCGATATCCACTGTATCAAATACTGAAGTGTGGCCTTCTTCTCCACAAAACAAAACAAAAAATGTTTTATAGAACGGAAAAAGCGATACTGTCACGAATTTTCGTAATTAAGGTTTTGCGGTTCGATTCAGGATTTTGAGCGTTTCAAAAGTTCAGGTATCTGAGATCTTCGTTTTCTGCCGTAAAGGGAAGGGTTAATGGCGTAACCTGTCAGTGTGATAAAAGCGTTCGCAAGGTGACTCACGGTTGTGCAGATGGAATATCCGCGTGTATAACGATGGTTCACGTAGATTGCGGGAAGGCTCCAACCAGCGGTAGTTCCACGAACATCTGCGGAAGGATAAAATAATAGGTTCCTGGTACTGTAAAAGCAATGGGAACACGAATCTTAAATGGGGTGCACCTGCGACAGGGCCTGCAGCGGCATCTAGACCGTATCATATACCTAACTTTTCAAATTTGAAATTTGGAAATAAATGAAGCCGACTTGCTGAATGAAACAGAGATTTTACCGGCCTGTCACTGATTACGACGGCAGATGATCATTTTCCACGTAAAAATTAAAAAAAATAAATAAAGATCAAGTATGATACAAGAAAGGCTACCAAATCCAGTAACACTGGAATGGATATAAAAGATATGTAACACAATATGCAATAAGAAAATCAAGAAAATTTGATTTTGATTGTTGAAAAGTAGCGAATATTATTTATAGCCCCCATATTTTGTTTCAGTGTAAAATACTAGATAACTAATTAACTTATAACTAATAAGCGTTATATTTACGGTAACCGTTTTGAAAATAAATACATGCCAGTTAAATATGCAAATGAACACATGAATTTGAAAATTTAAATATAGGCCTACATTAAACACAGTTATATAATTTTTGACTTAATTTTTTAAATTTTAGATTAAACAATCTAGGCCGTACTGTATATAAAGTATTCTACGACACTGCATTAGTGTATGAATATTTCTACAAGTTACCGGTTTACTTTTTTATCGATGTGATTGTGTAACTTCTACCATACGTTTCGTAAAACACCCAACAAGACTTACGTGTTCACTCAAAAACAAAAACGAGTTAAATACCTCAATTCAATATACTGCATGTATAATCAACTTTGTGTTTACCACTGTGGCTCAAAATATAAATCTCCGTGTGTCATAAAAGAAATTAGGGAAAATAACACGCAAATTCCGCCATCTTCTCTTGTTTTTTGCGTAGAACAACGTTTCGGAATCTATACTTAGTTGATCTTCTTTCTTGGCGCTACAAACCTACTTGGGTCTTGGCTTCCTCAACCTCCTTCTCCTGGCATAACAGAGTCTCCGCCAATTCCTAATTTCCATACCCCCACAAATCCTCCTCCACGTCTTCCAGCCGCCTCCTCCTTGGTCTTCCTCGCGCCCTCTAGCCTACCACATCGTTCCAAAACATCAGCGATTTTTTACTTTCAACCTTCTTTGGACGTTCTTCCAAGTCCCAATTCGCAACTCCGTACGCTTGTCTTTTAACCTCTGCCTAGTCCGTTGTCCGGCGCCGTTCAGTTGACAACGATTTTTACTTCTCGCCCAACCCCCAGTCTGGAGGACCAGGTCGTTTGGTTCGGGGTTTCCGCCCCTAGATCAGCAAATTTCGCCATACCTTTCAGAGCCTGTTCTGCCAATGTTTTTGGTCAAGAGTTACGTTCTCCTAGCCTTCGGGATGCCCATCCATACGGTGTAAGACAACATCAGGCTGAGTTTAATTAATGGCCGCATATACTTGCCAGTGCGATAGTAATAGTACACTTACTGGAGCTAACATCGCAACTGTGATAGAAAGCTGTACAGTTATATCTACATAAAAATTAAAGTGTTATGCCTGAAAAACAGCGTATCACATCGTACTGGGGTAGAGTATTGCTAGCTTATAGTGAACCATTTAGTGAAGGGGGTTGCAGATTTTAACAAATGAAACATAGCTTTTGTTTATAAAGTTATCGTTGGTGGGCTTATTCCGAAACATTCTTCGATTCATTGATAACCCACCAACTCCTCCTTTAAAGAACGTATTCCTTATCTATTTTAAACTCTCGTCAACACACACACACACACACACAAATTCAAATACCATTCAGTCACTCACTCACTCGACCCACGAACAACAGCCTAAGGGTAGGTAGGTTCTTTTTGGCCCTAGAATCCCATAAATCGAGATCACGAATTCTGTTGTTTTCCGAGTTGCCAAGTGCCTAAAAAACGGAATAATGCGTTTTCCAGTGGAAAGTTGAAAAACGAAACAGCAATTGTGTCAAAAAAGCATGTAATAGTGTTAACAGTGGAACTAAATATTATTGCGGGCATCTTTACCACGTTGAACGGCCAACAAAACAACAAACTACTTGCCAATCACTTATTACAGTAAGAACGATACAAAACATATTTATTTATATTTCCATATATTTACTTAAACGTTAACAATCAGAGTATTCTTGAATTGTAATTTAGGTTTTTTTTTAGATGAGAGCATTTGAAGAGTGTTTAAAGTACCATGTTTTCTGATGGTATATGTTACCCTTTTAGAAAATAACTATTAGTTTGTTGGTTTTTGTAAGAACTTCTGTAACCCACGAACGGTCCGAAAATAACAACAGTAAGAGTTTTAACAACATTTGAAGATATTGTTATGCAAGCTGTTAACAAAACATTGATTTTGTTTTTCATTTTAACTGAGGACGAGTTATAGGAAAAATATAGAAGTCAGCTCCACACAGGATATCAATTAATGTAAATGTACAGTAAGATATAAGTGTCACATATGTATTCACCCCTCCTCAGGTCTTAATATTGAATCTTTTCAAACCACTAGTTACTAAAAATGTAAAATATCGGTAAAATAAATTCTATAGAGTTTGTGCTTTAATTTTTTTAGCATAAAATAAATAGCACTGAAAAATATAGACCTTAAAAAAAACGTTACGATAACTATATTCCCGTACAGAAAGTTTAACTGTAGGCATACATTAAGTTACGTTTGATAATAACAAAAGACTTGCATTCGAATATTCCAATCATTTCTGTTTTACACCGTACACAAGAGGCGGATTTACCATTTTGCCGCCCGTAGGCAGTATAAATTTGCCGCCCCCCACAAATCTCTGTTGTAGATGACATTATTGAACATGATCACTCATGTCAAATTACAGAGTAGGTAAAGGATGTTCGAAATTTGAATGTAAACGAATTAATAGTTAAATAATTAATTAATATAATGGAAGTATCGCATACATAATGCATGTAAATGTAATTATGAAAAAAACGATGTACTTCATATACAGATCAGAAGTAAATGACTAACTATTCTGGTTATGTAATAAGCCTAGTTACTAAACAATATATATTTTTAAAAGTTTCTTATCATACTGAGACAAAATGGAGCGGCATTTGAAACATCTCTTAGGTATAAAAACAGGGTTAGGCATAACGGCCGTCAATTTCACCTTTACAAAATTTGCCGCCCGTAGGCAGTCGCCTACTTTGTCTTTGCATAAACCCGCCTCTCACTGTACACGTAATTCTTGTTCTTCAAGCAAAATAACCTAACACGTGTATCTGGGGCGTTATGCAATCGCTATGTTCGTATCGTTTACTTCATTTCACTACACAACAAAGTAGCGAACCTTCAGAAGTTTGAGCATTCACAAATATTCCACGATGAAACAAAACATACATTACTGTAAATATTAAGCCTAAAGCAGAGTGCTATGTTGACCAACACCTAGACAAAAGACTAACTTAGAGTGCGTCCGCCCATAAAGTAAACAGTTAGCGATAAAGTTTATTGGTTACTCGTCAGAATATCGAAATTGAATATTAGAAATAAAATATTAGGTTAGAATCAACGCTATTATTCGACCAGTATGGACCAGCAGCATCCAGTTGTGGATACTAAGTACTCTGTGACAATGTTACCGATTTACAATAGTGCTAATTATTCTATACTTTATTGCATTAATAAATTGTAAAAGAAACACTTATTCCAAACTTCGATAATATTAAAATATATTAGTATTTTTATAATGTAATATGTTAAAATAAGAAAAAGCCCCTAAAAATAAGAAACGAAAAGTTAATTGCACAAAAATTGCGAAAACATTTTAAACGTGATAGACGTCGTTAAAATAGGGGCCACATTGCAACGAAATCGAGTCGTATACAGCCCGTTGACTAACGTACGAAGACAACTGTATCACACAGAATGGAAAAGGAACGTATCTTATATAATACAAACTGTATTCTGCATACGTTACCAAACAATACGTATTAGCCAGGCTGCTGAGGTCACAGCTGCGGTATGCGGTTGTACCGCTACTCCAATCCCCCCAGCTAGTCGCTGGTCGCTGCAGGCACGGTTAATTATTCTTAAGGAATGTTGTACTGTATTTCGCATTCCTCTAATCACAGCTATCATTATTATTATTATCTGGAGGTAAATTATGGACATTAACCGTCATATGTTTTGTGTGTGTGTTCGCGCGCGCGTGTGCGAGCATTTGTTTCTGAAATTTGTTCCGCCGCAAAGTCTCTGTTGACAAATCAAATACAACAAATCTTACAGTGCTATTGTAACGAATGTTAATAACCGGAGACGTAGGCCCTACTTATGGGAAACTTCGCCTGTACCAAGTAGAGATGAACCAGGAGGTATCGTAAACCCATCTTTTTTAGATAATTCTACTGTTCTGGGACAAAAATACATTAGTGCTTTCACGTTCACGGGAGTTGCCGTAACGACTTTGCCCGCACCCGCTCACCTTATAATCAGCATTGGAACGATCATCGGATATAGAGTGCAAGATAGCTTTCAATCCATGTAACAGGAACGAAACATTAAAATTAAAATTCTTTTCAGTAAAACAGGAAAATGAGACTAATGATGCAAAATGACGGTATTTTATATTTTCCGTTTAAATGATAATAGTTATAATTTTTAATAGCATGAAGACAACAAGAGAGCGACAGTGGGAAGAGGTGTATCCTAGATTTTTATTTTGTTATTTTATTACCATTTTGAAAAGTAATATTTACCCGACAGTATGCAGTTTCCAAAGAGCACCAAGTAGAGGTGGCCTCTGTTACGATCTGTTCGCGAACGCCATTCTGTACAGAACTGACCTGCCGCCGACCTGGTACATTCTATGTTACGACGAAATTTACAAAAATATTACTCAGACATGTGACAAACTACATAATATCTTACAAAGCATAATTCCGGTTGGCAAGTTTGCCGAATTAAATACTAAGCACGTGCAAGCCGAGACTAAATTACATAATCGTTTCTAAATATTTTTTAAGAAAATCAATTACCTGCGTTAACCCCAAATTAAAGCTAACCAAAAAACCGTTCGCGAAGGTAACACTGCAAGTAATCTCCAACGTTGTAATTATCAAGATGGAAACAAAGATGGTTAGCGAGACAAGGGTGACAAGATGGTTTCTAGTTCACTTTGGCCAGTAACCTGTGTCACGAAAGGGCACCAAATAACAGCAGTATAGGCACATTGGAATTTAGCAGGAGCCTATTGGGGCATTCGCCTATAGCGTCAAAATTTCTAAAGCTAAAACTTTCCCAGGAAAGCAGGTTATCTTTGGCTCGAATTAGTCTTGAGTATGTTTTTCAATAAAACTATGCTGAAATCAGTAGGTACTTTGTAGTAACTTTTACACTGTATCAATACAATAATAATATTAAAATTCTTTTAGAAGTAGCTTTCATTATGCACTTCACACAGGTTAAACAGGAACAGACTGCATCGTCAGAGGATTAAAATTTGAACTTTGTAATATATAATGTAAATTAATATTATAAATTCATACTATAAACCTCTGATGACGCAGGTTGTTTCTGCGTAACTGTTAAGGTGTCATAAATGTTTCTACAACTGCTTGTAGAAAAGATTTAGCATTATTGTTGTGTTGGCACTGTGTGTGTATCCACGACCACATCGCGTTTTCGTTTATCACCAATAATAAACGTAAATGATTTTTCTTGTATTAATAAGTTTAAGATTCGTGTTGTGTTCAGTAAACTTTTTAACAAATACATCACAATCTCGGATGGCTGGGAGGATATCCATAGTAGAGGTGAGCCGATATACCTGTAACAGGTATTTTGGAACGATATTTTTGTGGAACGGATGTAACAGTGACTGAAAAGTTGAAATACAGTACCTGTTATTCGCGGCGACGCTGTTCCGAGTTGAGACACGCCGCCCTCGCTGTTCCGAGTCGAGGCACACCCCCTACGCACCTACACAGACACACACACACACACACACACACAAAAAGTACGCAAGTATCACAAACGAATACGCCAAGGCCAAATACTAGGCGTACAAAAATATCGTTGGAACGCAAGGAACAGCCAGTAACGCGTATTTAAAATACTAGGTATTTCAAATACTAGTGGTATCACCGTTACACAAGGAACAACGCGTATTACAAATACTAAGCGTACAGAGGAACAGTAGTATTTTAGGAACACCTAGTATTTTAGGAACACCTAGTATCAAGCATATTTCGAGTTACGAGCCACTTTTTCGTCCTGTATACTTCATTCTGCGCAAAGAGACGAAGCTGTTTTTAATAAAGGAAATAATTCATCCTGCTGTTACACTTATTCTCGTGTGACATGCAGATATATAATACACATTATATGCTAATAAATTATATATTAGGGTCTATACTAGTCACCAACTTGTAACTAAAATCGGTTGGTAAAACTTTATGTTTTTACTCAAAAAAACTTTGTGTTCCGAGTCGTTAGTGAAATAGTTGTATTTAATTATATTGAGTTATAACCTATTGAGTGGCTGATGTTGATAAGCTGTATTATACTTTTTATTAATGTGATTTTAACTTCACTACACATCTCACGTAAATGATGAGATTGTTGTAATGGACATTTATGCACTTTATCTAGTCCTGTTCCTTAAATATCTGTAATGCATTTAATTTACTTTATTACAATGTTTTTTATTTTTATTTGTAAAATATTGTTTATTCTCATTCACTCTTGTGGCTTACTGTTATGTTTTTATTATACGTTTCTGATGTTTTTTCACATTTTTTTTGTGGTATTACGTGTAGGCCTACTCTAAATTATTTAATTGCCCCGAGTTTCGCAACCAATTTGTCTAACCAATGTTAGTTTGTTTACTACTAGTGAAAACTTAAATTGGTATTCCCAAAGGGAGATAGGACTATAAATTCTCTTGTTTCTTATTTTCATTTAAACAGTAATAGTTTAATAAAGTCACAGTGTAAAGTAACAATGTTAATACTTTTAGTTTCAATTTATTTCTTATAACAAATTATATAGTATAGATTATATAATATCTTCAAATAAATACACAGCAAGTAGGTTTATTAATATATTAGTAGGTTTATCTAGGTGAAAATAAACCTACTTGCAGTGTATTTATTTGAAGATATTACATAGGAGACCTGCAGGAAACTCAAAACGAGTTACTTACAAAGGATAATATAGGTTATGTATATATAGTATATAATAACAGGTATTTGTATTTTCATACCTAGTATTTTAAAATAACAGTTTAGCCCACCTCTAATCCATACGTCGTCACACGCTCTCGTGCGAATGATCCAGCACGCAATACAGATAAACATGATATAACGCCACAGTCCACACATTTACGGTACCTCTAAAATAACAGAAGAGTAAAAAAAAAACTTTATCATGTGAAGTTTTGATTTGATGGTCGTAGTCTTGAAAAAACTTCACAAACTTTTTCTACTCAAAACTAAAAGGTGCCAAAACGCCTTCTTACTTCTACAAAAAAGTCTTGCGAACACACACACACACACACACACACACACACACACACACACACACACACACACACACACACACACACACACACACACACACACACACACACACACACACAAATTACACATGTCTACAAGGTAAAATTAGGGAAGGGGAAGGCGTCTTAAGCCACTCAAAAGAGCGTGAAGTTGTATGATATATTATTTTAACTCGGGCTTTGAAAGCTGCTGGTCGAGTAACTGAAAAGACGACTGTTACGGTTTCCAAAATTTTTTTAAAGGGCGTAATTTTCACACGACAGCGTAATTTCCTTGGTCCGAACTGTCTTGGAACATAACGTTGATCCACAAACCAAATTGCATAAAAACATAAATTTTAATAACATTTACAAGTACAAAAAGGGAGAGTAAGTTTAATAGTTTATTTTATACTTTTAAATGTTGGTATTTTTTCTCTTGATTATTTTGGTATCCGATTTATATTTAATAAGTTTCAATAACAAGTTCAGCATTACAGCGAACAACACACGGTGTCAAGGACAAACGGTCGTCGAATGACTTTGAAGAGCATATCAAGCGCAGAAGTTAGGACTCTAACCGACTCTAACCGTGAATTGTCTACTGCAGGACATCGACATGTTTATAACTGATTGAAATAAAAATATGATCGGCGCTGATGCCATAAATATATCCGGAGGTAAACATTACGCCCACTCAGATCTTAGAAGAGGATTTTCGATCGGTTAACACTACCGTCTGCTTATGCACGCTGTAAGCAGATAATCCACGACTTGTGTCAATTAAATACGGTAAACGGAATATCGTACGTTAGAAATGTTGTCCCTATTGTGGTTCGGGGCGTCACGAACATTCGAACATAAATGACGCCACGCTTTTTTGATGTATAAATGATGCATAAAGTCACTTTACTACTGTATGGAGTGTCGACCGATATTGTACGTAGAATAGAGACAGCAAGGTTGTTGGGGTAATCTACAATAGATGTACAACGTGGGGAGACAAGATAAGAATAAAGAGGAAGAGAGGATAACAAAGGGAAACTTGAGAAAACTTAGCGAGGAAAACGGGAAATTTAAGTGAGGCACAAGGTATGTGGAGCAGGGGCTGTGCGGGACTAAGGGCATGCCCGTATACTACGTTCCGAGCTTCAGATAGAGCTCCTGCCGCAGGGTCTATTGATAGGGTCTGAATTTAGGGTGTGGCCTGCTACCGGCCGTGGGTTTTCAATTAATTAATTGAGGGTGAGTGTGCGCCGAGGCCGGGTCCAAGATTCTCCTGGCACAGATTGGTAGCGACCGAGGGCGCTAATCAGGTGGTTGCCCTGAAATTGGGTGGTGCGGCGATAAAATTTTCGGGACAGTGTCCGTATAATGGCGTCCAGGGAACGGACACTCAGGGAATCACGGATCGTTTTGTTTGATGTCAGGTAGTGGGCTTTACACGTCCAGCGCAATCCTCGGTCAAGGAGAGACTGAAGCTTTCGCTTATGGGTCTTGGCCAAGTAGCCCCAAACGTGTATCGCGTAGGTAACCATCGGCAACACATAGGTGGAGACGATAAGCTTCCCTAGGCGGCGGATCATGGCGTTGCTGCATAACACGGGACGGAGTTGATATAAACGATTGGCGGTCTTACGGGCTACTTGTGCAGAGTGTGTCCGCCAGGTGAGACGTCGGTCGAGGTGAACCCCGAGGTACTTGACCTCTCGAGACCAGGGCAACAGAGTATCGCCTACGTAGAGTCTGTCTGGGAGCCTTAAGCGTCTGGAGAAGACTACCGCTGTGCTCTTGGCCGCATTGATGGCAACCCTCCATTTCTCTGCCCACTCAACGTACTCGTCCAATTGTTCCTGGAGCCAGATAACTGCCGTCTCAGCTCGACGATCGAAGGCATACACCGCCGTGTCGTCAGCGAACATGGCCAACCTGGTGCCAGGCAACTTGGGCACGTCATTGACGTACACAGAGAAAAGCAGGGGGCCCAAGACGCTTCCCTGAGGTACACCAGCAGTAATAGCCCTTGCCGAAGAAAGGGTGTTATCTACTCTTACGCAAAAGGTTCTGTTCCGAAGAAAGCTAGCAATCAGATGAATGTACCAATCCGGAAGCAGAATCTCCGTGAGTTTGTATAGAAGGCCTGGATACCAAACACGATCGAAAGCCTTCTCGACATCAAGGAAAACGGCGACGGTCTGCTCTCGCGAGCAACCGGCCTCGGCCACGGTCTCCACGAAGCGCATCAGTTGATGCGTCGAGGAGTGCCCAGCACGAAAACCGAATTGCTCGGGGACCAGAATGTCGAACCGTTGAAGATGATCCGCTAGTCGCCGCTGGACTAGTAGTTCGAAGACTTTCGAAGTAGACGACAGCAGGCTGATAGGCCGGAGGTTCTCGGCGAACTTGGGGTATTTCCCCGGCTTCGGGATCATCATGACCGTAGCCGAACGCCATCTTTTATGAAAGTAGGCGAATCGGAAGCAGGCATTGAACAACTCGACCAGGAAGCGAACTCCCCGGTCCGGAAGTCTCTGTAGGGCGGTGTCAGTAACACCGTCCGGTCCAGGGCTCTTCCGGGGCCGAAGCGCTAAAAGCCTGTCCGTAACCTCTTCCACCGAATGAGTTCGGGTTCGGAGGTGATCGGGCTGCCGAGATAAGCCTCAACTTCATTTTCAATAATCTCCTCATCGGAGTCTGGGTCCCCGGGGCAGGTTCCTCGTCCATAGGAACGGGCTGGTCTTCCAGGGACGATGCGGGTGTAGCATGCTCTTCCCGAGCAGGCGGGGCCGATGCACGTGGCTGAGCAAGTGGGCGAGAGTTTGCGGTTCAGATGAGGTGACCTTCTCCGGGAGACGGGGAAAGGCAGCACGCTCCGGGACGACTGGAAGTTGTTGGCGGGCAGGAGGGTTAGTCCTGTCCGCAGCCTGCCTCAGCTGCTGCTGGAAAATCCAGCATCCACGGTAATTTGCCGAGTGAGGTTCGCCGCAGTTAATACAAAAGCGGCGCCCCTTAGCCGGCACCTTACAATCTTTGGTCGGATGCGGTTTCCCGAACCTGACGCAGGCCACTGCGTTATGGCAGCTGTCCGAGCCGTGCCCGAAGCGTTGGCAACGATGGCACTGAGGGACGTGGCCAGCCTCACGGCTCCTTTCTACTTTGATCTTCAGACCGCAAAGACTGGTCAGTCCCAGCAGTCTGTCTGCCTGCTCCCCCTTCAGGATGATCACCCGGAGGAGGGGTAACTTGCACCTGGGTCCGCTTACGGTATATAACCTAATGTTACGGTAATAACACTCATTTACAGGGATGCCGAGTTGGCGGAGCTCGTCCGCCACCTCGTCGGGGTCCGTGTCTTCGTCCAGGCCGCGGATGATTAGCCGGACGTGGGCCGCCTTCTCATTTGTAAAGGTATGAAATTGTAATCCATACTCCTCGTCTGTCGCGCAGCAGACGCGAAGACTGTCTCTAACGCGAAGAGACATCTGCACGTCCGCCGAGAGGCGAACTCCGAGCCGGAGGCGTCGGGAGAAGTCAAACGTTCTTGACGCCGTTGACGAACAAGGGCGGAGGGGGGCTCCGGGTCATCGGAGAGCGGAGTTTCCTCCGCTTTCCGCTTTTTTCTTTTTTGATGCCACAACGGTAAATTCGGACCCAGGTGTGGGCTGGGACGCAGTAAACGTCGGGGCGGTAGTAACCCCAGTAACAACGTTGGGCTCGGTCAAAACCGATTGGTGGCCCTGAGAAGGACCACTGCACGATCCGACCGAGTCAGGGACAGGGTCGGGGCCTACAGAAGAAGCAGCGGATTGGCCCTTAGGCAAAAGGTAATGGGAGTGGAGTAAGTCTGTGTACAGGTAACAATCACTAGAATATTAGTGGGGAATAATCAAGTGTCAATAAACTTCGTGAACGACTACGTAAAACCGAATGATGTATTTTGTTTTTTTTGAATTGATGAATACGTTTTATGAATTAACGTACAGTTTGTTTTGTAATATAAACTAGGATTTATAAGCCCGACAATATTTTGGTACAAGGGATTTGCGATATTATAAATAAGCAGTATAAATGAGAAAGGAGTAGGCCTAATCGTGTTTCTATACGTGGACCAACTCTAAGGTTGAAAAGTGGCAGCGACATCGAGTAAGCTAACCATTTGTTATTAATTAATGTCTCATCGTAACCGTGAATGCAATTCGTGCTCCTCACCCCCCAGTGCCTTACGTCTTATGTTCAGCGGGAAACGTCCGTCTTCTACATCACGACTAACGCGATATGTACCACTAAACCTCGACCACAGTCAGTGTACTTGCGCGCGTGCGTGGAACGTTTGGACAAAACAATATTCACGTTTTTCGATCAACAAAAATAGAATTACGGATCGCACAAAGGCAGGCAGAAGTTTGAGATGTCACCAAGCCAGACGGGTTATCGCCGCTCCAGTGGCGGCGCTAACGAAACGGGGGCCCCCCCGCGAAACTAATTAGGGGGCCCTATAAAAATGGTTAAATTTTGTATACGTAATAGGGGAAAACACTCAAATGAGTTTCTATCTACGTGTGTTTCACAACAATGGTTTGTGAATACTTTCTCGTCTGTCACAAAGCGTTTGCAATTTGCAAAGGATGTTTTACACGTGTACAAACTCTTAAAATTCATTGTTGCTAAATAGACAAAGTTCTATACAAACTATAAAAAAACCAAAATAAAAAGAATGATTTATTTTTACGTCAAAGATCTAAATTCAGACTATGAAACAGTACCGCACACAGAGTGTTAAAAATTTATTATTTAAAAACGAATATCAAAGCTAGCTTTTTTCAAACATTTAAATTAGTTTGTAACTGAATTTGTAAAATTCTTGAATATACTCTATACAAGTTCTCCTTAAGTCTAATCCAATTCAATAACACTCGAACTCAAGTAATGTACAATATTTACAGATGAGGATCAACCAAAGTTCACTGTTTTCCTAAGCCTAGTCTTCTTTTTTTAATAGCTAAGAACTTTTCAACCACTTCGTTGATATTAGTTTTCTGTGTCTCTTCATGCTCAATGCTTAACAGTGCCAAGTCACTCAACCGAGTTTGGGCCATGGTACTTCTTAAGTATGACTTAATTTAATTAATTTAAGTTTTGAAAAGCTTCTTTCCGCTGTAGCTGTTGTGACAGGTATGGTTAAATAAAGCTGCAAAGCTGTAGTTAAGTCTGGGAGGCAACTCATAAGGCAGCTGTTTTCTTCAACCAGTAAATTCATCATTTCTCAAATTCTTTTCTTGTGTACAATTTCTTTGGTCATCAGAGCTTTGAAGGATATTACTTGGTCAGGCAGTGATGTGGAAAGGTCACCAGGATACACATTTACCAGAGCCTTATTTTTCTCCACTATTGTCTCTTGTGAGAAGTTTACTAAATTCTGATGCGTCAGGAATGGAAACCTATCATCAATGCAACGCAGTCCTTCGAATCTCATTTGTAGCTGAGCTATTACAATATCTAGTGTTGCATTGAAAACTTTTACTTCAAATGATTTCACTGGGTCGTCAATTCTATGGTCAACTGATAATTCAACAAAGAAGCGTTTTACAACTCGTTTACGCTTATTTTTCATGTTACAAGTTATGTCCCATGACTGGGCCAACTGGGGCCCCCCATGAGGGTCGGGGCCCCCCCGCGCCGCGGGGTCTGCGGGGGCCTTATCGCCGCCACTGCGCCGCTCTAATATACCGTTACAACCGACCTAACCTGCTTGGGTTTTTAAGCGAGTGTGAAAAGCGGTGTCAAGACTATTGAAGAAAATTACGAAACACGTTTTTCCTTACCAACGCCGCCCCTGAAAACTACTTCGTACAAACTGTTTGCTTGCTTGTACAAAATGATTTTAAAATAAATCAATGCGTCTTTTTATGCACCTTGCTACTAATCTAGAGGTTCCAGGTTCCATTCCCAGGCGTGCCATTAAAAATCAACGCGTTTTGTAGCTCGAAGGCGACTCATTATGGAAATGTCCATGTATGTAAATTCATACAAAAGTTACATGCAAAAATCTGGTCAATTGTAAATAACTTGAAGAAACAAGAAATTTAAAAATACGTGTTACAAAAAATCAAGGATGAATGGGAAGTATTAAAAAGAGCAACAATATTGGAAGGTTTGAAGTCCAGGAAGAGAAGGAAATATCACTAAATGTTTCGACAGAAGGGGTAGTGCGAAAAATCTCCCCCCCTCTCTCTCTCTCTTTCTATGCACTAAGCATTCAAAGAATTTCGTCGAAACCGAAACATCGAAGCATGATAATGTTTTTAGGCTTTTGAAACGTATAATGTGGATTACGTTTGGTGGATTACGTAAATCATTTCCAAACCACAGACGATCACAAACAGAGCATGTAAAACCAAATTTATTCTCACTAAAACGTTTGCTAAACTCAATGTCAGCAGCGATTATTTTCTGTCTTGATGCGTTCACATATCAAATTTCTAGACTGTGGGGAATCGAAAGTGTGGAAGCGTCACGTTTTTCGATGACGTTACATTTTTGTGGAATGACCCCTAGCCTAAAAACATTATCATGTTAAAATCACCTTGAGAGAGTTAAGCTGCATAAAAGTTAGTAAAGCTGATGGCAGAAATAAAATTGCTCCAGAATGTATAGAGTACACGCATATATGCGCATGGACAGAGATAACATGTTGGGCAGAAGGATGGTGCTGACCACGCTACCTTCCTTGTATGACTAAAGTCTTATATAAGGCTGCCTACCCTGCGTAACTCCCAAACTACTTCGGTGGCACAAAATGTTATTATTATTATTTAATTAATTATTATTATTGTTGTTAAAATAAGACAAGAAGATTTTCGGTCATCGAAGTAAAAGCAGTTTTAATATTTCTGGTACTTTTCATCGTTAGCAGGGGAAATGACTGACAGGTAGTTTACTATAGGCGTTGTTTCGTTTTCTTACTTTAGTAATTAGCTTATTTACGTACAAATGTATATACATTTTTCTGCCATCTCTTTCACAAGACGAACCCTCGGCTACACGGCCTGCTGGTTGTTTTTTCTCGAAGTTCACGCGACTCTCATAACGATTGCCCTTTCGAGCCGGTGCGCAGTCGTAAAACTACTTTAAGGATAGGAAACGTGACTTCGTCACAGTTGTGTCAGACGTACGCCCTTTCGGAATGCATATTTCTCGCCGGTCTCCCACCCGCTCGCTTGGGTGTGCACATTGTACCTAATTTACTTGAAGCCACTGACAAAGTTAATTAATTAAAGGTTCCACAGCTTTGATATTATATTTTTCGTCATCGGGGCTCACCTCAATTTACTTTTAAAATGATCTCTAGCATGGCAGGAAACTTTCAATGAAATCGCCAAAAAATTTAAAAATGTAACCCAAAAATATTTGTTTAGTCACTGAAATATTAGCGATATGGTTGTAACGGATTGAAATAAAAATATGATCGACGCTTATGCCATAAATATATCCGGAGATAAATATTCCGCCCACTCTGATCTCAGGATGGGATTTTCGACCAAGGAATTGGTGGCTGCGGGACTTCTTGGCGGCCAAAGCACATCGCTTTTCTTAAGACAGTGAATTACAATCTAACGCGTTCGAGACGTGTCGATTCTAAAGCATCTGATGCGCCACTAAAAGTTCAACTCGCTCGGTAACTGAGACGGTGTATTTTTTACTTGTGTCAGAGCTGAGACCAACATTTCTGTCGCAAAGCCAACTAGATAGTGACTGTATATTTCACATGCGTCACACGTTGAATTTATGTCGATAACTGTTAGTATTTTTTTTTTTTTGCCGCCGTCGATAATACTTTTCTTATTTATTATCTTATTCTTATTTCTTATCACACTACATATTAAGATTATACACTACATCCAGTAACATTATATGTATACTAAAATTAAGAAGGCTGAGAATGGGAACAATAAGTATCCAAATAAGGAAGAAACATCTTGAGAGAGAGAGAGAGAGAGAGAGAGAGAGAGAGAGAGAGAGAGAGAGAGAGAGAGAGAGAGAGAGAGACAGGCGGACAAAGATAAAGAGAGATTCTCTATTTTCTGATAGAGATTAAATATTTTTGAAAAATATTAAACGTTATACGAAACACGCCTTATCAGGATTGCCAGTCGGTGCAATTATCATGTGAAATGACGGCGACTGTAGAAAATGAAAAGAAATTTCTGAACATCTTATACATAATGCGCGCGTGAGTAGGTAAGTCATGTGGTCGCTATAAGTGTAGAAAGGTAGTTTCATTTGAAAAACGTTTTTTGTTTAAGTCGATCCGGCGACATCTCTGGGCAATTTCACGCATCAGCATCACCACCGTATTCAGTGGAGAGACACATTTTCGTAACGAAAAACGACAGAAGAAATTTTTTACAGCAGTTTTCTTTGAAATACATTTTAGTGTATACGCCATCTCACATTTTTTATACTTAGAAATAAAACTAAGTTTGCTAGAAAAAAGAAGTTGACCCCCCCCCCAAAATACGGCTGAGGATAAAGTTTTTAAAGATTTTTCGCGGGGGGAATGTCCCCAGTTTCCTCTCTTGTGGATCTGTATCTGACTTAACTGACTTTCGTGCAACCGACGTGGTAAAGAAACATCTCCGTTCCGCACGTACCTCATCAGTTCAGGGACTGGCCTTAAGCCGCCGATTTCACGTGCGGAGAAAATGTAGCTTATTCGTCACCTACTACCGTCATTAAACAAAAGGTTTACCGCTAGCAATGACAATGTGGCGGTGTTCTATGCGGACGCTAGCTAACAGGCACCTGCATGTTCATGATACTTTTGGATCGAGTAAGGATTGCTGGGGAACGTATGACAGCAAAGTGAAAAATAGTAGTGACAGACAATGTGAACTATCAAACTAGTAGCGACAGACAGTTTCATATATAAAACTAGGAGCGATAGTCAGTGTCAACTATAAAACTAGGAGCTAGACATGCTGTCTACTATAAAACTAGGAACGAGAAGCTGTGTCAACTACAAAACTAGGAGCTATACACGGTGTCAACTATAAAACTGGGAGTGACAGACGGTGTCAACTATAAAACTAGGAGCGATAGACAGTGTCAACTATAAAACTAGGAGCTAGACATGCTGTCTACTATAAAACCGGGAGTGACAGACGGTGTCAACTACAAAACTAGGAGCTAGACACGTTGTCAGCTATAAAACTAGGAGCGATAGACAGTGTCAACTATAAAACTAGGAGCTAGACATGCTGTCTACTATAAAACTAGGAGCGAGACACGGTGTCAACTATAAAACTAGGAGCGAGAAACTGTGTCAACTACAAAACTAGGAGCTAGACACAGTGTCAATTATAAAACTGGGAGTGACAGACGCTGTTAACTATAAAACTAGGAGCGATAGACAGTGTCAGCTATAAAACTAGGAGCTATACATGCTGCCTACTATAAAACTAGGAGCGAGAAACTGTGTCAACTACAAAACTAGGAGCTAGACACGGTGTCAACTACAAAACTGGGAGTGACAGACGATCAACTATAAAACCAGGACCAAGAGACGGTGTCAACTCTAAAAACTCGCTATAATAATAATAATAATATTAAAAATAATAATAAACAAACATTATAACGTGGCATTAATTCAGGCGTCACGCGGAAAGAGAGATGAGTAACTTGGCAACGCTGCGGCCGGATTATAATAAACAGTATTACAAAATTAATGTTTTGAGTTTATCTATGTATATGATTACGTTTTACTTTATTGCTCGCTTAGTTGTAACAAATCTATTTGTTTACGATCGAACATTGTGCATTTCGTATATTATTTTCACTTTTCTTGATGTGCATTGTTGTGTCATCAGGGTTCACATCTGGTGGATACGGGCTGTATTCTCACCTTGCTTCATCTTGTCTTGATGTGCATTGTTGTGTCATCAGGGTTCACATCTGGCGGATACGGGCTGTATTCTCACCTTGCTTCACCTTGTCTTGGTAGAGATCTCTTTATGTGCATTATTGTGTCATCAGGGTTCACATCTGGTGGATACGGGCTGTATTCTCACCTTTCTTCATCTTGTCCTGATGTGCATTGTTGTGTCATCAGGGTTCACATCTGGCGGATATGGGCTGTATTCTTACCTTGCTTCACTTGTCTTGGTAGAGATCTCTTTATGTGCATTATTGTGTCATCAGGGTTCACATCTGGTGGATACGGGCTGTATTCTCACCTTTCTTCATCTTGTCCTGATGTGCATTGTTGTGTCATCAGGGTTCACATCTGGCGGATATGGGCTGTATTCTTACCTTGCTTCACCTTGTCTTGGTAGAGATCTCTTTATGTGCACTGTTGTGTCATCAGGGTTCACATCCGGCGGATACGGGCTGTATTCTCACCTTGCTTCATCTTGTCTTGGTAGAGATCTCTTTATGTGCATTGTTGTGTCATCAGGGTTCACATCTGGTGGATACGGGCTGTATTCTCACCTTGCTTCATCTTGTCTTGGTAGAGATCTCTTTATGTGCATTGTTGTGTCATCAGGGTTCACATCTGGCGGATACGGGCTGTATTCTCACCTTGCTTCACCTTGTCTTGGTAGAGATCTCTTTATGTGCATTATTGTGTCATCAGGGTTCACATCTGGTGGATACGGGCTGTATTCTCACCTTGCTTCATCTTGTCCTGATGTGCATTGTTGTGTCATCAGGGTTCACATCTGGCGGATACGGGCTGTATTCTCACCTTGCTTCATCTTGTCTTGTTAGAGATCTCTTTATGTGCACTGTTGTGTCATCAGGGTTCACATCCGGCGGATACGGGCTGTATTCTCACCTTGCTTCATCTTGTCTTGGTAGAGATCTCTTTATGTGCATTGTTGTGTCATCAGGGTTCACATCTGGCGGATACGGGCTGTATTCTCACCTTGCTTCATCTTGTCTTGGTAGAGATCTCTTTATTTAATCTTTCATATCCGTTCTCTCTTTATTTCTCTGATCCCGACGCAATTACGTTTCGAAGGTTAGGAAGTCTTCCGTTTCTCATGATTCAACCGCATCTTGCAATTCTTTTTCTCTTCTTTTTCTTTCACGCTATCAGGTTAAAAGTGGCAAACGGGTAACGAGCCTACAGACGGAAGAACCTAGAAGGTGGGTCTCCGAATGAAACCGATAGCAAAAGCAGAGGCTCAAAGGTAGCACTCCTACCACTGTCTTACACTACAGGACGCTGGTAATGTCCTTGTTTTCTTATTCCAAAGGCACACGGAAATAAGTCGGATTGATAAAATGACTACGGAAGCGGAAGGAATAAAGGTAGTGTATTTCGGAATGGAATTCCATTGTATAACGGAAATATTGTATTTGGCAACCTGTGAGGGGCCTCGCTCATAGAATTGTGCCGTAGTTTCAGTCATTACAGAAACTAAGAAGAAGCTCAAAGTTACAGCGTATATTGTTGTATACTGGAGTTTCGGAAAACACGAGAACTTGTCCTAGAGTGGGAATAGGCCTATAGGTAGACCAGAAATCGCAAACACGCATTAAATTGTATACTCTTGTTAATGATAGGATTACAATGGCTAGATTCAAAATGAATAGGGGAAGTCTGTGTCATACTCTAGAGAATGGTAATTAGGACGAATCAGATTTATTTTACGATGAGGTGTAGAAGCAATTGGATATATACAGTAACACAGTTCATGTAGTTATCGCTACATGCTAGTGTGGGGGGTGAAGTTGATCGCCTGCACGTGGTGCCCCCTGCATAAACTAAACGATCAACAAAGGTTCGCCTAAAGCACGCTGACCAAAATGATACAAAAGAACCTTGCCAAAAACACCAACGGCCCTTTTCAGGGCCTTGACACGGACCTAAGTATCCTGTATTGGAATGCCGGAGGTCTTAGCAACGATAAATTTTTACAATTTAAACGAAGCATCTGCCAAATTGATGTGGATCTATATGTTATAGTAGAAGCAGGCGCTGCGACTGAATTCTCTGAATTTTACCAAACTACCGGATACTGCAGCCATATTTTACCTCGATCACGACAAGTCGCCTCGGGGATAATTGTTGGAATTAAAAATAATCTCTGCTCTAAATTTGAGATAATCCATGAGATGCAAGACGATGACAAAGTGGAAATAATTCTAGCCCATATATGGAAAAATAACAAACATTTCACAGTCATAGGATTATACAACCCTCCTGGCAATATTCCATCCCTTGATGCAATTGAATCAATGATCCAAGCAAATAGCATAATCATAGGTGATTTTAACAGCCAATCACCGAGATGGGGATATGACAGGTTAACACCCGCAGGAAGACGCATAGAACTTTTCATCGACGAAAATTTTCTTGACCTGAAAGACACGCCACCAACCTTCCTGTCATTTGCTGGACAGACTTCCCGACCAGATCTCGTCCTTGCGCACCCTAACATCGCACAGAGGACAAAAGTTCACTTGATGGATGACGCAGGAGGCTGTGGACACCGCTCCATTCTCATCAAATGTGCGACAGGAAAAGCCACATACATTAACAAACGTGCCCCCCGGTGGAACTTTAGAAAAGCCGACTGGAGCGAATACGGCAGGATAACAAATGATATTATACCACACGAAATAAATTGGAAATCACCTGAAACAGCTATAGAGTCCCTGAACGATGCTATACTGAAATCTGCTCTATTATGTGTACCAAGGGGTCAAGTAAAGGGTTTTCGACCGTTCTGGAATAAAAGACTTTCATCCCTCAAGAAAACAAGAGACTCTCTGAGAAGGAAAGCAGAGAAATCTAAAGAACTATCTGACTGTATCCAACTCCGAAAATCCCAGGCCATACTACGTAAAGAAATTAAACAATCTAAAAGATCGGCCTTCAAAACCTTCTTATCGGAGCTGGATTTCCGGCGCGATGGAGCAAAAGCACACCGTTTTGTCTCAAGGCTAAATAATGACACTGAAGCCAGAGGACAACAACCTTTCAAAAACGGACTCAATCTTATCACAGATCCCAAAAAAATAGCTAACACCTTTTGCAAGTACTACACAAATATAAGCCGAACCCGAAAGACAAGAAACGAACACAGACACCTGAATAAAAAACCTCTAATGCAGTGCCTCAACAAAACCGAACAAAAAATTTGCCTAAGCGATTTTAGCCTCTCCGAACTTGAATTTGCACTATTAAACACAAAGGGCAAGAAGGCAGCAGGAGCCGACGCAATCTACCCAGAACTCCTAAAAAATCTTGGTAACACAGCGAAACTAGCCTTGCTCAATCTCATTAATCTAACGTGGAAAACACGCGTCCCCCAGCAATGGAGGAAAGGGGAGATTATACCTATTACCAAGAAAGGAAAGCCAAGTGATACACCTGAGGGCTACCGCCCCATCACATTAACAAGTGCTTGCTGCAAGGTTGCCGAAAGAATGGTTGTGCGGCGTCTGAACCAGTTCTTTGAAATGAATGCGGTTATTGATGAATGCCAAGCAGGTTTCCGAGCGCACCGATGCACCATGGACCAAGTCGTCTACTTTGCACAAAGTGTTAAGGATGGGTACCACAAGAAAATGTCCTCCCTGGCAGTAATGGTTGACCTAAAAAACGCGTACGACACAGTCTGGAGACCCATGTTGCTTCACAAACTTGCTTTGAGTGGCGTCGCAGGTAACCTTTTTAACTGGATAGCGTCCTTCCTGAGTCAAAGACAAATTCGTGTCCGCTATAATGATTGCCTTTCAGAGTACCGAATTCAACGCCAAGGGCTACCCCAAGGTGCCGTTATCAGCTGCAGCCTATTTAACCTTATGGTCAATGACATTCTGGTGGCTGTTCGGTGTGTGCCGGGAGTACAAGCGCTCCTGTATGCCGATGACCTTATCATCTGGGCAACTAGCAGCCATATCATGGGTCTTGAAGCAACTATTAATAGTGCACTTGTTAAACTAGAAGAGTGGGCCAAACTAAATGCCATGACGGTAAATACCACCAAGACGACATACCAACTTTTCTCTCTATCAACAAGGCGGCCTACGGTCAATCTGCGCTATTGTGGATCGGAACTCGAAGAGGTGAACATGTCTAAATACCTGGGTGTTAATATAGACACCAGAATGACGTGGAAGCACCATATAGAACAGTCCGCGAACAGTGCGTCCAGGCGCTGCCGGCTACTTAAACGACTCACTGCGACTACATGGGGAGCAAATCAAGATGTTCTGACAACTGCATATAAGAGCTACATTCGGCCGCTATTGGAATATGGCGCAGAAGCAACTATTACTGCCTCCAATGCAGCATGCCAGAAACTTCACTTGGTCCAAAATGCAGCCCTTAGAACGATAACTGGTGCGCCAAAATCAACTCCTATACTTGCCATGGAGTCACAACTGCAAGTCGAACCTATCCAAGTAAGACGGGAAAAGCTGTGCCTCATATCCTGGGAGAGATGTAAAAGAGCCTACCAACAACGGTGGAATAACTATAAAACTGCGACAGAAAGGCTGAAAACTCAGAAATGCCCGATTGCGATCTATGAAGAACTCCAACGCAAATATGACATAGAACCAAATGAGGCAGCACCATTTGTACATCACCGTGAATTCTTTAGCCAACTCCCAAATGCTAACTTGAAACTCTTCGACCATAATAAGACCAAAACTGAGTCGAATGAAGCCGAGCTTCGTCAAGCAGCCTTACACACTGTACAAAAACATTTTCCCGCTGAGCAGTGGATACGAATCTACACAGACGGATCCTCTATACCATCTACAGGGGCAACAGGGGCTGGGTTCTACAGCTCTCTATTTGAAGGCCACCTCGCTGTAGGAGGCCGGCTAAGCAACTATGACGGAGAGGTAGCAGCCATAAAGGCAGCATCTATTGAGCTTGCCAAGATCTCACCACCTAACAAAGCCGTCTTCCTCATAGATTCGACTGCAGCGATTCAAAACGTGACCTCAAATGGTGATACAAACTGCTCCCTGACAATTGAGTGTAGGCGAGAACTGCAGAACCTTGTACAATTAGGCTGGCAGATTGAACTGCAATGGGTACCCAGCCATGTCAACATCATGGGAAATGAAAAAGCCGACATCCTCGCCAAAATGGGCGCAGCACTACCTCAGCCGGAGACCCCCAGCTCATATGCATCTGCGAAAGCACTAATAAATTCCTCAATAAGCCTATGGCTAAAAGAAAAACAATTAAGAGCCTGTGTGGGAAAAAGATGGGCAACATTGGTTACGGACGGCCCCATCAACAGAACTCTACCCCGAGCAACTAGTGTTGCTCTTTTTAGAACTACAACCGGTCATGACTACCTGGCCTCCCACCTGCACCGCATTGGCGTGTTGTCGTCTCCTGAATGTGTTCTCTGTGGATACGCTTCCATGAATGCGGATCACCTAATTGCATGTCCAGCCTTGATCTCAGACACGGAAGTCCAAGACGAAGATGGTACGGCAAGGCTCTCACGTCTCTACTGGTCAGCGCGCCGCCTAATGGCCCAACAGCCAAGGGTGGGCGTTGGCTAGTAAGTAAGTAAGCTACATGCTAGTGTTGGTAGTCAAGCCACTGAAAATATTACTGGCCTGTTTGGTTTTATTCGCTAACAAATAAATTTGAAGTAACGAATAATACACTTGTTTTAGAAAAAAATTACTTTAAAAAATATATTTGGTCAGCCAGAGGACTTAAATCATTAATTAATTATGTAATAATTAATCAAAAGATAGTTACACAAGCCAGAGATACGAACATTTCTAGAGTTCCAGAGACTAATACAGACAATTACATGATCGACTCTACAACCGAGATTTTGACAAGGTGGAAGAAATTTAGGAATATTTATGGAGCATACAGAAAGGAAGGTTTAAAGGAATCCTCCATGAAGAGAGTGTCTGTGATCACTTCCGGAGAAGTTAACAGAGTATGCACAATTACTCTGTTCCTTATAGTAATAATACTGTAGGAGAATGGCATAGTATATGGAATCTCTTAGAGAAAATGAGTAGGACTAACGAAGTGTTTAGTAAGAAACATATTAATACAAAGAAAATAATTTTAAAAATATGAAACAAGCGGTACAAGAAAAATAGTCAAGTTATTACATTGCTACTATACTCTGTTGCTATACGCGCGCGCGCGTTGGGAAAGTGTCCTGTGAACATTAGTTACTTGAAGAAAATTGTTCATATTACTCTTATATTATTAGTTCATAGGCCTAAACTATTTTTTAAATAAAAATTTATTTATTCTCACATTTATTGTTTTTTTATTTATTTACTTTTTATATACTTTTTATTCTGCATTAATTCGATCACATTTCGCGTCCAATTATACGCTAATGACGTGAATGATTCATTCATAAATTAGTCGTAAACGTGATGAAAAGAAACGATTACGCCTAATCATAAAAACAAAAACAATTTATTCATTAATATAAATTAGATAAATAATTAAATACTACGTTTAGTATCAATTAAATAAATGATTCCGTTTACTACATTTAATCGTGATTAATCTGTAGCCCAAATGGACGCTGCTCACTTGAATTGGTCAGGAATGCCGTAATTGGGTCTGGAAACCATGCTCATACGGAGTACCGTATTCCATAAGCAAGCCGGTAATGTTTTCAGAGTGGTTAGTATTTGGGTAAATCAACGCTGTTTATGTTGACGGCGTTGAAGTCTCTTCCTCCGCGATGATATGAGTGAAGGGACATAAACGGTGGCGTTTCTTCTTTAACAGCCTCATTTCAACCGGAACATTCGTGAATTATTTTGGCGACATAACTTCGTCTTTGTTTTTTCGCGAGTTTCGTTTCTTCTTGTTAAACATCTGTCCCACATATAAATTAAGGATACAATTCATCTAATAATATATAGTTTATATAAACATTATTGTACGATTTTCATCAGCGTTTATTGTATAAACGTTATATAACAACGACAGAAAATAGTAATTCTACAGAATACGATAATACGTTAATACGATAATCGATAAATACAAGCCTTCTGTTTGTCCCGTTTCGTCTCCACTTATTTATCACGCTCAGCATCTTGCCGATTTTCATAAATAACGTATAGTATATCGAAATACATCGATGGGTATAGCAGACGCGGACCTCACAGTGAGGACGCATTTCACGGGATGGAAATTTCGTCAGCGGTGTATTTAACCGGCGAGTTGTTTATTTTCTCCGAGACGAAGGTATTTCGTGGAATGTGTACATGGAATGAGCCAAGGCAAACACCAACCATGTCTTGTTGGCCGTACGCCAACCAATCAAACTGTCGACGTCACAGCTTGTCTAGGTGAGGTAACCACTCGCTCGGTGTCCTTGGATCGCTGCAGAAAAAGTATATACGACGACAGCAGCTCAATCGTATGGCCACAAACAAAGATGTTTTACGGTGCGTGTAATTTGACTGAAACTACGCTGCCGGACAAGCACTCGACGGTTAGATATTTGTAGACTGTAACGACAAACCTCGCTGCGGTTTGAATCAAATGCATTACAAGAGAAAGTATCGGCCGACTGTTATGAAATGTCCCTCATGATCGACACCTCTGCACCCTCTGTACACTTTTCGTCGGCAACATAATTGACTCGATTGTTCGCGCATACTTTACACTGGCTGACACCGTGTTTTTCCGTTCTTACACGTGAATACAAGTTTACGTTAACACTTTTTTTAATTGCACTACTCGCGGAATTATAGATCCTAAATCGATTTCTCATCGAACGCCTACTTATTCGGGACCATCTGACGACGCAAAAAACGGTTGATATGAGGAAAAGAAGCGGATAAGTACAACGGAGCGTTAAGAACTAAAATCATAGGACGCTATATACGAATCTCCGTTAACCCAAGTAGCCTATAGGCGAATAGGCCTACCCAGTTTCGGAGAACCAAAAATGAGAATTATTATAGACAACGTTTTTAGATAATGTTTTTTGTAGTAACATAAATGCTAAACAGTGAAACTGGGTTGATTCAAAGTTGTGCGGACACAGTAAATTTCGAATTAAAAGCAGCAACTTGACGAGTTAATTTTTACGCAAACAAGCCAGCATTATTCCCTGACTTCCTCGAACAATCCGTTGAAGCTATTGTCGAGTATACGCTTATAAAAACCCGATATTATTAAACATTTTGCGAAGTTCGGTACCATGAATAACTTCGGCTAATTTATTCTTCCATTCAACTTTGGGGATCAAAATAAACTGAAGCACTTTCACAACGGACAGACGGAAAATTTATGACATTATGTTATTTAAAACCGTGTGGCCATGCAGCAGCCCTAACCTTAAAATTATTTCATCCTAATTCAGTAGCAATTTCCTTGGTTTTAGCTCTAATTAAAGGGCTACTTAGTGGGACGCTGCTGACGCGTACATTTCAATAGGCATTTCCGGCACTGTCGCTCTTTTATTATTACTCCTAAACGACGGGTCCAATTTCAGAATTTTTGATTTAATCTTGAAGAAATCAGATTTCATAGTTTCGGGAACACAGAATTAATTTACTTTCTTTTCCGCTCCATTGTCTATTGCGATAAGTAGTCTACCATGGGCAGAAGAAAAGGTCATAAGATATTATGATCTATGGTACATTTTTATTTACCAAACATAAATTAACCACAATCAATTTCGAATTAGAAGGGGGCTCTACGTTATTAATTGAATTCAAGCGTACCGGAAAAACAATCACAAAAAGTTCGAATTACCAAAGTTCCAAATAACCATGTTTCACTGTATAAAGCATTGTTATCCAGTGAAACACAAAAACGCAACCGAATATGACCAAAAATATGCTGTTATAGAAGTTCGGGTATGAATTTATGCATTTCGATGTTACGACACGTCTTGTAAATCAGAGACCTAGGAACTGTGTGTATACAGCGCGAAGTACGCTTCAGCAGAAATGGAGTGGCCAATTATTATAGGATTCGGCCATGTCAGTAATAGCGCGTTCAGGTGGTCTATATATTTAGAAGGTCGCACTCGGCAACAGTTAGGTCTACATGTCACCAGAGCGTAGGAGAGAGATACAGTTATGCGCGAACTCTAACGCCCTCCAAATTCCGTTGCCATACAGTTATTTTAAACACAATACCAGAATATGTGCGCGCGTCCGCTTGTTGTAGGACCTTGCAGGGACGTGGCAAGGAGTCTGTTTCTGCACCTGTAGGAGTGTTGCGTAGAGAACATCTACTGCGGTTACACGACGTCTATGAGACTTTTAACAAACCTGAATGAAGTCTTGCGTGCGTATGCGTGAATAAAGAAAATGTTTATGTTTGCGTGCACACACACACTATTATTATGTTGGTTTATAATAAGTAATAATTTGTGTATGCTTTTTTACAAGCGCTTCATTGCCTGTATAAATTACCGTCTTCACAAGACCATTTTTGGAGTTTTAGAATATTACCTGGCGTGGCTTATTTGTTAACAAGCCACAGTTAACGTGTAGAACGTTACGCGGAAATTCAAAACTAAAATGTATACAACTCTCATAAGATCGGTTGCTGATTACAGTAGTTAAAACGTTGACACTGGGTAGAAGGGAAGAAAAGATTTGACCAAATTCGACTGAAAATACCGCGAAAAAATCTAGAAGGGTTCAAGAACAGAACTGTTTGGGGCGAGTTAGGATGAACTTCGAGTTAAATGCCTTAATAAATAATGAACCTGTAGTTACATTCATAAAAACCTGAAAGATAATTCGGTTAGGGAATGTAGATCGAATGAAGCTAACTAGACACCAGAAGAAGAAGTGGACCAATAAAGAGGTGGCAGGTGGATGTAGAGGAGGATTTGAGGATAATGGGAATTCGTAACTGGAGAACAGTTTTTGACGGTAGAATGAAGTGGTTGTCTATAGTATAAGAGGCCAAAACCCAGGCAGCACTAGTTCCAGAAAAAGAAGAGGAAGACGACATTATTTATCCGGGAAATATGGTTCTATGAAGACGTTATCAAAGTAGACCGAATGAGATGCGTACGACAGGACACTTTCGGTAATAAAAGGTGCAGAATATTATTGTTGATATTATTCCAAAAGTCAAAGGACCCGTACATTTTACTCAACAGAAGTAAGTGTGGTTGGACTGCATAACTAGATACTAGTTTTGAAGCTAATTTTTGGTGGCAACTACAAGATTTCATTTGATTAATAATATCAGTCTCACAAATATAGAAACTACTTGTTGCAATGTTACCGATAAGCACTTTCGAGTCTTTCAGCTCATCTTCAGTTCGGTAACAAAATGAAGTTAGCTTATCGGTAGTATTGCAAATAGTGGAATACAAGAAGTAGTTTGTATATTTGTGAACTTTGTGAATTCGATAACATAAGTTTGTTAATTAAATAAAGGTCTTATGATAATGTAATAGCAACAACAACAACAACAACAATAATAATAAGAATAATAGCCCTTTCTGTACAACCAAAATAGTTTAAATCAAGTCAGACAGGCATACAAGGAAGGCAGTGTAGTCAGTACGCCAGCAGTTACCCGGATTTTAACCCACGTACTGAGTCCACCTACAATTACTAAACATTTATTGTCCAGTTTGTGAAAGGGTTGTGTGGCGGATACATTATAACAAATAACTGTACGCACTCTTCAGGACTGTAGACATTATGAAATACCTATATTCAATTATAAAGATTGAGGTGGGCCGGGGATTTGATGACGATGACGGAGGATGAAATGCCGAGGAAAATTTTGACAACGTACCTGGATGGAAGAAGAAAGAGAGGCATGCCAAAGCTGCGATGTATTGATGATGTGAGCAATGATGCCATACTATTTGGACTGAGAGGCTGGAGAGCCATCGTGTCAGACCCAGGGAACCCAGAACCTCTCGGTTAGTACGCAAGCGTCATATCCACTGCTACCACAAATTCTTCCAACCTCCCGTCTACGCAATACTTGCAGTGACTTAGTATTACTCCTATAATAGATTACACGGGGAGTTCAACGTTATCGCATTATTTGTGATGAGGAAGGGACATTGATTCTACCTGCAATTCCCGAAGAATCTTACAGTTACATACTTATATCATAAGACGTTCCCAACAAGTTGGTCAGTGAAAACTATTGTAAAATAAAAAAGCATTTCGGTTCGTGTTATCTACGTCCATCATCGGTTTTATAGTAATCGCATAGACACGGTTCTTAAACCAAATGAACGTGTCAAATAATAAAACACAGGTCACCTTCGAACAAAACAACTCTTAGCAACATTTCACGCTGAGAGAGACGAGAGAGAGAGAGAGAGAGAGAGAGAGAGAGAGAGAGAGAGAGAGAGAGAGAGAGAGGTCTGCTGATTTCCGTTTTTGCGCGATCGCTTCAAAAATCTAAACCAAAACGATAAAGCTATGAGAAAGTGTCGTTTTACTGATACAAGAAAGTAATAACAAGGTGAAGAGATAAACCCACTTCGTACAATGTTGTGTGTGTGTGCGCGTGTGCGTGTATTTGACGGGGTTACAAGATTAATTGTTTTTTCGGCAACTATAAAGTTATGCAAGAGAACCTAATTATTATTGTGATACAAGGCATATCATTGAAGAAATTTGCAATTTGAAGCTCGCGCGCACGTACAAATAGTAATAATCATACTATTCTTGCGTGTATATATATATATACACACACATATATTTATTTCCTATACACATAGAGGATATATTTTTTTGCATATATATATATATAGGTATATATATATATATATATATATATTATTCAAACACTTTTTGCTACAGTCTATTTCTTGATGCATATATATGTTTAATATTTATAATTACTTTACCTAAAGATGTTTTTTCCCTTATGTGGAACATCTTTCGGGAAACTTATTGTTCCCATTCTCTGCCTTCTCAATTTTTCTTAGTTTGTTGTATTATGCACTTGTCGAAGTCATCAACGTTAGTTACACGTGAGGAAACACAGTGGTTTTTAAGGGTGATCTGAATGACTTATTTTCACCACTTTGTATAGCTTTGAATTCTTTATTTATATGAATTACTGTTCGCTTTGAAATGTCTGTAGCTTGTGCGACACGGTCCTGAGCGTTTTTTAAATCTATTAAAACTTCACCAGCTTCTGCTTCTCATCTCATAAATTCATTAACGTTTGAAACAATCTCACGAGCTTGACTGTGCTAAGTTTTGTTTGATTCTTTTGACGTCACCTTGGGCATTTTTAAGACAATTAAACATTTTGAACAGTTAACACTAATAAATAAAAAAAAACTTATTTAACACACATAACCTACACGGACACTTTAAAAACTTTAAATATTCAACTGTTATAAATAAACAGAAATAAAACTTATTTAGCACACATACATAGAGCCCTGTATGAAATTTGTATCGCCAAGTTTAATATAGATTAACAAAAATTTAACACACCCACTTGTAAAGAATTACTTGTAGAAACTACTCAGCTTTCATGAATGTCGTGTGTTTGCAGTACGTGAGTGACCAATGGGATTGCGTTAAGTGAGGAAATAGCTAGCCTCGTACACGGGCGCTTTTAAATACTCAAAGTGACAAGAATTTCTGGCCTCGGAATACTTTAACTGTGAAAGAATATATTTTCATGTCGTGTAGTACGGGTATTGATCTACAGAACGTGTAAAGTAAATCCTCTTCAGTTGCGTTTACGTTGTTTTCTAAACTGGCTGAGGAAAGTCAACGTCCTTGGAATTGTTTTTTAAACATCAAACCAAATATTAAACATACGGTAATGTTTCAAACAACAACGCTTCGTTTAGGTGTAGGTAGGCGGGCGTGGAATCATGTATACGTGCCATCGTCAGTTACGTAAACATTCGGTTATACTTATTCACTACAAGGTTTACGTATCGATAAAGTATACAAGAAGGTCTATAGCGTATGGAAATCTGATTGTGTATGCACATTAGTTTAAATTAATATGAACCAAAACTGAAAAAAATAATGGAATAACGGAGACGGTATTTGCGGATAGGGAGCGTTTAAAATACAGTAAAAACTTGATTATCCGAAAGAGGCGGGATCGAAATGACGGATAACAGAATACCTACCACCGCTCGTAATTACGTGTTGTAGAGAATCTTGAATAAGGAAAACGTTACAGAAGCATTTGTGAACGTACAGTGTACTCGTACTCAAATGTCTTTCTTTAAAATGAAAATAATAATTGCCGCATAATGTAACTGTTTTTATTACGTAGTAAAAAACAGATCAAATCGATATACGATAATGTTTACCCAGCTAACTGAAATGTGGGCTTGCATAAAATACATTTAATTCGTTATCATTATATAACGTAGCACTAGTTATGGTAATAACATGAAAAAATAGTCGTTTCATGATTTAGCTTACATTTATTGTTTAAAAACGTCTGCGGTTTAATATCCCCCAGCGTTTTGCTTACGTGGTTGTTGATCTTACGTAGCAACAATAATTATATCATGTTTGTCGATTTTAATGAACTGAACCTGTTTTATTAGTATCTTTAGAAGACTGTAAAAAATATAGTGCTACGTAACATATAGCGTTTACGGCAAAATTCATATAAACTTTATCGTATTTTGTTGCTTCTGTACTATGTACAATTTTCCCTCGAACGAGGCCTTTCGGTTTCGCAACGATTATCAAGTTCATAGCAGAGAAGCAACAAAATACGATAAAGTTGTTATGAAGACTGCTAACACAGATAAAATAGCTGACAATTCATATAGATACATCGGATGGCATCTTGACGGTTTTCCGCAATCTGATGATTTTAACAACAGTCTGACGATCGAAATAGTGACGGATAATCAAGTTTATACTGTACGAAAAAAATACAAATACAAAAATTTACGGTAGTGTCTGGCAAAGTGAGAGAGTGCGGCTCAGTGAAATAGCGAGTTTTACTGAAAATGGATGACATTAATTGTATTAGCAGATTTCAGCGATTGAAAGATTTAATCGCATTAGCAATAGCGATGAAAGATTACAGTTTAATAAATAAATCTGAACAAAAATGAAGTCCATCAAATTTACTTCCTTCACAAAATATATAACAGGTAACCTTTTTTACGAAAACTTTGTGATGCTGTTTTTTGCATCGACCCCACAGCTCGAAACAACGCAGTGCTCTGCCTCAACATTCAACCTCATCATCCTCTGATTTATCATCTCCTTTCTCCTCCTTTTCTTATTTTTACCACTGAAGTAAGTTCAGCGTTTCTAAGAAGTTCACCAGGTTCATCTTCCCCAACTCATTCTCCAACGTCACCATTATACTCCTTACGTTTTCGGAAGGCACCTAAGAGATTAGGAGACCCTCGCCCACCAACGTGCACTCACACACACACGCGCGACCAGTTTGACCTGCCTCTAATGGCGCTTCGAGAGTCACCTACTAGGCATTGAACGACAAAACTATGAAAATTTGTATTCCAGATTTTACATAAGTTATGATACATTTTTTGGATTCTATATTCAATTTCCTTCAAAACGGGTCCAAACACGAAATAATTACGACATTTATGAGCTTTAAAAAGACGCCAAACACTATTCTTAAAGCTAACACGTAGAATATATCATTTTGTTCGTCAAAATTAATCCAATTAAAAAAAATCCTAACGTTTTGTGGGTAAAACATCTGTAACCTATCAATTACTGAGCATGTTATCTCTCTCCCTCCCCCTCACTCTTTCCCATCCCCTATCAATCTATATATCTATCTAACTTTTTCCTCTGGTTTCTCGCTTCGTTTTCCAGTGATGTAAACAAATGCTTTACGTCCGTTGTGACAGTGGACGGAAACGCATTTCTCATTTCACGCATCTGTAAACACGAGACCATATGATTAACTATGCGGGGAACTATGTATAGAAGGAACACAGTTCACGCTTGTAGCCTGTCTGAACCACTTTTCCACGCGTATCGCGGACCGTTGCTGCCGGATTAGGATCGGGCTGAACTCGTTGGCGTATCGAGACGGATCACAGTTTACCACGATAATGGTTGCTCGAACAAATGTTTGGTTCGGGCACGTAAGCGGATACGCACTGTACTTGGCCAACGCAGGAAATGGCGTATGAAGCGACGCTCCGCATGCACAATATAGGCACTGTGGCGCACTATTGTCCGGTATGCTGACTGATCCCGTATAATTTCTGAAATTGTAAGTAACTGAAAAGAATATATTTGAGATACTTTTTTTTATGTAATACAAATTGCAGAATATAGTTAGCCTACTTAACAAAATTAACCGTCTAAATGGCGAACTGGAAAAACAACCTGCCTTATGAAGATGTCATGGCCCTTCCCCTGAAAAATTTCCTACAGCACAGACCAGTGAAGCTTGGAGACTCGTTCGCTTGAAAATAACACGAGCCGGCGACAAATCACTACTGCTGACTCAAAACAATGATAAACAACGTTAGACTTGTTCCAGAGTATAAATAAAGAACTGATAATACAGCTTGCTTTACGAAAATAATTATGGGGTGTAAGGGAGCTTCTAATTTTACCAATACTACTAATTGTGCCCACTTTACTCTGTTGTATCTGCCCGTGTGTTAAATAAAATATCAATATATTCCATTTATATGAGACCTTGAGATCGAAACGTTACGCGAACTGCAGCATTAACTAAGTACTATGTAACCAAAGATGTGGGTTTCGAATGTTTATTCATCTTCAGCATTTTGTGCATAAATTTACAACAGTCTTATATGAGTTAAATAAGGCAAGCCAATGATTATACTTAACAATTAAGCGCGATACTTAAAGGCCGATAAGCTATGGATGTAGGAGGTTTTATCATAAATAAGTTTACGGTATGAGAGAGAGAGAGAGAGAGAGAGAGAGAGAGAGAGAGAGAGAGAGAGAGAGAGAGAGAGAGAGAGAGAGAGAGAGAGAGAGTGTTGCGGCAGTTGCTGTTTGAGTTGTTCGATGACCTTGAAACGGGCGTTTGGCTGTAACATTTCGACACAAAAACCCGCTTGATACTTTCTGGCTGATCTGTCTTATTCAGCCCTTAAGATGTGTTTTGCTCGGAGCGGCTGTTGCGATCATCGCTGAGCGATAGTCGCTCAGCGATGATCGCTACCCAGGGCTGTTTTCCTCGAAGTGACTTAACGCTAGCGTATTTTTGTCAGTTGGGTGAGTTCTGAGATTGGGTTGAGTTCTGGGGTTTTGTCAGTTGGGTGAGGTTGGTTGGTGTCAAGTGTTGCGATGAGTTGTTGGAAAAGAAAATTCATACTGAAGTGGCTAATAGTGGAAGAAATGGAAGACGACGGTATTATTGAAACTTTAATAAAACCAAGACAAGTGATACATCCCGTATTTAGTAACAGAACTGTTGAAGGATACTTTAAAAACTTGATCATGAACCATTTACGCAAGGACGAAAATAAGTTCTTAGAGTTTTTCAGACTGTCTATGGCCCCGTTTGATTTCTTATTAAGTTTGATAGCAGAGGACGTTAAAAAGGTGTCTTACAATAGAAATCTTTATCCCGTATCATCAGAAGAGAAACTAGCACTAACCTTGAGGTAAGTACTTTTAAATAACACTATCATCTACCTGTACTGTGATACAGGCTACCACAGAAAAATAAAAAATCTAATTCAGATACCGCTGCTCTACTCTCCCTTCCACTACACTGCAACCACAAAATATTTATTTAGGCAGGTAATCATACGTGTTTCCCAATTAAATCAAGGGATGTGTTTGCAAAACCTGGAATGTGGAATTACAACAATCACAGTGATGAAATTATTTTCGAACTTATGTTTTATTACACACAAACAAAATAAAGATAGTAAGAAACTACAACATTAACAGGGACATTCTAACAAAAGTATTAGGCCTAATTCTAATAAAAGTACATAATTCTAATAAAAGTAGTAATTCTAATAAAAGTAGTAATTGTAATAAAAGTAATTTTACAATTTTAGACAATGCACTTCACAATGAAAGAGTTTTTAACATGGGTGCTGATGGTTATCTTCACGTTGTTGGTCGTATATGTTTCCAGTTGGTATTGCAAAATACAAACTCTGGTTTTCCATGGGATCTACCGTCACTGGTGCAAAAACCTCAGAGTGCGCGCCAACTGAAGAGCCAGACGGTGCAGGCGATGGAGTGCAACTGAAGTTGGTTGGTGTACGCGTAGATTTTGGGAGTACTCATTTTTTAAATACAGCACGTGCTACACAACGCAATAATCGCTCGCGACTCCGTCTCCAACTGGTCCTGGAGCGGTCAGGTCTGCGTCTGACGCTGGAGACGCTAGCGCCTCTAACGACAAACGCTTGGAGGAAAACGGAACTATGAGAACCTGGTTAGAGCAGTAGATGGCGATGATCGCTCAGCGATGATCGCAACAGCCGCTCCGAGCAAAACACTCCTTTAGAAAGCCACTGTTGTGTGTCGTGTGTGTGTGTGTGTGTGTGTGTGCGCGCGCGCGCCCTCGCAGGCGATTGTATCAGCTAAAAACGTATAACAATCAAGTACCACATGCTATCAACACAAAACCCATTTTCTGATACAGGTGACTTTAAACTCATAAAATTAATAGCAAAAAGTGAAAAACGGACGTTTTAGAGAACCTTTGGTACAAAAAAATCACACAAAAATTGACCAATTCCTGTACAGAGACAAATAAACACTTAATACAATACTATATTTGGAGCAACAATAAATTAACAATTCAAAAAATCATACATTCACACACTCACACACGCACGCAGCAACAACAATGAACCACAGGAGCTTGGTAGGGATTACCAAGCACTGATGAAGGGGAAATAAAAGCGCTCTGCAGAATCTAATTATATTAACAATAACAATTTTCATGTTACCCTTAATTAATATCACGGTTACCCTTGTTACCCTTAGGACTACATAGATTTATAATAGTTATTTCGTCTTTATAATTAATAGAAACTTAGTTTTGAGACGAACACGCGCGTGTTTCTGAGGCCTGTTGATTGTAGGCTATACGTATCAGTATCAGCATTCCATTCCTCTTCTGTATTAATGAACAATTGATTCTTGTTTGATTCGATCGAGACGGACGTAAACTAGGTTTACATAATGTGGGGCCAAAAACGAGTTTGCAAACCGGTATCGAACCAAAGATCTTGTAGTTATACAACACATGGTTTCAGGCACAGGTCAGCATAACCGTGGATTACGACGTGTCACAGCCTCCTGGATTAAATGTTAGTCTGTAAATATTTTCCAAATTATAGACAGCAGCCGACCTGATAAACTGCATCGATTCTTCTACATCGCGTGCATTGTTTCCAATTTTAATCTACGATATAACGATAGTGTTCAATGTGTTTATGACGATAGTTTTGTTATATTTACGGGGACACAGTTAAAAAGCAACCGTCGATTGTGCGCTTTCTTGTTTGAAATGACGTCCTATAAATTTTTCTCCTTAAGTGAATGACGCCATATTTAATTCCTTTTCTCTTACGCTGCAAAGAAAGGAAGTATCTACCCATACAGCTTTCACTGTGATTCTGTCACGCCGACAGCTGAGGTTGAATCCAAGGAAAAAACCACAAGCGCTTGCGCCAGCGCGCGCGCACGCACACACACACACACACACACACACACAAACGGAGTTAAAGTCTATTTCGTCAATGCATAGTTTATATATCGAAATAGACATGAGTACAACACACCCAATGCTCGGACTAATTGGTCATACGTAAACGAGCATTGTCTGTAAAGCAGTGTGCGAATATTTCTCCTACTCTGATCTCGACTGACGTAACAGTGATTTCTGTACTTGGGATTTTGGAGTCGCTGAAGCAGCGATAAGCACACGACACAACGAAGCCCAGCTTCGGTAGCCTTACAAACTGTCGACGACTCGATCGTTTCAGAATCAATACGAGTTCATCACCTAACACTACTGCTAACTTAAAAAACAATCCGTCTCTCTGTGCTCTTTATCACAAATAAGACAAGAGTCGGTAGCTATAAAAAAGTACTGAATGGCCAGGGGTGACCACGGGGGAGCGACCGTGGCCTAAGCTGCGCCGTCAGAATTTTCGAGGCATTATGGAGGAGATAATATAATATGTGAAAATGAAAACAAAATGTATCTTTTTTGTTTCTTTTTTTTAATTCCCATAAAACACAATCAAAATGTTGTTATAGAAAAATTTGAAAGATTGGAAAATAAAAATAAAGTTTGGTATTAAAAGCTGAAACAAACTGGTTAAAAGTTCAAAATTTTCAATTGCACTATTAAATCATAACAACATCAGCGAATAATACAGATCCCATAACACACTATTTTTACTTTATGGCCTCCCGTTCTAAATGGATTTTGTTTAAATTCAGTGAATGGAATTCTATAACCTTCTTGTCGTGAATTGTTTTATACATGCCTTACGCAGTATTAATCTTAAAATTCATGTTTCTAATCTACAAGCCACAATTGATTTAATTATTATATTGACTTATTTCAGTTCCGTCTAGTGACTTCTAGTAGCTATGTGACGAGTTTCGGAACGATCGTTCCATCATCGGGCACATATCCATCATAAGAGATCGTCAAACATTAAGATTATTTAATTAAAGTGAGACACATATCAACAATAAACACTGATTTGCGTACATGTTACCTGAAGGTGTATTAATGACAGTTTATTGACTGATACAGCGTAGTTTTTCAATGAATAAAAACAAATATTTCAAGCCTTTTCGGTAGTTTACAACAGTTCTTATGAATTACATCTGAGGCATAGATTGATGGTGAAACTTGAGGGGTGGATGGGCACCACTGTGAAGGGCACATGAGATTAATAATACCTTTTTAATCTTCTCGTGACTTAAACCTGTCTGTTTAGGAATATATAATCACAACGAACAATTTAGGGAAACTAAATTACGTAAAAATAGCCTACAGCGAGCAATAAGTGTGACACACACACACACACACACACACAAGCGCGCGTGCGTGTTTACGTACATGCGTTGTTACGGGTAGTAAACATCAAGTCTCTTACAAGAAAGTATCGTTTGTACGCTTGCAAACGATATTACACGCGCAATTGCGACTACTGATGATGGCGAGCTTACTGCTCACTCACAGAACTCAACTTCTGGTTCTGATATTTGACGCCTTTCGAAAACGTCTTGTCAATACCGTGTATGTATAAACAATACAATGCAAGTTTACGTTTAACAAAGCAGCGAACGTAAGGCGATAGTTTCTTCCTTGTTAATGCGCAACTATGTTTATTGAATGGCACGGAGTGGCGACGTAATCGAACACGTGACCGTCAAACCTTACGCAATCGCTACTCACTCGCCGGACATTAGGAATACCAAAATACAGTTTGCATAAAAGACGATCGGCCTTTTCGAGGGGTCGATACTAAAAGAATTTCAGAAGCCAAAAAGTTTTGTGAAAAATCACATTCCAACGCATCCGGGAGGGGGAGGTGTCCAAATAATCGTCAAATTTCTAGCGATTGCATCCAAACGTTGTCGGCTTGTTATGCGGCGTTATTCGTGTAATCTTGGACACTTAAATCCAGATACACTACAGGCCTACTCTTAAATAAGAATCGTTTAGTAGCGACAGTAGATTAAACGACGAAAGTTTTAGTCAGATTCTACAAATTAACCAGACACAGTTTGAATTATTTGTGTCGGCGATTAGAATACGTATTTTCACAGTCATAATAATTTTTAAAAGGTTATTACGATTCACGGTTATCGGCTGAGACACGGATGCCATTTGAACCCGACCTGAAGTTGATCGGCCGAACGTAAAAAACCTTTCATCGTTCACAAATTATTTTTGTTTTCTTGAACTTCCTCAGCCTCATTGCCCCCCCCCACCACGTTCTCTTCCCTTGATCTTGCCGAACAGCAGTTAAAATCATAAAATTATTTCAAAAGCTAAACATTTTACCGTTTTCAACTTCCTGTGTTGCCACGATAAGTACTGTCCGTCGTATGGACACACGCGACGGTTATTTGAAACCTATCTGTTTGCATGTAACACAGCATCAACGTTCTGTGTAATTAAAATAGTCGAATATTTTGTAAACTATGAGTAGTGACGCACCATGGCCCAGTAAGGAGAGGTATACGCCTTACGACTTCGGGACCTCCTCGTACAACTGCATGTAATCTAACTGTGTGTGTGTGTGTGTGTGTGTGTGTGTGTGTGTGTGTGTGTTTCCTTGCAGTGTTTACTGTTTGTTGGTAGTAAACGACACAGAAAGCTTAGTTATTGTATATGTAACAAACTGGTACGCTTAAGTACAAATTTTACGAGGCAAAACATCGACTTTTATTGCAAAGAGCAGTTGTTGAGACAGACTTTGTAATCCACCACAATCGGAAGCCGCATACACCGACTAAGGCCGCTACCGGTTCGACATATTACCCTACTACTGTTAGCTCACTCAGAGTGCTGATGAATAATATAATAATAATATTTTGTTGTCAGGGTTGCGTTCGCGATTTTTTCCGGGACTCGACCCGACCCAAACGCGCGCGCGGGCGATGCACACACATACACAGTGTAATCGGAAGACGTTACAATCAATTTATATTTAGTGTACACAAATTGTTCAGCTAGTTCTGAAAACAGGTTTCCCTTGGAGCGTCTTATCTTTAATGAGATTTTAGAAGCTGCAGCCTGTGGACTCGACCATTTGCGTTATGGACATTTACAAATTATGCGTAGATCTTTTATACGGAAAATACATTGGCCGGGGGAGACGGACAGTTTCCCTGTCCATATTAAAGTTATACTAGGCCTACATATATTTTTAGTCATCACGCGCAATTGCACATTTCTACATTTAATATTGTCATTTAGACTTATAACGATGCCCCCCCCCCATAATAATCTCTAGAACTACCACTGCGATAAAGTCGCTAGTTCCGCGTTTGTAAACACATAGAGAGACGGAAGCACTTACGAGGACCAAATATCTGTAAGTGACAAAGATTGTTATTACAGAAGTCTTAATAACACTTAACCTTCGCTTTGAGCAAATTAGAATTCGCGATCCTCTTCGGTGAATACGAGGGAACCAGTTACAATTCATGTTGCATATTACGTGTGTTCAAAAACAACGCACAATGGATACACACACACTCAGCCTTCTAATAGTTAGATTGCGTTCGGTTGGGACGAAGAGTTCCCGAAGTCCTGAGGTGTGTGTACCCTAATCAAGAGTTGTGCTTCCCTATCCAAGATACACACAAAAGCGTTCTATGCAGGTTATATTAACTTAAGCACCGGTGGATGATAAATTAATTTAATAAAAACGTAACACGACAATTACCGAAAACTGTGCTGCTTACTTCTTATATTAGGGGATTTATTTCGGTATATATCTATGGACGCACACGAGCTGCATACGCGGCACGAAATTACACAAAGATAATAGCGATGAATCGCCATCAATGTGTAGACTGTTTCGGTTACATCGCGTCAGCCCCCGTTTTTGAAAATATTATTCATAAAACTAAATCGAAAAGGGGTTTGTTTTTATATTAGAACCAAATCACTAATCATTATAACTGTTAAGTACAGACGAGCAACTTTGAACAATTTATGCTTACAGTACCGAGCAAGCGTATTTTGCGTATAAAATGTTTGTGTTTTTTTATAGGGTGAAATGTGATTGTTCGGTGGTTTCGGGCTGTCGCCCAGTCAAACAACACGCGGTCAACGACCTACATATTTGTGTGCGGTTTTGGTTTTATCGTGACCCTTCGAATTGATTTCGATCGTTTGTTTCCCCCTGAAGAGCACAACGCGAAGCTGTACAGTGAGACTGTTGTGGAGGAAACGTCTCGGAGTTAACACCGGTGTTACCCGGGTCGCCCAAGATTTTTTTTTTACTATGAACAAATCGTTCGGTGTGTGCGTTTTACGACTGGTAAACGCATATATCGGCGATCCGTCACACTACCCCCACACATTTTAGGTAATAACAATAATTTGTCCCCGGTCCTGACGTCTCGCCTGTTAACTAATATTCATATCGTCAGTTTCCTTCTTGTTATTGGTGGTGTTTTAAGTTTCTACTCTCGTCAGTCTTATATCAACTCTGGCCGAAACGTGTATTGGTGAGGATAAAGCAAGCGCGTTTGAATAACAGGTATTTTTCATATTCCCCGAGTTTATTCAGTATCGACTTTTCTTGTAATTAACAAACTTTTGTTAGTTGATTATAGATCCACAAATGCAGTAACCCACCTGTAGCACTCCACCACTCCGCCCAATACACCAGATACGGGTTTCTGCTCACCTCCAGATCGGAACACATATCATAATCTTTGCGAATCTTTGTGATTTTCGTTCCGATCTCTAAAACAATCGTAAGCTCTTGTCGGAAATATTGAAATAGGAGTGCAACAGGTGGAGTTGTGGTGGCAATTGTGGAGTGCAATAGGTGGAACATTTCAACTTGTTACTGAGGTAACACGTATTATGTAAACGTTTATTCTTAATTTTAATTCGATGCTCTCTCTCTCTCTCTCACACACACACACACACACACACACGCGCGCGCACACACACACACACACACACACACACACACACACACACACACACACACACACACACACACACACACACACACACAATCGTTGTTGTTGTCATGGTTATTATTGTTGTCGTTGTTGTTTATTATTATTATTATTATTACTGTTACTATTTGTTTGTGTAGGAATTTAATTGTACGAATGATAATCGCTTGATGCATGTTGTTAAAAAAAAAATTTAACATCTGGTTTTAATCAATTTAGTATAATAGAAATGTTGCAACGGAAAATGATTACTTTGTACAGTTACAATTCTGTGACATCTGCAAGAAATATGTAGCCTATAATCTCAGTGAACAGTTTTTGTTGGTACCGTTTAAATACTCATTTCGGTTATCACTTGTTACCATAAGGCTACACAAAAAACGTTGAAAATCCTTGAGAGAGGAGAGAGAGAGAGAGAGAGAGAGAGAGAGAGAGAGAGAGAGAGAGAGAGAGAGAGAGAGAGAGAGTAATGACGTGCGTAGACAAAAGCCTCTAAATCACCTGTAGCCTATATTGGTTTAATGTTTCTTTATTGGACATTTAACGTTTAATGTTTGCGTAAAATTCGTGATATTATTTTTACAAACGTAAACTTTTAATTTATACGCTGTAATGTTACTGTTTATTAGTTCTTTATTACATTTCCACTTGAGTGGCGTGCACGAATGCAGCTCGTAAGATTAATCAGCACTGCGGTGTAATTTTAATGTTTGGATTTTTATTTGATTTCACTTTATTGATACTGTACTATTTTCGTATTTGAATTAGCTTACGTAAGTGAAATTCCATTTAAGATACATAGTGAATCTGACTGTATATTTATTGACATGTTATTGGTGAATAAAACGTACAAGAAACAAACTATCAAAATTCAAATCATTTTGAATTCTAGATGTTTTATCTTCTTTTATTATATTATGTATTCTATGGCGAGAGTTTAGTTCTAACGGTCGTTTTTTCACAAATTTACTAAACAGAATATTACCGTTTTTTAATGCACCTTTAGCTTTTTTAAAGACATAGTGGAAAATTTAATCGGCACAAGTAAAAGTGCTCTATTCGCTGTGGATGGCCATGCAGCGGGCGAAGGGCCGGACGACATTAAAGTTTTTTGGGCTTATCCCCCTCCTTCCGCGGCGGAACTGTGCGTCCTAGCATTACACCTTAGAGCCGTGGTTGCAGAACGGGAAAACGGGGCGCTGGGAAGTTTGAGAGGCAGTGGCGTATTTAGAATTTGCCCTTCGGGGGGGGGGGGGGCTTTATACAAAAGATAAAACAAGTCAAAACTAATCACCATTACTATCTTCAAGGTGGTTGAAAAACGTGTGATAATATCTTGAAATAAGCCCCATTAAATATACATAGACGGTAATAATAAGAATAAAAATATTCGTTATCGAAACACTGTTTAAAAGATACTCATTGAGACTGGATTCATTTTCCTTCATTTCATATTTCAAACGTTTACCCTAATGCTATGTAATAAATCTGTTTATATATTTAAAAAAAGATTTACTACTACAGGCTAATTAGTGTCAACTTTTTTCGACCCTCTGGGGGTCCAGTCCCGTTCGTCCCCCCCCCCCGTAATACGCCCATGTTGAGAGGTGTAGAATTAAAGTAAGGTACAGTTTTTTTTTTTACAACACACTGTTTTATAGAATGGTAACGGCCTCTCGGACTAAGAATAGGCGATTTTGAAACGGTGCCGGTATACGAAGTTCAGAACTAGCTACCGTGGGGGCAGGCATCACCTGTCGCAGCGAAACTCAAAACGTTCACTGACAAGATTAGAACACGATAGAGATTCTGATATCAGAATTTTCTTATTAGTTCTGTGTGTATTAAAACATTATTCTTTGTCAGCGAACACTGTTCTCAGTAAAGAGCACAATGAACTAATGTGACAGCAACCGGTATTTTCACGTTCAGCGACTAACCTAACCGTGAACCTATATACGCCATTTAAATAGGGTTGAAAGTAGTCACTTGAGAAATACCAACAACTGAGAAGCAGTCATGACACATCAATGTAGTGTTGTTATGTCAATCTGAATTCCGAAATTCATTTCGTCATACCATTAAAAACAAATGGCTTATTTAATCGTTACTGTACAAATAAGGAACCTGCTATTTACTGATCATACATTTCCACTGTGTGTTATTTAAAAATAATACTACGTGCCTTTTTTTTGTTTAAGTTATAAATTGATTTTCCTTGTCTCGATATAGATATTTCCGGAGTGTCCGCGTGATACAGTGGTATCGTATGGCTCTAACTGATCGTTTTCACATTAACTTGGGCCTATTGGAATCATTTTCCTTTGTACACGCGATATATGAAATGTAGAGGAAACCTACCGAAGAACACCCACAGAAAAGATGGTCAACTGAGCTGGAACTAACCATGGGGTCTACAAGAACTAACCATCGTGAAGTCGACAAGGACAACTCTGTGTGTGTGTGTGTGTGTGTGTGTGTGTGTGTGTGTGTGTGTGCGTGCACGCGCGCACATGAACACTTTATTTTATTGTAAAATTGTTTATATACAAGCATTTATTTTCTTTTACTTACAAATGTATATTTCTTGCACACATTGGCTGGTCAACATCAGAAAAATATGATGATGTTGACCGACAAAATTGTTCAGCGAAATGTACTTTTGTAAATAAAAGAAAATAAACACCTGCATACAAACGCTTTTATAATTTAACAAGGTATTTACGTAGACACACATGTACACATGTACGAAAAGTCAAATAAATAATTATTTAACATACATAGGCTACATAAGGTACAATGTGTGTGTATAGTACCGGGAAAGAATTCCGTAAGATGTCGAATGTGGAGTACGCTGACCCGGATTTTGTTTACTGCAAACACGTTTTACGTTAAACAAATTCCGACATACGTAAAGCAGACGAGTCATCCGTGTTACGATATGATGAGAGAACTTTCGATTAGCCTGCACGGAATTCGTTTGCCGAAAATCGCGCGTTTATAAGCAACGAGACCGCGCCGTGATATCCAGATTGTTTAATGTTCGGTGAAATCGGCATTTCAAGGACTGCCTGTTTCTGTCCGCTCCAGTTTCGTCGTACTTGAAGCACACAAACACGGACGCCTTCCGACAAACGCGTTTTGTCAATACCGCTGCAAACAGTATTTAGTTTGATGATGTTAAACTCCAGCGAGTTTACGTTGTTCATCCGATTTATATTGTTTTTATGTTATTTGTAATTCGTGGATTTACTTTGCTATGCTTTAGTTACCTTCGACTTAAACCCAATTCGATTAATCCCGTTGTTGTAGCGCGCTGTGTGTGTTAAACCGGCGGAGGGTGAAACAAGCGAACTCACTCTTTTCATGTTTGACGAACAATATATATTGCTTAAAGCCAACCTTAAAAATCGGTTATGCTACTTCATTAAAAAAAAGAAGATACATTAACATAAAGTAGTCTTTAAATTGTCATTTTACTTTAATCTTCCCTAACAGTAGTAGTAGTAGTAGTAGTAGTAGTAGTTGTTGTTGTTGTTGTTTCTGGCGGGAGTGAGACCGACCCGGTGTCGTATAAAAATTCCATCTCAAAACTTCACAACAACAAGCCAAGTAGTGTTTACAGAATAAAAGCAGACATCGAAAAATCTATGTAAAACTAATTTAAAACGTTATATTCTAAATGTTTCGCACCAAATCCCGCGATTCAACTAGCAAAATTTTAGAACACACAGACTGTGACACTCGGGAGACCCAAATGAATCCGTCCGACACCTGATTCATCAAAATCAGTCCACCCGATTCCTGCGAACACACAATACAGGAAAAAATCTGATTGTTACAGATGTTAGTTAGGTACCCTCTTTTTTGTGAATTCGGTCATATTATTGTAAACGGAGGCGCAGCAGTGACTGTATAGGGGCGATAAGCAGTCACATCATACAAACAATGCCTATCTAGCACTTTAAAAATATGTGTATGTTCTATATAAGTCGCATTAATGCCTAGTGTTATGGTCCTCATTGTAACTGAAAACGTTTCCATCGCCTTTTCAAACAGACACACTGGTACACCTCCTTGTAACTCCTCTACGTGTGATTAGACTGACAAGTCTCATTATCAGATTAATAAAATAAGCATTATCATTCGCTCATAAGATGCGAACGATAACTGACGAAGCCTCAGCTGTTTGACTGAATCACTTTAATTTTAATAATCGCAAAACTCTTTATGAACGAATGATAATTTTCATTTTATTAACTTTATGTTCACTTCATATTACAATAAAAAAGCCGATAGAGAACTTAAAAAAACATACAAAAATATTTAAAATTCCAGTTGTTAAACTTCCTTCCTTTTTTATTCTCTTAAACTGAACAAAGATTTTACTTAAGTTTGGAGGTTTGCTGCCCTCTTAGCAATCTTGGAGACTCCCTCCGTCGGAAATAGTTTTGATGTTTGTGGAGACCATACTGATGATGATGTCAGTAGTAGCAGTAGCAGTAGCAGTAGTAGTAATAGTAATAGTAATAATAGTAGTAGTAGTAGTAGTAGTAGTAGTAGTAGTAGTACTAGTAGTAATAGTAGTAGTAGTAGTAGTTGTTGTTGTTGTTATAAAAATTGTCGTCTGTAAGGGCCGTACACACTTCACGCGAATATACAAAGCATAAGTTATACATTAATAAACAAAACTTGACAGCACAGTAATAGTAGTAGAAACATTACTCTGTGTGTATGGGGGGGGGGGGCACATACATACGTCTGCAGGTTACCAGAAGTGGGTTATGTACTATATAAAATCTTTACTCTTTATTTCGAGTGATCACCGGGAGATTTAAGGTTATTTCGACATGGGTTCTACCATTATCACGCCTGAACATGTTTCAAGAAAACATTATTAAATAGATCGAATCCAATAACGTCCTCAAATCCATCACGGTAGAACCGGTAGGGTACATTTCGTCGCGTTATTTGAATTATTACGGTAAACAAAATGAAAACTGTAAACCACTACGTAGGTCTGCAACATGGTGGCTTCTATCATTTTCGGCACTATAGGCAGATTTGAAGTCTTTAGCAACGTATAAATTTTCACTGGATACGACACTGCGTCATGTCAGAACAAATGTTTATTTCCGTTAATCCTATTGTTGTCCCGTTACTGGCTGTTCGTGAAATAGCGGTGTTACGAAGGAGCGGAAAGTTAATATTATCCTGACGTACACCAAAAACGACAGCTCACACCAAGAGGTGAACACGCGTCTGTGTCCAGGAAGGGGAGGATTCGCGCGATACGAAACTAGTGCCGAAATATCGGATTACCATCCACGCCAGCCAAAATTTTTGTCCTGGACGGATAACGCAAATTTTATATAAAAGAAAAAAATACGCTGTAATTATTCGACAAAATATATTTCAAAATCCTGTCTGTTTTATATACACGCATTTTTAGATAAAATTATGAAGGTTAAAACAGGTCGCGCCGAAAGTATAATATCCACCTATTCGCGAACGCTGTCACACTTGCACAGAGAACTAGCGGTTGTAAGAAACGCAGCCGCCGCGTATCAGATGCGGGTTGAGCAATAACAGAGAAATCTGGATTACAGTTATGCAAAGTTACCTTATGCAACACTCGCTTCGCACACACTCCGCACCTATTTACTGATCATAACATTTTTGTTTTCACATGAATTTCTGCCATGTAGATGTAATAGCATGGATAAGAACACACAGACGTATGAACATCAGAACATGAACTTTCTTCCATCAGAACATGATGACAAATATTTTTAGCGGCCCACGACCTCCTAACGTATGCTATCACATTTTCTTTTACGAAAAGTAATGATCGCTTCTACGTGAACATTATAGCAACGATGTCATATCTACCACAATTTTCCTTTAGACTCCACTAACTGGGTATAAAGTACAGTATGTTAAAAATCTGTTGCTACTTCTCTTCCCCTCCCCTCTACGACTCGTAAACAGTTCATTTCAAAATATGAGTGGTGAGACCAGCCGGTTTATTGCTAATTGACTGATAATTCCATTAAGAGTCTAATAATCTGATTAAATAAAAAATAAAAAATTGGACTGTTAAACCAACAGTGGCAAATTAATTGAAACATACAAAATGCGTTAAACGGTTATCTCCCTGATGATTTACAAAGAACTAGTTAAAACATAGGGAGTTCTAACGAAACAAAAAAAAAAGAAGGAAATTTACCAACAACTTGAATCTGGCTTATCAGTAAATATGAATAAAATAATGTAAAAAAAGCTTACCTTCAGAATGAATTCTGTGTAAAATGGTAATCTATCTTCGGACTTTGGCAGGTCTTTGACGAGATTGTTGGTAAACTCCAGCGGGGACTTCGGAACGTTCCAGTTCGTCGCCCGACAGTTCCAAATCCTGCATCATTTGCATGATTTCGCGTTCCTTTTTCATTTCTTCTTTGTTAATTGAGCCTCCGTAGTAATGTGAGTCCGGCGGTGGTCACCGTTGGGTACCATCGGTGGTGGAGCAAACTTTAAATTCGCTAAGGAGCCGTAACTTCGCGAACGATGTTCTTGTCTAATCGAGTAGGAGAACGCTCGCTCGTTGAGATGACCTTTTCTACGGTAGATACCAGTGTTAAACGGCGACTCCCCCTCGTCATCGTCGTCTTGATTACCGTTCACGTCTTGAGTTTCTTGTTTTTGCTATCCTTACCTTTCCTATGATACAGCCCCGTATTGAATGGCGAATCCCCATCGTCGTCGTCGTCAGTTCTCAGATCTCCATTAGAAGCATGGGAGATTTTCTTGCCACCCTTTCCGTCCTTCACTTTTCTCCTGTAGATTTCTGCGTTAAATTCTTCGTCGTCTTCATCTGGCCTTTCGCCGTTTATTAAAATGGGAATTGATTTCTTCACGTGCTTCCCGTCCTTCATCTTCTTTTTAGCTTTCACATCCATGGTGGCGTACTGTTGCATCAGGTAAGCCTCGTGGGGGAAATGGCCTGGTTGATACGACGCTACGGGACTAAGTGGTCGCGCTGAAGGCATGTAGATCGGCTCTTCCATCGCTACTGGGTAATGCTTGGACGGTTTCCTTCCGGTCTGCAGATAAACTGGATGAGGTGGCATAGGCACAAAATTCGGCGGCAGAATGTTGGGACGCGGTTGAAGAAGCACGCCTCCGGATTTCGTTGGCCGATGAGAAAACGTCCCAGCCACCATACGGCGAGGGTGTGGTAGCGTTGTTGGCACCATAACGACAGGCGGCGGTGGTGGAGGGGGATGTCCAGGATGATAACCGTTTATCATTTGAGAAGAAGCAGGTCTTAAAATCGTGCCATTCGAATACGCAGGAAATCCCATTGCCGTGTTTTTCATCATCGTTCCGCTCATAGAACTCTGTGAACGCATGCCGTTCATCATCGCTTGAGATGATCCAGCCCTCATCAAAGAACCGTTCATAGGTGGATACACTTCTTCTCGACTACCTCCTCCTTTTTTTCTCTTAGGCCTCTCTTTGTTCTTTTTTCCCTTTTCTTCTTTTACTGGTGGCGGAGGCGGAGGTGGGGCGTTGATTACTTGCCGTGGTCGACTTGATCTTGTACTCCTCATTGTGCTGCCGCTGTACTCGCCGTATATTTCACGATCGCCTCCTGAAATGTCGCGTGTACTGCCTGCCCAGATCTTATGATTCTCGTCGCCGTTGTAAATGGATATATCATCAACCGAATTCGCGTTGTCCGGATTTGAGCCCAAAGTGTCGCCGTTTTGAAGATGTGTTGGTTGTAAAGTGCTGTCCAGTGTCAAGGTACTCCCGCTCGTTGCCGGTGGAGACGTCATACGTCGCCAGCCTTCCACTTTTTCGATACTCGTCGAAGTCATCATCGGCTGGTTGTAATTCCTCAACGTGCCGTACACGCTGCTCGTGTTACCGCCGCCGGAGTCCATGTGTCTGGCGTATGATGAATCCGCGTACGCGTGGAAACAGCAGCGGACCAGAGCGTTCGCTGCCATTTCTCGTTTGCAGATAAACGTATGACACTCTAGCACTTTGATACCAGTGGTTCGACGGAGAATCGCCGCGAACAAGGGAGGATGGCTGGGATTCGGAGATCGTGCGAACGGAGAATCCAACGGAAGAAACCTAGGTTGAGTTGAAGACGACACAGACGACTTTTCTGGTACCAACACGTACCGGACAGCGGCGCAGTAGTGCAGCGTGTCAATGGGGAAGAACCTGGTCACTTTCTTGTGGTTTTCGTCAACGTTCTCCAACAGCAGACCGTTACTCCAAACGCTTAACCACGAATCTATTCCTCTAGCACCGATCGCACCTTGTTCCGGGTACAGCTCCCTCAGGGGTTCTTGTATGCCCTGTAGCCCGTCTTTAGTTACGTGAGGTACGGCCGACCCCAAATACAACACCCGGCACCTGCATATCGGTGTCGACTCCAGACTGTTTCTAGGTGATGACATTTTCTTGCGTTTTGAATGGACGGAAATGGTTATGGCCGCTGCCGTTAGTTTACCATCGTTGAACGTTACGCGGTATGTCGCGCACTCTTCAAAACGGTAACACAATGCTTTTCACTCATCGTTGCCTGTATGCAGTAATAACAAATGTACCAGTATCTTACACACTATTCAGATAAAAACACCAACACTAAAATAATTAATTAGGTAATAACTTTTTTTAATAATCGAATAATCACAAACTCTCCGTCCTTTGCGAACTTCCGGATGCTCACCTCTACAAGTTCAAGACGTCGTTTTCACGGCACTGTAAACTTCGCTGTTCTTTCGAACAAATGTTTTACACAGTCTTATTAAGACGAAGTACACTACACAAGATCAACTTTTTATGATTGCAAAGAATGGGAAACACCGCGTGAACGCGTACACGGTTAACCGCTCGACACTCGCTCACAGACTGAAGTGACCTCTACAAGAATACCTCTATCTCCGCTACTTGCCCCCCTCCCTTCCACGGCGGCACTCCTCAAACTCTCACCTGTATACCTATGGCTGCGCATGCGTTCGGCTCGGCAACTAACCTCGCTACCACCAACAGTCTCACTTAATTCAGTAACTTTATATTTGGATACTGTGTAACGACGTTAGAGGGATGACATTTTTTTTTAAGTTTTACAATCAAATTACATTAAATTGCATTATATTAGTACAAGTAAAGAAAAGTTAAATAGCTATAAACATTCCAATTAGGCTACCTGGTTTTTACCATGTATTATTGGTTTTTATATCAAACTGTCACTCCATTCCGTAAGTGTATTTCAGTGGTTGAAATACACCGATTAACAAAAGTTAAAATAAATAAATTACATCAAATAAGCCCGGTATATAATAAAAAAGTAGACTTAAATAGAATCTGTCTTATTCTCTTATTATCCTCATACACTGTCTCTTATCACTCTCTCTCTTTTCCTTGGGTCTGTGTGTGTGTGTAGGCGCGCGCGCGCCTCTCGTATTAGATAAAAAGATAGTACAAGCAGGCACTTAAATTTGGACAAAAGAAATCGTTTAATCGACGTATCGCTTTTAGTAATTCATTTTCAAGGCCCCTCCAATTCATGGGCCTTGGGTAAGACATTGGATGTAACGTTCTATCGATATAACGATTCAGCAGATATAACGATGAAAAATACTAATTCCCTTCAACACCGTCATAAACAATTTTTTATCAGTAGCACTTCAAGAGCCTGTAATATGGGAGGGCCATCGAATAACAGTAACAAGTCGGAATAACAATAGTATTTAAAGATAAAAAAAGAAAAGTGTAGTAGTGGAGAATAACAATAGTAATTAAACGTGAAAAGGAATTTTCAATTACGCGTAAAACCAGTTTATTAAGATTTATCAAGACAAAAAAAATTGGTCTTCCGGGGATCCCCCCCCCCCCCCACGGACTCAGGGTAGAACCGCCACTGACTTCTACCGTATTTTTTTCCAGCGATTCTAAATAATCGTAGAACAAGCTAAAAAAAAAAGATTACCCAAACAGTACTGACAACAAACAGCGTGTCCCAGCAAAGTACTGCATTCACAGTACATACGTTGCTGGGAGACAAAGCTATACCGGATTTTATTGCGGACCGATAATCGTGACCATCTCACGGTGGCTTACTGTGTACTCTCTGTCTTTCCCTGTCTCCCTCATACTCTCTCACTCTCTCTCTCTCTCTCTCTCTCTCTCTCTCTCTCTCTCTCTCTCTCTCTCCTTCTCTCACTTTCCCACTGACACACTCTCTCTCTCACACACACACAAGCGCGCGCGCTTTGTTACACCAGACTTCCTCGACCGGGATCCGAGTCCAACTGATATTTAGGCGATTAATGAAAACAAATTTTTCGACTTTTTTTCCTTACGTCGAACAAGCTCAAAATGTACACAGTCTATCTTAGTGAAGATGATGAGACAAAATGAAACAAAAATAAGTAGGATAGCAAAAAAATAAAAATCACCACCAAATATCCTTAGGGAAAGAATAACAAAGGAGCCGATAAAACAGTTTTGGTGACGTTTCATATTCGACTTTTATGTGTATCCACTTTAAGTGAGCAGGGTCCGGATTTTAGGAGAAAAAATAAATAATCTAAAAATATCTCAGCCTTAGGAACTAGGAACCTACAACTTTGTTCATTCGTTTCGTTATAGACGCTATTGTGTTCAAAAACACAAGTAACTTGAATTCAAAAATGTGTTCTCCTTGCGAAAATTCAAAAAATTTTAAACTATATAATAATAATAATAATAATAATAATTTATTTGTCGTTTATTTATTCCTTATGTATGCTAAAATTGTTCAGGCTGTAAGGTAAAACTTTATGCTTTTACTTATAAAAAACTTAGTGTTCCTAGTCGTTAATACAATAGTGGTATTTAGTTAAGTAACGGACACGTCATGGACAACGAAATCCAAGAAAGTAAAACAATGTCATTGTAATTATCACAAATTAAGCATATTTTTAAAAAGAACATAAAAGAATTAGGGTGTATTTACATTGCACAAATCTGTAAAAAAATATCATAATTTTATTGCATCATAAAAAGATTGAAGTATACTACTTTCATTAGGATTTGGTTTGATTTATTGGCATTCACCTACACTTAACATTAACAAATTTACTTATGACATCTATATAGATAACGGTTTCAAAATATCACTCTCTAGGCTCATAAGAGATAAAAAGTTCAGCCTATCTTCTGATGTGGTTGTCTGGAGCCTATTTTTAATAAGTTTCAACTTTGAAAATGATCTTTCACCACTACTGTTGGTAACCATCATTGACAAATACAATTGAAGTACCACTTCCACTTTAGGAAAACATTCCTTGACGTTCTTTTCTAGAAGGAGTTTGTACATCCACCGCTCATGGCTGATGACAGTTTTCTCCTTATCACCTTCTTTGATGTACCGTACTCAATGCAAAAACCTTGAAATGAATTAGTTCATTTCCCAGGTTGTTGTCCAAATCATTGTTGTCTACTAAATTTGAGCTGCTTTCATGATCTCTTCATTGACAGTAATTCTGTCTAATATACTAAGAAACCCAAAACAAGTATCAACTACTTTTTATACTTCTAGCCTCTGCCTCAATGACGACACAAATTAGTCTATAACAGGAAGGAAACTTTGGCTTTGAAAAGTTTATGAGGGTGTCAGTTCAGTTTCTGGTGCCTGGTTAGTATGTATCAAGAGGTGCCAAATGCACGTTTATTTTGTACTTGCACTGTGTCTTTTTTATGCATATTCAGTACAATCAGCTAATTCTGCCCATGCAAAGCAATCCCGTTTAGTTTCTATTGATGACTGTATTTACGTCTAGTTTGGGTTCTGCACAGTTACATTAGTTTTGTTAACTTGTTACAAGATGTTATCCCAAAATGATGCATAGAACCCTGTTACCAACTTAAACATATTTTATGCAAATTTAGAGCAATGCAGTGGGATTTTACTGAATCTCATTGTCCTCCGAGTCTGAGATTTCAAAGAGTGCATATTTTATCTCCTTATACCATCATGTTTAGTGGCATCAGCATAACATGACCAGCATGTTGTGTTGGTCCTCTTTGGTACTAGAATGGGTTAACATGATCAGCCTTTTTCAAATTTTCGGTTAGTATTTGGTATCCATTTGTTAAACACGTGAAATAGACATAAAGATCTTCCAAAAAATCAAAAAAGCTTACAGCACTCTTGCAACATTCAGAAGCAGCCGGTCACACTAGATTAAGTGAATGCCCAGTGCAAGGTACGCATACTGCTAAGTTATTTTCTGCCGGCACCAATGCTTGGAGGCCATTGTACTTGCCGCTCATTGAAGAAGTGTTGTTGTAAAACTGAACATAGCAGTCTTTGATGTCTATGTCATTCTATTTCATAAACTTAATTAAACTGTTGACATTTCCTTAGCTTTGTGGCTTTGGTTAGGCATGAACGTTACAGATCTCTCAACTGGAGTGTAGTCCTCTAAATACCTGGAAGTCAAAGTAAGCTGGTTGACATGACCTTCATCTGGAGTTGAGTCCAGTGATACAGAATAGTACTTAGATTTTCTGATACCAGATATTATTTCATTGAAAACTTGTATGTCAATTAGTTCCACAACTTCCCCACAAATTGTCAATGAAAGTTTGTATGACCATTTCCATGATTCCCATGGTTCTTAATGTGATTACTTAAGAAATCGTCATACTTTGCTGTTAGTTCTAGCAATCCTAAGTAATTTCCATTTCATGATGACCCTAGTGTCACATTTTTGCCCCCAAGTGCTAATCCTCTTTCAGTTATGAAAATTATGACGCTTATCAATCTTTTCAGCACTTCCTGCCAGTACCTTGCTACATCTTCAGCTAGCCACATAAGTTCTTTATGAATACGTCCTACTTCTTTTGAGCGTCTGGCAAAATTAATTACAGTATTCAGAAGTGGCTTTTAGACGTTTCATGTTCCACTGTAGCATTCTTCCATTAATAGTACCCTCCATGTGTAAATTGTGTGCGTGTTTGGGAAAAATGTTTGTACACAAAACAGTATACACATCCAGCAATAGTTGAAAAACACAGCCATAAACATTTTATTACTTCACCATTATGGGGTTTCCGCTCAAGAAAACTTGTTTGGCACTATCTTGTAAAATTATTGTCTTTTTTTTTATTGTTATATTTATCTGTAGTTGATTTGGTTAGTGTCTTGTGACCAAGTTTTGTTGTTCTATGACCTTTCATTCACTTACAATGCAGTAAATACTAAAATTACTAGTTTTTGTGTAATATTTTGATATTCGGGAAACTTTATAATACCTATAAATTACTGAATAAACTCTTTAAGTTATAGGTCATTTTAAAGAGTTCAAATTCACCTTTTTAAAACTAGGAGTTATATTATTCAGCTGTACTAATAGATAAGAGCACTGATCAAATAGCAAGAAAGTAGTATGTGAGGCAAAAGTTCGCACAGACTGGTGGAGCGAAAGTTCGCATTATAAATCATACCCCACTAGTATTTGAAGTTAGCATTATTAGTTTCTTATATCTTTTCTACTGTAATACACTTGTTCAACTGAACTGTAATATGTCATTGCAATATTGTAATGTTGTTACATTGTGTCAAAATGACTATAATCCTTTCAACTTTTTAATTATAATTTGTTAAAGTAGTTTAAAGTTAAATAAAATTAATTTATTCAAATTAATGTAATTGAAAACTTTTGCCCTACCATATGTGGACTTTGCTCCACCTGTGGAGGCAAACGTTTGCATTTGACATGTTTTAGAAATATATTTATTTACATATGTTGCAGTAGTTGAAATTATAAAAAGGGAGTCTTAATCAAACTTTAAGGGATTCATGATAATTCTTTCAAAATATAATGAGTCTCAGTTTAATGAGTGCAGTTTGATAAAATTTAAGTGCTCTCTCTTGCCCCACTCTACCTTATGTATGGCTGATAATACCACCTTTTCCTCTAATAACATCTACTGTTCTCTGAAACAAGAACCAAATAATTTTTATGCAAAATGACTGTTCTTTTCTTTCATTTTTTTGTGTTGCGGGTCCCTGGGTTGCAGCCTATGTAGCCTATTCTTATATCTGGCATTGATAATTATATAATAATGTGAACAAACTTTTTTCAAAAATAGGACATAACAGTTTGTTCGCCTGTAGCTCAAAATTAACTAACCTGGGATTTTAATAATCAACTACATACAGCCAATTTAAATGATGACAAGTAAGGATTTCATAAGAAAATTTAACACATTAACTAGGCTTGAACCAGCACTTCTGGCAGCTTGCACATGTCATAAGCAAAACATGATTATACTGTCTTGGTTAACTCTGCCCCTGTCTATGGTTGGAATGAATTACTATCCTGTCGCTTAAGTGTATATCATGTAACCAAGTGAAAGGGGCCAGACTCATGTAACATAATATTGTCAGCTGTCATATAGACACAATGCATGACACAGAATCTTCTGACGATGTATGTGTCAGTTGATTTGAAACATGGTAATCGCTTTTCACGTCTTTGACAATCCTATACATGGAAATTTCCCATGTTATTAGAACATGTCAAACGATTACCTCTACTGATTTTACTGAAACAGTAGTTAGAGAATATATGTGGAAACGCTGGTCAATTTAGAATTCTACTTAATCCACCTGACTAGGCACCATGAGATCTACCTGTTTTGTGTATTTTATACAAGTGTTATCAAAGTTGTGTATGCTTTTTTCTTTATACTAAACTTTATTTACACATTAAAAAGTATTAGGACTATATGTCACAAAACAGAGGGTTTTGTTTGCATAATGTAATAATCATCATCATCATCACCACCACCACCACCATAATCATCATCATCATCATCGTCATCATCACCGCACTGGACAGAATTAGCCAATACTACATAAGTAACAGTTTGTGAACATTTGAATGTGTGCATGCATGCATGCATGTTTGAGTGTGCACGCTTGAGCCCAAGCAAATATGGATAGGCTTTATGTGACTATATTAACTACAGTTGTATAAAACTCAAACATCATGTCAATGTACCATGATAATCAGTATGAATACCATTACTTCATGGTAACTACATTCCTTTATACTAGTCCCATACATTTATCCTTTCAAGGTCAATCAGGAATGGTAATTTTAAAAGAGCTGGGGGGGGGGGTGGAACTCTAGAGAAGAGAAAACGTTAAACATTACTTTTTCAAATTTCTTGTTTAATTTTTTTTTTTTTTTTTTAATACAGTTTTCAAGTATTCTTGATCAGCACTTTTGAATATAGCAAATTAAAATGAAGAAGTTTCTAGATGAAAATAAAATATTTTTCTTTCAGAGAACTATGAAAAATGCTTTCACAAGATTTTGAAATGATTTCCTTTATTCTCTCTCCGGGGGATCCACCACAGCTATAAATAATTTCACCTAGCTTGGACTCAACATAACATCAGATGACAATAAAGAGTGTGAAATCAAGCTCACAACGATCCAGAAAATAAAGATAAACTTACTTTTCACTACTCCAAATATTTAGACCTTATATGATCCACAGGAAACTGAAAATAGGAACCTGTAAAATCATAATTTGATCTGTCTTGCATTATGGAAGCACAGCCTGGATTCTTACTCAAGCAACAGCAAGAATCTTTGGAAAAAACACATTGAAACTGTGACAGATAAAAGCCTGAAGGGAATTAACTTATTGAAAGCAGTGGCAGGTAGATGTTAGGGAGGAGATACAAGTCATGTTGAGACAACTATATATATCTTACATACTGCCAAAAGTTATTTATGCTTGCGAGGTCTGGGGAGGCACAGCACCATCGCACAAGAAAAAGCTGGATGTGATTCAGAACTCTGCCTTGCGTCTCTGTCTCGGATGTCCCCTTACTACTCCAAAAAATGCTCTAGAAATAGAACTGAATGTGGAACCACTCAATATTAAAATTGATAGAAGAATATGGATCAAATTTTTAAAGAACCAAACTTTTCCAAACAGCCATCCCTCTCACCATATTGTCTCTACTGGAAACAAACATAAGCAATCCTTTACTCAAACAGTATATAGAATATGCCAAGGACAGGATCAGTTAACTCCTGAAGAAAGACCTTTTGTGAACTGTATGCCGCCATGGGCATGGACTCCACCAAATGTTTTCATTTCTCTGCCGGGAGATGTTATAAAAACTGAGACACCAGAATTTTTGAAGAAAGTGACCCTGTGTACAATAGAAGAAAATTACAATGACCTCCTACACATCTATACAGATGGTTCACTGTTCTTGAATAAGGGTCTGTTAGGTGCTGGCTACTATGTTCCTAAGACCGGAGAAAAATATTACATCACCTCATCCTCCGGATCCTCATTGGACACTGAATTGCTGGCAATTTCAGCTGCTCTACAGCATTGTCTATCCTTGGAATTTATGAAGATCTGTATTCTTACAGACTCAAAATCAGCACTACAAACAATTATACAGTATAACCCTACAGATTCTTATTTTAGAGCTAAAGAAATTTTCCATCTACTTCAACTACTGAAAAATAAAATTATCACCTTTCAATGGATCCCTGGTCATTGTGACATATTTGGATATGAGACGGCTGATGAAATAGCTAAAATGGCATCTACACTTGGACCGAAACCTCCAGCAGTATGGTCGCTTCAAAGTTGTGTCGCAAAAAGTAATAAAACTTTTAAAAGCCAATGGACAAGGAACTGGAATCAGGAAATTACTGGCCACCAGCTCTTCAAAATACAGAAAATACCAAACGACCTTAGTATATACAGAAATATTAGTAGATCAAGTGAGACATTTGGAGCAAGATTAAGAACTAGGCATTTGGTGATGGAAAGCTACCTAAATAGATTTCACCTTAGCGATTCACCAATGTGTAAGGTGTGTAATGAAGAGAAGGACACCATTGAGCATGCCCTATTAAATTGTACTGGGCAGTGTGAAGAGAGATACCGATTTAAAGAATTGGTAAAGGAACATGGAAAAGAGGAGTTATTGCTGGCAAAAATAACCATCAATCCACTTCTCTGGGATCTGGCACATAGAGTTTACAAGAGACATCAAAAGATCGGCGCTTTGGGGCTGGAAACTTGCTAACAAGAAGAAGAACAGCAAGATTGCAAGATAGCAAGATTTAAAAATATTTCAACAAATTTAAAGGAAATATTATAACATGCATATTTAAACCAGTCAAAGGAATGGAATGATAGAGAGTGAACTCTATTCTTACCTTACCTCTTTAAGGACATGAGGTAACCATACCTCGTGTGGTATACCAGCAACATGATGAACAACAAGTACCAGTATCTTTGTAAGATTACAAAGATTGAACTGGGCTGGGCATATATAGTGGATTTGGAAGAGAACTGAAATTTTAGAAGAATTATGCAAGTGTAATGTGGGCAAAGACGATCCAGAGGAAGGTCCCAAACAGTGTCATTGAGGTGCAAGACATTTTGTTATAAGTAATTGGAAAAAAGTTGCTACACCACAAGAAAAGATGAGTTTGACTCTGAAAGAAGCCAAAGCCCAGTATTTGCTGAATAGCCACTGAAGAAAAAGGATCTAATTATAAATATATCATTACTGACTCGGATCACTAATTTTTTACTGGTAAAAAATGATGAACTTTTTTACCTGATAGCCTCAAACAGCTTTCGCTCCATTGGTACTTCGTCAGAGGCTGCTGCTAGTAGCGCTGTCCATCATGTTTTTGGTGATGGTGCCGTCCTTCAAAAGTTTGATATTGTGTGTGTGTGTGTGTATGTGTGTGTGTGTGTGTGTGTGTGTGTGTGTGTGTGTGTGTGTGTGTGTGTAATATGTTCAAATAGTATGTGTGATTTAAATTGTTGTCTGTTCATTTAGGATGTTGTTTATATGTGGTTTTGTGTGTTTGTATATTTCTAGTTGTTCAAGAGTGTCTAGTTTTCGGCCTTTTGTGTATACATATAGAATTTCCATGTTGTTGTTTATGTTTGTGTATGTGTGGTTTGCCTCAATGAGGTGGTTTGCAAAGGTGGATTTCGTGGTGGAATGTAGTGCCTTTGTGTGCTCAACATATCTCTGTTTGAAGCTGTGTCCTCTCTGGAATATGTTAAGCAAAGAATTATGTATGTTAAGTCTATATAGAATTTGTTACATCCTGAGCAGTTTAGTTTGTATACACCCGGCAATTAATTAATTATTTGTTTTGTTTTGTGTGTGTGTTTTTTGACAGTGTGTCTTCTGATTTGTTTGTAGTTCTGTATGCAATTCTGTATCCTGCTTTTTAAATTTGTGGGCTACTTTTTCAGTGTAGTTATTGATATATGTTAGTGTTATGAACTTCTTGTTTTCTGTTTTTGTCTGTTGTTTGTATTGTGTTTTGTAAGAGTTTACTGATTATTGTTCTATTGTATCTGTTTGTTTTTGCTAGATATCTGATTGTGTTTAATTCATCTTGGTATTCTTTTTCATCTAGTGGGATGCTGTTTAGTCTGTGTATCATGGTTCTGAAGGCAGATATTTTGTGTTGTATTAGGTGATTGGTGGAGATGTGTATTAATGTGACAACTGAATTTGTGTCTGTGTTATAGTTTTGTAATGGTGAGTTCTAGGAACTTTATTCTATTGTTATTTTTGTATAGAGCAGTGAAGGTTATGATCTGTGTATTTTGTTTATGTGGGTTAGTAGCTGTTCACATTGTCTTTTGTTTCCCTTATATAGAAATATGATGTTGTTAACGTACCTGTGCCAATATGGTATTTTATTGAGTCTCTGTCATTGTTTGTGAGGAGTCTTGTTTTTTCCAAGTGCTGTAGAAAGATTTCTGCTCGCCCATATGCAACATACTATAGCAGTGAGCAGACAATTTAAATCCACCATACTATTTGAATATCACACACACACACACACACACACACACACACACACACACACACACACACACACACACACACACACACACACACACACACACACACACACACACAATATCGATCTTTCTAAAGATGGCACTGTCGCCAAAAACAAGACGGACAGCGCACCTAGCTGCAGTGTCTGACGAAGCTCCAATGGAGAGAAAACTGGTTTAGGCTATTAGGTAAAAGTTTATTATTTTTTACCAATTAAAAGAAAATTAGTGATCCGAGCTAGTAGTGATATGTTAAAATTAGTTGATTAACGGACACGTTATGGACAACAAAATCCATGAAAAAGGATCTACTCTTACCCCTTTACTGTATATATAACTGTACGTCAACTTACTGTGGTCATTCATTATGTTTTCTTTCTTCTGATACATTGTATTGGACAAAAGATTAATTTATTATGCTGTGGTTATTTTGTACAAAAATTCAAAAACAATTTTGTGCTAAACTTATAGTATGATACTTCTTCAATTTTGCTTATTAAATATTCCCTAGGACAATGGCAGTATTTATTATTATTATTTTTTTTTATGCATGAGTTTATGAAAAAGGCTTGGGTTCTAACAGCAGTGATACTTGGTACAGGTATTGGAAAACAACAAAATGAATAAAGAATGGATCATAGTACACATTTCTGAATATATTATGCTATTATCAATCGCATTCAATATCTGTGTAATCTGACACTACCGAAAAAAGTATTTGGGAAAAATGCATACCATAATGCATATGAATTCCTAAATAATGTATTTTGGGCCTATATTTAAAAAAAAAACTCTTCATACAATTAAATATCATAAAATTTAAAATTTGGATTCCATGAGACAATGTTAAGATCCAATGTATTGATAAATGTAAGTTATTAACAATGTGGGCTGAAGCCTGGAAAATAGTTTATCACAGCAATGACAAAGCTCGATTGCAGGTAAATTGCAAAAGGCAGGCAAGCTTTAAAAGAAAATGAAAATATTATGTCAGAAGAGGTATTTGAGAAAGGAGACGCTAATGGATCAGCTTGAAGAAGAAGAAGAAGGAAAGAAGCTCATATATGCTTCAGAGATGTATTTAGGATGCAACAATTTATGTTTGCATTGTTTTTTGAGATTGTTTTAGGCTAGTTTTCGACAAAACATGTTTTTTTAGATTTAGCTACATTTTTCTAGGAATTGTAAAATTGTAGGCCTACTTAAAAAATGAATGTAAGTAGGTTTTATTTTAAAAAGATTTTTTCTTTGCTTAAAAAATTGTAAATGTTTATTTACAAAATTATATATAGCTTTATACATACATTTGATACACTTGATATTGTTGGTTACAAATATGCTACAATAAGTAAGGTTTAATTAGAAGAAACTAAATGGAGATACTTATCATCGTTTCTAAGAAAAATGTTCTTAGTTAGTATGGAACAGTTAACAGATTAACATGGTTTAGTTAGTGGACAGGGTGAACTGCCTCCTTTAGGGTTTTATATACTTTGTAAGATTGTATTCTCTGATTACGTGCATTGTAGTTCATACATTTTCACTTCTAATACAATATTTTTCTTAAATCCCTGTCTGATAGTTGTAGGAACATTAGCAGCCATTAGAATTTATATTCCACATACATTTAACAGTCTCTTTCTGGTGTGTCATACCTCTCATTAGAACCCACAAATGTATGTGTGATAAAAATGTATACACAAATAATAAAAGTAATGTTAGAATAATTTTATCTAATATTGTTAGGAAGTTTACCTTAACAGCCTAAGCTTATACTCGAGATTTTCAATAATAATAATTTTATGTAATAATTAAATTTTAAGTTAAATTTATTAGGCCTACTCTGTAGGTATATATGAGTTTGTGTGTTAAGCTCATGAGTGCATGGCCAATCCAATGTTGAACATACATGTAAATGAGTCAGTCTTTCTCATCATTAACATAGCTGAAACTATAAATATTAGAAGTGAATATACAACAACAACTACTACTACTACTACTACTACTACTACACACACACACACACATATGATTTTATATTTTGTCTGGAAATTTGTTTTTATTCTTTTTGATTTAGGTTGTATACCTATTTATGTTTCTGGATTTTGTGATGTAATCCTATTAAGTATTTTTTATATATGATTACAGATAGGCTTATACAAAGTCCTGGTAAAAAAAATGAAGTACCGCCTTTGTGCTAAGTGGTGAGTACCAGTATAAAATAAATTATCTATCAGTATCAAGTGTTAATACAAAATATCGACTTTTTACATGCTTATATGAGGTACTAGATGTTTATCTGGTTAACTAGAGTTTGCATATAAAAAGTATTTATTTTTGTTGCATCATCTTTTAGCAAAATTCAGACATATACTTTATACAGAGTATTATGTTTATTAACTCTAGTGTCTAGAGTAAACATAATGATGAATATATTTGTTATCCGCCTGTATCATGGAATCAAAATTTCTGACTAGGTTATCTATGAAAACACTCACATACAATTATATATTCAATGTATACTTATTGTGTACATTTCAGATTCTGTTGCACCTATTTAATTCTGGCTCTGGGCAGTGTGTGTATAATATAATAATAATCTTAATATTATTATTTTAGTATTAGTAATACTAATACTAGTAAGTAGTTTTACTAGTATTGTAGTATTAGTACTAGTGGTATAAATAGAATTATAAAGTAATAACTGTAGCAACAAGTGTTTGTATTATATAATAGAATATAACTATATAATAACAGCAAATAATATAAAATATATTTGGTTTTATATTGCTTCAAATTTATATTTTCAGTATTTACAAACCAGTGAAGTTCAAGGGTTAATTATGTAAACTTTAACAATTTTAACAAGTTTAATTTCAGCAATTAAATTACTGAAATACATAATTTTTGCCCTCTGGGTAACAATAAGTTGTTATGAATAATTTGTTTACAACCATTTCATATAGAATACACTGTATTTTTTTGTCACTGTAAAGTTATGATTTGAAAATTTGTATTTTTTATTATAATGAATGTAACATTAATTGCGATAATTATGATTCACATGTTTTGTAGTATAGTATTTATTCTTATACTCTGATTGTCAATTTCATCCAGTCTAGTGTTTTATATATCAATAGTTACACCATCTACAAAAGTGAAACTTAAAGAATTAGTGCATCTTAGTGTTGTACTCACAGTGCGGGTAGTGGGGGACACGTGTTTTTGGCGTTAGTGTTGTTTATGTGTTTCTGCTGCTGCTTGGAGCCTATTAAGTGTAGTATAGTCCACTAAACTAATAGTGGCAACTTGAATAGTGATACTTGAGTTTCATCCAACAGAGGTATAGGAAAACCTCACCAAAGGCTTCACCCTGTGTTCCTCTCGGTTTTTCACATGGCCACGCCATTCCTCCTGATGCTCTTATGCAACCTCTACCTGGGGATGGCCCCTCTCAGTACCATCTCATGCCTGCCCCCGATCAGCTGTCTGAAGCTGGTGGGAGGAGCACTTTGCATACCAGGGAGTGGCATTATGTTAGCTGGAAACAATGTGCCAGCAGTAACTCCTCAGGTTCAGAGCAAGCCAGCCCTATGGAGTGGCCTGCAATAGACTCCCAGTCGCCTACCTCAGCCCAGTACAAGCTGCCACTCATGTTGACTGTTGAGAGACAATATATGGGGTGGCTAGTTTGGCTGCATTCTGTGTTACCTTAATTAAATTATTAGTTTCCATTTGTCTTCAGGTTCCTGTAATCTTACAGATTTATATTGTCATGTATTATCTGGCACTAAATGTCCTAATTTATTCTATAGTTGTGTAAACTAGAAGTAATTTTGCTTATTATAACTGCAATGCTTGTTGTTCTTATTATTGGATTGTGCTCTGATGACAAATCGTAACTTGAAGAAACATCCTTGTACAAATTGTACATGAAAGGAATTCTATTGGTGACAAAAAATCGAATAAATCCAGCACCTTATTTGCATTGGTGGTCCTGTAAGTAGGTGCACCCATCGATAAGAATGAGTAGTTCATTTCTTGGATAGACTGACCTAGTTTTCTGCCTCTAGTGATTTTGAGAACCCCGTAAGGTATGTTTGCTGCTGAAGTTTCCACCTCTTATAAACGTTAGTCCCAGTGTTTAGATGAATGCCATAGATTGTTCTTTTTTTTACTTGTGTCTGAGTGGACAGTAGACAGCTGTAACAGCAAACTCAAATAGAAATGTTTTTACTTTCATTTATGTTGCTTGTGTCTAGCTTTCTTCATATTTCAATAGCTCGAATTGTTCAGTGTTTTCTTTTATAAGCAAGTACCTCTGTGACGTGTGCTGTCCCGGTGGTTTGTGTAGTACAGTTTGGGGTGTTGACAGTGGTCTATCTATAATTTGGCATTGGGGGGAGGGTTCTGGTGTCGAGTTGGCTCCATCAAAATAAAAAAACAGGTTAAAACTAATCAAGATTTCTATCTTTAAAGTGGCTGAAAAACATGTGATAACATACTGAAGTCAGTCTCATTAAAGTAAATTATAATAACACAATAAAAATATGTGTTATTGAAACATTGTTTACAAGACACTTATTGACTGAATTGGTATTGCTATCTTTTTTATTTTAAAAGTATATGCTAATGCTGTGTAATAAACCTGTTTGTATATTTAAAAAAGAGTAACTAGTATATTAGTGTACACAGTTAAAAAAATAATAATACAGTCTAAAAATTAAGAGATTAACAAAATTTGTCAACTTTTTTGACCATCTGGGGGGCGGAGTCTGGTCCCATTTGCCCCCTCCATAAATATGCCTCTGGGTGTTGAAATAGCTTATATTGATAAAATGTGTTTCACTGAAAAGGAGTAGGTCAGTTAAGCTTAGATGCAGAAACAACTGTAATTTATTCTTTATGGTTGGGAAGACCATCGGTGTTCCATTGTGCGATCCTTAGAAACTTGTCCATCTTCAGTTGAGTACATTGATTAATATTGTAATGGATGTTAAGTACCATTCTGTTTTGCTTTAATAATCGATTAAACAGGTTTCTGAATTCATCTAAGAATGTTATTAATGTTGTGGCTGTCATTAACCTGAAGTGTGTTTTGCCTCATTGCATCAGTATAACTTTTTGTTGAAGAAAAGCATTGGGTTATATTATAGTTAATATTACCTCGTGTATCCGGGTACACTGGTGCTCCTCCTTGCAACTTCAATGTTTTTTAAAAAACTATGCGTTTTGGGACTCATGGTCCCATCATCAGTGTACCTGGATACACGAGGTAATATTAACTATAATTAGTTATATGCAACTAGTTACTTTGTTAGTTCCTTGGATAAGATTTCTGTAATTCTTGCTGCAATTATAATTAGCAGGATGATTACCTTTACAAAACACACATTTTGTAGGGGTTTATTAAAATTTTGTTGCAGTATACTGTGTTGTGCAACCCTGCACACTTGACACAAATGAAGGGATTTGGAGTGGCTGCCCTATTGGAAATATTTTACACTAAATCATATTGGTTGTAATTAAGTGCAGAGGTTCAATTTGCATAACTTTGCTTTGTAAGCTTGTTATTTCAGATATGTTTCTGTAATTGTCTGCTGGCTCAAGGCCTACAAAGAAGATGTTTAGTGGCTTCTTAGTGACTCTATGAGACTCTATGATGTGTGTTAATTATATTTCTGACTATGCGTCAGAGGTTGAATAAGTCCTGCTACATTTGTTGAGTGATGTAAATATTTGATAACTATTCTGAATGCTCATTCTTCTTTCAATTGGCATGTATGGTGGAATTTACACTTTGTTTTAATTTAGTAAGTTACATCATCCTTGTCACTGGTGGATGACATTGTTTGGAATTGAAATACAGTGAGTTTATCAGCTGAATAGTTGTTATTCAGTGATTCCATTTGCTGGGACATTGGTAAAAAAAATAGTTTGTGGGAGCCTGCTGGATTGGCGTAAATTTATGAAATGAATTCACAAGGCTTGGTTGTGAGTTACTGGTTAAAACTGCATATTGGGTAGTTGAATCTGCTGATCATTATATTGTTGACTATGGATTGTATTATTTTGTCCAGGGCATGTTCCAAATGAAAGCAATGTTTTCTTAGTGACTGGTTGTGTATACACAGACACACTTTTCACAGCAATGAGCACATGCATGCACTGGGGGACAAACTATGCTTGATATCTCAGAAGCAGATGAGAGTTCATTTATGGCTTACACAGATAAACTAAATTCTTAATTTATTACTTACAATAATAATAAACATGAACACAATGACTGTGGGATCACTATTTACTAGGGGAACCAACACATGTCTGTCCATGACATCTCATGACACAATGAAAAAAAAGAAATGAAAAGATAAACAAAGCTAGTTGAATTTTATGATAGGAATAATCTTGTTACATCCAATATATTGTTCATGAAACTTAAGTGAGGAAGATACATTTAGGCACAACTAGAAGGTATCAGATAGTTTATGTGATTGTTAAACAAAGGTTTTGTAACCAGGTTTTGGACTGCAAGGCTTTGGACTGTTAGTATGGAATTGGACATAATTAGTTATGATGAAGTATGGAGTGGAGCTAAAAAGGCTTTAGAGGAGGCATAAGTAGGTGAACAGAAAACAGAAAAACTGAAAGAGGAGCATGTAAAATTTCTGTTTTTAAAAAAAATTCTGAAAGCATTTCCATAAAGGGATTTATAGTGGATGAGTAGGAAATAGGTAAAATTGGGGAGCACAAACTGAGAATGCAGGAGAGAGTTCATAGCAAACTATGGATGGGAAAGATAGTCATAATATAATGGGCATGCGCAATGTTTCAAAAACTCTTGTATGCCAGAAGGAAGAAAGAGGAATAAATTAAATTAGAAATGATATTAATAACAACTATAAAAAGGCCAAAAATGATGGCTCCAGGCATGATATGCAGAAGTGGAAATGGATATAATCTCAGCTACAACTGATGCAGCATATAGGAGGGTAAGGAAAATCTTTAGAGATGTAAAGAAGAGAAATATGAGTCTCAGAAAAAAATCAAGTTAATAGTTATTAACACAATTGGAAAGAGGTGATCTATAGATGGAATGTATATAACAGCTGTACAGAGATGAGCTACCACATAATGCACTGGAAAATAGGAGATTGTGAGTAAGGAGAGTTTACAGAATATTAAGATTAAAACTTTATAAAACTTTAAAGAATTTAAAGGAAAACAAGACAATCAGTGCGGATGGAATTTCAGTAGAGATGCTGAAATGGAAATGGAAGAGTCCTTGGGCAAGGTGGGAACTACGAAGGTATTCAGATTTATTACTAATATTATGATAAGCATTCCATGAGATGCCATTAGACTTCCAGCAGAACGTTATTGTTACTAATCCCAAGAAAAATTGAAAAATAAAATATAAGATTTCTCATGAAATCAGTCTCACATCATGTACCTCAAAAGTGTTAATCAGTATAATACCTAGAAGAATATACAATGTCACTGAGGAAAACCTAGGAGAAATCCAGTTTTGTTTTAAGAAAAAAAAACACACACACACAAGAGAAGCAAATTTTTACTGAGACTGCAATTGAAGCAAAGATTGATGACAAATAAGGCTACACATACTGTATGGCCTTCTTAGACTTAGGAAAGACTTCTGACAATGTAACGGTAAGTAGTGTTGTACTTTATGAAACTGTTTGATTGAAGTGCAAGGTTAGAAGAGTCATTTTCAAATTTTATAAATATTAGACAGACGTTATTAAATATGGAAGATGAAGAAATGGAAACTAACATAAGGAAAGAAGCAAGACAGAGATGTAGATTTTAAAAGTGTCCATTAAAGGAATAATGTAAGATTTGAAGGGATTTTTCAAACTGGCAGTTATAAAGATAGGACAGCATTTGAAATTTGGTAATTACATTCTTGGATTTCGTTGTCCATGACGTGTCCGTTACTTAACTAAATATCACTATTATATTGACAACTCGGAACACTAAGTTTTTTATAAGTAAAAACGTAAAGTTTTACCTTACAGCCTAAACCGGCTTTCACCTATAGAAGGCTTCATCAGAGGCTGTCGTTAGTAGCGCTGTTCATCTTGTTGTTGGCGATGAGATAGTGTTTCGAAAGATCGAAGCTGTGTGTGTGTGGTGAGATGTGTTCGAATAATGCGTGCGATTTGAATTGTGTCTGTTCGTTTAGGATGTCGTTTTTATTTGTTTTTGTGTGTTTGTATATTTCTAATTGTTCCAGAGTTTCTAGTTTTCGGCCTTTTGTGTGTACGTGTAGTATGTTCATGTTATTGTCGATGTTTTTATATGTGTGGTTTGCTTCAATGAGGTGGTTTGCGAAGGTAGATTCTGTAGTGGTGTGGAGTGCTTTTGTGTGTTCAATGTATCTCTGTTTGAAGCTACGTCCTGTCTGGCCTATGTAGAATTTATTGCAATTTGAACAATTTAGTTTATATACACCGGGTAGATCGAATTTGTTTTGTGCTTTGGGCATGCGTTTTGATGGTGTGTGTTCTGTTTTGTTAGTAGTTTTGTAAGCGATTCTGTATCCTGCTTTTTTGAATTTGTGGGCAATTTTTTCTGTTTGTTTGTTGATGTATGTTAGTGTTATGAATTTGTTGTTTTCTGTCTTTGTCTGTTGTTTGTTTTGTGTTTTGTGTAGGAGTTTACTGACTATTGTTCTGTCATAACCGTTAGATTCCGCTAGATATTTTATCGTGTTTAGTTCGTCTTTGTAGTCTATTTAATCTAAGGGGATGTTGTTAAGTCTATGTATCATGGTTCTAAAAGCAGCTAGTTTGTGTTGTATTGGGTGATTGGAGGTGTTGTGTATTAGTGTGTCAGGGCATCAAAACGCATGCCCAAAGCACAAAACAAATTCGATCTACCCGGTGTATATAAACTAAATTGTTCAAATTGCAATAAATTCTACATAGGCCAGACAGGACATAGCTTCAAACAGAGATACATTGAACACACAAAAGCACTCCACACCACTACAGAATCTACCTTCGCAAACCACCTCATTGAAGCAAACCACACATATAAAAACATCGACAATAACATGAACATACTACACGTACACACAAAAGGCCGAAAACTAGACACTCTGGAACAATTAGAAATATACAAACACACAAAAACAAATAAAAACGACATCCTAAACGAACAGACACAATTCAAATCGCACGCATTATTCGAACACATCTCACCACACACACACAGCTTCGATCTTTCGAAACACTATCTCATCACCAACAACAAGATGAACAGCGCTACTAACGACAGCCTCTGATGAAGCCTTCTATAGGTGAAAGCCGGTTTAGGCTGTAAGGTAAAACTTTACGTTTTTACTTATAAAAAACTTAGTGTTCCGAGTCGTCAATATTATAGTGATATTTAGTTGGTAATTACATTGCTTTATTGGCAGGAAGTCAAATATATTGAATGGATATTGAATATCCTATTGTGGATAGGATAGTGAATCCTTATGGTTGAGAAAATGGCAAATAAGGCGATGAAATGTACCAGGAGAGATACTAGTAATATACTGAGTATTAAAACAAGAAATAAAAAATGAAAAGAGGTATCTGAATTTTCCTACTTAGGGAGTAAAACCACAAAAGACACAAGAAGCAAGGAGAATATAAAATGTAGGGTTATATAAACAAAGAAAGTTTCTTTCGTAAGAAACGCTGATATCAAACATGAATTTTAATGTTAGGAAAAAATTTTTGAAGCTATACACATGTTACCATTTATGGCTGAAAGGTATGGATCTTGGGTATCTGAATAAGCTTTTGAGCTTTGATACTACAGAATGATGTTGAGGATCAGGAAGACAAGTGAGGAATAAAGATATTTTGGAGAGAGGAGAAATTTATGGAAAACTTATCAGGAGAAGCGAAGGTGCTGGGACATATTTTGAGGAACCTAAACTTAGTTAACATACTATCAGGAAAATGGTGGAGAGTTGGAAATGCATGAACACAGTTGGCATACATGAATCAAATTATAGATGATGTTGATTGTGGGAATTATCTTGATGGCGAAGAAACTTACCTAAGGTATAGGACTCTGTCAAAAGCCACCAAGCAGTTGCTGGGTACATGATTGCCTTTTGGGGGTTTTCAGGATATCAGTCACGAAGTTGAGCCTATCTAGCCAGATGCCCATGATTCGGTCGACTGGGTTGACAAATTGGACTTAGGCATAAACCAGATTGCTTCCTACTAGACTATGTTGATCATGATGCATCACTTCCACAACCAATGCAGAATTACCAGCTGATGTTGCATCATTACACTCACCTCCCGTGGAGACAAGGGGTATAAAGGAACATTGCGTCATCAGCAAGAGGGACAACGTGACTCTGGAATACACTGGGAGGTTGATCGCGTACACTAGGTACAGAATGGGCTGAGGGCAGGGTCCTAGAGGAACACATGCAGCAGTGGGGCAAACCCAAGAGCACCCCCCCCCTAAAAAAAATAATAATTGATAATTGATTCCACATTTATTTTAATTATATTTCATCTATATGTTTTACAATAATTTCCAATATTGTTATTAGAATGAAACTGACTAGACTGTATAATTAATAGTTCCTCAATTAATTTTTTTATTAATGATCTCAATCACAGCTCTCAATAAGAAATTTAGTATATAAATATTTCTGTAACTAGTCAATGGTACGTGCATAAATATAAACTTATTTACTCTAATTTTCAAAAGAAGCAGCAAATTAATTGTTAAACATTATTACTTTTTATTACAGTATTTAATATAAAACTAAAATATCTGGTGTTAGAAATAGTATATATTATTTAACATGTAGAACTTCATAAAACCATATTAAAAGATCATGTAATTTGTGCTTTTATTATTTATTTATTTATTGTTTTTAATTTGACAGTCGAAAATCTATCCCCATGGAAAACTTTGAGCAGCATAAGGCCGAATGCACTATTAAACTGGTACAGTGTCCTGTCTGTGAGTACATACTTGACGAGTCTCTTCTCGAAGACCACATGTCAACCGACCACAGCCATGTTGCGAGTGGCTCAGCTGCGTCATCCAAGTCAGATTTAGAATTTGTGAGTTAAACAGATATTTACATCTAGAAATAAAATAACTTGTTTATTTTATTATTCATTCTATCTATAATTTCCTCAAATTGGTCCGTTTTTATTAATATAAAATTACACACTATCTTAAATGTTATTTTATTAGTCTGAAAATATGCTAATTAAGTATGTCATAAGAGATAAAGAGAGAAAAGGTATATTAACATCTATTCTTGAGGGCACAGCAGAAGAGGAAAGGAGAAGAGGCGGGATTAGAGGCGTAGCTAGGGAGGCCAAGGGGGCAGCCGCCCCCTTTTTTTCAAAGTGAGCATAGACTTGAAAACATTGTTTACAGTTTATAAAACTATGAACAACTTGTTTCTTTGATATGACTATCCCTTTCATAAAAGAAGCATAACCAGCCAGTTTCTCTGTTGTCATAAACCTTGCATGATAAACAGTATTAGTCTATTTATGCTGAAGCATTGTAATTATGGTTCATTATGATAACAAATTTGTAGTGACTTTGTAGTCAGTTGTTGTGCTAGAAAGGAGAACTGATAATCATACAGTATTAGCTTTGTATAAACAATCTTAACTGCTATTCGTATACAGACGAATATATTATTTGCAAACGTATAAAAAAAAGTTACATGGGCTACGTATGTGCAGTTCTTCCCGGTGTGTCTTGTGGTTATATCTATAATACTTCACGTGTATGTCATCATACTAATACTATTATTGCAAATCAAGTTTTTTTTAAATTTTATTTGAAGCTAATGTGAAACAAAGTAAATTCAGTGGCGTCCAGTTTCGGAAGAGGAAGGGAGAAAGATTAAGAACTACAAGTCCCAAAGAGTTTGTGAAGTCTTATTTAAGAAAAATCAAACCCTGAGTGTCAAAATATTACAATTAACAAGAAATCAATTTGCGATCATAAAATTGATGTCGTTTGCGACGAGGCTGTTGATAAATATAGCAAAGTTAACAATGTGAATACTTCAAACTGTGAAAGAGTCAAAATACAGTTACAAGATTCAGTTGGTTCTAGTACCGTGGATGATGCTGCATCATGCAGTATTGAAATTACAGGCGATGAAGGACAGAACATTACTAGCAACAATGTAGTCCGTGTTCCTGGTGCTGCTCTATGAGATATGGGAGCTTGGCCAAACTAGATATCTCAATCCTTCCAAGATATATTGGTAAATAGAGGAACATGTCAGTTGTAGAACAAGGACAGCCTAACAAGTTTTGGTTTGATAAATCCTTCCAAAATGACGAAAATGTAAATCACACTTGAATGTGTTTCTCCCCAATTAAAAAATCTCAATTTTGCTTTTGGCACTCTATTTCCACAAAAAAAAAACTATCACAGAAGCCATTTCAATAGGGATAGGGAAAATGGTTTTTCGTCGTGCCGAAAGTTAAATCCTCGTATTCAAGATCATGAAAATAGTACTGCTCATCGCTCTGCATTTTTGGAATGGAATGAATTGGAACGTTCTTTAAACAAAGGAGGACTTATTGATTGATGATCTACTTCAGGAACAAATGAGTAAAGCAGCTAAGACTTGGAAGGAAATCCTCAAACGGGTCATTGTCACAGTAAAAACTCTTGCACAACAAAATCTGGCACTGAGAAAACTTCAAGAGTCAATTACTAATGATCAAAATCCTGGAAATTTTCGGCTTCTTAAAATACTTGGCTAAATTTTACCCTGTCATGAGATCTTATTTAGATTCAGTCTTTTGTAAATCTGGGTGTATATTGTATCTTTCACCAACTATTCAAAATAAAATAATAAGCCTGTTAGGGAAAAGTGTGCAAATATATTATTACTGCATGTAAGAAGGTGAAGTACTTTAGTATTATATTTGACACAACACCAGATGCTGCACATGTAGAACAAATGTCTCAGATTATAAGATATTCTGAAATTAAATGTAATTCTGTTGATATCAAGTAAGGCTTCATAAAGTTTATTCCTTCAGAAGTGAAAACAGGAGAGGAGATCACATAAGTTATTACAAGTAAACTTGATATGGATTGAATCTTAGCAATAGCAGAGGTCAGTCATATGACAATCAAACAACAATGGTTAGTATCCATTCAGGAGTTCAGAAGAGAATATTAGATCCACTAACTATGTTTGTTCCCTGTGACAACCATTCACTTAACTTTGTTGGAGTTCATGCAGCTCATGTAAATGTTCAGGCAGTGACATTTTTTGGGACTGTCTATTCACCTTCTTTTCCTGTTCCATTTATAGATGCAGTGTTCTTAAAGACTTCGTATATATTATTCTAAAAGGACATTGTGATACCAGGTGGAGTTCAAAAGCAGATGCGGTGAAAGCAATACCCACTCAGCTGGATGAAATGATCACTGTACTGGAGAAACTGAGGGATACACTGACTGAAACAATTGATATGAGGGAAGATGCAGCATTAATAATTAATGCGATAGAAAACTTTAATTTTGTAACCTTGCTCTTTTTCTGGACAGATATTCTTTCTTCTATGGACTAATTCCAGAAAATCTTGCAGACCAAAGCTTTCGTCAAGATTAACACTTCTGGAGAAGCTAACGGACAAATTAAACGTTTGAAGAAATGAGCTGTGTGACAATGTCATTTCTAAGACAGAGCAGGTATGTAATGAATGGGGTGTCAGTCTCACAAAAAGGATAAGAAGGAAGCGCATGATGCCAGAGGAGTATCCAGACGATTCTGCATTAACCATTCAGCAAGAAATGCAACGTTCTCTAATAGAAATTTGGACAAACTGTCAGTTGAAACAAGCAGTTTTTCTAACATAAAAGAGTTAGAAAAATGCTTTGGGTTTCTCTATAAATTTGAGGCATACGTAAATGATTAGAATATATATTTTAAGGTACAGCTTTCCCAAATCAATATTAAGTGCACAGTTCTTGCAAAACTGTATTCATATGACCTAAACAGTGAGGAATTGTTCAGTGACTTAAAAGACGTCATACTTTTATTAAAAAATGCAAAAGTTAACGGAGAACAAAGAGACTTTACACCTCAGGGACTGCTACAATACATTTCTTCAATGGGATTAGAAGTCTATAAAACACTAACAACAGCTTTAAAAATGTTTCTTACATTACCAGTGTCTGTGTCTTCTTGTGGAAGATTGTTTAGTAAACTTAAACTGAATAAATCATACCTACGATTAACAATATCTCAGGATAGGGCATCAAATCTAGCGATACTTTTAATTGAAAATGACATTGCTATGTCTTTGGGTTATAGTGATTTAATAACCGACTTTGCAGCAATTAATACTAGTGATCACTGTATTATTAAATCACTGTAACCACTGGATGGGCTTTTATTTTTACTCTTTTGTCCCCTTTTAATTGTGAAGGCAAGGTGGGTGACAATCTCTTGCCCCGGGTGTCAAAAAGCCAAGCTACATCACTTGATGGATTAACAGTGATAGAGAACGTTAAGACATGACTAAAGAACAGACCTGGGACATTAGCAAATGGAAATAACAGTGTTGTGCTGACCTACCAGTTACCAGAGCACAATATGATGATATACATGAAGTTTATATAAAAATATTACTAGATATAACTATTTCACTACCGACTCGAAACACAAAGAGTCACTTTGTGTTCCAAGTCGGTAGTGAAATAGTTATATCTAGTTAAATAACGGAGATGTCACGAACAACGAAATCCAAGAAAAAAATATTACAGTTTAATTTGCATTTATAATAAAATTCCGTATGTGTTTTTATTTAATTATTAATTTAAATTGAAAAATCAAAATTTGTACATACACCACACTACTATCCAATCATAATGAAAGCAAGATTCATCTTGACACATGCTATGCATTTAACATATGCCTCTAAAATTAGAACTGTAGAGAACTAATGACTACAATGTACTGCAATATTAATTAAAATTTGAACTAACTTTGACATGTAGTTAAGTATAGAGTCATCTGGTTCAGCATTTTAAACTCACTCAAGTCCCCCTCCTCTTGTATGTGACATATAAAATAATTTAACTTTATACCTAAAAATTTTTATTGTATAGCAACAATTTTTAAAATTATGTAATAAGCTCTTTTGCTGAAATTTGCTCAGACATGTGATTTTGAAAACTTGGATCCATAGAATGAACTAAAATGAAGGATTACCACAGGATTGGAGGACATAGAAGACTGTGACGATAATATAGAAAAAAATTAACTACCTAGTTAGAGATAAAAATTTTGTCGAGAGTTTTAAAAGTTCTGTAGTATTAACAATTTATGATCAATTTATTTAATGTACTTGGATTTCCTCTACAAAGTTTTATTTGTGAAAATTTAATAATTCTTCAAATGTAACTACAAACTACTTTATGCAGTTGTCACTGCTAAATGATCTTTGATTTGGTAACATGTTGTAAGGAATATTGTACAGTATGGACTCTAGCTATACAGTTGAAATGGCATGCTAAAAACGCTTGATTCTTTGAAGTTTATATTGTTTAGCATTTTTGTGTCATGAATTTATTAAAATGTTCATTCATAGTTTGTAACAATGTAAAAATGTTTACAGATTTTATTAATGTTGCAAATTGGGGAAACACAAAATTTTCTTTTATTTCTTGTGTATTTACTACCGTCTTCTGAGCTTCAAATAATTTTAAATGTCCTACTATAAATGGCAATATAACTTGGCAGATCTTTTTTATAATATGGAAGAATGTAGTTGAGTCAACCTCACATAAACAGCAGCTAAAGCTGACAGCCAATATTAGAAACCATGTCTTTATACTTAAGTGATGTTATCTCATTATATTACATGAGTAAGTAAGTTCCAAAAGTTACCTTATACCAAAATATAGAAACTAAGTTAGTGGCAGATTATAGTTTAATTAGCACCCATGTATCTTATTACAAAAAGGTTTTGTAACAAACCGATAAAAATATCATATAATTTTAATGGTGAAAATCACATGTGGTTCTAAACATTGGCCACCCAATATGGTATAGCTTTGGTTGCAAAACTCACCACTTATCATAGTAACCAAAATTGATTATTTTGTTTTGTAATATCTAGAAAAATATATTCAAATGATAAAATATCATTGAGTCACTCAAGAAGACAACTCTTTTATAGAAAACTCAAGCCTACAATACACATAAGAGATCCCAATCATAACAATTCTCAATAATATCTTAGAAAGAAAGCAGAGTTCATTCCTTATTTCTTGCAAAATGTCAACAAATCATGGCCAATAGTTCCATTGTATAAATGAAGCTTCAGGTATCTTTTTCCATTCAGGTTTCAGTGTATAAGTTCTTTTTAATAAGTCTATACGGTACTGTCATATTAAACTTTGAAAGACTCCAAAATGAAAGTAAGTTGTACAACATTTGTGTACAACAGTCAGGGCTGGTTTTAGAACCTCTGAGGCCCCTGGCGGATTCGAAAATGAGCCCCCCCCCACACACACACACACATATATTTTTCATTCAGTGATAAATAAACATATATAAATTATATCTGTATTACTACCAATAAATAAGGGACTGTAATAATCATCAAAACATCACAAATACAAAAGTCTTTGAATAATTACTTTATTAACATCAGTTTGAAACCCACAAAATAAAAAAGAGCTAAGTTTCATTTTACCTTCTTTGTACAAATTATTAAAGTGGTTTTAGTACTGTAGGTCTTTAAAACTAGGTTACTTACTACTAGGTTGGTTACTTTATTAACATAAGTAAAAAACAAATATGTTACACAGTACATTCTATAAAGAAATATAATTATGTTAGAGTTTGCTTCAGTACTCTGAACAAGTCATTAACACAATTAACGCAAATTTGGACAGTGGCTGAATAAAATATATATCAATAAAATCAAACACTTTTAAAACGCCTTCCTTCTACATTTCTTTGCAGCGAAATCATCAATTACGTCATGAAAGTTTAGCTTATGCAAAATGTCATTTTCTATACTTAGGATGCTTAAAGAGTTTAATCGCTCTTGTTTAAGACTACTTCTATGAAAACTTTTCACAATTTTTAGTTTAGAAAATGTTCTTTCTCCAGATGCGTTAGACACCATCATGCACAAAAATATTCTTAAGCAAATTTCAACATTTGGGAAAACAGTTAAAAGTCCATTTTCTTGCAAGTGTTTGTACGTGATCTTCAGGTTAAGTCTATTTGACGAAGAATGAGATCCAGTGCCGTGAACTTCATCTTGGACCTTCTCTCCTCCTTCATGATCCTCTTACTCAAATATTCCACCTGTGATGTCATCGTCTTTTTCACCATCGCTGTCATCTTTGGTTATCTTCAGAAAAAGCTTGTCCAAATCCACGTCCTCTTTTAAAAAACTTTGAAGATGAAGGCACTCTCCGAGCAGTTCATTTCCACAAACATCATCTTTGTATCTTTCCGAAAAAGCGTTGCAAGAAACTTTTAAGTCACTTTCATTTAGAACGACCAAATCTTCTAAAAATCCAAATCTCTTAGCTACTGTCTCATATTTTGAAGATCTTTCTTTTAGATTAGTAACTAATGTGTCTATAATAGGTAGAAAAGTTTCTATTTTAAGTTTATCTTTCCCTGTAAGGACAGTTTCTGGTGTTTGGGTTTTATCAAAATAGGTAATCCTTGAACTACGTTTGGTAGTGTGCGTTTTCTCAGACTCTTTGTAAGTAGATCCAAAAATTACTTCAGCTTTTGTGACGTATCTTTCAAAACTGTCCCTTTTCTTGGAAATGTAATATGTAAGGGAATTCAATACCCTGATGTCGAAAGGGTCAATGTTGGCTTCTGCAATACTTTGTTTACATTATTTATGCGACTTAAAATTTCATTCCACATATGGTTGAGAAATATTGTCTCAAATCGCTCCATAGATTTTCTAAAACCAGAAGCTTGTACTTTAGCATCAGCTGCTTGTTCCCTGTCATCAATTATTGTTTCTAAAGCAGATTTTATTTTGATGTAGTTTTCTTTCAGTGCAGCCACTGCATCTGCACGAGCCGACCACCTGGTGCTTGATAGCGCCTTGACAACTTTCTTTTTTTCTTTCAGAGAAGCCAATAGCACTCTCCATCTGGAAGTGGACGAGGAAAAAAAAGTACAATGATTTTTTATTGTACGAAGTGAAAGAACTTAGCGGCCTCTGGGTTGTACTCAGCCGCAGAAACTCCAACCAAGTTTAACGAGTGGCTTGAGCAAGGGATAAATTCTGCTAACTTGTTTAATTCTTTAACTTTTGCCTGGAGGCCATTGTAACGTCCACTCATGTTAGTCACATTATCATAAGACTGGCCCCGGCAGTCAGAGATTGGGATGTTATTTTTATTTAATAAGCCAATTACTTCATTGAATAGGTTCTCTGCTGTGTGTCCACATGTTGGAATAAATTTTAAAAATCTTTCTGTAGGCTCTCCAAACTTAACATATCGAATGATAAAAGTTAGTTGATCAATGTGTGCAACACCTGGAGTTGAATCTACTGATATTGAATAGTATCTAGACGCCTTTACCTCCTCCACAATCTCTTCAAACACTCGCCTTCCCATAATATCAATAAATTCATCGCAGGTATCTGGTGATAAGTAAGACGTTTTGCCACTGCCAGTGCCACCATACTTTCTTATATGTTCCTTCAAAATCGGGTCATACTCACTTAATAATTCAAGCAGACCTAAATAGTTTCCATTGTTTGCACATCCAAACTTCTCAGTGTCACCCCTCAAAGGAAGTCCTTGTTCAGTAAGGAACTTTACTACCGAAACAATTCTAGTCAAAACCTGACGCCAATAAGCTCTTTCCTTATTCATTTGGACTTGAAGTTCACAGTCTATTCTTCCAGCCGCAGAGGAACACTTGAGAAATGCCAAAAGACATTTACGATGTTCTTTACTGTTTTCGTGGAATCGAATACTTTGAACAGCATGCTTCCAATCATTAAAACCGTCTGAGCAGAAAGGATTCGAGGACATAAAACCCGAACCGAAGAGTTTGCATATGAAACAATAAACCCTACCGGTTGATGGAGAATACAACAGCCAGTCTCCTTTGACTCTATCACCGTTTGTAAGTTCTTTAAAAAAAATGTAGACTTGCATTCCCACGATTCATTTACTTGTTGTCCTTTTTGTAAAGACTCGTACACTCTAACAGACTGACTGAATCCACTATTTAAGTTTTGGCAGCACGAAGGACCTTTTCGTATAAAATGTTCTTGAAGCTGGGTTTTTGTAATTTTGCTCGAGTCCCACAATGCGACATCTGAGCTGGGAAGCTCGTCAACCTCAGGTTGTTCATCATTATTATTTTGTGAAAACTCTACTTGAACACCCTGTGAAATTAGTGATGCCAATTCCAAATTACAAGCTGATTGCCCACCTTGCTCATGCAAAACTGAAGAAGATGTAAAATTCTCATCAAATTCCTCGCTCTGTATTATGTTAGGGTCATTAGGGATCACTTTTGCAGTAGATGGTTCACAAAAAAATACGGTTGAGTCTGTCAATGCACGGTCAGTTTCATCAGCAAACTGAAAGTCGTCCAATGTTTCTAAATGCGGTACTGGATGACACAAACTATTGGAAGAGTCCAAGCCAGATGCATGTGGCAGTAATGAGGAGTCTGAACCTTCAATAGCCTCATCGTGATTATCTGGATATGGATGAGGTTGAAGTTGAATAGATGAAGATGAACAAGTAGGCCTACCACCTTCGGAAATATGAGATTGGCTCAGAATGGCACGGAAAAAAGATGATACTTTAGGTATTTCATCAATCAGAAGTTTATCTTTTTTCTTTTTTTGCCACTTTTGAGCACCGCTTTGGAAACTATGCTTCATTTTTATTGTAAGGTCCTCCTTTTTCAAAATCAAATTTGGTTTAAAACGGCCTAAAAAAATAGACCCAAGTATGCCTACTAAGTTTTAAATTGCACAATGAATATTCATCAGTTCAGCATGAACACATCGATAGCACAGTATATGTAAATGGATCTTTTTCAGTCGGCCCCACGGCACACAATACACGTAATATTTCTTGCTTATTACATGAAGCGTTGCTGTGGAGGTTTGGATTAAGGTTGTATGTTTAAGTTTAAAATATGACTATGTTAAGTTACGGTTCTGCTAAAGGTGAGGTGAGTTCACTTTAGCTTTGGTAGTTTGATAAATCAACGAACCACGAACCATCTTTATTTCAGTGGATTTAAATATTAAAGTGAGATCGGATTTGATAAGGAAATATTAGATCAATTGGACTTGTACACTAATAATTTTGATAAAAATAAAGTTAAGATGTTTGATTGGGAAAAACAACGCTTTATTCAAACGTCTTAAGTTTATTTTTATCAAAATTATTACTTTACCTAGGATTCTGTCAATCATTTTTTCAATTTACTTAGAACTATTTTACTACTAATTATTTACTCTAGGAGCTAATAAGTTCCTGTACTATATTTCACAAGTAAATATAACAAAATATTTCTCAAAACAATAAAATCGAACTTTGCGTTTTTCAAAATTCCCGCCTTATATAAAAATCCCTCCTTAAATAAAAATGTTTATAATCACCTTTTTTACCCAAAAGTCTCTTATTTCCTTCATTAAGAAATAAAAGTGCAGTAATTATACTTCTTTTAACGACGTTGTGTACATAAAAGTCCAAAATAATAAAATTGAACTTGTTTTTCAAAATTCCGCCCTTTGAGCTGCAGAGCCGCAGCCGCAGAGGAACCGCACATGTGAAAGCACTCTCAGTCTCTCCAATCCAGATCCGACCTTATCACCAAAACACAAAACATGAATATAACGCAAGAAGTAACAGCAAAAAACTTTGCATACAATAAAATGGCACACACAGACAGTAATACAACAGCGGAGCGGGCTAGAATAGAACTAGGACAGTGGACAGCAGACAGCACACAGGCCTACCAACACCGGCCAATATCTTGTGCTCCCAGCTGCATGCCTGCGCATAGAGTATCCTGCCGACAGCAATTGTCATGTATACTACCAAAATTTCTCTATTGTGGCGCTACTAAAACTTGATAATTGGTAATAGTTTGCTGAAATTGATTATTATTTATTATTATTATTTTTTTATTATTTGAAATCCCATTTTACTTTCAAATCCTACATATTTAATTTTATACAATAAAAAAAACCCTCCTCGCGAGGCCCCCAGTGGCCGCCGTTAGGTAAAACTGGCCCTGACAACAGTCATTAATGAATTTCACTAATGGCATAAGTACGAAAACACTCTTCAGTATAAAATTCATTAATAATTTGTGTACCATCTATTCAGAAAGTTTACAACAACAAGCCAGACTTAAATCAGTTGTACGACATATCCCTCCTTCACTGTCTTTAAGACTTGTCCTCCAACAGTCACAATTTCTTGCAGCCATTTGCCAGTTTCTCACCCCCCCCCCAAAGAGTCTCAGGGTCTCGCATGCTGGACATTGTTCTACCAGTAGTTTATTGGTCCTCCCCTTCATCTAGTATCCATTATTTTTCCCTTTATTTTCTTGGATATTCTAGAGACACTCATTTACTCTATATGGCCTGATGTACACTACAGTTGTAGGTTCTTTACACATTTGTTGAAGTTTATAATTGAACCTGACATGCCATCCAAGATTACCCCTAATTGGGTCAATAGTTTTCCTTAGCTCAAGCATGCCCAGCATTCCTTTTTGTAAGCATTGTATAAGTATAGATTCCTGTTGAATCAACTTGTACCTTATACAGAATTTGAACGAATAGTATGTCCTGCTTTCCTTTAGAATTTTTTTTTGTTATCTCTTGGGGTACATCACTGTTACCATTTACTTTGCTGCCCATGTAGTTGAAATCTTGAACAACCTCAAAGGCATCATTTTCAATACTCTAGTTCTGATCTAGCCTTCTTCACTTCTTTCACCATAATTTTTTCTATATTGATACTCAACCTTTTGAACAATTGTTGGAATAGTAAATCTCCTAATAGAAAAATCAATACTAATGTAATAAAAAAATTAACTAGTTACTTCTCATATGTGTAAGGCTACTCCATACAAACATACAAAACGTAATGGCTTGTGATAGGAAAAAAGGTGAAGAGAGAAATATATGCACAGATCTACCGCTGTTAAATTTTATACCCCTGTTTTTATCCTTAATGAGTTATCCTTGACAGTGTACAGAAATTCTTAAAAATATACACTTAACTTATATGGCTGAACTTATCATAACTATGTATTTTTTCATTACAACAGAAAATTTAATTAATTTTATTTTCTGTTTCTCTGACTGTTAATGTAAAGCACTGTTTGTTAAATAGGGTTGCTGAAATATTAACATAACAATATTATTTTATGTTTGTCATGTAAACTGGCAAATAAGTAATAAGCCATTAGTATCATTCTTAAAAAGTAGGCATTGGTGAGTTCAACAAATGGAACCATGTTTTAGAATCTATCCAGCTTTATAAAGAATAAAACAGCTTCATAAAATGAAAACAACATTTTTGTTGCTAAATACTACAGTAGACTTCTGCAAATGTCATACATTAGAAAAAAGTAAACAAATAACAAACAGTAATGTAGAAAAAATAAAATAAGTGTAAGTTTTTAGTGTACCAGTAATATATACTCCAGGAGACTAAAATTATATGTGAAAATAAATGTAAAATAAAATTGGATGGTTTATCTAATGGATGGTTATAAACCAGTCCATAAAAATAATTCACTGACAATTGTTTTTCAGATATAACATCTTAATTTTCATGTAAGCATGATTGTACAACACTACCACAGTACCACATTTGTAATGATCATACTGTGGTTACTGCACTATAGGAGAGAATTACTAGCTTATGGTAAAGCATTAAATGTAATTAAGTTAAACTAACAACTGGAGGTTTCAGCAACTGAAATACTGCATTGCTTTAATAAAGCTATCAACAGTGTATAGATTCTGAAACATTTTTCCATGATTCTTAAAGTATTTTGTCACAATTAACATAAAATTTACCTTTTAGTACCATGAGTAATATCTCTGTAATTAAAAAATGGGGACTGTCTTAGGTTAACTAGGTCTTAGTTAACCTATAGGTTACAGTGGCACTAGAAAAACAACCCTTTCTCTGCCCCATTTACTAGTAACACATAATCTAACTCTAAACTCCCTTTCTACAATCACCACAGCCATAAACAAATTCTTAGGATTTTAAGTTTTATAAAAAAATACAGTGCTTTAGAAAAGAAAATATGCTGTTTAATAAAACTAAACTTAAACGTGTCTTAAATATCATGAAGAATCATAATGTACTGAATGACCTCATAAAACTAACACAGTACATTTATACTAAAAACTCTTGTAAAATTAAAGTAGAGGGTAGGCTTTCAAAGAACACCCTGATCAACCACGGAATCAGACAAGAAGATTCCCTTAAAGGCCACAGCGATTACAAAATTGGAGATAAAAACATCATTGTGTTCGATACACAGATGCGGGACTGGTTGCTGAATACAAAAACTCTTTTCAATGCCTTTTCTATCAATTTTCCCACACTGCCCAAAAATTGGGTCGTGGATTATAAGCCAAGAAGACCAAAACACTTAATGATTTTAAAGAACCATTATTTTGTAACCGACAGCTATACAACAAAATTAATGAGCATGTGTCATCCTTCAGGTGCCTTGGCACAAAAGTAACTTCCCACAAAGATCTAAATACTGAAATAAAACATCAATCAATTAAAGCTTTAAGAATATCAGGTTGCTTTTGAACAGCAATATCTGGTAGAAGCAATTGCTATGAACTGAAGCCAAGATACAAAACAATGGTGCACCCAATATTGACCTATGGTGCTGAAATGAGAGCTGACAGCGAAAACAGTACAAATATTGGAAGCAACTGAGATGAAGACCTTGAGAAGTATACCGAACATGATACTACTAGATAGGAAGAGAAGTGATGACATAAGGGAAAGGTGGAGCATCCAAAAATAAGTGATTGGGTTCAGAAAAAATAAGAAGAGTGGAACATGCATGTGGAGAGAATGACCAAGGACTGACTCATCAAAATAGTTATAAAGAATATGACCATCAGAAAAAAAAGTAAAGGTCATCCTAAGAAAAACTAGTGCACATTTTTTATGGGTACAGACTCTGGGTCTATACAAAAGTAGAAGAAGAAGACAAATGAAAACTGCACATACATACTTATTTTATTTCATGTAAATTTTATATAAAATTATTGGTCGCTTGTGTGAAATGCACTTCAAGAAACAGCTTTATTCTTTAAGTTCATGATTACAAATTTTTTTCTTACAAGCCCATTTTATGCCCCTATCTTGCCCCTGGTGTAGACCATTCTTGACAATACTGTGTTCTCTTTAATAATTGTTCTAAATGTATTAAATCTAGGAAATATGAATTCCTAGATTAGTATGTGTTCACGTTTAGGTGTTTATGTAATGGTCGAAGCAATTGCTATGAACTGAAGCCAAGATACAAAACAATGGTGCACCCAATATTGACCTTTGGTGCTGAAATGAGAGCTGACAGCAAAAACAAATTGATTGTGGCCAAACAAATTCTTGAAACAAATTGATTGTGGCCAAACACTTCTTATTGATTTTTGAAATGATTATTTGTTATTGATTATTATTTGTATTTGATTATTCAATCTCACACTTTAGTTACACATTTATAAATTCCAATTTTATACATTTTTGTGTCTATGTTACATGTGAATACTATCAATTTCTATTGTTTTATATCAATATGCTGCTTTTTCTTGATACTTTGTTCAAGGAACAATTCAAGAAATATTTCCTTATCAGCTTACCAGTTATTATTTTTATTAGGTGTTAGATGTTATGTATGTTAAAACAAGTGTATTAAGAAAGATATATGTTAGGTGTAGTTAAGAGAGTGCAATATTCCACTGTAATCTAATTGAACAGCTTAGTGTAAGATTAAGATCATATCTGTTAATATACAGATATATTAGAACTTGTAAGTATTTAGCTATAAATACTACACAGACTTATCCATAAAAGTAAAAAAATCTTATCTGTATTACAAAAGTATCTGTTATTTTTTCCAGAAATTCTCTCAGATCTCAACAGACAGCGACAACTCATCTGGTAAGTATATTTACCATATAATCATAAAGGACTTGGTAATGCATCAATATATAGTGACTGCACACACACACACACACACACACACACACACACACACACACACACACACACACACACACACACACACACACACACACACACACACACACACACACACACACACACACACACACACACACACACACACACACACACACACACACACACACACACACACGCACGCACGCACGCACGTGTGTGTGTGTGTGTGTGCGTGAACTTACAGCAATAAATCTCATGTTCACACTTTTGCTCCTGTAACACAGTTTTCTCTCTGAGATTACCATAACTCTTTAATTTTCCCAGTCGTGATTCTTTCACTTTCATTGTTCTCTTATTTGTTATTCTTCCCTCACCTAATTTTCTTTATTGTAATTCTTTAAGTATCATAGGTACAGGAATATAACTAAAATATGTTCAGAAATAATATCAGATGATTCAGTATCATATCACTATATTATTAGAAGGCTAGAACTAGGCGATTTTATATAACAGCAATAAGTATTCGTTGTACATAAATATCATAAATATGAGACATCTAAGTACACTAGTCTTCCACACACTGTCAACTGCAAGAGCATTAAAGGTAGAATTAGATTATTGACTGATAGGTTAGTCTGTAAGAGGTTTGTTTACATATTGCAATATACACAGTATGCTTAACTGGTATTAAAACAATATTTAACTCAAGTTTCTATATGAGAATAGAATACTTCTAGGAGACAGTAGTTGATCTAGAGTTTCAGTTAATTGAAACCCCCCTCCATAAAAATGGTCCTGCGGCTTCTCAGCCATGAACCAACACAAACTGTTTCTTATCTTATAAATCAGTTTTAATTTAATAAGTACTTAAAACTGTAACATATCCTACTCTGCAGGGCTTTCACTACAGCTTTCAAAAGACACATGTACATCTCAAACTGTTGCCAATGTATGCCTACCGGTATTTAAAGGATTTGTCTAAAATATAATGAGACTGATTGTGTCAAATTAATTATTGATGCATTAACTAGAAACAATTTTATCCCCTAAAAAGCAGTTTTCTCAGAAATTTATATACACTTATCTTCCCGTTGATTGAAACAACACTCAAAGGTTTCAACTGTCAGAGCCTTTAGCCGAGCCATTATAATGTTTGGAAACAGGAAGTAGTCACATGGTCTAAGATCGTTGAGTAAGGTACCTCAGGATGGCTTTTGTTGCCCAATACTTGTTCACAGAAAGTGTGGTGTGACATTAGGCATTATTAAATGAACTATCCTAGACCCCAGAATCTACGGCCAGTCTCAAATCATGTACAAAAATTTCATGAACAATTTGGTGACTTGAAGGTAGCTCATAATAATCAATCATTGTTACAATCAAATGGATTTGATGAGATCTTTGAAATGTGGACACATTTTCAACAGTTTTTGCTGTCCTTGGTCATCAGGAACAGGGTTTATCCTCCTCAGTTTCATAACCAGTTGAAAATGCTTTGTGCCAGTTTAAAACCTAAATGTAGAACATTGTTTCTTCTTCATAAGCTTGTTTTAACTTGTGATATGTTTCACTGTCTAGTCCAAAGACACAGTTAGGCTCTTTGAGGCTCCAGGGCAGAAACCTGAAGTGAGGTCCCCCAACAAAGACCCCCCCATATGAAGATCTTTCACACACTTCTTTGCCTTAAATTCTTTTCTACTTACCAAATTTTCATTATAAAATATTAGCTAATTTCAAATTAAATATAAATTATAAATTCCAAGACTTCTAGAACATTTTTTTTTAATTGAAAAGTAGACAAAATAAAAAGTATTATAAAATTAAAAATTTTTTAAATAAATAATATTGTAAGTTCTGTGGAAGATGAGAGTTCTGTGCCAACTTTTTTGTTCTTATAAATTGACTTAATTAATTAATTAACTTTTTAATTAAATAAAAAACAAACTTGTACTAAGTCTAACAAGACAACAAGTACTTACCCCATAGTCAACCTGTGTGTGCTACACATTTTGGCAATTTCACCCTTTTCAAAAACATGTTCCATGTTAAAAAAAATGTAAAATGCAAAATATAATTAATATCTAGACAGAGGATACAAAATTTAATTGCATAGTGCTGATCAAAATTATTTAGCTCTAATTTTTGTTGTATAAGATAAAACAATTACTTACAAAAAATATGGCACAGTAAAATCTGGTAAGGTTATGGAGGTGAAATTTTCTGTGAAAGTAGCCAGATGTTTTATAGCCATTAGTCTCACACATTCTTGGTCTCACAGTATTGACACTTAATTGCAAAAAGTTCAGTCTCATTACTTTTTAGACAAGCCTTGTATGTGAAATAAGTAATATTTTAAAAAATGATTAACATCATTACTCCATAGTATAACAACTCAATTTTTGAAATACTTTTTTAGTAGGGTATTTATGTCCTTCCTTTCTTCATTTTATAACCTAACTTTCTTAAAGAATTTTGTTACCAGTACTAAGAAATAAATATTTCACTTCCTAGCACTTAAAATCTGTACCATGTAGTCAACAGACCATCTGTGGTAACCCTTTAATTTTTGCAAGCTTATTAAAAATTGATAATAACTTGAACACTGATTAATGTAACAAATGTTTGTAAAGTTTCAGATGACTCAGATGGAGACGAAACGCCCATCCCGTGTGAACTGTGTGGTGCATTTGTACCATTTTGCCGTTTCCGTATGCACTTAGTAAGTGTTGGTTGTATACAAAATATGTTATACAAAATATATATGTACAATATAAATTAATGTTTCCTCACATGTTGTTCAAATGCATTATTAAAATTTTAGTAAGACTGAAAAGTAAATTCTGAAAAGCCTAGCATAAACAAAGACTAAGCCGTCTAACAAAAAGACACTTACTGCTTTTGTATGAAGATCATAGAGGAAAACATTAATCTTGTTTGTATTATATTAAAAATGCCAAGAGTATGAAATAAATAAATAAATATAAATATATATATATTGCGACGATACAAATAAATATTTTCTCATAGGATAATTATGTGTGTTTAAATTATGCACAAGTCTATACTGGAGTTGTAGAAAAATTATTTATTTATAACACAAGTAAATAATTGTTTATATGATATATTTAAATTAAACAAAATGTCATGTATATTATTTTATTTGTTATCAAAGAGTTTATATAGTTCAGTTTTGGTAGGTTTTACTTGAAACGTAGAATTCCTTTATACTCGGCGTGACGTCACTCGCTCCGTCGCTGTTATGCTCCTCTCTGCAATGATCGCCACTCTCTTCTCTCACTCTCTCTCTCTCTCTCTGCATTGGGATTCGCTGAACAGCTGATAACACTGATGCAGATTTTACACACGAATTGTCACTTTCTGAATCGTTTGTTTACTCGCTTGCAATTGGTTATTATTAATTATTGTTACTCAGGGTGATAATGAATGATATTCTTTAAAAGCGGTGTATATTGCTTACTCCATCCGGCTATTCTTGAAGTGTTCCGCATTAATAAGGATTTATCACGGTAGATAAATCTCCCTAAGCGGAAAATCTTCCACTAACACATAATAGCACTTGAATATTTTATAACTGCTTGTTCACCCGCTTGGTTCTAATCGAACAACTCGAAAAGAGTTCCAAGACTTAGAGATGCTCTAGATTAAACCAGTTCAAACAAGAAAAACTCTTGACGAAGAGCACATGTTCACTAGGCAATGGCTTCCGATGAACTGCCTCGAAGTACACCTGACAACCGATGGATCTGACTGAATTTAGGGGTTTCTGATTGGTCAATCGACTGTCTACGTGGTAGATTGGACAAAAGACAGATGCGTTGCAGGCGAATCTTTGTATAAATCTGCAAGTGCCTGCTTAGATTTTATCTAGAAATTTTATTTCTCTTCAATTGATAAGCGTGAAAAGTTGAGTTTTCAATTACTAAAAAAACACATTTAAACAATAGCTCAGAACAACAGAGTATATAGAAATGTAGCTATTTTCATAAATAATTCACTGTCCAAGTCTCATGTCAATCGGATAACAAATGTGGAAGATATAACACGAAGCTTCACCACACGCAAACGCGCACACATATTTACAAACCAAGTACATGACTTTATAGAGCAAAAATTTACAAAGAATTTGGTATAACACAAGTCCTTATCCATCACTAAATACAAATCTTATAGCTAATTGACAAAAATTGCATAAATCAATCTAAAACATGCTAATGTCTCTGTCTAATGTAACATCATCCATGCTCTGATATTCTTATTATAGATCATCATCCTGTGTTTTGTTGGACTACAGTCCCGTTTAACAGAATTTGATGGGACCGATAAGGCTTCGGCTAAACGAAAATTCGGTTAAACCGGAAAATATGTATTTTCATATCTCAGACCGGATAGTTGTGTTGTTCACGGGGTCACGGCGCACGGGCGAGCAAGGCCTATAATAGCAAGGCACATTACAATAGGCCTATTACAAACGAATGCATCACAACACTCTACAGGTATTAATTTATAAATAGAGTACGCTAAAAATGCAGTGAAATAATACATATTTTATTTTACATGAATGAGACATTTTGGAAAAGTACAGTAGTCATGCAAACATAAAAAGTTGTAGTGAAATACAATAGTACAGTGAAAAATTTATACAGTACTCTATGTAGGAAATAAAAACGTACGCACATGAATAATAAAACATGAAATTCGCAACAAACATGAAAGAATTATGGTGGAATACAGTACAGTAAAACAAAATTTAATGTAGCGAAAATGTGCGGCATAGAATGAATAAAAATATGAAATTTTTAAAAACACATAAAAAATTCCTGCACAATGGAATGCAAAATTAAATCGAGGAAGTAAAAAAATGTGATATTTTCTTTTGCTTCATATGAGAAGAACGTTTCTTTGCAGCTCGATCTCTAAGGCGTTTAATGAGAAGCAGCTCAGCAGGAGATGTTTCCTCTTGTTGTTCAAGGTACACCATGAGGTCTTCAAACATCCTAGTTGCTTCTGAATGGTTTGGCCCTTTCTTTTCTTGAAGGGATGGACCATCATCATCATCGGAGCTGAGCTCACCTGCCTGGTGACTTGAACATGCGGCAACAATGTCATCTTCACTAAGAATTGGATGTGGTTCTTCATCACCTTGTATCCATTCTGCTATATCGTTTATTTGAATCTCCGATCCGCCTACCAGACTGTTTAGCTGTGATACAAAGTTCTCGTCACTACACTCCATGGGAACATCAGGTTCATTTTCATTCTGCGACACTGTTATAGGCACGCTGGGCCAGAGTTTCCTCCAAGTTTTGTTTAGAGCAACTACCGTTTCCTCCTCCCATGCTGCAGCTGTCATGTAGATCATGTCCTTGATCGTTATTTGTTTCAACGTGGATATGATGTCATTAGGCTCTTCATCTTCATCATTATCAATGATTTTACTGAGCAGTTTCCTCCTGTATAGTCTCTTCAAAGTTTCGATCGCACCTTGATCCATCGGCTGTATAAGAGCTGTGACGTTTGGAGGTAAAAACTGCACTCGTATGTCAACATATTTCAACTCATCTGCTCCCGGGTGGGTGGGAGCATTGTCTATGAGGAGAATGGCTTTTAGAGGCAACCCTTCCTTTGTCAAAAATATTTTTACTGCCGGAACAAAGTGGTGAAAAAACCAGTCCTTCAAGATATTTGATGACATCCAGGCAGATTTTTCAGACGCATAATGTAGAGGCAGTGCACTACGCTTGACATTCTTTAAAGCCCTTGGGTTGGTTGACTTCCCTATCAAAACAAGTGGCAGTTTATGGGTGCCTGAAGCGTTGCTACAAACCAGTAACGTAACTCTTTCTTTATTTTTCTTATGACCACGAGCTGCCTCGTCTAGTTTTCATGCCAATGTTTTTGTAGGCAACATTTTGTAGTTCAGCCCAGTTTCATCGGCATTGTATATCTGAGCAGGACTTAATTTTTCGTCCTTAACAATTTTTTTAAACTTCTTCTTAAACTCTTCAGCATCAAGAACAGCGCCTGAAAGACTTTCCCCAGTTATCGTCAGCTGCCTCACCCCGTGTCGATCTTTCCACCTACTGAGCCATCCAATACTGGCAGTGAAGCTTGGATCTCCACCCAACTTTTGGTTTAAACTCAATGCCTTTTCCTTAAGTATCGGTCCGGATATAGGCACGCCGCGCTCACGTTGTTGTTCAAACCACATTAAAAGTGCCTCGTCTAAGGATTCATTTTTAGGAACAGTAATTTCATCCTGGATTAAATATATTACTTAAAAGTAAGATAAGAGTAACTACTTAAAACTTGGTCCATGGCACCTTGACATGTTACTCAGACACTGTAGTGATGTGCATTTAGTGTAAAAAGTAAGGTACAGAAAATTGTTTGTCACAAAATTGAAATAATCTAATTATTATATTACCTTATTTCAGTTTCATCTTATGACTTCTATACCCTGATTAACGAAAGAAAGTGACTGGCGGAGCGGCCGCGCGGCGACCGAGTTTGTAGTAAAAACATTCCACTTTATAACCTCGTGGAAACGTAAAATACAGGGCGAGAAATGTCTAATGAACTGTATTTTAATCATCAATTAAAGACGTTTTTAACAAACTTTTCTAATTTTTAAAATCTCTTTTCAATAAATTTACATTGTGAGTTAAAGAAAAAAATACACGAATTTGAATTAAAAAATTAGGGTTTATCGTTTTTATTACGTAAGAACTCAGAGGTTAAGCATCGGAAAAAAATTTCTTGTAGACAAATGGTAGTCCACCTTCTTTAGTACAATATATCAAAAATTGAGATTCCTACGATTAAAATTAACGACGTTATTAATTTTTTTCTAATGTCCTGTTAACTCAGTTGTTAAAAGTTGTACACGAATGAGATTTGCGTGACGCTCTCTTTAGATAACTAAATGTAGAAGACATATACAACTTACACCTTGTACGTGATAGGAATACTACAATGGATTAATATATAAAGTGAATTTCACAGAGAGCAATGCGTGGCGCTCTGCGGCGGAAGTACAGTCAGAACCTATTGGACCCATTTTATTCGCGCGCTACCGTCATTCCCGTACAGCGTCTCGGCCTCTCCTTTATGTCTACAAATAGCACACGCTTCCAGGAAAACTGAACCGTTATACGCACACTAAGGGTAAGGGAAATTTCCAGCTTTCAGTTTAGTTGATGTGGTGGTTGAGTGATGTCCGGTTGTTGGTTATCTTGATTTTAAGTGTTAGTTTCTTGTGCTTTCATTATAAATTGACGTGTTTTTAAGTTATTTTGTGTGAATATACTTCGGTGGCTGAGCATGGAGCAACGTAACGAGGCTGAACCAAGGAAACAGGGGAAGACCTAGGACTCGAACTCCAAAGAAAAGACAAACTTCGGGCCGAGGCGTACCTATGAAAGGACAGTCAAGAGAAATTGTGTGCAAAGTGCGGGAATATTTTGATAGAGAAAAGGCGAACAAAGGTCCTTTGATTCCGGTTAATAATGCAATACAGCGAACTGCAGATGCTCTGAAAATACAGTTCTGCGAGTTTGCAAGGAAAAAGAATTGAAAGAAATACAAGATGACAGTAATAGCCAACTTTCAACTCCGGGCAAACAGAGGAAACGGGAGAAAACTGTGACAAAACTTGACACTTTTCAGGAAGACGCTATACGAAGACATGTATATCAATATTACATAAGAAAAGAATATCCCACTTTGAAAAAACTTTTATCATCGTTGGAAAATGAAGAGCTGTTTAATGGCAGTCTGTCTTCGCTTAGAAACGTGCTAAAAGGTTTAGGATTTACGTGGAGAAAATTTTCGGGCAGAAAAGTGATTATGGAGAGAAGCGATGTCGCTGCCTGGAGGTGTCGTTTTCTTCGCCAAATCAAAGACGAGAATTTCGATAATATAATTTGGCTCGATGAGACCTGGGTCAATGCTGGGCATTGTTTGAAACAAGGATGGACTGATGAGTCACTTCAGGGGACAATGTTAACACCTATAGGGAAAGGTGAACGATTAATAATATGTCATGCAGGTTCTTCAAAAGGGTTTGTTCCAAATTCCCTTCTACTATTTAAATCGAAAAAAACCGGTGACTACCATGAAGATATGGATCACGACAAATTCTTCGGTTGGTGTTCTGAAACTTTGCTAAATAACCTAGAAGAGCCTGCAGTAATAGTCATGGACAATGCTCCCTACCATTCTAAGCAAATTGATAAAGCTCCCACAAGCAAAGATAAAAAAGCTGACATACTTGCATGGCTGGATAGGAAAAATATTCAATCTACAACCGACTTGAAAAAATCAGAACTTTTGGAATTAGTGAAATGGCACAAGCCCCAGAACAAAAGGTATTTTGTTGATGAATTGATAGAGAGCAGAGGTCACAAAGTGATAAGGCTACCACCTTACCATTGCCACCTTAACGCCATTGAGCTTATATGGGCTCAGGTTAAGGGGTATGTTGCCGAAAACAACAAAATGTTTACTTTAAAAGAAGTTGAACGACTGACTAAAGACGGATTTAATCGAATTACTGCTGAGAGGTGGGAGCAAGTAGTGGACCACACCAAAAAAGTTATTATCGATGCATGGAATAACGAAGGACTAATGGAAGAAGCTGTGGAGGAAATGATTATATCCGTGGAAGACAGCAGTAGCTCCGAGGATGATAATTGTTCAGAAGATGATAATAGTGATGACGATCCAATGGAGGGTATCAGAGAACTTTCGTTTGAAGACTACTAACTCACAGCTATAAGTGTTTTTTATAGAGTGTTTTAATAGTGTATTTTTATGATTTATACACATATTTTATGAGCGGATTCCATAAAAGCTGAAGAACACTACAATACTTGTAAGTACCGTACTGTATTTATTATTTATTTGTCAATGCTAATAACAAGTAATTTACTAATTGTTTTTACATTTCAATTACATTATAACAGTAAAATACTGTTATAATTATGCAATATCTGGTAGACCGAGCTTTGCTCGGTAGTTTTAAACTGTAAACTATATTTCATAGTTAAATAATTAGTTATTGAGAAATTTGAATGGCATTAACAATTTCCCAGTAATTACATTGCACTTCAATTAGTAGTATTAAAGCTGATCACAAAACAAAAACAGTTTATTAACAAGAAAACAATAAATACCATACCGCAAAAGAGTAATAAACAATCATTCAAGACTGTTATAAAAAGCATGTAGTTCAACTAAACCACAAAAGTCTGGTCAGATGTACGTTTTTGACAGATCTCCAGGTAGAAGATTAGATTAAATAAGTAGACAGATAACTAAGTATATACTTATGAGAGATTGGTGACTCGTAGTAAGTTGGCTGTGTCAATGTGTGAGCCGTGAGCGTATGCACCACTTTCTTTGGGCTGTTACTGTACCTTGACTCGATCGCGCGCCGTTGAGCGATGTTAGTTCTAATTTTCCTATATTAACTGATTGCGGTTATATTTCGTAATATTTGAAGGTTACATACCACTTTGTATTGATGAATACAATTTTGTTATGTTTATTGTGAAAAAACACAATGGAAAAAATTATTAATAACGGAGTTAACAGTACATTCGGAAAAAATTAATAACGTCGTTAATATTAATCGTAGGAATCTCAATTTTTGATATATTGTACTAAAGAAGGTGGACTACCATTTGTCTACAAGAAATTTTTTTCCGATGCTTAACCTCTGAGTTCTTACGTAATAAAAACGATAAACCCTAATTTTTTAATTCAAATTCGTGTATTTTTTTCTTTAACTCACAATGTAAATTTATTGAAAAGAGATTTTAAAAATTAGAAAAGTTTGTTAAAAACGTCTTTAATTGATGATTAAAATACAGTTCATTAGACATTTCTCGCCCTGTATTTTACGTTTCCACGAGGTTATAAAGTGGAATGTTTTTACTACAAACTCGGTCGCCGCGCGGCCGCTCCGCCAGTCACTTTCTTTCGTTAATCAGGGTATAGTAGCTATGTAGCACGTTTCAGAAGGATAGTTTCATCATCAGACACATATATCCCTCATAAGAGGTCATCAAATAGTATAATGTTTTAATCAAAGTCAAACACACATTTATGTACACATTACTTGAATGGTGTACACATAAGTATTGTGTGAACTTACATATACATAAATCTGATTTTATTGACATATGTTTGACTTTGATTAATAAATTTTAATGATTGGTGACCTCTTATGAGGGATATGTGTGTCTGATGATGGAATGTTTGTTCCAAAACATGACACATAGCTACCGTACTTTATAATGAAAAATAATGAACAATTTTTAATCTGAATGAAATTTAATTTTATGTTTAAATTGCAGGAAATTGAATGCAAGGGATATCCGCCAGAGCCATTTGACCCCCTTGGGTGAGCAAATATAATATGTAGAAATACTGCTGTAAATGTGTGCAGACTTACAGGGCATAACACATGGAACACACACACAACAATAAATTAGAAGTTATAATAAACTTTCACTTAAATATAAGGAATACTGGATTTCAAAATTTAATTTATAATTTAATGTTAATCGTATATTAATGAGACTATATCTGAAATTAATTCAATAATGCACAACTAGAATTAATATGACTCTTTCAACTTTGCTACCAAATGAATGTGGCCTGTTGTTAATTTCTGAAGTGTGTGCATACAAAGCTGCCTTTAGCATGTTTACATGGCGCATGGCTTGTAACCCAATACCACCATAAACACGGAAGCAGACACAATTGCATGATATAAATTGACTAATAGTCAATTCAGACACACAATAGAGACAAAGTTAAATTGTTTATAGTAATTATAAACATAGCACATTGACAAGTGCAGTACTAACAGATTATTACACAAACTACATAGCTAACCTATTTTTGAGAAAGTCATTGCATTGTTTTAATTACATAGTGAATTTTCCTGCTTTGTTTTCAGTTTATTTTAGACACTCACAGAAGTACAGAAAAGCAATATGTAAATTAATAAGATAAACACAAATGCTTCTGTAGTGAACTATCAGTTGTATCTCACATTAATTGCTCTCACTGTTAGACAAGTCAGTCATTTTCATATCTATTTCCTATTTAGAACTGCAGCAATGAGTATTAGCCATTTTGATAAGATGAAACTATTGATGAAAATATGATGAAATTGCTTGCTTCCTTGCCTCACACTATCACATGTAATCGACTGTAATTTGTATGTGTCTTCATTAAAAAGTGTAGCTTCAATACGGTTATTTTGTAAGGCATAACATTGTAATTTTCTCCATATATTTGAATAAATATAATTCTCAGCAACTAACATTACATATAATTAAACAGGAAAAATTAAAAAAAAGTTACAATAATTGATAATTATAAATTTATCCACCCACTTTCTCATCCTGTCTCATGATCAGCAGTAAGTGCAGAGCCCTGTATGCACCTGCTGTTGCACACCACATTGTAACGTGACGAATTTTGAGGGATTTTATTTTATTAATTTCTGGGGACTTGTTATAAAATATTCATAAATTCATTTTCCAACTGGGTTACGGCCACGTGTTGAATAAAGCATTGTGCGGACAAAGGAACAGTACGCAGTATCAGTTGTGAAACATTTACAAAAGAATGTACCAGGCGTAATTTCTTAGAACTTTGCGGGTGTGTGGCAGCTACGCCCGAACGAACCACACAAGCATGGGCGCAGACCGACGCGGAATTGTTGAACGCAAAATGGCTTAGAGAAGAATCTCTGTTCGCTTTGTTAACCATGCTGGAGGAAACGAATCTAAGCCCAACCTCTTTTGTGACGTCAACCAGTGCTGACCAAATGTCATCCACGACAAACACACAAAAAACCACATGCGTTGAATGTGACACAACAGTGGCGATGAAATAGAAGGCATTGCTTTCCACCTTGTGAGACCGCAATCTAGTTGATAGTGAGCGTAGAGACGCTCTTCCCAGTTCGCTTACAGACGCAGATAGTGCCGCGTGGGCCCGGTCGGCCTGAACTTTATAAAATATGAACAACTAAATATAATACCGCTTTCATACCGACCGGGACCCAAGGAAATAATGGGCTTACCAAATTTATAACGGGCGAAGTGCAGTTGTCAGCGACAAGTTAATTAATGTGCATTGAATCGGTGAGATAAGAAACACGTGTTCGGCCGGAGTCTCGGTAGTGAACAGTTAAATCGAAATGATTGTGTAAAATAAAAACATGGGGTTTTAATAATTTAAAGGGATTAAAATTGTATGTATGAATGTGTGAACGTTAGCAGATTGGGCTGTCTGTATTAAGGTAATTAAGGTAAGATGGTAATATAAGATAGAATAGTAATTGTATCAATCATGTAGCGAATAGCGGAGAACCATTATACTTATATTTCATATCAAATTTTGACAAAATAGTCTAACAAAAGTTTTTTCCTTTAAAGTAAAGAAATAAAATCATAATTCTCTTCAAACAATGAGTAGCGTAAGTTATTACAATAACCCGTAAACCACGTTTGCATCCTACGTTCGTGCGACCGAATCCTGAACCCAGATAATTATCAACAGGTAGGTGCAATTCAATAATAAATTATGTATTTATATTTGTAAAGATAAATTATTAGCACAATGGCTTCTGAACAGGGACAGTTTTTATAAATCAAAATTTAATGTAAAAACCACACCTACAAAAGATGAAAGTGTGTTTTTAAGGTTAAAGTAGTGAAGGAGAAATACGTAATTTACGCATTGTATGAGCTAGATTGAGTTTGTGTTATGAGAAATTAAATTAATCGAAATAAAGTAACAAGTTGTATAAAATAGGAAATAATGGAGAAGAACGAGAGTATTAATAATGAAGTCAGCTTCTCTGACAGTCAGACAGAAAGTCAAATAAATACCACTCAGGTATTCAAACAGAGTCACTATCAACAGATGACCGTAGTGTAGAAGAATCTGTAATTAGTACGCCGGGAGCGATTTCTACTCCCGTAACAATTAAAACAAAAGAAAAAGAGATGTCCATGAATGACTTATTTAAACTTCTCAGTAAACGATTTGATAGTAATGACAAAAAATTTAATGAACAGAAAAATGAAATCCAAGAAATTAAAAGTAGTGTAAATGAGAAATTAGAGATACAAAATAATAAATTTGATGAATTAAAAAATAATATTCAAGAAATTAATAAACGTTTTGAAAATACTAATGAATTAATAAAAAATAGTTTGAATAAATTAGAACAGAGTATTGAGAGAATGGGAGTGGATGTGATGAATACACACAAGAGTAATACAAATGAAAATTATAATGATATGTATAAAAATGTGGTACTAGAGAATGAGTTAACAAATGATAATGATGATGTCGAAAATAATAAAAATAATATTGAGAATAGTAATGTAATTGAAGAGGTAGTATCAGAGAGTGGTACGCTGAAAATAAATGGTGAGAGTACTGATGAAGTTGTAGAATGTAATAATGGAATGTTAATGTGTGTTTATGAGTCAGAGAGAAAGTGGAAAGATAGTATAGTGGTAGAATGGGGGCAGAGGGTAAATTTTCCCCATATTTATGATGAACCAGGGTGTTCACAAGTGTTGTTTTTGAAGGGCAAGAGTCCCGTGTTAATGGAAGTTTTAAGTTGTTTCCCTTTTTTGTATAAGTTAGTACCCTCTGTGTGGAATGATGTTAAAAGTATGAGATGGTGTTATGATAAGAGAGATTTAGCTAGAGAGTTGTGTGTTGATAAAAAAATAGAATTATATAAGTTGAAGAAGAATTATAATGAGTTGAAAGAGATGTTAAATTATATGAAATACCTACCGGTTGAAATAGAGAGTGAAGATTATTTTGATGATACATGTGTAAACAATAATAATCTAATTTATGATGAAAAATAACTGACCCGATAATGAATATAATTACTAATGGAGACTGGACAGAAATACATAATGTTGACTTGGTATATGATTATTATGATAAAATGAATAAACTGAAATTTTATGGTCATGACACACAAGATAGCCATATGTGTGCAAATAAAATTGAAAATTGTTATTTGAAACAAAGATTAATTTTTGACGATGGAGGTTAAACGATAAAACAATAAATGGACAATTTTAAATATTTTGTTTTATGGTGCAGACCTCACAACCTTGGACATTGAAGTGTGATATAACTGAATAATCAATGATGAAGAAGTGTAAATAAATGTTTAGTGAATTTGATTGTGTGTATTGTAAAATGTTAGGTAAACAAGGTATGTAGGAAATTGTTGTGATGATAATGATAATAATAATTTTCCAGTCTAAGTAAATAAAAAAAAAATAATTTGGAAGAAGATAATAAATGAATTGTAGTTATTGTAATTGGTGAAAGTAATTAAAAAAGTGTTTTCAATAATTAATTTAATTAAAATAATTTGAGATGTTTTAAATATTTTGATTGATTTAAAGGTTGTATAATGGAATTTTTCTAATGAGTTTGAATTATTCTATGAGATGTGAATTTGATAGGTAATAAATAATGGGTAAATGTTAAATTGTTGATATGAAATAACACTGTGATTAAATGTTTCAGAGGTAACGTGGAGTTATTGGTGTGTATGGTGTGTATATTTTGTGTTTATGTCAGTAGGTGGATAAAGTACTGTAAGTATAAATTTTATAATACAAATCAGATATAATAAAATGTTTACAGATATAAAAAGATTTTAATTCAATAATGAAAATTATTTGAGATAATGATTAAAAAATAATAATAACTGAAAGATAGCGTAAAATAACTGTTAATAATAATTTTGAATATTTTAAGGAATCTAATTGAAGAAAGTGATGAATTATTTAAATGATGATGGAAAAAAGAGTTAATGGAAATTTCACATTATAATGTTGTATATAAAGATTTAATTTAGCTATTAGTGTGCTATTGCTGGGGTGGCATGTGCCCCAGTAGATAGCGGAATGGGTTGGGGGTAATAGAGATTATTACCTCCATCGGAGGCCGAAATGGCGAAAATGCATGGCACACCCTTTTGTACAATTGTATATTGTACCTTGATAGACTTTCGTGCCATGCAAATTAATGACGATGTAACATGCATGAAGGTAGAGTATGATTTCCCTGACTTTTCGGGCGATTACTGCCTTACCAGCACTAATCGTGGTTTTGGCTAGCGGTCAGCTATGGCCATAATCAAGTCCCTTGACCATAGCTGGCTTGAAATTGGTTTATATTAGAAATTAATAGGGGGGTGAAACTAGGGGAAATCCCGGGAACTATGGAACAGCGGCTGCCACTCTGTCCAAGTAGGGACAGCATAGCCAGGTGGTAGACCCGCATTAAGGGCGAGTAACTATATGACAAAGGTATGTTGATATCTAAAATCTTTAAAATGTAAAGCTGAAGCAAGGACAAAGAGATGTTCAATTCCTCCAACTATGCCGTCTTTGTGTAGGCCAATGGGCGCCACAGTCCAACAGAAAATACAATAGTGTGTGTGGTTTGGGGGGTTGCTCAGGTGAGCAACGAATTTAAATTTTATAACTTAAAAAATGATAACTCACTTTTGCTCAAATTAAATGCTTGTATTATGCTTTGATAAATAGATGTTCATATGTTTATTATACTATGTTGATTCTGTCTCATAAGTGTTTTATTTTATTGTGTTAGGAATATAAGGGATTAAAGGAATAAGCTATATAATTTTGAAATGTGGTTATAACAAAGTAAATACCTAGACCGAACGGCAGGCGGTTTGCATAATTGTACCAGAGTCAGAGAAGGGGGAAACAATGATGTGTAGTATGTTAGATATAAGGATTGATAAAAATATGTATTTCGTATAATGTGTGTAATTTTGAAATGTGTTTGCAGTAAGGTCATTCACCTTGCTCAGAAAATCAGCTGATCAGTAGTAGAATGTCACGTATAAGCTGTTTGATAATTTCCAAGGTAATTAATGTTCAATATGATTTTAATGTGTTAAAGATGTTATTTTAAATGATGATGGAAATAATTGGATATAATTAAGAATTTCAAATTATGTGTAAAAGATAGTAAAAGATAGATTTTGGGTGATTAATATTTTGTTGGGACATGTATATCAGTCCAAGTTGAGTTTAAAGTGGTAACAGAGAGAATAATGTTGTTGTGAATTAATGTAATGTAGATTTTTGAGAAGTAGTGATGTTGACACAGTAGTTATGGGGAATATATGTAGAGTAATGATTGATATATTGATGTTTATAAATGATGATGTTATTTTGTAGTTGAAGTGAGGTAATGAGAATGTTAATTAGGGGATGATAATTTTGTAAGAGGGGATAGTGTAGTGTAGGAGTCCGCAACAAAAGGGTTGGGACGGGAAGGGACCATTTAGCGCGGGAAGGGGTTGCCTTAGGTAGAATCCAGGAACCAGATTAAGGGAATGAGCTTTTGGGGGGGGGGGGAAACACACATCCTAAGTACAAAGGGTTAGAGAGTATTTTTTTTTATAACGAGAGAATGATGCGGATTGAGTTTAGTAGTAAGTTGGGTTTAGAGATTGTTTGATAGATGTTTTTGATAGAGATGGGTGTCATGATAGTTAAAGTTGTTAGTGGTATTAGAGTCAGAGGGAGAAAGATTATAAATGTATACATATCAAGTTGTAAATCAAGCTAGTATAAATAATTAAATCACCCAAACTAATGGAGAATGAGAATATTAAATAAAGAAAGTTATAGTAAAAATGTAAAATTTTGATTGAAACCAGTGACAATTTTAATAGAATTTGAAAAAATGTAAAGTTGTAAAATGTTTATTTTGAGTAATTTAAATATCCATTTCATTGTTAACTGTATTAATACTTTGTTAATTTTAAATGTTTTATTTTATTGTGTTTTTGTGTTTAAAGATAGAATTTTAAAAATGATTAATGTATTTCCTGATGTAACTTATGTATAGCTTATGTAGGTCAAGGTTCTTGACTTGACCCAGTTTGATCAGCTGATGGGTGATGTTATATACTATGTGACGATTTAAATTGTACCAATAATCAAGAAAATAAAAAATTTTAAAAAATTAAGGTTGCGAGCTCTTAAGCCATTTAAATCTCACTGTATTAATATAAAATACCTGTATGTACTCAGTATGAGAGGAAGCAGTAATTAATTAGTTATTTAGAAGATACTCTAATAAAAAGAAAAATTGTAAAGAGTTATTAATATCGTATTTAACCCTTTGCTTGTAAGCAGGCGCTGTCCTGTTGATTCCAGACTCGACATGCTTTCCGAGTCTTGTGTGAGTTAGAATAAGATAAAAAAATTAATGTTAATAATAAAAAAATCTGAAGACATAAATAGTCGCTAAAACAACTGATTTAAATTATGTATATTTGTTTAGGGATAGTTTGTATAAATAAAAAATGTTAACTTAAATATAGTTAGGAACTATATTCTCGCGCGGAAATTGTCCCACTAACTTTTGCCCAGTACCAGGCGAAGGGAGCGGAATTTCTCTCTCTTGCAATGGTGACTTCGTACAGTATAGACGTAGGAGCTGTGCTCTTAAAATATGTTAAGTATATTTTGTTTCACCTTAAGATGGTGTACCAGATGTAGTTGTTTAAAACATCTGGATGTGTTAATTAATATAGTCATGTAAATAGACAAGAAATTTAAAGTAAAAAATCTAAACGTAAGAAAAAGGAGTGTAACGCAAGATGACTTAGTGCTTCAACAAATAACAACAATTCCAAAGTCATATCCGGAGATGTGAAATATCAGAAACCACAAACTCTACTGCACGTGACAGAATATGCAGATCAGGACATCAGAGAATCTACAAGATCATCGTAGATATCTACACGACATATTGTTCAACCTGCGAACTTTTGGAGCCCTTTACAGAGGAAGGCCAGACCGAGATGACGACGCAGCTGTTCCTGTTTCCCAAGACGGATACCCCACGACGAGTCTTCTGCATACCAATTAAAAGGTGACTCGATAGCCTGTCTATCGAGGGTTACTAATATTTGTCACACAACACTTCTTGAAAGAGACTTTTCAGAAACTATTAACTTTGTAAAGACAAATAAATTAAATCTAAGAATTTCATGTAACTATTCTAACTTCATACGTTGTAACAGTTTATATGCTAATGTAGAGTAATATAATTCAAGCAATGATACCATTCTTCCAATGGTAGAATAAAGAAAGTCTTGCAAGCTAATATCATGAAATGAGTATAATTAAAAGTCTTAATTACAGAAATACAGAAAGTTGACCCGGATCCGAGGTATAGCTATATAAAATCAAGTTTGATCTCAAAGTTTAAAGAAACCTTTCAAATAACTTAATAATTGAATTAGTAATGTCATGGGATCTGTCAGTATATGTTTTTTAAATGTTAAATAAAAGAGAAGTCTTCTTGTTACACACATATGAGGAGTGCTTAAATCAATTGTATACCTTGCCATTGTTTCCTTACACAGTTAGTAAGTAATTTGTTACGTTAATTATTTGTGATCAATTCTGTTACAACGTAGGCAGCCCATCTAATTAACGGAGTTTAATTACGAGGGGCTCCCTGGATTTGTAACGCGGCGAAAAGACGTTACAGAGCTGCGCCACTCTGCTTACTTGTAAAAAAATAAAAGGGTAATTGTTTACAGAGTGTCACAAAAGTGCACCACTATGCTAAATTTTATAAAGGTGTTTTAAGCAAACAAAATTGCGTCATTCAAAAAAATAAAGGAAACAAAGGAAAGAGTTTTAATTGTGTATATAGTGTCACAAACAAAATTGCATTCACTATGCGTGGATAAATTGTAAGATCAATAACTAAATATATAATATTGATATATGCACTCAGAAAGTTACTTTAATAAATGTAATGTTCAAAACATATTTAATAGTGTATTAATACGTAACTTAATACGTAGATGGTAGTATGTATAAGTAAAATGTCATTAGCGTCATACAATGCAAAATGCTATATGCAGGTTCCTACCGGCACAACCTGCATAATTCGATATAATTACTTGCATACATGAATTGTGACCAAGTATAACAATTTTGGTCAACCGAACAATCTGTAACAGGTTTGTTTACGACAATCTATAACCTGTTGTTTCCTGAATCATTCTGCACAGTGTATGTCCAACTATCTAGCTTACATACACTAGTATGTGTTATAAAAAAAAATTTGATTAAAAATAACTTTGTTAATAATAATAAAGTAATTAAGTAGAAGTTCGTGATTTAAAACTTGTGAACAAAATAAGTAATTATTTAATTGAGAAAAGTTTATGAATGAACGAAGCCAAAGTGTTGTCTAAGCGGAATAATAATAAATGTGTTGCATAAGATTGCGCTCCCCTTTTCTCGTGTTTATACCGGTCGTTGGTGTTATTCACTCGCATTGTGTAGACAATAATATGTAAAAGCAAACACCCCATTGTCACACACGCTCAACCCTCCTTTGTTAACTAAATATGTAGGCCACCCTCTGACCTACATTCCAGTAAACAGCTGATCGGCTATTTAACCTTGAAAGATATGTGTGTGTGATTTCTGTCTCTCCCTTAGAAGAGAAGTTGTTCTTTTCTAACTTGTGTAAATTGATTACTGATGAATTTATTATATGTATATGTAATATATGTGTAATATGCTAGTATTAATTTTAAGTACGTGCTAATGTGTTAGAACAAAATGGCCCAATTTAACCCGGATTTGTTATTAAAAGACGAGCTGTCTTACGAAGCCCTTTTGCGTGGACTACCCCATGCTGATGTAACAGTCGCGGAATTACGAAGTTCAATTCGCGAATGTGGATTTGATGCGCCCGTGCAATTAAACTATCTAAGCCAACTCGATTATGAAAGCGAGAAAGAAATTTGTAATGCCAAGTATAGTGAACTATACTTATTGTCTCAAACACTCCAAGACGAGAAATCTCCGGAAAAAATTTTGCGGACTACCCAAAGAATAGAGCATTTAACCAGGCGAATAAAAAAATTTGTCGATCTGGCCGAATCTCACAGAAATACCCGTTGATGTACAAAAGCTAGCAGACGAAGCTCTACGCCGCTTACCTTCAATTATCAACGATTTAAGACAAAAATCCGACTCATTCAGGATGGACGAAATAGAGAAATCATTAATGAAATTACACATCTCCCCAGTACAATCCCCCACCACTGGTTTACCTCCGCCTAACTCGGATTGGAACTCACCTATCGTATCGCAAGTGCAAGCGAACCCAGAACAAAAAACTGATACAGATGTAAATGTCCCTCCTCCCGAGCATTTTCAGTTTCGTCCCGGAAATAATGAATTGACCAACACCCCCAATGAATCTAATCACCCTCATCGAGGAATTACCCCTATGAACTATAACGCAGATCTATACGGAAAAATGACTCACCCTGTGGAGACGATTTTAACCGAAATCCCTTATACAGATGGTTTAAATGTTTCCAAGTTACTAACATTTATTAGTTATCTTCTTCAGATAAAGGATCTACAGCAGCTGAATGACTGGCAAATTTTACAAGTTCTGTTACCAAAGTGTAAACCCCCGTTAAAAAATCGTGTGCTAGAAGCCCTAACCTCTACTTTCCCAGTAGAAGAGCTACATAGTTCTTTAATAAAATACTTTATTCCCACCGGCATCTATGAGGAAATAAAAAGGAAGACAGTACTCCGAGTACAAGGACATCAGGAGAGATTAGTTCACTACATCTCCGATATTAGGGAGTCCTCTCGACTACTACGTGTAAGCTGGAATGAAACACAACTGGTGGACACCATTTTAATAGGAGTGTCACCCGAAGAAAGATCTCGACTATCATTGATGAATAGACCCAATACTATTGCTGATCTAGAACAGTGCAGTATCCATTCTTCAAATGTATGGTACTCAGATCAGAACAGAGAAGCAATGAAAACCTCTGGAACTAATAGACATCAATTGCGAGCACTACTGCCTGATGTAACAACCTCGTATGAAAGACAAGTTTCTAGTAGACCTCACCATGTGCGCAAAGCTGGTAAGTTAACTGTAAACCCAGATAAAGCGGAAACCAAGTACCCACCTCGCAGAAAACCCACCTGTTATAATTGTAGCAAATATGGGCACATAAGAAGAGAGTGCAAAAGTAAGCCATTGCAACGGAATAACCCCAATTCAAAAAACATGTAAGGCAGGGAGACCCGAAAACCTGTGTCTTCCGCAGCTACTCAAAATTGGGTAAACTAAAAGAAACCAGTAATAATAATAAGAATGAATTATTCAGTAACCAAGTGAAAAACAAAAAAGGTGCGAAAGAAATCGACCCCTATGTGCGAGAATTTCGTGAAAAGTGTAATCCGATTAATAGATGTAAATGGAAAAAAATCTACTACCATTAATACGAGTCGACTTAGGCGTTACATCCCCCATCGCCTTAATTGATTCGGGATCTAGTAGAAGCTTAATCAGCCAAGAATTAGCGGACATGTTAGCTAAACATCATCTAGTAAAACGGAACCAACCTGTGAATATAAAGTGTGCTACCGCTGATAAACGTAAAATAAATATAAACCTGAGCATTACCGTTAAGGTTAAAATAAAAAACCTAAGTTGGATATTTACAATGTTAGTATGTAAAGAATTAGGACCTGATTTAATATTAGGTGCAGATTTTATTAGTAAGACAGGAATGATTCTTGACATCTACGAGCGAGAATTTTATTTCAGATTTGACCGTGCAAGAAAACATAAATGTGTACAGTATAGTAGTTCAAGTTTTTCCCCGTGACGGCAATTAAATTCTGTAGTGACTTAATAATAAATTTATAATAATGATTAAAGTGTGATAAATAAATATGGTGATTAAATAGACGATAGTTCTAGGAGCGTTTCTTAAATCCCCAAAGTAGTTTAATAAATAATAAATAATAAATAATAAAGTGAATAATAATAATTGATTTAAATACTAGAGCTAAATAAATCCTGAGTTATACTAAAATTGTGTGAAGTGTAGAAAAAAAAAAAAGGATAATAATAATAAAAAGTTCAGTAGCACATTGTAAACACTTCGCAGTGGTGGCCAGTAAGAGAAAATTAAAGCGTGTTCAGTAAGGTAGTAAGCAGCCGCCCACCCTCTCTATTGTGATAAACCGGTGCTAGCCTGAACAATTGAAAACCACCCCTAGTGAGTATGACAATGCATTTGTGCAAAGTGTCTCCCCTCCCGCATAGTTTGTTTAAGTATTGTAAAAAGAGATAAAAGAGAATCATATTCGTGAGATTCCGCTTCTCTCAAACCAGTGATCTAAAGTGGAGTATGGGATCCTCTTTAGATCACATTAGAAATAAGTTTATGAGATATAATCAAGTAGTGATTATAAATGTAACGTAACAGGTCACAACGGCGCCGACTGAAAGGGTAATGATAGGGCAGAAATGTGCCAAAGATCATTAATAAATGCTGAAAGCTAACTTCCGTAGTTAGAGTAAGCTGGTGTCAGTCGGGCCGGGATGTTGTGAGTTACGGATAAGTAGGGATCATTCCAATCTAAGGTTTGGAAATTAGTATTAAGATTAAAATGTAAGTTAGTACTTAAGAAGTAAGAAAAAGGGAATTTCACGAAGGCGATCATTTAAATGAACAATGTCATTTAAAGAGAATTAGAAAAAAACAAACTGTGCACTAATAATAAATAACTTCACACACTGACACTAATCGTACTCCCAGTCCCCAATAGTGAGTTAGACTCAAAAGGCTTAACCGTAGCGTGCAATTTAAGCGGTGGAGTCTGTGATGATTTAAATTGTACCAATAATCAAGAAAATAAAAATTTAAAAAAAATTAAGGTTGCAAGCTCTTAAGCCATTTAAATCTCACTGTATTAATATAAAATACCTGTATGTACTCAGTATGAGAGGAAGCAGTAATTAATTAGTTATTTAGAAGATACTCTAATAAAAAGAAAAATTGTAAAGAGTTATTAATATCGTATTTAACCCTTTGCTTGTAAGCAGGCGCTGTCCTGTTGATTCCAGACTCGACATGCTTTCCGAGTCTTGTGTGAGTTAGAATAAGATAAAAAAATTAATGTTAATAATAAAAAAATCTGAAGACATAAATAGTCGCTAAAACAACTGATTTAAATTATGTATATTTGTTTAGGGATAGTTTGTATAAATAAAAAATGTTAACTTAAATATAGTTAGGAACTATATTCTCGCGCGGAAATTGTCCCACTAACTTTTGCCCAGTACCAGGCGAAGGGAGCAGAATTTCTCTCTCTTGCAATGGTGACTTCGTACAGTATAGACGTAGGAGCTGTGCTCTTAAAATATGTTAAGTATATTTTGTTTCACCTTAAGATGGTGTACCAGATGTAGTTGTTTAAAACATCTGGATGTGTTAATTAATATAGTCATGTAAATAGACAAGAAATTTAAAGTAAAAAATCTAAACGTAAGAAAAAGGAGTGTAACGCAAGATGACTTAGTGCTTCAACAAATAACAACAATTCCAAAGTCATATCCGGAGATGTGAAATATCAGAAACCACAAACTCTACTGCACGTGACAGAATATGCAGATCAGGACATCAGAGAATCTACAAGATCATCGTAGATATCTACACGACATATTGTTCAACCTGCGAACTTTTGGAGCCCTTTACAGAGGAAGGCCAGACCGAGATGACGACGCAGCTGTTCCTGTTTCCCAAGACGGATACCCCACGACGAGTCTTCTGCATACCAATTAAAAGGTGACTCGATAGCCTGTCTATCGAGGGTTACTAATATTTGTCACACAACACTTCTTGAAAGAGACTTTTCAGAAACTATTAACTTTGTAAAGACAAATAAATTAAATCTAAGAATTTCATGTAACTATTCTAACTTCATACGTTGTAACAGTTTATATGCTAATGTAGAGTAATATAATTCAAGCAATGATACCATTCTTCCAATGGTAGAATAAAGAAAGTCTTGCAAGCTAATATCATGAAATGAGTATAATTAAAAGTCTTAATTACAGAAATACAGAAAGTTGACCCGGATCCGAGGTATAGCTATATAAAATCAAGTTTGATCTCAAAGTTTAAAGAAACCTTTCAAATAACTTAATAATTGAATTAGTAATGTCATGGGATCTGTCAGTATATGTTTTTTAAATGTTAAATAAAAGAGAAGTCTTCTTGTTACACACATATGAGGAGTGCTTAAATCAATTGTATACCTTGCCATTGTTTCCTTACACAGTTAGTAAGTAATTTGTTACGTTAATTATTTGTGATCAATTCTGTTACAACGTAGGCAGCCCATCTAATTAACGGAGTTTAATTACGAGGGGCTCCCTGGATTTGTAACGCGGCGAAAAGACGTTACAACTAAACCCGTTTTGGCAATGAAGTGAGGCCAATTTTGTTTCTCAATTAATTTAAATAAATTTAGAGAATTTTAATATTGAGAAAAAATATATTTTAATAAAAAAAAAAAAAAATTGATTTTATGCCTGCCATCTAATTGATGTTTTGAATGTTGATCATATTATTATTTGTGTGTATTAATAGTGTTTTTTATTGAATTGTATTGTTTAGGGTATATGTATAATCACATGTTAGGATAAGGAAGTCATGTTTTTGACAAACGCTCCCTTTATTTGTTTTCTAAGTATCAATAATAACGAAGAGAGTTAATTACTGCAGATAAAAGATTTTATTTTGATTTTAAAGAAAATAGCTGTTGATTTTTAACTTAAATAAATTTTTGAATCTAAGAATGTTTCAATTTTGATAGGATGTAGCGGTAAGTGTGTGTGCAAGCCCAGTAACTGATAAAGGCAGTCCAGTGTGCATGATAAGGGGGAACATATCGGTTGAGGATCTGGCATGATATAAGACCAGGGGTTTGGATTTTAGGGTGGCATGTTAGAAGGTGAGGTGCGCCGTGGTGCGTATCTGTTCGAGTTTATGGTGTTGAGATCTCGTACAGAGAAGTCCAGTAATCTCGTTCGGATGCGGCCATAGTCGCCGAGCCAGGGGGGTTGTTTACCCATCGAGTATAAGAGCTAAAGGGGGTTTTTGGCACCATATCCTCACTGGTCCTCTTAGGGGTTTTAGCAATGAGATTTCTTCTGTTCCGGCAGAAGATATCTCATGGGGGGGGGGGTATTGTAACGTGACGAATTTTGAGGGATTTTATTTTATTAATTTCTGGGGACTTGTTATAAAATATTCATAAATTCATTTTCCAACTGGGTTACGGCCACGTGTTGAATAAAGCATTGTGCGGACAAAGGAACAGTACGCAGTATCAGTTGTGAAACATTTACAAAAGAATGTACCAGGCGTAATTTCTTAGAACTTTGCGGGTGTGTGGCGGCTATGCCCGAACGAACCACACAAGCATGGGCGCAGACCGATGCGGAATTGTTGAACGCAAAATGGCTTAGAGAAGAATCTCTGTTCGCTTTGTTAACCATGCTGGAGGAAACGAATCTAAGCCCAACCTCTTTTGTGACGTCAACCAGTGCTGACCAAATGTCATCCACGACAAACACACAAAAAACCACATGCGTTGAATGTGACACAACAGTGGCGATGAAATAGAAGGCATTGCTTTCCACCTTGTGAGACCGCAATCTAGTTGATAGTGAGCGTAGAGACGCTCTTTCCAGTTCGCTTACAGACGCAGATAGTGCCGCGTGGGCCCGGTCGGCCTGAACTTTATAAAATATGAACAACTAAATATAATACCGCTTTCATACCGACCGGGACCCAAGGAAATAATGGGCTTACCAAATTTATAACGGGCGAAGTGCAGTTGTCAGCGACAAGTTAATTAATGTGCATTGAATCGGTGAGATAAGAAACACGTGTTCGGCCGGAGTCTCGGTAGTGAACAGTTAAATCGAAATGATTGTGTAAAATAAAAACATGGGGTTTTAATAATTTAAAGGGATTAAAATTGTATGTATGAATGTGTGAACGTTAGCAGATTGGGCTGTCTGTATTAAGGTAATTAAGGTAAGATGGTAATATAAGATAGAATAGTAATTGTATCAATCATGTAGCGAATAGCGGAGAACCATTATACTTATATTTCATATCAAATTTTGACAAAATAGTCTAACAAAAGTTTTTTCCTCTAAAGTAAAGAAATAAAATCATAATTCTCTTCAAACAATGAGTAGCGTAAATTATTACAATAACCCGTAAACCACGTTTGCATCCTACGTTCGTGCGACCGAATCCTGGACCCAGATAATTTTCAACAGGTAGGTGCAATTCAATAATAAATTATAATAAATTATGTATTTATATTTGTAAAGATAAATTATTAGCACAACATTCAAAGGTGGCTTGTGTGTGTGTGTGTGTGTGTGTGTGTGTGTGTGTGTGCGCGCGTATGTGTGCGTGCGTGTGTGTGTGTGTGTGTGCTAGAGAGAGAGAGAGAGAGAGAGAGAGAGAGAGAGAGAGAGAGAGAGAGAGAGAGAGAGAGAGAGAGAGAGTTAGTATCTCATGTTTTATTTTACAGCTGAACTGTCCATGCATGTGTTACTAATTTTGCAAGGTACATTTCTTCACAAGTAAATAAAATTCAACAATTCAACATTTTTTATGCATTCCTCTTGCAAATTTCTCAAGAACAAAGATCCTTTGAATTAAAGCAAAATCATGGTTCACCACAGTTCACTCTATTTTGCCATCTTCTCATGATTTTATTCATCCAATACCCTGTATATTGGTGTACATAGTTTACAAGATGTTTTCTTGTTATACGAAACTATTTTTCAGTTGTCACAAAAATCGATGATAAAATAATTAATTTTTCCATATTTATTTTAGTTATATTTCATCCTTACCTTTTAGTCCTTATTTAAACTTTTTAAATCATATTTTCCATCATGGCTATCAGTGAGTGTTAATATAACAGGTTAGAGATAAATGTTTAGACAAAAACACATTCATGTGCCACCAAAATTAGATGTGATGAAATGATTTTTATATTCAGTAATACTTAACACAAGTAGAAAAGTCAATAAAAGACAACTAAACGGTACATAACTAACACAACTAAAATACACATAAACCATTAAGAACTCTGAGCTGCAGATCTTGCTCACTGTTTTGAATTAAACACAGTTATTAATAGATAAATTTCAATACTAGATAATTTTTCAATTATTATAAAAATTATAAAATCCCAAGGACATCATATGCATCATAATTAGCGCTACATTTCTTATATGTCAAATGCTCCAAACATACAATACTATGTGTTTTTTTAACTACGTTCACATTATCTACAGGAAAGTCATAACATTTTTAGATAACATCTGAAGTACTCAATGTAACTATCAAATAACTTACCAGCTAGGTTGTGGGATTTCTGTGTTCGTTGCATTAAGTCCCTTTTGTTGCACAATAAATCTGATGTGAGTAGAGAGGAGAAAAATTTGTGGCATGGAATAAATAAATTAAATATATTATATACATCAAGAAATAGACTCTAGTAAAAAGTGTTTGAATAAAACATTTATGTAGGCCTATAAAGAAAAACCAGTTCTTTAAACAGTTAAAAGGAACATGTATTAAAAGTTGCCTTTTAAGAGAAGCTGTTTTACATGTATTAGTTGTAGTATACACATTATAATTTACATACAAATAATATGGAAACAAATAAAATAAACACAAATATGAACGTGTACATGACAAACATAAAACGCATATATAAAAACAATTATAAAATTGAGAAATTGTTAAAAAACGATTATAAAATTGTTTTAAATACTTGAGTGTCTGACATTACAATATAAAATTGAAGTAATTATTTTCAATGGTCCAAATCTGATATCAATTAAATATTTATAATAAATATGCAAAGTTTATTTATAGTATTTTAATCAAAAACAATATTTACTTTATTTCAATAAGAATTACTTATTGTGCACCCATTTTAACTAACTAGAAAAATTACTTGAAAACAGAAGTTAAAATTACATACTTAAATTCCATTAATTATTTGAAATTTTGTAATTACAATATGTACAATTATTTATTTATTTTTTCTTTATACCATTATTATACTTGTTTATTGTCTTTGTTTATAACAAATAATTGTTCATTTTTCACCTGACTTTCCCTGTTGAGGTATCGTGGCATGTGTGTGTGTTGTTCCTTGATGATAATGATGTTCCTGGTGCCAGAGTCTGTTGTTGGTTGTCCGTTGAACAGAGCGACCCCTTCTTAGAATGATTGGCATCTGCTTTATATCACTGGGCAATAGGACATAGTGTCCCCGTGAACAAATTATAAGAGTCTCTTTTTTCATTCAGAATTGAATGGGGGGGGGGGGTTACACTGGAAGCAAGTTGACAGGTTGAAGATTGTCTATGACCATCTCAAACATGTACACTTTTGGGTCAGTACTTCGGTTTTCACACATCACTTTTTTTTGTATTTTCACACTCATCATTAATGTTCATGTGCAAACTAATAAACTCATGGGATTTGTGATATTTTTGTCTTTATTTAGATATTAATTAATTGTTAACATATTAATTAACTGAGTAATTAAATAATTTGTTTCTAGCTCGATTATACTTTTACTCTGTACCTTCAAATTGTATATACAAATGCGCATTTTGCACATCTCAAAAGGAAATCGTTTGTTTTGCTGTATGTAATGTCAGTGTGGGAATTTCTTATCAAATAAACATCATAAATTAATTGTATTTCTGCCTGTTTGGACTAGCACACTACCACAAGTTAAATACACTGGTACACAAAGAAACTATTGTTCTCCTACCTCGATCAGGCAGTGCAACACACACACACACACACACACACACACACACACACACACACACACACACACACACACACACACACACACGTAAGAAAACACTGTATGCACACACACGCAGTTCATCACTCCTTGGTAACCAGTAACTGGTGTTTAAAACAAGTTAATGATTGTCTAAATCTTGTCTGTTCACATATGCTTCATTTAAAATCATGTACAACTATTTATATTTATTTTTATACGTACAAATAAATTACCCTGGGTGAATATGCAAATGTGCAACATTGCAATGATACATATTTGCATATTTGTACATATAAAATAAACAGTTGTAAATAGTTTTAAATGGTGCATATGGGAACAGCCAAGAATTGGACAATTCGTAACTTGTTTTTAGACACCTGTTTTTAACAATTATTTACTTGTGTTATTAGGGGAAGGTGTGTGTGTGTGTGTGTGTTGTGCCTGTTCTCACCTGATCGACTGCAAGAAATCATTGTGTCTTTGTGCACACACATATCTTGGTTGTGGTAGTGAGCTCTAGTTCAGACAGGCATAAAATACAAATACCGTAATTAAATATAGGCCTACTTATTTAATAAAAATTCACACACTGACAATATCTACAGCAAAGGGAATTATGTCATTTAAGAGGTGAGTACAGTTTTAATGACATGTGTGGTTACAATTTGAAGGTGAAAGACAAAAGTGTCACTAATCTCACAATTCTATTAGTCCGCACATGAACACTAATTATGAGTGTGAAAATATGCAAAAAGTAATGTGTGGAAAACTGATGCATGGAACAAGCCTGAACCAAATCTAACAGGTTTGAGAAAGCTGCCAAGTACTCTTCGACATATCAGTGTGCCTTGAGTATAAAGCCCCGACCAAATCTGAACAATGGAACAGACACCAATCATTCTCAATGAGGGACACTCAGTCCAACAGACAACAGATGCCAATCATTCCCGATGGAGGAGACTCTGTCCAACAGATGATCGAAGTGGAAACTCCATCATCAGAATCATCACCAGCATCATCAACATCGTCCAGAATATAACACACATATGCACAGTAACAACCACGTAAATAAAGAGGTGAAAAATAAACAATTAATCTTTCTTAGCAGAGACTATAAATATAACATACAATGTTATATAAGTAAAGACAAAAACACATACATAAGTATAATAATGTAAATACAAACAAAATAAGTAATATAATAAAATTTTGTAACTTTAACATTATTTTCTAATAACTTCTGTATTTACTTGAAATGGGTGCACAGTTACTTATAGATTCTTGGCCTAAAGTAAATGATATTTTTTTAATACTACAAGTAAATTTTCATTTTTATACAAAAAATATTTTAATAGTTTATATATATATATATATATATATATAATATTTAAATTAATATGTGCATTAAATGTTTATGTTAGACACCCAAGTATCTAGAACCTTGTCTCATATGTGTGTTTATATATTTTTGTTTATATGATTGTTTGTATATTATGATGTGTATTTTTATAACGTGTATAACATGGCTAATGCTTGTGAAACAGCTTCTTTTAAAAGTGATATTTAAATACGCATTTCTTTTTAATCTTTTAAGAATTTGTTTTTAAGAAATCAATAGTTTCATTAGTATTTATCCCACACCACAAAATCTTTCTCCTTTCTTCTTAGACAAAAATTTACTGTGCAACAAAAGGGACTTAATGTGACAAACACAGAAACCTGCAACCTAGCTGGTAGTTTATTCGATAGTTATGTGGTTCAGATAAGCAATATATAAAATGTAATGTTGCAGTATTGCAATATATATACAGTAGGATCTCTGTATATCGAACTTCTTTATATCGAAAATCTCCATTTATCGAATTTTTTTTAAGTCCCGTGAAATTTCAATATAAAATAATTTCCATATATCGAAAAAAATTTCTATATATCGAACTTTGTAACTTCAGAAATGAGGGGAAAATTATCTGTGATTCCACATTGACTAAAAATGAAACCTGTTAGACCGGTCTGGATTAGTCAGTTGATCACATGACACTCACTCACTCCCTCAATATACAACAATCGTTCCCACGCATTACAGTATCTCATCATTCGGTAGTACTGTACGTTATTAAGGAGTAAGGTTAACTCAGTTTCAGTCAGTCTTTATTTTTGTTTTGAGTTTTTTTTTATTTTTTCTTGAGTTCACGAGAACGTAAATGCTGTAATGTCAAAAAGAAAATCTTTGAGTGTTGCAGAAAAGGTGGCATTATTAAAAGATGTGGATAGTGGAATGCGAAAAAAAGACGTTGCGATAAAGTTTTTGATTCCGCCGAGTACAGTGTCAACCATAATAAAGAATCGAGAATCTGTTTTAAAAACTCATGAAAATGTAGGAGCAGATAGAAAATGGTCTAAAACGTGCAAATATGATGACGTGGACGAAGCAGTTCTTAAATGGGTGACAATGGTGCGAGATAAAAACATGCCTGTCTCAGGACCGCTTATAAAGGAAAAGGCGGTAGAGTATGCTAAAGTGTTGGGGTACGAAGAGTTTCAAGCAAGTTCTGGATGGTTGGACAAATTTAAGAAACATCACAGCATTAAAGAAAAAGTTATTTCGGGAGAAAGTGGAAGTGTATCTGAAGCAGACTGTAACCAGTGGAAAACTACAACTTTAAGGTTAATTTTAGAAGAGTATGTACCAGATAATGTTTTTAACATGGATGAAACCGGACTTTTTTTCAGATGTTTACCAAATAAGACTCTAACCTTTAAAGACGATAAATGCTTCGGAGGTAAACATAGTAAAGAACGAATAACTGTTGTCGTGTGTGCCAATATGTCCGGAAAAGAAAAAAATAAACTGATGGTGATCGGAAAAAGCAAGCAACCAAGATGTTTTAAAGGAGTGAAGCCTTTAGAAACCGACTACGAATACAATAAAAAGTCATGGATGACGAGTGAGATTTTTGAGAACTGGATAGTAAACTTTGACAAAAAACTGATAAGACAAAAAAGAAAAGTGCTTCTTTTTGTTGACAATTGTCCGGCACACCCTCCTTTTGTGGCAAAAAAGTTAACAAACGTGAAGCTGGTTTTTTTCCCTCCAAACACCACATCTACACTACAACCTATGGACCAGGGAGTAATAAAAAATCTCAAAATGCTTTACCGAAAACAGATCCTCAGGAGGCTCATTTTTGCATTGGAAAACAACAAACCTATTGATGATGCGATTAATCTCAGACTGTGTATATCAGAGGTAGCAAAGGTGTGGCAAAATTATGTAGCAGAATCAACAATACAGAATTGTTTTATAAAAGCTGGCTTCTCTCAAAATACTGTTGTGGAAGAAGTTACTGCACTGCCACAACTTGAGGATTGTTGGAACCAGTTACAGTCAACTGGCGCAATAGATCAAGACATATCACTCGATGAATTTTTAAGCGTCGACGAAGACGTTAACGTTAAAGTTAAAAAATTTTCATAGAAAACACTACCGGTACTTTTTGATTTGTGTTAAAAGACCCTTTAGTCTGACACCTGGCTGGATTTTTACAATTGTTTCAAATTTTGGATCCTTATTTTGGGCTTTGATGTCCTACATGTTGAAATTTCCAAATGTGTACACTATACTCAGATTTTGGTTAGAATTCTCTTTAATTTAACACCCCAAATTAAGTTTTGCCAATTTTGTTAAAATTTTGACCAACTTTTTGGTGGACCACAGAGCCCAATGTTTGTAAGTTTCAAAACTAATTACCATATTTAGATTTTAGTTAAAACTCCCTTTAACCTCCACATGGATTTTTGAGATGTTTTCACAATTTTTCCTGCCTCATATTTTTGCCCCTAATTTTAAGACAGTATTGATCTAAAAAAAAAAAAAATAGAGATCTGCAAGGTAAACAGACATACAGACATGTGTGCCAGAAATTATTACACAAACCTGTTGATGCATATAAACGTTTTGTGAGACATACTCCAAATATTTAGACACACAGATAGTTTTAAATGGTGATGTTAAAACTGTGAATTCATTTTGCTTGTTCAACTAAAAATGGTAGAAATCACTTTATACAGAGCATATGTTTACAAAACTGTACCACATATATTTTTAATTGTTGTTTATTTTATTTTGCTAGGCCGTCCACATCGAAAGCCAGTATGGATGAAGCGTCAGGATATTCGAAGTAGGCCTAGCTGAAAACTACGAAGATTTATAAATTCATTTACTTTTTAATTTTTGTCATTTTTGTTAATTCTGCCTTGAAATTGTTTCGTATTCCAAATTTTTTTTGTTAATTCATATTCCAAAATTGTTTTAGTTAATCTGTATTTTGATAATGGATGTCATTCGAAATTGCTTTTGTTAATCCGTCCGTATTCTGATAGTGGACGTTCATTTAATAAATTTGTTTGAGTACAAAAGTAGGTGCTGAACATTATTTAAATGTATTTTTGTAAAAAATATGTAGTTGGAAATGTGCAGAAGAACACAAAGGTAAGTATTAAAACAACAAATAAAAAAATAATTTAAAAAATTAAAAAACACGACTGCCAAAAAAATAAATGAATAAATAAAAAATAAATTGATAAAAAAACTAAATAAAAATAATATTTAGTAAAAATCACAAAATCTACATAAAGTCGATTTAAAAAGCCAAAAACAAGGTACTGAAATTCAGCTCTGATCAGATTTAACGAAAATGTTATGAATGATTAAACGCATAGTAATTTTATTAGATTTAAATTACTTTTCGATGTTGAATATATATCAATGCATCATATGAAGACTACAATTATAAAAAATATTGCTGATAAAATTTTGCTCTTCAATTTTAATTTTCAATGCAGTCGGGGGCTGTTTCTAAATAGATTTGTTCTTTTCATTAAACAGCCCCCGACTGCATTGAAAATTAAAATTGAAGAGCAAAATTTTATCAGCAATATTTTTTATAGTTGTAGTCTTCATATGATGCATTGATATATATTCAACATCGAAAAGTAATTTAAATCTAATAAAATTACTATGCGTTTAATCATTCATAACATTTTCGTTAAATCTGATCAGAGCTGAATTTCAGTACCTTGTTTTTGGCTTTTTAAATCGACTTTATGTAGATTTTGTGATTTTTACTAAATATTATTTTTATTTAGTTTTTTTATCAATTTATTTTTTATTTATTGATTTATTTTTTTGGCAGTCGTGTTTTTTAATTTTTTAAATTATTTTTTTATTTTATTCCTTTTTGTGTTTAAAAAGAGTATAATGGGAATGTGCAGTGTGTGCGTGCGTATGTGTGAAGTGCAAAAAAAATTTCAATTTTTACATAGTTTTATTTAGAAACTTTATTATGTACATAGTATAATTAGCGTATGAACTTATAAAATTATAAATATAGTATAACTTTATTTTATATACTATTATATAACTAGTATAATACAAACATTTCGATAAATTGTTTTATAAATTATATAATTAACTAAATAATTTCATTTATTAGAAATGATAAAGAAAAATCTTTGGTCTACAGATTTCTGAGTCGATTTAATTCCTCAAGTGAGTTTTTATCGTGCGGTTCATGCATAAATTGTCGTGGATCCAGACAACTTATTGCTAATCCCTCTAATGTTTTCATACGACTTAGTGCGACGTAGGCCTGACCCTTGGCAAAAATATTACTACTCAAATCAATGACTGCTTTGTCTAAAGTAGTGCCTTGGAGTTTATGTACTGTTACAGCCCAACACAATATTAATTGCAGCATACGTCGTTCTACTTTGCCCTGGCCTCGCAAAGCATCATATTCAACAGTGGTGGGCTCTATCTTTACTCCAATACCAGCAGTATTTCCCCTAAGTGATCTGTGATCAAATTCTACAAATACGGCTTGTGGAAGCTCACCAGGTTGAAGCTGATCTCGACGTAGTGCAGGCCACTCAATTTTTCTAATGGTGCCGATTTCTCCGTTGACCAGACCATGATTAACATTAATGTTTTTTCGCAACATTACCCTAGATCCGACTCCGATTACTAAAGAGTTTGGAATACCTCCAGTTTTGTTTGGATCCGTTGGTATGAAGTTTTTCTTTAACTTTTGTCCGTAATTCTTAGCTTCGACAGACACATCCACCGCTGCAATATCGTAAACTTTAGATGATGTTTTCAACTTTTCAGTCATCATAGCATTATATTCTTCTACCTGTTTAGTGGTTGGGAAAATACGCAGACACTCGCCATCAGCAAATTCACCTGTCAAAGGAACTCTTCGACGATCTAAAATTTTTAGCTGCTGCATGGTGAGTTGGCCGACTCGTAAATTATTTAGAATGTCTATAAAAGTAGTCTCGTTAGCTTGCCGCATATTTTGAGGTAATTCACAGAAACTAAACAGTGTCCACAAATTAATTTCAGCTGATAAGTAATGAGACTGCTTGAAGCAGTAGGTACCACCAACTGCTTTTGATACAGGTGGCAACTGCATTAGATCGCCAAACAAAATAATATTGATACCCCCGAAGAGAGCATCATTCATTTTAAGCTGTTGCAACCTTAAGTGAATATTTCTTAGGGTTGTATAGGGTACCATTGAGATTTCGTCAATGATTAGCCAATTAATATGCTTCCACCTTAGCCGTTCCCTTTGAAGACGCTCACCAGTAAGAGGGCGAAGAGCTGTCACCTTGCCTTTTTCGATAGGAAGGGCAAAACTAGAGTGCAAAGTGCTACCTCCAATCAATCTTGCAGCGACACCTGTGGGTGCTGCTACCGTAACAGCTCTGTTTTCAGGTAAATGAGAAAGACGACGAATCTGTTCTACAATAATTTTCAGAGTAAAGGTTTTGCCGGTGCCTGCTCCTCCAGTAACGAACACACGTAATGGCTCAGTATTATTTTCACTTGGAAGCAATCTGTCTGAAATCATTTTGAACAATTGGCGTTGCTGAAAATTCATTAAGTTTACTTCTGCGGCATATTGTTGATCCGTCATTTCATGTATTTCAGGTTCACCATCTCCGTTAGCTAAAGCAATTTCATCATTATGTTCTTCAATAAGGTTTTGTTCGAAAATTTCACGCATATTACTTTCGACCACGTCAGCATCTAAATTAACTTCATTAGCTAGGTTTTCTGCTACAATTCTAGCTACAGCTTGCTGAATCTCTTCCTCCCACCTAGCCATTTCCTCCACTTTGTTTCCACCTTGCATTGGTCGTAACAAACTTTGTTTTGCTACGAACGCTTGTTTTGCACTGTTATACCCCTCCATCAATTATATTCAGATTCAGAGCGGAAAGGAATGTGCGTGACTAAAAGAGAATAATAATATGCTTCCGGGTCTGAGTTTGGTGTGTAATACCTAGTTCGTAAGACAGCTGGGCGCTTTTACGCTTTTTCATTTTTCCCTGATTATCAAGAAGAGTGATACATCTCTCAGAGGCATTTTCTTCTGGAGCCTGTTCGTAAGCATCAGCATCCTGATCATCTTCTGAGAATCTATTGTGCATCACAGGCTCATACCAGACAGCGAATGCATGCAAACTTAATTCTTCGAGCGCGTGAGGCCTGGCAACGTAGCGGTCAAAAATATTTCTGTATGGCTCGTTTGCATTATCATCAATTCTCAACATCCGGTACCTTAACTCAGGAAAGCAAGTATTAACAAAGATCACTTTTCGTGAGGAATCCCGCATTTTAAGGTGACACAGACGTACTGCGCACTCACATGCTGACACCTCTCTGTGCGTTAAAATAGCATTTTGAATTGCAAAAACTTGTTTCGCCATGCTGCCTCCCTTTTCTTGCACACGTCGAATAGCGTCGCAAATATTACAGAATACCTTCCACTAGCGCCACCTGATGGACCAATAAACGAACAAAATAAATCCTTAGAACCGATCACTTGTATTCACTTCCAGTCAAAACTGGAAGTCAACTCACGGTGATATATAGCCTATGACACTTCTGGTGAAGTAAGGAATCCATCGAGCCATCGAACATCAAAATCGGTAAAGCCGTTAAAAAGTTATAGTGGAACAAACATACATACATACATACATACATACCCTACCACTGAAAACATAACACTCCTTTTGGCAGTCGTGTAAAAAGGAAGACAATTTCTTTGGATCTCACACAAGGAAATTTTATGTCATCTGTACTACAAGGTCATCTTATATGTTAGGTATATAATTTAATTATTGGATTCTGGGGCAGGTCCAGCACGCAATTTGCAGTGGTGAAGAGTTAACATCAGGGGGGTATCGACAGTTGGACCATTCTTTAAAGCCAAATAAAAAATTATAGGAATTAGTGTAGATTCAATTACAGTCTAGTTATTATCAACACAATACTTTTATTGACATATACATATACATAATCACAATGTATAATCAGAAATGTGTTTGTCAGTTTATTGTTCTTTTAGTAATATTCACTTACAGTTTAAAATACACAATACTCATTTATGGTATGTATAAACAAAAATTAACATACTCGTGAGGTATGGTTACAATTTAAAGTAATTTTAGAATAAAACCATGAATAATAACATGATATGAATTTTTTATCATATTCACAATCACAAAACAATGAAAAAATGTAGTCTGAATTGACCATTTGGGGGGACATTTCCCTCATTGCATGGATCTGCACCTGATTGAATTTATATATACCAAGTACAGTTACAGTTTATACCGTATACACATATGCACACGTGTTTATGTCTATAACATAATCAGAAATTTTAAAGTAATGAAGATTTAACGCATGGATACTATTCTTTAAGATCAAATCCAAGATTTGATTTCTACAGGACAATACATGATCTAAGTGAAATGCCAAGTAATTTACCATCCTTAACCCCTTCACTCCCAGTCCTGTTATTTACATATTACCTTGTATATACCAAGCTATTGATTCCAAATAAAAGTATATCTGCAAAGCATGTGACAATCTGTCCTCATTTAACAGATTTAGAACTTGAAAACTGCTACAACTCATTATTTTTGAGTTATGACATTTTGGGGCACTACAAAAGGGATTACTTGACCAGTAGTCACTTATTTCAGGTACATACATCAATCCCATCAAAAAAACGAATGCAAAAAAATTTAAATTTCTGGCACTTCAACAGGTCGCCATGTCAGGTCAGACACTTTTAATGAGGGGTATTGGATATCCTCAAAATTCTGACCTGCTCTTTCTTTTGTCCAGCTACACAAACTAATGATTTCTGTATTGAAAAATAATTTGACACATTATCTGGTGGTAATCAGTTTTTCCAAGTCAACTGCTGGATGGATATCATACTGAGGCTTGAAAAGTGTTATAGGGGTAGGCTTGTTGTCACTAAACGGATTAATTACATATGTCCAATTTTCCAATATTCATTCTCTTCATCTGATATATCTTCAAATTCTATGTCAAAGAGTAAAATTCCACCACTGTCCTCTTCTTCACTTACAGGAATGTATAATATACACTGTCACTTTCCTTTTCAGTATAACTTAACAACAAACACATGAGAAAAATATGGATACAAAATAACTATCTAACAAGCACGGAAAGCACTAGTGTACTGAGCACATTGCCATGCACACAAGTGGTGGGCCAAGGCACGATCACGCCACTACTCCTCTCCCTACTAAGACCACTGTTATGAGAATTATACAGAATAATTGGTCAAAAGTTTCCAGCCACTAAATATTAGACGACTAATGAATACCAAGTTGCAGTGAAAACACATTAACTTATCCAATTGCCCGTGATGTCTGCACCCTACCTCATAGTTGCTGGCCATCAATAATTGGCAACAAACTATGTGTATGTGCTGCTAGTCAAGATGTTAATGTTGATAACCAAGATAAGACAAGGCAAGATAATGTTCACTCTTATTTATATTTATATAAATTGTTGTAAGTTGTATCGTATGTGAACTTGTGTTTGCATCCGACTTGCGTGCATGTGTGTTTGTGTGTGTTTGTGTGTGTGTGTGTGTGTGTGTGTTTTGTGTACATTATACAGATATTTCAGATGTAATAACTCTATGTGCTAGTTATACTTTAATGTTTACTATTAACCAGGGGTGCCCACAAGGGGGGCAAACTACTTCATTAAAAGTTTTGGGGATTGACCAAAAACTTTGGGAAAGTATGAAAAATTGTCACTATGTTGCAATAAAAACTTGGCTGTTTATACAAGTTCATAGTTTGTTAGTGAAGAATGGAAGCAATCATAGCATTTTAATGCAACAATTAGTTTTAGGAATTTAAATATTCAGAGGATGAATCACGGTCGCTGACAAATATGACAGCTCGGCGTAAAATGTTTTGAATTAAATTATGTTCAATTCGTCATAATCAATTGAATGTAAAAATTGCCCAAATTCTTTCATATTAAATTATATTTAAATAAATACGTATGAAATTCATATAAATTGTTTGTTATGTACAGTATGCTCTTTGCAAGGTCGATAGTAGCACTTCCCGTGGTAGCTATGAGAACTTTATGTTCCATCAGCTGTTCAGTTGCCTTATCAAATACGTATCTTTTTTAAGTTTAGTGCATTTATTTTTATTCTACCTTAGTGGTTTGAAATACATGATTGGTTGTTATTACAAACTTGAATATGCCAAATACAGACAAAAGCAGTTCAAATACAAGTGTTTGGAAGTAATGTGCCATGCTACAATCAGGCACGATAAATGGCTAGAACACTGCAAAAAGAAACATGCATTTAAAGTTAAAAATAAGTTAGATATAAAATACAAAATTATTGAATTCAAGTGAAGATCAATAGAAACCTTACATTAACGACAACCTTCAAGCTGAAAGTGAAAAATTACAAAAATCAATCAGGTGAGTTTACAAAAGTTACATATGGTATACATTTTTAATAAGTATTTCTTACTACAATATTTTTATAAGAAATTGCATTTTTTTATTGTGTTTTTTTGTATTATGTAGTTTAAACTTTTTATAAAGCTGTGGCAGGAAAATAAAACCAATAAATAACTCATGAAATTTTACACCACTGAGTTTTCAATCACACCTACAACGTGTTAGAGACGGATTTTGAAAAAAAGTTATTTCCTTGTAATTAAAGAATTTTATGAACATAACCTCAAACTGAGTTCGGCATCCCCTTAATAAACATTTGTTTGAAATTCTAGGGTCAGTTTTCAGAAAACTTTTGAAAAAAAAAACATTTGAATTTACTACTTTTACAGGTGTTCTTATGTATGAGTTGTTAAAATAATAATGAAAATCTAATTACTTGTAGCTTAAATCTGTAAAGTTTTTTAATTCTGTAAAATTTGTTAAATCTGTAAAAATCTGTTAAATTTTTAATATGTATTACTCATAGGATCACCTTAAGGGGAGCTTTGCGTTGAAAAATCGAAAAATTTAAGAATTTTTTTATTGCGCTAATGTAAAGTTTAGACCTTCCCCTTTCCAACAGTATATTTGAAAAGTGTCTGTGATGCCAGTAAGTATTTTTAATTATTTTTTGAAACTATCATGTTCATGTGTAGGTTTTTGTGCGTTTTCCAAAACTTATGTTTTTTCAGGTTTAGGTACACTTTTCTCAGGAACTATTTAAGGTAAAGAACTGAAATTTTTGTATGTGTTTTAGACACTACAATAACCATTTGGAACCTTTAAAAAAACAAATAATTGTTTCGGTAAAAAAATTGCCGGATGGTACTCCTCTTGGTGGGCAAAAAAGACTTACAAACGCAGCTATACTCCAAACACAAAAATATTACAGCTAGGCAATAAGACGGAATGTAAAATCAGTTGAAAACATGAGGAAAGGTATCTGGGCATAGTATTTTCATATTCTCTTGTCAAATGAAAGACCTCAACATGGGTTGTGCCCTGAAAGTGATGACACCTGGTGTAAATATCATAAAGCCATAAGAGAAAATAGAACATATGACCATAACAACCACTTCCACTTACCAGATAATGTTATGACATTTATCAAACCAATATTTAAGGACTTACGCAAAAACGAACTCCTAGAGAAATGTCTCCTGGGCAAAACGCAAAACCCAAATGAGTCGCGCTCAATAACGTCATTTGGAGTTATATTCCAAAAAGAATTTTTGTTGAACTGAACACTTTAAAATTTGGAGTGTACTTAGCTGTGACAACCTTCAATGATGGGAACATGGGTAAATGCAATTTGCTGAAGGAAGCTGGATTAATGCCAGGGAAAACTTCTTAGCAGCTATGAAGAGAGTAGACCAACGGTGGATAAGGAAGGCTGACAAAGCTTTAGAGGAGCTTGAAAAGAAGATTCGGTAGAAGAGGCATGTGATAAAGAGAAGACTAGAAGACCAATATGAGGAGGAGGAAGGAAACAACCCATCTTATAACCCTGGAATGTATTGAAAGTAAAAAATCATGATTCTTTAGTTTATTCGTAGGTTTTCCGCATTTTCCGAACTTATGTTTTTTCAGGTTTAGGTACACTTTTCTCACGAACTATTTGAGGTAAAGAGCTGAAATTTTTTCTGTGTATTTTAGACACTACAATAAGCATTTGAAACCTTTAAAAAACAATAATTGTCAATAGTTTTGTTGGAAACAAATTTTTAATAAATTAGTTTGAAAAAAGTTTTGTACAAGTGTTATTGAACATTTTTTTTTTGTCAATAACTTATTCGGTAAACCTAATATTGTTAGTTCAGTAAACCCAACAAAAGGCACAGTTTCAAATTAAAAAAAATTATGATGATAGCTGTTATGGTTACTGAGAAAAGTGTACCTACATTAACATGGCGTTTAACGATAATTATGCTAATTTATGCGAAATTTAATTATTCAATTAAATTATAAAATGATCTGATTATGCAAATATTATTAATCAATCTAATCACTGACTGTATCCATTACTAATTAGCATAATTAATGAGACTCTATATTTCATTGTTATTAAACAATATAAGAAAATTTTTCAAACAAATCAATTGACGTTAACGTCTTTTGATGTTAAGGTTTGGAACAAAAATGAATACATAAAATATATATAACATAGAATGCATGTTTATTACACATTACTCAAGTTAACTTCCGAAACACATATATAAATCATTACCTGAAAATACATTCAGAAACATATAAAACATAAATCACAATATAAATCTGTCTTCGTTGATGGCTGAAAACAACATACAACATGACATAGATAAACATACACAAAACATAGACAAATCAAATATTATTCACCCTAAACTAATGCGTTCATTATGTGTCTCAGATGAGTAGCTTTTATATTCATAATATATTTTAACATTATCTTTACTAAATGATTATACAATTTCTCAAAGGTGTTGGTTCTTGGAAAAGAGACAGAGCAGCAGTATTACTATAATATTAAAATCTTGAAGACTTAACTTGACATTTTGAATATCCAATAATCCATCGGTAAAATTTCCTGCTTACTGGTGACTCCATGTGTGGTTGCTCCATCTTTTGGATGTTTTCACTATCACTTTGAAACTCGCGATGAGAATTCACTCGCGGCGTACGTGGTGTGGTGTTGGTGTAACCCGTCTTTACTAAGAGTTTATAGAGTTCTGTGAAGTGTAGATACAACCATCATTAGTGGGTTGTGTTCAAATGAAATGTCTATTACAAAGATGCTTCATGTAACTGTTCATGTTCTACTTAACTTGGTCGTGAATGTGCGTTATGTTATACACTTGTGTCTATGAGTATTGAGTTCTCTTATCGTTCATGAGTCTGCACAACTAGAATAATTAAGTCTGAATCATGTTAAGTTTATGATACGAATCACAATGTCCGAAGTTGATACACAAAAGTTCTATTATTGAGATGTCACTTCACTTGTTAAAAGTTTCTAAGTTCCATAATGTCGAATAATGCATAATATTTTAATGTTTATAGTACTGAACTCGAAAGTATAACGATACTTAGATAACTTCGCATGTTCAAAAGTTAAAGTAACTAAGTAAATAAACTGCGCAATACTGAGATAAAGTTTTATAAGACTGAGGTAAAATTGTGTAGAACTGAGTTAATAAAACTGAGCGCAAAATTTTATGAGACTGAGGGCCTCGCATACCCTGCAAACGGTTTTTATAAAATGTTTTCTACCACAATGCAATATTCTGCTTTCCACACCTTCGGTTGATCCCGATAGGTTCAAGACTTACCCTGTCCTGGGTCACATGTTCCTTCCACTTTTGTGATCTTTGGTTTTCGGCTCTCTGATTTGCTGCCCTGGTTGTCACCATGACAACAGTCCTCTCCACTTACTTCTTCGGAAGATGCTAACCTCTGGTTGGCTGTTGAACATCCTCTGAAATACACAGCTAAGGACATCACACTCTTTCTAAGAATATTAAGTAATTGTTCGCCTGTCTGTCAAACCTTTGTTTTGTGAGTTTCCCAAGGTTTGTTGTTACACCCTCGCTAACAATCCATTGCGTCCTGTTCCTTGTTCAACTTCCACCCCATTTTTTCTATCAATGAATAACTTCTCACTCGCTGTCACTCTGAGTTGCCTCCACGATTTCTCGTCGTAAATATAAGTTGTCACTCTGGCGTTGTTTTCATGCTGTGCAACATGGTCGTATGTATTCACTGGGTATTCACTGTATTGTCTCTGTACTCTCAAGACTTTTCTGAATCCTTTTGTCAGTGAGTATCTCTTTTCTTACGTTCACACGTGTTGGCTTAACCCTACAGCGTCCCTTCGTTACAATTTCTGCGTACTTGTGTCACTGGACTCTGCTCTTTGTTCGGTTTGTTATGACATCGTAAATTTGAGTTGAGTTTGGTCTGTCAAAGTCGATCCCAATTTCCTTTGTTGCGTTAAGTCAAACGTTGTCTTATTGTCTCGTAGCTGGCGTCGGGTTGACGTGTTCTTAATTGCCTTTATTTATTCCTCTGGTTTGGGTTGGTGACCTGACTGTGTGAGAATGCACTGCTCGATCATAAAATTTATAAATTTGAAAATTTTTGATCGCTATAGGCGGGAGATATGATGCAGAGCTCCCCTTAACCACATTATTTTCTGTATCTGACATTTACTAATCATAAGTATATACTACTGACTCAGAACACTAAGTTTTTTATTGGTAAAATTGTAATGACAGAGACTCTTAACATAATCACAAAACAAAACTACTTTGCATACAAGAGTAAATTTTACACACAGGATGACGGGACTACCTATGGGCTCACCCATATACAGCATATTAGCAGAAGTCTTTCTACAACACTTAGAAAAAACAAGAATCCTCACAAAAAATGACAGACACTCACATAAAATACTATACTGGCACATCCGTGATTGTATCCACGTTGACAATCATAATTCTACACAAGGGAAACAAAAGACAATCCGAACAGCTACTAACCCACATAAACAAAATACACAAAAACATGACCTTCACTGCTGAATAGAGTACAACACTAGCATAAACGTCCTAAAGCTCACCATCACAAAATTTGAACACAGACACAAATTCAATATATACAGAAAACCCATTACAACTGACACAGTAATACACAACTCCTCCAGTCACCCAATACAACACAAACTAGCTGTCTTCAGAACCATGACACACAGACTAAACAACATCCCACTAGATGAAAAAGACTACAAAGATGAACTAAACACAATAAAATATCTAGCAGAAATCAATGGATATAACAAAACAATAGTCAATAAACTCCTACACAAAACAAACAACAGACAAAGACAGAAAACAACAAGTTCATAACACTAACATATATCAATAACCACGTTGAAAAAATAGCCCACAAATTTAAAAAAGCAGGATACAGAATCACATACAAAACTATAAACAAAACAAAACACACTATCAAAAACACACACAAAGAACAAAACAAATTTGATTTACCTGGTGTTTACAAACTAAACTGCTCAGGATGTAACAAATTCTACATAGGCCACACAGGACATTGCTTCAAACAGAAATACATTGAACACACAAAGTCACTACACTCCACCACCGAATCTACCTTTGCAAACCACCTCTTTGAAGTAAGCCACACATACACAAACATAAAGAGCAACATGGATGTTCTACACGTTCACACAAAAGGCCAAAAACTAAACACTCTTGAACAACTAGAAATATACAAACACATAAAAACGACATTCTAAATGAACAGACATAATTCAAAACACACATACTATTCGAACATATCACACTGCGTGCGGGCGCACACGCACACACACACACACACACACACACACACACAACATCAATCTTTCAAATGACAGCGCTGTCACCAAGAACAAGACAGACAGCACTCCTATTATCAGCCTGTGATGAAGCTTGTAATAAGCGAAAACTGGTTCAGGCTACAAGATAAAAATATTACATTTTTACCAATAAAAAACTTAGTGTTCCAAGTCAGTAGTATTATACTTATAATTAGTTAATCAACGTCATGGACAACAAAATCCATGGATCTGACATTTACTGTTAATAAGTTAATTAACTATTTTCTTTTTTGTAATTATCTTGTTGATTCATCCTCTTCGTTCACTTTATAAAATATTATTATATATATAAACTTTCACAATATGAACTTACCTTCTTAATCACTTTCCCATACGTTTCGAGGTGATGTTCCTCTTCCTCAGTGGGAGTAAATACTGAATGTCATTTTACAGTATAACGGTTATGGACTAGGTGTGTGTGGTGGGGGTTGATGTTGGGAGGGAATTGGCGCTGAGGTTCAAATTGTGTGTTTTGGATCAATGTATCGAATAGTGTATGTGATCTATAATGTAATTGTTCATTAGTATGTTGTTTGGTTGTAGTGCGTGATATCTGTATATTTCAAATTGTTCATCTGTGTTTAGTTTTCTACTTTTAGGTAAGTAGTGTAATATTTCCATGTTGTGTTCTATGTTTGTGTAACTGTGGTTTTCGTTTTGTAAATGTTTCGTTTTTAAAAGCCTTCACCACAAACTACATACATTCCACATTTGCCACACATTTACAAAATGTGGAACAAGAGTAAATTTTACACACAGGATGATGGGACTACCTATGGGCTCACCCATATACAGCATATTAGCATCACCTCGAAACGTATGGGAAAGTGATTAAGAAAGTAAGTTCATATTGTGAAAGTTTATATATATATATATATAATATTTCTTTTTTGTATTTACAGAGTAGCTTTACCACAGTCTATTACAAAAGAGTCTATAGAATCAACAACGCTACTTCCTTCAACGTCAACGTCTGGCTCTTTGAAACTATCAGCAACCTTTCCTAGCTCAACAGAGCAACATGAAGAAATTTCAGTCACCTTGCATGAACAATCAGCATTTCAAGATCATATTGATCCTTCAATTTACAGCAATAAAAAAATACAATCTGAAGATATTGAACTTGCACTTAAATTAGAACATCAAAAACTTGAGTCAACATTCCAATTTCCATCTCACAATAGCAGAAAATTTTCACTTAAATGGCATAACTATGAACTTCCTGATGGTACAGTAAAAGAAAGGTCACGGCTTGTATACAGTAAGTCAAATGACTCAGCCTATTGTTTACACTGCTTACTTTTTGCATTGCCAAACCAAGACACTATATGGTCTTCAGGGACAGGTTATCAAGGATGAGACATAGGACTTCATGAAGCATCAAAAGTCCATTTAGGTTGCCAAATAGCTAGATTGCAATGGTTATCAGGAAAACATGTAAATAGCTCTTTATGTAAAATGCACAATGAAAATATACAGCATCAAAGAGCAGTTCTTTCAGTCGTTATCGACGGCTGTAAATATTTAGTTATAGAAATGATAGCAGTTAGGAACAACACAGTTTTTAATGGAAAGCTACTGAATCTTTTTAAGCTTATATCTAAACACAATCCTGATGCTAGACTGTATTACAACAAAACTGAAAAAGCAAGACAATCTGGAATGAAACGTGGATCAAACCTTTTGAGTTACAGGAATATATTTGATTTGAACACAATTATAAATAATCTCATTATACAGAAAGAATCTCATTGTAATAAATATTCTGTGATAATGGATTCTACACAGGATGTGAGAAAACGGGAAGTAATAACTATGATTGTTAGACACGTAGACAGGGGCAGATTTACGCACAGGCAGACTAGGCACTTGCCTGGGGCGGCAAATTTTGGGGAGCAGCAAAATTTGAGTTAAGAAATGATATTTTTAGATTCAAACAAATTTACAAGTATAAAAGCCAGTTGAATTAAGTACACATGAATATAAAAATTATCTTCACTTAATTTGTAACTATAACGCAGTTATCGTTTTTCACCCAAAAGTAATACGGGCGAATGTTTATGTTTTCAACCGTTGAAATATTTGGCGTTAATCATCCGAGAGATTTTAGATGTTGACAATCCAGATCAAAGTGAGAAATGTAGATCTGTCAATGTAATACCGAACTGTAGGTTGGTTCCAGAAACCGAGGCAAGCTAATATTTAAGGAATCGAGACATTCTAGTGATACCGACAATAACTGTGATAGCAGTTAAGGTGAAGATACTGTTTACACAGTTCAGCCAGAGAGGTCCGTTGTGGAGGAACCTTCATTTTTGAAGAACGAAGAGCCAGTTCACGTCAAAAACCATGATGAAATGTCATCAAATCAGGTAGGGAAGGTCTTAGATTCTGATCCTATTAATTGGCAAATGAACAAGAGCACACGCGATTATGTAGCAAAGTTTGGATTTAAACAGAACACTAGTGCGGACTGTAAAACCAAAGAGGGAATATAATGATGCCCCCCCCAACAGAGAGTTGTGGGGTGGAAAATTTATACTGCCTACGGGCGGCAAAATGTTAAATCCACCCCTGCACGTAGAACACAATTAAGATTGCATAATGCCCATTGAAAGATCGATTAAAGCTTTCACTATGGCAGATACAAGTGGTGTCAACTTAAAATTGATGTTAATGAAAACATTAAAGGATATACGCTAGATCTCAAATCTAAGCACACTATTTGTCAAATTATGGATGGAGCTTCAAATATGACAGTTGCTCTAGCTGGGCTAAAAACTCTCATTCAGATAGAGTCTAACACTGCTTTTTATGTGTGGAGTACATCACACAGATTTGCACTGGTTTTAGAGCAGTCTATAAATATTTTCCTCAAATAAAGTATCTGTTTTTAGTCCTCAAAGAGTTTTATCACCTATTCAGTTCTGGGCACAAAAAGACATGATGTATGGGTCAATGAAATGTCTGAGAAACAGAAAAGTGGTGAAAAAAGAAGATTAAAAAGGATACAAACCACTAGATAGGAAAATAAAGCTGAAAATAAAACCACAAAAGTAATTCTGGTATGTTATAATGAGGTGAAAATAGCTTTACCTGAGGTACAAAATCCTAAAAACTTTGACAGTGAAACCAACACACTGGGAAAAGGGATTCTAAATAAGCTGAACAATCATGAAACCGTCATCGCTCTCCATGTGGCTCATACTGCATTTAATGTTACGCATCCAATCACAATAAGCTTACAAGGTATAGTTTTGGACTATGGTGGTGTACAAGCCATAATAAAAATGTCAAAACTCAAATCAGTAACAATTAATAATTTAATACACTTTCACTTGTGAAAAAACTTACTTTTTGTTATATCCTCATACGCACGTTTCGGAGTGGTTTGCTCCTTCTTCGGTGAGGTATATATAATGCAGAAAGCCTTTGTTTATTATATATAAAGGCTTTCTGCATTATATATACCTCACCGAAGAAGGAGCAAACCACTCCGAAAAGTGCGTATGAGGATATAACAAAAAGTAAGTTTTTTCACAAGTGAAAGTGCATTAAATTATTAATTGTTAAAGTGATGTGAAAGAAGTGAAGATAATTCTAAATAATATCAAATCAGTAACTTGCAAAACGAAAAGAAATGGTCTAATGTAATGTTTGAGGCTAAAGAGTTCATAAAAAAATAATGATGTTCCTGATCCAGCTCCAAAAAGAGTTAGGAAAAGAAAAAGGTTTTTTGATGAACTGGGTTTAGATGAAAATATTATCGACATTAACAACAATCTAAAAATTGAATTGTATTTTAAGTTGTTAGATTCACTCTATGCTCAGCTTGAATATAGATTTTCTGACCATGGTAAAAGAAATGAGTTATCTTACACATACAGGAGTTTTGGCAACAACAGCAAATAACGTTTTCCCTGAAAATATAAAAACCCTATGTGAATTTTATGTTTGGGACAACAGCATTGCAAGTGAAGAGTTAAACACATTCAGTGAACTGTATTTTTCTACTCATACAAGTATATCAATTGATGATTTGATTCCTCATAAAAGTGACAGATCTAAAGAAGCAACTCAGAAAGGGGATCATGATGGAGGAAAATCTAATATGGACGTTGACAATGAATCTGAAAGTGAAAAAGAAAATTAACAGATCAAGAGTTTTTGGGTTAAAAATGGTTTTTTGAAGCCTTATAGATTTTTGATCAATTTTTCAGGCTTTAAGAGCCTGTAAGCAGGCCCGTATTTAGGTATTGTGTGCCCCTGTGCTCTAAGTAATATGCCACCCCCACGCACCATGCCCCCACCCACACAAACTTACGACTTAAACAAGGAAACAAGCCGTGATTTTACAGACACACCAGCTCAAGTTGAGTACATTATAATAGGTAAACATAAACATATGATGGCAGCCTGTTGTAGCATTGTAGGTATTACAAGTTATAACGTAATTTTAAATGGCATAATTCTCTCGACATTGACATATAATTCATGTAGGATGTAGTCTACAGAAAATTTATTCTTTTTACTCTTAATCACAGTTATGTCATATTTTTTTATATTTCACAATTTCACTTAAATTATGATGGTATTTCTTAAATACTTACTCTTAACATTGTAATAATTAGACATGCAATTAAAAAGTAGGCAGTGTTTTTGACATTGTTTATTTTTAATACATTACAGAATTACAGTAAGTTCAGTGAAAAGCATTTAACCAAACCTGATATGTAAAAATGTATCTTAGCTTACATAATGAATGGTTTTCGTCTGGCTTGACTGTGAGTAAAATCATTGATTATTTAATCGTCAAAACTTAGCTTGTTAGTTATAGCCAAGTTATAGCCTATCTGACTCAATACACAGAACTGCTGCACTTACAAGTTGCTCTTGTCTTTGGCTTGACCGCATGTAGTTGTTCACTCTTCTTAGAACAGAAAACGATGTTTCAGCTGAACAGTTGGTTGCAGCTGTGCAGTTATAAATTTTCAGCCTTGGTTGGTTGTTTTACATTCATTACCAGTACCACCAGTATTACTATTACTTACATGAATTTTTGGTTTTTCAGAAATTTTGTTTAAAATTTTTCATAACTAAAAAACGATTCTAATTTTCTTGCTTTTTTAAGGGTGTCATCTTCTTTTTGTTTCTTTTCTTCTGCCTTCCGTCTATATGCCACCCCACTTAGTCTTTTTCTTCCGTCCATTTCAATTTTATACTTAAATATCAATTTGCAATCCAATAAAGAACTAAAGAAATAAAAAATAAACTTGTACTTTTTTTCATTTCACATCACAGTTCACAGTTTAATAAAAACTAACATAACCTAGTTTAATAGAATAGGCAAACAGTAGCACAGAGCGGCGCGTGAGCCAGACTAGAGCGGCAGCCGACAGCGCAGTGTTGCCAACAAAAACCTTCCCTACCTCATTTATACAGACTAGTAGCACTAGTAGAACAGCAGCGGAATACTGGATTTGGAATGGCAATATGACATATGAGTAAGCGGAAATAATCAAGTGACAGACAGGAATGCAACGTTTGCTTCCTCAGCAGTATACACTGCTCGCAAGAATCTACATGAATGGCATTGATTATTTGATTTCATAAATCGTTACAATTATATTGGAAATTATTTTAATAATTGATTCCTTCAATAGTTGACCAAATGTTATAAATTATTGGTGACGAGACGATTAATTGCCAATTATTCATCACCAATAATGATTTTACTGCATTGGAAATAACCTTTCATTGTGAATCTAAAAAATAAAAATCCAAAATTTTGCCGCCCCCCCAAATCTTGCCGCCCTGTGCGCAAGCACAGAATAGCACGTGCCTAAATACGGGCCTGCCTGTAAGTTGTTTATACAACTTTGCTATCTTTGACTGTAACTAGTTGTTTGGCTGAAAGAGCTATGAGCAGAGTTAAAATAATAAAAAGCAGGCTTAGGTCTCCAATCGGAAGTGCATGGCTTTCGAATCTTATGGTTCTAGTTTCTGAGAAAGACTTATTAGAGTAAATTTCTAATGAAGAAATAATTGATGCCTTATCTTTATCGTCATCACAGAGAAAATGTTGCTGTGCCGAATATAAGTCATCAAATGTAGGACATCAAAGCATTATTTTTCACTTTTTCTTCTTTGCAATACACTTTATTGATATTTTATTCCTTTTTTTAACTTTATTTATTTATATAATTGTTGTGGTCTCCAAGTTGCCTATATAATTAAATATTAGAATTACCTTGGTTTCCTTCTTTGCAACTTCTTTGTGTTCTCAATATACACTACGCATTTTGGGACTTAAAGTCACATCATCAGGTAGATAAACTTTTCACTCATGTAGAGCACGTCACTAGATAAAAAATATATAAAGGTCACGCACATGTCGCTACTCAGTCGATTTCCCCACTCGCGTTATCTCACGATGCGCATCACTACCGACCCCGCGACCGACTGACAAATCTATTCAGCCTGTACTTATTTGTCGTGCTGTTTCAGCATGCGTATAGCAGTATCATACAGTTCGTTTGACTTGAATGACAGTTTCTTGTTCAGAAGCTGATCATTGTGTGTTGTAGAGGCTCTGTAAATTTCAAGAGTTTGTTATCTATATAATAGATTATTAACAAAAATATTTTATATGTATTTAATAATAACTGCATCATGATAATTAAACAAACTCCTGTGCAAAACCGAAAACAAACAAGACAGAAAACAAAAAAATGTATAACAGTCACATATACCAATAACCACGCTGAAAAAATATCCCACAAATTAAAAAAAGCATGATGCATCATTACATACAGAACTAGAAATAAAACAGAACACACACACATAAACAGCTACACAAATTGAATTTACCTGGCATTTACAGATTATACTGATCTGAATAGGCTATAACAAATTCAATATAGCCCAGACAGGGATAAAGCTTCAAACAAAGGCACATTGAATACATAAAATCATTACACTCCACCACCGAATCCACCTTTGCAAATCATCTCATTGAGACAGACTGTACATCCACAAACATTAACAACAACATGACAATTCTATATGTACATATGAAAGGCCAAAAAACTATACGCTCTCAAACAACTAGAAATATACAAACAAATGAGAATGCATAGAAACAACATCATAAATGAACAGACACAATTTAAATATCACATTCTGTATGTACATATTACACAACAATGATCTTTCAAAAGGCAGAGCTATCACCAAAAAATGATTCAGATGGCTCTCCTAGCAGCAGCTTCTGATGAAGCTCATAATGAGGGAATCTCAGGCAGTGAGGTAAAAATTTATACAATTTTCACCTAAAATAATTGTGTTGAATGTCATAATTGTTTATTTTAGTTAATTAATTCACCATAAACTAAATTTGTGAGTGATGGATTGTGTTTAGTATATTATATGGATTGAAATATATTATTGTAATGCATTTCTTCATTAACTTAAACGTTTCAAGGTAGTGAAAATTGTTGATTTAGACTGATTGTCTTATCTTAATTCCCTGGTGTTTTAAAATCTAAATTCATTAATTTTATCAAAAATTAGTATACATATGAGAAATTTGTATATCAACTTCCTTATTTATGTTAAAACTGGGGACAAATATTTTAGAGGGTGTAACTTGAAGACAAGGGGGTTCTAGATTTATGTTTACACAAAATTTTTCTTTATTTCCACCTGCAGAACTTATTTTTCAGTGTTTCTGTTACATTATGAAACTTACTAAATATTATTGGGGTAGGTGCTACAGTTAGGCGTATTCCATGGAAGTCTTGTCCACTTAATAAGCGTTTATTCTAGTACAGTACAAACACAAATTACTCTAAAGCAATGAAATACAGGAATAATATATATTCTTGGATTTCGTTGTCCATGACGTGTCCGTTACTCAACCTCTGAAGAAGCTTTTTAAAAGTGAAAACCGGTTCAGGTTGTAAGGTAAAACTTTATGTTTTTACTCATAAAAAACTTTGTGTTCTGAGTCGTTAATGTAATAGTTGTATTTAATAATATATAAACACAGATGGAAATATTTTGCTATTTGACTAGTGGTTCTACCTTTCTGCAGAACTTATTGTAAACCCACCCTTATAAAGGATATATATTGCAAGGTAACAGGTTATAGCCCAGACCAGACTTGCAGAAGAGAATGCTCAATTAGTGAAAATACATACATTTATTGTCCTTTTCTTTTACACACAATTATATCAAAATGTTCTTTCGTTATTTTAAACAAAATTGATTTATTGAAGTTCAAAATCTTCTTTGAAAATATATTTTAAATAAATGTTTTCTTTATTTAAATAGTGCTGTAAATTTTAACTGTTCAAAATCTCCTTTAAACAAAATCATATTTAAAATAAATGTTCTTTTTACTTTACACAATGAAATAAAAAATTGTTTATAGGTTCAAAAGTTCTTTCTTTTTCACTTTAAAGGTTTATACTTGGAAAACAAATTTATTTAAATTTGGCTTCCCTGTTCTGTTGTCTTCATTGTCCTCCCGGTCGACGATCTCGATCCGGCCTCCAGCGACCCGTCGTCTTGGTTCCACGTTCCAGCAACCGCCTCCAGGAACTGCCTTGCTCTAGGTGTCCGTTTCCAGCCACCACAATCAGCAAAACGAAGCTCAGGAATGGTAGCCGACTATCTCGTACTCCATATTTGTTCCCTGCTGACACTCACTGCTATCACAATTCCACGGGTCCAAGGACTGTCTGGAATTGATGTTGACTGGACGATGCTCACCGCGACTGCTTTCATTGAGTGCTGTATGAAGACTCTCAGAGAAGAGTTAGATGAAGACTGTCTACTGCTTTTATAATACTGCTCAATGTATGCCGTGGCGCTGCAGAATGATGTCACCGCTGATATGCGCGTAGGCGTATTTTCCATATATTCTATGATATTCTGGACCGGCCACGTGTTCACTGACTTCCTTATTCTTGAATTTTCTAGAACAATGTTTCATTACATATGAATAAACTTCCATAACCTTCTATTTGCTACCCACACTACACAACACTTCACTCCCATATTAAATTATATCTCATAGTTTTTACATTGTTTTATTACTAATTTATCCTATTAATTTTAAATTTTAATAATATTATTTTACTTCCAAGCATTCTTCTTCGTTCTGGACACCCATAACAGCTGATAATAATTATGTTCCACATTTACCTATAGTGAGACAGCTTGTCACGTTGCAATATATATATATATATATATATATATATATATATATATATATATATATATTCAATCACTTTCTGCTACAGTCCGTTTCTTGATGTATATAATACATTTAATATTTATAAATAAATTTACTTCAAGATATACCTTTTTTTCCTTATTAGGAACATGTTTCGGGTACTATCTTGTACCCATCCTCAGCCTTCCGGTTTTTTTGTCTGGTGAAGTACATATGTGTTGTTGGCTGACTATTATTATTGTGGCTTCCTGTTGGCTTCTGGTATTTCAAATTGGTTTTATTGTGTGTGATTGTGGTGTATGTGTTAGTTTTTTGTGTATTTTCAATGTTGAGTGCTTTGAATATTGTGTCATGTTTTGTATTGATTTGTATTTGTTCAGGTATTAGTTTGTTTTCTGTTTTATGTTTGTATATTTGTGAAACTTATGGGAAAATTTACAAACCAACATTTGGGAAAATTTCTAACATCGACATGTTAGAAACTGTCTCTGGCGTCAGTTCCACCACTCTTTGTCAAATTCGCTATTTTTTATATTTCTGCGAATTGCAGAGTCCTGTAAGTATACTCTTATACTTATCTTATAACTAATTTTACAACACATGTTCACTGTAATTTTGGACATTGCAACTTAACCCTTTCGATTTGTACACAGTTATTTCACTATTGCACTTGTACGGTGTGTCACTTTCGCGTGGTTTTCGTACACAGTATTTAGTAAATTTATTTACATTTTATGGTGCTTTTGGATTTTAATTCTTAATTCTAGTTTATGAATAATTATGGAAAAACAGTAATTGTGCAATTATTCATCTTGGGGTGGCAAACTCGCCTGCAGAGACCTGCGTTCACACACACTAGCAAAATACTGGTGTACACACTTTCAGTTACATTTGTGTGTGTGTGCACGTTGATTCAGGTCGAAACACCTGTTCATATTTTTGTCTGAGCCAAGCTTGCAATCTCTAACATGCTTATTTCTAATATATTATTAATTATTTACAGTTTATTAAGTAAATTTAAATTTTTATATTCCATGCTCAGTACATCACTTATTTGTACTGTCGCATATATATATATATATATATATATATATATATATATATATTGCAAGGATACAGCCATAGCTGTATTAGGCATTAATTTAAATAAATGTAAATTTTGTATAATTTGTATAATTTTGTATAAGTAAATGGACAGGTCTGAGAGTGCAAAAATATTTCATTCTTGGATTTCGTTGTCCATGACGTGTCCATTACTTAACTAAATATCACTAAAGTATTGATGACTCGGAACACTAAGTTTTTTATAAGTAAAAACATAAAGTTTTACCTTACAGCCTAAACTGGCTTTCACCTTTAGAAGGCTTCATCAGAGGCTGCCATAGGTAGCGTTGTCCGTCTTGTTGTTGGCGACGGGATAGTTATTCGAAAGATTGAAGCTGTGTGTGTGTGGTGAGATGTGTTCGAATAATGCATGCGATTTGAATTGTGTCTGTTCGTTTAGGATGTCGTTTTCATTTGTTTTTGTGTGTTTGTATATTTCTAATTGTTCTAGAGTGTCTAGTTTTCGGCCTTTTGTGTGTACGTGTAGAATGTTCATGTTATTGTCGATGTTTTTATATGTGTGGTTTGATTCAATGAGGTGGTTTGCAAAGGTAGATTCTGTAGTGGTGGAGATTCAAAGTGCTTTTGTGTGTTCAATGTATCTCTGTTTGAAGCTACGTCCTGTCTGGCCTATGTAGAATTTATTGCAATCTGAGCAATTTAGCTTGTATACACCAGGTAGATCGAATTTGTTTTGTGCTTTGGGCATGCGTTTTGATATATTGTTATACAAGCTAAATTGCTCAGATTGCAATAAATTCTACATAGGCCAGACAGGACGTAGCTTCAAACAGAGATAAATTGAACACACAAAAGCACTTTGAATCTCCACCACTACAGAATCTACCTTTGCAAACCACCTCATTGAAGCAAACCACACATATAAAAACATCGACAATAACATGAACATTCTACATGTACACACAAAAGGCCGAAAACTAGACACTCTAGAACAATTAGAAATATACAAACACACAAAAACAAATAAAAACGACATCCTAAACGAACAGACACAATTCAAATCGCACGCATTATTCGAACACATCTCACCACACACACACAGCTTCAATCTTTCGAATAACTATCCCGTCGCCAACAACAAGACGGACAACGCTACCTATGGCAGCCTCTGATGAAGCCTTCTAAAGGTGAAAGCTGGTTTAGGCTGTAAGGTAAAACTTTACGTTTTTACTTATAAAAAACTTAGTGTTCCGAGTCGTCAATACTTTAGTGATATTTAGTTTAATATTTCATTGTTAGATGAGGGGAGCAAGTAACCTGTTCCGACACGCAGTGAACACCTGCTCAATTGTATGTGTGTTACACGTGTATCTTGTGTGTGTGAGTGAAGCAGGCATAGACAAGAAACTCAGCAACCCGCCCCAAGTAATTAATAAAATAATTGTTTTAATTCACTGTGAGAAAACTAATTATTGTATGATCAAACCAAAGCACCAAAGTGTGGGTAAAAATTATAGTTATCCCCAGTGAAAAGATGACATTAATAGAACACGTTATGCGAAGACAGTGCAAAATAAACGTGCTAAAAAATACGCAAATTACCCTAAGACGCTCAAATTAATATAGTGAGTGATTAATCGAAGTAGTTATGATTTGTGCTATCTCGATTCTGTGCAAAACAGTGCTATTTGCTAATAATTGCAAATAGATGAAAAGGTTCGGTAGTGGGGGCTGTCACGAGATATGCAGGTATCGACAGGACAATTTTGGAGCCGACTAGCATGGAATCTCAAGAGGGTATAAATTAAGGGTTCGACCAAAAACCCTTCTCTTTATTTCAAGACTCAGTTGCAGCCGGACATGCTGTCCATCGGCAAAACAGTTTATTTTTATTATTCTATTACAAGTCGCAGTAACAAACAAAATGATGTTTGTTAAAGTCACGACAATATTAGGGGAAAAATAAATACAGCAATAGTTAGTCTACCAAGAGTATATCCAGGAAATATGCCGTAGATCGACGCTGTACTCTAGATGTGTCCAGGAAAGCTGCCGTAGATCGACGCGCGGGACTCTAGACGTACCCAGGAACACATGCCGTAGATCGACGCTGGACTCTAGACGTATCCAGGACCACGCCAGGACACGAGGAATGGAAGATTAACTCTAGACAACGCTGGATCCCGGACAACAGTCGTAAGATCATCAGAAATCGAGGTGACATGCTTAATGCATTTTAAATGATTTATAAAAACAAAAGAGCTCATAAAGACGATTTCAAAAGACAGTATATTGAAACAAAGAAAGTTTATATTTAGTAATAATATGTTAAAATGTAAATAAATGTTTAGTCGTAAGAATGAGTGATCGCATAATAAATATAAAAGCAGTAATAAATGAAAGAGAATTTAAAGTGAAGAGAGTAGAGTTTATGATCAAAATAAATAGTAAAGTGATTAGATATTTGAAGTATAGAAAGATTAATTTAAAGTTGAATATTAAAACAAAAGCCAGTCTACAAGAAATTAATATAAAGTTAAATTGAAGTCAAAACATTGGTATAGACTGAGCGAGTAGAGGTCAGATCTGAGATAAGACAATTTATTTCAGTATAAGAATATTTTAATTTTATAATAAATTAATAAAAATTATTTAACATGTTTAGATATAAGAAATTTTTTTTAAATATGTGTAATGTTGCATATTGTAAGATATAAACATTAAATAATGAGCAATATCGTGACCGACAAATTAATGATATTTATGAATAACGTTAATCATGAAAAAATAATAAATATGAGTTTTTAATACTGATAATAAAAATACTCTTATTATATTTACACCTGAACCCCAACTACACATACAAGTTGTTAGTAATGTTATATAAAGTGTATGAGTTCAATTAATGTACAAATTAAATTGCCCAGAATATATAACTTGTTACAATTTGGCTCCCAAAGAACATGGGGCTATACAAATTAAATTACATATAGATATATGCAACTTGTATCGTTGTAATATATATATATATATATATATATATATATTATGTTATGATTATTAATGTTATACATACATTATATATGTATATTGTTAGTTGATAGATATAAACATTGTCACTGATCATTGTATTGTACAGTGGAAACAAAATACAGATTCCAATGAAGTCACTAGTTAGCAACTTCAATTAGTCACAAACAACAATTTGAAATCAATAAGGTACTCTCATACAGTAATTCCAGTTAAATTTGTCCACATGCAATAATAATGCCAACTATTAGAGTTTTGCACTATTCTAACACAATAATCACTTTCCACTAATCAGCAATAATCACTTGATCCACACTCTACAATATTGCCAGGTGTAACTAACTGACTAAGCCAGCCACTGTTGCTTATGTAGATCTTCCAGAGGTTCTAGAATAATTTTCCTTATTCTTGGTGGTGTGTCAACATAATTTGCATAGTTACAAGAGCTTCAACAGTTATGAAAGTCTTTTCAAGTTATGATTATATGACTACATGCAAATTATTCAAACGCTATGTTACCAATACTACTAGTAGCATATTTCAATTACAATAATTCAAATTTATTATATAGTAGTATTGTCTGAAAGCATTGGAATGTAATCCTCAAAAGAATCGGTCTTTATTTTGTATAACCAAATCAACAATCTACCTCTAGTATGTGCAGATGTGTATTCAGCCTCTTCAAACCACATCCTCAAGTTCTATAAAAAACGTTATCCCTACCAAACTGAATGTAAATTCACTAGGTTAACTTGTAATTATAAAATACGGTTGACTCAACTTCCATTGATTTAGGAATGTTGATATTCAGGACACAAAAGCTGCAGAATCAATTAAAAAATATCTCGTCTATTTTAACAACACTTGGCACTTTTCTTTTCTTCATTTTTTGAAATCCAGACACATATTTACTGTAATCACAGATATGGTACTTGACAAATGTTGCATACCAACAGATTATGTACTAACTTTGTATAATATCTCATCTATTCTCAGTAAGAAATTCACTGCCTTGTATGAGGTAAATAAATTTGGTGTAACAAAGTGCTTTAACTACCAGTGACTTTTGTACTTTATTTTCAGCTTAGTGTCCACAATTTTAGCAATATAGAAAAAATTGTACAAAAGTTAGTATAACATAATCATGAAATTTCTCACCTTAAATAATGATTGCTGTCATTATTAAGTAGGAGATCAATACTTTTAATAGCTGTTTTCTGCTCAGGCTTGGAGTTGTCAGTATTAGCAGTGTTAGTAATAAATGTATCAGAGATATGTATAATACAACAAAAGCTTGACAGTCTATCTTCCTCTTTTAACACACACTGAACACAATGCAATGACTTGTTTAACAACCTACACTGCCATGTCGACTAATTGTTTATTCTGTAATTTGTATGAGTTCATGGTGAAAGATATGACTTCAAACACTGATGTTTTATAAGTCATTTCATTGTATTTTGCTGCTGTTATTTGAATATGTATGTGTATATACATATAACAACAGATATTAAAAAAATAAAGGGGAAGAATTATAAAAAATAAAATCAGAATGACTAAAAATAAACAATTCACTCCATCACCTCACACATTCTCTCTAACTCACTCATTTTTTCTTCTCATTTTTTTTATTGAGTAAAGGGGCAACAGTACCTGTCACAATCAAGCACATCCTTAAGGGTACCCCTGGCACTCTGAAGTCTAGTTGGGGAGGGGGCTGTAAGAAATTTTGTTAATGTTGAGAGGCAGTCATAAACGTAATTTAAAGATAATAAAATCATTTTTATTAGAATGGAATTCTTATTTTATTATTAGAATTCTTATTTGATTATGACTAACAGTAAAATCATTCATTACATTAGTCAAGCCAAGTTTCTTCCATTTCTATTACAGTCAGGTTGTTATACTGTTCTCCACTGACACAGTAATAGATTTTTTTGTCAACTTGTGTATGGAATACTTAATACTAGCTGGTACTTTGCCTGTAGGTGCATATATAATCACATGTGCTTTACTGTACCTGAGTGTACCACTAATTGTGTACTGTGTTTTTATTATCTGCACATCTTCACATTATTCTCTACCACTAATTTCTCCTCAACCTCTTTATTTGATAATCTTCTATACACTCTATCTTCTATCTTTTTCAGGCCTTATATCAGCCTTAGTACACTTCTCTTAAAACACACGGTCTGTATTGTGTATATTACCACTGATCTAATCACTGTTCTGTACACATTCATTTTATTTGTCCTAGTAATTCTCTTATTAAGTTTCTTGCTTCTGTCATATATGCTACATCCTGTTTGAATCCTCTATATCAGTGGTTTACAATTTATAAGAACTTGAGGGCCACAATTAAACTCATACCAGTGGATTGCATCATAAGCAATCAATTATTAACAAGTAACATAAAAGTAAAGATGGCAGTAGTTAATTATAAGTAAGTAAAAGAGGCAATTTCATGCAGTACAATCTTTAGCAGTAAAAGAGGCAGAGATATATCTTTAGCAGTACAATCTTTATTATGTCACTGTAATAATAAACATATAAAAAATATATTAAACATTTTATGTTTACATAAAATCTTCAATGTGAAACTGAGGTTGATCTGCTTCAGCCACTATAACAGGAATGTCTAAATTATTCTACATTGATGCTAATCTCGGTAGGTGAAGCATCAAAGTGGAGAACACACTTTCACAACTGACTAATGTGTGTACTTCTAAATTTCAGTGTCATTTTTTGTCCAAAGTTTTGCAGTTTTGGGAATCGTTTACAAGGTATCAGCCTGAAGAAATCTGGCCCCTTTTTTTGCCTGATCTACAGCAAGGAATCAGATTGCAAATCACACAATTTTAGTTGAATGTCAGTTGTTCTTCAGTGACAGTACCAAGAGGATTCTTAAATAGCAATACACTATTTTTTAGCATTTCAGATCTTTCAATCTTATGTTAAACTTGTCTATGATTACTCAAATATCTGCACCAAATTCTAAAAAAATCATGTATTTCATAATTTTTAAACTTTTCAGCTTGCAAAATAAGCCAACTCATTTTTCCAAAGAATATATGATAATTTTTAAAGTAATTATTTAAAAATAATTAAGCTTAAGTAAATTTTAACAAGTAAATAGAGTAATTATTAAATTGATTTCTCAGGATAACGTTGTGGGCTGCCAGTTGGAAATTACTGCTCTAAGTAATTACTAATCTTCTATTTTAATTGCTCATCACTGATCCTAAGTATTTAAAACTTCTCACTTCTCAAAGTTGTCCTCTCCTATTTCAAGCACTGTCTTGTCCAATCCAAGATAATGAAAATGTATTTCCCTACCCATAAACTTGTGAGAAAGGATAATTACCTAAATTCAGCAGTTTGTTATAGCCTACCACTAGCCAACTGGAAAATTTATTATATTTGTGACCATGCAGCAAGAGGATGTGCAGAGTTAAAGGAATGTGTATACTCATTTTTGGAGTTTTTAAACACATCTAAAGCATTAGTGTTCCATGTCAGAAAAGTGTGTACATATTTTTGAGCACACCATGGACAACAAAATACAAGAATTTCTTTTTCATCTGACAGAACTATAAGTATGTAAATATATCCTGTCTTAATTATTTTGTACTAGTTATTATTAGATGTAGTGATAGATTTTTGCCAGCTTTAGTTATGGACGTTTTCTTGATTTATTGATGGATGGCACAATTAATTATAATTAATTATAATATGATATCATATCATAGATCTTTCCTGCATAGTTTTTTCCATGGACAATAATTTGTTTCTACATCTTTGGACATCTGTCACCATGATTTGTGGCATTGTAGTACATGATACATGAATTCTATATTTACAAAAATCTGCTTAGCTGTTAAACAGATCATTTGACATTCTTAATTCTTGAAAGTTCTTTTCTTTATTTTGGTTCTGTTGGTTTGATTCTCTTCCTGCAGTACAATGACAATATATATTTTATAAATTCATCCATATGGAAACAAACTGATGAGGTCACTATATATTAGAAAAACCACTTGATGAGGATGAATAATATGTACAAACCACTATATGTATCAGGGTTTCAGAAGTAAAAACCAGCAAGAGGAGTAATCTAGTTATATAAGATTAAATAAAAATGAAATGCTTTAATGCTATGAAGCAAAATGATGATGATTTGGTAGTGGTGATGATGCTGTAGATTGTATTGTATAATTTGTTAGAGGTCGCTATAATTTAGTAGTGTGTTTTGAGTATCACGTCTGATTAGTAGGACTATACTGTATTGTTTTCTAGCATTGTGAGTGTTTCAGTGGTTAAGGGAATAAAGGTGGCCATTCAAAAATACAAATTATTTTGGTTGACAAGTACTGATAAGTTTTAGTAATATGTTTGTATGACTACTGCACAATAAGTGTATTGTAAAGTCTCTCAGAATTGACTTCTATAACTGCTGCATTTGTGAGATCGCTAGACTGTGTGGCAAACCAGTCCCAGAACTGATGAACACAAAGAGAACTGCGCTTGTACATCTTACTTAAGATAATGTTATTATCATAACAATTTCTGATTATATTTAATGATAGGATCAAGTAATTTTTAGACTAACTCACAGAATTGTAATAGTGTTGGAGAATATTAAAAGTGAGAAGAGCAAAACTAATGTCTTTAAATATGTGTCTCTTTACCCCTGGTTTATATTTTTAAGTGACATCAGTTGTACTATAAAGTTTTAAAGTTTATACCTCTATTAATCTTGTATGTCTTATGTATTAAGTTACTGTACATTCATAATGGTAAGACAATATAGTTATTTATAATAAGTAAAACAATGAGGCCAAGAACTTATCAATTTTGCTTGGCAGTATAAGTAATTTCAGGCCACTGCAAGTTATTGGTTTTGTAAGTGGATGTATAATTTAATTTTGTGATTTAAATATTTTCATTATCAATTAAAAATTTAATTAATTAATTAATAACTGTCTATTCATGCTGATAGTTATTCTCAGTAGACAGAGTGGGCGTTACTTAGAAATTGTGATCTGCACACTGTCACACAGTTGGTTCATTAGAACCTATCAGTATACTCAACTTGAGTTCATGTTCAATTCTATATAGTACAAATGCTACTAAAGAAAGGTATTTACCAGAATTAATCAGATGTATAGGAAAGGAGACAGCTGAACTGACATGACAACACTGCTGTGGAATAGGTAAGTCCAACTATGCACTACAGCCCCAGAATTTCCTTTTGTAGAGCTAACAAAATATACTATACCAATTAATACATCATTATGACAAAGATATTTGTACTGTTTATTTAATTTTGTGATACAAAAAATTAAAATTATTTTCAACAGTTATTTGCTTGTGAAGTATTTTGTAGACATTTGGGGCCTATATAGAATAGGTATCTGCATGGATAGGATGCCATTATAAATCTGCTGATTGAAGAAACTTTCTATGACTGGTCCCATAAGATTGCATTGAATTGTGTGGCACTAAGTGAAGAAAAGTACAATACCATGCCACCCTAAACCCACCACATGCATCCCTAGACTAACTGAGATGGTGGAAGCTACAGAAAATTGCATCATGTTAGATCTGTCTACAATATTATATTGTCAGTCAAATATCTAAAGGGTGTCATGTTAGACAGGATGTCTTGTTCCTTGTGACTTCAATGAAGAGATTGAACTTATAGTAAAGTCTGCTTATGATACATGTGTTCAGGGGCTGCACCAGTGTACTAACTACTAAGTTTTTAGAATGTATGCAGAAACAATTATGTTCAATAATTATGTTGATAGCCAATACCATTTTACAGTTATATGCCACTTACAGACATTTTTCTATGTTTTGAACCAATTGTCCTTATATTTCCATACCATGACCACAAGTACTAAAAAATGTATCATATGTTAATGGCTCTTTGATCATGAAATCAGAACAGTGAAGCAATCAGTGGCGAAGATACATGGAGGCAATTGAGGCAATGCCTACCCTAAAAAATTCTGTAGAATAAAAATTATAAATAAGTATGAACTACATAACGTAAAGATTATACATTGTTACCGCGACTGTCGAATTTATTTGGCCGAAACGTGCTTTACTGAGCGACCGCTAGATGGTGACAGGTGAGACTCGGCATAGCTCGTTTAAAGCGAATGAGGCAACCTGAACTTGCCTCAGCGTTTTTTGTATACATCGTATATGTAAGCAATGTGCTGGAGTGATAGGGAAGTGAAGGGAGGGGGTGTCCCGTGCTGTACACGTAGAGCGTTGAGGCATGCCTCACTTCTGTGGTCCAAACATTCAAGTTAAAGCGCGCTGTGTTGTTTATAAGTGTGTTTATTTTATGCGGTTATTAAAAGTGTCCCTGTTATTCCGCTGAACTAACAGATGATCAAGATTGTTATTTGAATTATTTGTAACATTAAACATATATATAGAAACTAATCAAGTTTAAAAATTTGAAGTTCAATCAGTTGTATTATTGTGTATGACTAATACAAGGATTGTTCAATAGAAACACGTATAGAGGTGTAAAGCATTTTTTATTCAACGATTTTAAAAGTAGTCTCCATTAACATTAAGACATGAGTTCCACTGTTGCACCAACCTGTAGATTCCCTGCTAGTAAAATTCTTACGGCTGTTTGTGGAACCATTCGCTTACAGCAAACTTTACCTCAGCGTCCGATTTGAACCACCATCCTTTTAGTGATTCCTTAAAAAAAAATTTAAGATAAGATTTTTGCCTATCCATTCATTAACTACTAGCTTCGCCACTGGAAACAATGTTAAAATGCTGTTGAACAACATCTATGTAATACACATAAACATGACTGGATTTGGTTGCTACATAACACAATTATCCACATTGTTTATACAGTAATAGGGTATATAACTTATAAATAGTACATATTGCTTTTTTCCAACTGCAGAACACTAACTAGAGACTTGGATATGTCATGAATGACAAAATCCAAGAATATAACATAGAGGATGATTGAAAAGACACACAACCCAAATTTCAAAATATTGTGTTTATGATTCTTAAATTTGCATAAATTTAACAGTAACATAAAAAAAAAGTAACACAAAATACGCTAGACAGCTTACAATAGGTGTTGAAAATGTTCGGTAAATATAGTACAGTTGTGCTGATGTTTGAAGTAGATTCTTCAGTGTTAGTTGTACGTTTGTCAAGTGTGTGGAGGTTATTTGAGTACACATTTCAATTACAAAGCCCTACAAGCAATAAGTCAGCAGGATAGAAGTCCAGTGACCTAGAAGACTAGACACCTTGAGAAAGTATAGCTTGTATAGCTATGAATTATTTGATTATTTTGTGATAGCACTTGGCTGTTATTGTCTCAAGAAAAGAAAAGAAGACCAACAATTCTCCAGTTAGATGTGGTATTCATACATTGATTTTCAGAGAAAGCAATGGCTACTTAAGGAACATACTGTATATGGGTTCTCAGAAGACCATATCCTGTAATTATCATTGTTTATATGACTGTAGAGATGAAATAAAATTTTGTTCATGAAAAAACTCTTGTTTAGAATGACAAGTCATTTCAAATGAAATTTCTAAACCACTGACAATATGCAGTCATTTTTCTGTAACTGGTTCTTGGAGTTGATGCTTCATGACAAAATGCTACATTCTCAACTCAACTTTGTAGCTTTATATACACTTGTGCGTTCAAACTACATTGTCTTCCATTTTGGCAACACTATTTTGGCAAATAGAATTATGTTTCATGGATAGTCTCTTTTTTTTTTGTTGAAAACCTTAAGACACTTGCCTCTACTTGCAAAAGCCTCCAAGAGGTGGCTCCTCTAAGAAATTGCAAAAGCTTTCAGTACAATGTCAACTGAAGCCCTATGCACACTCACTGGATTGACACCCATCATATTAAAGGCAGAGGAAACAGCAAAATTGTACCAAATAACAAAATGAAAAGGAAAGAGATAGGGATCGATTATAAAATGGAGCCCAAGAATTGGCTGCATTCGGCCAGTATACACATAATAAAAAATACTAAAGAGAACAACAATAATCTTCAAATTTTCACTGACAGGAGTAAAAATGAACATGGAGTAGGTGCAGGTGTTGCCATATTCATTGAAAATGATTTAATAGTAAAACTAATGCTCAAACTTGATAACAGATGTTCAAATAATCAAGCTGAACAACTCGCAATTCTAAATGCATTAGAAGAGATCCGCAGACACTTATGACATATAAAAGAATTAAACCCTAAGACCCTAAGAAAGCAACAATATATACGGACAGCAGAATAACAATAGAGCCAATTAATAATCCCTGCAATCACAACTACCTTATATAAGTAATAAGGAAATCCACAGCGATGCTAAATAGCATATTTATAAATATAACACTACCGACTTGGAACACAAAGTTTTATATTGGTAAAAATGTAAAATTTTTACCTTATAGCCTGAACCAGTTTTTGCTCATTATACGCTTCGTTCAGACAGTCACTGGGAGCGCTGTCCGTCTTGTTCTTGGCGACGGCGCTGTCTTTTGAAAGATTGATGTTGTGTGTGTAGGTTGTGATATGTTTGAATAATATGTGTGTTTGTTCATTTAGGATGTCGTTTTTATGTGTTTTTGTGTGTTTGTATACTTCCAGTTGTTCAAGAGTGTCTAGTTTTTGGTCTTTTGTGTGTACGTATAGAATACCCACGTTGCTGTTTGTTTCTGTATGTGTGGTTTGCTTCAATGAGGTAGTTTGCAAAGGTGGATTTGGTAGTAGAGTGTAGTGACCTTGTGTGTTCAATGTATCTCTGTTTGAAGCAACGCCCTGTCTGGCGTATGTAGAATTTGTTGCAATCTGAGCAATTTAGTTTGTATACACTAGTCAAATCAATTTTTTTGTTCTTTGTGTGTATTTTTTAATAATGTGTGTTCTGTTTTGTTTGTAGTTTTGTATGTGATTCTGTATTCTGCTTTTTTAAATTTGTGGGCTATTTTTTCAGTGGTTATTGATGTATGTTAGTGTCATGAATTTGTTGCTTTCTGTCTTTGTCTGTTGTTTGTTTTGTGTAGGAGTTTATTGACTATTGTTCTGTTGTATCCATTGATTTCTGCTAGATATTTTATTGTGTTTTAGTCTTCTTTTTAATCTAGTGGGATGTTGTTTAGTCTGTGTATCATAGCTCTAAAGGCAGCTAGTTTGTGTTGTATCGGGTGATTGGTGTGTATTAGTGTGTCAGTTGTAGAGGGTTTTCTGCATATACTGAATTTGTGTCTGTATTCAAATTTTGTGATGAAGAGGTCTAGGAAATTTATGCTATTGTTGTACTCGATTCAGCAGTGAAGGTTATGTTTCTGTGTATTTTATTTATGTGGGTTAGTAGCTGTTTGGATTGTCTTTTGTTTCCCTTGTATAGAATTATGATGTTGTCAACGTGTCCGTGCCAGCAGTGGCGGCCCGTGCTTAGGTTGCATGGTTGCACAACCCCCATTAAATCCCGAATTGTATTTTAAATTATACAATTATGAATAAGACAATAAGTAATAATAGTGTTTTCAAGCTAAATCATCATAATTAATCATTTGCCGACTGAAAAGCGCAGAGCAATTACTAAAAACCGTACACGCTCTTGGGACTGTGTAAATGGCAAGTGTGCACCAACTGTGACGCGCTTTGTATATGGGGAAATACAATGGAGTAGTGCTCTGGCTGGCTAGACTCACTTGTTCCTATTGCAGCAGTATAGGCTCATTTGGTGTGATTAGGGACTAAAAACCCTGCTTGTACCTCACGAAGCCACCAGTCAGTTTGTGGAGAATGAAGGTAGCCGAAGTTGTCCGAGCGGTTTCACAATCGCCAATCTGCAGACTCAAGTGTAAATAACACGTGGTGCGCCCGGTTAGAAGTTCCTTGTTAATGTCAGTCCAGTTCATCGTTAAATGTAAATGATAGTACATATAAAGAATTAAGGTGTCATAGTGTAAGATATTTATTATATTTAACTGGTAGGAAGCAATTAATTATGTTGTAAACTTAACAAAAACGCTGTTCAGTTTACGTCCTATTAAAGAAAAATTGAAATTAAAGAAAGTAGGTAGCCCTACACCAAACCTTTTAAGTTTTAATCAAAGTGTAAAATCAGGTAACAGAATATTTAATCGTAAATTTAAAAAAGATTCATACAATAAATAATATTCGTGGTCATGTGGGTGTGACACTAAAATTGCATTATTTTGCTTTCCTTGTGTATTGTTTGGAGGCGAGGAGACTTGGACATTTTCTGTTCAGAGAATAAAACAATTTAATACCATCCAACCCAACTGCAACCCCCAAATTTTTCAACCACCAGCCGCCACTGCGTGCCAGTATAGTATTTTATGTGAGCGTCTGTCATTGTTTGTGAGGATTCTTGTTTTTTTTTTAAGTGTTTGAGAAAGACTTCTGCTAATATGCTGTATGTGAATGAACCCATGGGTATTGCATCATTCTGTGTGTATAGCAATAACTGGAGAATAAACTTCAAATGGATCAAGGCTCATGTAGGAGTTTATGGTAACAAACTGGCAGACCAGCTAGCAAAAGCAGCAGCACAGAATAATGAATTGGCAATCTCTTTTGACAAAATACCCAAAAGTGCAGTGATTCAAGAATTAAATTCTTGGATTTCGTTGTCCATGACGTGTCCGTTACTTAACTAAATATAATTAATTCACTACTGACTTGGAACACAAAGTTTTTTATAGGTAAAAACGTAAAAGTTTTACCTTATAGCAGGTAGTCGGTAGATAATTAATTATATTTAGTCCAGAATTAACCAAAGAAACTACATGTAAGTGAGAAAACGAATGGAAGGAAACAACAAAAGGTACAGTAACTAAAATGTTCTTCCCCAATATCAAAGGCAGATTACAAACAAAACTCAAAATTACACCCAACTTCACGGCAATAGTGACTGGCCATGGAAAAAATGAAATCTTACCTTCACCGCTTTAAGATAATGAATGGCCCAATGTGCCAGTGCAATGCAGGAGAACAAACAGTGGATCACATCATATACAGTATGAGTGTGAGATGTTAAAAAATCAGAGACAAAATTTAATCAATAGTGTAAAAAAGTCAGGAGCTTGGCCATCTGAAAAAGGTAGATTTTATAAAGAAACGTCTAAAAGAATTTAAAACATTTATCAGTGCAATAAAAATCAAATAAGTTGTTTTATTGTAAATAATGAAATATTGGCATGTAAGCATTGTGAGCTATGTTATGCAATACATATTTGTTATCACTTGATGTAAATGTATGTAAACACATTGTAATTCAAATAACGAAAAACATTAGCATGTAGTATTACACAATAATAATCGACCATGCTGTAAAATAAAATTATTAAAAAAAACTCATCTAATACAGGTGGAACAAACACAGGTACACTGGTACAGGTAGAGGTGGACCTTAATATTGGTACAGTCAAAAGTGATGACTTTGGCCATACCACACACAAGAAGTAACTTATCAGACACTATCTACAGTACAAATTTTCTTACAGTTTGCTGTTTTGTCATCAGCCACCAAGTCTGGTCTGTTACAGCCACCCCTGATCAATGGTCAGCAGACAAGACTTGCTGCTAATTCTACCAGGCACAACCAAAGTCTTGCCTGGGCACAATGTTGATTTCAGCTAACATATATCTCACAATGCTAGCTTGATTTAGCATTCTAGCATTCTAGCTCCTTTTATGAACTTGTAGTTTGGTGATTCCTGTTTTCAACTGCTCAGTCTCCTTGAGCTCTTGAGTGCATGCCACTTTTTGAGGTGTTAGTCTGGTCTAAAGGTGGTCGGTCAAAAAGTTCCATCCAAATTTCTTGATCTTTTAAGTAATATGTACGGAGTGTGTGGGCGTGTATTGAACGAAACCAATTTATGACATCACCATCTCATGTCGCCGATTCTGAATGGCTTATCTCAGTTTTGAAAGTGTTTCACAGTACACCTCTGTTGTAATTGATATTTATGACTTCATAAAATCCATCATCATAAGTCCTTTCTGGCAGTAAACTGTGACCACAAAATTTTGTGTCAACTGCTTCAGTTATTTTTCTTTAGGTGAAGCTGAATGACAACACTGCATATCTTGTAGTTTTTACTCAAGACTGATGTAAAACAACCATATTTCATCATTACTCATGATACAGAAAAAAAGTTGTGTCCTTCTGTCTCATAATGATCCAAAATGATGCAGATGCCAAGCTTTGATTTTGTGTGTGTGCATCAGTCAACATTTTTGTGACACTTCTTGCATTCAGCTTATGCTAGACCAAGTTTTCAGTAATAATTCTGTATACTGTGCTCTGTGAAATGCTTGGAATTCAACAAAGAAAGCATTAATTATGAAACTTTTCAAACTTTTGTGTTCAATTCTTCAACAAGGTTGTCTGAGCACTAGACCTCCCACTTCTCTCTTCAACATACACTGCCTTACCTTTCCTTCACTGTTGAATATAGACATGAACATCACCAGTCCCCAGTTATTGGGGGAGACGGAATGTTATGGCAATATTGAATATTTAGTGTAGGGTAAAATTTCTGAAAGACTAGGGGCATTCTTTCCCATTTTTATAAGTTTGAATGTTTTAATATTATGTACTAATATAATTGACATAATATTGTACACATATATAATTTATTTTTGCATTGTCAGGTAATTTAGTTCACTAGATTAAGGTTAGTTATAGAAATTGAGATGACACAAATAGAAAAATCCAGTGTTTATTTACAGTAAGTAACACATGTTACATTAATAACTTGTCTGTTAACTAAAATAAAACCATTAAACAGTTCAACAATTCAAAGTATTCTTAGCATCAATTAGGTTCATTAGATCATTCTTAGCATCAGAAAGTTTCAAACGCATTTCTCCTAGCACCAGTGTTAGAAATAAATACTTTGGTTATCTTCTAATTGTTGATGTCATCTGAAACGTTTTTATGGACTTAGCATAGGGCTTCATGGTTGAACCTTGTCTGGGTGATAGTTGGCATATGATAAGTCTTTAGTTTTTGAAGAGCATTGAAGCTTCTTTCTGCCTCACAACTAGATGGTGGGCACACAAGCAGAAGATGGATCATTCCATAGCATTTTGACTGTTCTAAAAGATTCACAACCTCTTTTCATTACTACATACTACTAATTACTGAAGTACAGCAATGAGCATCACAGTGCACATAATCAGCCAAAGGCTGCTTCTGGATGCCTTTATTGATGCCACTCATATGCCCAGCTCCATCATAGGCCTATCCATGAAGATTTAGCAATGGGAATTACAGTATAAGGAAATAATCACAGATGAATGATGCTCTATATAAACCACAAATTATGCCAATTTTTAGCACAGATACTCACTTGTTCATCTCCTGAACTATCTTGTACACCATCACAGATCACTAAATAAATTAAAGTTTATTTAGTTCATAAAAAAGCTTGATCTTTATAGTAAAATTATTTCATTGTCTATGATCTGAATGATTCATTTTGTAGTGCAGGCTGTACAATTCTGTTCACTTTGGAACCACTGCCTAAGAGATGGTTTGTCCTCACTGCGAACTTTCAGCAATTCCATGAAGTTTCTTTTACTATTTGTATGACCTCTAATAGCCTGTTCCTGTCTAATGAAAGATTTAAGAGTACTAATAATAACCATTATTAGCCACTCCAAGGCTACCTTTTGTTCCTCAGCTTTAATTTTTTATAACTGCCATTCAGTAGGGACTTTTTGTTGAGCATGGCTAATATAACTTAGGCATGGTTGTTATTCATTAGGCAAGGAACACTTTTTTCATGGTTTTTAAACCTTTGACCTGCCTTTTTTCAGTTTTCAAGTCTTTACCCCCTCAAAAAACCATGTCTGCTTTTAGTTGCAAGTGTTTTAACCTGACACATCTGAATATATATTGTACAGAAGAAAAACAGCCTAACCCATCAACCCCAGATACATGCAGGCATGGGGATTTTTTGTACCAATTTTGCTTAAGCAACCAGCCCTGTAAACTAACGTTGAACCTGTTCCTACGGTCCATTCAGGAACCGCAAATACGCTGCCTACATTACCTCCAGTGTCGCAAAATGCCCCTTAATCCTATATCAGTCAACAGCCAAGGAGAAATGTTGATGTTGATTTCACACAACAAGAATCCCACAGCTGGCAGATGGTAAAACAAACAAAAAAGAAGTCACCAGTCATCAGAAACAACATCTGAAACACACACTCAGCTTAAGGAACACAACAGATTTATGGTGTTACCTATAGGTGACCCTGATGACGTCCAACCTACTCAAGTCTTGGCTCAGTGAAAGTACCTAGACCTCCTCCTGTATACCTTCATGGTGTTGTCAATTACAATGAAATGATCAATAACCTTACAAAAACTTTGAAATCAGAACAGTACAGTACTAAATCTTTCGATGATAATATGGTGAAAATCAACACTTTTGCACCTGATTCTTACAGAAAATTAATCCGTCACCTCAAGGACGAAAGAATGATATGTATTTATCATACATATCAAATTAAAGACCAGCGAGCATACCGGGTTGTCATAAGAAACATTAATCCTAGCATCGGTGTACACTTTATTAAAGAAACACTAAAAGAAAAAGGACACTCAGTCAGAAATATAATGAACGTTAGACACAGAGTAGAGAAAACACCCCTCCCTCTCTTCTTTGTTGATCTTGAACCTGCAGCAAACAATAAACAAATATATAACCTGAGGTCTTTAGGTAACATGCAGATTACTGTAGAGCCACCTTGGAGAAAAAACTTCATAATCCAGTGCACTCGTTGTCAGTCATATGATCACAGTAAGACGTACTGTAGAAAACCTTTCCAGTATGTCAAGTGCGGAAGTGAACACAACTCTGCTACTGGTTGCAAACCTAAGGGTACACCAGCCACATGTGCTTTATGCGATGGCCCTCATACAGCTAAAGGCTGTATAAAGGTGCTTCATAAAGGCTGTGAAGTTTATCAAAATCTGCAGGGCAGAAAAAGCCCTGTACCTAACACCACACGTAGGAGAACCCCTTCACACGTAGGAGGACCATGAACACAGAACAGAACATGAATACCTGTAATGTCTCTTTTCCTACTTACGCTCAAATTTCAGGACTACAGCGACACTCAGAATCCTCGCCTCCTGATGACAGCAAATGAGGACATCACACTTTCACAGTTCCTGACAAAATTTGAGTCAACTCATGCAGCAAAATAGTGTCATGCTTAATCTTCTAAAAACATTCATCAATAAACTTTCTAATTAATAATGAATAACAATTATACGATTGCACTATGGAATGCCAATGGAGTCTATCAACGCAACCTAGAACTCAAAGCTTTTCTTATTGACAACAGGTTAGACGTTATGCTAATATCTGAGACACATTTCACAGACAGAAGTCATATTAGGGTTCCAGGATTTACTGTTTATGATACCCAACATCCTGGTGGTACAGCTCATGGTGGAACCGCTCTGTTTATCCGAAACAATACAACGAAACATTATCTCTTCTCTAAAGTCAAAACTTCTCACCTACATGCGACAAACGTTTTAACTGAAGATAAAAGAGGCCCTCTAATTGCTTCTGCAGTCTACTCTCCCCCAAAACACAGAATCAATGGATAGTCACATGTTACAGACTATACAGAAAAATGGAAACATTTGGAAACATACTGGCATGTGACTATGATGATGTGTTATGCACGAGTGTCACAGCCAGGGGTAACCCATCCCCTTCCCAATATTTTTCCAAAGGTTCAATCCAAAATAATTGTTTATTCAAATTATTTTTTTTTTACACAAATTATTACTTGAATAAAAATATTAACTTTAATTCAATGCCATTGATGGTCCAATTTGAGGCCCACTGATTTATCTTCTTTGTATTATTGTATAGGGATGATAGTTTCCCACAAGTAATTTTGACATCTAGAATGTGGGTTTGACAGTTAGTTGACAAGATGGCACTACCATACAAATGTAAACATGCAGAAATAATTAATGTTCCACCAGACAAACTCTCTGATCACTATAATCCCATTCTTATGAATACAGTGTGTACAGATCCGGCTGTCAGTCTGTCTTGTGTCATTTTGCTGTGTTATTTTGTCTCTATTTCTGTTTACCTGATAAGCTTATCGCTAGTGCATGGCAACAAATGAAGTTATTATTATTTGACGAATAATTATCTCAGGTTTTAAGATTATTTCTTTCATTTTCAGTTAGTTTGTATTTGTTACAAACTATGTTTGTATTTGATTTAATTATGTTTTGATTGGTATAATGAAGAAAGGTACCAGGGTTAAACGGGGTTAAAGAGGAACTCAAGAAAGAGGGTTCAGTAAATCTTGGAAATCTTGGCTGAAGATATCCACAATAGTAAAAAGTGGAAGCTTAGGACTTTGAATAAAAACAAAGAGTATACAAATGGTAAGTGGAAGAAAAATTATTAGTACACTTATTTATATACAGAAAAAGTTTCATAATAGAGTGCTTCAAAGATTATTTAAAACACACCGTTTTAATATTTTCAAGTTGGAGAGTTGCTTTCTTTGAATCATAAAGTTCTCATGGATCTTTATTGTTAACATCTTATTGTTTCTAATTTGAAAATGTTTTAGTAATTATCAAAAGCACTTTGTTCCAAATGAATATCAAGCCCATACTTCTCACTTTAAAAACCTATATCTTATATTAAAAAAATGTTTATGCAGAGTAGAATGCACAAGGGCTATTCAATAATCGACTACATACTGGCTGGCTGGCTGGCTGGTATAGACAAAACGTTTGCAATAACAAAACAACACATTTACAATTGCAAACATTATCTTTTTGAATTTTCACTCACCAAATTGTGATACCTGTAATTTCCTCTTATGGCAATTGTGAGGTGTATTATGGTATGTAATGAAACCTTTTGTATCCTGTCAGGTATGTTCAGTACTGTACTCAGAATTGACATCGACATCGGACAAGGAGGCTCTCGACCAATTAAAAGGTGAGAGCAAGACTGTCTGGACACTGCTGTGTCAGTGTGGAACCCCCCCCCCCCCAACAATCTGGTGTAGATAGTGGTCATCCCTACCAGTTACCGTCAAATCATGTTTGTACGGGATGCTAAGTTTTCAACGTGTTCATTAGACTGTCAACTCCCCTTTGTCAGGAACCTGCCAACATGGACTAACAATTGCAGACAGCAGGCTCCATATACTTAAGAGGCTTCCCCTTCAGGAGAGTTCACACTTGGGAATTTGCAGGCAACCTTTGCATGCACTGTTGGGGACCAAAGCGAGGCCAGTACATCATCCGAGCTAATATAGGCAGTGATGTCTTGTTTTAATGGTGAAAGTGTGATTGATAACCTTGGGCTTCCAAACATCATTAATGACATAAAATATTGGCTGGCCACCTTGGCAGCAGATTTTCTGGCCAGGCAAACGCTGGTGCCAAAATATGATAATGCCTGAACTTAATTTGGGTTATGATAATGTTACGACCATGAGCAAAAGTAATAAAGACGTGTACGTAAAATTTTCTTTCTTCTATTTTCTTACAAACCTGTTGGAGTTTGATTTTTAAGTAGCTCTCATAATATTCACTCCTAACTAAATTTGTATTCTTGATCTCACAAGTCCAGAACCTGGGCCATCACAAGAAAAATTTCTACTTTCTACCAATTAATCACGTAGTTTAAATATTTCCTGAAAACTTACCATAACCAATGACACCAGTGGCTGCAGTATGTGATCCAGTTATACCCAAAACCAAATCAGCATGTCTTCCAGATCAGCCTGAAATTTTACCTGATGTTTTTCCAGTTTTTCACAGGACCAGAATTAAGTTTAAAAAAAAAATTGGTACAAAAAATTCTTGTAGATGCATGTATCTGGAGTTGATGGGGTAAGCTATTTTTACTGTACAAAATATGTTCAGTTGTGTCCAGATGAACCACTTGAATCCAAAAAGATTCAAAAACTGGAATTGAAAAAGTGTTATTTCTACCCAGACTAAACACTGTATTTAGCCATGCTCAACAGAAATCCCCTAGTGAAAGACAGTTGTCAAAAATTGAAGCTGAGAAACAAATGGTAACTTTAGAGTCATTTTTTTATTGTTAGTAGTCTTAAATATCTCATTAGACAGAGACTGTTTATTCGAGGTCATATAAGTTTTGAAGGAAACTTCATGGCTTGCTGAAAATTTGCATTGAAGACAAGCCATCTCTTAGGCAGTGGTTCCAAAGAGAACAGAATTATATATTCACCCTGCACTACAAAATAAAATCATCCAGATCCTAGGAAATAAAATAGTTGCTAGTATCACTAAAAAATGCATGCTAACAAATCCTTTAATTTATTCAGTGATATTTCAGGAGATGAAAAAGAGAGTATCTGTGTTGCCCTGAGTATTTTATGTTACCCTGAGATAAAGATTTCATATACTGCAAGAGCAACCGGAGAGAGTAAACTACAAATGAATATCAATAGAATTTCATAATTGTTCAACAACTTAATTTTAAAAAAAAGTAAGTTAATTATTCACCATTCTTTATTAAAATAATTTTTAAATTTTGTAATATTATATTACAGTATATATGTATATATATTGTAACAAAACACAGGATGATGATCTATGAATAAGAATATCAGAGCATGGATGACGGACATTAACATGTTTTAAATCGATTTATGCAATTTTTGTCAATTAGCTATAAGTTTTGTATTTAGTGATGGATAAGGACTTGTGTTATACCAAATTATTTGTAAATTTTTGCTCTATAATATCATGTACTTTGTTTGTGAATATGTGCACGCGTTCGCATGTGGTGAACCTTTGTTGTTATATCTTCTGTGTTAGCTAACATATCGGCTTGAAATTTGGACAGTGAATTATTTATGAAAATAGCTACATTTTCTATATACTCTGATGTTCTCAGCTTTTTTTTAAATGTGGTTTTTTTAGTAATTGAAAACTCAACTTTTTACGCTTATCTATTGAAGAGTAATAACATTTCTAGATAAAATCTATGCAGGCTCTCGCAGACTTATACAAAGATTCACCTGCAACCCATCTATCTTTTGTTCAATCTACCACGTAGACAGTCGATTGACCAATCAGAACCCCCTAATTTCAGTCAGATCCGTCCATTGTCAGGTGTACTTCAGGCAGTTCATCGAAAGCCATTGCTTAGTGAACGTGTGCTCTTCGTCAAGAGTTTTCCTTGTTCGAACTGGTTAATCTGAAGTAACTCTAAGCCTTGGAACTCTTTTCGAGTTGTTCGATTAGAACCAAGCGAGTGCATTACATAATATCTAGTATATTATATTGAGTGCTATTCTGTGTTAGTAGAAGATTTCCGCTTAGGGAGATTTATCTACCGGGATAAATCTTATTAACGCGGAATACTTCAAGAGTAGCCAGCAGGTGTAGCATTATACACCGCTTTTATAATTGAGGAATGTAAATGGAAAATGGTGTATGTGCCAAAATGTAAATTTTTCAGTAATCGATGAAATGTGTATAGTAGTCTCAATAATGGTTATACGATATTTCAAAAATAACACTAAATTTAGTTTTGAACCTAATAGATAATATTTTTTTTTAATTTTATTTTTTATCAATAATCTAAATGACTTACCTGGGTAAAGGTGGAAGTACGGTCCTTGATAAACTGAAGAATGGTGAATGTGCCATCTAGTTTTGAAGAAAAGGATGAAAGTCCAAGGTGTTAAAGTAATAAACGCTGTAACTTATGCTTCTTTCACTTTATTTATTTAAAAACACCAAAAATAAACAATCTAAATTGAAACCATCCAAGAAAAAGTTCAAAACGTTGTAACTTTAGTCCTTTCATTGCCCAATATTTTGTTCAAATACACAGAAAATATTTTAATATTTACAAATTAATTGAAACCATAAAAAAAAATAAAAAAATCTTATCTTTTATTCTTGACCAGACTCGCAACCTTCACTTGCTTGCAGCAAAAGGTCTTCATAGAATTGCTTGTGAACTGGATTCTCAAGGTAGTCAATCATGGAAAGTAGGTCCTTTTTCTTCTCCTTGCTAATTTTCATGGTAAAATTAATTTTTGGCAGGTCTTCTACTGCAGGAAGTGAGCCCATGTCCTTCTGTTTCTTCAAAACATTAGTTTTCGTCCAGAATGGAAACTCTCCAGGGATACCAAATGATGTTGCTGTTTTTACAATGTAAGGCTTCTTGTGTGATACCCGAATATGAGAAGCCTTGCTTATTTGAAGATTCTGCGTATTAATGAACTGTGCTGCAAGCTTGGCGAAGTCGATGAAGTCCTCTGTTTTCATTGGAACAACCTGAAATGGGTTGTTTACCCTGGCAAAACTAACAACTTCCATCAGGTCTTGAGGAACAATAGCCTTACACTTTCTCCGATGCTTTTCGATAATACTGAAATCACGATCTCACAGTCCATGAAACTGTGGCCACTGATGGCCACTCCAAGAAACTTAATATCAATTGATTTAAAGTATCCTTTATACACCAAATAAATGATAGCCATGAGGAGAATTTTATTTTTGTTTTGCGAAGCACAATTATCACACCAAATGACGAGCCTGCCTTTAGTTATGCGGCCTGATGTTACAACTCTGAAGAAACAAGGTGCAATCTCGTTTCCACCTCGGCCCCATATCCCCTCATGCCACATACACATAAAACTTGACCCAGTGTCACCAATATGAACTCCCAGATTGTATGTTGACAGCTGACGTGAGTAGAACATTGTACTATGTGTTAACATAGGCACGAACACTACTTGTTGGAGATCCATACAAAATGAAGTAAAAGAGCTTGTAGGGAGCTGTGAGGATTTAAGATCCTCAGTCATACATTTTTTAGCTTTCTCTGACTTCCTGTGGTGATGTTCCATGTCCCGGGTAGCGATAGACTTCTCTTGTTCAGTTGTAGCAGAGGAAATTTTTGCTTTAAAGAGATCACACTTTTTGCAAGAGTCAACTGTAGGTCGTTGAAATTTTAGCTTAGGGAAGTCTTCATTGAATACTCTACTGTAGTATCGATAAGTGATAGCAGAATCAGGATATTTTTCTTTAAATGTTTGAAATAGACGGTGCTTGTTTAAATCTGGAGTCAAATACTCCCTGGAGCTACGATGACGTCCATAGTGACTTTCGTGTCGGGGAAATGAGTTGGCATAAGCCCTCACTAAGTTCCGATTATTGTCTGTAAACTTGCGTTTATGCTTATTGGAGTTTGGGTTTAAGCCCCGCATATCTTCATATACAAAGCATCCTTCTTTTTTCTTTGATTGCAAAACTTGTAGTTTCTTTGGCGTGAGTCCAAAAATATTTTTAAATGTTTGAGCACAGACATGGACATTTTTTCCGCTTCCATCTGGAACTACATAAGAAAACGTACACTGGCGTCAGTTTCACTGGGTTCATTATAATGACCATGTCGACGCCGGGAAATATTTTGCATGTGTATTCTATTCAATAAGTAAGTCCCTTGCTGTTTTTTATAAAGTTTGTGCAGATCAAGAAATAACATTTCCTTATGTTCGGTGCTTAAATCCTTGCATTTGTAGGTATACTTACAGACGGCGTTTTTCGATGGCGGTTTCTTTCCAGGAACATTCTTGCCTGAAACAGTTTGATAGGGTTTACCTTGCTGCCGAGCTGAACGACGATCTTTAGTAAGACGAGATTTACTAGTATGGTTGTCCATAGTTGATAAATATATAACTGTATTAAATAGTTAAAATAATACGCAGAAACTAAATTGATATTTAACAATTGAAAATAAATAACAGTAAAAATACTGCGCATTTAACACACGTGATATAAAACAAAACACTGACACGACGAGAAATAGACGCTAACTGGCACATTCATCATGGCGTTGGCACTTCCATCCTTTCCTACTTCCATTTACAGGCACATACAACACTGCGCTATCTTCCAGTCATCATACGAACTAAAAGCGGCTGCTTCTGGCACTTTCAACCTTTCTTATATTATTGGCACTGGCATTTATAGCCTTTTCCATTAAAAATCTCGTTTTTTGATTTTATGGCACTTTCACCCTTTTTCATTTACACTCCTCAATTGCAACTCATTAAAACCCTGAGAATCAATAATTCATAACGATTAAATAATAATAATAACAAATTCCGAGCGATACAAACTAACAATTCGGAAAGTGACAGTTTATGTGTGACATCTGCAATTAGTGTTATCAGTTGTGCGATGAACTCAACACGTGGAGAGAGAGAGAGAGAGAGAGAGAGAGCGAGGGTGATAGCAGAGCAGCGATCAGTGCAGAGAGAGAGAGAAGCCAGCGGAGCAGCGAGTGATGTCACGCCAAGTATAAGGAATTTTACGTATCAAGTAAACTCATCCAAACTGAACTATATAAACTCATTTATAAATAATAAAGACTATACATGACATTGTTTAAATTTAAATATATCATATAAACATTATTTACTTGTGTGCTGAATAAATAATTTTTCTACCTCTCCAATATAGACTTGTTCATAATTTATACACACACAACTATCCTATGTGAAGGAATTTATTTGTATCATTGCAATATATATATATCTAATATATAATATATTAGATAATATATAGAAGAACAGAGTAGGTGCTGTTCATTCTGCGTCTCGCTATCACAGGTGCTTGAAAAGTTGTGTGTGTGTGTGTGTGTGGGGGGGGGAGAGAGAGAGAGAGAGAGAGATGTTCATACAGATCCATCTCAGATGTTAGTACTCATGGATGGAAACTATAAATACTTGAGCTGAAATAAATATTTTTCCTGTGCTATCGAGTTTCAGTAGGGCATTGTTTGTTGAACCATTCAACACCATGGGCCAGTTGCAATTGTTTCCTTTTTAATGAATGTTTGTAAGAATAATTGTTCAACAATTGTATAGCTGAACATCATTTAGTCATATGATTCATACATAACATTTGATACATGCTGACTTCAGATCTTGGTCTATTTTCGTCTATTTAAAGTGATGACTTGCTAAGCTGTGGCATAAAAAAATGTTCTCCTATATTGTTGGAAACTCTTAGATGTTTTCTTATCGTCTGTGCATTTTTCATGAATTTAATTTTCATGTGAGCTGTGACTGAAGTTTAGCAAATCGGTGTTTTGAGGTAAAATAGAATGAAAAAAATTCACAGAGCGATATCCATAGCTTAATGATAGAATATACATTTTGTGTGTGTTGGAGATTCATATTTCATGTAATGCCTGTTAATTACAAATCTGTCTGTAAGTTTATTCATTGTTTACCAGCTGTTCAAATTCTGTGTCATGTTTTTTGAAAAACTGATAAAATCAAACATAATGCTATGATTGAATTCTTTCTTAAAAGAGGTCTAGTGCCAATGGAAATCACAATGAAATAGCAAATACCATATTGGCCCAAATGTAAGATGATCTCACATGTAAGTTGACCCTGAATTTTTTGAGAAGTTCTATGAGGAAGATAATTAAATGGTCTAAATAACCACACATTGAGGCTAAACTAAATAAATTTAGCTGTTTTAGATTAAAGGCGATATTAGAAGTAATAAAGTACCTTATTATTTTTAGTCCTCTCATTTTCTTCTTCTTCTCCAAATTCATCTTCAGTACTGGTACTGGAATCAGGTTCATCACAGGAGTTTTCCCAAAAAAGTCATCCTCACTCCCATCAGAAACAGAACAATTTTAAGCCCCTTTACAATGGATTCACTTTGATTTTCCCCCAAGCCACTGGGCCAATAGCTGTACGCTTGGTTTCTTCTACTTGCCTGTTGGAGTCAATGCATGGTTTCCATTATTAACGATGACATCTAGAGCTTGAAGCTGAGAAGTAGCCCAGGGATTGTAACAATATCAGTCTTCATTTCTGAAATGGCTTCCTTATTTTCTCAGTTGTGTGACCACAAAAAGCATGAGTAATAACATGCCTCTCTGCCCTAGTAAAGCATCTGCTCGATGTTCCCAAAACAATCTTCAGCCAATCTTCTGCCTTAAATTTTCAGTCATCCATCCCTTTTTCTGTGGTTTAAAAATGATCCCAGCTGGTACTTGTTCCTTTGAAAGCATTTTTCACTACAAAATAACATACAGTGGAATTCTACCATTGACAGTTACTTCTAGCATCACAGTAATGTAGATCTAAATATAACCAGTTTTGCACCCTTCTTGTCCGCAGTAATACTTGATGGCATATCAGAAAACATTGATGTTTGGTCAACATTTGCCATTTGGCTAAGCAAGTAATTGTGGGCTTTTCTCAGTTTTATAACCCACTGCCAATAGGTGATCAATTTATCAGCATCATCTGCAGCTAGGCATTGTGCAAGGGTAGTGTGATGTCATAAACACAGACCCAAACTCCACTTTATGCGTTGACACCAGCTCAAGTTTGCTGTGGATAAATTCAGTTATGGGAATTTTCAACTATGTGGCACTTTCAGTGCCTTTTCAGCAGGTCTAATAACTTCTCGTCATATTGGATATCCTTGATTTTATTTCTCATTAATATATTAAAAAACAAGTCTATCAAGATTATTAAATTTTTCAGTTTTTAGGTCCTCTGAATGCTTTTCTGATGCACTGGCATTCTTAAACTTTTTTTCATCTTTTCACCAACATCATACAACAACAACATTCAGAAACACCAAAGTTTTTAGTAGCCTGCATATTATTTGTTTGTTTTACCTTGTGTATGACTCTTAATTTAAAATTCATATCAATGCTTCTTCTCTCTCCTATGTTTATATGACACATAGACTACACCCTCTGTTCAATACTATACTTGCGGATCAGCCATCGCTGCTTTAATATCAGTGATCAAAGACCACAGTATGGTACCTGAATACTGTAGTTAACGCACACATGTATGAACAGAGCACCGAACAGTCAAATGGACACATTTATTAACAGACCAATGGACACACAAACATAATAATAGAACAACAAACACTCTGGCAACAACACATACCAATAGAAAAACACTCCAACACACGTGAATAATTCTCTTTGCTGATTTGACAATGAAAGTTTACAGATGTTTTAATGTCTGTGACACAGTATGGTTCTTAAGCACAGTGGTGAAAATTTGTTTGGGAATATTTGCCTCATGATACAAAACATGGTAGACTTATGCAGGTACAAACATGATATTTATAAATGTTAATTTGGTCATATAAGACTATTACGGTTTTCAGAAGGCATTTTATAAAAAAAATCGTCTTATTTTTGGGCCAATACAGTATATTAGGAGATGCTATGCCTTAAAAAACAATGATTTGTAAATTCACAGTTGAGTTTAAATGTGGTTATATGACCACTAAAGATCACCCCCGCAGTGAATGCCCGAAAAGTACAACTGCAGACATCATAAACAAATTTTCAGATATATAATGGTGTGTACGGCATTGCTGAGATCATAGGCATCTCACATGATGATGTGTATTATATTTTAATTCAAATACTTGGTTTAAAGAATCTTTGTGCAAGGTGGGAGTTGTTGCACTTTTTTGGTGTTCACAGTGGGGATCATCTTCAGTGATTGTACAACCATGTTTAAACACAAGTGCCAACTTACATCCATCATTTTAAAGGCTCAGCATCTCCTAACACATGTACCATTTGGTTTTGTATTTCCATTGCCGTTAGACCATTTTAAACAAAGAATCACCTCAAAATGTCAGTCTTTGTCCATTTTTAGAAACACATGTAAAACATAAATTTTGAGTAGCTAGTAAACAATGAATAATGTGACAGAGTCGGAAATTAACAGGTGCTTACATGAAATATGAATATTACAATACATAAAAAATTTTAGTTCTACCACTAAGCTATAGACATCATTCCACAAATTTTTTAACTGACCTTTGTAGTTACATATTAATATTTTATATAACACAATTGAAGAAGTGTTTCTAGACGCAGTACAGTTATTTCAGAACAAAACAATTGATGCCATATGTATTGCTGTTTGCTAAAATATTGAATACACATGCAATCTGGTCTGGATAATTTTTGTACTACAAACATAGGAAAATAAGTATGATATTTATATGTCCACCGTGCCATAAAACAGAAATTTACAGAGCACCAGTTGATGTTTGGAAGTTTTCAAAAATTTAATGTCTTATTGAACTCTTTTCAAATTTTAATGAAATTAATTAACCTTAAAATGTAAAGACTCAATTTATTAATAGTATTTATTAACTATTTTTAGTACTTTTTTTTAGTAAATTTTATTTGATGTGACTATATAGTTATAGAGGTTCTTATACAATATTGTTTTTCAGGTGTCCACTGTATACTTCAGGTAACGTCGATGTTGATGCAGTAAACGCAGTTGGTGAAGAGGCAAAAAGAATCATAGGTTGGGGCAAGTAATGTGTTAAAAAATTACCCAACCAAGATCAAAATAAGTAACGGAGGCATTAATAAGTTGTCTTTTCCCATGACCCGTGAAGGTAACTGCAAAATCAAATCATGAATAATATGTTTAGAAGCAATGATTATGTCACAAAAAGTTATGTTTACATTCCATTATGACATTTTTTAATAATATAGTTTCTTGTACATATTTACTTGTACTTTGGTGTTATTTCATTCATTTCTATATAATTTCTATATGCTCATGTATTTACTGCATCTAATTTTTGTAATCTTTGTTATGATGTTAACTGAATGCCATGTTTTTTTTTGTATCAGTGTCTTCCAGTGTACACCTTAAAATATGATTAAAATGAATTATGAACATTGATCAACCAACAAAACTTGTTTTTAATATGTAAGTAGTATAGTTTGTTAATGCAATGTAATATTCAGAAAAATAAATGATTGAAATGTTTTTATATATACATACTAAAGTGTGTATGTGTTTGTTTATCCATTTACATTTTATGTTGATCGTGTAGAATGCTGATATTCCATTTACTTTTTCTGATTTAGCGTTCCAAGTCATCAGATTATCAGAGAACAGAACAAATGCAAGCTTGAGTTTATAAATACTTAAACTTTTTTATAACCTTTAATAATAAACTGTAGGGCAGGATGTGGGGCTCACATCAGAAACTACTGGGACGATCTGAATGAAACTTTTTGCAAACTTATAGTGGATACTTTGAAGAAGGTTTTAGACTTTGTTTCATTTATCTGAGTTAGACAGAGTAGACACATCATGTATCTCAGCAGAAATGGGCATGAGTTTATGCCAACTACTGTAATCTATGCCGTACCTTCATTCCTTTCTTCTACCCTACCCATTACCCAAGTTATTAGGAATAGAGAGTACTTTACTTCGAGTGAAAGAGAGATTAGTGCTGGAAGGGATAGCTGATTTAAATGTTTATTCTCAAAGTATTTCATAATTGTTTGATGTGTAAATATTTTGCTTTTCATTACTTTTGTCAGTGGTGTTCATTGATAAGTCAAATAACATAAATTGATGAATGTGCTTGCAGCAATTATTTTAATTTTTAGTTATCCATACTTCACAATGAAAAAGACTTTCCACAACATCGGAAACACAACAAGAAAAACAAAATTCTTTGAGGTGAAAAAAATAAATTAACTAATGGTTTTAATTATAATCCAGTCATTGACTACGCAAGTGTAACTGACATAGGATCGACAAATTTTGTTTATCCTCAATGTAAAGCTTTGAATTGGAAAGGTGAATTGGCCAGTTTATGTTGCTCTTCTGGAAAATTACGATTAGATCCCATACTTCCACCTCCAGATCCTTCAAACTCAATATTGAATGGAGAACATCCTTTATCAAAGCAATTTTTAAATCAGTGGCATCACAGTCAAGGTGGATCAGTGCTCAGTGGCATTACGGTCTTAGAATTCAACTTTTCAGTTTAGATTATTTGGAGCTGATGAAATAGTTGAAGGATGTTTCATGTGCACTTTTAAAATTCAAGGAGAAGTATATCATGTCAAAGGGTCATTACAACCTGTACACAATGTACTCTACAACCCTATTCAAATGTACTTCATTGCAGATTACTTGCAACGGGCTCAGACAAGAACAGATCATATTAGTGATCGGAGATTAGTAACAGGACTTCTAAACTTAGTTCATGAGTTAAATCCATATATATTCATGAACTAACTGAAAAGTACTTTTGAATTTGTAACCTCTTTGAAAGAAAATGAGTATAATATTATAATTCATGCTGATCATAAAGCAAGTAATACAGAGCACTGTGGCTGCTATAATGCTGCAACAAATGCAGTTGTGGTAGTCATAGTTAATCAAGAGTGTGACAAATGCAATATAGTAATTCACGCTAGAGATGACAGACTACATTGAACTGCAGAAGCACATCAGGCTTACAATGCTTTGCATGGGTATGGTATGGGTATCACTTCAAATTGAAACTAAGGTATTCTAATACTGGAAGAGAAACAAATAAGAAAGGTTCAAGTTTTCAATTTTATTTGTATAGGCTCATGGTTAGAAAAGATGAGTACAATATTTGATTTATTTCAAGCAACTGTTGAATCAGTATATTGTAGATGTGTGATAAAAAACTGAAAGACTCATATTCATACGTACCAATCAAACTAAGATAAAAGCTGAAAATTACATACATTTGCAAAAATGCATTGAGAAATGATGAAGGCATTGAGAACTTAGGCCATTTTGTTATTCTACCATCATGCTTTACTGGTGGAACTGGACGAATGAACTCAAGACACTTCTTGCTATGTTCACAAGTATTCCCATCCTGATTTATTTACAACGTTCACTACACCTTTGGACTAGAAAGTGTAACATATAAAAAGGTAAAACAAGATTATGAAGATTAAGAAATGTTCTGAATTTAGGTTTTAAAGTGGTACAAAGCATTTTCAAATGGTTATGAAACTGACGAGGATAAACCCTGTTCCAGATGACTAGGTACAGCACAGACTGATGAAAATGTATCTAAAGTTCAGAGATCTCATCAAATTCAATCTATTGTAACAATGACTGATTATTATGAGCTACCCCTTTAAATCACCAAATTGTTCACAAAATGTTTGTACATGATTTGAGAGTGGCCATAGATTGTGGGGTCTAAGATATGATAATGCCTAATGTCACATCACACTTTTTGTAAACAAGTATTTGGCAAAAAAAAAGAAAAAAAGGCATCCTGAGGTACCTTACTGATCTTAGTCCAAGTGGACTACTTCCTGTTTCCAAAAATTGTAATCCAACTTTAGGCTATTATTTTAAATGTTGAAGAACATATGTGAGATTGTAATGGATCACTAAAGGTACTGACAGTTGAAAACTTTCAGTGATGTTTCAATCAATGGGTAGGTAAGTGTATAAATTTCTGAGAGAACTGCTTTATAGGGTATAAATTTGTTTGTAGTTAATGAGCCAACAGTTAATTTGAGTCAACATTGTGTTACAGGAAAAAGTGTGACCATTAAACTTTACTGCTTACAGCATGTACGCACGTGTGTGCACATGCACACACCCATGTGTACATGCAGCCAACATATACTGATGCCAGTGGCGTGCTGACACAGTGTGCAAAGTGTGTGGCACACTGACACAATTTGCAAAGTGTGTGGCAAACTGACACAGTGTGCAAAGTGTGCGGCACACACAGACATCAGGATAGTAAAGGTGTCAACAATTTCAGGTGAGTAGGAAATATTAAAAAAAAAAAAAAGATTATTCATTAAGTTATTTGTATTAACCTTTTTGGTGGTCTGGATCAAATTCTTATGACTGTATGGTACTCCTCACATAATAAGTGACATGTCATTTTAAATTGGTACAGTGCTGAGCAACTTCTGAAACATAAGTTTGTTTATTAAACAAGAAGTCTAACATAAAGTAGATAGTTTTGAATCCTGTAGGCCTAAAATAACAAACAAGACGACTAGACTACACTGCTTTAAAGCCTGTGAAAAATTGCAAAACATAATTATAGCTCTGAAACCCAATTAGCTTACCATCCACCAACGCTTCTGGAAAGGTATCTTCCGATACAGGTCACTCTTGACAGCAGTCTCAAAGGTATTCAATTAACTTCTGTTGGCCCGCATCCAGCCCCTGGTGGATACACCATCTGCGAGAAGCAGGTGGGGTTTCAGCTAGTGAGGGTCATTTCCTAGCTAGCAGACACCACCAATTAGCATCAGTCCACAGGCGCTGTCCTGTTGAACATGAGTTCAACAAAGTCAGGCATGAAGATCTGCTCTTCATACTAGCCCACACACCAGTAATACCATCCACTGTTCATCCACTACATGCTATCCACTATATATGATGGGAAAACCCGTAATGCACATATTATCTATCAAGGCCAGTGTTATTTTGAAGCACTGAAATAAACAGATTTACTAAAAAAATAATTTATAAAAAACTGCACTTCAAAGTTTTTTTAATTTAAAGAAGAGTGAAGTGGCAGCAATTTTCTGTTCTTGTACTGTCAGAAAAAATAATTTAATATTTAAGAAAAATTAAGAGTTTCAACAACATTCTTGTACTTGTTTAATTGAACTCTTCAAACATAACTAATCATAAAACGGAATACAAGTATTAGTAATTTTGTTGCAGATTGGTAATTGGGCACATGTATGAAAACTGGAATGGTATTAAATACCAAAAATTATTGTTTTTCATTAGTGCTAAAACTTAATGTATATTTTATGGCTATTATTATGTTATACAAAAATTATGACTTGATTATTTGTCACTTACAAAATATTATATGAATTAAATTACAACTAACATATTCCAAAAATGGAGGGAAATGAATAAAGAAATAATAATTGACTTTTAGTATTTCATGTATGTGTTGCATGTAAGGAATACATACAGTGATCATTAGGTTATTAAATCCATACATGCATATTTTTATTTAAAACTAGCTGTGCCCGGCATGCGTTGCAATGCCTCTTTTTCTTTCTAAGTAGGTACATATATACAAAGCAGACACATTTACATGTACAAAATAAATGAAAGACAATGATTTTTTGTGCATTAAATTAAATTTGAAAAAGTTTATTTAAGTGCTTTGGGATATACAATATTTTTGGTCTTTCCGTCTTCTGCAAAAACAAATAAATTTTTTGGCTGTCCCACTCGTGAGCATGCAACATATAATTGACCATGTGAAAAGCATGGATTTTCCAGATTTAATCCACACACTTGAAGCGATTGACCTTGTGCCTTGTTGATGGTCACTGAGAATGCAAGGCGAACGGGGAACTGCAGTCGTTTGAAATCAAATGGCATGTCGGTGGGAATGATGGGAATACGTGGAATCAGCACATCTTCTCCTTTTGACTTGCCATTCAGAATTGTCACTTCGATGACGTTTGGCATCAGTTTTTTGACAGCGAGCCTGGTTCCATTGCACAATCGTGGTGGATTAATGTTGCGCAAAAGAATTATTGGTACGCCGATTTTGAGTGACAATCTGTGTGGTGGCACACCAGAAAGATCCAACGAATTTAAAAACTCAATTGGATAATTTAAAATCTCGTCCGCATTCATGACGCTGTCAATCGATTTCTAGGTGACAGACTCGCCCACAATTTGTTCGTGGATTGCGTAGTTGATTGCATTGACGTCGGTGTTTTTTGCTGCCAAAATAGCACGTTCGCAAAGCCATTGGTGATTTTTGTAATTGGTGGCAATTTGTGGGAAAACTTTCTGAATTAATTGTTCGATCGATGGAACAATGACACAAAAGTTCAATGGAAATGAAATATATTTTGTGTCGGCATCAACTGGTACTTTTCCATTACCAATGTCCAATAGCTGTTTTGAAAATATGGTTGACGCATTGCGCTGCAGATGTACGCGCATATTGGTCTTTAATGTGAGTTTCTGCACATGTCTCCAAAGATACGACGCTTTGAGGCAAGCGTTGAGTTCATCAGCTGGTGTTGATTTTGGTATGACTGGTAGAGTCTGTCGGAAGTCACCTGCTAATAAAATGAGAGCTCCACCGAATGGGTTTGCATTTGCTCGTAAATCTTGAAGAGTTCGATCAAGCGCTTCAAGCGATTTCTTATGTGCCATGGTGCATTCATCCCAGACAATCAGTTTGCAAGTTTGCAGCACTTTCGCCATGCCAGAACCTTTGGAAATATTACATGTTTGAGCTTCGGCACATTGTATATTCAATGGCAGTTTGAGCGCCGAATACGCTGTTCGTCCACCATCCAATAATGTAGCCGCAATACCTGATGACGCAAGGGCCAAAGCAATTCCATTTTGAGAGCGAATTTCAACTAATAGCAAACTGATGAGGAACGTTTTTCCTGTGCCACCGGGCGCATCAAGGAAAAACAGACCGCCTCTACCATTGGCCACCGCATTTGTAATTGTGTCGTAGGCCAATTTTTGATCTGCAACTAAGAGTTGTTTATTTGCTTCGACAAATGCACGCAAGTCATCAGCATTGAATTGTTGTTCTCTCAATAAATCTCGATCATAAAGGTCATACGCAGAACGTTGTGGTGCAACCATGCCAAGTTGAATGAGTGTTTTGTTGTTGATGGTTAAGCATATGTCTTCGATTTCTATCAGAGCTTCATTGAAAATGTCTGAAAATGGAATGGTATTATCGTTGCTAACGGTACGAATACGGTGCAAAATGTTTTCGCTCAAGTCCTCTCTGAATTTTTCCCACAGATCGTTAAGGTTGGATGGCGAACATGTGGTCAAAATGATAGCGAATAATGTTCGTATTTGTCGCGGATGACTGCTGACAGATGCGTCCATCAATGTAATTTCCCAATATTGGTCATTTTTGAGTAAATGAAGTTTTTGGCAAGCCTCTCTGTATGTCTGGCATTCTACGCCATCGATCGTTCTCAAATTTGCAAATGAAGTTGGACCTTTGACATTAATCAGCAGCATTCTCAAATAGTAGCATTCGGCATTATTTGGATGTACTGTGTAAATACGGCCCAATGCGTCAGACGAATACAGAATTTGGTAGCCTTCAACTCGCGTGCCTTGTTTACGTCGTTGGCATTTTTTCGATGTGGCATTCCATGTATAGTACTTTGGTACTTCTGCGTACAATAATGTTTTGGCAAATACATCTTCTTCGCACAGCGCAAAAAATGCTGTCAGTGTTGTGTGCGCTGGTGCAGCAGCAACATTTCGTGCGTTCTCTTCCGTGAAATAGACTCTTTGTCCATTTTCAAGGTGAACACTAAGATGAACAACATTGGGATGCCGACTGTGAATTGGGAAACTCAAAATACGCTACACAGCCTCATTGCTGCTGATATATCGACCTGTCTGAAATTGAATAACTTCATCCGTGCGCGCATCGGGATTATCAACACTGAATACTGCCATATCGCTGCCCTTGTTGACGTATTTGCATATGTACTTTATTGATTTGACGGAATTGCAATATTCCACGTTGATATGCGCTTTAAATGTTTTTGATAACAAAGGCGAATATGGCACAATCAATCTGTTGTCGATTTCAATATCGGAATTTCTCATTCTGATTGTAGCTGTGCGACCTCCATCATCTGGTTTACGTCGTCTGTATTGAGGATAGCCGTTATCACCAGTACGAGTTTCATGAACGAATTCTCTGGGATACTTTTTCGTGCATTTGTTGTCTGCCATGCATGGTGATTGTGGGTTCATAGCACCGCATGGTCCATGCACCATATTTTTGGTGACAATATCGAACAGCAAACGATCTTCTTCAGGATCTGATATTTCTGCACAAATGAAATCATCAATTTGAGCTGAGTGTATTTTCGTTTTGAGCCATATGAGAATGTGTGCATGAGGAAGGTCTCTCTTTTGCCATTCAATGGAATACATCCAGCATCGAGTTTCACCATAAATGTGATGCTTCACAATCAAATCCATCAATTTCGTGAGTTTTTGCTTGAAAATTCGTGCAGTCAAATCGTGTCGATCGGATGGAGCTTGACCGGGCAATAGAAGCTCTTTTATCTTGTCCCATGCTGGATTGCATGTGAATGTGATGAAAAAGTCGGGACGTCCGTATGAACGCACATATGTCATGGCGTCTTGTGCGTATTCATGCATGTGTCGCGGACTGCCAGTAAACGTTGCTGGAAGTATGACCATTTTCCCAATGTCGCTGATGTTTCCATCGTTCGCAATCGCATCTCGTAAATGAATGTACTCCTCTGAGCGCAACGATTTTTGATTTAATCGAATGAAGAGGAGACGTTCAGATTCAATTTTCGCATACATGTCTACCACGTATTGGTGAAACAGTTGACGGCATTGCAGAATATAGTTTGTTCCGTTTTGAGGTATCATTATGCGATTTGAATAATATTTCATTGCTGATACTTTTTTATTGAGTTGTTCACCTGTAAGAAGAAATAAAATGAAAGAAGCGATAAGATAAATGTAAATCTGATTTACGAATGTATGAAGGGTGATTTTTTTTCATATGATACAATGTGTGGAAATAAGAATAAATACAATTACCTGTAGCTGGATTAGTTTGCATAATATTGAAGTGATATCCGTCCTCCCCCTCCCAAAAAAAATGGGATACTGCAACGCATTGTAAGAGCGATGTGTTTCAGCGACACGTACAATTGTGTTATTCCATCGCTGAAGAATTATATCACGTGTATCACGTTCTTCTCCAACTATAACAATCACTACTTCATTGATGGTAGGTGCGTTGTAGCGTCTGGCATGCTGTCCGACTGGTGTTTTGTCGGCTTTTATATGGATTGCGTAATTATCCGCCGGCAAGTTATCAATTGATGTTTTGAACAATTTTATCAGAGCGTTGTGTTGGTGCAAAAAAGTTTGCAAAGTTGATATAATATGACGTTTGGTGCCTGGAATCGCATTGCATCGCTGATCAACTTGCACATCATCGTCGCCCATGAAGTAGATTTGTAAAAATTTATGTTCAGCGTCGGGAACTGGTAGAAGTGATCCTACACGATGATATATTTACCCTTGAATTTTGAAAGTTGGCATATATTGGTCTTGGAATACTTTATCGGCTCCAAAGGATGTCATTTGAAACGCCGAATTGTATTTGCGAATGTTTTGTAAAAAGTGCTTCAAATCGGCTGAGTTGCCCGAAAGCAATGACAACAGAGGTTCAGGTGGTGGATGCAAAGTCGGAAGTCTAACTTTGCCATTTGCGCAGCACATTCCTGGTGTTTCATTGTTGAACTTTCGTGCACCGCAATGCCCACACACCTTATCCATTTTGCCGATGTCTACACTTGGATGCAGACTGTAGTCGTAATTGACATTGTACTGGAATGCACCAAGATTCAAGTCAACATGCACGGTTCGTCGAGCTCCAGTAGCTCGTAAACGTTCTGCTTCGACTCTTACTGTTTGTTGCTCTTCTGATTCCAATGCACGCGATCGAGTAGCTCGTAAACGTTCTGCTTCGAGTCTTACTGTTCGTTGCTCTTCTGATTCCAATGCACGCGATCGAGTAGCTCGTAAACGTTCTGCTTCGACTCTTACTGTTCGTTGCTCTTCTGATTCCAATGCACGCGATCGAGTAGCTCGTAAACGTTCTGCTTCGACTCTCACTGTTCGTTGCTCTTCTGATTCTGATGCACGCGATTGAGCAACTCGTAAACGATCTGCTTCGTTGCTTGCTTGTCGTTCCTCGCTTGTTTGAGAAGCTCGTAATCGCTTTTTGTTTCGTGCTCCGCTGGTAGATCTACCAATTGATGCGCGTTTAGGAGGCATGATTATTTTGACGGAGAAAGCAACAACAACTGCAAGCAAAGCAACAATATTGTTAATTAAATTTAGAATATATATATATTTTTTTTTTAATATAATGGCTCCATCGTGAACTCGATGATTCTGCCAATGTCAATTTAGAATATAGTTTTTTTTTGTAAAAAACCTTCGCGGGCGTGCGCACAACAACTCACCAAAGTTTAATCGAAATCGGATGAATGTTATAGGAACGCATAGAAAACGAACGAACGAAAAACAATCAAACATTAATTTTATATATTTGGCGCCAAAATTTGCAAAGTTTGCAAATTTCGTGCGCACAACAACTCACCAAAGTTTCATCGCAATCGGATGAATGGTATAGGAACGCATAGAAGACGAACGAACGAATGAACGTACACACAAACAAACATTAATTTTTATATATTTGACCCCAAAATTTGCAAAGTTAGCAAATTTTCGCTATACTGAAACACTTAAGTTTTTCATGTAACTACCTAATAACCATACCTTTTTGGAATCCGTATTTAATTTACTATCTGTAGGATATATTTGCTGCTAATTGGTAACAATAATAAAAATGTTGAAAACTTGAGATTTTCGCTATAAAAACCTCTGTATCAAATAAATAGAACACAGTTTACAATCTACGTACAAATAAATTACGTACCTTTTAACAGTTTTTAAACAAATAACGTCACTTAACCACTTTAAAACACAATGTTTATACACTTTAAACTAATGAATGGCCGTCAATGACGCGGGCCGCAAAGACAAAACTAAACTTTTTTAATATCTGGCACAAATTATGCCTCACTGATATTCTCGATATGGTAAAATATTACGATGGGCCAAAGTAAGAATCGACCTGTTTCACTGAGTGTAAGAATAGCTTAAAGTCGACTGGGAGCCGGTAATTTGATACCTGCCGGAATCCGGTAGCGCGCCACTTTAAAGGATATATATATATATATTTTTTTTTTTTCTTAATATAATGGCTCCATCGTGAACTCGACGATTCTGCCAATGTCAATTTAGAATATATATATATATTTTTTCATTTTTTTTGTCAGAAACCTTCGCGGGCACGCACACAACAACTCGCCAAAGTATCATCGTAATCGGATGAATGGTATAGGAACGCATAGAAGACGAACAAACAAACAAATATTCATTTTTATATATTAGATTAGTTGTGGCTCTCTGGGGTATGGTATTCAGGGACTCATAAGTGTATGGTATCCATAAGATGGGCCATGATTATATTTTTTGAACTGGATTTTACTTTATCTTTAGCACAACTCAGGGAAAGCTAAAAGTTGATTTAGTAGTGAGATTAGATTTAATTAATGGAATTAACCTACAAGGGGCACAACGCCATTGAAAAAAGTTTGGTGGCTAGTCTGCTATGTCATCAGGGGAGCGTAGTTTCCTCCACTTGCCGCTTTTTGGCAGAAGCAGCATTAACAGTGGGTAAGGTCCCAGGCACGAGCTTGATGACAGCACAAGGTGGACTTGAGTTGCCACAAGCAGAAGAAAGTACCATGGCTGGAACCACTCTGCAACCTGATCAAGGTAGAAGCAGGGTCGGGGCTACTGGTTGAGCATTGGACTAGCTCTGAGAAAGACCATTCAGCTTCCTGGCTGTAACACGATGGTGGCACAGGTACTCAGGCCAAATTTGTTGTTCATAATATGTCCATGTATCTAATACTATGTACTGTAATGCACTTTTCTGACTATGGAACACTAAATGTTAGATAATTTTTTAAACTAAATTTTACCTTCGCCTAACCTAGCTTTTGCTTTTGTGTAAGCTTTATCAGAGGACAAAGACAAAATCATCAGTCATCTAAGCTATTTCAGGCAAAGATAAAATATAATTAAAAAATTAGTGTTTCATAGTCAGAAAAGTGCATTACATAGTGTCATTATAAAAAAATATTATCACAATAGACATTATCATATGAGGGATGGGATGACAAGAATGAATGGAAGAAATTAATAGGCACTACAAGACCCAAAATAATGGTCAGAGAATGAGAATGGTAGGGGGTAGAGAGAGAGAGAGAGAGAGAGAGAGAGAGAGAGAGAGAGAGAGAGAGAGAGAGAGAGAGAGAGAGAGAGAGAGACTGAAGCATCACAAAGAATAGTACACAACAATAGTAGTACAGTAGTAGATTGTTCACCATGTTATGTTCCAATGTGTGTCACATCTTTAAAGTTCTATGAAAGTTAAAGTAAGATATCTGTGCTGTCTTATAATACCTCTAAAATTTTCTTATACTCATTACAGTGTTTCCATTTAGTTTTGATTTTTACTAAATTGTTTTATTTTATTTGTCTATTGAAGTGGTTTTTTGTTTGTTTATTTTCACATTATTTGAATAATTTGCTACACAGCAAATGAAATTTGGAAGAACTTATCACATTTTTAACAGTCAACAGTGAATATAGGAACTGAACAAACAGAAAAAAATTAGAATTTAAATTTATTTGTTTTTTGTTTAATAATTCTATAATTACTGTAGTGCGTGTTTTATTATTTCTGTAGAAGCATCATGTTAAACAATGTATTGTGATGTGATTAGTGGACATTATGCTCCTATGTGTTCCACTAATTATATTTTATAGATTATCTTTTGAAATACTTCTGTATCTTTAGGCAGGCCATTTAGGCATAGAGATTTGTAATTCTTTTCCGTACTTCCATATTCGTAATTAGACTTCTCCAGACCTTGAGATCATATTCTTTTAAAGTTGTCAAGAGAGCTAATCTCTGATCTTGCATCCTTTCTTTTATATACTAGTACAGTCTTGGCTACTTTCTTCACTGTCCACTACTCTGTGAGTTACCAATTTTACCACTGAGTAATATTTTTGTTTTATTAAGACCCCTCATTTGTTCATCTTATGTATATATTACTAAAAATTCAAACACCAGTAAATCTTGAGTTTCACCAGAACATTATAAAATTAAATATCACTATAATATTGACGACTCGGAACACTAAGTTTTTTATAAGTAAAAACGTAAAGTTTTACCTTACAGCCTAAACCGGCTTTCACCTATAGAAGGCTTCATCAGAGGCTGTCGTTAGTAGCGCTGCTCGTCTTGTTGTTGGCGACGAGATAATGTTTCGAAAGATTGAAGCTGTGTGTGTGTGGTGAGATGTGTTCGAATAATGCGTGCGATTTGAATTGTGTCTGTTCGTTTAGGATGTCGTTTTTATTTGTTTTTGTGTGTTGTATATTTCTAATTGTTCTAGAGTGTCTAGTTTTCGGCCTTTTGTGTGTACGTGTAGTATGTTCATGTTATTGTCGATGTTTTTATATGTGTGGTTTGCTTCAATGAGGTGGTTTGCGAAGGTAGATTCTGTAGTGGTGTGGAGTGCTTTTGTGGAGTGCTCATCGCCAACAACAAGACGAGCAGCGCTACTAACGACAGCCTCTGATGAAGCCTTCTATAGGTGAAAGCCGGTTTAGGCTGTAAGGTAAAACTTTACGTTTTTACTTATAAAAAACTTAGTGTTCCGAGTCGTCAATATTATAGTGATATTTAGTTAAGTAACGGACACGTCATGGACAACGAAATCCAAGATTATAAAATTTATGAATGTCCTATGGTAAATATCCAAAGTACTTAAGAAAATATTTATATTTCAAACTTTTAACAACAGACTCATGTAAATATAAGGGTTTACCAGTTCCATGTGCTAAGTATACTAGAATTAACTATTCATTTGGTTTTGCTAAAACAGTAGTGCTGTCTAATTTTTGTGTAAGTTTTTATTGTTTTCAAATTAAGTTTGTATTCATATATAACTTTATAAAATCCTACACACCACTTTACTCATTAAATCTAATTATTTTCATTCAATTTCCACAAAACAATTTTTTTTATTGTCATAAACACATTTCTCATAAACATAACTCATATTTAATTGGGCAAGACATGCTTATCTGATATTGTTTTAGTCAATGCTGTAAATAAAAATTAGTAAAAAATTGAATTTAATATTCCAAAAATGTTATAAATTTAACACATTAATCACTCTTAAATTCACAGTAAATCTGATAATTAACTAACGCTAAAATAAATATAATAATAATAAAGATGATGATGATGACTGAATTTCAAAAATTGCTAATAACCTGAATTGTTGAAAACTGTTAATTGCAAAATAAAATGTTGTTATTGTAACAAGGCTGATGGTTATAACATTTAGAATTGCACAACAAAAATAAGACTTTGCAAAAAGAATTTTTGTTGTAACTTTTTTTTGTACAATTACATTTTTTGAGTCACTGGCCTTAAACTAATGATTATTTAGTTTATTAGTAACCACTTTGTATACACCAACCTCCTCTTTTTTGACTTTTTCAGTGCTGACAAATTTTTTTTTTAACAGCATAAGTTGGTTTGTGGTGTATAAGGATTTATGTTAATGAGCTGTATTGCAAAGTTGATAAAATTCATCATCTTGAATGTTTATGATGATGATAACAGTTATTACAATTTTGTGTCTATCTTTGCCTGGAAGCTTAATCCAGAACTTTGCTTCAAAAATTCTGTCCAAGTGAAGAGATCGGTAACATTTTAAGAGACAGCTTTCATATTTTTACTTGTTTTTGAAGACCTACTGAACCTGGCTCCTGCACGAACTTGCTCGATACTGTTAATCCTGCTGCTACTGAAACTAATAAACTGATACTTGTGATTCCACTTCACAAGCTGCATGACATGCAGAAAACAAAGTGTGTAACACATGAAAATGTGGAAACCTGTAGACGAAGTTGACAGGGTGAAGGAAGACTGTAATTCTAGCTTTTATCTCATGCAATTCATAAATCCTAATGTTTACCTGCCATTTGTTTGTGGCAGTTCGAAATGTAAATATTTTATAAGATACTTTTGACATTTACTGTGACACATTGGTAAATCTTATGATATATCAGTAAAATCTAAGATTTACCAATTTCCAAACTTTTACAGTAACATATATCTATCTTTTATTTTCCTTCCTCCCATTAGATTGCTCCTTGTCTTCTTTTTCCGTCTTTTTAGTATGTCCTGTGCATTTTTGTTGACACCTCATGATTTGTATCCATACATTCAGGAAGTCTTAATCAGGGGTGTATGGCAAGCAAGTGGGCGTGGGACACCAGGGCTGTATAACAATTTCTTCAAATTTCAAATTTAGAAATTTAAGGTCAAAACAATAGAAATATTAATGTGAAAATAACTGTTAAGAAACACATTTCCAAATTTATTGATCGGTTTATGCATATTTGACACTATCTGTCATGTCACTGTTGTTCAGAATGAAATGTTATTTTTCAAGTTAAATGTTACAAAAAAGACCAAATACAACATAAGAAAGAATATCGGATCTAGCTATATTAAGTACTGAATATGATGAAACTGGCATTGATATAAGTGATAATGGAAAAAGTTTGTTAAAGAGAATAAAGAGAAATTTATTTTGGCTGTTGAAAAGCAACAAATATTGTTTTGAATATTGTAGTGGATATTTTGATGTTATAATATTGTAAGATTAATAACAAATAAATATTGTTTGGTGTATATTAAGAATGGTCTTTGGTCTTTATTTGGTATCACTTACTTTTTATAACCACCTATTCTGCAAAGCATATGGAAGACTCTACACCCCTTCCATAAGATTTGTCAGGTAAGGTAGAATAGCCACTGCGTGTGTCTATGTACTGATGTATAAATTATGAATTTTATACTTCTGGCTAAGTGTTTCTGTGTTGTCAGATGGTTCTAATAAGGAAAAATATTCACGCATTTCATGGTGGTAGACTACAGAAGGCTTGAAATAAAAATGTTACTGATACACAAAATTGTACTTTAACAAAAAAATGTTAATAACAATATAGATATAAAAGAACTGTGACTTCCAATGGAAACATTCTGATTATTTATTTGATTTATATGAAGAATGGTTACATGGTGCTATTTATAATAATTATATAATACTAGCTACTTTTTTATACTACTGAAGTAGTTAGAGGCAGGATAGGCTACCTTGATAAGTTATTTGGCATGCAAGGCAGGAAGTGTGGCTAATCCAGACCATTATTACTGCAGGATGTTATCCATGGTGTTACTTAGGCCGAGCCCACATGGGGCTTTATGGTGTGCCCGGTGTGTGTGTATATATATATATAGGCGAGATTTGCATACAAAATAATAATTTCACTCTTGACATGTGATAGCATGTTACAATGAGAATTGGTTAAAGTAAAGGTTGCATGTTGAGACATTGTAATATAGACAATAAGGATCATGTCAAAATTGTTAGATTAAGTTGATTTTTGACTATATAAAAAAATAATGAGTGTTGTAAAGTAGTGCGAACATATGCATAAGCATATGGCAAGTGCGCATGTGAATAACTGTGTTACGAATTAACAAAAAATAAAACTGATTAAATTAAATCACTTTTGTGTAAAACAAATGTCCGACATAAGACTTACACCAGAATGTGCATAAAATAAAGACTTTTCTAGTAGTAATATTTGTTAGTAATATAAAGAATGAAATATATGAGTTTTTTCATAAAAAAGGTTTTATGACCCAAAGGAAAAGCAATAAAATTGTATCGGCTTTATCTGCACGTTTCGCGTTGTTAGACTAATAGACAATTTCTTACAAGTAGAATGTTATCTAGACAGTAGCGGTAAGGGTGAGGGATTGTTTTGACCAATGAAATTGGCTAATACATCAGTCGATTTATCTGTGATGGGATGTAAAGGCCTTCTAGCTTATAACTCAGAAGAAGCAGTCTCGTTGAACTTCATAGCATGTAATTGTTACGTCTGATTTAGGTGATATGTTTATCAGGAGTGATGAACACATATAGTTAAGTTCGGGACTGAAATAATCTCGAGTGGTAGTATGGTACAGTTCGAGATTGTCCATTTAGGATTTATGATCACGTCAAGTTAGCCATATAGCGTATTATAAAATACACCTTATAAATAATTAATAAATCAACACTGTTCATAGAAGTACTCAACCCGGAAATGACCCTGAGAGCTGAAAAGCAGAAGGAGATCCTGATGAAGGAACAACAGTATCTTGACATTTACCTGAAAGAAACATCTATTGATACGTATCAGGAACAAAAGGAGTTACACCGCATCGTTCATCAAACAAGGGAAGTGAAACCATTCATATAAACTCGATTTAAAAAATTGTAATCTAAAAGACACAGACAAACTTGTAGGAATTAAGATTTATGTAATTAGAGTGTAAGAAAGACTTATTTTAATTATAAAAATAGGTCAACAGAAACTGCCAATACATTATTTATTTTATTTTGCAACAGAATTAGTAATTAATTGCATTTTGTACAGAACTATTGATTAATTTATTTGTATTAGAAAGAGTCAATTAATTATTTTTGTGTTATCATAAGCATTAGTAAAATACTGTGCAATTTAAAAATTATAGAAAATCTTTAATAAACCAAAACATTCCATTATCTAATATCGACTACTTATTCTATACGACCTTGTACATCACAACACACACACACACACACACACACACACACACACACACACACACACACACACACACACACACACACACACACACACACACACACACACACACACACACACACACACACACACACACATATTACATTTAATATTTATAACTAAATTTACCTCAAGATGTTATTTTTCCTTATTTGGAACATGTTTCGAGAGCTCCTGTGCTCTCATCTTCAGCCTTCGCGATCTTGTGTCTGGTGAAGTATTTGTGTGTTGGCTGCTGGATGCTATTAAGGTAGTTTGTTGGTCTTTGGTATTTTAAAGTTGTATTATTGTGTGTGATGTGGTATATGTATTTGTATTTTGTGTATTTTCTATGTTGAGTGCTTTGAATATTGTGTCATGTTTTGTATTGATTTGTATTTGTTCTGGTATTAGTTTGTTTTGTGTTTTATGTTTGTATATTTGTAAATTTTCCCAAATGTTCATTATGGTGCCTTTGTGTGGTGTATGTTTTATTAGTGACACATTGGTTATGTCTGGGAATTCATGTCCTGTGTTTATTGCATGTGTGGCTAAATTGGATTTATATATTTCTGGTTTTTTGTATGCGTTTAGGTGTTCAAAATAACGTTTTCAGCTGTTTTTTTGTTTGTCCTATGTAACATTTATTGCAATCTTGGCATTCAATTTTGTATATACAATTAGTTGTATTATCTTTGTTGTGTGGGCTATTTAGTTTTTGTAAATTAATTTTATTAGTTTTGTATGCTATTTTTATATTGTTTTTAAATAGTTTTGTTAGTTTTGTCATTTTATTATTTATGTATGTGAATGTGGCCCATTTTTGTTGTTGTTATTATTTATGTGTTGTTCATTTTGATTAATTCTTAATTGTTCAGTTTTTATTTTATATTTGATTTTATTTTCTATTTTGTTCACAGTATTTTTATTGTATCCATTTTCATAACCAATTTGGTATAGACTATTATATTTCTTTCTTTGTCAGTTTCTTGTTTGTTTAGGGGAATTTTGTACATTCTGTTAAATAGCGAATAGAATGCTGCCATTTTATGTTGTGGTGGGTGGTCAGAATGGTTAGGTATAATGATGTTAGTGGAAGTTGATTTTCTATATGTTGCATATTGTATGTGGTTGTTGTATCTTGTGATGGTTATGTCTAAATAGTTGATTTTGTTATGTTTTTCTTTTTCTTCTGTGAATTGTATTTTAGGATGTATGTTTTTGATTTGTTTCAGTATGCTCTCTGCATTTGTGTTTTTGTTATTTGATACATATAGCCCATCATCTACATATCTTATCCATATGCCATTTGGGTCATGTGATTTTATAATATTTTGTATTTTGGTGTCTATGCGTTGTAGGAATATTTCTGCTATTATGCTTGATAATGGTGATCCCATTGCTAAAACTTCTTGCTGTTGATAAATTTTGCTATTAAATTCAAAGTAATTTTGTTTTAGTATTAGTTGGAGGCTATTTTTTATTTCGGTTATATATTGTTTGTTTTCATTTTGTTCTTTAAGTTTGTTTATTATTATGTCTATTGTTTCTTCTACTGGGATGTTGGTGTACATGTTTGTGATGTCATATGATGTGAAAAATGTATTTTCATTTATATTTATTATTTTTAGTTTGTCTGTTAATTCGTATGTATTTTTTATGTTATGATGGTTATTTGTTAGATGGTTATTTTTTAGTTTTTGTGCTATTATTTTTGCTATTTTGTATGTAGGAGCTTTTTTGAAGTTGATCGGACGTATTGGGTTGTTTAATTTGTGTATTTTTATTAGGCTATTCATTTTAGGTGGTTCTGGATTGTTATTTATATATATATGTCTGTGTTTTTATTGTTGAAAATGTTTTTAGTTGTTTTTATTAGTTTTATTGTTTGTTTAAGATAGTTTTCTGTTGGGTCTTTATTTAGTTGTATGCATTTATTATTGTTGATGAAGTCTTTGGTTTTTTTAATGTAGTCTGCTTTATCAATGATTACTGTTGCTTGACTTCTGTCTGCTTTAGTTACTATTAAATTATTGTTCTTTATTTTATTTTTAATTTCTTTTATTGTTTTATTGTCTTTCTTTTGATTATCTTTGTTTTTCATTTCGCTAGTGATTATTTTTTTAATTATATGTGTTGCTTCTGTTCTTTTTTCTTCTTGTATACTGTCTTTTATTAGGTTAATGGCAAATTCTGTTTCTACTATTAAATTTTCTAGATTTTTGCATTTTGAGTTATGTTAGTTTTTGACATATTGTTTAAATATTCTGTTTCTTTTTTGTTAAATTCTGTATTGCTAAGGTTAATGATTCGAGGGTAAAATGTGTGTTTATTTTTGTTTTTTTGTTCTTGATTTTTGTTTTGTTGTTTTAATGTGTTGAGTTTTTTGTTGATTGTAATAGTCTTTTGTTTTTTTCAAATCTTATTTTATTTTCTATGTTATTGTATTTATTATTCCAAGTGATTGGATGTAATATACTTCAATAGACAATGCCAAAAACATAAATTAACACCTAAATACATCAACATAAACACAAACAACAAAAATATGACTGCACAAAAAACAATAATACAAGCACAAAGTTTATGGTTACAAAACGAAATTAATCAATTATACAGTAAGAAAAATAGCATAACACTAGACATATACAAACTACACTTAGAGCTAACAAGTTTATTATATACCAACAACCACATACAATATGCAATATATAGAAAATCAGCTTCCACTAACATCATTATACCTAACCATTCTGACCACCCACCACAACATAAAATGGCAGCATTCTATTCGCTATTTAACAGAATGTACAAAATTCCCCTAAACAAACAAGAAACTGTCAAAGAAAGAAATATAATAGGCTATACCAAATTGGTTATGAAAATGGATACAATAAAAATACTGTAAACAAAATAGAAAATAAAATCAAATATAAAATAAAAACTGAACAAAAAATGAACAACACATAAATAATAACAACAACAACAAAATGGGCCACATTCACATACATAAATAATAAAATGACAAAACTAACAAAACTATATAAAAACACAGATATAAAAATAGCATACAAAACTAATAAAATTAATTTACAAAAACTAAATAGCCCACACAACAAAGATAATACAACTAACGGTATATACAAAATTGAATGCCAAGATTGCAATAAATGTTACATAGGACAAACAAAAAAACAGCTGAAAGAATGTTATTTTGAACACCTAAACGCATACAAAAAACCAGAAATATATAAATCCAATTTAGCCACACATGCAATAAACACAGGACATGAATTCCCAGACATAACCAATGTGACACTAATAAAACATATACCACATAAAGGCACCATAATGAACATTTGGGAAAATTTACAAATATACAAACATAAAACACAAAACAAACTAATACCTGAACAAATACAAATTAATACAAAACATGACACAATATTCAAAGCACTCAACATCGAAAATACACAAAATACAAATACATATCCAAAATCACACATAATAATACAACTATAAAATACCAGAGACCAACAAGAAACCTTAATAGCATCCAGCCAACACACAAATACTTCACCAGACACAAAATCGCGAAGGCTGAGAATGGGAGCACGGGAGCTCTCGAAACATGTTCCAAATAAGGAAAAAGAACATCTCGAGGTAATATAAATATAAATTTTAAGTACTTTATATATATATGTATATATATATATGTATATATATATATGTATATATATATTGCAACGAGACAAGCTGTCGCATTATTGGTAAATGTGGAACATAATTATTATCAGCTGTTATGAGTGTCCAGAACGATAGAAGAATGCTTGGAAATAAAATAAGATTAATACAAAATTAAAATTATTGGATAAATTAGTAATAAGACAATGCAAAAACTATGAAGATATAATTTAATATATGAGTGAAGTGTTGTGTAATGTGGGTAGCAAATAGAAGGTTATGGAATTTTATTCATGTGTAATAAAGCATTGTTCTAGAAGATTCAAGAACAAGGAAGTCGGCGAGCACGTGGCCGCTCCAGAATATAATAGAGTATATAGAAAATACGCCTACGCGCATATTGGCGGTAACGTCATTCGGCAGCGCGGCGGCATACATTAAGCTGTATTATAAAAGGAGTGGCCAGTCTTCTCTTTGCTCTCTCTCTCTGAAAGTCGTCATACAGTACTCAGCGAAAGCGGTCGCGGTGGGCATCGATTCCAGTCAACATCAATTCCAGGCAGTCCTTGGGCCCGTAGAGTCGTGATAGCAGCGAGTGTCAGCAGGAAACCAACAGGGAGTTCGAGATAGTCGGCTACCGTTCCTGAGAATGGTTTTGCGGATAGTGGCGGCTGGGATACGGAGACCTAGGAGCAAGGCAGTTCCTGGAGGCGGTTGCTGGAACGTGGAACCAAGACGACGGATCGCTGGAGGCCGATCGAGATCGTCGACCGGGAGGACAATGAGGACAACAGAACAGGGAAGCCAAATTTAAATAAATTTGTTATCAAATTATAAAACTTTAAAGAGTAAAGTAAAAGAACATTGATTTAAAATATAATTTTGTTTAAAAGGAGACTTCGAACAGTTAAAAATTTACAGCACTGTTATATAAAGAGAACATTTATTTAAAGATATTTTCAATGTAGATTTTTGAACTACAATAAATTAATTTTGTGTCAAATAACGAAAGAACATTTTAATACAAAAGTGTAAAAGAAAGGACAATAAATGTATAAAATTTCACTAATTGTGCATTCTTTTCTGCAAGTCTGGTCTGGGCTATAACCTGTTACCTTGCAGAAAATGGCGCTCGCAACTTTGGGGCATTAAAATTGCAAGCCAAATAAAATAAAAATAGTCAGAAAATGGTGCTTGCAACTTTGAGGCATTGAATTGTTATCCCAATAAAGTAAAATAAAATTTTATTGCAAGATTAGTGAATGATACAATTATTGGAAGTTATATGTTAGAATAGGAACTGTATTTTTTATGTGTATTAATTAAGGACAAGTAATAACATTTTAGTTAATTTTTATGTGTGTGTAGTTAGGACGATTATTATCATTTAGTTAATTTATATATGTTAGTGTAGAACTGTGAATATCAGTATTAATTAATTTATTCGAACTGCTAGTGCTAAGTAAAAATAATTATTATACACGGTCTAAATAAGAACTGTAAAAACCAAATTTATAAGTAAAGAAAAAAAAAAGATTGTGGAACAAGCTGAAATGGTGCGTATGTTGCAAGAATTAATGAAAAGTAATACTGAACAACTTAAAGCTGACTTGCAAAAACGCGATGCCGAATTTAAAGCGGAATTGCAAAAACGTGATGCCGAGAATAAAACGGAAATGCAGAAACGCGATGCCGAAAATAGAAAACGTGATAATGAACTTAAAGCTATCATACAAACAGAATATACCAAGGTCAATAAATCACTTACAGAGCACATGGAGCTATGTAAAGCTCAAATCGAAAAAGCAAGAACGGAAATGCTATCGAACATTGGGCAATTACATGAACGTGTGGACACACGATTTACAACACAACAGAACACCATTACAGAATGTCAAGACCGTATAAAAGCTAATACACTGTTAATAAACCAACAAAAGTCAGAATTAGAACATAAGATTGACGAAAAAATGTTATCAGGTGAAAAGGGATGTAGCAGGGCGTGTAAGACCCACCGTATGTTTCTACAGACACAATGAAGATCCGAATAATCAACCTAAATTTTGGGGAGACGGAAATCCAATTCAGTTTATACGGGATTGCGAACGTGGTATGGATTCGGTGGGTAATCAATTGAGTGACTCAGATAGAACTGAATGGGTGACACGTAAGCTGAGCGGTTCGCCAGCACTGTGGTACTCCATAGTCCGGGACAATATTAAAAGGTACGATGAGTTCATCAAATGCTTCGAGAATCGGTACTGGAATGAGCACGTGCAACGCAAAGTACGAGATAGGCTCGAGTTTGGCAAATTTACTCCCGGAAAACTCACACGTGAGCAGTACGTAATAAAAGAAATCTCTAAAGTTAAACACCTTAGACCGGAGCTATCAGAAACGGAATTAGTACATAAATTAAGCTACCACTTTGATATGAACATTCGTACAGCCATATTAACACGTGGGGTAAATACATTAGAGGCACTATTAAACATGTTGTCACAATGGGAGGATGTAATGGCCACAGCAAAAGCTCAATTCACATATGACACGAATAAACCATCATTTAAACAGGGTACACCATTTAATAAAGATAAAGCCTCTGTGAATGATAAGAATAAATTCACAGGGAAACCTAAGAAAATTCAATCAATTAATACAGTTAAACAAATAGAAAATAATAATAAGTACTCACATACAGTATCAGAAGCTGTGGATGCTGATCCAAAAAACGTGGGAGCGGCGTGCCTAAAAAAGCAGCCAAAACAGTAATCCATAAACATCACTATAGCACTAGCACGGGTTTTGATAAAAACAGTAAGATCACTGTAAGTCGTAGCAATAGAAGTAGTAATAACATGGTTGATTGTGAGGATGCTTGTTACAAAATTAGTGGTATCTACCCGTGTGATTTGCTGGAAGCGTTATTAGAAAGCGACACAGATCACTCTAAAAAAATAGAACGTAGAGCTGCAAGTCCTACACTCGATGCATACATAAATAACGTTAAAACACACATTTTAATTGACACAGGAGCAGAGGTATCAGCTATCAGTGAAAATTGTATTAAGATAAATAATAAATATTTTTAAAACACGGCAATATTACCCACGAATAAATTACAGATTCAGACTGCGGATAAAAATAAAACGGTAGCCACTGGACAAGTATATATCACATTAAAATACGATTAACTAGAAGTGAATATTCCGGTAATAATAATAAAGAAACTAGTATGTAATGTTGTACTTGGAGTCGATTTTCTAACGAAATGTCAGGCTCAAATCGAATTGGCTAAGGGTTGTATGCATTGGATTATAAATGGTCGTAAATATCAGCTGTACTTGAACGATAACGAAGTAAACAAAGGTAGGCGACCTACTTATAGTCCAATTGAGATAAAGCAGCCAGATATAACGATTAAAACTGACCACACTAGGGACATAAACAATAGTTTAAATCCGCAGCAAATAAGTGAATTAAATAGTTTAATAAAGAAACATTCTCATGTATTTTGCGAGCAACCAAGAGTCTCAAATGTGTATACACATAAGATTGAAGTGACGGAAGAATCTAAATTCATACGCCGTACTTATCCCATCCCTAAGGCGTACCAACAGCAAGTCGATGCTGAAATACAGCAGATGCTAAAGAATCAGATTATTGAACGTTCGGAAAGCGATTTCCTCAACCCTCTTGCTGTAGTTAAAAAGAAAACGGGAGATATCCGGCTATGCCTTGATACGAGAAATTTAAATAGTATCACCAAAAAGATATATGACTGTGCTCCAAATGCGGATAGCTTATTTGTTAGGTGTTCAGTACATGACCAGGCTCGACCTTACCAGCAGATTCTGGCAGATTCCTTTGGACGAGGAAAGTCGGAAATATACTGCATTCCTCTACAAAAACAAAAGCTACCAATTTAAAGTAGTACCTTTTGAACTCGTGACAAGTCTAGTGGCAATTATTAAATGTTTAGAACTGGCACTGGGTCCCGAAGTAGAGGAATTTGTCACCATTTTCGTGGATGACATCCTAGTCGTGTCTAAATCGTTCGAGGAACACTTAGAACACCTCGACATAGTGTTGAATAAGCTCCGTAAGGCTAATCTAGTTTTGAAACAATCGAAATGTGAATTCATTAAATTAGAAATAAAATTCTTGGGGCATGTCATAAATGCGGACGGTATTAGCACAGATCCAGCGAAAATTGACAGTATTGTGAAATTCCCAACACCAAAAAAGGTTAAAGGATGTTAGAGCTTTCCTTGGGTTAACTGGGTACTATCGCCGGTTTTCGCCGAATTATTCAAAAACAATAACACCTTTATTAGAGTTACTCAAAAAGGGGCATAAATGGATGTGGGAAGATCAGCATCAAGTCGTGTTTGAGAAGATTAAGAATCTATTTAAAAATAATTTACACTTGTTTCATCCGAATGACGAAGGTACTTATGTGTTGCAAACTGATGCGAGTGATACTGCTATCGGCGCTGTGTTATATCTGCGGGACACTACGGGAATACATCGTGTCATCTCGTATGTAAGCCGTACCCTTAAAGGAGTCGAGAAAAACTATTTTACATCAGAAAAAGAAATATTGGCGTTTACCTATGCTTTGAATAAATTTCGATACTATCTGTGGGGGACACACTTTGAAATTCATACAATAACCAAGCATTATCCTCCTAAAATGTAGATTAACCAACGTCCGGATGACGCGCTGGATAATGACGATTCAGGAATACGACTTCACTATTAGATATATTAATGCGAGTAATACTAGAATAGCGGATACGTTGAGTAGGTACGCGCCTGAATTCACTGAAGAGCATGAGGCGGATCCTAGTAACGTAAAAATATTAGCTATGCAATATGAGATAAAGCCAGAGTTACGGCAGCGCTTAGCTAGTATCCATTTAGAACAAGACACGGACCCTAACATTAGCAAAATAAAAATGAGCATACTTCGTAAAGAAAAGCCGCGGTACTGCTGTGTTGATAATTTTTTGTATAAATTAATGAATGAAAAATGGAAAATTGTGCTTCCTAGTAGTATGTTAAAATCAATAACGTGGGCATGCCATGAAAGCTTAGCACATGCTAGTCCGTATCGATGTTACTTAGCACTTAAGGAGGACTTTGTATGTAACAATATGGTGCGGAGGATTCGCAGTATTTTGAGGACATGCCATGAATGTCAAACGGCAAAATCTCCGAATCTGCACACGTATATTGAACAACAAGGGATTGTCACTCAAGGGAAAGGTGAGTTGCTATGTGTTGATTTCTTAGGTCCACTTACGCGAGGTCTTCGCAGATTAAGACACCTGATCGTATGCATAGATGCCTTCACCAAGAACGTCAGACTCTACCCTGTAATCCGACCAACAATCAAAGCGGTGTTAACAGCGGTTCTCAAGAAATGTATCCCAGAGAATGGACCTGTTAAGAGGATCCTTAGTGACCAAGGAAAGCAGTTCCAGAATGTGCGAAGGTCTACTACCCTCGAGACGAATGGTATCCAACCTATCCTTACGGCTATTCGGCGACCACGGGGGAACCTGGCCGAAAGGGTAAATAAGGAGCTGGGACGACTGTTTCAGACCTACTGTCATGGCGTACAAAACATGGTGAAATGTTCGTGTCAATATCTTTTGCGATTTCAAAAAGGAGCCCAAAACATTAAAGTTTAGTGGTTAATGGTTTTCTCCCTGTTCACTGTAATAATTCGTATACAACATGAAATAAAAAGAATAACTGTCCAAAATAGAAACAATAATAATTGTCTTGTTTGTTCATCATCTTCTTTCACAGCATTACACTTTATATAATATAGAAACTTTCTCTTGTGAAAACGTACTTGTCTTTTTCGTCGAACGCGTTTCGGCGTCGTGTTCGCCTTCGTCTGTTTCTAAGCTGACGATGGCGAACACGACGCCGAAACGCGTTCGACGAAAAAGACAAGTAAGTTTTCACAAGAGAAAGTTTCTATATTATATAAAGTGTAGAAACAATAAATTTCTACCGCAATAGATATAGAAAGTGGTACTGATAGAATGAATAACTTATTGATTCGCTATGCTTAATAAAGTTGTAATTTCAACAAAATTTTTCAGGAATTAAGTTACTTTTTACCTCGTTTACTAAAATTGATGAATCAGGCAGGTACGAAAGAGTAAGTTCTTTCAGAGTTCCGCTTTGTGCTGCCATATGGCTGATATTTTTGTTTCAGTCTTCTGTAGCATATCACCATGAAATGTATTAATATTGTGTATTAGTAGAACTATCTATTAATACGGAAACAGTTGTCCACAAATACAGAATAAGGGTGTATTATTACGAGTTATGCAAGAAGCCGTGACATACAAGGAGACATTTTCGTACACTTTTCATTATAATTAAGTGAGTTGTGACCGTTGTATCTTTCATGAAAATGGAACAAATATAGGCAACATTTTCGTGGATGACATCCTAGTCGTGTCTAAATCGTTCGAGGAACACTTAGAACACCTCGACATAGTGTTGAATAAGCTCCGTAAGGCTAATCTAGTTTTGAAACAATCGAAATGTGAATTCATTAAATTAGAAATAAAATTCTTGGGGCATGTCATAAATGCGGACGGTATTAGCACAGATCCAGCGAAAATTGACAGTATTGTGAAATTCCCAACACCAAAAAAGGTTAAAGGATGTTAGAGCTTTCCTTGGGTTAACTGGGTACTATCGCCGGTTTTCGCCGAATTATTCAAAAACAATAACACCTTTATTAGAGTTACTCAAAAAGGGGCATAAATGGATGTGGGAAGATCAGCATCAAGTCGTGTTTGAGAAGATTAAGAATCTATTTAAAAATAATTTACACTTGTTTCATCCGAATGACGAAGGTACTTATGTGTTGCAAACTGATGCGAGTGATACTGCTATCGGCGCTGTGTTATATCTGCGGGACACTACGGGAATACATCGTGTCATCTCGTATGTAAGCCGTACCCTTAAAGGAGTCGAGAAAAACTATTTTACATCAGAAAAAGAAATATTGGCGTTTACCTATGCTTTGAATAAATTTCGATACTATCTGTGGGGCACACACTTTGAAATTCATACAATAACCAAGCATTATCCTCCTAAAATGTAGATTAACCAACGTCCGGATGACGCGCTGGATAATGACGATTCAGGAATACGACTTCACTATTAGATATATTAATGCGAGTAATACTAGAATAGCGGATACGTTGAGTAGGTACGCGCCTGAATTCACTGAAGAGCATGAGGCGGATCCTAGTAACGTAAAAATATTAGCTATGCAATATGAGATAAAGCCAGAGTTACGGCAGCGCTTAGCTAGTATCCATTTAGAACAAGACACGGACCCTAACATTAGCAAAATAAAAATGAGCATACTTCGTAAAGAAAAGCCGCGGTACTGCTGTGTTGATAATTTTTTGTATAAATTAATGAATGAAAAATGGAAAATTGTGCTTCCTAGTAGTATGTTAAAATCAATAACGTGGGCATGCCATGAAAGCTTAGCACATGCTAGTCCGTATCGATGTTACTTAGCACTTAAGGAGGACTTTGTATGTAACAATATGGTGCGGAGGATTCGCAGTATTTTGAGGACATGCCATGAATGTCAAACGGCAAAATCTCCGAATCTGCACACGTATATTGAACAACAAGGGATTGTCACTCAAGGGAAAGGTGAGTTGCTATGTGTTGATTTCTTAGGTCCACTTACGCGAGGTCTTCGCAGATTAAGACACCTGATCGTATGCATAGATGCCTTCACCAAGAACGTCAGACTCTACCCTGTAATCCGACCAACAATCAAAGCGGTGTTAACAGCGGTTCTCAAGAAATATATCCCAGAGAATGGACCTGTTAAGAGGATCCTTAGTGACCAAGGAAAGCAGTTCCAGAATGTGCGAAGGTCTACTACCCTCGAGACGAATGGTATCCAACCTATCCTTACGGCTATTCGGCGACCACGGGGGAACCTGGCCGAAAGGGTAAATAAGGAGCTGGGACGACTGTTTCAGACCTACTGTCATGGCGTACAAAACATGTGGCCAGATTGCATACGGTTCTTCGAGCAGTCGCTAAATGAGAATTATAACACCACGACGGCTTTGCACCTACAGAACTGGACTCAGGTAAGCAACCTACCAGGTTTTGGGAGAGGCATATAAAAAAATCTAGAGACCCAGAACCTACCGCTACCGTTGCGCATAAAACAAAACATAGCCAAAACCCGGATAGAGCAGACGGCTGATCAACGGGCACGGGTGTTCAATGATACGCATAGAACTTTGAAGTTTCAGGAAGGAGAAATGGTCCTTCTGAAGGCAAATTCTGTAGGCCGTTCTGAAGATAACACGTCGGCTAAGTTCTTCAGATTGTTTAATGGTCCTTATAAACTAAGAGAACGGGTTGGCAGGAATATTTTCATCGTAGTTGATGAAGATCATAACAAGGTAATTGGAAAATATCATGGCGCATCATTGAGGAAATATTACCCTTGTGAACGATCGAATCCATAAATACATGACCCTGAGTAAAGTAATAATAATAATGATAATACGATAGAATGCATCTACTGATACGCAACTCGCTCATAGAAAACCACAATGTATGAATGGATGGACAGTATATTGGCTGAATTATAATATGAAATGAAGAATTAATTACGTTATAGTTTGTGAAAATTTCTTGTTATGTTTTGGGTTATATTATTTGTTTAGAATGTTGTATTAGAAGAATGTTTTAAGTTTGAAAAAAAAGAAAAAATTTTAATTTTCAAAGAAAATAAATTTTTTTTTATTAACCTTGAGGCTTATGCAACGTGACAAGCTGTCTCATTATAGGTACATGTGGAACATAATTATTATCAGCTGTTATGAGTGTCCAGAACGATAGAAGAATGCTTGGAAATAAAATAAGATTAATAAAAAATTAAAATTAATAGGATAGATTAGTAATAAGACAATGTAAAATCTATGAAGATATAATTAAATATATGAGTGAAGTGTTGTGTAATCTGGGTAGCAAATAGAAGGTTATGGAAGTTTATTCATGTGTAATAAAGCATTGTTCTAGAAGATTCAAGAACAAGGAAGTCGACGAGCACGTGGCCGCTCCAGAATATAATAGAGTATATAGAAAATACGCCTACGCGCAAACGTCATTCGGCAGGGAGGCGGCATACATTAAGCTGTATTATAAAGGGAGTGGCCAGTCTTCTCTTTGCTCTCTCTCTCTGAAAGTCGTCATACAGTACTCAGCGAAAGCGGTCGCGGTGGGCATCGATTCCAGTCAACATCAATTCCAGGCAGTCCTTGGGCCCGTAGAGTCGTGATAGCAGCGAGTGTCAGCAGGAAACCAACAGGGAGTTCGAGATAGTCGGCTACCGTTCCTGAGAATGGTTTTGCGGATAGTGGCGGCTGGGATACGGAGACCTAGAGCAAGGCAGTTCCTGGAGGCGGTTGCTGGAACGTGGAACCAAGACGACGGATCGCTGGAGGCCGATCGAGATCGTCGACCGGGAGGACAATGAGGACAACAGAACAGGGAAGCCAAATTTAAATAAATTTGTTATCAAATTATAAAACTTTAAAGAGTAAAGTAAAAGAACGTTGATTTAAAATATAATTTTGTTTAAAAGGAGACTTTAAACAGTTAAAAATTCACAGCACTGTTTAAATAAAGAGAACATTTATTTAAAGATATTTTCAAAGTAGATTTTTGAACTACAATAAATTAATTTTGTGTCAAATAACGAAAGAACATTTTAATGTAAAAGTGTGTAAAAGAAAGGACAATAAATATATAAAATTTCACTAATTGTGCATTCTTTTTTGCAAGTCTGGTCTGGGCTATAACCTGTTACCTTGCAATATATATAATTATTATTAAGGTATCGGTATTTGGATTGTAAGAGCGGCTAAGTATTCACTGAAGAGTGACAATGGCAGACTGTATCGCTGTTCTATGGATTGCCGGGGCTGCAGACTGCGGAACGCGAGGACCCTTTGTATTTCTGTCGTTTCTACAATGCGCGTAAGTTATGCCGCAGTGGCGGATCGAGAGAGGTACGTGTTCTCGTGACAAAAAATCATACATTGTAAAATGTCAGATTTATTTATTTAACCGAAAACATTCTACGAATATTTCGTTCTTTTGTATTATATGATCACTTAAATTTAGTAATTGTTAAAGTTTTAGTTTCAGAAGTTAGAATAATAATATGAAAGAACTTCGAAAAACAAGCACGTAGGTGAAATGTTCGTGTCAATATCTTTTGCGATTTCAAAAAGGAGCCCAAAACATTAAAGTTTAGTGGTTAATGGTTTTCTCCCTGTTCACTGTAATAATTCGTATACAACATGAAATAAAAAGAATAACTGTCCAAAATAGAAACAATAATAATTGTCTTGTTTGTTCATCATCTTCTTTCACAGCATTACACTTTATATAATATAGAAACTTTCTCTTGTGAAAACGTACTTGTCTTTTTCGTCGAACGCGTTTCGGCGTCGTGTTCGCCTTCGTCTGTTTCTAAGCTGACGATGGCGAACACGACGCCGAAACGCGTTCGACGAAAAAGACAAGTAAGTTTTCACAAGAGAAAGTTTCTATATTATATAAAGTGTAGAAACAATAAATTTCTACCGCAATAGATATAGAAAGTGGTACTGATAGAATGAATAACTTATTGATTCGCTATGCTTAATAAAGTTGTAATTTCAACAAAATTTTTCAGGAATTAAGTTACTTTTTACCTCGTTTACTAAAATTGATGAATCAGGCAGGTACGAAAGAGTAAGTTCTTTCAGAGTTCCGCTTTGTGCTGCCATATGGCTGATATTTTTGTTTCAGTCTTCTGTAGCATATCACCATGAAATGTATTAATATTGTGTATTAGTAGAACTATCTATTAATACGGAAACAGTTGTCCACAAATACAGAATAAGGGTGTATTATTACGAGTTATGCAAGAAGCCGTGACATACAAGGAGACATTTTCGTACACTTTTCATTATAATTAAGTGAGTTGTGACCGTTGTATCTTTCATGAAAATGGAACAAATATAGGCCTACAACCAAACGCATTAATATTTAAACCCAAACAATCTACCTAGATCGAAGCTTGGTAATATAGAAACTTGGGTTATCAGTCTCCAAAAAAACCTCTTGTCACAGAGGTCTACAGAAAACTTACAGCGTAACTAGAAGAACATATTAAGTTTTTAATTTCAAATCGAGTTTTTACTATTTTTAGATTGTCATTGGTGCTTTTCTTGTGGTTTTTAACTGTATCTCTCGTTTAATCACGTTTCTATATTATAAGGACACGTACACAACAAATTAAAACTAATTATATTTTGCCTGACTATATTTGTAGATCAACAGCACTTGGTTTGACTGCTGTGTTAAAAAAACTTACAATTAACAGTGAATGCAATAATGGCTACAATTATAGTTGACAGTAGTATTCTGTCGCGAGTTTCACAACAGATGGAATGCTGTTTAGAAAAGAAAGAGTTACCGGTATTTAGAGCGTTCATACAACCTCTTCGTATAATCTTTCTAAGCCTTTTATTAAAGCGACTTTCTTGAGTCGCGTAGAAACCTGATCACGGTGTAGAACGATATCAGAATGCAACGTCCAGTTACTTTCAACAAGACGATTCTAATGACTACGTGTAAATTTCGATAAATATATATATTTTATTACGGACGGTCGGTTCTATAACGGAAAATAATTTCAAAACAGAAATGACATTTCAGGATTAAGCACAGACATGATAAAGAATTGTGTGTGTGTGCGTGTGTGAGTGTGTGCGCGTGCGCGCGCGTGCGTGTGTCAGGGTTGGATTTAGAATTAGTGGGCCCCTAGGCAGAATATGTGGTTCGGGCCCCCCAACTACCGTAATACATTTGTTCAACTGTAATATGTCACTGCAGCATTGTAATACTTTTACATTGTGTCAAGATGACTATAATTCTGTCAACCTTTTGATTATAACTTGTTAGTAAAGTTAATAAATTAAAAAATTGGTCAAATATATTAATAAGAAAAAAACATTAATAAAGTTAATAAAGTTGTTTTAAGTTAAATATAGTTAATTTATTTAAATTAATTTAATTGGAAACTTTTGCCCCAACATATGCGGACTTTTGTCCCATCTATGGTGGCAAAAGTTCGTATTTGACACGTTTTAGAAAAATATTTGTTTACATGTGTTGCAGTAGTTGAAATTATAAAAAGGAGGTCTCAATCGAACCTTAAGGGATTAATGATATTTCTGTCAAAATATAGTGAGTCTCAGTGCAATGAGTGCAGTTTGAGATGAATTTAAAGTTAAGTGCGCACTCTTGCACCACTCTACGCTATACATGGCTCATATACCAACTTTTCCTCTAATAACTGCTACTGTTTCTGAAACCCAAACCAAATAATGTTTATGGAAGTTGACTCTTCTTTTTCAATTTTTGTTTGTAGTGCGGGCCCCTAGGCTGCACCCTATGTAGCCTATGCTTAAATCCGGCACTGGTGCTCTGTAGTATTCTATAGTACTGGTTTATCTCCAGCTGACTTCTATAAATGGTTTTCTGTATACTTCTCAGACAAAAGAGACTTAAGCCGTTAACGTAATTATTGGGCGGCGTGATTCGTAGCAGGGGAAGGACGCTGCTAATTCTTTATGATGTCATATGGAACTCGACAGGTAACGCTACATTATATTCACCTGTTCATCCTCTTGATACTGGTTGTTCGTTTCAACTCGCAATTATGCACCGTTGTAGAAGTTTGTGTCCTCGTGTTGAATGTCCAAGAGTGAATGGAGAGACCCGTTTCAAACACAAATGTCTCGAAAATTTATCTGCGCAAGCGATAACCGTGAACCCAAATAGATTAATGATTTTATATTAACTTATCGATTGCCGTTGCTAACTTTATTATTCCAGCCGTACGGTACGGGAGGCTGACGCTGTCTGAACAACCTTTTCTCATCCAATAAAGTACGGGTGATCATAAACTTAAGGACGGTTGAACTTCAAATTTCCAGAGGTCTACTTAAGTTGTAAGAATGCGTTTCGAGCGCCACGCTTTTCTTGCTCAACTTATTAAAAAAAAAAGATTTATCACGGGAGTGCCCAGGCAATATAAGATAGTTGGTCACTTACATCCTCGTTTATGGGCAAGACTGCTGTATATAGATCTGTATACTGACAGCTTAAGTACAGTTTAAGATACAGTGGAAACGTACTTAGTCTACTTTCTGTAAGTAATATTGAAGTTCACATAAAGTAGGCCTAAATATAAAATTGAGAAACAGAAGTTTCTGTTTTCACCGTCTAAAGTAGCGATTGTGTGAGAAACGTTTGCAATCCATTTAAACAGACGCAAAACTTACATTTATTATCATTCCCGTCACTTAATTACGATTACGAACACACAAAATTCGTGGCAATTGTTTGTTGTTATTCCGTCTTGTTTGTTTTTCAGTTTAACTTAATGAGCACGTGATGTACGAGAAACATACATTGGAAAATACATAGAAGACAAACAAATTATAGCCCTCTGACGGAGCTTGTAATCTCGGGTAGAATTTATTAAAACTATTATATAATAGTTTAGTGTTCCGAAGGCGAAAAAGTCCATTACGTAGTAGTATACGTGGTGGACATCACCATCCGAGACAAATGTTACAAACAACATACGTCAAGTTAAGAGTATTTCAGCCTATGAGTGTGAAACTTAGGAGCTAATGGAAAGTTGTGAAGCAGATATCACGATTAGGGCCTAAACAAGCGTAAAGTTTAAAGGGAATCGTGACGACTTACTGGCGTAGATCATGTGGAATTTCCAGGATAGAATGGCAAAGAACCCGTGAGATCGGAGACATCATACAAGAATATGCGAATGTTCTGGAGACAGTAGTAAAAAACATTTTATATTGTATGGCCACCACCAGAAGCGGAGAATCAAAGATGGCCAAAAAGAGTATGAAGGCTACAGGAGTATGATCGGTTAAAATGGCTCAACTGAAGCGTTGCGCGGTTTGGAAAGTCACCCCACGCGCGGGCGCGCGCGCACGCACACACACAGGGAACATTTTAATTGAAATATAAACCGAAAATTCGTTAATATAGGTCTACACGTAAACTTCTGACGATGCAGATTTTCTCTGCGCGTAAGGTGCATGTTTCCCATTGTCTTCTACAAGCTATCGTCCTTTGTTTTTTTTCAACTTTCCAGCAGTAGCGTGGCGTCCATGTAACCGCTGTTGCCGGTGGCAACAGTACTGGAAATAAGAGAAAATAATATTAATTATATCACGGAATGAATACTTTAGTTATTGAATAATTTGAAACCAAACAATATTAGTAGGGAAACTTGAAGAAAAGCGTCGCATTGCTTTCGAACTGCTGGGCACTTGCACCGTCTTGTGTTGCCGGATTAGACATTGGCAATGTTTTACTGCGTACGGTCATTGACCTCGTAGTAGTTGTCACTGTACAAACTGCAGAGAGGGGGACACATTCGTCCACCCAATGTGTTGCCGCTGTATAAACCGGCAAAACGCTCAGTTAGCTAGTTCGTTTCGGAACCAACGTGCAGCAGTTAGTACCTACTTGTTTGTCTTTTGTTCGTTTAGTTATGTGTTCCTCTGTTTGTCTTTATTATTTTTAATTCGATTATTTGTGTTCTGATTTATTCTGTGTAAGTATAATGGGAGTCAGATCCCGTTGAACCGGGACCCTCTTCTTCTGCCAGCGAATGATAGAAAATACTCTAAAAAAATATTTTGGCTCTAAAAAGAACACTTGGTACTAGAAAAAATTCGAATTAATTTTTAGGCTGTTTTAGGCCTATCACAACTGGCAACAAGTGTTACGTACCCACAACACGCCACTGCTTTCGAGTATTCTCTTATAACACCTCTGAACAAAGGAATTCGTTAACATAGGCCTCTATTATACTACGTAATTGATTTCAAGGCTAGTTGCAGGATAGTAAAAACATATTGCAAATGCTCTGTAATGACTTTCAGAGTAAGGGTGTCGTCTATACTAATATTATAAAGAGATAAAGTTTGTTTGTTTCTTTGTCCGCACTAACATCATAAACTACTGATCCTATAAAAATATTCTTTTACCATCGTGTTCCTTGAAGTTTGAGGATTGTTTTAGATATAAATTTCAACCAATAACTTTAATATTATTCAAGAACAGAGCATTAAAATGAAATTTATCACGTCATGAAATTTCTTTGTTAATTTGTGTGTAGTGGAATTTTCGGCATGCAACAAACTTTCGTTCTATAAGAGTCGCAATGGTATTTTTCGTTCTATCTACTGCAATGGAACGTGCTAAGGAAGTCATCAAATAGGGATATTAGTGCTATAACACGTTCTCTGACGATTATAGACAGAGATCAGTATGTGACACACACACATGTGATCATAGAGACACATACAATCTGTATGTGACGAAGGACTTTGGTAGACTTAACGAGTGGTCGTATACGTATTCCAGTCTAAGAACTCAATACCAACTTATAATAGATAAAAATTTAGTGCTTTTCGCGCTAGTGGAAGATTTTTCGTTTAGGGGCAGCAATACCGACCGCGGTGTTACTGATTTAACGCGAGAACACTTCAAGAATCGGGAGTTAGTGTAAGCCCAATACACATGATCTATTATTAACCTGTATAAAACCCTTAGATAAATATTATAAACAATAACAGTCGATAACCGCAAAACGTATGGGTGAAACGTAAGTGAACGATGCTGAGGTCAACGAGCAACGAACAAAGAGTCAACAACAGCTGAGTGCCGGACGTCGACAGTACTTGTCGAATTCTACGAACAAGTAACGATTTATTGTAAAACGAACCCCATAAATTCTTCTATTAAAATACATTTAAAAAATAAATAATTTTATGTTTTTAAAAACTGAATAAGACAATCATAATAATTAATGTGTTAGTTAATAAATGTTCCTACCTCCAGATATAGACTCTGTGTGTATAATTTCATTAAACCTATCTATGCAATAATTGTTTGTTACGCTGCAATACATATGATTTTTAAAAAATTTTAATGTTGTTTTACTTCCATGTTCCATAAGGAAATGGAAGTATGGTCATGGCGAAAAAAATCGTGTTCGAGATAACGGCTGATTCAGATTGTACTACCCTCAAAACATGAAGAAAAGTCATTTTTCGAAAAGTGTCTGTCTGTCTGTCTGTCTGTGTGTAGAATTTTTTCTATGGCAAACGGTAACAGCCGCAAATTCAAACAGAATCAAATATTTTTTTGCATACGTCCCTGAATTGTAGAGAACTCAAGTCTTATTGATTTTGGTGAAGATCGGTTAAGACAAAGGGGTAGTTTACCGCCAACGTTTTATGTTTTAACAAGGGTAATTTTTTCTATGACGAACGATAACTGCTGCACATTCAAACAGAATCAAATATTTTTTGCATACGTTCCTGAATTGTAGAGGACTCAAAGGCCTATTGATTTTGGTGAAGATCGGTTACGGGGAAAGGGTAGTTTACCTGCAACGTTTTATGTTTTAACAAGAGTAAAGTACTTAATTTTGATAAATAAAGTATCCTGATAAGAAGATCATAATAATCCACTGTAGAAACGTATATGAAATATCTAGAAATGAAGAGGCTAGTTGAACGAGGTGGGGGTAATTTTCTATAAATAAAAATTCAAGATGAGGGGGAGGGGATAATTTTTTATATGTGTACTACGTTATCGGCAACAAAGAAATTCCTTCCAGGGCTGTTTGGCCGTAGTCCAATGTTTTCTGTAAAACCAAACGTTTCGGCAGTGAAAATCGAGTGCGATAACATGAGGTGGTATACGTTAGTGACCACAATACTTGTAACGTATTGCCGCGTTACAAATCCAGGGAACACATCTTAACTGACGTCTGCCAATTACATGGGCTACTATGGTAGATGAATGGAAGTACTCCATCAGCATGGGCTTAATTACATCAGGGGCTATTATTCTTAGTTCTTTTCCGCTTCTTATCTTGTGGCATAGTACATTTTTACTCAATACGTATTTCTCGGATTTAATACCTTGCGTAAGTTGTTCTATAATAGGCTTCAGTAAGGGGTCTTGTTGTTGATACAGAGCAATGTTTGTAAAGGCAAGGGGGAACTCAGTAATTACGGCGTTAGCAAGTGCTATTTCCGGATTCTCCTTGTTTTCGGGAGTTTTAGTGGGCGACTGGAACATACGGGACAGGGTATCAGCGACTACGTTTTGGGTACCTTTTATATGCTGCACTCTGAATTTGTAGCAGTTTAACTTCAATATCCATCTCCCAATACGTCCTAACTGTTTAGGGTGATTCAGTAACCAAGATAACGCTTGATTGTCAGTTTCCAAAAGGAATTCTTTATGTTCTAGGAAGGGTTTAAACTTCTCGAATGCAAAAACAATTGCTAAACATTCCAATTCATATGCGGAATACTTTCTTTCTTGGTCGCTCAGTGTTCGCGATGCATAACTAATAGGTAGTCTACAGTTTTCTATCTCTTGATATATCACTGCACCTAACGCTACACTGGAACTGTCGGTCTGCACTACGAAAGGTTTCGTGAAATCCGCTAGTTGCAAAACTGGGGGAGATATGATACTTTCTTTAAGTTGCTCAAACGCGTTTTGATGTGAGCTCCATTCAAACTTCGTTCCCTTCTTTCGTAAGGAGTGCTGCTATTTCGGCAAGATGGGGAATATATTTGTGGAAATAATTTACCATTCCCAAAAATCGGGCTATACCTTTTGCATCTCGTGGGGGTGAAAATTCTCTAATAGCGCGGGTTCGTTCGGGGTCAATGCTTACCTTTCCATTCGCTTTCACGATGTGACCTAAGAAAGAAAACTGTGGGACGGCAAAACTTACCTTCTTTGGGGTAACAGTTAATCCTGCTCTTAGTAACCGAGATAACACTTCGCGTAGGTGTTTAATATGTAGTTCCATAGATTCGCTATATATAACGATGTCGTCCAAATAGTGATACACATATTTAAATTTAATATCGTGAAATATCCTTTCTAATAGTCTACTACATACGGAACTTCCTTGAGATATTCCAAAGGGTACTCTAGTAAATTGGTACAAGTTAAAAGGAACTGCAAACGCGGTTAGACGTTTTGATTCTTCAGAAAGGGGTATTTGGTGAAAAGCTTGATTCAGATCCATTACCGTAAAGACCATAGCTTTCGTGAAGTAATGGAAAGCACTATGGATGTCTGGAAGAGGGATAGATTCAAATTCTATTCTTTTGTTTAATTGCCTGTAGTCCACAACTAGTCTGTGTTTATCGTGACCTTTAGGTACTAAAAAGGAGGGTGAAGAATATGGGGAAGTAGAGGGTTCAATGACTCCTTGCTCCAACAACTTTTTGATATGGTTTCTCATCACTTCCATCTTGGGAGGCGACAACTTGTACGGAGGTAGGCGTATTACTTTCTGATCACTCAGATTAATTTTATATTCTATTAGTTTAGTGAGTCCTAGTTTAGGTGTAAGAACTGAGGAAAATTCTTTTATTAATTTCAGTATTCTCACTCTATCTCTACTTTCTAGATGAGATAAATCTGACTCTTGGTGTATTACATGTGCAGTAGATGAACAATTTTTTTTTTATTACTATCAAATCTATATTTCCGTGTACGGTCGAATCGGAAATAATATTTTTGCTCATAGATGTCAAGAATCATTCCCGTTTTACTAATAAAGTCTGCTCCTAATATTAAATCAGGTCCTAATTCCTTACATACTAACATTGTAAACATCCAGGTTAGGTTCTTGATTTTAACCTTAACGGTAATGCTCAGTTTTATTATTATATTTCGTTTATTGGCGGTAGCACACTTTATATTCACCGGTTGACTCCGTTTTACTAGATGGTGTTTTGCTAATTTGTCCGCTAATTCTTGGCTGATTAAAGTTCTGCTAGATCCCGAATCAATTAATGCGATGGTGGAGGTAACGCCTAAGTCAACTCGTATTAAGGGTAATAGATTTTTAGTCCAGTTACATTTATTTAGCGCGTTACATTTTTCACGAAATTCTCTCACATAGTGATCTATTTCTTTCGAACTTCTTTTCCTTCCACGTTGGTTATAAAATATTTTATATTTTTTTTTGTTTTTTATAAGTTTCTTTATGTTCACCAGATTTCGAGTTGCTGCGGAAGACACAGGATTTTTTGGATGCTGCCTTACATGTTTTTTGGATCTGGGTGTTTCCGTTCCAATGGCTTACTCTTGCAGTCTTTTCTTATGTGTCCATATTTGCCGCAATTATAACAGATGGGTTTATTGCGAGGAGGGTACCTTGTTTCCACTTTATATGGTGTTACACTTAACTTACCAGATTTGCGCACATTGTGAGGTCTACTGAAAACTTGCCTTTCATGCGGGGTTGTTACATCGGGCACTAGGGCTCGCAATTCATTTCTATTAGTCTCTGCGGGTTTCATTGCATGTCTATTTTGATCAGAGTACCATACATTTGACGAATGGATACTGCACTGTTCTAGATCTGCAATTGTGTTTGGTCTATTTATCAACGATAAACGAGATCTTCCTCAGGTGACAGTCCTATTAAAATGGTGTCGACCATCTGTGTCTCATTCCAATCTACACGTAGTAGTCGAGATGACTCCCTGATATCGGAGATGTAATGAGCTAATCTCTCCTGATTTCCTTGTACTCGGAGTACAGTCTTTCTTTTAATTTCTTCGTAAATACCGGTTGGGATAAAGTACTTTATTATAGAGCTATGTAGCTCTTCTACTGGAAATGTAGAGGTTAGAGCTTCTATCACACGATTCTTTAACGGGGGTTTACATTTCGGTAGCAGAACTTGCAAAATTTGCCAGTCATTCAGCTGCCGTAGAACTTTTATCTGCAGGAGATAGCTAATGAAATTTAGTAGTTTGGAGACATTTAATCCATCGGTGTAAGGGATTTCAGTTAAGAGTTTCTCCACAGGATGAGTCATTTTACCGTATAGGTCCGCGTTATGGTTCAAGGTTGGCATTCCTTTAGTACAACGATATGATGCATTCGGGGTGGTCAATTCATGATTTCCGGGACGAATCTGAAAACGCTCGGGAGGAGGGGCATTTAAATCTCTATCAGTATTTTGCTCTTGGTTAGCTTGCATTTGCGATACGGTGGGTGAGTTCCGATCAGTGTTAGGCGGAGGTAGAACAGTAGTAGGTGATTGTACTGGGGAGATGTGTAATTTCTTTAAGGACTTCTCTATTTCATCCATCCTGAATGAGTCGGATCTTCTTCTTAAGTCATTAATAATTGTGGGTAAGCGGCGTAAAGCTTCGTCAGCTAGGTTTTGTACTTCAGGAGGTATTTCCGTAAGATTAGGCCAGATCAAAAAATTTTTCATTCGCCGGGTTAAATGCTCTATTCTCTGGGTAGTCCGCAAAATTATCGCCGGAGATTTCTCGTCTTGGAGGGTTTGAGACAATAAGGTAAGCTCACTATACTTGGCATTACAAATTTTTCTCTCGCTCTCATAATCGAGCTCGCTTAGGTTGTTTAATTGCGCGGGTGTGTCAAATCCACATTCGCGTATTGACCTACGCAATTCCGCGACTGTTACATTCACATGGGGTAGTCCACGCAAAAGAGCTTCGTAAGACAGCTCGTCTTTTAATAACAAATCCGGATTGAATTGGGCCATTTTTATCTTAGTTCTAACACATTAAAACGTACTTAAAACTACTTCTACAACACTACACATTAATCACATATATAAGATAAATTCTTGAGTAAATAATCTGCATAATTCAGAAAAGAACAATTTCTCTTCTGAGGGAGACAGAAATTCCACACACACATATTTTTCAAAGTTAAATAGCCGATCAGCTGTTTGCTGGAATGTAGGCCACCCTCTTTTATTTAGTAAACAAAGGTAGGGTCAGTGCGTCCGCTAGAATGCGGGGGGGTTTACACTCACGTATTGTTCTCTACACAATGCCACTGATTAACTAAATCGACCGGTTTAAACTGGAGAAGCCAGTCGGACGCTAGGGTGAATCTCATTCAACAATGCACACCTTCAACTTACACGTGTATTACGGTTTATAACAGTTTGACTTTATTCATTCATGTACTTTCCCCAATTAAATCAATTACTTATTTTGGTAACAATTTCAAGTTACGAAATTCTTTCCACGTAATTAACCGGGTCTACTTTACACAGGAGCATTATTATTAACATTTTTTTTTTTTTTTTTAACCGTGACGACAGACATACACTAACATATACTATGCAGATTGAATAAAGCAGGCTTATTCAAGAAACAACAGGTCTTGGATTGTCATAATATAAACCTGTTCAAGACTGAGCAGTTGACCAAGCATTACAATTCATGTATGCAAGTAGGTACATGCATATATCATCATACAATGATATTTCAATTTATACTGACTATCATTATACGTATCTCAAAACAAATTCATTTTTTTTTTAAAACTAAAGTTACATTAATTACATTCACATCACTCAGGGAATGTAGTGCATAGATCAATAACTGAATGCCGTGAGTTATCTAATTTACTAATAAATTTAGCAGCAGAGTGGCGCAATTTTGTAACGTATTGCCGCGTTACAAATCCAGGGAACCCATCTTAACTGACGTCTGCCAATTACATGGGCTGCCTACGTTGTAACGAACTGTATTTAAAGTCAAATTAATTGAACAAATTAATTACTATAAGTATAAGGAAACAAGGGAAGGTATTTTACTGATTTATGCACTCATTTTCAGGTGTAACAAGACGACTTCTCTTTATTAACAACAGTTACTGAAAGATCCCATGCCATCATTAATTAAACTAAAATATTTAAATGCTTTTCATAAAACTTTGGGATCAAATTGATTATGTATTCTTATACCTCGGATCCGAGTTTACTTTATGTATATTTATAGTAAAGACTTCTTATTATTTTCAGTTCATCTAGAAGCTTGCAAGACTTCTTTTACCATTTAAAGAATGGCATTATTACTTGAAGTGATAATAACTTACTTTTACATTTAAGGCGTTACAACGTATGATAATTGAATTTTACAGTAAACTCTTAGATTGTCTCATTTTAATTTTTAAATAAAATTAATCGTCTTTGAAAAGTCTCTTTTAGAAGTGAGTTGTGTCTCAAATATGATTAACTCTCGATAGCAACGCTATCGAGTCACCTTTACAATTGAACGTAGTAACCTCGTCCTGGGGTGTCCGTCTTGGGAATCCTTGTAGTCGGCGTCATCATCTGGGTCGTGTCTTCGGCAAGAATTAGGTCAGATGTTCACTGCTGGGATTGAAGTTTCTTTGGTGTAAGTAGATGTAGATTCACGGATGTCCTAGGCAGCGTCTTATGCATCGTATACGTGTCTTTATGAAGTTCCTGCAGATCACATCTTCAGTAGTGATGTTGTAATTGGAGTTACCTCTTGAGGGGAGACGTCATCTTGCTTACCACTAGTTCTGTTTTTGTGTTACATTTTACATCTTCTTCTTAACACATATTTATGTTATTGATACACGACACAATGCTTTCCACGTTTAGCAGTGGTAGCTAATATACTACAGTTAAATAAAACAAACAAATCAAATACATTTTGGTAGAGCTCTCGCTCTTACGTCTGTACGGCGTGAAGGCAACATAGCGAGTCTTTTGCTCGATTCAACTGGTACATAACAAAGGAGAGGGGCAATTACTCCGCGACAATATAGTTCCTATTTTTATTTAAGTTAACATTCTTATTACCAAAAACCATACCTTAATTATACATATATAATTTAAGTGAGTTATTTTAACTACTATTTGTGTCTTCAAATTTCTAATTATAAACATTATGATTTTTATATCTTCCTAAATTACAGACGACTCGATAAACACGTTGAGTCCGGAATTAACAGGTCACCGCATGATGACTAGCAAAGGGTTAATTATGATAATAATAACTTTTTACAATTCGGCCTTTTTATTAGTGTTTCTTTGGATTTTTAATCACTTCTCATTCTCATACTGAGTTAATACGGGGGTTTAGGTTTTATAGTGCGATTTAAAATACTTAATCGCTCGCAAACTTAATTTTTTTTTTATTTACGATTACAGTTAGAATTTAAATCGTCACATACTGTGGTTAAGGCTGAAGGAATAAGTAGAAAGAAGTAGTTTCTATGGAAATATTTCATTTCGAAAATCATTTTAAATATAAATCTTAGACCATGGAAGTCATGTATGGTTCTCCATACCGATATTTTAATATATACATCAATAATCTCTATTCGTTGCCCTGAACACAAGATGAAAAACTACTAATATTGGAAAATATTAGTACACAGAGCTATTAAAAATTAAAAAATGCACTTAGACCTGTAAACCTAAGTACATTTATAGCCAGACACACACACACACACACACACACACACACACACATTCGTGCCATATTACATACATACTGTTACAATTTAGAGATAATATGAACAAAATGCGCTAAGTTAATGATTACACGAATGTGTAAACTTAAACTATAATTAGTACTAAAATAAAGTGAAAGTTATAATAAATATTTTCTGTATGATGAAATAGTATTAAAAGATTAGACCACAATTTCTACCCCCCCCCCCCAGTATTCATTCTCAGGCTTGAATTTTATCTCCGGAGATAAAACACCATAGGTTCTCATTCATACGTAAATACCGGATCGTCTATAGGCTGTATTGTCCCCCTTAGCAATCCTTGATATTTAAAATTTACTAACAGACTGGTAAATATTTTGTTCCGAAAAAATAAATTCGTAATACAGAAACGAGGAACAAAATGTCGCTTGAGATATGCGGCTAAACTTTCAAGCCACATCACGACCTCCGTAGCTGCATGTTTAGCGGCTTCCAGAAATGTTACTCACTAATGCAACTGTTTAACCACAGTTGCTATCGTAATCGTGTTTACTAGAGGAACTAATTGATTTAGAATTATTGCGTTTATTTTCCGAAACGTATTTTATTATTTTTATGACTTCGTAGAGGGGTTTATCCATTTAGGACTGCCGACGCTCTGAACGCGTCCGCCATAACATTTACTTTCCCATTAGAGCACACGCGCCGGAATTGTTTTCCAGTTCCAAGAGTAATTAGCATGTTTGTCAGTTGTCAGGTCGTGTTATAGGCCTATTGTAGTTTACTTTCTAATCGCACGGTTCTTATTTTACAAGGTCGAAGAGCACATTCTGTTTACACAAAAATTAGGCTAACCGTCAGAGTGCACGCAACTATAGGAAGACGAGTCAGCATTGTAATCAATTAGGCCTGCTTTATTGTATTCTTTATAACTCCTTCCCGAAAGTCCAACACTACGAGTAAAACTTCTATTTCGGACAGAATACAAAGCGTTTTTATTTCTATTGACGTTTCAATACATGATGATGTTATGGTCACGTTTATGGTGTTAATTTTTATGATTTTATGAATACGTTTAGACATTAATCTGAAGACGATACGAGACTGTGAAGGATCGAAACGTCAATTAAAAAAAAAAAAAAGACGATCGAGTCTGTCCGAAGTAGGAGTTTTATTATTTCATTACCTTCTCGCAAGTAATTATTTATTAATAAAATGAATTGTAATAAAACCTTATTCTGTTTTAGGGTTTTAAAGAAAATTTTGATAACGTTTTCAATGTACCAAGTACTGATATTTGCATGTGTGACTGGTTCTTGGTTTCAGGGATACAATAGGTTCTCAAACATTTTTGTTCCTTTTATTGAGGAAAAGAACCCGGCAGCCCCTTGAGTACATCAGACAAACTTTCAAGTTCCATCACATAAAATCAATTTTAAGTTCTATAATTTTTTTTTTTTGAGAGGCGCAAACTGACGTACCTTATTATTATTATATAATAACATTAAAATTAAGAACCCATAGAATATACGTAGCACTTATAAATTATTTGTATTACGTTTTATCAGTTAATGAATGAACAAATTCTAACTACAGTATAACGTAAATAAACGGAAATAAGTTGTATCATTCCGTTATGTCACTAAACAAAGTTTAATGTCCATTGTGGGTGCCCGATTGAGCTCATGCAAAGGAGGTTTTCACAAGAAGTTTGTTCTAGCAGAAAATGAAAGGCTGGACCGGATTTGATGACTCGATTTTGTTTTTGTCTCTCGAGTGTCACTAGCCTTTGTTTTCATTTTCTTTTATCCAGCTGCGCACAAGCAAGGACTGTGTTTTCGGTCAGGGGATGTGTCTTTCGGAGTCTTTCGGCTTCGGAAATATTGATTAATTTTAATGAAAAACGTGTTTGTTCTTATTCACAATTTGGTATCGTATAGAGGATATTTTGAAAAAAAGAAACAAAATGGCGACCACAGTACGTCGTTTTAGTAGATTTCGGTGACTATCTAAATATTTTTAATTCTTGGCCTAAACATTTTTTAATTCTTGGTCTGTCATTTAATTTTTTAAATTTATTAACTTTAGTTTAATCTTAAAAAAAGGAGAATCATGTGACGTCTGTGTCATCTATATTGGTTCAGCTGTTCTCGTCCTAGATGGACAATTATAATGAAATTTTAATGACAGTATGTTAAAATCTTGATATTTTTGCAACTAGTTAAATAATTTTAATGAAAAAAAAATATATTAAAATGTTACATTTTTATGCATTTATTATTTATATGTTGAATAATTAATGAAATGTACTGTTTATTATCGTGTTCAGCGTCATGTCATACAACTGATCTTGATGAATGCTATCCTTCTATAGCAAAGTGGAAGTCCTTTTGTTTAGCGGATTTTTTGTAATAATGATTACTTGTTTAGTAAATATATCTTGTAATACGCAATAAATTAGAAATATTTTAATTTTAATTTTTTTAAATCCTTCGTATCGCAACCTCCGGCTGAATACCTCTCTGTTAGATAAAATTACGCAGTCATTCGGTTTTATTGGCATCATTTTCCACATAATAAATTTTAAACTTCAGAAACCTCCCGCCTTTACAAACAGAGCAAAACATTTGCTATTGCAACAAATAATGGATCAACTTTTTGCAAAATTAAATGGATAAATTAATATTAAAGCCTTAATTTACTAGAAATTTGTAAAATATTAAAAGCATCTAATTTTAAAGGGTATCCCTGTATAGAATATGTGAAATGCCCCCAATTATTTATTTCGAAATAAATCTGATATCTTTACTTAAAAAATCATATATCTATGGCCTGTACGTCAAAATTATCCCTCCTCCTCCCAGAGGCCAAAAAAGTGCTTTTTCAATTTTTTAAATAGAATAAAAGGAAATAATTTGAACTATATAAAAGTTCATGAATATAGGGGCATTTGCGAATAGTTTTGGTGATTTTTTTAAGGTCAACCAAGATCATTAAGACCTCTAAAAAAATTTCAAGTGGTGCATCATATCTAAAAATTCAATTGTCTCGTTTTTTTGCGATTTTTTGTGATTTTTCGCGATTTACATGAGCAGAACCATATTGTTACGACGTAGGTACAGTGGAAAACAAAATAAGTACAAGACACCAATTAAGTCACTAATCACCAGCTTTAATTTTCACAGTTAAACAGTTCGTTATTAACAACACAGTCTCTTATAACAAATAAAATAAAAATTGTTCACACGCAAATAAATGTCAACTAATATTAAAACATAATTGTATTACAATATATCGTTCTATTATAAAACACAACACTTAACTAATAACCACTCGAACGCACACAGTAATATCGTTTGTAATCGCCCGACAATAACTCTCGAACCGCACTGTAAATATATCGCCACTACACTGACTGAACGTCGTTGAGTACTGGTATTTATACCGCCCCAAATTACTAGATTATTCCATAATGCGTGTTAGCGCCAGTATGAACTACGTAATTAACTGCGGCCTTGACACAGTCCGCGCGGCTGGCGGCTTCGAGAAACCTCTCGCGAATGCGTCTAGAGTCACGTATACCACACACATTAGAGCGAGATTCTTCTGGCACATTCGACAAACACGTAGATTGTTTTGTGATGTCGTAACACTGCCTCCTCCTTAAGCCTGTTCGTCCCGAACTGGCAAACCGTCTCTGAAGTAATACTCGACCAGGCGATCTAGATGGACATCCTTGCGAAAGATAATTCTCCGGTTCTTCGAATTCTGTCTCGTGTGATCCGAACATCACGTTCGCAGGAATACGAGTCTTCCGCTCAACCACTAGTTTTGCTGGAATCACTCCCGTTGCGTCATGTACTGATGACCTAAACACCACTGGCTGATCCAAGTTTGTTTGGTTCTCGTCAACAACCTCTTGCGTAACCTCATCTTCAGCCACTTTGCCCTCGGGCGCTTCTATCAGCTCAGGAACAAGCAAGAGTTTTGTCTCGACACCCATAGTTGGCTTTCGAATCAATTCTTTTGTTGTTACACTTATTTGAATTTCCTCTGCTAGTTCTTCCTCTATTTCCTCTTGCAATAGGGAGGGTTCCACTTGACCAGACCTGTTGACTTTTTCTTCGACTATCCCACTCGCTTAATCGAATGGCTGGTAGACCCTGTCATTTTAGCCATGCAAAGCTTTATCTTCACTTGGCCAACCTTCAGGACATTCTCTCTTAAGTCCACAACGAATCCGTAGGCATTCATAATGTCCGTGCCAAGAATCACTTCATCGACAATGTCTGCAACGAGCATTTGGTGGCTAAACTCGAGAAGACCCAGCCGTACACGTACGTCTACCTTTCCTAGCACCTTGACGGGGCTTCCAGTCACAGTCTGTATTGTACAAGAGCTAATTAGAGGCTGGCGGTTGCTGACTAAGTCAGGGCGCACAATGGACACTGTTGCGCCCGTGTCAACTGTAAATGATGTTGGTTTACTTTCCGCAAATCCATTAACAATCAAGTTTCCACTGGTCTTATGTAGCGTGGAAACTGTGTGCTGTTCTAGGGCTTTACTTATCCATTGATGCGATCACTCTCTTCTCTCGGTATCTTTTTCTCCCAACAGTCTATCTGTAGATGACCACGTTTTCCACAGTTGTAACACTTCAGTCTTCTGTCTTTATCCTTTGGTTCGAAAGATCGTTGTGGCGCTGCTGACTTCTTAAACTGTTGTTCTTAAATTGTCTCTTTGTTCTGTCCGTTATGACGATACTGTGATGTTGGATCCGTTTGGCTACAACGTGATGGCATACTTTGATTAATGTAGGTCGCCGACTTGGCAGCTTCAAAACGGAGAGCATGAACAAGAGCATCTGATTTATTATCATGCCGAGCCATTCTTACCACTTGTTGTAACTGACTATCTCTGATACCGTCAATAAACATAATGACAGAAATCCACTTCCGGAAGTCCTCCGATTCTTCAGGATAAGCCAATCTCGTCAGTCGGTCGACATTCGCTTCAAACTCTTGAAGGCTCTCCACTGAACGCTGTCGCCTCGCTTTAAGTTGTTCACGGTACACTTCGCACAAATGCTGGTCACCGTACCGTAATTCCAGAGCTTTACTGGTATTTATACCGCCCCAAATTACTAGATTATTCCATAATGCGTGTTAGCGCCAGTATGAACTACATAATTAACTGCGGCCTTGACACAGTCCGCGCGGCTGGCGGCTTCGAGAAACCTCTCGCGAATGTGTCTGGAGTCAGGCATACCACACACATTAGAGCGAGATTCTTCTGGCACATTCGACAAACACGTAGATTGTTCTGTGATGTCGTAACAATATTTAGCGTAAAATATTATAAGACCTTTTTTGTAGCTTTTAAAAAAATCGCGCATTTTGGTTTTTGGTTTGACTCTATAGTCCTTATTTTCGCCAAGTTATGAATATTTAAAAATTATTATTAGGATTTTCTATGTAATTTCTCAATTTAAATCTATAAATAAATCAATTATTTGCAATTTTAAATGCAATATTTTATATATTACATAAAATATCATTCGACATCAATTGAAGCTTTTGAAAAGACTTCCCACCCTAATGCTATGACTATTTTGGTTTTTGGTTCGTCTCTTTAGCCTATATATTCGCCGAGATATAAATTGTTAAAACATAATATTTAATTTTATTTGATATTGATGTTAATTTTTACAAATTCTAGTTATCATTATATTAAATAAATATGAAAACTCATTATTTAGGCATATAATAAAACTTTATTTATACTAAACTACAAGTTCCACTAGCAAAATAAAATTCTAGTTCTCATCACTATCTTCATCAATAACAGGGCACACATTATCTATATAAAATATATTTGTTAATATTTCAGCAGGTCGGAGACCCTTGATAAGTGCCTTCCATACGATAAGTGATATATTAGGGCGTGAACATGCACTTACTGTTCGTAAACCGTTTGCACAGTCACAACAGTACCGTTTAATTGCAGATATTCCAAAATCTTCAGGATCGTAATGAACATAACACTTGTAAGTTTTGTTGTTGATATGTCTTGATTTTACTTCAAATTTAATTATTTCTGGCTCTTCTCTCCAGTATCTTATTTTCAAGGAATTATCTTCTTCAGCATTACTCCTAAATAAGATATTTCCTGCGAAAGTTGATATGAACCAGTGAGAAATATTTCCAAATCTTCAAGAGTCAATTCTTAAAAATCTAGCAAATCTTCTGATGAGCACTCTTGAAAAGGGACAGATTTTCGATCGTAGTTAGCTGCTTTTACTTTTTCAGCTAAACTATTATTAGTATTTATTTGTAACCTCATTCGTTCTACAATGATGTTTAACTTTTCGTGGTCAGAGTTAAGACGTTTATCTGTTAAGTTATGCAAATAGACATGCGATTTCTGCATAGTATGTGCTAGCTTCAGGGAATAATCGATTCTGAAATTGATGGTGAAGAAGTTTTGTGCTATTATCCCATGTACATTATGATAGTGGGCTGTTTAGTGAGAATGCAATTTCTCGAGATTAACGAGCTCAACCACAAAAATAAAAAGTTTGGTTTGAATAAATGTGGGAAAAGATAAATATAAGGGTGCAACAGCTAAAGACGTGAAAATGGTCTGACAACATGAATGAAGTAAAGTACATGGGTAAACCCTAATGCTATGACTATCGCTGCAACAACAGTGACTGCATGTTAGCAGCAGATGACGACATTGAGTAGCAGATAATTGGAATCGGCTATCTAGGGATAACCATAACACTCTATGGTCAAATAGGAAAATAAATAAGCGGCCATATCATAAAAAAACTAGATGTGAGTATGTTGAGTGATGTTAACTGAAACAATAAATTTATAAGTTTGGAAATGAAAACAACAACAGGTAAAAGTGAAATGAGACCTATACTGAAGTATGGAGAAGAACCAAGACCACAGACCACAGGAATCACCAGGAGACGAACACAAGTCGCAGAAATGAAGGCTTATAGGCAAAACACGACGAAACAAAATAAAGAATGTAAATATTCGCAGTCTTTCTTCATTTCCTTGCCAAGCGTATCGTCTCCGCCACAAACGTCTTAACGCTATTTAACGCGTCTTAACCAGTCTTATCGCTACTTTGTATATTTTCGATTTATATTCTTACTTTGTTTATTTGCTTTCCATGGACATTGTGCATCTAAAAATGCATTGTGGCTGGCTAATTGGGTTAGCATATACCTAGTAAAATGATACAAACTGTCATCATTGATGTTTACTGTAATGTATAAACTACATCTTACCTTACATAAAACAGGTGATGAATGCCTGATTGACATTGGTGTGACTAGGTGCTCCAGGAAGGCCGGTCCACAGAAATTTCCGAAATAATAAGTAATTAAAAATATTTAAAATGAGATACAATTCTACTTTAAAAAAAAGTTATAAAAACTTTAGGACCAAGTTTCTACTAAAAGTTGAAAACTAGTTTCCAGTAAATATTTAATCACACACACACACACACACACACACACACACACACACACACACACACACACACACACACACACACACACACACACACACACACACACACACACACACACACACACACACACACACACACACACACACACACACACACACACACACGCACACACACACACACACACACACACACTTTTAGTATATACTTAAAAAATATTACTGTTGGTATAAATATATAACGATATCTGAAGATGGGAATGAAGAGACAGAGATAAAGAGAAGGATAATTCTAGCCAACAAGGCATACTTCGCACTTACCCACCAGCTTTAGGCAGACAGACAAAAATGACAGACATAGGCAGACAAAAATGCGAATATACAAAACTTATCATACGACCCCTCCTGTGCTATGGCAGTGACACATGGATATTAACACAAAGAGCAAATGGACGCCTGAAGATATTTGAAAGGAAGCTCTTGAGACGGATCCTGGGCCCCATATATAGAAATGGGGAATGAAGGATACGGCATAATGATGAGATATATTGTCATTTCACCAACGGTAGAAATGTACTTAAAACTGAGGAGGCTGCAATGAGGAGCTGGCCATGTCGTAAGAATGGATGACAAACGAACACCTGAAAACCTGAAAGAGTCCTTATGGGGACTATGGATGGCAAAAGACCAAAAGGCCGTGTAAGGAAAAGGAGGGAAGACGCTGTTGCTGTGGATGCAAGAGAGATGTTGTTGGGAGTGCGAAGATGGAAGTCCTTTGCTACTGGTAGAGAGAGGTGGAGGGTCAGGATACAAGAGACCAAGGCTCGACTTCGGGCTGTAGCGCCAAAGGAGGAGGAGGAGGGGGATAAATTTATAGCTTTTATAATTCAAATGTGTTTATTACTACGGACACTTATCAACGCACACAAAACACATGCATACACATATAACGGAAAACTGACTTCGTAAAAGACATCATCATGTAAAATTTACATAATTTTTTGAAGTATCAGTGGAAGGGTGGTTCATCGATTGCGCCGGGGACCCTTCTAATGACATCGACTGCGCTTACGGTCTGTTAAACAGAAATCATCAACTTCGCCGATGGTCAGTTCTCCGCATACTTGCAAGCCCGCATGCGTCTGGTTTGTTGACAGATAAACTGTATTACTTGTATAAACTTTTCTTTAGGTTATGACGTGCATTAGCCAACGTTGGTTATATGTGCACAAATACAAATACAATACAGTATAATATAATACAAAATTCTGCGTAGACATCAAACGTAACACTGAACAAGTTTGAGTTATCTTTGCAAAACAGAGCATCAGAAAACACGAAAGAAACGAAACGTCATTAAGAGCTTATGTGTTGCCACATAATGCTAGAACAGGCGCGGTAGGTCCGACGCCTGTGTGCAGAACTTTAGTTGACGCCCCTATACCCTCCCTCCTCCCCCACAATAAAAAAAAAATCACTTTATATAAACATGTAGTAAGTGACTACAAATGAAATACGATATATGTTAATTTTTCGTTTATTGAACAAAAACCAGGAATTGAAATAACTTTGACATTTGTACTTTGTATAGATATCATATAAATAAGAAACAGATAAACTTACAAGCAAGCAATTAGGAATTACAAGCATATAAAATAGGAATACATTACAAACATTATTTGGTAAAGAAATAGGTTACTAAATATTTAAACAGAAAGAAAAATCATATAGTGAATTTAACTTTTCTAACTTTCATTAATCAAAATTATCGAATAATATCGTGTATATGTAGTTGATCCAAAATATCTGATTCTATCGATATAATGGCAAGATTTGAAAGTCTGTGTTGTATTATTGTGAAGCGTAAGTAAAATTTAATAATTTTAAGTTTAGAAATAGATCGTTCCGCAGATGCTACAGATACCGGTAATGACAAAAGTACCCGAAGAGCAATTGTAAGTTTGGATAAGCTGTTATTAAGTCGTTTGATTAAATATACTGTATTATCGATGTATAGCCTACATAGTTTTAAAATTATAAATAAATGGTTGACAGTGTTAGATTTCTTCGCATAATGAATAATAATTTCTTTTTTCAAATGTTACCTCCTCGCCTGAAAATTTTGGAACCTAACCCAACCACTCCTGCCAAATTAGAAGAGTCTCGCCCCCCGGACGCGCTTACCGGAAATAATCCAAGTGCGTTTAAAACCTTCGCTAAACCCGTTAGGCTGAATCAACAGTCTTGTGTTTTCAAGACTGAAAGCATTTTTTCATTTATTTTTATTTTTTATTGGGTTTTATTATGTTTTATTTTTGTTTAATTTGAATTGGTTTTTATTCAATTTTATTGTTTTTTTTTACTCTTTTAATTTCACTTTTTTATTTCTCCAGGAAATGTGTCTCCGTTTGTCGATTCTAAGCACGCTTTGTCGCTCCCTGAAACTGTCTTTTGCTTTCTTCTTTATACTATTAGAAATAATTCTTCGGCACAGATGTTCACTATAAATTCTTGGTCACAAGGATTACTGGTTCGGAATCTCAAGGTACATGGTGCATCTCCATTTCCAGTCTTATGGCGCCTTTGTCGTCTTTCTACACGTGCAATTTTTAAACACTTATAAAACTTAAACCTCTTTCACTCAACACTCTCTCTATGTCGTTACATTCACTTAAGAATGCCAATGGATATCTGTGTGTGTGTGTGTGTGTGTGTGTGTGTGTGTGTGTGTGTGTGTGTGTGTGTGTGGGGAGAGAGAGAGAGAGACGTACACGCACGGACGTGTGTGAAACTGGCCGCGAGCGCAGTTGATAGGTTTACGTGCAATGAAGTAGAAAGCATTTGAGCTGGGGATCAAACCGGGCGCAATCGGTGGGTGCCCAGTCGAAGAGGCTGAAGGTTTACGATCGTCAATACCTGTTTATTGCTCTGAGGTATCCGAGATTTCACATACACAACACCCCATCATTGTAATTGTTATAAACGTTTTTGCAATAACAAAATTGCTGTGATTAAATAAAGAATATTGTTATTATTATTATTATTATTATTATTATTATTATTATTATTATTATTATTATTATTACAACTTAATGAAAAGTAAACGTTAGGTATTGTACACATGTTCCATTTTGTGAAATAACTGAACGATGATTTAGTTCGTCGTTAAATAGTCAGCGTGAGTCTCATTACTTTCAGCGTAATGTCTCATGCTTTCGCAAACCAACAAAGCCAAGTTGTCCTTCAATCTGCCAGATGCGGCACACGCTGGCAAAATAGGAAATAGCTGCACACACCGTTACGGCTTCCTGCAGTTTTTAAATTAAGAACTTCCTACTTTCTAATTAATGACAAATGCGAGGTATTGACTAATTGGGGATAGAGAGTGGAAAGTAATCTGTTAATTTAGCTATAACGGGTACTCGCGCGCTTGCGACCAACAGTAGCTGTTGCTGATGCGTGCTGCATGCTGTTTCGCACCGTTTTCTGCAAACTCGTTATTATAAACACAAAGTGTTAGGTATTGAATATGATAACCGTTGTTTTCGTTTAACGGCACAAATCAATGAGGACTGTTGAGAATGTATTGGAGTCGCCGGTCAAATACGATAGTTAAAAATGAGCTAAAGTGCATTAGAAAGGATTGCTTTTCCGATTGAAGCGCCGCATTTGCGACCGAAAAATTAAAATCTAATCTCTAATCCATCCCGCTTTTGGTGCTGGTGGCGTAAACATGTGCCAGTTTTGATTCGGAAGGGATCTCCTCCAAATTCTCCTACGAAGAGCTCTCTCTCTCTCTCTCTCTCTCTCTCTCTCTCTCTCTCTCTCTCTCTCTCTCTCTCTCTCTCTCTCTCACACACACACACACACACACACACACATCCCCCTCACACACACACACGCGCACACATCCCTCTCTCTACCTATCTCCTTATCTCTGTGTTCAATCACATGCGCGTTTGATGCAGTTCCATCAGTTTGTCCTATTCTCAGCCAATCTCTTTATTTCTGAACACCTACAATTTTTTTTTTTCACATCGATATCATTATATAAAAGGTTCAATGTCCATCGGACTAAAAGTCTTTTTCATGTTATTTAGATCTTATTCAGGTGAAATAAAAAAATATATTAAAAAAATTCGGTTTATTTTAAGCTGTTATGTTCCTTTAAATAATTTTTCAAAATATCGTAGGTCAACTTTTGGAAATGATTTTTTTATTTTTTATTATTAATTCTGCCTTTTTGTTTTCCATTGAACACAGTAAGACATTTTATATCCTTTCGACGGGGTATGGTTCAGTGTTTGACGACCGCAATCCAATCTGGCAATCTGGGTGAAAGTAAAGTCTAGTCGATACCTCTAGTTCGAGGTATTGCAACATGTGGAATTGACTAAGTATGCTTCCACACTCTTGAAAATGAGACTTTTTGTAAGAGGAAGCCCACAATGCGCATCGACCACTTGGTTCTTTTTTGGTCGATAGTGTCGGACTCCTGTTGAAGGCATTCTTCTGGTTTTAGACTATCCACTCTTACACTTTCCTGTTTTACTTTACTTGCCCTACGTGACATTCACATAAGCTGTCTTCTTGTTCTTTTCCTTTCGTGATATTCCTAATGTTAGAGTGTACGATACTCCACCCACTCTTTTTAGGTAAGATTTACTAAACTTTCAGTTTTTTAATAACACGCATATCTCCTGTTCTGTACGTAAACTCACGAAGGGCATGCCCGTCACCTCCTTGTATGCCGGGTTCCGAGCTTCTTACACAGCGGGGACCATAATTCACTGGATTATTGTATGTGGCCTGCTATCGACCGTAACAAACAGGGTGTGTGCTGCTATGAAAGTTTGTCCACAGTACAAGCAGTTCATGTTCTCTGCCTTTTCTACCCGTTTTGTATAATCCCTGAATGAGCCGTGCCCTATTAGCATTTGGGTCACAGAATAGTCAAGACTTCTATTTTAGCACGCTGTCCATTTTACAATATTTGTACATTGCGCCACATTATGTTCTTTATCCCGTTCTTACTGCCATTTTCTCGTCTTCTTTTCTTGTTACCAGTAGCGTGGAGTCTTTGTAACCGGAAAATAATATTAAAAAAAGAATAAATAGTTTAGTTATTGAATAATTTGAAATCCGAGCAATGTTAGTAGGGAAACTTGAAGAAAAGCATGGCATTCCTTACGAACTGCTGGAAACTTCCACCGTTTTGTGTTGCTGGCTCAGACATCGGCAATGTTTTACTGCGTGTGGTCATTGACCTCGTAGTAGTTGTCACCGTACAAACGGGAGGGGGGGACACTCGTCCACCAAATGTGTTGCCGCTATATAAACCGGCAAAACGCTCAGTTAGCAGCTATGTTCGTTTCGGAACCAACGCCAGCAGTTACATGCCTACCTACCTATTTGTGTTTTGTTCGTTTAGTTATGTGTTTATCTGTTTGTCTTTATTATTATTAATTCAATTATTTGTGTCCTCATTTATTCTGTGTAAGTATAAAAATGGAGTGAGATCGCGTTGAACCGGGACACTCTTCTTCTGCCAGCAAAAGATAGAAAATATTTTAAAAAGATATTTTAGCTCTAAAAAGAATATTTTGTCTCTAAAAAGAACACTTGGTACTAGAAAAAAATTCGAATTAATTTTTAGGCTGTTTAGGTCTATCACAACCGGCAACAGGTGTTATGTACCCACGCCACGCCTCTGCTCGTTATCGTGGTTCTCCAATCCACTCTGAAGTACAATCCCATCCTCTCTTCTGCTCCAATGTTCTCATAACAGGACACCTTGAAATTAGAATGGTCTGGAAATTAGAAATATTCCAGCAGCAGCTGGCAATGTGGATAAGTGTTTGAGACTTGGAGAGATGCTGTGGTAGTACCAATCGGCAGAAGTGTGAGGTATCTTGCTCGTTAGAGAATACAAAGTTTGTACAAAATAATTGTTAAAAGGTTGCGTGATATCGCAAAGACACAGTCAGGTGAAGACCAAATGGTTATCGCAAAGTCCGAGCTTGTTTGGATTGAAAATAGTCGCGAATACAATATCCACAATTTTTTAGCTTTCATTGTTATGTGAAAAGTTTTGACTGTTTTCTGTTCTGGAACTTTAGGTTACTGTTCTGGAACTTTCTACAGAAGACTCAATACTATACTATCTAACAATATATAGAAAATTATATATCGTCATATTCGTATTAATATAAAGATAAAGGTCGAACTAGTGTAAGGATAATGTAGTTCTCTGTCTCCACGTCGTTGCATATAAGGAACGACATGATGTTTTATAATAATCGTACAGTCACTAGCTATAGCCTGTTTTCAGATGACCAGATTGTGTTGGCAAGCACGGAACACCAACTGGAGTGGGTACTCAACTCTATTAAACGATTCACTTTAGAAATATCTATTACAAGAACAAGAAATGTGGGTATTCATGGGCGAAGAACTCTTACGCGCAAAACTATAACGAACTTTACATCAAGACATCAAGCTAGCGATTTCATTATTTGGGCCTAACCTAACTTAACTTAACCTTTAATAAAGCGGTGAGTATAGAAGAAAAGTTACATAAATTTCGGAGACTGTTAGGAATCATTTAGAACAATTATACGAAGAGTAACGAAGAACAATGTTATTAAATTTTACAAAAGTATGGCGGTGCCGAAGTTATTGTACCGTTGGGAAAATTGGTCCCCACTTCACGCCAGGCCAACGAATTGATCCCCACTTCACGCCAGGCCAACGAATTGGTCCCCACTTCACACGAGGCCAACGAATTGGTCCCCACTTCACGCCAGGCCAACGAATTGGTCCCCACTTCACGCCAGGCCAACGAATTCAAACAACGAAGATGCGTTTTTTACGCAGAGAATTTTAAGAGAAATTGAGAACAAGAAATTTTAAGAGAATACGTTGAGAAATTGTACAACGCGTGATTTTATCCGACAAATTTGAGGCTAGAAGGTACAAATATAACCACACAGAGGGAATATGTGGTCACAAACAGTTGTGACAGAACTTCCAGGGTTGTCTGAAGTTATAAAGCGGCGCCGAGGGAGAAATGGAGTAATGTCTGAACTATGGCTATGCAATATAATTCATATAGTTTATGGTGACTACGATCATGGTGGGATGATGACATTAGGCTTTCTTGGTGTACAGCTACTAATAATACGAACACACTAGACAACTGTATGAAGAGAAAGATGGAGGGAGCGAGCAAGAGAAACGGGGGGGGGGGAGTATGCGTCTGTGTATTCAGCCAAACATAATCATCAACTTAAAAAACGACAGTAACTTTGCTCGTCTGGCAGGAATACTACCTTCTCACATGGTACACGACATATTCATCCAGTAATTGGTACCTAGAAAGTAAGGTATTCGGTATTCTATTAATGTCAGTAGGCATTCAACGTTTACTTAAAACTTTGACAACATAATTTGTTCGTCTACACTGTCATAATTGAAAGTGTAAAACGTGAAACTTTTCTGCTGGAACTGAACGGAAAATGTCAACGTATAAGTGTCAGAGATCGGTGCCGCGATAACCGCTGGAATTTACCTGATATTTAATTGTGGCAAACTGCTTGACTTTACAGTAGAGGTGGGCTAAACTGTTATTTTAAAATACTAGGTATGAAAATACCGTTCCAAAAAAATAACAGGTACAAATACCTGTTATTATATACTATATATACATAACCTATATTATCCTTTGTAAGTAACTCGTTTTGAGGTTCCTGCAGGTCTCCTACGTAATATCTTCAAATAAATACACTGCAAGTAGGTTTATTTTCACCTAGGTAAACCTATTAATATATTAATAAACCTACTTGCTGTGTATTTATTTGAAGATATTATATAACCTATACTATATAATTTGTTATAAGAAATAAATTGAAACTAAAAGTATGAACAGTGTTACTACACTGTGACTTTATTAAACTATTACTGTTTAAATGAAAATAAGAAACAAGAGAATTTATAGGCCTATCTCCCTTTGCGAATACCAATTTAAGTTTTCACTAGTAGTAAACAAACTAACATTGGTTAGACAAATCAGTTGCGAAACTCGGTGCAATTAAATAATTTAGAGTAGGCCTACACGTAATACCACAAAAAATAATGCGAAAAAACATCAGAAACGTATAATAAAAACATAACAGTAAGCCACAAGAGTGAATGAGAATAAACAAAATTTTACAAATAAAAATAAAAACACAAACTGTAATAAAATAAATATAAATACATAAATAAAAACTTATAAATAATAAGCAACAACAAAAGTAAATTAAATGGATTACAGATATTTAAGGAACAGGACTAGATAAAGTGCATAAATGTCCATTACAACAATCTCATCATTTACGTGAGATGTGTAGTGAAGTTAAAATCACATTAATAAAAAGTATAATATAGCTTATCAACATCAGCCACTCTATAGGTTATAACTCAATATAATTAAATACAACTATTTCACTAACGACTCGGAACACAAAGTTTTTTCGAGTAAAAACATAAAGTTTTACTAACCGATTTTAGATACAAGTTGGTGACTAGTATAATATATAATTTATTAGCATATAATCTGTATTATATATCTGCATATCACACGAGAATAAATGTAACAGCAGGATGAATTATTTCCTTTATTAAAAACAGCTTCGTCTCTATGCGCAGAATGAAGTATACAGGACGAAAAAGTGGCTCGTACTATAGTTCCTACTCGAAATATGCTTGATACTACCTGTTCCTAAAATACTAGGTGTTCCTAAAATACTACCTACTGTTCCTCTGATACGCTTAGTATTTTGTGTAACGGTGATACCCCTAGTATTTGAAATACCTAGTATTTTAAATACGCGTTACTGGCTGATCCTTGCGTTCCAGCGATATTTTTTGTACGCCTAGTATTTGGCCTTGGCGTATTCGTTTACGTGATCTTGCGTACTTTTTTTGTGTGTGTGTGTGTGTGTCTGTCTAGGTACGTAGGGTGTGTGCCCCGACTCGGAACAGCGAGGGCGGCGTGTCTCGACTCGGGACAGCGTCGCCGCGAATAACAGGTATTTCAATTTACAGTCACCGTTACATCCGTTCCACAAAAATATCGTCCCAAAATACCTGTTACAGGTATATCGGCCCACCTCTACACCTAAGGTGACCTAAGCTTATTTTACACCAAACGTGTGTATTTGCGTGCGCTCGTGTATAATCATTAGAATGTGCACGATTTGATGAGCTAGCACGCACGTGTGTGGAGGTAAGGTCATTTTTTATGATTAGCCTGTTTATGTAATTTAAAGATTCCTTGACGTTAGAGACGAGACGATGTCCACTCTCTCTCTCTCTCTCTGTTCTCAAGTCTCTCTCCAAAATACACAAACATTCTCACGCACATGTACACAAGCACGCACGCACGCACGCAAGAGGGAAGCACAATCTCTGACCCTCCAGTTTCACGCATGCGCGGGAACATAAAAAAAGGCTAATTGCATTGAGAAAGCTGTTTACCATGAGATTTTTCTGTGTGAAGTGTATCGCTACTTCATGAAGAGTATTTTTCTGGCTTTTATTTAAAAAAAACGCTATTCTTAATTATTGTTAAGACTGTAGCCCGATGATCTTACTCGCTTCTTTAGAATGGAAAAGAATGCAAAAATCAGTATACTATATTTATATCACTTAATTTAAAAGAATTATCGAGAAATTAAATCAGAGAATGGAACATTCCTATTGTAAAAATAACGTAACTAGGGTATAAACCATACTTGTCGCCTTCAGCTGTTGTATTCGTAGCCTATATGGGCGTATCTTTACTAATCTCATTCATAATCATGTACAGTATATATAATCTTATATTTTTCAAATGTGAGCGCATTTTGAGAAATTCTAAAGTATGTTTATTTCTAGTATTACAGACGTCAAGGGAATTAGTGAAGCGAGTTCTCGGTTTTAACTCGACCGTTTGGCGTTTGTCTGTCTGTCTATCTGTCTACCTGTCTATGGCATGTGTAACGCTAACTTATGGGTGCATCGACCGATATTAGTAAAACGTAGCGTGCGCGCGTGTCCATACTTTGACCACACGCATCTCTCCTGTTTCTGATGACGATTCCCCCCCCTCAAAATATGGGGCAGCAGCAAAAAAGCGAGAGGTTAACCTTTTTGAAGAAAATCGCAAAAAAAACCGTGTGGAGTATCAAATTAAAGATACATTTAACGAAAATGTAAATATAACATTCAGTTCTGAAAATTAAAAAATTTTAAACATTTAATATTAAAAATTTTGTTCACCAGGACACAAAAAGTATATCAGAAGTTCGCAAAAATTGTATAAGTCCATGCTAAGTATCAAATTAAAGAGAACTTTAACCCAAATATCATATGCCAAATAGCATACGATTTTGGAAATTAAAAAATTTTGGTTACCAGACCCCCCAAAACGGATCAAAATTTCAAAAAAATGTGTAAAAATCCAAACTAGGTATGAGACTAAAGGGAATTTTAACCTAAATCCGAATATATTGTTTTACTTCCATATTCCTTAAGGAATGGAAGTATGGTGATGGCAAAAAAAATCGTGTTCGAGATTATTGCAGATTCTGATTCTACTACACTCAAAACATGAAAAAAAGTCGTTTTCCGAAAAGTGTCTGTGTGTCTGTCTGTCTGTCTGTCTGTCTGTCTGTGTGTCTGTGTGTCTGTGTGTCTGTGTGTCTGTGTGTCTGTCTGTCTGTAGATTTTTTTTCTATGGCAAACGATAACTGCCGCAAATTCAAACAGAATCAAATAATTTTTTGCATACAGCCCGGTTTTGCAGAGTTCTCGCGACCTATTGTTTTTGGTGAAGATCGGTTGAGGGAAAGGGGTAGTTTACCTGCAACGGTTTTTTTTTAGCAAGGGAAATTTTGTTTGTTTGGCAAACGATAACAGCCGCAAATTCAAACAGAATCAAATAATGTTTCGCATACAGCCCTGAATTGTAGAGTTCTCAAGACCTATTGTTTTTGGTGAAGATCGGTTAAGGGAAAGGGGTAGTTTACCTGTAACGTTTTATGTTTTAACAAGGGTATTTCCTATGGCAAACGATAACAGCCGCAAATTCAAACAGAATGAAAAGATTATTTGCATACAGCCCTAAATTGTAGAGTTCTCAATACCTTTTGTTTTTGGTGAAGATCGGTTAAGGGAAAGGGGTAGTTTACCTACAACGTTTTTTTAACAAGGGTATTTTCTATGGCAAACGATAACAGCCGCAAATTCAAACAGAATCAAATAATTTTCTGCATACAGCCCTGATTTGTAGAGTACTCAAGACCTTTTGTTTTTGGTGAAGATCGGTTGAGGGGAAAGGGTAGTTTACCAGCAACGTTTTTTATCATGCGTATTTTCTATGGCAAACGACAACTGCCGCAAATTCAAACAGAATCAAATAATTTTTTGCATACAGCCCTGATTTGTAGAGTACTCGCGACCTATTGTTTTTGGTGAAGATCGGTTAAGGGGAAGGGGTAGTTTACCTGCAACGGTTTTTTTTATCAAGGGAAATTTTTTTTTTTTTGGCAAACGATAACAGCCGCAAATTCAAACAGAATCAAATAATGTTTCGCATACAGCCCTGAATTGTAGATGTCTCAAGACCTATTGTTTTTGGTGAAGATCGGTTGAGGGAAAGGGGTAGTTTACCTGCAACGTTTTTTTAACAAGGGTATTTTATATGGCAAACGATAACAGCCGCAAAAATTCAAACAGAATCAAATAATGTTTTGCATACAGTCCTGATTTGTAGAGTACTCAAGACCTATTGTTTTTGGTGAAGATCGGTTAAGGGGAAGGGGTAGTTTACCTGCAACGTTTTTTTATCAAGCGTATTTTCTATGGCAAACGATAACAGCCGCAAATTCAAACAGAATGAAATAATTTTTTGCATACGCCCCTGAATTGTAGAGGTCTCAATGACTTTCGATTTTGGTGAAGATCGGTTAAGGGGAAGGGGTAGTTTACCTGCAACCTTTTACGTTTTAACAAGAGTAAAGTACTTGAAAATTTATTTAAACTTTTTGAAACAATGGTAATTGTTAAAAATAAAATAATTTTGTTGCCAGGCAATAAAATTATAATTTTTTCATTTTAATGTAATATAATATTTTTCATTTAATACAGCAATAAAAAGGCAGGTAAGACACAGCCTGGCTGTTTGGCTGAAAATGATTTTAAATATAAATCTTAGAATATGGAAGTCATGTATGGTTCTCCATACCGATATTTTTTTAATATTTTGATAACTTTAGGGGCACCACGAGACAAAACATGGAAGTCAATAAAATTATAAGTCTCAGCTAGTTCTACAGCTCGAGAAACTTTCTAGCTTAGTTCATATAAATGAAAATTTCGTTTGACAAAAGTGTTAGTAATTCGAATACGTACAGTGAAAGCAGAGGTAAAATTCATAGCTGGTTAAACAAAGGTCTGCATTTCCTGTCTGTTAATATTTCTAATAACTTTAAAGCGCACGTTTGCATTATAAAGGCTATAGTCGAGAACGCCAGTTTCCGCAGTTTAAAATTTGAAAATGTATAAGTGATTGTGCCTCCACAATGTCCAACATCTCTAATAAGTCTTACTAAGTATTGCAAAACAGACCGAACTGAGTTTTAGATGAGAACATCCCACATGTTCATTCAACTATTTATTTCTTCTTTTACTCATCTTAATAAGAATGTACTATTTCCTAAGTGGTGCTTTTATGAGCCTGGTGACTAGTTCGCTCTCGACATGTCCCGTGTCAACAAACGTAGCACAAATATTTCAATAAAAGAAATATGTGAGTTTAATTACAAAATAAAATTGCAGGCGTCAAATTAATTCTTTACTAAGCCTTGAAAACTAATGAAAAGCCCTTAATATTAACTGGAAAGGAATGCAGTTGGAAAAGATAAAGGGGTTCGAATATAGCAACAGTAGTCGGAAAGGCCAATGAGGAAATAACCTTGGTATACGAAAAGTAAACCAAATATATTATTATTTTTCCATTCTTATTTTGGAAAAAGAAAAAATTCAAAATTTTAGATTTAACGTAAACAGTAGATATTAATCCTCTGAAATTATCCTACCAAAGTCCTGACCTGCCCTCACAAGCGGTTGTACATCTCTTCAGAACTACTAATAACTACTTGAAGACTTACTTTGTAGAGTAATAAATACATAACGAATAAATACACAAGAAAACACGTTATTCAGCGCAAGGCACGCAGATAAAGAAACCTGACAATGTTTTGTATAACTGGAGTGACAGAAAAATGTTTATGTTACTTTTTTGTATTTTAGAATTGTTTAACTGAAGACGGCTACTGATTTCATATATGGCTGACGTGTTGATTTGAGAAGTTAATCAGTGATGTCTAACGCCTTTATTTCAAATTTTAGTACAAATATCACACCGTTGCTAAAGTTTAAAGATATCATGATTTATTATACCTCACTTCTTCTTGTTCTACTTCTTCTTCTTACCCTTCTATGAGTTTTTTCTAACTCGATAAACGAAGAGGGTGTACCAACATCTTATGTACGTTTTTTACATGAATAGAGTGTTTTAATGGTTTGGACGATCTATAAATGAACAAATGTGTGTTAACCTGAAGCGTGAAACACACCGTTATTCAAATTGTATTTACTTAACTTATTTATGCAATCTGCTTACAAAAACCATCATTTTTTGTGACGATTGATAATTGGCATGAAGAGAACTAATCCAATAATTATTGGTGACTGTATGCTGCCGGAAAACTGGATGGTGGTGTGAAACAAAGCATGGAGAGAGTTAGAAGTGGAAGAGTGGAATTAGATGGAAACTGCGATCTGTAGTTTAACTCTTTTGTTATACTTTTAATGTATTGTTTGGTTGAGGGAAACAACAGCATTGTTAAAAACCCTATATAAGAAAAATGGTTAACACAGTATCATTTAAATTAGGTCTGTAATATATGAAAATAAATAATTGGGTTTCTTGAAAATAAAATAATTGGGATTTTAAGAAACAAAGCTGTAGTGTTCGGAGTTCTGCCATCGTTACAATTGTAATGTTTCGACTACTACACATAAGTGGTCGTATTCAAATACATAAATGAAAATTACATTGTAAAACACATTATGTTTTGTAAAGTAAAAGACATCGTCACATTAAATAGCATTAAACAAATGAACATACCATGAGGATAAAGATAGATTGTAATTCATTTTACCAGTATAGAAGTTCGTCGGTCTGGGCGCAACAGTTTTCACTAAACTTTTTTATATCAAAGTCGTTATGATTATATCTACATTTATGATGTCTTGCACTTTACAACCGAAGGGTAGTCAATCGACTGTCTTCGCGTCTGAAGACTCATGGTCACAAGATTTATGGCCACTGGATTTGGATATATTTCAAGTCCTTTTATGTGTTTACCACTAAGTTGTGTGATGACGTCATTTACTGTAGGCGTTTGAGGTCACGATGGATGTCCTTGTTTGTGACAAACCATTGAGTCGTATGTTACGTTCTTTGCGTAAAGCCTCTCAGTGTCGGAACTTAAAGCAGTATCCCCTAAGTCCACATACATTACAATCCAGTAAGCTGATTGTATTTTTCTACTCAGTAGCCAGTCGTAGTGTATGCGGAACACTACCACTTTGTTTCGCAAAATCCCAATTATTTTACTTTCATATGTTACAGACCTAATTTAATGATACTGTCATAAACGCTTTTCTTATTTAGGGGTTTCCACAATGCTGGTGTTTCCCTCAACCAAACAATATATTACAAAATATAACAAAAGAGTTAAACTATACATTACAATTTCCATCTAATTCCCCGTATCTCACACCACCATCCGTTTCCTTTTCTCCTTCTTCTCCCCGCCAGAGTGTTGTAATTGTCATGACGATGCCATGTATTATGATGACAAAATTAAAGAGGTTAGCTACAATCAGTATGAGCTATCAAAATTAGAAAAAGAACAAGCCGCTGTCATGATTTCAACCATTAAGACTATTAATAAAACAATTAATGATGCGAATATTAATCAAGGTAAAATCATAGAAAGCTTTGATAAAATTATTGATTTTCAAAATTTGACTCGAAAAGTATTAAATGAAAAACTTAATAATATAACTTTTCAGGTAGCAATGACTGAATATGTGGAATATATCCACATTGAAGCTATTCAATTAGAAATTGATGTTAAAGAATTGTTACAAGCTATTACTGATGCTAGACAAGGAGAAGTTCACTCCTCTGTTATTAATTTAAAAACTCTAAAATATGAATTAGAATCTATTAGAGGAAAATTACCTGCAGGACTGACATTTCCTCTTGCGGTGAATGATGACAATATTCACTCATTCTGAGACTTATTTTCTATTTGTGTGTATGTTAAGGACAATAAGTTAGTGTATGTATTCGTTATTCCTTTGATTAACGATTTATTATTTGAATTGTATAAGGTATCACCATTACCAAAATATTAAAAAAATAATGAATACCTATTCATTCAACCCAAAACTGAATACTTGGGTATAGACGATGTTAAACAGTATTTTATTTATTTAAAGTCAGATGAATTGAATAATTGTAAAAATTTAGAAAATGATGTATTTGTTTGTCAACAAATGAATCCTATTTATCAAGTACATTTACATGAATCTTGTGAAGTAAAATTGTTTAAAGGTGATTTTGATGCAAAGAGTTGCGATCAGAGAATAACTAGAATTAATAATCCTTTATGGCAGAGAAGGATGAAATCAAACTCATGGCTTTATGTTTTACCAGAGGATGAGACATTGACAATTAGTTGTAAATTTGCTGGTATGCCATCCATTATACATTCAGTACAATTAAGTAATGTGGGAATTTTTAATTTAGCACCAACGTGCAGAGCGTATGGCTCAGGTATAATGTTATTGTCAAATACTAAATATGAGAGTAATGGTACAATACCAATTATCCCACCTGTGGATATAGAAATTGACTGTTGTGATGAATTGGATAGTGTAGTTAAAGGTGATGTAAAACTACCTACGTTAAAATTACCGAAGTATTTGAAAACTGTGGAAATGCGTGCTGACGATTTAGATGCAGCCAGTTACAGATTAAATGAAATTAGAAAAGCTATTGAGGAAGAAAATATGCATGAAATTTACAAGTCAAAGGTAACGCATCATTCAGTAATGATGTATATAATGTGTGGGTTAATAACAACAGGAATTTTATACTATGTATATAAAAGATTTTGTCCAAAATGGTTGTTACCATTGTTTGGTAGATGTTGTTGTAAAAGGTTAGAAGAGAAGTTTGAGGAATCTTTTAAACAGGTACAGACATTAAGTACCAAACCAACTGTAGTAAAGCAGTACCAGTATGGAGCGACAGTCCATGACCTGACTGCAATAAGAAGAGAGAGTCTAACAAACGGTTGTACTCAGTTAGAGGATGAAATTGTAAAACTAAAAGAGTTTGAAAAGAAACTGCAACCAAGGTCTAAAAGAACATAATAATGGAAAAATTAATGTAGTATCAAGTAAAGTCATACGGTGAAAGTACAGTAAGATGTAAATAGAATTGTTTGTGTTTTTATTAGTGTGATCAGTTCAGTAGTGATAGTAATGTATCATTGTAGGAATTCAAAATTTATAAAAATTATGTAATCACTTATAAAATTAAGCAAGATATTTGAATTGTAATAGTAGTTTAGTATTAAGCATTAAGCATTGTGTAGCTTAAAGCTTAAAATAAGGGGGAAGGATTGTAATTGTCAATTGTACTTACTGTACTTGTAGCATAATTGTTAATTAGAAGTGAGAAAATAAGAAATTCTTAGTTGTGTGGGAAACAGCGACAGATGTCAGGTGTGTATACGAGACTGTAGCATATGTTTGAACATAAAATTAGTTTTAAGAAATTTTCCCAGGGTCGTGAATAGTATCTCACCCTTTCTCAATAAGCGTGACTGTCCAGGAAGTGATAATCGTAGGAAATCTGGCGAGACACATCTAATAAGTATTAATGGTGACAAGGTCCAGACAGGAAATATAAAATGTCACACAAATTTGATATCCTTTTGGGGGAGTCAAGTAATTGGTCACAAGTGTGAAGCCAGGTGGTGTACTCCGTGTGAACATTGGTAAAAGCAGGTGTTCTATTCCGTGAGAACTTTAATCTTAGAGGGAAAACACCCCAAATCGTGACGTAGGGTCACATGATACAGTCTTTGACGAATAATAGAAAGTCTTATAAAATTATAAGAGATTTACCCTCACTTCAACTAGTTTTAGCCTATGATAGTTAAGGATTTAGAATTAAGAGGAGGGAACAGTCCCACCACTAAAATTAAGTGTTACACCCACGATGATGTTCTACAAAAACTCTTAGTATTCGCTAGGGAAGACAGATCTGATTGTAAGCGGTCCCAGAGAACTTACACATCGTTTCTCATTTTTATTTTGACTTTGATCTGTGTTGGAAGGTGTTCTTAGAGAGCCGGAAAACCAGATGTTGTCAATAGTTTGTTTTTGTAATTTTTGAAGTAACTAAAAGTAGTTACATTAATTTGTGAACTAAGTACTAGTAACTGAAGGTACTTAGAGTTTAAAAGAGTAATTGAATTAACTGACTTATAGTTTGTCAAGAAGAGTTGTATAAAGTAACTTGTAAAAGTTCGTTTGTATTTTGCTAATCACAATAAATTGCCTTCAAGAAGAACGGTTCATTCTAATGATTCAACTTCACCTCCGGAAACACGTCAAACAAAACAGTTGTAACTTAGCAGCCACTCGATAGGTTACAAGAAGAGCATCATTGTCTTCTGCAGTCTTCCATCACCGTGCTCCTCACACGTCCGTAGAATCGTAATGTTTTTCCTTCAACAATTTCTACTATCTTCCTCTCAACATTCATCATTCCTCTTATCGCAGAATTTCTTATTCTCTACTTCCTTACTGTTCTTCTCCAAAAATCCACTTCCGTTACTTGTAGTATCCACTCTGTAGGCAATATATTTTCTCCTATTGATTTACACAGGCTGCTTTTGTTGTAGCCATGATATTACTACTCCACATCAATTCCCATTTTCCTTCCCCCTTGACATACTTGTCTACCTATTTTTAATACTGAACACCCATCCTGTCTCAAAGAATTCAGTTTCTTGAAACTAACTTCCTTGATTCTAACTCCTTCAATTTCTACGTATAAAATCGTTACTTGTTGCCACATGTTCTGTTACAATCAAATTTACCTCTGATCCCAAATTTTTATACTATTCTTGCTTGTAATATAAGAAAATAAATGCAATCAGCATCATCACTCCCATGAGCGACAAGTACCTAGTTCTCTGAGAAAAGGAGACTGCAGTGGCGAAACGAAAAGGGATTTTAGTTTTAGAGAGGTTAACCCCCTCCGTGATGTACGAAGGCAAAAGGAAATGTCAAAAATTTGTAAAGAGGTGTGCCGGAAAAAATGTAATCTTATAAGTCGAAAGAAATAATTTTGCTATTTGGTAACGTGAGTACGACTGCAGTACGGTATAACCGCCTTGGGAGTACGGCACTGATTCGTGTAAACGTTGACAATTGTCTGGTAGTTCAAGATGGTTAAATTTGTACCCTAACTTTTAGGTAATCTCCTATTAGCGAGCAGAAAATAGGGGGTCTTCGTATTCAGCCCTCAGTGTATCCAATTCTGTTTACGATATTTATAGTGTAGTAAATTATTCCACAGCAAATTAGAATATTTCTGTATTAATTTTCTTTTTTTTGCTTGCTATCCGAACCTTACACAGATGTGCCTATTGTTGTACACATTTTCCGATCCGTAATTAAACATTTTTTGTATTTTTTGATATATTCGTTCAGTACTATCTCGGAAACAAATCAACAATTAAGACGCTGAAACGTATTTGTTATTCCGTACAAGCATAAATGTAAGACCAAGCGCGACGTTTACCGGTGAACTGATGCGAGTTACAACTTTGCGGCTAACCAGATATTTGCTCACCCCGTAACGCGATTTTAAAATGTTTGTTTTTGAGGACCTGTAGTTCCCATTTTATGAAAGGTTTTGATTCGTTTCTGTGACAAAACAAGTAAACCGATTTAATTAGATTTGCTGCAAATATTTACAGCCACGAACACATTAGGGCGACGTTTTAAAAAAGTCATACAAAACATTTAATGCTATCGGCGCCTGCAGAATATGGGAGAGAGATTGCGACAGTTTTTAGTTATCATTTATTTTATTTATATTGTAATGTAAGATGTCGTCTTTAACGGTTCATGAATTTGTTAAATCTTAAATATCTATTAATGCAATCCCTATGTTCCACACTTACCTTCTTGATTATAACAAAATAAGCAGGATGTAATTGCTGCCATCATTTAGGTCTGGGGATGTGCACAGGGAAACAAAAATGAAAAAATATAGGACTGTCATCATACCGGTGCTATGCTACGGATGTGAGGCATGGACAATCACACAGAAAACAGTCGACATTGTAGACACCTTTGAAAGGAAAATCCTCGGACGCATTATAGGCCCAATACGAGAAAATGGCTCATGGAGACTGAGATACAACAACGAACTGTATCAAATATATAAAGAGATACCAGTCTCAAAATTTATAAGAATACAAAGATTGAGTTGGACCGGACATGTTATGCGAATGGAGGATGGCAGGAACCCCAAGAAGGCTTTGCTGGGTACATGAGAGGGAACGAGACCTAGAGGCAGACCGAGGAAGAGGTGGGAAGATGGAGTTGCAGAGGACACGAGAGACATGGGGATAAGAAACTGGAGGAGGGTTGCAGTGGATAGAGTGGATTGGAAGCGGAGATTGGTGGAGGTCAGGGCCCGACTTGGGCTGTAGCGCCATAGGAGGAGGAGGAAGCAGGATGTAACGAGTTCCTTTTCTATTAATTTTTTGTAGTTTTATTCGCGATAATTTAAACCTCCCTCAGAACCCGCCAAAGGTTCCCTCTCCAATAAAGAAGTCCTGTGGGACACTGTACATCTTAAGCAACACTGTTGGAAATACTATTTGTCAGGCTGTTAGGGCGTGATCTACTGCTTGTGTGCAGGACCGACATTTCGGCCTCACCATCGGAGCCCATCTTCAGTGTCAGAAACAATTGGCACGGTGTCCGCCAATTCATCCCAGTGATGAGATAAAGACTATATATAATGGGGGCGAAACGTCTGTCCTGCACTGAAGCTGTAGACCACGGCCCGGCAGAAAGTAGTCCCGACAGTGTTGACACCGGGAGTTAGATTCTGCATTACACAGTCAGATTTTAAATCAGTCAGTTCGAAGTTGGTCGTTACGATAAATTGTCGTTTCCTCTTTTGTGAATACGTGCACACACAAAACGTGCGTGCAGTGCGGACGTAGAAGCGTAGCGTGTCACAGCGAATCTACACAAGTTAAGATCTGAACTTATGTTGTTTTATTTAAGGGAATATATTTATTAAGTAACTAATTGTTACGTAAATGAGCGCTCACACACACACACACACACATTACATATCGTCGACGTCCAGGAATTGTCAGTGCGGTTTAAATAAAATAGGAAAAAAAAAACAGAAAATGAAAACAGAGTTGCGCGCACGTAGGAATAGGCCTAATGGTGTTTGTTGTAGAAGGAATCTGAAAGCAAGGAATCGTTGTTAGTGGCTTGGAACTGGAAGTGAAAGGCCTGCTGCAATAACTCAACTCGGCCGCGGCTTTCCTTATTTATAACAGCCGTCTTCACTTGCAGAGAAGATCTCTAAAAAAACGTTCTTGTACGTTTTGTGTGCTCCCGTGTTCGCGCGCGTGTGTGTGAGAGAGAGAGGGAGAGTGCGCACGTGTTTGTTTATACGTATTTCGTTCGCATGTGCAGTTTTGTTAGTTATCAGTCGTTTGAATGTCTGATCCCATTTATTTTACGTCAATGAATGTGGGAATTGAGCGTTAGTTAGGCTGAATTAGTCGAGTCTACAAAAAAACAGACGTAAGGATAAAAGTGTGCCGTCCAAGCATTAGGTACGACCTCGTTTCCTCTTTAAGCTACGTTCAGTACAAGGACTCGGAGCACGGCGCACAAAATGTGAACATCAATGGGATCATACGATTGGTGAGACAATCAAGCGATTTCTTGCTCAAGATATCCTTCAACTCGATTGAAGCCATCGTGTTTTTTTATTTCTCTTAACGTTTCGAGCAGTCACAATCTCGCATCATATTCAGAATAATATAAAGTCATGTAATCTTTCTAAATGCCTTACTTCTTAAATTAACTTAGGGTCCGTATAATTTAATACACTTTTTAAAATTCCTCCCGATGCTCCAACATTGTGGATAAAACTCTGATTTTTCGAACACAATGTTTTTTTTTCTGTTGTCGTTTCAAACCGTCCTCGGACCGACTTCGGAATAATATCTAATGCATACAATTTGTAATCATATAACAAGATTCCACAGTTTTACGCGATCCTGGAGATCGAGAAGAGGCGAGACGCCTTAAAAAAGTTCACTTCACTTAAACTAAGCCAGGAGAACAGTTAACCAAACAGCAGGACCCCCCCACACCCACACTCACTCACTCACCGTAGAAATGACATTACACCGACACAGAAAACTAAAAACCCCATCCCCACAGATCAGTACTCCGGTCTGACAATGAGCCGATCGACTAACTAGACGTCTTCAAATCACATCACACGAGTTAGCGGGCTTACAGGAACGCATCAAACGTGTCCGTAACACATTTAAACAAACGACTGTTTCACCAAGAAAGGCTTGGAACTTCCTAGAACCGTCAATTTACTAGTCCTAGCGGTCATGTTCTGAGCGAGTACGTCTCGACCGGGGCTTAACGTACTCGTCGACGGGTCAAACGAACCAACCCACATCTCCGCCACCCTAACCAATCACAAAGTCATTGTCAAGAACGTTGCTTCATACTGGTCGAGGATCTCATCCTTCTCGTCCGGCCACAGAAGACCTGGTCTTGACGCTCAGAAGAACCAGCCGTTCCCCCGCCCGATTGTCCCGGTAAGAGCTATATCCCCCTCAGAGATCCCAGGGCCCGACAGAAGGGATCTGGAACATCAAGTCACATATCTCTTGTCTACTGCATGGACAAACAATCCCAGTGCATTGTAGGAAATTTCAGCTACTCGACATTCATTGAGTTGTAATTAGAAAATTGCCTTCTAGTGTCAAGCGTGAGCTCTTAGATTTAAAACTAAAGTAACGAACACACGTTTTCTTATTAAAAATAATTTGAAGAACAGTTTTTACTAATCCTGTAGTAATTACTTCGCATTTGGACTTAGTTTAAATGAAATCACTCGTAGTAATAAATGCAATGAAGGAAATAAAAAGTCATCCATAATATTAAATTCTGACTTATCATAGTGGGCTGTATTTAGTGACTTATAAGCGCGGTCAGGCTGCTGGTTCCAGTCTATTGTTGTGCGGCCTGTCAAGGTGTATATGTATGCGTGTGTAGGGTTAGTTAACCCTTTAACCGCCTCCCCTGCCTGGACAATGTATAGTTACACAGACGGGTTACTAGTCCGGTAGCAAAACCCCCAAACTTAGAAATACTTTAGCCGAAGGACTCGGGTTTCAGGGTGCCCTCACACATCCGCAGTTGCGGTTGTATCCGTTGTTCTGACGCTGGTCGTTTCTTGGAACGGAGACTCCGAACATAGGAGATAAAGTTCCTCAGATTAAAGGATATACATGACAGGATAAGACAAGACATGCAACTATAAGGAATGAGTTGAATGTGGTGCTGCTGGACAAGAAAGTGCAGAGATATACGGAGAATTAGGGACACCACCTACCCTGAACCACATAGCAAAAATGTTGCGTCGTTATAAGCCTGTAGGACGCTCTAATGTGGGACGTCCGTTGAAAAGTTGGTGAAGCTGTACAGACCCACCGTGAATTAGCATTCGACGACGACAGAGGCGTATTTACGTGGGGACCGCGCCCCCCTCCCAGGGGGTCGAAAAAATTAAAGAATTTTGTTAATCTTTTAATTTTTGGGCTGTTTTATTATTTTCTCCGCTGTGTACGCTAATATAGCATTAACTATTTTTTAAATATACATACATGTTTATTAGACGTTTGAAATATGAAATATAGGAAAATCAATTCATCCAATAAGTATATCTTGTAAAATATTTTTCAAATACGCAAATTTTTATTGTGTTACTACCATTTACTTTAATGAGATTGATTTCAGGATTATATCACACGTTTTTCAGCCACTTAAAGATAGTAATGTTGATTAGTCTTGACTTGTTTTTTCTTTTTCTATGAATCCGAATCGACCCCGGACCCCCCTCCCCACAGGGCCAAATTCCAGATACGCCACTGGACGACGATTTTAGGAATGAAAAAGTTGAAATTTTAAATATTATGTATTTAAGTTTCTATTATACTCTTATATTATATCTATTATATTATAATACTATAAGTTGAAGTTTATATAATATTATATACTTATTTAGAACAAAGAACGTGTGTACATTTTTAAGAACTACAGTTATCTTAGTTTAAAAAGCCCAAATGATTGATTACTGCTTATTCCCACTCATTCTCTACATGGAAAACAACCATTTTCACTTGGCTTTCAAAAACGTTTTCTCTGCTCTGAGTTAAATCTCAAAATTGAAATTACAATGAAGTTTCCTACCATAGAGACCTTTTATAAAGGACGATGCAGTTTTCAGATTTTTCTCTTGTTCCCCAACAGACATATCAAAGCTAAAATTTGAAAAAAATTAAAAATTTTTATTTTTAAGAGGCTGTAATTTTTAAAAGACCTGCTACTCACCATTGATACTTTCTATAAATTAACTATATTCATATATAAGTACGCATATAAAGAATTAAGACGGATTTTTTTCTTCCTTAAAAACGGCCACCATTTGTAAAACGGAACAACAAAAATAAAAGAAAATGTGTTTTGAACTTCCAAAACATACGGGAATGGCTAAAAAAAAAAAATATTATTTTTTTTTGAAATGGTCAGGCAATCAACCAGTGCTGGGCCACTTGAAATGGATTAACATAAGTGCAAACGGTTATAGCATGTACTGAACTGAAAAACAATCTGGTTTCCACACTAGCAGGTCTACTACAGTTAAGAATTTATGTATATCACAGGTAACATAAATCTTTTGAATTTTACAAAACGATAGAATTTGCTGTTTATAGACCAAATAACAGCATACAAGCGAGAGTTAGATTATTTCAGGTTTTAGGAAATCCCCAATAAAAGTCATATTTATAAACACCATTAAACAATTAAGTACAAACACATCTTCAACACAACTAAAGGGCTCTGACAAGGATATTGTGTGTCTCCAATCCTATTTAATAAATATATGTTGACACTGCCTTTACAGAATTGTGGCAGAAATATGATGGAACAAGAATAATCCCAATTAGCAACACAACACCTTCACTATGCTGGTGTCTAGTCGTACTAGCTCAGGATTTAGAAGGTATGGAATATATGATAAGGAAACTCCAGAAAGAATGTACAAAAGAACGTTCGGCGACTGTCAACTGGAATAAACTTGAATATTGTAACGTGATGGTTTCCCTTACATAAAATCTAATAATCTACCAGTTTGAGAGTCTAGATCTGTGACTTTAAATACAAGCGTGATTTTCACTGAATCGTACACGCGCAAAAATGTCTAAGTTGTTTACCAGTGGTGGAGAACTGGGGAAAGCGGTAATATCCCTTAGTCCACCAGACATAGAAACTCAGAATACTAGTTACACTTCTTCAGTGGTCATAAAGTATCCTTCTTTCCAGTGGAAGGTGCACTTAAGTCGACTAACCCACCCAGTACTTGCAAGCCGAAACAAAATTTTATTAAATATCTTAACCAGTTTTTTGTAAAGCCTGGAAAAATGATCTCTCCCTAGTCTGTGCCCAGTGTACGAAAAGAAGAAATAGTTTGATGATGCGTTTAGTTAAACGGGATCATTTTGGTAAAAATAAAATTTGAAGTTTAAAACTCGTGACTTATGAAGAATTTAAAAAAAATTACATGCACATTGCAGAGTCCCAGAGTTTCAACATTGCCTACAGATTAAGGCAAGTTGGTTTGAGAGTTTGTGTAACGGGATAAAATATTTGTCTAGCTTTTTTACCAAAAGTCCTGTACTTTCTGGAGGCAAGTCGATAATTAAAAATGTCGACATGGCAACACTATCTATACAGACGTGGATAGTTAGATAGACAAGCGCGCGCGTACGCACACAATAATAATAGCAACAACAATAAACGCAATACCAACACCAATAGGATAAACAATGTATTCTCGTCAATCAAGATTCGGCTTGATTAGAACTTTCAGACTTCATGCCGTGTTAGGAACGGTCCTACTTAACAATTCAGTCCCATCGTCACTTTCATACGGTGTAGACAAAGATGGCGCGTTACGTTGTTTGACACGCGCGCGCGCGCGCGCGAGTTAAACGGAACCGTAATAAATAACTCGACTTTCGAAATAACGAAAACAGTTATGTGTTTATTCAAAAAGATAGTGGACGGAGATATTTTTAACAACTTTAAATTAATTACGTAATACAAATTCAATTCTCCGACGGTAAGCGATACGTCGACGTGTTATACTACTAGTCAGGTTGATATACTGTTTCAATAAATATTATACAACGACTGCTCTTACATAACGAGCGTCGAGGCTTAAATGTCAAGTGCGCGTGCGCTATTGAATCCTAATTAATGTTGTCCACGATAAACTGCTCTGAGAACGTTTTCATTACTGGAACAACCATTACCGGACTTACAGACAGTCTTCTTGTTGTTTACCTATTAAAGCTTTCTTTTCATCATTTCCCGCGTCGACAGAATCTTCTCTCGTTCCCTGATATCCTGATTCCGCAGATTAACAGCGGCTTGCAGGTTAAATTGATTTTGCAGGTTAAACTAAACAACAATCAAATTTTAAAATTACGTTTCTTCACATTATTCGGTTTTTATCCTTTTTGTTTTCTTCGCCAGTGTGTTGTAAAATATTATCTTTAAAACAGTTTTAATTTTAAATAACTAAACAGAAGGGGACGACGCTGAAGTTTCGCTTGACCCCTTTCCTTTCACAAAATTTGATTACAGTTGGTCAAGAGCGGAAGAAGGTAGCGGCTTCTCTGAAAAATGTGTTAGGACCGGAGCACACTGCAGTTCCAAAGCTGACTTACGGGCGAGCCAGAAATCTGATTCCCTGTAATCAAATAACTGTGTAGTAGAGATAAGGAAGGCTCATTTACAGATCGGGACCGGGGCTGAAGTTACAATTTTGGCTTGTGCAGACCGTAGAAGTTGACAGTTCAGTTAATCATAGTGCGCTATGAATAAAATACAATCCACTCTAAAACAATGAAGCGCGTGACATTTCTGTTTAATTGATGGTCTGCAGCCAGGCCCGGAACTGTAGGCAAAAGCCGCAGTCTGGGGCCTCGAGCTCTTAGGGGCCTCAAAGGGTCATGAACACGGTAGACCGAAATGTACACGCCTAAATGAAAAGAATTTAGAAGGAAATGTTACTGCAAAAGGAAAATGGAATTGATTTTATTACAGGATATCGTTGGGAAATAAAAATATCGGTATGGAGAACCATACATGACTTCCATATTCTAAGATTTATATTTAAAATCATTTTCAGCCAAACAACCAGGCTGTGTCTTACCTGCCTTTTTATTGCTGTATTAAATGAAAAATATTATATTACATTAAAATGAAAAAATTATAATTTTATTGCCTGGCAACAAAATTATTTTATTTTTAACAATTACCATTGTTTCAAAAAGTTTAAATAAATTTTCAAGTACTTTACTCTTGTTAAAACGTAAAAGGTTGCAGGTAAACTACCCCTTCCCCTTAACCGATCTTCACCAAAATCGAAAGTCATTGAGACCTCTACAATTCAGGGACGTATGCAAAAAATTATTTCATTCTGTTTGAATTTGCGGCTGTTATCGTTTGCCATAGAAAATACGCTTGATAAAAAAACGTTGCAGGTAAACTACCCCTTCCCCTTAACCGATATTCACCAAAAACAATAGGTCTTGAGTACTCTACAAATCAGGGCTGTATGCAAAACATTATTTGATTCTGTTTGAATTTGCGGCTGTTATCGTTTGCCATAGAAAATACCCTTGTTAAAAAAACGTTGCAGGTAAACTACCCCTTTCCCTCAACCGATCTTCACCAAAAACAATAGGTCTTGAGAAATCTACAATTCAGGGCTGTATGCGAAACATTATTTGATTCTGTTTGAATTTGCGGCTGTTATCGTTTGCCAAAAAAAAAAAATTTCCCTTCATAAAAAAAACCGTTGCAGGTAAACTACCCCTTCCCCTCAACCGATCTTCACCAAAAACAATAGGTCGCGAGTACTCTACAAATCAGGGCTGTATGCAAAAAATTATTTGATTCTGTTTGAATTTGCGGCAGTTGTCGTTTGCCATAGAAAATACGCATGATAAAAAACGTTGCTGGTAAACTACCCCTTCCCCTCAACCGATCTTCACCAAAAACAATAGGTCTTGAGTACTCTACAAATCAGGGCTGTATGCAGAAAATTATTTGATTCTGTTTGAATTTGCGGCTGTTATCGTTTGCCATAGAAAATACCCTTGTTAAAAAAACGTTGTAGGTAAACTACCCCTTTCCCTTAACCGATCTTCACCAAAAACAAAAGGTCTTGAGAACTCTACAATTTAGGGCTGTATGCAAATAATCTTTTCATTCTGTTTGAATTTGCGGCTGTTATCGTTTGCCATAGGAAATACCCTTGTTAAAACATAAAACGTTACAGGTAAACTACCCCTTTCCCTTAACCGATCTTCACCAAAAACAATAGGTCTTGAGAACTCTACAATTCAGGGCTGTATGCGAAACATTATTTGATTCTGTTTGAATTTGCGGCTGTTATCGTTTGCCAAACAAACAAAATTACCCTTGCTAAAAAAAAACCGTTGCAGGTAAACTACCCCTTTCCCTCAACCGATCTTCACCAAAAACAATAGGTCGCGAGAACTCTGCAAAACCGGGCTGTATGCAAAAAATTATTTGATTCTGTTTGAATTTGCGGCAGTTATCGTTTGCCATAGAAAAAAAATCTACAGATAGACACACAGACACACAGACACACAGACACACAGACAGACAGACAGACAGATAGACACACAGACACTTTTCGGAAAACGACTTTTTTTCATGTTTTGAGTGTAGTAGAATCAGAATCTGCAATAATCTCGAACACGATTTTTTTTGCCATCACCATACTTCCATTCCTTAAGGAATATGGAAGTAAAAAGCGTTTTGAGGTTCTTTTTGCCCTCGTGGATGTTACAAAATAACCCTTTTTTAGCCCCGGAAAAAATGGTAGAAAGTTTTCGTATTGTTCTGCAAAGTTCTTCAATTATCAGACGATGGACGATGAAAATTATGCCAGTATTGAAAATGTTAAAAAAAAGACATTTCTCTGTTTCTAGAACTGGAACCTCTCGACGGGGTTAAAAGTCAAAATTAAATACACTTTTTGAATTGACAGCTCTCTCTCTCTTTTAATTCTGTTCGAAGTTCGATACCATCGCATAAAACCTGTCTTTATATACATTCTTTACCCGCAACAGCTACATTCACTAGAAGGTCATTCTCCGTCTTGGAGCAGATCAAAATATATTTAAGAAGTTAATGAGGCAGGAGAGATTTATTGATCTGGAAATGCGAACCATTAACTACACTGAAACCTCAGTTTTGGACAAGACAGCGATGATGAAAACTTTTCATAGATGAAATCAAAGAGTATGGTTCGTTTTAAAGAATTCGTAATATTTGTTTTACATTTTTATGTGGTCTGATATTGTCTCATTAATATCACCATAAAATTATTCTAATGGGTGAGCTGATTACAATATTCTGTACAATACTGCAGTACAGTGTCTAAAATTTATAATGCTTTACGATTTTACTCATCAATTTTTTCACTGTAGAAGTAAAAGTTATTATTAGTCACTTTTGTTGTTTTCAGATTCTCACCAAACGTACCGTAAGTTGGCTACACAATGGTTAATACATAGTAATTAAAATAAATAAATAACAAGCACACAAATACAACTATAGTTTTTTAAAGGAGCCTTGTCAGGTTTTTGCAGGGGAGCCCAAAATTTCTAGAGCCGGCCTGACTGTAGCCGTACAAAACCAATTCAATATTCACTATTCTGTCGGCTTTGCCCTCCATTCTGTCAACATGCTCACTGCGTTCTTCTTTTCTTCTTACTGTTCGGTTTCCAGTGCTGTTCACTTTGAGTCTTTCTCTGATATCCTCATTTCTTTCCCGATCTTGTGCGGACATTCTGCATTTTTTTTAATACGTTCTTTCGTGCTGTTATTTCTGTTTTCCTTGTCTCATGTCTCATCTCTGTAACGTACAATATTAATTGTCTTATCACTTGACTTCAAACTTTGGTAGTTGGTGTGACGTGTTTGTGTAGTGCAACAAGCACCCAGCTGTTCTGTCAGCTGTAGTAATTTGTTGTAGTGCAACAAGCACCCAGCTGTTCTGTCAGCTGTAGTAATTTGATCTTAAACCTCTTATTGGTCACTGGTCATATTTTCTCTTTTTAATTCCATAACTTATTCTATGGTCTTATTTTTGCCAGTAAGTTGGATCATATTGGGTATGGGGACGTTTCCATATAGGCCTACGTCAACGTTGAGACTTCTGCAGGTTCTATTAAACCTATGAAGGAGTCTCTGCAGATTATCTTTATTGCCAGATATCACATGACGACTACATCCGCGGCCTGATCTGCCATTAGGCTGAGTAGGCTGTAACCTAGGGGGTAAGGTTTTTGGAGGCGCAAAACAATTTAAGAAAACAAAACAATTAAAAACTCATGTTGCCAATATAAAAAATGGAAAATTCCAGTCTAGAAGAAAAAGCTAGCAACTTGCTGAAAATGTATGTTTCAGACTTGGATCAATCGTTAACTGCAGAGTGTGTTCATTTAAATATATTTTTGGAAGAAAGAAAATTTTATGAAATTGAAGAAACGGAAACTAAGAAACCAAAGCAGAAGAAAAAGAAGCATTTAGACATTAACCACGTAGACTCTTGAAGTCCTTAAAATCATGTAGTGCGGAATCAATATTCCCGATTGCTGAAGAAGCGTTGCGATTGTTTTGAGCATGGCAGTCACAAACTATAGTGGAGGAAGATAGTTCTCAGCCCTAAGCCGGGAGATGAATTATTTACGATCCTCCTTGGGTCAAGGAAAAATGAAATCCCTGGCACTTTTAGGGTTATTAATTGAAAATGGGTTTTCTGCAACGCATTTATTTGAACGAAATAATTCATCGATTCGCAACTGCAAAACCCAGAAAAATAAGCTTTAAGTAAACAAAATTTTCAACAATTAATAATGAACATAAAACTTATTTGAAAACATTTTTTTTCTTTGCGGTTTGATTTACTTGGTGTAAATGTTAATATTGAGTATGGAACTTTTATAATACTCTTGTTACTTATAATATGACAGTGTGTTCATGCTATTGCAATAAGTAAACTTACGCGATTAAAATGAAACAAGATTAATTTTTTGTTTATACAACCCACGTGTTCTTAATAATAAGTTGCCTATAATATATGAGTAAATCATGCGTAATAATCGTTGTTTGAGAGGTTGGTGGGTGGTACGGGGGGGGGCAAAAATTAATCAGTGACTTACAACCTTCATGTCAGGCCCTGACTACATAATCTGCGTATCATGCTACAGTGATGTTATGCTCTCTCATCTGACAACATTCCTTATTATACAAATCTGTAATTATATACACTTCTTATTATTCTAAATCTTTTGAAAAGCTAATACGCATTTGCAAAATCGAAGTATAATCCAATTTCTGCATCGTATCGTGTTCTTCTGTTCTCCTGAATGGGCAAAATTTTCTTGCTCAAATAAATTACGATCTGTTATTTCCAAATATAATTAACTGTTCTTGATTCCTAAAACTCGACTTCTCTAATTCGCTTCACTCGTTCACGCTTGTTTATTTCAGTGTCACTGGTTCCATAATTTCCACTATTGTTTATGTTTGGCACACTTTCTGGTACATTTCTGGCATGACAAGAATTATTTGCATTTCAGTTTTCTTCAGCTTTTTACGTGGTAACTTCGAAAATAATGTTTTGAATTTCTTTACTTAAGCGGTTGCTGATATCGTTCACTTCCATCAGTTTCCAAAATTTGTTGTGAAATTTCTAATAAACCGTGCAGTAACATTGTTCGTAAAATTAACCTATTTACTCCACTCCCTGTAGGGTTGATTAACCAGTCTTTCATTGAGTCAAAGATTCAGGGGCTCGCCAGTGAGAGAATCTTCCATTGAGGGACTCACCAGAAACAAGTAAAGATGAAAAAAAATAATAATAAATAAATAAAAATTAGGAAATCGTCTAGACTACCCTACGGTACTTCTCAAAGTTCTTTCTGGCGAAATACCGAAAATTTTTGCAATCGTATGGTCCACCCGCTAAAAACTTAGATAAAAATAAGTGGAAAAGCTCATTTCATGCCTAGTAATCAGTTATATAGATAGTGCATTTATCCCTTGTTTGTTAATAATTCATTACCAATATAACATTATATCTAATTATAAATACGTATATAACTTTTGTTATTACTTTTATTCAGCATTGTGACATCTAATCTGTATCGATCTACATCGAGTTTATCAGTCTGTCAGAGAATTATACAGTCTTAGTTATGCATGATACGATTGAATTGTCTATCATTTGTTTTTAACACAACCAACCTAGAGGGTTTCAAAATAGTTTCAAATTAAAAACAAACAACAGTTTTACATAGTCAATCCTCAGATCTACTAGTACAATCCCGCGGACCACAGTTTGAGAAACACTGCCTTAGAGACTTTTGTCTAAGTATCTCCAAACGGTTAACGTCATTCCGAAATTTGAAAACTTTGGAAAGTTTTGATCAAATTACAAAGAAACGCAATTGAGTATCAGAAAGAAGAAATGAGAAAAGTTAAGTATGAAGTGGACTCAAGAAAGCTGTGTGAAGAAGATTTCAAAATAAAAACAACGCGTTTTTCTACTGTTGCATACACTACGTGGTATCGTTGCTAATACCAAACATTCCGAACATTCTATGGTATCAATAAAACGAGGTTATCCACAAAAATAGAGTCGTCATAAAAAGTTCCGGCCACGCAAGTGAAAATTATGAAAATAAGATTTTATGGAATACCTTATTTCTCGTGAACGATTTTTATTCTTAAAAATTTTTCCACGCGTTTGTTGAATTAAGGATTGGCGCCGCCATCAAAATCAGTTTGTACTGAAAGCATACACAGCAGTAATGTTCTTGATCACCGAACGTTTGGCTTACAACCGAGAGTAAACACTACGTTTTTAGTTCGCATTTTACAAATTTTATTAGTCGAACCATCTGTACAATTCAGCATTTTGTTAGAAAGAGAAAAATTTATCAGTATAGAAGTTACATGGGTCTTTCCTTTTTTTAACCAGTCAAGAAAGTAATGTTGGACAAATCTGAAGTTCAAAATACATTAGTGCATTGACAAATGTAGTTCATATGTGTGAAAACAATAAACTAACTGATCAGCATGTTTATGGTTATGGTTTGTCACATTATGACGACGTCACTACTACATTATAGTACGCCAGTATCATGGCGCGTAAATACTAATGTAGAAATGTTACTGAAGGTAAGGTCCTCGGGTATTGGCCGCATTACCTTCGTTGTATTTAAGGCGGCTTTCCCTGCCTAATTCCTAAACAGTACAAAAAGGAGCCATTATTATTATACTATTGCACCAAGTTAATGTCTTGCGTTTGTAGTAGTTATTGCATAGTCATATGAGCCATAAACGATTTCGTCCGTGAAATCAAATCATTAACACAAAATTTCATTTCATCTGTCCAGCGATGTGTGTGTGTGTGTGTGTGTGTGTGTGTGTGACGGAGAGAGGGGGGAGAGAGAGTATAAAGTATATCACGAAATACGCTTCTGATGTTTTATTTAACCCGTTTAAACAAAACTGACAAACAAGTTAAACAGGTTTAAATTGTTTCTGTACAAAGAAAACAAGTTAAACAAACTCGGCGTATGTCAAGTCGGTCTCAATGTAGGGTCTGAATGTTACGATGTATTTCAGCAAAAACTGCAATCCGACACTGTTGTATTTAACGTTTCAATTTAGAAAATATGTAAATCTCGGTTGCTTCGTGTGCACAATTTTTCCATGTTGTGACATTAAAATAATATTTTATTAATATTAAAATAAGGCATTTTAAAGCAACAAATTAAAAAAGTTTAGGAGAAACAATACAACCTAGAGTTTAGATAAGGAGGCAAAAGAGATGATGTCCCGAAAACTGGTATTATCTTACAAATTAATTAAGATCTGTACAGCAAATATCAGTCTCGACGAAAGCATAAAGACCCATGAAACCAGAATGACCTTACACAGCAGAACACTCTAAATCAAAAAGGGGAATTGAAGTATTTAGAAGTATAGAAAGAAAACTTGTAAGGAAGATTCTTGGCCCAATGGAATGCTAAAACGAAATAAGGAAAAAATGTAGAATTATATCGGAAAAGTAAAAAACCTTTTTGACCCTATCCGAAAACAAAGGGTTGCATTCTAGGGACACCTAAGCCGTTAAATCCGAAGAGATTAGCGAAAAGAATATTTGATCATTTTGATAAGAACTCCGGGACGAAACTCTTGGTTCCTGGAAATTAAAAACAATTTAGCCAAAATAAACATTCCGGAAGGGGAAATTTTATTGATCTTTGTTTGGAGAAAGGGTTAAGTAGTACCAGGGTTTTGTTGAAGAAGAGATACAAAAACAAATAATGTCTGGTCATAAAAATGGAAAAAATAACTTAGTGAAAGTAAGAAGAAATGAAGGAAGGATAAAAAGGCCAGAAATGAGGAAAACTGTAAGTTACTTTTCGAGGTCTCTAGGTGGCCAAGATCGAAAAAGATAAGGCATTTAGTGCTTTTGTTTTGCTCTTTAACTGCACAGTTTGATTTCACGTCGCATTATGTTTAGCAAACATAATCTGTGCAAACTACCAGTTTCCCAGCTTTGGAATCTGGGAACATTTAAGGTTCCGAGGTTAACTTCTCTATTAAATCAACACTATCAACATGGACAGATTTACCGGTAGAAAGTATTATGGAATTATTGGACTTACGTCTCAAGTCAGTTTATGTTCAGTTCAAAGATGGGTTTTACTCTTAGAAGGAGGGACTACCGATGCGCTCACCACTACCTTCCGCGTTGTCTAACATATACATGGATTCGTTAGAGAGGCAAGAACTTGAAAATTACATCGAAAAACTTTGGGTTAGGTATTTTCGATGACACCTTTGTTATTTGGCAACGTGGTAAAGAAAAAATAATGGACATTTTTCAGTATATGAATAACTAAACCTTGTATTAAGTTTACGGACGAGTTAGAAAGTAATAGTTCCCTGCCGTTCTTGAATGTCTTAGTCATTCGTGAACATAGTAGTGTGTACACTACGGTTTACCCATACGGGACAGTATATCTACAGTTTCTCCAACCATCCTGATCACACAAAAGGGGAGTCATTAGAACTTTAAAATCCCGTGATAACGTTATATGTTTTAACGGTTAACATTATAAAATAGAATCTGTGCCGTACTTTGTTCGGCTCGAGAAACGCGAAGCTCGGTTGCAGGGGCATGTAAACTTCTTTTAAAAACTGGCGCGTTCCCGACGTCATGCAGTGCCCCTGTATCGCGTCGTCGCTGAGTGTATGTAAACGGTTTGTTGGTAGCGGTGACGAATATCTGGTTGGCAGGCCCAGCTGTTGTGCGCTCTAACCTGCATACAGGCAAGCTTTCATCGGTGGAAATTACCATGTAGTCGCTCTCATTTCTGTTCCAAGCCTCATCAAGGAAGTTTCTGGTCTCAATTGACGGCATCCCAATCTGTTCTGCCTGTTCGAAGTACTACACTATGAGAAGCTAGAATAAAGTCAACTCGAGGTGCTCGACCAATGGCGAGATGGGTGTCGGGGTTGGACGAACATCTGTCAACCCCTCGTGCAGAGATGTTACATGAGCCGTGAGATGCCGTCAGTTGGGACACGGACATACACTTGGAGGAATTCTGCCCCCAGGAGTTACCAGTTCGAACTACACGCTACAGCTTAGCCACAGTGCCACTTAGTTACATCGGACTATCCAGGTGGGATCTTTCTGTATTTACATTATACTATTTCATCTACCACAATACTGTAAATCGGCAGACGCTCTCAGAAACAGACTTATGATTCCCCGCGTTTAACTTGCACAAGATCTGCAAACACACACACGTTAAGTTTTGTGCCTGCATGTGTGGACCTTGCATACAACTAAGCCTTATGTGATCTTTTATAACTTTCTTATACTATGTAAGGGAATTGCACACACACATATACCTGCATGAACCGCTCTAAGTTTTCCCTTTTTTTAATGCGTTCTATGTATCTGAGAGTTAGTTATGTCCTGCTTGGTCATGTCCCGCCGTGTGGGCATAATTCAAGACTGGCGTGTCTGATTTCTTCATGTATTGTGGCTTAAACTATTATCTTGACTTAATTCTCGGAGTTTTGCTTCAAAATTATTGAAGTTGTATTTACTTATAAATTTTCGAGTCATTTGTTCTGTTGGGGGCAATTCAGTTTCCTGTGTTATTTGAATTTTCATCTTAGAGGTGATTTAACTGTGTGAACTTCTAAGCTCGGTTTTGTTTGTATGTATATATATACATTTGTACGTTTAATGCAAAGGGTTATTGTGAGAGGGTCGGTGCAGGAATTGTGGGTGTGTGTTATATGTATTATGTATGTGTTTGTGTGTAATTTTCAATGGGGGGAATGTGACCAAATTAATGATGTGATAGCACATGTGCTGAAGGTATTATAGAAAGGGCTAGCCAATTTAACTTTAAACTTTATATATCATTTTAAAATTTCAATATTACATTTTAAAAACAAAATTATTATAATGTTTATCTTGGACATAGTGTTGCAAAGTGTAGCAAATTTAATTTTAAACTTCAAATATTAAAAAGGTTATAATGTTGTCTTGACATAGTGTTGCATCCACTCTTTTACAGCCACTGAATTAAGCAGTCACTCACAATATTATATTGTGTAGAATAACGATATGTATGTACTGAAGAATAACCTAGAGATGTAAAAGTATTTCAATTTTACTCAGTGGCTATTATTAAATTATGCCTTGTGATATCATGTATGTGACTGCACGCTAAATAAAATTTACACTTGTTTTGTTAATAGAGTTTTCATTTGCAAAGTCCTGTCATCCATCCGGTGGACATGTCTGTGATTGTAGCTTGGGCCTGTGCACACTTTATGCTTCCTCTAGGTTCATCACCTAGTCTTAAATATTATGTCTCTCCCCTTTAAAAAAATAAATAAATAAATAAAATAAAATAAAAAAAATTACATAAAAACTTATAAAATAAAAGGGGGGTTTCAAATGGTAGATCAGAGCGTGGTTATGATTCTATGGATGTAGTAGACATTATTTCAGCACTTAATTCTTTGAATTTTTGAGGTTTTAGAATCTGTGGGGACTTGCATTTATTGATGTAAAATAAAACTTGGTGTGGCTACAGGCATGTCAGCTGGTGTTGGGACTTGCAAATTATTGTGTCCAATTTATTTTTTTTTGATTTGAGTCAAAGATATTTAAAGAAGAAGTTAATCGCAACTTTTAACAGTTTAATAATGTAAATAATCTGGACAGCAAGCTATTTTATAAGAAATGAACAGTGGTTGATTAAATTTAATATTATTTAATATGTGTTAGTGTTTAAGTATAATTACTCTGTGATGTTGAGTGTAAGGTAGGTGTTGAAAGGGGTTATAATTGTGTGGTTAATAGTTTTGAGCATGAAAGTGAGCTAATTGGTATTACTCTGTCATACTCTGGGATATTTAAAAAAAAAATTGTTTGAACATGATTGGGAGCCGTCGGTACTTGTCGGTTTTGGTTGGGACTTGTTCTGTGAAAGAGAGAACGTGTCTTTATAGCACCCCCGTTATGTAGTGACTTTTTTGTTTATTGAGGGCATTCTACTTGGGGTCCCATTGATTTATGAATGCGGTTATGGTCCGACCAGATGTCGTGGTGTTGTTATGTATTGTTGAATCCTGTTATATATATATTGGAAGTTGGGGCACATTGTGACGCGCCAATTGATCCTGGAATTGCTGGAACAGCATTGATGGGTGTTTGTTTGGATGTTATGTGTATTTTTGTGGATTGTGTATGGTGAGTTAGTTTTGTTGTCTTGTGTTGTTGTGTTCTCTTCTGGGCATTTCGAGTAGCTCTCTCTGCCTTCATTATACACCAATCTCGTCGCATCGCTAGAGCACTCTGGGGCTGCTCAATGGAAGTAGAGTACTTGAGTTTTTTCCCTGATTCTTTATGACTATGTTTTGTAAGTTAGGTTTGTGTTAGGTGTTTCGTGGGAATTTATGTTTTGTTGTTGTGTGTTGTGAATTGTGCAATTCTGGCGGCGGTATGCTATCAGGGATTTCCCCACCCCATTTCAGGGGTTCTCCAGAAACTTTCGGTCTTGGATGGAGTAGATGAGGACAGGTTGTTGGTCTTCTTGGACCTGGTCCTGCAGTTGGCAGATTTCCCGGGAGTGTCCGATGAGGAGGTATTGTCCCTTATATACCCGTATTGCCGGGGTCCATTGGCAGGGTTGGTCACCAACACTCTGCGTCGGGGCGGCAGTGTCGACGCTTTCCATGGGGAAGTGTTGGATTTCTTCATACCCCATCGACGACGTGCCCAGCTTAAGTTTGATTTATTCTATCGCCTACAGGCCAACGGAGAGGCGTTGCGGGACTTCGTGCATGATGTAAGGAAAGCTGCCCGTATATTAAGGTTGGGGTTGCCCGAGAGGGAGATTATACAAGCAATTCTGGAAGGGCTGAATCCCCAAGAGAGATCTCGTTTGGCCTTCGCAGATCCTCCACGTGTTTTTGCGGACCTGGACCGGTGGTGTGCGCATGCCAGAAGGGTCCAGGAGAATGATGAGTCCCGGGGAAGAGCTGCTAAAGATGTCCAAGACTCCTGTGGTTTAGTAGGAAGAGCTAAAAAGGACAAACATGGTGGTTGGTGGAGAACACAAGAAACTGTAAGGAAAACTGAATATTCCGGAAGTAATGGAGGCTACAAGGGGGTGGCAAGTGTGAGGACGGTAACAACAGTTACAGCGGAGAAAAGAAATAAGTGTGAAATTAACAGGGGAAGAAGAAATTATATTAGTAAACCAACATCGGCAAGTAGGGAGCCAGTAGCAACGCGTTATTCCTATTTGGAGAGAAAAGAAACCTTAAACGTTTCAGATGAAGTCCAAGTGCCTAAGAGAGTAGTGGATGAAGAAGGTGAAGCGGAAGAAGAAAAGCGGAATAACTTCTGTGGATCAATACAAGAGGACAAGAACACGTCTGTTGATATTGAAGTAGAGGACTCAAAGAGGGCGTCATGGTTGAATCCAGATGCCGTAGAATTTGTTCCGGTATCTCCATCTCGGTTCATGAGGGATCCAGATCCTGTGATATCATCATCGCCTATGCAGGGATATGAGAAGTCACTTGATGGTGTAGCTTTACCATTGCCAGTAGAATTTAATTTAGACATTGCACATGGACCTGGACAGCTGGATTCCAGGGTGGGAAATGTTGAGGACGCTGTAGTTGCTGAAAGTGGTGAAGAAGAGGAATCGAAGGAAGAGGCAGAAGAGCGGTCTGCAGATGCTGCACAGGGGAGTATAGTTATGGGTGTTAGGGAGACTGAAGAGTCTGAGTTTGCAGATGGACACGGGGATGTCCAGGCTGCAAGTGTTTCTGAGGTTACGGGTGGACAAGGGGATGTCCATGCCGCATGTGTTGTGGAAGGAGATGAGGTAGATGTTGAGGAGGAATTCGGTGGCAGCGTTGTGGAGTGTGTGAGTGAGAATGATGTAGTGTGTGAAGAGGTGCAGACGCCTTCTGTAAGTAGTGTTGAGGATTCCGAGGAACGGAAAGAAGTTTCATGCGGACCAGGTGACCAACTAGAGGATGAAGATGTGCAGTGTTCGGATGGTGGTAGTGGATGTGATGGCGATGATGTTGATGACGAATGTGTTGATGAAAAGGAGATTGGAGAAGGGGTTTGTGAAGGAGCTGGTGATGAGGGTGATGAAGAAATTGGTGAGGAGCTGGGTGAAGATGCTGTTGAAGATGGATCAGACGAGCAACTGGAAGCTGGTGAGGAGGTGCCGTGTCATGATGTTGATTTGGATTATGGGGACGCAGAAGGAGAAATTGTAGAAGATGAGGAAGTAGTAGAAAAGGAAGGGTTGGAAGAAAGAGAAGTAGGGAAGGCAGAAGGAGAGGAGTTAGATGATGAGGATAATCCAAATCGGGGTGAAAGTAGTGAGGTAAGTTGCTTTGATCCTGATTCAGAAGAAACAGATCAGTACAGCTCAACACGAGATAATTTCTCAGAGAGTGGTGTCCGAAAGGAACGAGTACCTAAAGTCCGTCATAGAAAGGTGAGAAGAAGCGGTTAACGGGTAGCGGGTAGATGTTCCCCACAGTCCCAGTGGTGTTCCTCTATTTCAGGGTTGCACCCCTGCCTACGCGAGCCTTGGTTTCCTCCATTCATCCTTATTTCCGGAGGGAGCCATGACATTACCCTTAGTCCTAGCTATTGACCTTTCAATGATCCTTGCCCTTTTCATCTTCCTAATTTTCCTACCCCTCCCCTTAGTAAAAAAAAATTTTGTTAGAAAAAAAAGGAGTTAGAAAGTTAGAGAGCTTGCCGAAAGTGCACTTGGATCGTGGTCTTGGAGATCGTCAGTTCCCCTGTTCTGAAAAGTTACGATGGAGAAGTAAGATGGTGTTGTTTCCTTGTTCATAGTGGTTGTTTTTGTTTTTTGAGTAGTGTAGAGTCCGGGCCATGCCGCATTCCCCAGTTGATGTTCTTGGTGTGTTTTTTGGTTGAGAGTGGTTTGTTTAGACGGTGCCGTGGAGAAGTACCCCCCCTTGTTAGTTACGGTATTTGAAGCAAGATGAAGTAAATGATGGGATTGATGTTCGCGTGCCCTCTGCGCGGTCTTCTCTGCCTTGTTAATCGGGTCCGCCCACCCTAGAGTGGGGAGGTGGGCCAGTCATGTGTCAGGGATTGATCATGCCTTGTTTTGCTGCACATGGCTGGTCGGTCCACGAAGTGGACGGTTGCCGAAGTGGTACTCACATATCAAGGTCAGCACCACATTGTTGGCCTTCGGGCATGAATATGTGAGTACCAGTAGAGGTAGGTGGTGGTCACCGGAGAGGGTGACGTGTTGGGGCGGTCCCGTGAGTTGGCATGGCGGAGAGGACTCACGTGGGGATGGTCGCAGTGTGGTGGAAATTTTCAGTCCTAGGAAAGGGGGATGAAGTGTCAATGGACCTGGTGGCAAAGGGGTTTGTTTCGTGGTAGATGTTGTTTGGTTCCTGGGTCTCAGTTGCTGAGTTTAGGAGGCCTTGGTGGTCAGTACTCAGAGCTGGCGCAGCAATTCTTGTCTTTCTCATTTTCTTGTCTGTTCCTTATCTCTGCATGCGGACCAGGGCCCGGCGAGCATGCAGGACGCACACTTACACCTTCTCTTTCAGACACACACACTGGCATAACTTACATTTCTTCCTTCTGCTTCTTTCGTTTTCCTGAGACACTGAACCCACCAAGAGCGAATAGAGGTCTGAGGTTTCCCAGGAATCCCACAGCAGCCGTGGTCGAGACCTTGTTTAGTTTTGAGGCAACCATGTTGCCCTTTTGGGGTGAGGGTGTGCCGTACTTTGTTCTGCTCGGGAAACGCGAAGCTCGGTTGCAGGGGCATGTAAACTTCTTTTAAAAACTGGCGCGTTCCCGACGTCATCAGTGCCCCTGTATCGCGTCGTCGCTGAGTGTACGTAAACGGTTTGTTGGTAGCGGTGACGAATATCTGGTTGGCAGGCCCAGCTGTTGTGCGCTCTAACCTGCATACAGGCAAGCTTTCATCGGTGGAAATTACCATGTAGTCGCTCTCATTTCTGTTCCAAGCCTCATCAAGGAAGTTTCTGGTCTCAATTGACGGCATCCCAATCTGTTCTGCCTGTTCGAAGTACTACACTATGAGAAGCTAGAATAAAGTCAACTCGAGGTGCTCGACCAATGGCGAGATGGGTGTCGGGGTTGGACGAACATCTGTCAACCCCTCGTGCAGAGATGTTACATGAGCCGTGAGATGCCGTCAGTTGGGACACGGACATACACTTGGAGGAATTCTGCCCCCAGGAGTTACCAGTTCGAACTACACGCTACAGCTTAGCCACAGTGCCACTTAGTTACATCGGACTATCCAGGTGGGATCTTTCTGTATTTACATTATACTATTTCATCTACCACAATACTGTAAATCGGCAGACGCTCGCAGAAACAGACTTATGATACCCCGCGTTTAACTTGCACAAGATCTGCAAACACACACACGTTAAGTTTTGTGCCTGCATGTGTGGACCTTGCATACAACTAAGCCTTATGTGCTCTTTTATAACTTTCTTATACTATGTAAGGGAATTGCACACACACACATATACCTGCATGAACCGCTCTAAGTTTTCCCCTTTTTTAATGCGTTCTATGTATCTGAGAGTTATTTATGTCCTGCTTGGTCATGTCCCGCCGTGTGGGCATAATTCAAGACTGGCGTGTCTGATTTCTTCATGTATTGTGGCTTAAACTATTATCTTGACTTAATTCTCGGAGTTCTGCTTCAAAATTATTGAAGTTGTATTTACTTATAAGTTTTCGAGTCATTTGTTCTGTTGGGGGCAATTCAGTTTCCTGTGTTATTTGAATTCTCATCTTAGAGGTGATTTAACTGTGTGAATTTCTAAGCTCGGTTTTGTTTGTATGTATATATATATATTTGTACGTTTAATGCAAAGGGTTATTGTGAGAGGGTCGGTGCAGGAATTGTGGGTGTGTGTTATATGTATTATGTATGTGTTTGTGTGTAATTTTCAATGGGGTGGAATGTGACCAAATTAATGATGTGATAGCACATGTGCTGAAGGTATTATAGAAAGGGCTAGCCAATTTAACTTTAAACTTTATATATCATTTTAAAATTTCAATATTACATTTTAAAAACAAAATTATTATAATGTTTATCTTGGACATAGTGTTGCAAAGTGTAGCAAATTTAATTTTAAACTTCAAATATTAAAAAGGTTATAATGTTGTCTTGACATAGTGTTGCATCCACTCTTTTACAGCCACTGAATTAAGCAGTCACTCACATATTATATTGTGTAGAATAACGATATGTATGTAATGAAGAATAACCTAGAGCTGTAAAAGTATTTCAATTTTACTCAGTGGCTATTATTAAATTATGCCTTGTGATATCATGTATGTGACTGCACGCTAAATAAAGTTTACACTTGTTTTGTTAATAGAGTTTTCATTTGCAAAGTCCTGTCATCCATCCGGTGGACATGTCTGTGATTATAGCTTGGGCCTGTGCACACTTTATGCTTCCTCTAGGTTCATCACCTAGTCTTAAATATTATTCTCTCCCCTTTAAAAAAAAAATAAATAAATAAAATAAAATAAAAAAAAATTACATAAAAACTTATAAAATAAAAGGGGGGTTTCAAATGGTAGATCAGAGCGTGGTTATGATTCTATGGATGTAGTAGACATTATTTCAGCACTTAATTCTTTGAATTTTTGAGGTTTTAGAATCTGTGGGGACTTGCATTTATTGATGTAAAATAAAACTTGGTGTGGCTACAGGCATGTCAGCTGGTGTTGGGACTTGCAAATTATTGTGTCCAATTTATTTTTTTTTTATTTGAGTCAAAGATATTTAAAGAAGAAGTTAATCGAAATTTTTAACAGTTTAATAAAGTAAATAATCTGGACAGCAAGCTATTTTATAAGAAATGAACAGTGGTTGATTAAATTTAATATTATTTAATATGTGTTAGTGTTTAAGTATAATTACTCTGTGATGTTGAGTGTAAGGTAGGTGTTGAAAGGGGTTATAATTGTGTGGTTAATAGTTTTGAGCATGAAAGTGAGCTAATTGGTATTACTCTGTCATACTCTGGGATATTTAAAAAAAAAATTGTTTGAACATGATTGGGAGCCGTCGGTACTTGTCGGTTTTGGTTGGGACTTGTTCTGTGATAGAGAGAACGTGTCTTACAACTTTAATGGGGTTAATTATTATGCTAACTGTGATTAATTAATTATGTAAATATATACTAATTGCATAATGAGATCGTGTAATCACTCAATTAGGTTACTCATATCAACTGATTGAAGCTAAGTGACACGTTAGTTCCTTTATTTTAGCATAATTATTGCGTGGAGACTCTAATTGTTGTATACATTAATAAAACTACTATAAATCATTCAAGTGCCATTACTTTCTTGTTCTGAGGTAACTTGACAATAATGAACGCATATATTCTGGATAAAATAAACACTTATTTATTTAACATCATATCATTAGATAAAGAGACTTCAATATATAAAATATGGATGATTCCCTGTAAATACATTCATAAAAAGAACATAAAAGAACACATGTATATATATCAAATTACAATGCGAATCCAATACGTTGTTTGCTGGAAAACATACACATACATATATAATACAATCGATATATAGAAAACACAAATAGTCAAACAATAAATCTTATACTAATGCGTTCATTGCTTGCCTCAGATGAATAGCGTTAATTATTTTTATCATATTTAATTTAAATACTCAAGGGGCGTTTCTCGAAAAAGAGACAGGACAGTAGAGTTCTTATGATAAGAATAGCATAAAGATTACTTGTAAAGCGATTTATCCGATATTTCCATCGGAGTAACTCCTTCTCGTTGCTGGTTCATGTGTGAGAAGCTGCGTAGCTGTGATGTCAGTAACACTCAACACACGCGGAACAGATTCACTCGCGCTGTGTGTGTATTCTGTTGATTCGGCTGTTACTGTTCGAGTTATGAAATCATGTGTCGTGTGGGTAAGTTCATCATTAACTATGGTGTATATATCTGTCTGTCTATTGTTGAACTTCTTGTGTGTACATTAATGTTTAGCGTCTTTGATGCCGTGGTGTAATTATTCCAAATGATATTGTATCGCTTCGCCGCACTGTACAACGTTACGATTTCGTTGTCCGGTTTTACATTAACAATAGTTCTACGCGTCGGTTATTGATGAAAGTGCGATTGGTTAGTTCAGTTCTGAATTTGAGTACAATAAAGAACTCTATAATTATTAAGCACTGGCGTATGTCGCATGTTTTAATCACTGTAGGTACACTATTACCGGATACACGCCAATATCGAAATGTCTAAGTCACTTAATTATATGTCGCGTAGCAGAGTTTCAAAGTCCCACTGCTGTCCGTATGTTAATCGAACTTTGTATTAAGACTGTTATAAAATGTATGAAGATTCTTAAAAGTGTATGACGACCGACTGTTGAAAGTTATAAAAAGACTGTCGAAAATTATAAGTAGACTGTTTAAAAGTACGTGAAGACTGACGAAAATTATATGAAGACTGACCGACTGACTGACTTCCCGCGTGCCCTGCAAACAGTTTTTATCAAGCATCGTTTACCACAATGCACTCTTCTGGAAGACACGCCTTAGGTCGAACATGATAGGACAGAAGATCTCCTACCCTTATGCCAGACTATCGTTCTTCACTTCTCATTCGACGTTCCCGTTGCCATGATGACGACGGTCCTCTCCACCTGTTCTCTGGGTAGATGCTGGGTTGTGATTGGGTATCCTGTCTCCCCACGAGTTCGCGTCGAAAGCCTCCGTACTCTTTTCCTAGAACAGGAGCAATTTCTTGGTTGTCCATCATGTCTTTGTCTAAGCGTACTCCGGATCTTGCTGCAGTTCTCACGCAAACAATGTGTCGTATTTCGTTATTGTTTCGTTGTCCTCGACCCTTTTTCCGATCGCTGTCCTGGCGCAGCGTGTCGTCGTTTCCAAAACGGCACTCCTTCTCCCTGTCGTAAATATCAGTTGTCGCCAGTAAGACGTTCCCCTGCTGTGCACAAGTTCGATTCTATTCTTTTAGATATCGATGTCCGTTCTCATACAGGGTACATACCATTGTGTGTCTTACACCCTTTTCTTATTACTGGTACACTTCAAATTAACCCGGCAGTGTGTCCGCCACAGTTTCTCTCTAAATTGGTACTTGACACAGTTTCTTTTATTGGTGAGACCAAGGAAACCTTTGAGTTGTTTTATATTCTTTGGTGCTGGGAAATCCATAATCGCCTTTACCTTGTCATCGGTTGCTTGTATCCCTTTTGTTGTAAGGCGATAACCAAGGAATGAGATTTCTCGTCTGAAGAATTGTGACTTGGTGAGGTTGACAGTGATATTTGCCTTATTGAGGTTGTTCAGCAATGTTTCTAAATGATTTAAGTGTGTTTGTATATTATTGGAGTAACACAAGCAGTCGTCCACGTAGATGATCGTGTTCTTCTTGACCTCCTACTCGAGAGCCACATCCAATCCACGTGTCAACGCCGCAGAGCTGGTGCTAAGTCCAAATGGTGTCACTGTGAATCGGTAGCACCTCCCTTCATGCATAAACGCAGTGAAATCCCTACATTCTTGTTTTAATGGGACTTGCCAGAAGCTACTGGATAAATCGACTGTCGACAAGTACTGCATATCACTACATCTAGCCAATATCTCATTTACCGGGGACACTCCTTCGTAATCGGGTACGGTCACGCTGTTCACTTTCCTTGCATCAAGGCACAGGCGAACCCTCCCATCCTTCTTAATTACTGTCACGATTGGATTGACGTACGGGCTGGCGCAACGTTCGATTACTCCATATCGTAACATCCGGTTAATCTCCTCGTTCACCTTGTCTCTGTAAGCAAGCGGCACAGGCCACCCTCGTTGAAAGTAAGGTGTCCTGTCCGTAACGTGAAACTCATGCGTGTAATCCTCTATTCTTCCCGGGCACTCCCTAAAAACATTCCGGTTCCTTACCAAAATCTCCTTCAGGCGTTGCAGTATTCCTTCATCCACGCAGTCTATGCTCCCAATCTTTTCATCGATGCATCGCAGTACTTCCTCTTCTTCTTCACTGTTTATCACGTCAATATTCATGATTGGTATAATGTGCTCCTCATCATCAGTGTCGCTTTTTAAACTAATTACTTTGTTTCCGATGTCGAGGCGACACCCAACTTCTTGTAGAAAACTAATTCCTAGTATACACGGTTTCACTAATTCTGGTATTATCAAAAACACACATTCATATAGGATACCATCAATCTCAATGTCACACAATATTTGTCTCTTAACTAATTTGGATTTATTTCCTACTGCACTTATTATAAATGTATTCGTTACGGGTAGTGTCTCATATGGTCCTATACTCTTCTTATGATTATTAAACCACGTCTCCGATAATCCGTTGACGATGCATCCAGTATCAAGCAAAGCTTGCACAATTATATCATTATTAAATTTAATAGTAATTTCGGGACATTTCAATACTTGTTTATTAATAATCTCGTCGTCCTCTTGTAGTAGGTCCTTTCGTAAATCAGGTAATAATATATTTACATTCTCACTCGGAAGTAAGTCGCTTAAAAATTCTATCTTATTCTCTAGTTTGACATATTTTTTTTTTTTTTTGTCGCTGTTACCGCTCGCCCTTGGGGTGGTGTCATTGACCGTCCTACTAGGGCCCGCTTCTGTTGGCGTAAACTGCACCGTATTGACGTATTGTTTGTTGTCAAAACGACCCCTTGGCGGTTGGTCGCTTTCATTTTTGTTATACTGTCTTTCCCTCTCTCTCGGGTTGTTCTTTCCCTCGTTGTAGGGTCTATAATGTGGCCTGCGATCGTTATCTCCGCTTGACTGTATACTCGTAAAATCCGTAATCAATGCTTCAAAATTCGGTATACTTGTGATACCACGTGTGACCACGGCGAGCTGCAAATCCTTTCCAAAGTGACGAGCTAATTTTCGGATAAGCTGGGTATCGGTTAATGCTGGTGACAGTTGCCGGCTTTCCAGGAAAATCCTTTCTACATACTGGACAGCTGTGATTGGTCCATTCCACTCATATCTGCCGTACTCCAGATTTTCGCGTATATTGTTCTGGCGTTCTTGACCCCAGTACTTCAAGGTGAAGGCTTCTTTAAACTCATCGGACGTGGAGATTTGATTCCATATGACACGCCACCATATTCCAACGTCCATCTCCAAGTGTCTCCCGATCCATTTAATGTCATTGTTGTTGTAGTACTGTTCCTGGATCTCTGACAATTCCTTCAGGAACTCCATTGGGAACCTGTCAGTGCCGTTGTACTTTAACTCTGTATGTGTGTGTCCGTTAATTCTACTGATTATCCCCGACTCACCTTCAATTAGCTGACGCTGTAGTCGTTCTATCTGGGACTTTAATTCGTTGATACGAGTGGTTTTCTCTCTGGTGCTCTCATCCAGTTTTAGTTCCGCCGACTTCTGTCTCCCATCTACCTCATTGATCTTCTGCTGTATCGTGCTGTTTACGTCTCCCTGTTCCTGTTGTAATTGTCTTACTGTTTGGAATAGTTCGACTCTCAATTCCTCCTGCTTCTTATGATTTTCTTTTGCGTGTGTTTCTACTCTGTTGTGGATCTTTTTGATGCTTGTTTGAGTATTTTGGGCAACACTCTTTAGTTCCTGTCGGTCTAATTCTCTAGTTTCTCGTACCTCTTCGAATTTCTTGTCGGTGTCGTCCTTTAACTCTTTTATGGTCTCGTTCTGCTGCTTCTGGACCTCGTCTATCTTCTTGTCACAATTATTTATGTATTCACGCATTTCGGCGCGTATTTGTGTAAAATTTTCATTCTGCTTCTCGAACTTTTCATTAATTTCTTCCTTTTGCTTTTCAAACTTTTCTTCTAGTTTCTCGAATTTTTCATTAACGTCTCTTCTAATCTCTATAAAATTTTCATTCATCATCTTAAGGCTTTCACTCTGTGCCCGCATGAGGTCCATAAGTGAACGCATTGTCACTTCTTCCTGCGGTTGTTGTTGGGACTCCTGTCCCCGCGCTCTGACGTCTGACGTCTCCTCGGTCATTTGTGAATAGGTTGGTGATTCCTCAAGTTCGACATCAGGTACTCCCTGTTGGTTATTAATATCAAAATTCATGGAATCTGTACTACTGGTCGTCATTTTTGCAGCCTTACTCCGCGTTAACATTCAGTCCAACTAGCTTCACACTAATAATATTTGTTCTTACAACTAACATGAAATATTAATATATACGCTTATCCTATCTCTACTGCCTGCTCTTTGCCGTGCGATGGGCGCCAAATACAACTTTAATGGGGTTAATTATTATGCTAACTGTGATTAATTAATTATGTAAATATATACTAATTGCATAATGAGATCGTGTAATCACTCAATTAGGTTACTCATATCAACTGATTGAAGCTAAGTGACACGTTAGTTCCTTTATTTTAGCATAATTATTGCGTGGAGACTCTAATTGTTGTATACATTAATAAAACTACTATAAATCATTCAAGTGCCATTACTTTCTTGTTCTGAGGTAACTTGACAATAATGAACGCATATATTCTGGATAAAATAAACACTTATTTATTTAACATCATATCATTAGATAAAGAGACTTCAATATATAAAATATGGATGATTCCCTGTAAATACATTCATAAAAAGAACATAAAAGAACACATGTATATATATCAAATTACAATGCGAATCCAATACGTTGTTTGCTGGAAAACATACACATACATATATAATACAATCGATATATAGAAAACACAAATAGTCAAACAATAAATCTTATACTAATGCGTTCATTGCTTGCCTCAGATGAATAGCGTTAATTATTTTTATCATATTTAATTTAAATACTCAAGGGGTGTTTCTCGAAAAAGAGACAGGACAGTAGAGTTCTTATGATAAGAATAGCATAAAGATTACTTGTAAAGCGATTTATCCGATATTTCCATCGGAGTAACTCCTTCTCGTTGCTGGTCCATGTGTGGGAAGCTGCGTAGCTGTGATGTCACTAACACTCAACACACGCGGAACAGATTCACTCGCGCTGTGTGTGTATTCTGTTGATTCGGCTGTTACTGTTCGAGTTATGAAATCATGTGTCGTGTGGGTAAGTTCATCATTAACTATGGTGTATATATCTGTCTGTCTATTGTTGAACTTCTTGTGTGTACATTAATGTTTAGCGTCTTTGATGCCGTGGTGTAATTATTCCAAATGATATTGTATCGCTTCGCCGCACTGTACAACGTTACGATTTCGTTGTCCGGTTTTACATTAACAATAGTTCTACGCGTCGGTTATTGATGAAAGTGCGATTGGTTAGTTCAGTTCTGAATTTGAGTACAATAAAGAACTCTATAATTATTAAGCACTGGCGTATGTCGCATGTTTTAATCACTGTAGGTACACTATTACCGGATACACGCCAATATCGAAATGTCTAAGTCACTTAATTATATGTCGCGTAGCAGAGTTTCAAAGTCCCACTGCTGTCCGTATGTTAATCGAACTTTGTATTAAGACTGTTATAAAATGTATGAAGATTCTTAAAAGTGTATGACGACCGACTGTTGAAAGTTATAAAAAGACTGTCGAAAATTATAAGTAGACTGTTTAAAAGTACGTGAAGACTGACGAAAATTATATGAAGACTGACCGACTGACTGACTTCCCGCGTGCCCTGCAAACAGTTTTTATCAAGCATCGTTTACCACAATGCACTCTTCTGGAAGACACGCCTTAGGTCGAACATGATAGGACAGAAGATCTCCTACCCTTATGCCAGACTATCGTTCTTCACTTCTCATTCGACGTTCCCGTTGCCATGATGACGACGGTCCTCTCCACCTGTTCTCTGGGTAGATGCTGGGTTGTGATTGGGTATCCTGTCTCCCCACGAGTTCGCGTCGAAAGCCTCCGTACTCTTTTCCTAGAACAGGAGCAATTTCTTGGTTGTCCATCATGTCTTTGTCTAAGCGTACTCCGGATCTTGCTGCAGTTCTCACGCAAACAATGTGTCGTATTTCATTATTGTTTCGCTGTCCTCGACCCTTTTTCCGATCGCTGTCCTGGCGCAGCGTGTCGTCGTTTCCAAAACGGCACTCCTTCTCCCTGTCGTAAATATCAGTTGTCGCCAGTAAGACGTTCCCCTGCTGTGCACAAGTTCGATTCTATTCTTTTAGATATCGATGTCCGTTCTCATACAGGGTACATACCATTGTGTGTCTTACACCCTTTTCTTATTACTGGTACACTTCAAATTAACCCGGCAGTGTGTCCGTCACAGTTTCTCTCTAAATTGGTACTTGACACAGTTTCTTTTATCTTACATTTTGCAGGCTGTAAATCTCGGTTTAGTCGAGTCTGTCACGGCCAAACTTGTTCCCCATTGTAAAGCTATGTGAAGCGTATTTGTATTGTCCGAAGCAAACGTTCACTTGACACCACGTTACACTGTTCCTTATTTATTGCTCGTGGCCTGTGTAGGGGTGTCTTGCTTTCTGTAACGTCTTTTCGATCATACTAAAAAATTTTAATTCTTGGTCGTTACAGTCTTTATAGCACCCCCGTTATGTAGTGATTTTTTTGTTTATTGAGGGCATTCTACTTGGGGTCCCATTGATTTATGAATGCGTTTATGGTCCGACCAGATGTCGTGGTGTTGTTATGTATTGTTGAATCCTGTTATATATATTGGAAGTTGGGGCACATTGTGACGCACCAATTGATCCTGGAATTGCTGGAACAGCATTGATGGGTGTTTGTTTGGATGTTATGTGTATTTTTGTGGATTGTGTATGGTGAGTTAGTTTTGTTGTCTTGTGTTGTTGTGTTCTCTTCTGGGCATTTCGAGTAGCTCTCTCTGCCTTCATTATACACCAATCTCGTCGCATCGCTAGAGCACTCTGGGGCTGCTCAATGGAAGTAGAGTACTTGAGTTTTTTCCCTGATTCTTTATGACTATGTTTTGTAAGTTAGGTTTGTGTTAGGTGTTTCGTGGGAATTTATGTTTTGTTGTTGTGTGTTGTGAATTGTGCAATTCTGGCGGCGGTATGCTATCAGGGATTTCCCCACCCCATTTCAGGGGTTCTCCAGAAACTTTCGGTCTTGGATGGAGTAGATGAGGACAGGTTGTTGGTCTTCTTGGACCTGGTCCTGCAGTTGGCAGATTTCCCGGGAGTGTCCGATGAGGAGGTCTTGTCCCTTATATACCCGTATTGCCGGGGTCCATTGGCAGGGTTGGTCACCAACACTCTGCGTCGGGGCGGCAGTGTCGACGCTTTCCATGGGGAAGTGTTGGATTTCTTCATACCCCATCGACGACGTGCCCAGCTTAAGTTTGATTTATTCTATCGCCTACAGGCCAACGGAGAGGCGTTGCGGGACTTCGTGCATGATGTAAGGAAAGCTGCCCGTATATTAAAGATGGGGTTGCCCGAGAGGGAGGTTATATAAGCAATTCTGGAAGGGCTGAATCCCCAAGAGAGATCTCGTTTGGCCTTCGCAGATCCTCCACGTGTTTTTGCGGACCTGGACCGGTGGTGTGCGCATGCCAGAAGGGTCCAGGAGAATGATGAGTCCCGGGGAAGAGCTGCTAAAGATGTCCAAGACTCCTGTGGTTTAGTAGGAAGAGCTAAAAAGGACAAACATGGTGGTTGGTGGAGAACACAAGAAACTGTAAGGAAAACTGAATATTCCGGAAGTAATGGAGGCTACAAGGGGGTGGCAAGTGTGAGGACGGTAACAACAGTTACAGCGGAGAAAAGAAATAAGTGTGAAATTAACAGGGGAAGAAGAAATTATATTAGTAAACCAACATCGGCAAGTAGGGAGCCAGTAGCAACGCGTTATTCCTATTTGGAGAGAAAAGAAACCTTAAAAGTTTCAGATGAAGTCCAAGTGCCTAAGAGAGTAGTGGATGAAGAAGGTGAAGCGGAAGAAGAAAAGCGGAATAACTTCTGTGGATCAATACAAGAGGACATGAACACGTCTGTTGATACTGAAGTAGAGGACTCAAAGAGGGCGTCATGGTTGAATCCAGATGCCGTAGAATTTGTTCCGGTATCTCCATCTCGGTTCATGAGGGATCCAGATCCTGTGATATCATCATCGCCTATGCAGGGATATGAGAAGTCACTTGATGGTGTAGCTTTACCATTGCAAGTAGAATTTAATTTAGACATTGCACATGGACCTGGACAGCTGGATTCCAGGGTGGGAAATGTTGAGGACGCTGTAGTTGCTGAAAGTGGTGAAGGAGAGGAATCGAAGGAAGAGGCAGAAGAGCGGTCTGCAGATGCTGCACAGGGGAGTATAGTTATGGGTGTTAGGGAGACTGAAGAGTCTGAGTTTGCAGATGGACACGGGGATGTCCAGGCTGCAAGTGTTTCTGAGGTTACGGGTGGACAAGGGGATGTCCATGCCGCATGTGTTGTGGAAGGAGATGAGGTAGATGTTGAGGAGGAATTCGGTGGCAGCGTTGTGGAGTGTGTGAGTGAGAATGATGTAGTGTGTGAAGAGGTGCAGACGCCTTCTGTAAGTAGTGTTGAGGATTCCGAGGAACGGAAAGAAGTTTCATGCGGACCAGGTGACCAACTAGAGGATGAAGATGTGCAGTGTTCGGATGGTGGTAGTGGATGTGATGGCGATGATGTTGATGATGAATGTGTTGATGAAAAGGAGATTGGAGAAGGGGTTTGTGAAGGAGCTGGTGATGAGGGTGATGAAGAAATTGGTGAGGAGCTGGGTGAAGATGCTGTTGAAGATAGATCAGACGAGCAACTGGAAGCTGGTGAGGAGGTGCCGTGTCATGATGTTGATTTGGATTATGGGGACGCAGAAGGAGAAATTGTAGAAGATGAGGAAGTAGTAGAAAAGGAAGGGTTGGAAGAAAGAGAAGTAGGGAAGGCAGAAGCAGAGGAGTTAGATGATGAGGATAATCCAAATCGGGGTGAAAGTAGTGAGGTAAGTTGCCTTGATCCTGATTCAGAAGAAACAGATCAGTACAGCTCAACACGAGATAATTTCTCAGAGAGTGGTGTCCGAAAGGAACGAGTACCTAAAGTCCGTCATAGAAAGGTGAGAAGAAGCGGTTAACGGGTAGCGGGTAGATGTTCCCCACAGTCCCAGTGGTGTTCCTCTATTTCAGGGTTGCGCCCCTGCCTACGCGAGCCTTGGTTTCCTCCATTCATCCTTATTTCCGGAGGGAGCCATGACCTTGCCCTTAGTCCTAGCTATTGACCTTTCAATGATCCTTGCCCTTTTCATCTTCCTAATTTTCCTACCCCTCCCCTTATTAAAAAAAAAATTTTTTTAGAAAAAAAAGGAGTTAGAAAGTTAGAGAACTTGCCGAAAGTGCACTTGGATCGTGGTCTTGGAGATCGTCAGTTCCCCTGTTCTGAAAAGTTACGATGGAGAAGTAAGATGGTGTTGTTTCCTTGTTCATAGTGGTTGTTTTTGTTTTTTGAGTAGTGTAGAGTCCGGGCCATGCCGCATTCCCCAGTTGATGTTCTTGGTGTGTTTTTTGGTTGAGAGTGGTTTGTTTAGACGGTGCCGTGGAGAAGTACCCCCCCTTGTTAGTTACGGTATTTGAAGCAAGATGAAGTAAATGATGGGATTGATGTTCGCGTGCCCTCTGCGCGGTCTTCTCTGCCTTGTTAATCGGGTCCGCCCACCCTAGAGTGGGGAGGTGGGCCAGTCATGTGTCAGGGATTGATCATGCCTTGTTTTGCTGCACATGGCTGGTCGGTCCACGAAGTGGACGGTTGCCGAAGTGGTACTCACATATCAAGGTCAGCACCACCTTGTTGGCCTTCGGGCATGAATATGTGAGTACCAGTAGAGGTAGGTGGTGGTCACCGGAGAGGGTGACGTGTTGGGGCGGTCCCGTGAGTTGGCATGGCGGAGAGGACTCACGTGGGGATGGTCGCAGTGTGGTGGAGATCAATGGACCTGGTGGCAAAGGGGTTTGTTCCGTGGTAGATGTTGTTTGGTTCCTGGGTCTCAGTTGCTGAGTTTAGGAGGCCTTGGTGGTCAGTACTCAGAGCTGGCGCAGCAATTCTTGTCTTTCTCATTTTCTTGTCTGTTCCTTATCTCTGCATGCGGACCAGGGCTCGGCGAGCATGCAGGACGCACACGTACACCTTCTCTTTCAGACACACACACACTGGCATAACTTACATTTCTTCCTTCTGCTTCTTTCGTTTTCCTGAGACACTGAACCCACCAAGAGCGAATAGAGGTCTGAGGTTTCCCAGGAATCCCACAGCAGCCGTGTTCGAGACCTTGTTTAGTTTTGAGGCAACCATGTTGCCCTTTTGGGGTGAGGGTGTGCCGTACTTTGTTCGGCTCGGGAAACGCGAAGCTCGGTTGCAGGGGCATGTAAACTTCTTTTAAAAACTGGCGCGTTCCCGACGTCATCAGTGCCCCTGTATCGCGTCGTCGCTGAGTGTATGTAAACGGTTTGTTGGTAGCGGTGACGAATATCTGGTTGGCAGGCCCAGCTGTTGTGCGCTCTAACCTGCATACAGGCAAGCTTTCATCGGTGGAAATTACCATGTAGTAGCTCTCATTTCTGTTCCAACCCTCATCAAGGAAGTTTCTGGTCTCAATTGACGGCATCCCAATCTGTTCTGCCTGTTCTAAGTACTACACTATGAGAAGCTAGAATAAAGTCAACTCGAGGTGCTCGACCAATGGCGAGATGGGTGTCGGGGTTGGACGAACATCTGTCAACCCCTCGTGTAGAGATGTTACATGAGCCGTGAGATGCCGTCAGTTGGGACACGGACATACACTTGGAGGAATTCTGCCCCCAGGAGTTACCAGTTCGAACTACACGCTACAGCTTAGCCACAGTGCCACTTAGTTACATCGGACTATCCAGGTGGGATCTTTCTGTATTTACATTATACTATTTCATCTACCACAATACTGTAAATCGGCAGACGCTCTCAGAAACAGAGTTATGATACCCCGCGTTTAACTTGCACAAGATCTGCAAACACACACACGTTAAGTTTTGTGCCTGCATGTGTGGACCTTGCATGCAACTAAGCCTTATGTGATCTTTTATAACTTTCTTATACTATGTAAGGGAATTGCACACACACATAATACCTGCATGAACCGCTCTAAGTTTTTCCCTTTTTTTAATGCGTTCTATGTATCTGAGAGTTAGTTATGTCCTGCTTGGTCATGTCTCGCCGTGTGGGCATAATTCAAGACTGGCGTGTCTGATTTCTTCATGTATTGTGGCTTAAACTATTATCTTGACTTAATTCTCGGAGTTTTGCTTCAAAATTATTGAAGTTGTATTTACTTATAAATTTTCGAGTCATTTGTTCTGTTGGGGGCAATTCAGTTTCCTGTGTTATTTGAATTCTCATCTTAGAGGTGATTTAACTGTGTGAACTTCTAAGCTCGGTTTTGTTTGTATGTATATATATATATTTGTACGTTTAATGCAAAGGGTTATTGTGAGAGGGTCGGTACAGGAATTGTGGGTGTGTGTTATATGTATTATGTATGTGTTTGTGTGTAATTTTCAATGGGGGGAATGTGACCAAATTAATGATGTGACAGCACATGTGCTGAAGGTATTATAGAAAGGGCTAGCCAATTTAACTTTAAACTTTATATATCATTTTAAAATTTCAATATTACATATTAAAAACAAAATTATTATAATGTTTATCTTGGACATAATGTTGCAAAGTGTAGCAAATTTAATTTTAAACTTTAAATATCAAAAGGTTATAATGTTGTCTTGACATAGTGTTGCATCCACTCTTTTACAGCCACTGAATTAAGCAGTCACTCACAATATTATATTGTGTAGAATAACGATATGTATGTAATGAAGAATAACCTAGAGATGTAAAAGTATTTCAATTTTACTCAGTGGCTATTATTAAATTATGCCTTGTGATATCATGTATGTGACTGCACGCTAAATAAAGTTTACACTTGTTTTGTTAATAGAGTTTTCATTTGCAAAGTCCTGTCATCCATCCGGTGGACATGTCTGTGATTGTAGCTTGGGCCTGTGCACACTTTATGCTTCCTCTAGGTTCATCACCTAGTCTTAAATATTATGTCTCTCCCCTTTAAAAAAAAATAAATAAAATAAAATAAAATAAAATAAAAAAAAATTACATAAAAACTTATAAAATAAAAGGGGGGTTTCAAATCTATAGTATTGTTAACGACTTTTCGAAGTATGCTTATTGCCAGAGATCTGTTAATGACCATTTAACTATAAGAAAGTTGCTCACGATAAAAACAACGAGGTTGTGAAGGGTAGATTAGTTATTATTCAGGGCACTTTGGAATAAATTCAGAGGATCGCAACGAAATGTGGACTACGTACTGTCTTTTATTCCCGTAACACGTTAGTGAAAGTTCAGTGTAATATAGTGCAATAATACATATATTTGCATATTTGCCTAGGGCGGTATGTTTTTTATTGTAAGTAGTGTAAATAGAATAAGGAACAGTTTTATACAATTTTGAGCAGGAAAATGCAGGCTCTGACCTGTCGAGAGTGCACCTGCTTCGATAGTTAAAAATACGTCATGTGTGTGTGTTCGTGTGTGTGAAGCCAGCTGCAACAAGAATATGGGGTGACGCGTACGAATTGTTTGTTCCAATTAATCAGGTCTTAACAGGATTATAATAAACTAATTACTTGTGTTAAACCTGTAAGCAAAGACTTACGCCAATTATAAAGACATCATTACATTAAAGAATTTATAATGAGTATGGTGATGTAAAATTTATTACCAAAGGTGCAATATTAAAGATGCTAACTAATTTATATTAATTACTAGTGTAATTGAAGAGTAATTAATATGTGTGGTATATGTGAGTGACCAGAATACGCAAACAATGATATCGCTCATGTGACGATTATGTTCATGAGTTCGCGATAATTAACCAAAAAGTGAGTGTAATAAAAAGGACGCTTTGGCGCGAACTAACAATCTCTAGCTTGTCGAAAACAGGCCTGTACCTGTCAAATCGCTACCAGTATAAATACCAATAACAACAGTTAAATTGTTGGCCGGACTGCAAGTTATTAAGAAAACTCAACAAAAACTATAAAAAGTCTCGATTTTTGTATTTTGCGAACAAGTAGATGACTTTAAGAAGGGAAAGAGGTGGCAGTAAAGATGATTGATGAAGATGAAGAAAGTCCGCCAATGAAACTTACTGAACTGGCCTGGGAAGAAGCCAACGAAATGGAGAGGAAGGATGAAGCCAAACTCAGGAGAGAAAGGATGCAAAGCAGTGCCAGAAGTGTCAATATTTTTTTTTGTATCGGCCATCTAAGGACCACATGCCAATTTCAATTCTTTATTCTTTGTTCTTTTCCTTTTCTCCAATATTCTTTCAACTTTTCACTGTGTCTCTTCTTCCAGTCTTCAGTCTACTTTGAACCTGCGTTTTTCTCTCTCCTACCCTGGACTCCTTCCATTTTTAACACTTTTGCCCGAAAAACTTTTCTTTCAATTGCTTCTTCTACATGTATATTATTTTTGTTTAATATATTATTTTTTTCCAAAAGGATTTCTTTAATCCAACTTGATGTTGACTTCTTCCCCACAGATATTTGAAGATCTGCTTTGTTAACATATTATTGTCGTTCATTCTATATAAATGTCCAAAAAATAATAGTCTTCTTTTTCTCATTGTTTCTGTTATATTTTCTATACTTTGATATATTTCATCATTACTTCTTAATTTCCAACCTTCTGAAGTTTTTCGTGGGCCTAATATTTTCCTAATAATTCGTCTTTCCAATATTTCTAGTTTGTCTAAATTATAATTCAATGCTAGACATTCACTCGCATATAGGCATTCTGGCTTCACTACTGTACTGTAATGCCTTATTTTCGCATTTTCAGATATGCAATTTTTATTGTAAATATCTTTAGTTACACTATATTCCCTTTCCATCTTATGAATCCTTTCGTCTATAGCAGATTTTTCTAAACCATTCTCTTGAATTATTTCTCCTACATACTTAAAAAATATCTAATATTTTTTATGTATAAACATAAACATTAACTGTTCTTCATTCTTTCACTATAAAAAAATAATTTTTATTGTAAAATAATAACTTTAAAATATGGCTTTTCACTATTTTTGTACAATTTCTAAACGTTTTTAGAACTCCGTGAAACAAAACGTTTGCTAAAATAACTTTATTATATTTCACATATCTGCCAGTTTTATCCAATTTTAAACGAGAACACATCTAAAATTATTCAGAACGACTAGAAAAATACGAGCATAACTGCCGAATTTGAAGCCCAATCACCCCAGACGTAGACATTACTCAGACTTTCACAAAACCTAAATTACAAAAATTATAGACTTACTTTTACCGTATGCATTACTCAACCATTTATACAGAACGAAATTATTTCATTTTTGTAATTTAAAAAATTATTCTTTTTTTCATCCCAAAAGGATTCTGTCAGCTTTTATTATTCGATATTAATGTTGGAATTTTCAAGAGTTAGCCAACACTTCTTGATAGAAGCACTGGCATACCTTTTTTTTAAGTCAAAGAAAAGCAAGTAAGTGATGATATTTTTTTTCTATGTTACTTGACTCAGAGTCAAGACATGATCTGTTGTAGATTTTTCTGCTCGAGAACGTTTCAGTTTTTCAGTCTCCATAACAAGGCGGTCATGTTATATTCTGAACTAGTAACTGCCATTCCGCGATAGAGTACTCAAGTAATCACCCGTTTTCTATTCATCACGAATCTCCTATAAATTTCCATTGTTTTGACACAATGCTCCGAGATGTTCACGCAGTGCGTCTGTGCTGTATTTTAATAGTTCTCACAGAATATGTACCGGCTCTGTGGCTTTCCATTTTTGCATATCTTGCATACATTTCTTGTCTTGTGTGTTCTTACTTATTACTAAGAGGCTTTTATAGCCTTCCATCCTGCTGTTTTTGAAATCCCATTCGTTTTTCAACCGTGCGGTTTAATGTTGTCATTTATATACAGAGTGTTCGCAAACTTCAGCAAATGATTCTACTCATTAAACTCAATGAAAATTGTCCAATAAACTTACATCAAAAAATGCTTCTTTTTTCGTCTGTAGGTCTCTATTTAAAAATTAATCACTGACGAACAAAATGAGATTTGGAGTTGAAATTTGGTATACACTGCACATTTACCATTTCTTGTACGTGCCAAACAAAACAAAGTATTATCTTAATAATTTTCAGAATGACGGGTGATTGACATGTTTAATTATAAATTTCACAAAAATCATTACTTATAATAGATAATGTTCTATTACACAAAACATTAGCACTTTTATTCGTAATCGAATGGTCTCTTGTTTATGGAATGCGGCTAAAAAATAACGGAGATATGACATTTATTTTCTAAGGAAACGTTTGGCCAATTTCCTGATAACAACGTATTTTCGTTTACACTATTTTACCGTGATTATTTGCACGAGTTGTTGCTGAAGTTGCCGAATCGTTTACCGTAATTTAACAATTCTTAGTTATACTGGATAATACTGTATTCTGCCCACATGGGAATTCGTGCCTCAAGTGGATGCTCACTCATATTTAGTAATAAAACATGAATGTGTATACCATAGTTAATATTTAAAAAAAAGAAGTAAATACAAAATTAAAAATGAATTTAAATTTATTTCATTAACATTTGGGAATCGAAGAAAATAATCCAGTTTCTTCAAATTTTTAACAAAAAATACTGGCGCTTACAAAGAAAATGTGTCAAGAAATGTTTAGTTAGGGAAGACAAGTAATAACGCAGTTATTTTTATGGGAACACATAAACAATAACTCGCTGGATTAAAAATATAAAAGGGTTATTTTTATGTAATGTGAATGTCTTTGTTATAAGTACCGAGTTTTGTGAAATTTAGAATAACAATTTTCAGCCAAACGCCATTTAAAAAATTTTCAAGATAACAGTTTGGTTTGTTTTGTACTTATAAGAAACAGTACACTTAGGCCTACTGTGTACATCAAACGTCTTATTCCGATCAGAAGTAATTATTGCAATGTTTATTGGACAGTTATTACTATGTTTATTGAGTAGAATAATTTCCCGAAATTTAACACCATATTTTACGAACACTCTGTATGTATGACCTATGAAGTTTAACACATTTACATTACACTTTCTTTCATCGTGCTTAAAGTAAATCGTTATATTAATTGAAAACCACTAGGTATTACCCAGAGAACTTATTTTTTATTTTGCAAAGCGCTTTCGGGGACCCCTTTCCAGTGCTGAGCAAGACAGAGATCGCCAAGCACTCACAATAAAAAACACGCGCGCGCGCTCACACACACACACACACACACACTATTACATTGTGCACAGAAACGTTTAGTTACTTTTATTAAATGTAATAATAATAATAATAATAATTGTTATTATATATGCCAACATTATTATTTAACAGTTTTACTATTTGTATAAAGTATAAGAAAACAATTATTATGGTGTAATAAAAATAGCAATGATTTTGTCAAGTGAAATGATTTGTATGACTCTAGTTATGAAGTAGTCCGATGCCACCGGGAAGATGACCGAACTTGATCATTCAATCGGTAGTAGCGACGGGAGGTGTGTACAAAGGGCAGGGAACGTAATCAACGCGAGTTTATTATTCGCGTTCATGGGGAACAATTGCAAGCCCTCAATCCCTAGTATGAAGGAGGTTCAACGGGTTGGCCGAACCTTTCGGCCAGGGTATAGCCGCTGATTCCTTCAGTGCAGCGCGCGTGCGGCTCAGGACATCTAAGGGCACCACAGATCGTGCGGCTGAACGCCGCCTCTCCCTCTACGAAGATATTGATTTCGTCGGTAGCACTATTGTGGATACCGGAAATCGTCTATTTAGCAGGCTAGAGTCTCGTTCGTTACCGGAATCAACCAGACAAATCGCTCCACCAACTAACAACGGCCACGCACCTGTCAATCCTTCCGGTGTCTGGGCCTGGTGAGGTTTCCCGTGTTGAGTCAAATTAAGCCGGAGGCTCCAGTCCTGGTGGTGCCCTTGCGTCAATTCCTTTAAGTTTCAACTTTGCAACCATACTTCCCCAGAACCCAAAAGCTTTGGTTTCACGGAAGCTACCCGCCGAGTCATCGGAGGACTTCAGCGGTTCGCTGGCCGGGATCGTTTACGGTTAGAACTAGCGCGGTATCTGATCGCTATTATATGATGACGCAATGAAGTGAACTGTATTCACAACTCTCGAGTGTAATCACTATATCTTGAAGAGAATTAAATAATAACGTATGTGTGTGTGTGTGAATGTTTTCATAACAATCGGAATAACCGGGACGATTTCATATTTTTTATCGCTGATAAAATGTCTCTTGAAACAGTCATATTATAGGAATCAAGTTCTCTCTAAAGATTCTCAAGCGTTTGTTCATGTACGATATGTTAATTTAATTGATGATTTAATTCACTGTAAGTTACTTTCTATTGCTGCGGTCTGGGAATGGAAAGTAGCTGCACACTTCTCTGCCCATTAAATCGCCGCCGTTTGTGGGATAATAGCAGTGCACAGCTCACCGTCAAGGTGACTGACTCCTACGTCGGTCGGTTGAAGTTCGAGTCTGGCCAGAGAGACTTAACTCTCCGTGCAGCCTGAAACAAGGAGAAAGTGATTCGCCGGCAATTTGGAATCGTAAAATTCCGATCGTTTTATGTCTCATCGTAAACGCGAGATAATTACTCGGTGCAGCCATGAGAAATGAGAAAACGCAAACACTGAGTCTTCTTGTTTGTATTTGTATTCACAGCTGGTTGGCGTTTTCCATGCGACAAAGCCTGAAATTCAACCTACAAAGAATGACTTTTTCCTCTCAACTTAAACCTGTTTTGCAAGATAGTATTTCAAAGTAATTATAATCGTAGAGATCTTTTCATGATTATCAGTGTAAACGTTTGTACAAAATGTTGTAGTAGGAAGGATTATTTGAATCGTTATGTATTTTTCTTTTGCAAACGAGAGGAATGACAAACCAAATGGAAATTCTGTTTCAGTATTCAGCCAACGAAAGATTACCATTTCAAGCTGTCATTTCTAAATTAGTTACTTTATCGTTCAATATTAACACTTATGAACAGTTGTGTTAAAATCTTAAAAACCGACGCTGCTATCACTGATTAGGTTTTGCTAAGTTATTTTTCATTAATTTTACAATTTACCATAACACAATGGTATTAAGTAAGTTAAGTGTTACAGCCTCTAGTTTCAGCCTAAGGCAAAAATCGATTACTACTTATCCTAGACAGTACTGTAGACATTATACAAAAGAAACACTACACATGTTAGGCAAGTGGGAACGTTTAAGCTTCTTAAATCGCAGGAATTCAGTGTTAGCACTTGATAAGTCATTAACTAATTGTTTAGGGTGGGCACTTAACTTGTTAAAATATTAAACAGTTGGTGTTGTAACTGACTCGTTCAATGAACATATTCCTAGATCGCCACTGATGACTTCGTTGAGCATGTACCCTCAGGACTTTGGCTTGTGTCAGTTGCTGAGCACCACGATTGCAGGTTGTATGTCCACACAGGTCTTAAAACATTTTTTTAATTAGGATTTCGCTATTAATTGTTACTGATGAATTGGGTCCTATTAATCGGTAGGTGTTTGTATATTTTAAGCCTGTTTCCTTTGTGTGTGTACATGCTGCTCCCGTATAGCCTAAGTCGACGTGACGGGCCAAATGCATACCCAAGTACCTGGCGGTTTCTCGTTGTGGAATCGGCTGGTTGTTTAGCAAAATTGGGAGGGGGCAGGTTTTTTTGTTTATTGTGAATGTAATATGTGCAGATTCTGTTTCGTTTGCCTTACTCTGCAAGTTGTTTAGCCAATTTTGCGTTTTTGAGAGATGATTTTTGTCAATTACATAATGCAATTTGGTAACTGGGGTGTGATCATAAAATGGCTGTATCTTCAACGTATTTTCAGTGTTTTAAGAAAACAACTTTTCGGCTCCATTAGGAGTCGGTAGCTATCGTCAGGCCAATAATTCTAAAACATAAACCCTAGTCTATCGCGCCAGCATGCACTGCTCAGTTTTCTGCTTTTCATGATAGTACACGACTTGAGAGTGGTACAAACACGTCATCAAAATAATTTATCAAGTAGTTCCGAAGAGATACCGATTCGAAGAGATTGATCAGTCATACTATAAGTTTAGACCTTATCAAGTAATAACCTCTGAGGAAGCACGGATTTATGGAAAAGCCTGTTCATCAGTGATAGGGGTGATATTGTTGTTTGATAAAATTGCTAGAAAAGCAGCGATTGTTGATGTTGGGGCCTTCGCGGACGATAAACTTGTGTCAAATGTTGTTGAAAAAAGAAAAAGGAAAAGTCAACTGCTGGTTGTTGAGTCGCGGGATATATATGCAATGCGAGAAGAAGTAAAATTATTAATAATTATATTCCAACATTAATATTTATTCCAATTAATAGTTATATTGCTTATTAGTAATTGTATTCCGTAATGGTATCTGTGGAGTGTTTAGTCAAAGACTCTGACAGGAAGCTTAGAATATATCGCAACTGCCCGAAAACATCTGCAAACTATTCAAGAGACGGCTTTGTCGGGCACTAAGGCATTAAGCCTCAACCTATAAAGCATGACGTATGATGATAAAGGCTGATGACGTATGATGTTGCGCCAATACAACACAGTTTTTATTTTCTTTACATATAATATTTGCTTTGGGTAATGGAAACCCCTATGAAATTGTGTAAATGTAAATAAAATAAAAAACATATTAATTATAATAGTAGTAGTAGTAGTAGTAGTAGTAGTAGTAGTAGTAGTAGTAGTAGTAGTAGTAGTAGTAGTAGTCGTTCTTTTTCATAACGAGGGCAGGTTGAAAAATTTGCTTTACAAATGTTCTGAAGGGTCCACATTTCCGGGGTCTGTGGGGTTGGGTCTGAGTATTATACCCGATCCACTAAAAAACCACGTCCCTTTCCTCTTCTAGAGCACTAACCTGGAACTGTTTGACACACTACTTCGGGCTAGACCTATTGTTCTTCAGGCCTAGGCCTCACATCTGACTTGTTAGCTTGTTAGCCTTTTATGTTGTAATATCCAGATCTATCTTCTTTGCACGAAGAATCTCTTCCACACAAATCCAGGTGTCCTCCTCTTGTAACCCCTCTTTATTTTTTAATACTTTATAATTTTTTTTTTTTTTTTTTTTTTTAAGAGGGGCCACTAGATATTGAAAACTAGGCAGAAGGCCTAGAGAAGCAAAAATGCGCTGGGTCCAGTGAGACGGGACTTGCAATTAAACTCTCTGGTGTAACCAACAATAACAGCATTTATTAGGTGAAATTACATGTATCACAATTCCAAAACCCCGTAATGTCCAAAATCACATAATTATACATATATTGCCCCTGTTTATAACACATTTATAACAAACATAAAAGTCGAACATAATACATGTATATACATATATATATCCCTTCAATCTGAACTGATCATGATCATAACTCAACAAAATGTTTTATTATTATTATTATTTTCTTTCTCGACATTATAAAAAGGTACTTTTATGTATATATTTATCACTCCCTCTCTAGAACACATAACAGCCTCTAACATCACAATTAATTTTCTCAAAATCACAGTTACAACTCATATGCCATCATACTCAAACGCCCCACGGGCCGCCTGTATATTATTCCTTTATCGCCCCGTGATATAGAAACATCAAATAACTGGCCCGCCAATATCTATTAAACAAATGGAAACTAATGTCATCGACCAAGACCACCCCTTATACATTGTTACAATGTCGGCAGCCCGCATAATTAACTACGAACTGTAACAATTCCATGTCAGATACAAATATACATTATAAATTGAGAAAACATTTGGAATGGCTGGTAATTAAAAAAATATAATGATAAGTAAAGCTTCCTATAATGATAGGCAAAATGTGAAACTTGTTGATCTATATAATGCACAGAACATTTCTAAAAATCTGTCATAAGAATGTTAAATGTTTAGAAATTATTCATTTATTTAATTATATACCTAGTCATTATTTAACCATAAGGATTTGATAATAACAAAAATTAACAAAACAGGTTTAGCATATAATGGCCAGAAAATCTAAGTTACAAAAATATAAGTACCGCCTGTACAATTTCCTTCCATGTAAAATTTGATAATCTCCAAAATATTAAATATATAGACCTTAAAGAAATAGAAAATGTTAATTTCAGCCATCTGTGCATATATAAAATAAAACATGCTGTATTCGTCCGGCTGCATGAGTGTACCAGAGCAAGCCTGACCTGACCAAATATGACCCGTAGAAAACCTGCATGAAATGGCACCAACAGGTGCCTACCTTGTGAACAGAAAACCCATTTATAAAATAACACCCGGAAACAGACTAAAGAAACAAACCCCCCCAAACCCTTGTATACAGGAAAAATCATAAAATGTAAAATCCCAGTAATAATCTAAGAAAGACATCCGAACCAGCCGGTTCGGAATCAAGAAAATCATACCTTTATACACTTAATTTAGAACAAAATTTCCCTTACAACTTTTGCACCCATAATACATACGAAAACAGCTCTGGTACCCTCCCACAGGTCAGCTTACAATTGCAGTGGTTGTACTGTATTATCAAGTTTAATTTACATTGAAATTGTCTTGCCGACACACCCTCGATTTAACCATGTCGCTGAATAAAGTTAAACTGCTATAGCACAAACACCTCACATGGGATGTTCCGCGGGCCAGGATAAAATAAAAAAAGAGTTTATATCACCTCATACGAAGCGGGCGGTTCCATCATTGTTGGTGGCAGCTAGTCCTCCCTCCTCGGTTACAGACGAAGCTTCAGTGGTTCATAGCTGGTGACGGTGGCAGCACACCAAGCTGTGGTCAGATCTCCATTCTTGGGCGATAACCCTAAATATTCGAAATGATTAATGTACTGTCCACTAATGCTTGCACACTTGTCATGCATACCAAACACCCGAACTAGCGTTCCCAACCCACTCAAAATAATGCATAAAAAATTTTAAATTTTGTATTTGATTTATATGTTACTAAATGATCATCATTCACTCATAACCAAGCACAGTAATGAGGAACGCACACCGGCTTCGACCAGCCTCAACATATCTTGACATGTTCCCAGCCCACTGGCCACGTGGCGTTACATTCGATCACAAGTTTTGCAAATAACGAATACTTTAAAGGCCCATCAGCTACAGGCAATTAACGGATACACAGTACTTCATCTAGGGCGATCTTAAAGTTTACAATTAAATGATTTACTCAAAGAACTTCCACACTTCCGGTTTCCCATGTGCGTTCATACATAGTTAACAAGATACAGTTTTCACTAAATTACTTAATTCGGTTACGTCTTTATACAAGGCTGAATGAACAATAGTTAATACAATTACAGGCGGTATTCAAATAAAACAACATTAATTAAATATCTCACCGTACTCACACACATCTGATCGACACCACGTGCATTCTACATGTTCGCATCTGGAATGAATAAGTTTTGAATTTAAAATTTCTTACAACCAAATTATTATGTATATGTATCTAATGCACTTACCGGTGAGTCTTAAGCAATTAGCCTGCCATAAAGATGAGGAAGACGACACACAAAAAAGGACTGCTACCGAGGAAGGCGGCCCGAGTTGTTTATTCAGTGAGAGCAAGGCCGGAACTGACCATTTGGCATGTGCTCAAAACCGAAACCTGAACTCCGCCGCTAGATCGCGTTCACAGTCGAAACAGTGCCACCAAAATTGCGCTTCCCAACTAATAACTCGACACTTATCCGAATCCAGGAAAGCTAGGGTTTGCATTTCCTCGAACGCCGGGTTGTGCAAGTCCGGCACACTCTTGAAGTATCGCTTCAACGATGTTATCCGAGGAGAACTCCTGCCTAATAACTTCTTGCAACGATCTTCTATGTTGCCCCCATTTGTCGCAGACGAAGAATGTATGGCTGGCTTCGTCCACAGCTACCGGGCAGTACAGGCACTCTGGTGACTCGGCGTTTTTAACTTTCTTCAGGTAAGATCGAAAATACCCGTGTCCAGTCAGAAACTGGGTAGACGATCTCGCCATACTTCCTCTCCGCCCACTGCTCCACCTGCTTGATGAGCCCTCTTGTCCAGCGATCTCGCTCTTCTTGCTCCCAAGCTCTCTGCCAACTCTCTCGGTGTGCAGCTTCACCACCTACCTCCTTCTTCCTCTGCCTCTGAAACAAATTGTGTAAATGTAAATAAAATAAAAAACATATTAATTATAATAGTAGTAGTAGTAGTAGTAGTAGTAGTAGTAGTAGTAGTAGTAGTAGTAGTAGTAGTAGTAGTAGTAGTAGTAGTAGTAGTAGTAGTAGTAGTAGTAGTAGTCGTTCTTTTTCATAACGAGGGCAGGTTGAAAAATTTGCTTTACAAATGTTCTGAAGGGTCCACATTTCGTCTCTCTCTTACGTTCCTTGGCGAGAAGGTCAATCGGCATCACTACGGCAACGACCAAGATTCGTGCTCTACAATATAGTATGCCGCTATAGGCTCCTTTCGTAGACCTACCATTTAACGAGTAGAGAGAGAGAGAGAGAGAGAGAAAGAGAGAGAGAGAGGGAGGGGGTAGTCTTCCTTCCGTGAGCCGTACGGAATAAGATTGTAGCTAGTACTGTATTGTTGCACTTGGTTTTATAGGTTGAGTCGACCCGGTGCCAGTAAATGCGCCCTGAAATTATGACACTAAGATGTAAAATGTGTTGTATATACATTTCAAGGCGGAGAATAACCCTAAACACACATTGGATGTACGCGTGCAAGACGGAAAAGAGAGCGCTTCGTAGACTATTAGGTTAGTTGATAACACTGGTAACGGATACATCATGGGATGAATGACAAGCAGCAGTGGCGTGGCGTGGGTATATAACAGCTGTTGGCGGTTGCTGTTCGGCCTAACACATAGGCAAAAATTTAATTATTTGTACCTTACCTTAGAGTTGTATTTGTAGAGTCTACTTGCACTGCAGCTCGATGCGGCAGTCTTCTCTAGAAAGAGGTACATAAAACAGTCATAAAATGCAGGCATTTTCTTTAGGTTTTGTAAAAGAGATTTTTCAATTGAGATAAGCGGTAGTCCAGATAGTCTGTTCTGGCAAGTATGTATTCGCCACAGGGCTGAAAACTGACCGTTTTGCAGAAGCACTAGTAACAGGAATTGTAAGTAACAAGGCGCACAGTTTTGTAATTTCTTATAATGCTTTAGTAAGTCTACTGGCATGTAATTATAGATTTACATCATATATCGACTTGTCTCTAAATTGTCGGAAACGTGTACATACAAAAGATCATTTTCAGTCGGGCCATATTAAATATTCTACTTCAGTTTTCAGTTTTTTTTATTAACTCTTGGAGTGCTTTGTTTGGAAATTGTTTTTTTAAAAATGGCCGTGTTTTTGCAATATAGTATGGCAAGAGATTATAGTTTATCAATACCCGTAACTTTAACAGTAATCTGGCCTTTCAGAATGTTAATTATTTCAAACAAAAGCCATCTGGAGGAAACTCTGTCATCAGCAAAAATACTAATTTCATTTACTCAAGTCCTTTTTGTGTATGATGCTTCTTCCAGTTCATTTAAAGTTTCAATCTTGTGCCAAACTTCATCAAAACTGTCATGCAAAGATAATGAATAGCCTAAGCATTTACAGGTTTTCTTGTTACGCTAGTTACATCTATTATATTTTCCTGTGAAGTATCGAACAAAACATCAGACTTCGTAAATATAGCAGAAAGTTTTTCAAGTAAAAATTTAAAAATTTCTGATAATAACCAACTTCACGAGCTAGTGTTTTGGCAATCCACTCCTCACTGTCAACTAAGGACATTCCTGAGAGTATCCGTGTCACCAACACCATTACTATTCCATTCCTAAGATTATCCGTGTCACCAACACCATCACTATTCCATTCCTAAGATTATCCGTGTCTCAAACACCATCACTATTCCATTCCTAAGATTATCCGTGTCACCAACACCATCAATATTCCATTCCTAAGATTATCCGTGTCTCAAACACCATCACTATTCCATTCCTAAGATTATCCGTGTCACCAACACCATCAATATTCCATTCCTAAGATTATCCGTGTCACCAACACCATCACTATTCCATTCCTAAGATTATCCGTGTCTCAAACACCATCACTATTCCATTCCTAAGATTATCCGTGTCACCAACACCATCAATATTCCATTCCTAAGATTATCCGTGTCTCAAACACCATCACTATTCCATTCCTAAGATTATTCGTGTCACCAACACCATCACTATTCCACGCACTTTTTTTCTGTTGAAAACAAAATACAGCAGAAAAGTTTCATCAACTGAGTACACCCACATAGCCAAGAATATTCCGTGCATCATGCAATGTTAAAATGCCGATCATAATCGCCTGGTTATTTTGATTTTAAAGCCTTTATATTAGGAGTAAATATACCATTATTAATAATATCACACATTTTCATAAACGTACGCGAACCAAATGATTTTTTAGTGTGGTATATTGTCCATCACGCAATTAAATTCACTGGCAGAAGATGAGGATCCTGGTTCAATGGAATCCGGAGACAATTATACTTACACAAAATAAATCAGAATACAAATAATACAGTAACACAGAGAAACACATAACACAGCGAACAAAACAGAAATAGCTGTAAGTAGTAACAGGTACACTCTGCTAACTGAGCGTTTTGCCGGTTTATACAGCGGCAACACATCGTACGGACGAACGTGTCTGCTTCACTAGTATGTACAGTGACAACTACTACATGGTCAATGACCACTCGCAGTCGAACGTAGCCGACGTCTGATCCGGCAATACAACATTAGAATGACAGTGCAAGCGCTCAGCAGTACGAAAGCAGTACTACGCATTTCTTCACGTTTCCTTACTAATTTTGTTCATATTTCAGATTCATCAATAACTAAAGTATTTACTCTTTGATATAATTGATTAATTTTATTTTCTTTCATTCCTGTACTGTTGCCGCCGGCAACAGCGGTTACATGGACTCCACGCTACTGCTTATGAATCAGTGAGTGAAGCTAGAAGCAATGGATGATAATGAATAATAAGAGGTAGGAAGAACGTACTTACAGGAAAGCTTAAGACTGCGCGAAGGAACTGTCTTATGGAGATGGGAAATGGATGAGCTTTAAGCGGTAGGTTACCGGTTACCACTTTTGGGCGATGACTGCCAACATGATGATGGAAATGATCGTATTAAATCTTCTTCTTCTTCTTCTTCTTCTTCTTCTTCTTCTTCTTCTTCTTCTTCTTCTTGGCGTTGCGTTACAGTCCATATCGAGCCTCTCTCAGGCGTCCCGCTTCAAAGCTTCTGTTTCGCGCTCTCGTTACGTCCTCCCAAAATTATTTGCTTACCGTCTCTCTACTGCTATGTTGGTTTGCCCACTGGTCGTTTTCCCGTTGTTGACCTCTATATACCTTTCTTGCAGTGGCGTAGCTAGGCTTTTTGGCGCCCGGGGCAAGGAGATCGTCGGCCGCCTCACCTTCACAAATAAACGGGGACAAAAGAGCAAAAATGAAGGCTCATCCAGTGAACAAATACTTAATAAATTGCAAATGTGTAGATTTTTGTATGAAAGCACAATATTTATATTATATTTATTTTCTTGGATTTCGTTGTCCATGACGTGTCCGTTACTTAACTAAACACAACTATTATATTCACGACTCGGAACACAAAGTTTTTTATAAGTAAAAACATAAAGTTTCACCTTACAACCTGAACCGGTTTTCACCTTTAAAAGGCTTTCAACCTCTGAAGAAGCCTTTTAAAGGTGAAAACCGGTTCAGGTTGTAAGGTAAAACTTTATGTATTTACTTATAAAAAACTTTGTGTTCCGAGTCGTGAATATAATAGTTGTATTTATATTTATTTTAATATGGTCCAAGAGTTTGTGCTTTTTGTACCATGGTCGTACCATACTCCCTCGAAAAAACTGACAACTTAAGCTTAGTAAAGGCTACTGTTACATCAGTTGCTGTCATATTAAAACAGTCTTTATAAGTCCGGATAGCTCTTATCGCCAACAATTTCTGCCGCAGAGCACAATAAACTCGAATTATTCCTTACTAACCTTACCTAATATGCAAGATTATATTTAACACATATTAACAGCAGAAAATTAACATGCCATTTGACAGTTATGAGAATGTTTAATCACAAACAAATATAAACATCCAAAACGCAGTTAAATTTAGATATGTCCTGTATAAGTACAATGAACAACACAATTAAATTTACTTCTATATAAAATATGTACCTTCTCTTCTTCTGTTCCTCAACCCAGACGTTGGTGGACTTGGAATTTCTTCCTTTCAATAGACAGTCTCCTAATCTCTGATATTCTCTTCCTCAGATGATTTCAACCTTATACTCCTTCCCCTTAAACTATGCCTCTCAATAATTCCCTTGATCAGGGCGCTGAACTAGTGTGAATGGGGTAACCAACCATACTGCTTGTCCTTTCTGCAACAGTTTTTAACAGAGTGCTTCTTTCATCCACTCTTTTCAGTATCTCATAATTAGTCACTCTTTCTGTCCACTCTATTCTTAACGTTCTCTTCCAACACCACATCTCAAAAGTTTCAAGGTAGTTTCTTTAAGTTTTTCTCATTGGATACGTAGAATACTTAATAAATTACCGTAAAGTATTTCTGTCCACTATATTCTTAAGTTTCTCCTCCAGCACCACATCCCAAAAGTTTCAAGATAGTTTCTATAAGTTTTTCTCATTGTATACGTAGAATACTTAATAAACTACCGTAAAGTATTTCTTTCGGCTCTATTCTTAAGGTTCTCCTCCAGCACCACATCCCAAAAGTTTCAAGGTAATTTCTTTCCGTTTTTCTCATTGGATACGTAGAATACTTAATAAACTACCGTAAAGTATTTCTGTCCACTATATTCTTAAGGTTCTCCTCCAGCACCACATCCCAAAAGTTTCAAGGTAGTTTCTTTAAGTTTTTCTCATTGGATACGTAGAATACTTAATAAACTACCGTAAAGTATTTCTGTCCACTATATTCTTAAGTTTCTCCTCCAGCACCACATCCCAAAAGTTTCAAGATAGTTTCTATAAGTTTTTCTCATTGTATACGTAGAATACTTAATAAACTACCGTAAAGTATTTCTGTCCACTCTATTCTTAAGGTTCTCGTCCAGCACCACATCCCAAAAGTTTCAAGGTAGTTTCTATAAGTTTTTCTCATTGTATACGTAGAATACTTAATAAACTACCGTAAAGTATTTCTGTCGGCTCTATTCTTAAGGTTCTCCTCCAGCACCACATCCCAAAAGTTTCAAGGTAATTTCTTTCCGTTTTTCTCATTGGATACATAGAATACTTAATAAACTACCGTAAAGTATTTCTGTCCACTATATTCTTAAGGTTCTCCTCCAGCACCACATCCCAAAAGTTTCAAGGTAGTTTCTTTAAGTTTTTCTCATTGGATACGTAGAATACTTAATAAACTACCGTAAAGTATTTCTGTCCACTATATTCTTAAGTTTCTCCTCCAGCACCACATCCCAAAAGTTTCAAGATAGTTTCTATAAGTTTTTCTCATTGTATACGTAGAATACTTAATAAACTACCGTAAAGTATTTCTGTCCACTATATTCTTAAGGTTCTCCTCCAGCACCACATCCCAAAAGTTTCAAGGTAGTTTCTTTCCGTTTTTCTCATTGGATACGTAGAATACTTAATAAACTACCGTAAAGTATTTCTGTCCACTATATTCTTAAGTTTCTCCTCCAGCACCACATCCCAAAAGTTTCAAGATAGTTTCTATAAGTTTTTCTCATTGTATACGTAGAATACTTAATAAACTACCGTAAAGTATTTCTGTCGGCTCTATTCTTAAGGTTCTCCTCCAGCACCACATCCCAAAAGTTTCAAGGTAATTTCTTTCCGTTTTTCTCATTGGATACGTAAAATACTTAATAAACTACCGTAAAGTATTTCTGTCCACTATATTCTTAAGGTTCTCCTCCAGCACCACATCCCAAAAGTTTCAAGGTAGTTTCTTTAAGTTTTTCTCATTGGATACGTAGAATACTTAATAAACTACCGTAAAGTATTTCTGTCCACTATATTCTTAAGTTTCTCCTCCAGCACCACATCCCAAAAGTTTCAAGATAGTTTCTTTAAGTTTTTCTCATTGTATACGTAGAATACTTAATAAACTACCGCAAAGTATTTCCGTCGGCTCTATTCTTAAGGTTCTCCTCCAGCACCACATCCCAAAAGTTTCAAGGTAGTTTCTTTCCGTTTTTCTCATTGGATACGTAGAATACTTAATAAACTACCGTATAGTATTTCTGTCCACTCGATTCTTAAGGTTCTCCTCCTGCACCACATCCCAAAATTTTCTAAGTACTGTAGTTTCTTTCCGTTTTTCTCACTGGATACGTAGAATACTTAATAAACTACCGTAAAGTATTTCTGTCCACTCTATTCTTAAGGTTCTCCTCCTGCACCACATCCCAAAAGTTTCAAGGTAGTTTCTTTCCGTTTTTCTCATTGGATACGTAGAATACTTAATAAACTACCGTAAAGTATTTCTGCCCACTCTATTCTTAAGGTTCTCCTCCAGCACCACATCCCAAACGTTTCAAGGTAGTTTCTTTCCGTTTTTCTCATTGGATACGTAGAATACTTAATAAACTACCGTAAAGTATTTCTAACCGTTGAAGAAAAAAATATAACTATTCATTCATAATTTTTGCACTATTGCTTCCTATTTGTGGCGAGTTTAGTCATAACGTTATTGGAATAGGATTTTATGTGAGATAACAATTTCAGAAACGTTCGTGTATTTATGCGATATAAATCCGAAAGTACGTAGTAAAAATCTCTCTAAAAATCTTTAGCTAGAATCGCGAAGACAGTTCTATAGTGTTTAGCTATTGTTATTCTTGGCGTTGCAGTGCGTAATGAAGTACGATTGGCTGTTGTTTGTACATCTCAAGTACTCAGTTTTAAGGCAGCTGTTTCGTGCTTGGGTTTTCTGGAAGCAACGTATCGGTTTTCACGAAGCCTCGGTATCTAGAATTTAGCTTTGGGGGGATCCGGGGTTGGGTCGGTTTCATAAAAAGAAAAAACAAGTTAAGACTAATCAACATTACTGTCTTTAAAGTGGCTGAAAAACGCGTGATAACATTTTGAAATTGGTCCCATTAAAGTAAATGGTAATAACACAAAATTACACGTTACTGAAACATTGTTAAAAGATACTTCTTGACTGAATTGATTTTCTGTATTTCAAATTTCACACGTGTACGCTAATACTGACGTTACACGTGTGAAATTTGTGTGTGAAAGTCAGTAGTTAAAAAAGAGTTACCAGTAAATTAGCGTACACAGGTAAAAAAAAAAAAAAAAAAAATAGAATAAAACAGCTAAAAATTAAGAGATAAACAAAATTTGCTTTTTCGACCCGGGGGGGGGGGTTGGCCCCGTAAATACGCCCCTTCACCAAGCAAGGCACTGGCAGTAGTTGTCGTAATACTGAATTCAACATTTTCATTGTACAGTGATATTGCTTTTTGTTTGAATTCCCTCCTTACTTCCGCAGGGAATCGTTTGTTTTCGTGATAACTTTTTTTCACTTCTAGAACTGTTTCGGTGAGAGTGATATGCACCGTTTCCAATCTGTTCATAGAATTATTAATGAGAAACTTCAACTTCGATTTTGTACAGGTCTATACGAGATCCAGTTTCAACATGAGATTTGTATAGTTCTCGCAAAAATACAATAGACGATTCGTAAGCTAAGTTTAATTCATAAACAGCTCTGTAGAATGATTCAAAACTGACCACTGTCATGTCAATCTTTTCAGTTGGGAGTAGGCCTACTTGCAAATGCTTTTCCCGTACGCAGCTGAATGGTCCACGTCAGGAATCGTCGTGCATGTTGCTGCGCAGTTACGGAACCACACACGCGCACACTACAGAAGTCTAAACTTCGAACTAAACACAGCAGGACGAGACTTCGTAAACATTTGCGTTTTCGTCGAAATACCTGGTTTATGCGGTAGCGCGAGGTTTTTTCCGTAAAAATATGTATTCACATAAAAATCGTAGCCCCAGTAATAAATAATGACAGCGTATTAAAACCTAAGTATTTCGTTACGAGAACCTGTTATAAAAGTTATGTAACCAAGGCGACGACATGTAACTGTTGTTGAGTGAGGCGGATGCGGATTGTCTGTTGTAGACATTGTTTTCGCATCATCCCGCGTGATGTACAACATAACCTAGCGTTTACCGTACTTCTGTAAACATTATATAACCGAGATGTTGGTCAGTTCGGTGCGTGGGATCGACTCCCCACCAGTAAACAGAGCGGAAACATATACTGTTAATTCAGTTTTGTGGACCACAACACCGTTTATACACGCGTGTAATCCCGTGAATACCGCTAAAGAAGAAAAAACACCAAATTGTTTCTTTACACTTTGATCATGTAACCGAGGTTGTGATGACCGTTGATGCTCTACCTATCAGTAGTCATTTTAGTTGTCCACAATCAGAAATTACTGGATAGATGTTACGGCCAAATTATTGTACTCAACTGCGCAACAATGTTTAAAATGTTCGCTGACAGGTACAAATAACGTGTGGAAAACATTCAGGATATCGTTTTATAATAAATGTTTAAAGTGACCTCTGTTTTCATTTAGAAAACTTGTACACGTTTTATCTTGTTTCAAAACATACTTCTTAGTTTCTTAATCCTTCAGCAGTGATGGCACCGATAAATCGAATAACATTTGACTTGCAATACGAACATGGTGTTAGGATCGTTTCTGTAAAATTTACGTTGTTGTCCACAAATAAAAAACAACGAATGGCAGATCTTGTGGCCGAGTTAGCTAAAGGTTCTTCGAAAGTTTACGCAGTAAACTCAGCGAACTATCTTTGGTGTGCTCTGTGACTCCATCTTGTTAGGACTCGCTTCCTTCTCATTTAGTTGCCCGATGAAAGGTAACTTTGTAGTTTCATTAAAAAAGGGTATGAATTTTAAGTATTACTGAAAAGTTTGGTATTATCTTTTTACGTGATGCAACACAAAAAACCCAATTTTTCGTTATTTAAAGGTTGTTCTGACATGTCACGTGGATTACTCACAGACCACACAACTGAAAAATATGTTTCGTTTTGACATAGACGGAAAATGAAACCATCCTTCATCTGTGTATAAATGTGGCGTCAAGAATATCTTCCCCGTTTGCTCTAATGAAATCATTAAACAAGTGCAATATTCAAAACGTTTATTACAGTCGGTATTCAGTAACTGATACACTGCATTTTTTGTTCGGATGTAGCTTCCTTTGGTTGATTGGTGCTTTCTGAAACCGCTGCTTGCTGCGCCAATCTTCGAAACGGATTCCTTTGGGCTTTGTGCTGTACCAGTTGTGGTCATCCCTAATCACGGGTGCCAATTAGTAGCTCTGTGAGCTATGTTTAATTGAACGCCGTAACACAAAAAATTTGTTTTCTAAAAACCTATTAACTGTTAAACGTTTAATCGATTTATAAAAAAATCGAATGCTTACTTTCTACGTAATTTAAAGTAGGCCCACATTAAAAGCAAGAAAATTGTACAGCAAAATAATGTTTGAAGTAGGGTATGGTAAGCTGGAATGTTAAGTGAATACCAGTTCACAATTATTCCAAGCAAAGATGAAACTAAGTTTCTTCTAAAGCTTACACGGCCGGAGTCGATGTTGTTAAAATTATTTTCCTCTCCCGGGCTGCTTGGCCGTGGTCCAGTGCTGTACATACAAGCTTCAACACTGACGCAGATGTCACTTTGAAGCTCATTTTGCACTGATGATGGCCGTTAATGGCACGGGTGAAACGTCTGCTGATATGTACAGCATTGGACCACGGCCAAGCAGCCCGGGAGAGGAAAATAATTTTAACAACAAAGATGAAAATATTCAAGATCTAGGCTATATTAGTTTTTAGTTTACGCTAAAAATTAACGAACATTTTCTGTGCCTAATGTAATCCGGTTTTAATTTATAAATTTGGGAAACTAATTTTTTTTTTTCTCAGGTTTAGTTATGTTGAAATAAGAGAAAATACTTGTGCGCTTATTGACTATTTTTATGTAATTTAATAAAATTACAAACAGAATTATCAATAATTCTGTTTGTGATTATAACCACTTACACAACTTCCATAATTAAAATTTTTAATAAAATTGCTAAACTGAAATTAGTTTTTGTTTGAAGTTTAAAATTATATTTAGTATCTTGTGGACCAAAAAAACCCCGGTCTGAATGCGAAAGCTTTTACTGCATGTCCTGTCCATAACACGATTATAAAATTGTCGCAGGTTTTGAAAACCCATAACAGAGATGTAGTAGGAAAAATATTATGCCTACTATAAACAATAAGTAATTGTCTCATGTGGCACGCTTCTTACTGGAAACTTTTCAATCAACATCTGCTTTACGTATTCAGTCTATAAGTACTCAACAGGAAAAAATACGATCTTCACATTTCAAAACCAATATCACGCTTTTAGGCATAGCAATTAAAGTAGTTAATAATGCAGACAGACTTTTCAATGCTTCTGCCACCATACATTGCTTATTTCTTAATAACTGTAGACGAAAAGGTCTCAGGATTGAAACACAGCTGTTTAACTGAATGTCCATCAAACTGCCCAACAGTTACTATTGAGATAATTTTTATTATTTGTAATAATGTTTTTTACTTTTGTGCTTCATATTTTATTCGTCCGTAGACATTTTCCGTATTCTGAGCACTATATCTTTCTTCCGCAATGTTCAAGCTAACGAGGGATATCTAGGTTAGTAGCTAGCTCCCATACCCGCTGGCCTATTGGGCCCCTAATAGTAATATTAGTAATAATAACAGCTACAATAACAGCAGCAGCAACAACAAAAATATAATACTATTGATAATATTAATAAGGCTGAATATATGTTGTTTATAAACTCTGTAAATTTTGACTAGGATTGACAGGTTAAAGTTGCATTTAACAGTAAATGGAAATTATTGACTTCTAAAGAACTAGCCCTGGATACAAGAAAGAGGTTTCTAAAGAATTACGTATGAAGCAGAGCTCTATATGGATGTGAGACGTGGACAATTGGAACTGAAGAAAGGAGAAGACTTGAAGCACCGGAAATGTGGTACTATAGGACGTTACTGACTGAAGGTAATATGGATCGACAAGATTAGTAATGATGAGATTCTGACTGGAGTTGGATTATTGGTGATGCACGTTGTAATTCCTATGAGGAGATGAATCGGAAAGCACATAGAAGATCGGTGTGGAGAACTGCTACAAACCAATCTGCGGACTGCTAACTAAAGATGAAGATAAACTCTGTAGAAAATAATAACCGCGTGTATTGTGTTAACAGAGATTTGTAATCCCGAGAACGAACAAAATGTTTCACATGAACAATAAAAGGTTTAATAGGCCTGTAAACTCGTACGACCTGATTCACAACCTCAAAGTTAAAATCATACTTGCTGCCGAGCATGGTCCGTTGTATTCCAGATGTTTCAGCTGCAACCATCTTCAGTGTCGAATGCGCCGGGCAAGACCCCGGTGAAGACCCCGTGACCTTCACTGGATACGAATGCCATGCTTGGCAGCCCGCATGTTTTCAGTTTTATTTCAAATTCAGTTCCGTTTAAAATTCACCATACGTTTTAAATTTTAACAGAAAGAATCACACGATAGCACAAGGAGCAGCCAACGAAAATCGTTATGCTTATTTTTAGTTCTTAATGAAATGAATGGAAGAGCCAACGAGAAAACTAGTAATTTCTACAAACAATCAGAGTACCTCAAGGGAATATTCCTGACCCTCTCCTACACGTCTTGAACATTTCCAATATACCAACCACCAGAAAAACAATTGTCACATTACATTTGCTGACGGCACACCATCTTTTTCAGCTAACCAAATTTCTATAGTCTCCTCTACTAACCTTCAACAGCAGCCCATTCTCATTGTGGGATGGCTACGAAAATGGTCACTAATCGAAGTCGTCAAATATTATATTCCCCCTACGGAGAGACAACTGCCCCACAGTCCACTTCAGCCATACGTAGTCCAAGTACCTAGTCCTTCACTTACACTCTGAACTAAACTATAAACACCAACAAAGCGGAATACAAGTAAATCTAAGAGTTAAGGAAAGTAAATGGCTGACAGGCAGAAAACCTTATCTACTTATAGCCAGTTCTTATCTATAAAACTGCCCTAAAAAATATTTGGATTTTATAGAATCGAGGATGCCACCAATCGAGGATGGAGGATTTTATTTTATTTAGATGTCACTAAATCTAATAGAGTTAGCATACAGAGATACCAATCAAAAATTCTATAAGACATCGCCGGATGGCCCATGCTATGTGTCCGACCATACCTTACATACAGATTTCCATGTCCCACATGCCAGTAAAGTTATTCAAGAACGAGGTTCCAGACACCATGCAAGATTTGGCGATCATCTTAATCCGATCAGTGATTTGTATCACTTCTACAGTTCGCAATAACAGAAGATTATAAGAAGGCATTGGTCATCCAACATTTAAGGACCACGAGGTGACATCGTCGAATGGAACACCCCCATCACGTTATTTAGTTGTACAATATTCGGTAAATCGGCTTATAGAATGCATATTCGGATTGCTAATAAATGCATTTAAAAAATGAGTGCATACTTTCCTCAGACGGGAAGAAAAACATCAGTAGTGGCGGGCTCTACTGCTTCTCTCTTTTAAGCGTGGAGTGTTGGGATCAGTTAATGTTCATCGTTCGCGTCCCAGAACTTAATCCATAGATATTAAGTCTGGAGAGAGTGGAAGCCATGACTTCCATCCATCCTTCTGTCATGTGAAGATATCTCATCAAGAAAGTCCCTTACAAAGTAGGCACGATGTGTAGGGGCACCATATTTTTGCAGATCACATTGTCATGATTTATGATAAGGCAAGTAGCCTAAGAATGTCTAGATAGTTGTCGGATGTTACTGTGCATTCCGAAGACAATCACGCGTCTTTAACCAGGGCTATCACACGTTAACTTTACGGCTACAACATTCGTGTTCAGCAAAGACATGGGGATGCCCGTGAACGCAAATTCTTCCATTCTGCCTACGAAAAGTGAAAGGTAGTCTCATTATTCAAAATCATTCGACCCTGATGTTATTTGTGGTGTATGGCAGGAAGTGATTATTGAATTGAATACAGAACCCACTTGAAGTTCGCTAAACCCATTCAAAAAACGTTTTTAGCTGTTGTTTGATTTCATTTTACTTTAGTTTCTTTGGCTTAAAAATGTCCCATATTAAAATAGTGCGATGTACAAACACATTGTATATAAGTGGAAACCTCCGGAAAGAGAAAAATAGTAAGACCAAAACAATAGCAACAATTGAAAAACTACAGATAAGTTAAATATCTCATAGGGAAGAAGAGATGCTGTCCCAGGGGGCGAAGAAAGCTACATGACTGGCTCAGACCCCAAGTACCGCGCACTGGCTGACCAGAAAGCAAAGATCGATGAGCCTATACCACAGTTCTGTGGGCCTGCCGTTGAACACCCTACGTTCAGGATTTTTGAAAATTCCACTGACGATGGCAGCCATTGGAGCTGTTGAAACGTTTGGTTTGGCAATAAACCATGGACCACGGCCAAACAGCCCGGGTAACTTTAAGTATACAAAGATCGATGAGTTTACAAACCCACCAACTTGTCAACTGATGAGACTGGTGAAAGGTTATAATGGGCACCGGTTTCCGGGCCAGCAGACAGTAGGTTGATTCCTGGACTTGCAAAACTTCCTTGTAAGGTTAAAGGTCTTGTTGTCCCTGGCACGATGGGCTGTCATACAAACTTAGGGACATCCGGCTCCCAGACTGCTACCTTCAGTTGTTTACTGAGGTGAACTTCTGCGTCACTACGTCTCTTCCGAAAGACGTGTCACTGATGATATTCCTCAAGCGAGTGTCATAGGCTCCCTCCTGTTCTCCGACTACGTCAACGACATATCCAGAAGGGCTGGATTCCAAATGATACTACCACTTACACATTTCATCCCACCGCAGATACGATCGTGGGCTGGAAAGAGACACTTAAAGGAACCAAAACGAGGTGCTATTCTCGTAAGTTTCGCGTACGGTGGCAAGGGCCTAAGAAACCCACCCCTGTTAGTAGGACTCGGCCAGTACAATATAAACGGACTCGGTGTTCGTCACCGTGAAATACCTAGGTCACAATTTTTGTATACAGGCAGCAAGATCCTTAGAAACCTCTCTTAGTTGGACTCGGCCAGTAAGATATAAGTACACAATATACGTGGAACGACATCGGCAAATGCTGCGCCAAAGACGTTGTAAGTGTCCATCTTGGAAATCGTCGGAAATCGTTGGAAATCGTCCATCTTGGACAGGGCGATGAGCCTGTATCTCGGAACTCAGCGTCCTCGGAATTTCGTCCGCAATCCGCACAGTCCATGACGTACATTGTGATTTTACAAGATAGTGCACCGAACTCGTGGTTATTCAAAGTCACGGAGAATGGCAAAATAAATCCTTGTCTTCTTCCTCTTTCTGTCCCGCCATATGTCGAGGTCTTTCAGCCCCTCGTAGTTTTACTTCTAACAAGGTCTTCCCTCTTCTATGAGCCAGCTTCTCAATATGCTGTAACCGTTCCAAACTTGTTCCTCCTTCTAGGCGTGTTTCCATGACGAACTTTGGTTTTATTTCATCCATCCTAATTTTGATTAGGTAATGGTATAATTTGGATATGTAATTCTCTCTTCTCCATTCTCCCCACAACCGATTTTTGATGGTCATATTCATAATTCGGTGTCTCCTGGTTCTTCAATCTGCGCGCTTAAAAAATCTCGAACATTGTGAGGTTGTCTGTCTTCTTTAGTAATGTGGTAGGAAAGCTAAGAAAATAGGAAATCTTAACACTGCATAATTTCTACATCTGATAAAGCCTGATGTTGACGGTTAAGGATTTAAGGGTTCATCACCGGTAAAACTGTTACAGTACGGCCTACCTGATTAATGTAAAACGAAGGAGAAGAATCGTTAAAGGCATTTCAGTCTTATCCTAAATCAACTGTTTGACCAGAATTAATCCTATCTCACTTACTGTATGACGATGACGATGATGATCTAGTATCAGTAGTAGTAGTAGTAGTAGTAGTAATAGTAGTATAGTAGCGGTAGTAGCAACAGCAGTAGTAGTAATAGTAGTAGCAGCAGCAGCAGCAGCAGCAGCAGCAGTAGTAGTAGTAGTAGTAGTAGTAGTAGTAGTAGTAGTAGGAATAGTAGTAGTAGTAGTAGTAGTAGTAGTAGTAGTAGTAGTAGTAGTAGTAGTAGTAGTAGTAGTAGTAGTACATCTCGATTCAACTCCGCTCGAGTAAAACAAAGTAAAAAAGAAAAGGAGGCACATTATTTTTAAACAGAGAATGTAGAATACAGAGCAATAATTCGCTTTCATTTCGAGGATGTATAGGTAAACATATTATAATTGATATAAATTACTAACTTCGTATTCATAACATTTAATTCCGACAAAGACAAGTTTTACGAGTACGGAAAATATAAAACTAGACTGCCATACCTTATGTCTGATACTGTACCATACGTGCAACTGCAATAGGCTACGTTGTTAGCTTAGATTTGTTCTGTTTGGTCGGGCACTGTTTCAAACTAGGCAGAGAACTATAATATTATAGTATTACAGAATTGCAGGATATTGGTTTTAGTACCTCAGTTCAGTGCCACACAACCGTATTTGAAAAAGTCGGAAATTGGCGTCTATTTCACAAGCTGTTTACAAATATCTTATTTTCATGAAGAGTCGCCGAGCGATCATCTGAAACACACTGTAAACTCGAAAGAAAATTATATGTAAACCCACTGTTCTGTTTGTATCCTTTTGGCATTAAGGCAAGGGTTTCTTGTAATACACCAGCTACGCTCCGAAACTCTGAGGGTTCTCGACAAAGGCAGTGAAAGACTGAGCTTGCACCACGGTCAAGTTCAAAGGGTCAAGCTCGCTCTTTAAACGGCAGCAACAGGTCTTTCTGATCCTTCCACTATTCGGATTGCCATAAATCGTAGATCCCCAAGCTGGTGAGGGCCCTAACGTGGTAGCAACACCCGGAATTATTTCTCAAGGTGATTGAATGAATCAATACTCTCCGAAAGGTGTTAGGATGTTTTTGGTGGATGGGAATGATTCTTTTTCTCAGCTGTTGGTCAGTTGAGGTGAAGATGTCAACAAGTGAGGTACTCAGCAGTTAGTATGTGGTATTTTCCAAAGTGTGTCTTTAACCAGTCGCCACGTGACCGTAGTAGCAGTGTGGACACATCCTGGTACGTTTTAGATTAACCTCGTTCATCACTACAGCCACCAGCGCGACTCCAATAACCGTTTCGCGGTGGTCGGTCTACACCGAGAACCGGCCGGCGGCTGCCTCTTGACACAAGTCCAGACAAGACGGCTACGAATGGCTAGGACTGCAGTGTTGTTTGCTTACGAAATGTGTAGTTTTTATGTCTGTGCTAGCGTTGGTTCCTTCAGGAGAATGTGCCTATGTAGGAAACTATGGGAGGATCGTCCAGCAGAGAGCGATAGGAGGTCCTTGGCCAAATCACGTAGGTGTGGATTGGACTAGTACTGGGAGGATAGTGAATGGACGGGATTAGCAGACAAAACAAATGTAATAAACGGATTTGAATTTATCCCGATTATCGTTAAATTAACAGGAATTTTATAGTGCACTAATGGAAATAATGCCGGGACAGAAATATTTGATAGTTATGTAGGGGATCGTCGTTGCGTGGATTGTACAGCAATTTCATTATAGTAGTAATAGTAGCAATACCAATAGTAGTTGTAGTAGCAGCAGCAGCAGCAGCAGCAGCAGTAGTAGTAGTAGTAGCAGTAGTAGTAGTAGTAGTAGTAGTAGTAGTAGTTGTTGTAGCATCAGTAAATTGATCATCGACCGAAGGAACAAAACACTATCATTACGTGTGTGTATCTTCCTTGACCCTAGTCTTCTTAACAAGATCGCCTTGACTCCCACATCACCTTTCCACCGTTGCCAATTAAACATTCACACTGTGAAGAAAATAGCTTTTACGATTAGTGATTTTTTGTTTTGGATGCAAAAACAATAATTAGCATTTATGGTGGTATCTTCTCCGCTTTCAAACAGCGAAATGCTTCTTCGCTTCTTATTTCATCACCACTTTTTTATTCTGTTACGTTGGGTTTGTTTAACGCCAACGTTACGTAACTTTCGTTTTGCGTAAACAAATTCTTGCGGCCGACCGGCCACGCTTACGCTTCGCAACGTAACAACGTATCGTGAATCATTTGACTGCCAACGCGTATGTTAATAACCAGTTTTACTTTCTTATTTTTTCGTCTCTAAACAGAGTATGTTTCATATTTTTGACAATTAAAATGTATAAAAGGTGTGAATTAGGTCCGTTTAAGTTACGTTAACAAAGTAAGTACAAGTAAGTACATTTAGTATAATACAGACGGTAATTACAACATAATATAAGTTTCATTTGGCACATTAGTTTAGTTAACAAGCGTTTTAGACAGATAAGAGGTGCCCCATTCTTTGTTTCCCACAATAATCTTGCAGTGTGGTGCATGAATGATCAGACTTGAGTCTGACACACGACAAAATGGGTCGATAGATAAAAGAACACTAATTCAAGCGCACTAATGGATGAATTCATCTCATGCAATTAAATATTTTTTCTTAATACAAAAATGTTGGTTAAAATTTTAACAACATCCCCAGTTTCTACTGTTGTCCGTATAAAGATGACTGTAGATGTAGACAGTGCGATGCAATGGTGGAGGCAGGCATACACTTTGTTTCGGAAGGAAGTCTAAATATTATTTAAATTAAGCCATATTATTAATTCAGTTCTGCAGAAATATTAGAAGATGCGTGACTATAATTCTTCAGTTTTTCTATTTAAGTCCCTCCTAATGGTAGTAGTAGTAGTAGTAGTAGTAGTAGTAGTAGTAGTAGTAGTAGTAGTAGTAGTAGTAGTAGTAGTAGTAGTAGTAGTAGTGTAGTAGTAGTAGTAGTAGTAGTAGTAGTAGTAGTAGTAGTAGTAGTAGTAGTGGCTTTGGTGGAGGTGTTGGTATTCGGTGATAAAGATGATTTATTTAATCCAAAATCAGGTACAAGTAGCCTAATATGAATAATGGAACCAGCAAGTGGGTTATATAGCTACTCGTGCTTAGGCCTGATAAATAAAATAATCTACAAAAGATAAAAACACTATATAGAAAAAGAAGAAGCAAGAAAGCAAGTAGAAGATCTCAAAGAGATAGCGGAGAAAACTGGCCTCCAAATCTCCTTTGCTAAAACGGAAATTATGACCACCCTATTTAAATTCCCGAAAAAGTGCCTGAACACTGCGTATGGAGAAATAAAATATACTAACAATTTTAAATATCTTGGGGAAAACATATCCCGAAACGCCGATCCCGAAAGACCAAGAATCCTTTATGATAAGGAAACTTAAATTAGCAAAGGTCTTTAACCCGGAAACTGTACGGAAAGGAAAGCCTTTCTAGAAGTGGGAAATTCCGCCATCATAGCACTGTGATCAGGCCGGTGATCATATATGGGGAAACAATGTGCTTTCTTTAGAACCTATTTTTAAAATTGAACGATTTTAAAATTTATGGCCCCAAGAAAACCGAAGATTTATGGCATAGATCCAAAGAAGAGCTGTACAGGGATCTGGAAGATCTTGAAACGGACAAATTCTGATGTCTAGAGACAATAGTTCAAAGTTCATAACAATTTTATATTGAAATAGTGAAACATAAAGCAATGTAATTCATACATTTGACACATATCAAGCGCGACCTTTTATTATTACAAATATTGTTTATTATATTCATTGCACGCTTTTGTGGATTTAGCAGACTTCAGAGTGGTACAACAGGCAGATCTCCATGCAATTACGCCATAGGTAGCAGTCCTGTAAAAAAAAAAACAGTACAAAGTTAATAAAGAGTGAATAATTAAATTTTCCTTTAGAAAATACAACTAACAGCTACAAACAGAGATACATGGCAGATTAAACAATCAGTTATTCCAAAAATGTTTTTTTATTTGTTCGTTAGCGCATCGTCAGGACGTGTGTGTTGGTGGCGTGGTAGGCGGGGGGGGGGGGGCCGTGAATGGGGGTGAAAGTAGTGGCGGCAACAATTAGCAGGTCGCTGAACCGTGTTTCAACATGTCCACCTCGCTCAACCAATTACATAAATTGCACTTTCTTCGATAACAATTATGATATGAAGCAACAATAGAACGCCGCGGCCCGATTTGGTAACGTTAGTTAGACATGTAAATAGCGAACGCGTTACGTGCCACACACACACACACACCTTCGCAACAATGACACGGCGACATTGTTGCTGTTTATATTATTGTTACAGAATAAAAAATTATTTATTTACCTACGCTCAAGTAAGTACATCTCGCTTATGCGAAATTTGAAACTCCGGTTCGAATCCCAGTGATAATGATTGTAGTTCTGTTTGCATTAGCGTCGCTTATATAATAGTTGGGCGTCAAACTGAGACAGCACAATTAATGATGTAGGCTTACTAATACAAAGTACTGAGAAAAATATTTGGTCCGGTTCAACAACAAAACGGCTTATGACTACATAGGAGGAACTTCGCTTTTCAGTAGAGTTCCGCTAATCCGGAATTCCGGATAGACTTTCAAAGAAAAAGGAAGGATATTACTCAAAAAATGGAAAAAACTAACACTTTTTCATTTGTTAAAGTGAAAACGACATAAGAGCAACCTGTTCTTCACAATACGTTGTTAACATGGGTAGCAGGTACTGGCGTTGACTTTCAAATTTTGGGAGCAGGGTATAGTGTGGGATGTACAGGATAGTAAACATAGGCTTTTACAGCCTATGGACCAAGGCACAACTGAAGCAACAAAATGGCGAAACAGAAAAAATTGATCATGGTGCTACTGAGGAAACAAGAACCAGGGCAAACAGTGAACTTCACACCTCTTCTTATGGAAGTGACAATAGAAAACTGTTGTTTATCGGAGAGCAGAAGCCTGGGAAGAAATCGATAAGAAAACATCCAAGAAAATTTGAAAAACTGTGACCTAGTAATCCGCAGGATCCGATAGACGAAGTGGAAAACCCAGAAATCAGAAAACTTTGAACGACAATGCTGAGTTCGATAACTGAAGAGAGGACCTCGAAGCGCCTGCGAACCCGTGGTGTGAAACATGGTTACAGTTAATCATTCTTTGTGTTACCGTTTAGTCTGCATACGTTACACAAATAATTGCGTTTCCTGTATACAATACTTGCTACGTTTCAACGAGTAATTTTAAAATGTACATATAAACAGAATTTTTTCTATTTGTCTATAAAATGCAGAGACAAAAAAATATTACAAAAACTTAATAATTGTGCTCATACTTTTATTTTTTCAAAGATCTGAGTTTGGAACTAAAAGTAACGGTTTTAAGCACCTTTGAATTCCGTTAAATTAATTTAAGAAGTTTCCTCTGTGCTGTGTTCACTGAAACTCGAGATTCTGCTTTCACCAATTCAATAGTAAGACGACCGCGGCTGCGTTCAGGAGTCCACAGGTTTTTCATGATGGTAACTAGTAGAGCAGCTAGTACCATGAGAGTAACTAGTGCTCTCTGAGGTTCACAACTCGCTCACTATTTTGTACGAAGTACATTTATTAACTATCACAAAACAGTCGGACCTCCCGATTTCTCTAGGCGTCAAACGGGCATGGTCCCAATCTCAGTGACAAGTTGACTTCCGGTTCTCTGGAAACGTTCCCTTGAACTAGTTTCAAGTCTGACCCATTTATTACAAAAAATTTGATGTTAAATAATTTTTGAAATATAGGGAAAATTACAAAAATTCCTATTACTCTTCTACTTCGTTAGCAATATAACAATTGTAGAGCACACAATCATACAGTAAACACTAAAAATTCAAAACATTCGGACTTCGGTTACTATTCATTTTAATGTGACACCTGACAGCCTGTTGATTTTCACAATTTTGAAAAAAAAATTTTCTCTTTACTAGGCTTTAGGGTCCCAAAATTTTGAAATTTTCAAAACTTGACCCTACAGTCAGATTTTAGTTTAAATTCTCTAATATCCCACATGAATTTTGCGATTTTATCAGAATTTTTAATTTTCACCTACTTTTTGAGCCCGAGGAACAAAAACTTTGAAATTTTAAATAAACACTATATTCAGGTTGTTGTTTAAATTCACTTTTATTTGATACCCCAAATGAATTTTTGGGATTTTACCAATTTTCATCCACTTTTTGGGCCCTGACGTCCCACATGGTCCCAATTTTTTCACAATTTTGATTACCTACATTTTTGCCTCCCACTCCCTTATTTTTTGAGGGAACAATCTAGAAAAACAATAGGGTTCTGTAGGGTTAACCTATGGACACGGATGCCAAGTTGGTTGATGCGTCCAAATGTTATCGTGAGTAATACTTCAAATAGATCGACAGACAGACAGATTCCCAAAAACAGAGAACTGGCTTCACTCGTTCGAAAGTTCCCTCCATGAATGCATTGTTAGGAGGAATAGGATGAATATACAGGCTAAAGTTTCACTAAGAAAAGACGCAAAAATGAACTTTAAGTTTTCTTTAAAGTGCAACATTTACTTGTACTAATTAGGAATACGGGTTGACAGTTCAATTCGCCACAGAAATAATACGGTCAGATCATATTCATCGAACTATGGAAGGACAGTTTACTAATGTGACAACCAAAATGTATGTTAAACCAAAAACTGTGTTGTTCACGAAAGTTTGTGATTCGACCGTAATGAGATTCCGATCCTATCTTCACGCATGTTTAAGCTCCGGTATTCATAAGTGTTATACAGCATTATTTGTATGTAGAGTAATCAAACAGCAAAACTATTTTCTGTTAACTTATATAAGAAATGGTACTAGGTAAAAAAAGTATTCATTTTTTTCTTTCAGTTCAATACATATAATGATTTTTACGATATTAGTACTGTACTTTTTACCATAAATTAGTTCAATATAAAATCGCTGAATTAACATATTCACGATAAATGTGAAAGGGAAAAAGTATAAAATTCAATTCACATCTATGAGTTCAAGTACAGTACTTATCTGTCATGGTAAAAGAAGTCCCAATTGTAATTTTTTACAACTAAGACGTGTATTGATTGGCCATTTAATTTTTAGTTTAATTTTAGTGTTAAAAATGTAACATTAAATTTTTAGTTATTTAATATGCTTTTTACATACAGAGGCTTACACTCACAAGAAAAGACTGGAAGCATTTTTGTTCATCATATGGTGATATGGTTTGGTAAATTATTTAATCTTTCGCAAATATGTTTAAATTCTTGTTTTGTCAGAAAGAATTCATTCACCAAGTGAATTAGTGTTTCTCATATTATTCTTACTTATCATTATTTTTGTAAGTAACTCTTCCTTGCAGCTTTCACTAGTGTGAAACGTTCTTCAAATATTAATTACTTCTGCAAGTAAAATTATATTATATTATCACCTTACACACGTTTCACTGATCAAATCAGCATCATCAGAGGTTTATAAATGAATAAACAAACAATTGAGTTGATTCGATTTCAATATAAAAAAATAACGAATAATTGAATTTAATATAAAAAAAATGATCGCTTTAATTTGATTTACTTATCGATTGCTTTAATGTTTATTTACTTAATCAGCTGTTTTATCGGTTATATTGGAAATATATTACGTTTATATTTAATTTATTTTAATAAATTTATAATTTTAAATAGATCATCTTGTTTTGTTTTTACTTGAGTTTGTTCTTTAATTAGTAAATTATTGTTATTGTCTTTGTAAATATTAAGATTTTCCCAAATATTCATTTTTTGACCTTTGTGCATATTTTTAATTGATTTCATATTTTGAATGTCGGGAAATCGATGTTTATTATTTATACAATGCGTGGCTAAATTATATATGTAAATATCTGGTTTTAAAAAAGCATTGCGGTGTTGAATGAATCTATCGAGTAGTCTTTTAGTTGTCTGGCCTACGTAAAATTTATTCCAATCTGGACATTCTATTTTGTATATTCCATTTTTATTGTGAATATTGGATTTAGTTTTAGGTTTTATTTGATTAAAAACAATATTATCTGTGTTATAAGATACTTTTAAATTTGCATCTTTAAATAATTTACTTAGTTTATGAGTTATATTTCCATAATAAGTAAAGTTGTATATTTTATTTTATCATTATAGATGGGTTTTTATATGTAGGTTTATAGGGTTTTTGTTTAGTGAGTTTATGTTTTATTCTATTTTCTAATTAATTGATAGTTTTGACTTTGTATCCATTATCTATTGCTATTTGTTTGATAATATTTCTTTCTTTGTTTCTTTCTTTTTCATTTAATGGAATTCTATACACACGGTATATTAATAAATTGAATGCTGCCATTTTATGTTGGGGAGGATGGTTAGGTTTGTTTGGAATCATTAAATCGGTTTGAGATGGTTTTCTGTATATCGGGTAATCGAAACTATTTTCATTTCAATTTATGGTTAAGTCTAAATAATTTAATTAACAAATTAAATACATTTATAAATAAATTAAGACGTAATTAAATAATAAATTAAATTACTTAGACTTTATTGTAAATTATTAAAAGCTTTTTGTTATAAAAATATTATTTGAAAAAAAGTCCATTCTTGGGATTTTTTTGTTGCTTCTACAATCTTTAATAGTTATATTCTCTATCAGGACCTTCTTATCTATTTTCTTCAATAAGATTAGGAACGTTTTCTGCTGGTGGCATTAATCGGAAGGAAGAGAGCACTAGATCTGTTGGTGAACGTACTAGAACAATAAACATTTATAAACTTTATCAAGCTTACAGGCTAGCGGTGGTCGCACCATAAGTTTTTACGCTCAGGTAAGTAACATTACAGATCACAGACGCTGAATGGCAGTGTATGGTGCTGCAAAGGACGGAAGAAAGTTCTAAAGCTTGCCGAACGGAATGCCAAGCGGATGTGACGTATGAGAGGTATGCTGTCGCCTCAGCGGAAGTAATTAAACAGCGTGAACAATGCCAGTAATTATATTGAAACTGACATACACACTTCTCTCTTGATTTCCCTTCTCTTCTCACAATTAACACTCGTCTCTATCTCTCACTCAGCTCTCTCTCTCTCTCTCTCTTAGGACGTATGGGGGATACGTCCTAACAATCCCCGCTTCCACCTCATACTCTTTTCATCCGTCTTGATTCTTTTTTTACGTTCCACTTGTATACACATCAATCTGCAATTATGTGCGTGAATTTCTTTTTTTTTTTGTTTTTGTTTTTCACTCGTCAAGTAAATTACACAATTACGCACGGAATCTACTTTGGGCAAGGAATCTAGACAATGAACGCAGTAGAAGGGAACGTGGTAAATGTCGCAAAAATCTACGGAAGCAGACGCAAAGCTCTATTATGACGCAAAAAGCAATCAGTTTGTGTAAAAAAAAAGGCAGACACAGTTTCAGTGTACTATAAAGTTAAAAATATTATAATGTACGTAGAATAAAATTGCTGACTTTAAAGTGATATTATTATCCTAAACGTTTGAACCAAAATTAAAGTATTAAACAGATTAGTAGAGATAAACTTTATTTCAGCCTAATCTTTACTAAACTGTGGAAGGAATAGATTAAACTTAGATACAACAATAAAAATGACAATAACAACAAAAAATAGTATAATGTAAATAATAACAACAATAATTATAATAATTACAATAACAACAACATTTATTATTACAATAACAATTATTATTATGATTTAGTTATGAACATTAATGGCTTGTTTTTGTATGAACGAAGTAGTTTAAGAAAGGCGGAATAGGCTGCCTAATTAAGCCATTCAGCGTACAAGGAAGTGACGGTGGCCACGACTACACTTCAGCCCAGAATAGTGACGCTAAATATGAATGCACGAATGAAAAACGCACTGCGTCTTTTGTCTCTCACGTATCACTTTGGTCTTCTTCATCATTTTTCCACCTCCTTTTGTGATCTCACCTGTAGTGGTTTATTTAACGGTGTCCACTCCAAGAGTTTCTTTATAACTCTCGTTTCGTTCATTAGTGTTGTGTGCCCATGCCTGGCTATCCGTTGTGCTTTATCTGCCTTACAATATTTTCTCCCTTCATTAGATGACTGAGTTCATGGTTTATTCTGATATGGTAATTATTATGATTATTTCTAAGTGGGCCGTAAAATACTCGTGTAAAAAGGCAGGTAATGTTATTTCTACTTCTTGGTCTTTCTCTTCCTCCTCTTGCTACTCCGCTTCTTCTTCTCCTTCCTCCTCTTATTCTTCCTCACTCCCTTCCCTCCTTCTTCTTCTCTCCACCACCCCTTCTTCGTCTTGTACTACTTCTCTTTCTTCTTTGATTGCCGTGCTCGAATCAAGTATAAGCCACACCTCCCTTTTCGGAATGAATCCCTCACAGTTGTACGAGACGGCCAGTTTAACCCCGGGTCCGAACGGCAAAGTAGAGGGGTATTACAACTACACCACTCGCTAGTGACTGTCCAAAAGCCAGATTATAATTTTACCCCCAGTATAATTTGAAACCAAACCGCGTGTGGCGAGCCAATACAGACTACCTACGGGCTACGGGCAACAATAAGCCTATTAGGCTATTAATGATAATAACGAAAACTGTTGACAATAGTGCTCATAATTTGACCACAATGATGTCTGCAATGTTCTACACACGAATAATAGAAGGATTTCATGCTTGTCCGGTAGGAATAAAGAAAGTTCCCGTCAGTATGGCAGACGTCACAAAGGCCAAATTTTTTTATTAATTAATTTACAAATTTATAACTAAGGACTATCTAGTAAATATGATGACAGATGACAAATAATTGACATGTCAGGAATTACCAACCATTGGTGGGCTCCTCGTTAAACACTATCTGTTGTCGTTGTCAACACCAGCAAAGATTGTCACTGATACACTAGGATGAACTCTTATTCTGGATAAGTTTTTCTGGTGCTGATTTGATATAATCTCTTTTACCCAAGGAATTTTAAGACCCGCGTGAAACATTATGTATGGTACATCATTCAGCCTAGATTAGCAGGCGGAGAAGGGACTGTTAGTCGGAAATCTCTGGATAAACTCAACGTTGGAAGTCTTTATGTAATCAAAATTTTGGATGCTCGCACCATTGTTCGATACAGGGGTCAGTTCTATCTTTTACAGCAGAATGTATTCGACAATTACAACGAATCCAGTGATATCTTCTCAGTTTGAAGTCCAAGGTATCTGTCGTCATTTTTGGAAGTGACGGTGATGGGATCTTTGGATCTTTGTTGTTTGTTGTGACTAGTGGAGGTGTAGTGGGAATAAGATAAGTAGATTTAGATTCATTTACGCGAAACGTTTACTTTTTTTAAATATCACAGAAAGGTATTAAGCGTATCTTGCATGAACCTGGGTAGGAAATATTTTGGGAAGAGAAATAATTCCTACATAGTGAGAAGGGCAATCCACAGAGTAGCAGACGGAATGATCACCCAAGTACCACAAAGGCCCAGAACCGTGTCACGGGAATGACAGGAACTAACAAGCGCAGAGAACCGTGGAGATAAGAAAATTAATGACGCCAAATCGGACGAAGTGGTGGAAATTTGTTGGGACTCTATGCTCCATCTAGGTGTTATAGGAACATCCACACACTTAACCATATCTTGTAAATTTGTAGCGGCTTGGTTAGAATTTTCATGGGATGATAGGAAAGCAGTGGGTGCGCAAAATTAGGTACGATGACGTCATTATAACACGGGATGCCTGCCTGAACTGCTACAAAGGCGGCGTCACATTGTCGCTGTGCAATGAAGACAGAATAATATTAAAGATGGTGCATGGTTGTGGGAGTTGATATTGAGTTGCATGGAACGGCCTCTAAAGAATCCTAAAATCCAGTCGGAGAAGTGTCGGCTGTTGCAAACTACCGTAATCCATTCAAAATAACATCTCCGCAGTTCGACTGCCTTCTTGTAAGTGTTAATGCATGTTTTCAATGAAAGCGTACATGGAACCTTGTGTAAAGTGTCAAATTCCCAGTGACACGTCACCGACGTCCGAATTGGTATTATTCTGGACTCCACCATTCTGCGCTAATATAATCATATGGATGAAACGACCTAGTATATCACTTCTTGCGCCACTAAGTGGTGCCTGTTTAATTGTCTCGACCTGAGTGTTAAAAATATTACCGCTAAGAAATTTACGTGCTTTTAGGAAGTAGTGTGAATTTTCTTTAGTGAGAGCTGTAGTGACAATGTGAGAGCTGTAGACTTCCCAAAGAAGATTCCTTGAGTAGCAGGAATAAATGTGTCCGTTGCGAAACCAAATCTAATAGTTTTAAGAAATTTTGTTAATTTTTTGTAATAGTATTTTTTAATTTACTATGTTCTCCCATTAAATTTTACCAAAATAAAAATATGTTTAGCAGGTTCATCAAAAAATGCTTGCACGCGCAGTAAAATGTGGAATTATTTTTTGGTACTACTTTGTAAGACAATACTTATTTGTATATTTTTAACTTTCATTTTACTTTCTTATTAATATAATTGAAGTTTACATACTTGTATAATCATTAGTTTATTGTATTTGCATAATATTACGTCTATAGTGTAATTGTGTGTGTGTGTGTGTGTGTTATAAATGTATCTGCCTGTGTATTTGTGTACAGTTTTAAGGTAAACTTTTGATATTTGTGTATTTATTGTTTTTAATACACCTTATCTTAAAAATCCTCTGCGAACACGCGCGCGCACACGTACACGCACGCGCACACACACGCACACGCACGCGCACACACACATACACATACATTTTATCAGTTTGTTTTAAGTGTAGTGAACAGATTAACTTTGTGTGATAAGGTTTTTCTCATGTTCAGTATAATATTAACATATATACAGGTTAGCTGCTGTTTTCCCATCTTGAGCGTTGGTTTGAAGAGCGGGCGTTTAGCTAGGTTGACCAAATCATCTGAGCCAAAATCCGGGACCTTTGTTTTCAACTTTTATTCACATTAGGAATTCCTAAGGCTTTTACGGCCGTCGTTAACGTTATTGAAATTACTTTATATCGGGCTATTAGAGCGTGATCTACTGCTGTCATTGTAAACATACGTTTCGGCCCCACCATCAGAGGCAATCCTCAGTGTAAAAAACGATCGAGCAATTGGCACGATGTTCACCAATTCACCCCAGTACTACGGTACAGACTATCATAAGTAGGCCTATATATCAGACTATCACATGTGTATAAGACTGTTATATGTATATCATATTGTTATACACATTATTTTATTAGAATTATGACTATTAATATTAAACACATTAAGATCGTCTTTCAGTGGAAGATGGAGGTAGTTGGTGAAGCTGAACACCGAGAGGCCCGAATCCAGACGCTGGAGAGCTGCCAGAGAGCTTGGGAGCAAGAAGAGCGAGGTCGCTGGACAAGAAGGTTATTGTTTATATAATTCTGTCTGTCTCTAAGCTGACGAAGGCGAACACTACGCCGAAACGGGTTCGACGAGAAAAGACAAGTAAGTTCACAAGTGAAAGTTTTATTATTATATAAAGTGTAGTGCTGTGAAAAAAGATGATGAACAATCAAGACAGGTTATTGTTGTTGGTGTTGTTATTGCTGGAATTATGATTTTTATTGGTGGTGTTGTTATAGTTATTATTATTATTATTATTATTATTATTATTACATTTCTATTATTAAGTTAGGTTTTAAATTAAATGCACATAGATACAAACAATATTAATAAAATTTTGACCTATGACAAAAAAAAAATACGAAGACTACTTTTCGGGCATCCCAGTGTTGTTTTAGAATTCGCTTCTTTTAAGCAACATAGCTGTAAAGTTTTACGCAAAATAAAGAGAACATGGAGTCAGTGTCTTAACACTGTTGTCAGTCCTTTGAACACAAGACTTCCAAGTTATATTCGTATTATATTATATTATCCACGCGTACATAGAAATATTCTTTCTATATTAGCGTTGTGAGACAGTATTGCCCATAAATTGATACAGTTCACTCTGCTTTGTGTCCACAGCCGAAAGGAAATTAACCCTCTTTTCGTGACTATTTTCTTTTTTTAGTTCTTCCTTTTTTCATCGTCAAAACAAAAACTCGCCAATATTTAAAAACTGGGACAAATCAGCGTCCCACTAGTCCGTTCCCGGGACACTGGAACAAGCGTTTACAACCCCCTGGCGGATACTGGGCTCCCAGGACGTTTTGTCACGCTAGTTTAGCCTGCCTACATCAAACTGCTAATTGTCTCAGAGTTTCATTGTTCCTTTAGTCAATACTTTATACTTTATTTTGTATACAAGCTGTCCAATAGTAATGAATAATTTTACTGCGTTTTGTTTTCTATGTAATGCTTTTAGTTTTGTATGTAGAGGGTACAATATAAAGTTTTTTTATAATTCCAAAATGCGTCGTAATTCGTAAATGTATGATTTGATTTACAGATCGTTTGTGGTCAGTGGTCACGCCAAAAAGGCGTAATTTTTGGTCGAGCCGTTTCCGAGTCTCCATTTATAACCCTCTAACTGCGTCTTCGTTGAATGCAAATAAATATTTCTACTCGGTTTGGATTTTGTTGTTAGTATGCCTTTTTTAGGAATGCTGAGAAAGTGAAGCGTTTCTGTATTTAGCAAAGCTCTGAAAGTCAAGTGAACACTAGACGTAGGAATGATGTGAAAGTAATACCATTAACGGGACGTAGGCCTATTTGGAACACAATAACGGTCGTACAGAGCTAAAATTAAATGAAATTCACCTCAAGGACAATTGCTTTACACGCATCGCTTTAATTTTCCATACAGTTGATAAATACGTTAAGTGTTATAGATATAAAAAATAAAGCGAATATGGTAAAAACCCAATTTTATACACGTCGGATTTTACTGACACCTTTTAAAAAATTAAACAAATTTTTATATACCGTTTTCTGTCCACAGTGAGAAAGTTGGAGGAGGGGATTTGTTGTAAAGGAGGAACAAGGGTTTACCCCAACGTTAAAACACAAGCTTTCCGATGTGTGAGACTCATTGGATTTTATTAAGTGCAGGTCAGATGAGGAGCTACTTACTGAGCCCATGAAGACCCCTGGCCTACAGAACGACGTGCCTCCACTCCTCTCTATCCTGTGCGACTCTTCACCACCTTCTGACCCCTAGTCTTCTCAAGTCTTCATCGTCCACCCATCTTCTTATTGGCCTCCCTCTTGCTTTTCATTTTCCTGGTCCTCCAATTAATATTTTTTTTACTGCCCTTTCCTCTGCCATTTTTTGTACGTGACCTGCCCACCTAATTCTGCCTTATTTATTACTGTGACCATGTCCGGTTCCTTGTGTAGTTCGTTAAATTCGGCATTTGTCCTCATACGCCACATTCCAGCAACTAGTACACCTCCATATATTCTCCTCAGAATCTTTCTTTCCCATCTTCTGATCGTAACTTTTAGGGCTAAGGTCATTGTCCAGGCTTCTGAAGCATACGATACTAATGGTCGCAATATGGTTTTATAAATCTGGACCTTGGAGGTTCTAGAAATGTTTCTGGATTTTAGGATAGGCAGCAAAGAAAAGTAGCACCTATTCCCATGGTTAGTTTGTCTTGAATTTCCATTGCCATCTGATTTTTTGAGGTCAAGAGTGACTCAAGATATCTAAAACTATCTACTCTCTGAAATTCACTCCCATTTACTTTAATTTTTGGGGTTCTTTCCTCTCGGACATTCTTCTTTATCGGCGTATATTTTGTCTTTTGACTATTCACTTGCAGCCCTAGGTTGGGCGAAGCATGCTCGAGAGAGATGTACGCCTCTTCTAGTGCCTGTTTGTTTCTTGTCACGAGAACAATCAGAAGAGGAGCTACGCTAATATTATTTGCACATTAGAAATCTGAAGCAAGCTGTTACTCGGAGGCAACATTAGAAAGATTCCCAACTGAAGGTGGAGCAGTTTCTTTAACCCAGACCAGTAACATCTCACTTAGCAAATGTCAATCTACGTGTTTGTTAACACTTGTAATTGGGAGAGACTGTGACTGGACTAATTAAAAAGACGCACACTTTCGTAATGTAATCTGTACGTTATCATTGTTTTTAATTTATAATAATTTGTAATGTGTTCTGTATTTAGCAATCATTTTTATAAGTTTCCATGTTTAAGTATTGTTGAACATGCTCTGACATTATTATTTTCTTCCAAATTCACTTACCATAATTTATTATAAAATTGACCTGTAGCTGAACATAATTACCTTTAGCTGCCCAACTGTTCCTTCTCATTATATTCTAAGCTCAGAACTTAATATGATACGTTCTAATCCTTTTTACCATATGCTTCCTTAGTATGTTTACTGTTTTAAACTGGAGAACACATGATAAAATACTGATACTGATAGTATCCAACATACATGTGGTGCCATTCCACATAGACAAAGACCCGACCCATAATTTCCAGGGCCGCAGAGACCCCGGGTAGTTCCTTCAAGTGAGGCCGTCATCCAGAATTTTAAGCTTTGAAACCTTAATAATTCTTTCCTTCCGCCAAATTAATGATTTTAATTTTATGTTGACTTTTAGTAACGGCGGGTCGTATCTGCACGACTATAAATTCAGTCTCGGAAGCCTTAAAAGTGATATTTAGGCCATAGTCAAAACCGTGTCATAAACCAACGTAAGGCCAAACAGGAGAATGACATTAAAAGTAATTGAGTAAGTCACTTACGATTACAGACTATTAAGCTGAGAGACCGTTGAGTAGAGCGAGCACAGATTAACAAGTTTGTAAATGTAGACAACTTACACGTAGAAATGTTGACGTACCAACTTTATATAACAATGACTATTCAATATGAGACACTTTAAAATGTATCTTTGGGGTCTTAATTGCTGCAAAGTCGATTGTTACAGCACTGTAGTGTAGAGATGAAGCATTAACCTTTTTAATTTAACGTTTCTTGAAATATTGTTGGTCGTAATCATTTTAAGTTTACTAAACGATGATTCATAAGGACCCACAGATAATAGCAAAGTAAAAATATTCGTAGAGCCGTTGCTAGAGTTTAGTAGGCTTGTAACCTCATTGAAGAAGTGCGCTGCAGCTACACACACGTCTCTTACATAGAATACAAGAATATATAGGTCTGTGTAAGGCCAATTGTTCATCTTTAATTTTTGCTCTTTTCAATAAAAGTATGAAGTCTTTTATGTCATTTAACAACCACTGTTCACGTCATCTGGGTACAATTCTGCACGCATTTTACACTTAATATTGAATTTGGAAAGCTATTACTCATTGGAAATATGGCTACCGTTCACGTAAGAAATACTGTATTGGAAAGAGATAGGTAAATATCCACTACTACAGACTCATTTGTTATTGCAATGAACTGTAATGACGATGGTTGCGTATAAATAATACTGCTACTACATGCAAGGTTGGTCTAGTTGGTGAGCTACTTTCAAGGCAGAAACAATCATGTCTAAATTCATTTTATCAAATTTTTATATAGAAATGAATATCCTAATAAGTAATCAGTTTATCATGTTTGTAGTTTTATGGAATAAAAGTAATTATTAAATATCAAAGTTCATTTTGCTGCCGCCCTCCTGGTTATGTCGCTTCCTTGATTCCCTCCCCCAAACACGACTCAGATTAAAACGATAGCTTTACAATAAAAACGATAGTGGCTAAAAAAAACAATCGGGTAGAAAAAATAAAATTAAAATATTTGTGTGAGACTTCCACAATATTGCTGGCCATGGTTAACATTCTGACACTGTCAGTCACTCGTATCTCCGAAATCTGTCTTTCAAGGGTCTTTCAACCGCCACTCACAGTTTCTGAGGACGATCCCAGATTCTAGGGATCGAAATTTCATTACGATGGAGGCAGTCGGAGTAGAGGAAAACACTCATAGCTTAAAGACCAAATAAACACATATCCTTTCTTCTTCTTAGGCCCGTGTCACTGATGTTATCAAAGTGCATCGTTTCTGTTAAATTTAGTTAATGTTGATTATATACCTTCATCACGGGGTCAGTCAGGATTTCCTTTTGGGGAGGGTTCAGGGAGCCTTTAGGTTTCTGTTAATGAAACAAAAATTAAAAGACAAAGAACTGTTTATTTGATATTTATTTGTTTTTGATTAAGAAGGAAACGTAAAAAGGCTATGTTAATAGATATCTAAAATTGGACAAAGTGTTGAAATAACAAAGATGACATCTTTCATTACAATCTAAATAAAATAAATAATACCAGTAAAATATCGTCTTAGTGAGTACGTGTCTTTAAAACTGGAAGTGCAACAAATGGAAGTAAATCGGTCATTTCGTTTTTCCACCGAAATGAATAAAAGATTTTCATAAAATGGGCACTACAGGCCCTTGAAAACAAAATTTCAAAATCGCGCAATTTCAAAAATCGGTTGGCCGCGCATTTTGTTGAAGTTGCCATACAAATCAGTTTACCGATAGTGGAGGACCTCTTGTAAACGGTGTTCCGAACGCCGATTTCGGTCATAGCTTTGTCGAAAATATTTTAGTAATCCGCTAGGAAGGCAAGATTAAGAAACACTGATGTAAAGAGAGCTGTCGCTATATAGAGATTATAGTATAATACGGTGTAGGTAACAATTTTATAATCGAATTACATTAAGAACTTCTCAATTAATTTCATTACATTCTGGCAAAGATGATATTTCCTACAACAGAGCTCAAACGATACCGGAAAATATGAAAATACGTGTAAAACTACCTTACCTCGAAGTAGTTTTACCTTTCTATAATTCAAATAGTTATTATTTTATTTCGTATGGAGGCTGTTTACATTAATGAATAACATTTCTACGTTTTTTTTGTCTGTGAAGGAAAACATTAATATGGTTTCTTAGCCTAACATCAAATTGAGTCATTGATAATGCAAAACAATAGTTTCGTTTGTTTCCGCACAGTGGTTCCTAAGCGGTTCTCCTGGGGATACGCAGTTGACCACTGAAGGGTGAGGAAAAAGTAATAACAGCTGACATATGCTTAGGCAGGTGTAAACGAATCTAACTCGGTACATCTTTAAGTAATTCATTATAAAGCGTCATTCATTATATTTATTCAAAAGCTGTAATCACAACGTATCACAAACTTGTGAGTGAAGTGTTTAAGAAATTACATTTTTGTAGTAACCTTATTGAAATAATCAATTAATTATGCATTGTAATTATTATTGTTATTAAAAACAAATCTATTGTAAATGTTCCCATTGTTTATATAAAATAAATACAACGTATTCTTACATTTTCATTGCATTTTATTTCTTAAATATTTTTCAGCCCCAATATTTTATGTTGTATTCTTTAAGTTCTATGAACGTGCAAATCGTGCAGAGGTATTAATTGTGTGTGTGTGTGTGTGTGTGTGTGTGTGTGTGTGTGTGTGTGTGTGTGTGTGTGTGGCGCAAACGTTCTTCTGTGTGGTACAACGTTTCTCAGTTTCCATAATTCTGTCATTTTTTGAAACTCTCTAATTGTTTTACTCCGACCTCCCATGATAACTTCGGTCTTTTCTTCTTTATCAAGGTTGTCAAGCCCAGAGTTTAATCTCGAATGTCTTCTTGCATTCTTTGCATACGACCATACCAGTTCAGATTTTTGATTCAGTGGAATCTATAATGTCTGTGTCTACCCCGATTCTACTGCGCATCTCTTCATTTCGTATTTTTGGGGCTGTCTAGTAACTGCACAACAGCATCGCCAATATTCCACCTCTGTGGCTCCTGACCGCTTAGTATTTTTGTCTTTTAATTTCCAAACGTGTGTACTACACCATATATATAGGTCTCTCTCTCTCTCTCCCCCCGAAAAACCTCGTCCCGAACGAAGCTATTAACGGACTGACAACAAAAACTAACAACAAAACCTTGCAAATTGTTGAGTGAGGTGTGCAAAAAAATATAGGGAGGGGTCATTCACCTCCAAACAACATTAATCTGCATACACAAAATTAATTATTAATATTACTCCATATTGCTCCATATTTTTAGACATAATATAAGCAATTTGTTAGCTGTTGCAGAATAGAAAATAACCTTTCAGCGGCAGGTGTAGAAATTAGTAGTTTGGTGAACATTTGAAACAACTTTCATATCCTGTGAAAGAAGGTAGGATTGCATAAAATGAATGCATCCAACGCATTTGTGGTCTTGAACTTTGTTTTTCTTTCTTGCACCGCTTCTTTCACCGTTTGACTATTGAGCTCAGGACAGTCGAGCACGACGCTGCGAGAAATGCTACGAGGGAAAAAAGAAGATACACTTTCAACTAATACTGTCTAAACAGTCTGTTCACAGAAGAAATTTCTGTTTGCATCTACACTAAGAGAGAATATTTGCAGAACATTTACAATTACAGTTCATTTCATTTTTGTATCTGCACGCTTTTATGATTCGGTTTGGAGACGCGCGTTCTTTTGTGTTTTGACTTGTAAAACGATGTGGAAGTAGTACTGCGCTAAACATCCTCTGTGTTTTTAACTTTTGTAAGGTAATTTAAAAATGCCTCTGAGTATCTTTATTAACTTTTAGTCTTTTATTTTACAAAGAACTGGTTCTCATTTTTTTTACAACTCATTTCGCCTAGTTTACATTTTGTAATTACGTAATTTTAAAACAGTAGTTAAAAACTCACAGAATCAAATCAGTTTTCATAGAATAAATAAATATTATATATATATCTGAATTTATAATAAAAATTTGCAAAAATTTACAGAATAAATGACATAGTATTACGGTTTTTAGAGCGGAAAATCTCGGTGTGGGTTCAACGCTCAAAACTTCTCTCCGCCTATGTCCATGCGAGGTACAGTAGTTTATTTTTTAACAGAGTAGAATAGGATATATTTATATTTTATGTTATTATATTTTATATCCTTATATTTTAGTCTCTTTTTACAAAAAAAAAAAAAAAAAATTGGATTCGTCAAGTTTACATTTGTTTACTGAATTTACTTAAGTTTAAAACAGTAGTTAAAGAAACTCACAGAATACAAACTTTCTTTTTAAAAATTCCATAACTTTACTAGTAAATGTTTTCCATCTGTTCACCGAGTCAGCTTTGCCTGTACAATGTCGTACTCATGTACTTAATACTTTTTTCAAAGGTTAACGTCTAATGATCTAGAAATTTTTAATTAATAAACACAGAGGCTCAGGAACAAACGTCTGTGTCTATAAAACTTGTATTTAATTATAATCATTGTCTCATTTTAATCAAAGGCAGACTTAATGACTATAATTAACGTGCGTATAAACCTCTTGCCAAATAAATCTTGTAAGAGAGTGCAGTCTGTTATACTTCCATATCGTACGGGCGCTTCGCTTTATAGATCAAAACACAAAAGAGTGCGCGTCTCCAAACCGAATATAAACGTGTGCAGAAACAGAAAAGTGAAAATAATTATAATTGTAAAAATTAAAACTGCGACATTGTGCAGAGAGGCAGAGGCAGGTGGTAGTGATATTTTCACTTTTCGCCAGTGTGGAAGTGTGCCGAGAGGAATTCGTGGCCGCCGCGTAGCCTACATTTCAACTCGCCTTTGCCTTGTGGCTACAGGCCACCCATACCCTTTCTCTCAGTGTCTGCCACCTCTCCGCTCCTCACTGTTTCCTTGTTCCGTTCCGTCCGCACACTTGTTACGCCCAAAACGCCATGCTAATGATACGACAAACAGCGGTGCGTGTTCGGTACAATTATATCATGATCCAACAGCGCTGTCAAAATCGCATTTTGAAGACTGCGGTTTGCTCAGCATGAAATAATATTTTTTCGCACAAATTTTGTTTTTATTCCCTAATACGGATTAGACAAAGCAATTATACAAAACAGTGAATAGTAATATCAAAAAGAACCTTCAGATTAAACTAGACAATGAGTGAATACAACATATTACGTTGTGAAACCGGAACAATTGAATTTAAAGTGCTTTGAAAGAGTCGCTGTTTTGTAAAACAAAGTTTAAATTGGTACCTACAGTAACCGTACCTACAGCAAATTTCGATATCTCGATTAAGCGATAGTTACCATCGATTTTTAGTGAATATCGCGTATAGTTTTAGTTAGATAATAGAAATTGTGAAAATATATTTGTGTATGCTATAAAATAGCTTGTTGACGATTGTAGTCGTTTTCCGTTTTCATATTTTTTACGACAAATATTTCTAGCAAAAACATAACTATGATCTGCGTCTGTGACGATCAAAGTTAACGTTGTTAGGTTAACACGCAGATTAAAAGTGCACATGACAACCAATACGCCTTTAAAATAATACGCTTTTTGTGAAAACGGGTCTTTTGCGTTATACGACCACAAAGCTTGGCATTGGCATTTTGTTCATCTTTCGTTAAACTGAGTATAGTTCTCAGAATTTGTTGACGAAAGTACCGATGTTGTACTTTCGTCTAGAAAAACAAGACTCGTCGATTTCTACAGTCAAGTTAGGCCCTCCAATTTTAATAGGATTCTTCAACAGAGAGTCCGCGCATACTTCACGCAAATAGTTTTTCCAGTCGGTCATAATGTGCGTACTCATGTTGAGCTCGTCTGCACAAAACTGTAATGTGGTGTATTCCTTAGTCCACGAAAAAATAAACAATACAACGGTGTCACAAAACACCCTGCTGCCCTCTAGCCACGTACCGTTACGTAAACCGACGGTCGTCCTACACTGTGTTTTACCACATCTCCACCTACAAATTTTTTCAGACAGCTGAAGAGTCATTTCATGACCATTCGCACAGTATCGTCTTTTGTGTAAAACACCTTTGTCCTTCAAAAACTGCACTCCCTTCTCATTACTACTTATTTCCCGCACTAAATGAAATAAAGACATATTGCTGAACGCACCGACAAGACAGGAATGACCTACGACTACAGACGGTGGAGCGATAAGATAACTTATAATTATTCTTGTATAGTGTACGACAGTCTGTAAATGAGAGAATATCATTTTAACTAATCAGTAAACAGAGATAGCAGATTCTGAGAACTATACTCAGTTTAATGAAAGATGAACAAAATGCCAATGCCAAGTTTTGTGGTTGTATAACGCAAAAGACCCGTGAAAACTACGTAAAAAAAAAAACTGGAAATAAGCGGGATGGCCCTTGCAGGTTACTATAACATGTCTGCATTTGTGTGAAAGAAATCGCTTTTCGCTTTAAACAGCAAATTTTACACGTGTATTTTTCTGGTCGCCCAAATCTGTTTGTATTTTTCGATTTTCTCTGGTCTCGTACTACACTTGTAATGTTTTTTTTTTATTCTTGGATTTCGTTATCCATGACTTGTCCGTTACTTAACTAAATATAATTAATTCACTGCCGACTCGGAACACAAAGTTTTTTATGGGTAAAAACGTAAACGTTTTACCTTATAGGCTGAACCGGTTTTCGCTTTTAAAAAGCTTCTTTAGAGGCTGCCGTTGGGAGCACTGGAGCACTGTCCGTCTTGTTCTTGGCGACGGTATCGACTTTTGAAAGATCGATGTTGTGTGTGTATGGGGTGTGATATGTTCGAATAATGCGTGTGATTTGAATTGTGTCTGTTCGTTTAGGATGTTGTTTTTATGTGTTATTAACTGTTCACATTGTCTTTTGTTTCCCCTGTATAGTATTAGAATGTCATCAACGTATCTGTGCCAATAAATGAACGCACATAAATAAAATACACAAAAACATAACCTTTACTGCCGAATACGAACACAACAATAGCATAAACTACTTAGACCTCTCCATCACAAAATTTGAACACAGGCACAAATTCAGTATATACAGAAAACCGACTACAACTCTAATACACAACTCCTCCAATCACACAATGCAACACAAACTAGCTGCCTTCAGAACTATGATACATAGACTTAACAACATCCCACTAGATGAAAAAGACTACAAAGACGAACTAAACACGATAAAATATCTAGCAGAATCCAACGGATACAACAGAACAATAGTCAATAAACTCCTACATAAAACATAAAACAAACAACAGACAAAGACAGAAAACAACAAATTCATAACATTAACATACATCAACAACCAAACTGAAAAAATAGCCCACAAATTAAAAAAAGCAGGATACAAAATCGCATACAAAACTGCTAACAAAACAGAACACACACTATCAAAAGACACACACAAAACACAAAACAAATTCGATCTACCTGGTGTTTAGAAACTAAATTGCTCAGATTGCAACAAATTCTACATAGGCCAGACAGGACTAGCTTCAGACAAAGATACATTGAACACACAAAGGCACTACACTCCACTACAGAATCCATATTTGCAAACCACCTCATTGAAGCAAACCACACATACAAAAACATCGTCACAAACATGGATATTCTACATGTACACACAAAAGGCCAAAAACTAGACACTTTCGAACTATTGGAAATTACAAACACACGAAAACACATAAAAACGACATCCTAAACGAACAGACACAATTCAAATCACACGCATTATTCGAACATATCACATTTCACACACACAACATCGATCTTTCAAAAGTCGATACCGTCGCCAAGAACAAGACCGACAGTGCTCCCAACGGCAGCCTTTGAAGAAGCTTTTTAAAAGCGAAAACCGGTTCAGGCTATAAGGTAAAACTTTTACGTTTTTACCCATAAAAAACTTTGTGTTCCGAGTCGGTAGTACATTAATTATATTTAGTTTTTTATGTTTATGTATACCGTGGATGTATACGGTTACAATAGCGCCCGTAAAGATATAATATGCTTTGTCATAATCGGAACACGATTCCAAAAAACGTAATGTTTTCGTTCGTGAGGTTAGGTTCGTTAGGTGAGGTTTAAATATAATCCCATAGTAATAAAACACAGCCATTATGAACGACATTTTATTTGTGTGTTCAGCATATTTACGAATGAAGGAGAAGAAGTGGCTTAAATGTCACAACAATGCTTAGTTCAGTTTGTTTTTAGTTGTTTTTTCATACGTGCTGTGATTCTCACCGAGTGCCAATCTATTACAGTCGTTGCATTTACTTACCAAATGTTGTACACCATACGCAGTTTTATTTAAAGCAAAACATTATAACGCATTAAATAGAGAAAAAACACGTTTTTCTGGAAGTCAAGATTAATGACAGATTTATGTTACTTGCGTTACATATTTTAACATGTGCAGAGACCAACACTATACGATGGTTCCAAGAGATTCTGTTTTGTCTCAAAAAACTCTTCTAACATCCTCTTGGTCTCTTGGGTTTTCTAGTTGAGTTGACACTTTAGTAAAGCTAGTAATAACTATAGCTTACTAGTTATAGAAGGAAGAGACACAATTAGACAAAGGAGACGATAGAAGGACTGAAAACGGAGCAGGTTGTAACCGTAATACCCGAGATGCAGATAACGATGATGATGAGTAACAGGACGGAAAAGTCCGCAAAGATATTTGTCTAATATATATTCAAAAATATAAAAAAAATTAAAAAAAAAAAAAAAAAAAATTAATAAATCAGAAAACGCTGCAAAAAGTCAGCGATTCCAAATATTGGGACTGCAGTATCACATCGATGTGAAAACAGCATAGTTGTGGAAGACTGCGTAGAAATCTGATGAACAACTGAGAAATAAAACCAGGACAGCATTTGACCAGTGCCTTCAGTCGAGTTACTTAGGCCAGCGAATCGTTAGGCTCATTTGTGATGAACAAAGTGGGGAAATGGATTTTATCCTCAGCGAAAGTGACCATACAATAAATTACACAATGTTAAAAAAACAAAGCGATGCCATGTGTGCAGTCTTACATAAAAAACTTTAATGGAGTAATAGAAACTACGGCATCCTTTTTAGGTAAATTGTAAACACTTACTGATTAACAGGAAGAAAAAAGGTTTAAACAGAGAAAGATTGGTGGTTTCAAATAGTCCGATTATTGCGAATAATATATTTAAATCGGAAATCACCTCCTAACAATTTTCTCAGAGCTCCCATATATTTTAGATTTTCTGCCGCCTTCAGGTTTTCTTTGTTTCAATACTCTGCTTTATATATGGATACTGAAACTTAGGGTCTAAATCAACTTATCCCAGAATTTGTCCAGCGTTGTACTGGATATGAAAAGTTATATAAATTTTTATAGCAAGTCAGAACACGTGAAGTATTGGCTTTTCTATTCAGGGCCATCGCGTGTTGCATTTTATGTTCTGAAAGTAACATGGCCTCGAGGCACTAAGTTGATTTGGAGAATTTTAATGCGTGTCAAATTGTTAACAGAGTGTAGCTGCCCTAAGGAGAATATCAAAAAGTGTAAAAAACAGAATTCACTCCTAGGGGAGTCGGCTATAAGAATGTGTTAAACCTGCAAGTTTAAAAGTCATATAAAGATTCCTATCAAAGTAGGTGCCCTGTGCTATGTCAGCAGTCATACGCTTCACTCCGACCGAAGAAAATCAGAGAGTTGCCATTATGGAAGAAACCCAGAGGACTGGAATCAATGAAAAAGAAAAAGAAAGAATCGTCAGATAAAAAAAAATCAAGAAAATTAGTTAATAGAGGAGCTATATAGTAACGGTCCCAATGAGAGAAATTAGCCTCAAGACTTGCTACAATTTTGAGTACACTGTTCTTTACGGAAAAACACCAGTGGATGTTTTTACTTATAAGACTAACTCATATATCTCATTTAATAAATACTCTGTATCGAAGTAGATTGTAAACCACTAATGGTCATTAAACAAAATGAAAATAAATAACGAAATGTACTGTAGGCGCGGATCATTCTCAGAAACAGAAGGATTCTGTAGGGTAAAGTAAGGACACTCGTGTCAAGTTTTACAAAAGTCGGTTGATAGTTCAAAAGATACCGTGAGATATACCCTAAATATATAGATAGATAGATAGATAGATAGATAGACAGACAAATGCCAAACGGTCGAGTGAAAACTGAGAACTAGCTTCGCTCGTTCGTATAAAACTTGTCAGGACAATATAAAGAAAGTGAATGATTTCATCTACTTGGGAAACAGTGTCTCAAGGGATGGGAAAACAGAAAGGACACCAAAAACAATATACAGTATTACAAAACAAAAGAGGTTTTTCCAGTAAGACACATTTGTTACTTTCAAATATTGGACTAGTAATAAGGAAAAAAATTTCTGAAATTTTATGTTTTGTTGATCACCACATCATATGGATGCGGAACCTGGATAGGCCTAATAGGTAAAGCTGCAAGACAAGAAATAGAACCATTTGAAATGTGGTCAGAAGAGAATGTTTAAAATAAAATGGATTGAGGAAGTATCTAATGAGTAGGTTATGGAAATAATGGGAGGATGGAGAAATTTTTGGAGAAGTTTAACGAAAAACAAGACAAATTATTGGTGACTAGTTTATACAGCCAGAATTAGTAACTGGAGGGCGTAGTGGATGGGAAGAACTGCAGAGACAGGAGTACCTGAGGCAGCTTGTTGAGAATGTCTAATGTGGGTACTCGGAGGTGAAGAGTTTGGCTCAGGATAGTATGAGATGAAGGAGGACATCAAACAAGTCAAGCGACAGGTGACACAGAGAGAGAGATATTATTCAAGGCCTCTCAAAACACTCCTCACCTTATACATAAAAAGCTTTCTGTAGTAGTCTTTCTGGAGACGCAAGCGTTACATTGTTGCTCGGTCTTCTCTCCTACCCTACTTTGATGCTGTTTCTGTTATCGGTCTTAGTCTATTTGTAATTCTTGTCTCATATCATAACTTCTTATGTGTCATAATCTTGTTTTTACAGCTCTAAAATATTTCATCTCTGATGACTCACTGTACTGAGAAACCCCTTTCCATGAATCGGGCCCGAACAATTAAGCGGCAACTGTCATCGCTTTTGTTGCAGTTTCCCTCATGAGTTTCCATTTCAGTTTACCTTACAGTGCCACTTATTCTCTAATGCCTGTTACGTTTTTGAGAGTAACTTTGTCTCTTCGTAGAATGTACTAGATATTTACTGTGAGGTACCTGTTCTATCGTTTGATTATCAAACAAAACTCTTGTAAGTACTTGATGTTTTCCCATAGTTATGGTTTTCTTTATCTCGAGGTTTTAAGTTATAAGCGGAGTTTATCACCACCTGTAATAAAACGATAAAAACCACGACAACAACAAAAGCAACAACAACAACAAAGATAATAATAATAATAATTTTATAATAATAATAATTATTATTATTATATTCCTGACTATCGTCTTCGTTTTAGCCATCTAAAGGCTGCCATAATACAACTTTCTGGAGTTCTTTTCTACTTTACCAGTATTCCTTCATTCTCTGGTTCGCTTTTCGAAGTTATTCTTCCGATAACACCCTTTTGGTTCTCACTAATTTTTTTTCGGAAAGATTCTTCACCTCTGCAATTTTCCTTCTGAACACGTCTCTGTTTCCCATATCTTCCCCGTGATTCTCCATTTTTCTAAATCCTGATGGACTTCTTTTACCTATGGTATGCGTGTCTTTTTGTTTTATTTGATGGCGAGGAGCTTGTTTGCTATCCTTCCTAGCTCCATCCTTCTAAGGTGCCCATAGAAAGCTATTCGTCTATTCTTGATCGTGGTAGAAATCTTCTCAAACGCTCATACATCTTTTGGTTTAGTCTCGAATAAAATGCAAACGCATTTGCTGATACATTCTGGGTCCCAGGATTTACCTTACAAATTTCCTTCTGTATTTTTATATTTTACAGAAATATAAGCAGCTATTGTTGCTGTTGAAAATAATTATTCCTTATTGTCTTCCGATTGCACACACACACACACACACACACACACACACACACACACACACACACACACACACACACACACACACACACACACACACACACACACACACACACACACACACACACACACACACACACACACACACACACACACACACACACACACACACACACACACACACACACACACACACACACACACACACACACACACACACACACACACACACACACACACACACACACACACACACACACACACACACACACACACACACACACACACACACACACATTTACAAGGAAGACTGTAGAAAACTAAAGTTCGCCGTAGTGTCTGGTACTCGCACCAACCAAAACCACAAACCCTTTTGTCCACGGCATGGATCCACCTCGGGACTCAGCTTTCGCAATATTTCAAGGTGGTCGTTATTCTTCGTCCTGTGGAGTGTGGAGTTCATCAGTTTTAAACCTTCAGCGAGACCACGTTATCTGTTTTCTGCTTTCTGCTAGTCTGTCAGCGGCCCTAGCAAGATCATTTTCTGCTTCCTTATTTTGCTTTAACGCCTTCTCTATGTAGGCTGCTACTTGATACCAGTGGTTCAATCTGCAGCATTAGTCTGATGAAATTTCTTGCGAGATTTGTCTCACTATATTTTCCAGGGTTTGCCTCTCCTCTATCCATCAGTCATAGGTAAAAAACGTGTGGTGCACATCGTCTAGTTCCTGTTTGCAGAAAATAAAGTCTGGTTTGTCTACTTTCCGCATACTATATAGGTAAGTCCGGAACAAGCCGTGACCAATTAGAAAGTGCAGTATGAAATAATTAATCTCTCAATATTTGCAATCAGCCCACTCAGCTAACTGCTTTATTAACCTATCGGTCCATCCTCCCGTCATGTCATTGGCCCATCTTTCCTGCTAATGAGACATAATATGGGCCCTGGCCTCCCTGTGAACCTGTACTTTACCTACTTTGCATTAGCCCAGATCTCCGCACCATAAAGTAGTATTGAGTACGGCCCGTTGGTGTTAGCCATAATTCTACTCAGCGCTATGGTCACAGTTGCAGCCTTATCAGCCGCCCGTTTTATTTATTCCCAAAACGTGAGATTAGTATCCAGCAGTATCCCAGATACTTAATCGCGGCTTTTGTCTGCACAGTTTCTTAACCGACCTGCATTGGCAAAATTTTGGGCAGATGCCTCTATGTAAATAGGACGATCTCCTTGTCAGCTGCCATCCAGGAACCTACTCGTCGCATAATTTACCTTAATCTCATCTGAGCCAGCTCAACATTTCCTGCTATAATACCCCACTAAGAATGTATTTTATGGCATGTCCATCTGAAGAATGCCATCATACGAAGCAATTCACAGGTTTGACCCAAGAATTGATACCTGAGCTGCCCTTGCTGTGACGTTTTGAACCCAGCATCCTGCTGCAGTATCATAAAGTAACGTCCCGTCACTTAGGTAATCACTAATCATCTGCAACAGGCATTTAGGTATCATTATTATTATTATTATTATATTATCTTGTCTCTATACATTATTACTTGTAATAATAATAATTATTACTACTATATAATAAAAAGTAATAGAAATAATAATAATAATAATAATTGACAAATAACAAATAAATAAATTAATTAATAATAACAATACTTAAGTAAATAATAATAATACTATTAATAAAACTTTAACAAGACTGGACTTTTCCCATTCCCTGTGAACTCTTCCTTTTACCGAGGTCTTTCTGTTCGCTGCGCACGCACCCATTTACGTTTTAACATACAGTGATGTCGACGCAAAGCAGCAGCACTGTTATTAGAAACGTCTTTCTGGAACCAAATGTTGACTTTGAGAACATTTTGCAATAGTCTAATTACGCCGAGATTACGTCTATGCGTCAGACCTATATAAATGCAGGGGAGCCTAAAAAGTGCGGTCAAATATTGTGTTTATGGTTACGTGCGACACCAGTGTTAAGTGCTTGTGGGTTTTTAATTGAAATTTAATTTTAAAACATTATTAGTATTATTATATTATTATTGTTTATTGTGAATTTTTCTGTTCAATTATTGTATTTGCTCTTCAGTTATTAAATACGGTAAGAAAAATGAATTGTTGAATCAGACGCTACTTGGGTAAAAGCTATAAGTTGTTTTACTGTCGCTGGTTCATAGATTCTTTATAATGAAGCTAACACGAATACCCATGTAGTATACACAGATCACTGTCCACTTTATAATGAAGCTAACACGAATCCCCATGTAGTATACACAGATCATTGTCCACTTTTTGCAAACGTTCAGATCTGCAGTTAGGCAGTTACAGCTCCTCTGAAAATACTTTTCATATCCCTATTTCGCCAATGTTATTTTAATTAAAAAATAATTTGTCACTTTTATGGGCCAGAAGAACCTAAATTACTTACCCACTTTTATTGTAGAACTTCTTCGTTTTTCAGCTCTACTCTGTTCTTCTTCGTGTTTGTTTTATTTTGAATTTAAACCGACCACGTTTGTAACCTTATTTCGTCGGATTATTGATGCTTAATTTAGTTTTACTAGTTGCATCCAACAGTGTTCTAACGCGTCACTTAACTAACGTTTGCTGTACAGTTTTCGCCTTCATTTTTTTCTTTACATTAAAAGCACGACAACAGTTTTGCTTTTCTGTTGTAATGATAATATAAATCGTGTGCAAATACGACTCGCCTTAGAATTACACCGCAAGACCGGCCAAAATTACGACTTGGAATCTTTTTAAGGATAACTAATATTTGTCTCTTACCGATTACTGATTACAAAACCGCTGCGGTTTTGAAAACAAGATCATTAAAAGCACTTGTCATTAAAACAAAACAAAAATAATAATCCATTATCGGATAGGTGTTTATACTTTAAGGTTTATAAAATTGAAATCGCACAACAGTGCCTATAGGCTGTCTTGGAAATCAAAAGAAAGGCTGATACCGACATATGCAGCAAGGCTAACAAAAGAAATATCAAAAACAACGTAATAGACGCTAATGTTATATACCGTGGCCTAATCTGTATCAATTAAAAAAAAATATTTTACAGTGATATGAATTTTGCACTTATATGCACGAGACCGTATCGTATGGTAAGCCGAGGAACGTTTGAAACACACAATCTGAAAAATCCGTAAGAACGCGCGATATAGGGAAATTGAAGAAGAATCGAACGAGCACTGGAAGTGACAGAGATCTATTTAGAGAACGAGTGTCTGAGAAGGTGTGATAAATTTAAATATTCAGGCTCCGTTTTGTTTTTGGGGCATTGAACAGTTAATACACAAGGATAATTGTCATAATCTCTCGCATTCAATGCAATATTACTGGCTTTGATATACTTGAATTTACGGTGTCATAATTATCTGCTGGTTTGGTGGCCTCATTTTGGCGCAGCCTTTCAAATGAATAATTATTATTTAACTGCTGTCTTTCACCTACACATAAGATAATGCTCTACGAATATTCCACACAAGAAACGCATACAGCCGTATGTCTGTGCAAATGAATGTCTCTAAAAGAAAAATAAGAAAACTTTAACTTTTCTCTTCATTTATTTAGGCCTATATTGCAACTAGTTGTAAACTATCAAGCAACTTTATCGAACAGATATATCAGCATTGGCACACTCCTTACTATGTGCAGAATAAACACTTCCTATCTTGAATACTCCAGTTAACCCTTGCGCAACCCTAAAGTGGCACCCCATAAACCCACACTGCTTTCAAAACTTGTTTCTTCAGTATATACACTTCACATTGTGCAGTGACAGCTCATAGTGTAGCCACTTCTTGAGTTTATTCTAAGTACTTCACGTTTCTTCTTAACACGTTCTTTCTACCTAAGCTTAGCATCAAGAGTCATGCCCACATATATTGCTGAGTTTGTATGTGAAATAATTTGCTGTGCGTTTACAATTGATAGGTATTCAATTTTTCTGGTTGGCTGATAACTTAGTAAAAACATCAACAGAAAACAATTTTGTCTACAAATTTACCAGAATTTTTAAATGACTCCTTCTTTTCCTTTTTCGCTTCATATGCAGCAAACAACGAATAAAATCTTTTACTGTCTGCTGTGACCGCCAGGTTTTGTGCCGTTTAAAAAGTTTCTCTTTCAAAAAGATTTGTTCTAATTTTCTTGATCGTATATAGTTCAGTTTAATGTATCACGCTTCTGAGCAGTTGATATTCGTAGCTTCAAATCAGTGTACTCTGTTTAGAATTTTTTGTGCACTGTACTTCTATGGCATATTTTCCTCTTCTTCTTTGTAAAACATTTCGGCAAAGTTAAACAAGTGTAACATTCGTTACAAAAACGCTCACCAGCCTAACACGCGTTGCCAGTCCGAGAAGAAGACAATATTGTTAGACACGTACGCGAGCATTAGTTACGAAACGCGCGTGGAATGTTATGAAACTGTTTGTGAAACAAGAAAACTTAAATAGGAATAATCCGTTTTCAGTACGCAGCCGATGTGTTTTGAAACTGATTACCGTTTACAACTGATAAGATTACGCAAGTCGGCGTAAGCTTTCCTGTAGATAGTCGGATACGTTCTTAAGCCGACGATATGGTCTAGTGAGGAATAAAGAAAGCTTTCGTCGTTGAGTGACAGCGAGAACCTTGTATGGAGGAGGACCTTGTACAAACTGGATACGTGAACTAAATTCAAAGAATTATTTATACAAAACCGGCTTTACGCCGAGATTATCCTTACACAGAGGGTTAACGACCTTGAGTATATTGCCAAATCTCATGTTATTGATTTCAGTTATTGGTGGGTTAGCCTCGTGCCCGTTATAAATTTTAAGATAACAACGACATATGATAATTTTGTTGTCCATATAGGCCTACTAAGACGCTCAAATCTTACAGAAACGACATTGATGATATATTAACGCGTTTGAACAACCGTTATTAGAACATCGGTCAGTTTTTATGTCTATATAAGCCACACAAACTATACTTAAGGAAACTACATTTTTGACGTGTAAGAAAACCAAAAACAAATAAATCGTTTTTCAGGCGAGCTTTTCTGTGCCTGGGATCAAATTATTTTAATGAACTGACTATAAAAAGTTAGGAGTTCTGGAAATATAAGGTTATTCAGAAAAGAGATTTAAACGTGGATTTTTTCTGCTCTATATATCCGCCTTTCTAACTGAGTTTTAAAGTAGTCCACGAATTATACGATGACAGAAAATGGCAGAATCCAAGTTTAAATTATATTTGTCTGTTCTAATCATTGCAAGTTTTTTTTTTTACTTTTGTTTTATCACAACAGGCTCAGTATTTCTGTGTTGTATAAGATTACTGCCTCAATGTTTTTGTAGAGTAATAAATTGAATTATTTTGCTAGTTTGAAACGATTTAATAATGTTATGTGATGAAATTTTTGAAGAAATTAAATATTGTTTTTACTACATATGTAATGAAAGTGTAGTAAGAACTAGATAATATAGTTTTAGAAATATCATACAGAATAGAGCATAAGGCTTTCGTATAGACGTCATCGACACCAGCGCGTGAATCGTGTCAGGCGAAGTGATAAAGGTTCTGAAATTTTCGATTGATAATTTTAAGTTATTTGTTGGATGCGAGACTAGCCACATTACTGGATACAGTGGCCAGTGAATTCCAGATTAGGTAACTGTTAGTTCATATGTAACATAAGGAGGAATAAACTTATAATTTCATCCTCTTGTTTGAAATACGTTTACATCCCCTTGTTTCATTTTATACGTTTGAAATATGAAATATAGGAAAATCAATTCAGTCAATAAGTGTCTTGTAAACGTTGTTTCAATAACGCTTATTTTTATTGTGTTATTATAATTTACTTTAATGAGACTGATTTCTGTATATTACCACACGTTTATCACCAACATTGCAGATGCTGATTAGTCCCTTAACTTGTTTTTATTTTTTATAAAACCGAGTTGACCCTGGACACTCTGAAGCCTAAATTCTAGATATGTCACTGTTAATAAATTATTAAATAATTGACACAAAATTAACATTCCAAATTCCAAATAATTCATCCAAAACTATAATAAATACGCGCGGGCATCACACACACACACACACACACACACACACACACACACACACACACACACACACACACACACACACACACACACACACACACACACACACACACACTTTGGTTAAAAAAATTATTTGTAACGGTCAGTTCATCGGTTTTCCCATTTCCACTTCCATGTCAATTTCCCATGAAATTTCTTTACCTTTTAAGTTCATTTCCAGCATTTCCTGTCCATTCAGGCTATTTAATTAGTTAGTTAGGCCTATGGGTTCAATTTCTGTTTGAGTCTTTCTCAGTGATTTAGTTAGTTGTAGATTTACGAGAAACACTCCAACGATTTAGTCACGGTTATATGATACCAGCTATAAATTGAAATTTATTCTTCTTCCGCACTGCGCTCAAAATGAGTCAAACCCGGAAAAAAACAGCGGCATTAATACGACAAACGACATTTGGCCAAAAGGTCATACGGTTGTCAATGACCATTCCGAATGTTTCCACGCATCTGCTTCGATTGCATGTTTCTTATCAACACACGTGCGCGTATATTGTATTAGCATCTTCGAATATTACTTTCGCAGTCTGCCTTGTTTCAGGTTTTTTTAGTCTCCCACAAACCGGAAAGAAATTCATATGACCTTTCTACAAAATGTCGCATGTGATCCGTGCGAAAGGTGCGCGTGTTTACCTTTTGTGTTTGTTTAAGAGTCGCAGTTAACTCAAATTATATTTATTCTTAAGAGGGAATATATTCACTCTTAAGATTCGTCAAGAGCGAATAGGAATAGTAGATTCCGAATACAAGTCGTAGCATTTTAATATGGGAAAAGTCATCGCATTCTGGCGGACGAAGACGGAAAACCACCACACCGTTGTGTACAAGCGCAAGGTGACTACTTTCAAGGCGACAGTGAAAATTAGGATGGTGAGTAAAAAATCTGTTTATATAAACAAACTCTCGGCAACTTTGACTAGCACTTCGAATGTTTAAGGACTGTGATCGTCAGTTTCTTGAGTAACACTAATGTGCTCCCTGAGCTGCAGAACTCGCTGATTATTTTAAACGCAGTACATTTGATAATTTGTCAATTATCATAAAAATTACGAAAATCCCGATCACCCTACTGTATTTTGTTTAGTAAAGTAACAATTGTAGAGTAGTCCTACAATAAACACTAAAAATTCCAGACAATCGGAATTTTGTCTTAAAATTCCCGGCTGGATTTCTACAGTTTTTCAGAGTTTTGATCAAATTTTCGACTATGTGGTTAAAAAAGTTTAAAATTTCCAAAAGTGTACACTATATTCAGATTTTGGTTAAAATTCTCGTTTATTTGATATCCCATGTGGAATTTGCGAATTTACTAAATTTGGCACCAGTTTTTGGGCCTGCCTTTAAAATTTTTTGAAATTTCCAAAACTTATCTCTGCATTCAGATTTTAGTTAAATTTCCTTTAATTTGATGTGTTACATGAATTTTTGTGATTGTGTCAAAATTTTCACCCACTTTTTGGCCCAGGCGTCCCAAAATTTGGACTTATAAATATAAAGCTAAATTCATATTTTTATTGGAATTTCTTTAATTTGATACACCACATAGGGTTTTGCGACATTCCAAACTTTGGCACCCTCCCCCTCTAAATTTTGGGGGATCAATCTAAAAAACAATAAAGTTCTGTAGGGTAAAAGTATGGACACTCATGTCAAGTTTTACGAAAATTGGTTTGTAACAACCAAAAATTTAAAAAATTTTAGTGTGACTGAAAAGACGTTACATTCAGCATGACACACCTACTCAGCCCACGAGCAATAAATAAAGAAATGTGTGTAGAAGTGTCAAGTGAACGTTTACTTCAGACAATGCAAGTACGTTTCACATAGTTGTACAATAGGGCACAGGGTTGGCCGTGACAGACTCGACTAAAACACGAGATTTACAGCCTGCAAATGTCAGATAATGGAAATTGTGTCAAGTACCAATTTAGAGGAGAAACTGTGACGGACACACTGCCGGGTTAATTTGTTAGAGTACCAGTAAAGAATAAAAGAGTAAGTCACACAATAGTATATACCCTATACGAGGACGGACATCGATACCTAAAATAATAGAATCGAACTTGTAAACAGCAGGGGAACGACTTACTGGCGACAACGGATATTTACGACAGGCAGTAGGTGTGCCGTTTTGGAAACGACGTCACGCTGCGCCAGGATAGCGTTCAGAAAAAAAGGGTCAAACACAGCGAACAATAACAAGAGACGACACATTGTTTTCGTGAGAACTGCAGCGAGACCCGGAGTACGCTTAGACAATGGCATGATAGACGAGCATGAAATTTCTCCTGTTCTAGGAAAAGAGTACGGAGGCTTTCGACGCGAACCCGTGGGGAGACAGGATATCCAATCACAACCCAGCATCTACCCAGAGACCTGGTGGAGAGGACCGTCGCCAGCATAGCAACGGGAGTAGTATATAAATGTTCTTTCTGGGACAGGTCAGAGGTCTAGGACAAGGTCAGAGGTCATGTCAAGAGGTCACCTTATCAGCGATAACCCCGCCTTATCAGCGATGACCCCAATTAAAATCCAATTAACCCCGCCTTATCGCTGATAACCCCAATTGACCTCGAATTAATCAGCAGATAACCCCGTTGACCTTTCGTAATCACCAGATAACCCCGTTGACCTTTTCTAATCAATGTAAACACGACCTCGAGGTCACTAGACCGTAACACACTGACCTAGTAAAAAACGTAAACATAAACAAACTGTCTAGTGATAACGTCGTAAACATGACCTCGACAACACGCTGACCTAGTAAAAATGTAAACATACACGTCAGCGTTGCACAAACGTAAACATAAACATTCAGAGTTCGTTGACACGTCGTAAACTGTTTTCCTTTCACAGTGTTGATACATAAACGTTACACGTTTTAAAAATGTAAACAATAATATTCAGAGTTCGTTGACATGTAAACTGTTTTTTTCCTTTCACAGTGTAGATAGCATCGTCTTTAGTGACACCTAGTATTCAGAGTTCGTTGACACGTCGTAAACTGTTTTTCCTTTCACAGTGTTGATACATATGTAAACAATAATATTCAGAGTTCGTTGACATGTAAACTGTTTAGTGCAGATAGCGTCGTCTTTAGTGACACCTAGTGATGAAATCGTGTGTCCAACATCTTTGTTAATAACATGTCGTGAGTTAAAAATTTATTATATAGTAATTGTTCAAATATTACTAATAAATTCTTTAACCGATAATACAACACAGATTGAAGAAACATACACGTCGGCTTTGCACATTTAAAAACGTAAACATAAACTGCTTATTTCAGTGTTCCAACATCTTTGTTAATAACATGTCGTGAGTTAAAAATTTATTATATAGTAATTGTTCAAATATTACTAATAAATTCTTTAACCGATAATACAACACAGATTGAAGAAACATACACGTCGGCTTTGCACATTTAAAAACGTAAACATAAACTGCTTATTTCCTTTTACAGTGTAGATAGCGTAGTCTTCATCTAATATATTACATTTGTAAACATAAACAAACGTTCTTTGTGATAACGTCGTAAACATGACCTCGACAACACACTGACCTAGTAAAAATGTAAACATATACGTCAGCGTTGCTGTTTTTTCCTTTCACAGTGATAACGTCGTAAACATGACCTCGACAACACACTGACCTAGTAAAAACATAAACATACACGTCAGCGTTTTTTCCCTTTCACAGTGTAGATAACGTCGTCTTTATTGACACCTAGCGATGAAATCGTGTGTTGTATAGCAGTTGAAAATGAATTGTTGAACGTGGTACAACGTTCTTCCATACGATATGTCAACGTGATAACGTTGTAATCAACGTAAACATGAACTTTGATAGTTCAGTCAAAATGAAGAATTTAACATTGCAAGATGTCTTATCTCATCCTATGTTTGAAAGATTTATTAAGAATAAAACTAAAGCAGAGATTGAATTTATGCGAGATACATTGTTGGTACTCCAAAAGTGTCGTAAGGTGTTGGAATTTTATAATTCAGACGGACTGAAAGAGATTACACCGGAACGTAGAGAACAAAGCGGTGAGACGTTTACACATTTTCTTGAATGTTCATGGGCACATGAATCTACTGTGGATGGACCGGATACTTGTGTTTGTTGTTATGTGTCTACACATTGTAGTGATATCATCAAGTTTCTCAATGATCGATTTAAATGACTTAACGATAACGAATGAAAACATGATCTATAGTATATAAACATTTTTTGTGTATACAAAATCGTAATATATGTATGTTTTTGTATATATGATTTTAGTAATTAATAAATCTGTATAACGAGTAAGAAATCATATTTTTTAAACAGTAAAAATCAATAAAAAAATAAAAATAATTGTTACCTTAATAATGATCATAGATTACATCAGCAAGTTGCATCGTTACAAACTAACATTTAGACATCACCCTCGCATGTAAATGCGACAGGACAATCGTTCGCTGTCCAATCCTCAAACCTTACCCGACACGATAAACACCGTACGGTATCCTCATTTCCTTGATATACAAACCCAGCGCTTACCAGTCTGTAAGGATTTTGGTTGGTATTTGGATAGATTCATTGCAGTTTAATACAATTACGTTTTTTCAGTACGTGTTGTAAGTAGAAGATCAAAAGATCAAGTAAATAACTTGTTTATCGAATTTCTTATCAGTTTCATTGCAATTAATTCAATCACGTTCTCAGTAAGCGTTTTAATGAGCATTTTTTGTGTAATGAAATGTTGTGTAAGAAATTGTTTGAATCTTGTTGATTTATTCATCATTTTTTTGTTCAGGTATTAAAATAAATACACATACATAAAATATGTTATAGATTATTTTATTCGGATAATTTTAACAACAGTTTATATAATGATAGCAAAAGATTAATATAGGTAAACTCATACATTAAATTGGAATGAAATATTTACAATTCATAATATTTAAACAAACAGTACCTAGAACATATATTTTTTTAAAAGATGATACAGGAACCGTATTAGATGGTGGATTTATATCACAGATCATTTTATTCGAATAATTTTAACAAACAGTTTACATAATGATAGCAAAAGATTGATATAGGTAAACTCATACATTACTGATTATATTAAAAATACATACATAAAATATGTTATATAGGTAAACTCATACATTACTATAATTGTATTAAAACACATACATAAAATATGTCATAGATCAGTTTATCCGCATTATTGTAAGGAGTAATGACCATACGGCAATGTATTTATACCGTTTTCACATATTACTCTTTTATCATCTGTGTTACTCAATGCAAATTTATTAATAGTTACAGTTTTAACGATGTGACTTTTCGATCTAAATATTGTCATCATTCTATGTTTTTGTTCATCTGATAATGAATTAAAAAGACATTTTTTTAAATCACTAAATTCAATGTTTTTTTTAATTACGCATTTTTTTATACCTTTTGCTTTTTTTGTGATTTTGTTTTCGTTCGTTGTAAAAGTATATAATTTTGAACGTAAACCAATAAATTCTTTAATTGGAATACTTTTACATTCGTCTTTAAATTTACCTAAAACTTTTTTATTTGTTAATGAGTAGCACATATGATCTGATGAAAATTCACTAGTATCAAAATACGTTTTTAAATCAGGATCCAACATATCTCTGTAAAAATCATTTGTAATTATTTCGTAAAACAAGCTATCTGTATCTGTATATAAAAGGGAAATGTTGTTTCCATATTTCTTTTTCATTACGTTATAGTGAAAATCATACATTAGAGTCTTACTTAATTCTAAAACAGAGAAACCTACATAAATGGGTTTGTTTAGATAAACGGATGTTTTATTTGATAATACTGCACAAAGTGATTCATCGTAAATAATTCTGTCTTTGAAAGTTGGTTTTGATATGAGTTTCAATAATTTTTTTTCATTACATACTAGATTTAAATTTATTTGTTTCCGAACATTTTCCATACACTTTCCGAAGACGGAATTATTTAGTAATTTAAAAAAGTCTTTTTCAAACTCATTTTTTGCATCTTGTCGTTTTATAGTATTTAGATTTATGTACGGCTTTAACCATGGTTTTTGTGAAAATTGTAATATTCTATGAATTTTCATTACTTTTAAACCATGATTAATAGCTTGTTTTAAATTAACATAATGACAAATATATCTCTCTTTATTTTCTAATGTAGCAACTAATTTTGTTTGTTTTGTATTGTTTACGCTTTTATTAACAGGCATGAATGGTAGATCTCTGTCCTCATCATGTAAATTTTGTGGATACTCTATATCAACTTCTAATACATATCCTATTTCTGATTCGTCAGGTACGTTTAAGATATTTATTTTATCAGTTTCTTTAACCCACTTAAAATTTGAATACGGTATACATTTACACATTGCCCACCCATACAAATTATTTGCATCTAAATATGTTAGAAATGTTTTAGGCTTATCTGGGTTATATGTTGATATATATGTATTGTTAGCAATTGAATGCTTCTTGATATTAACAGATAAACCCCCTCGTACCCCGCTCTCAAAAAAAATGTATTTATCGATATCAATGAGTAATTCAAGTTCAATTTTAGTAAGATACAGCATAGCGTCAAAGGCAAACTCTGGCAACGTGAAATAATGTGCGGAATCTAAGTTGTATGACGATACACAAAGAGATCTAAAATTTTCAAAGCAATCACATAAAAGTAGTACATCGATTTTTAAATATAAATCGCTGTATTCTCCTAAATTTTTGATTTTGAAGTGGTTCCAAACGTTAAGAGCGTGAATGTAATCTTCATCGCTTACGGTTTCGTCATTTAATTTACTATAAAAGTATGCTTTTGATGGAAGCTGACACTCTACTAATTTATCCCACGAATCTGTATATTCGTATGGATATACACCTTTTCGTGTAACTAATTGCATGTCATTATCGGAAAAAAATTTACTTGTATAAAAAAATTTATTTTTTGGTAAATTGTTACTTAATTCAGAAAGTGATCTATCTAAAAAGCGATAGGTATCAACAAATCTAATAGTTATGCCATTTATAGTTTTTTTGGAAAAAGAAATATATTTTTCTGTCGAATTTGGTATAACATAAATATTTTCGTTATCGCAACCCAACTGTCGAATAATAAAATGTGAGTCATAATTAGAACTTGCATGAATAAAAATAGGAATGAACTTTTGATTCTGACGTTTTAGATTGCAATCGTTACATAATGCTGCACGATATAAGCCGGTAAGATGACAATGATCTCTGACGGGTTTGTAGAGTAATGTAAAACTTCGCATACACATTTCACAATGTGTTGCTGCTTTGAATTTAATCTTGTCTTGTTTTGTCATTTGTATTGGTTCGACTTCTTTTAATAATGAACCAAGTTGATTGGTAATATCTATAAGATAGGACATAAAGTTTTGTGCAGCGTTTATACCTCTATATATGTAAGGTTGTGATGGTAATTGATTTTTAATAAAATTGGGTACTGAATCATCGATTACAAAGTAAACACAAAAACTCATAGGTTCATGAAGTACATTAGCTACTGTAAAAGAATATTTTGGATGTGGGTAGCACGTTTTACTCGGGCTCAAAATACATTCAAAATCTGCATACGCGACTATTGGTACCCTAAATTGATAATGAAAATTTCGAAATTGTAAATTGTCAGAAGGCATTGTTACACGAACAGGTGTATATTTTCCACAGTACCTTTTATGATCTTTTAATTTTTTAGATTTTGCAGTAAAATAGGTAAGACAGCTTTTACAGACTTCAATATTGTCATGATTTTTTGTTAATTGAGATTTTATTAATCTATTAAAATTACTGATGTAACAATAATGATAGTTGTCATCTTTGTTTAATAATAAAAGATCAAAATGATTACATTGCTCATTTTCGCACACTTTTAGTGGATAAATTATTTTACCTTTTTCTACACCATAAACATTTATAGAAATGTTATTATTCTTTTCAAAAACTTTTATATCTCTTAATGGTGTAGGAAAATTAATATTATTAAAATTAAATTTATTTTCGATATGCTTATATCGAAAATTAATTCGCTCTGGATGTGAGTCTTTTATATAACGACAAAGAATCGCCCATTTAAAACATAAATAATCGTTATTTTTGGGATTAATTATACATTTTTTTGTGATTAAATGTAACGGTAGTGGGATGTATGAGCTGCCTTTTAACGGTTTGAAACGATTTATTCTTAATAAAATTCCATCTATTGAATGTAAAGCCCATCCGGATCCTTTTTGTAAATATGTCTCTTCTTCAGAGCAAATATTATTAATGATATCTCGTATTATACTTGTTAGTGAACTACTTTGGAAGAGAGTAATATTTTTAGTTTTAAATGATCTATCTTGATAATCATTTAAAACAGGTCTTACGTAAGTGCATTCTACTACTATGTTAAATTTAATTGCGTTATATAACGAAACCATATTATATAAAATATTTATTATTATTAGTTCTAAATGTAATAATAATAAACAGATATCTTTAACATGTTCGTTGGTATTTTTATAAAAAAATGTTTTTAAGTTACCTTTGAACGCGTTCTCAATTTCAATGAATTCATTTTCAATTGTTGTATTCCTTAATCTACTTGTTTTCCTATTATTATACAATGATGATGATGATGCTGATGATGGTGATAAACTTATCGAATCAGACGTTTGATACCAATCGTGTGACGGTCCAGGTTGAAGATCGTTTGCGTCATTAAAATCAGACGCTTGAGGTCTGCTGTGCGATGGATCAGGTTCTGTATCCTGTACGTGCGATGACCCAGGTAGAGGATCGTTTGTATTAATAAATGACTCGGACACTTGATATCTGACATGTGAATCTTGTGCATGTGAAGGTCCAGATTGAGGATCGTTTCTATTATTAAAATTTTCGTTTCTAATAAACTGACGTTTTTTAAAAGGCAGATTTTTTTCCATGTTAACTGAAATCAAAAGTTGTAAACGAGTTTATTAGCTACTGTAAAAGAATATTTTGGATGTTTTTGTTATCTATACGAGTATATTTTTACTTATTATCAGACAACGTGATTGCTTACATCAATGCTATTTTAACCTTGTTTACATGTGATTACAACATACTAATAAAAAATTAAAAATCTTTATTTATTAGTTACTGTTGATAAATTATACTTACAATTTTGTTGAGACCTATGCTGATTCAATCTTTTGCTATGACTTGTTGTTTTTACTGTACGACTATTTATACTAACAATCAACCGATGACGCCGTAACCTCTTGATCTCATCGTGACTGATAATGAATTCGGTAAACAAGTTATTTACTTGATCTTTTGATCTTTTGATTTACGTAACCTTTTGATCTCGTCGTGATTGATAATGAATTCGGTATTTACTTGATCTTTTGATCTCCTACTTACGTAACTGATAATGAATTCGGTAAACAAGTTATTTACTTGATCTTTTGATCTCCTACTATTGAGAACGTGTAACTGTATTAACTACAATGAAACTGATAACGCATTTTCTGTGTATATAAACCGATTGAAAATTGTGATTCAACATCCAGAAACATACCAGCTACTACAGTCTGCGATCGTCATTAAGGTAACAATATTATCTTATGTTAATTTACTGTTTTAAAATATTTTTTCTTAATATTTTTTTCAAGAACATGTACAGTGATTCTTGGTTATCTGTAAATGAGTTGTGTTTTTCGTATGTCATTTTTTTTAATTATTAAGTTTTATACTCTTCAAAATTTAATCTTTGTTATAAATCTTTCCTAAATTATTAAGGTATAATATGTTTTACATACGATCATGTACAGTAATTCTTGGTTATCTGTAAAATAAGTGTGCTCTTCCTATGTCATTTTTAATATTATAAGGTATAACGTTTTTTACATTTCTCTATTCAAAAAAATTAATTTGTCTTTGTTATAAGTGTTTCCTATGTCATTTTTAAACCGTATTTGATTTACATAGATCACATTTACAGCTGTTTTTTGAACCGTTAACGCCTGTATCATCTATCTTGATGGATCAAGAATTATCAACACAGGAGAATCGTTTCTTACATTTAAAACAGGAGGAGGACCGTCTTCTTTCTAAATGGTTTTTTTCAACAAAAAGGTTAACATCCGAAGAAATTGTAAAATTAAAAACGATAGTTGACAGACCAGAGTCAACTCTAAGACCGTTTATAAAAAAGTTAATAAAGGATTTATAGTTTAAAAATTTTTGTACGTTTTCTCTTCTTTTTTGTCTTTGTTTAATATATGACTAATATTTTTTTTCAAGGGATTCTTGTTTACCAGTCACAAATTAATGTAACGAAAAAAATATTTTTGTATGTTATAGATTTTGGCAACTTAAATCTAAAAGTATTTTAATGGATGCTCAGCGTGAAGGAGATCTTCATCATGAAGACTTTTTATCTTTAGAAGATATAAGATTAATTTATTATATTGGTTTGACTTCTTATGGTCAATGGGAAGACATGATAAAAAAAATAAAACCTGAAATTATTTCACTTGATGATGTAAATGTGTTTTCGTTATTTGTACAGTTATTAGATGTCACAAAAAAAATAAAAATAGCCCTGGAGATTACAACTGTCCGTTCACAGAAAGATATGTTATTTTTAAATACGTATCTATTTGATATAGACGAAATTTATAATTATTTAAATACACATATTATGAATTTTAAAGACAAAATTATTTCAAGAACAGTTTTTACGACTATTAATTCTATAATTAAAAAAAATATGTATACTGAAGGAGAAAATACAATGGACGTTGTTAATGTTGATGATGATGACAATGACGATAATGATGATGACGATGATGATGATGATGATGAATTTAACAAAATATTTACGTCAATTAAACGAAAATCTAAAAAAAATGATAAAACTGATGAACTGTTTGAGCAGTTTGTATCTTTTAAATCTAATGGTTCCAATAAGACGCTAACGACACCCGGCGAAAAGGGGTCATATTTGATAAAAATATATATTTCTGATACCAATGATTTAAGAGGCGTAGATAGGAAAGACAGATGGCTTAAAGCGGCTTATAGAAGCCAATTTTTATTGCAATGTAAAGATACGACATATACACAACTACATAAAATTATATTAATGAAATCTCGAGAGTTGACAAGAATTAAAAATGTTAAGAAACAGCTTTTCAAAAATTGAATCTTTTGTATGTAAAATATGTTGTAGTATGTAGTACATCAATTTTGTATTGTAAAAGTAAAATTTGCAAGTTCCTCTTCATCATAATGTTTTCTAAGTATTAACAAAAAAAGCTGGTATCAAAAAATCATATTGTATGTATGTATGTTTATGAATGGTAATTATATATATTTTTTGTAATATAAAAAAATCATTGAATCTTTTGTATGTAGTACAACAATTTTGTATTGTAAAAGAATGTATGTATGTTTATGAATGGTAATTATATGTTTTTTGTAATAGAAAAAAATTATATTATATGTATACGTGTATGCTTTGTATTTAGTAAATAAAAATCAAAAATGAAAATGTTTTTTAAATTTTTTATTTTTTTAAAAAACCTTTATTTTACATATAATTACAATAAAAGTTAAGCAATCATACAGTCCCAACAATTTATTCTTTTAGTTTCTTCATCATGTTCATCACACAAACAGTTCCAATATTGAATTATCCATTTAGTAATATAAAACACGTTACTTAATGCACAGTTTGTTGAAGAGTGATCATATGGACAACGTATACTATTTACAGACTGCTTCTTCAAAACGCTTAGAGATGGACACTTGAGTGATTCAATATCCACTATTTTTACATGACAGTTCAATTCTTTTTGTAAAGTTATTTTTTTTTCACGTCCTTTTATATAAATACACTTTCCATATATATATGAATTTAATATTACTGGAAGTTCACTATATTCTGTTAATCCACAATTCCAACTAAGTCCAAGATAATTATTGTTAATCCAGTCATTAACTTTTTTTTTCTTTTCTGATAAATGTCTATAATCGAATGGAGGTAAGAATAAGTATTGATTACAAATACCAGCGAATTTAGCGTTTACTATAGGTTGCACACACAATTCTTTAATAATATAATTGTTTCCATCATCGCGAAAACTTTGAAAGTCGATAACGTATTCCATTGCGTGCAACAGCAGAACTGATATAAGTTTTGCGTAAGTAGGAGATCAAAATATCAACTACGTAAATCATACAGTCCCCACACTTTCAATTTCTTTAATTTGTAATACACTGTTCCAGTATTCGATAATCCACTTAGTTAAATGATGTACATTATTTAAAGCACAATAATACGAATTATGTTTGAAAGGACAGTGAATAGAATATGGAGTCTGCTGTTTTAACACTTTTAAGGATGGACAATCGAGTGTTTCCATATCTACTATTTTCACATAACAATTAAATTCTTTTTCTAATGCTACTTTTTTTTCTGATCCTTTAACATAAATACATTTACCGTTCATATATTTATTTAATATAAACTCTAGATCGTTATAATCTTGAAGACCGCACTTCCAGCTAAGTCCAAGATTGGTTTTAATCCATTTATTAACGTTTTTTTTCTTCTCTGACAAATGTTTGTAATTAAATGGTGGTAAAAACAAATACTGATCACTAGCACCAGAAAATTTGTTATCTTGTATACACTGAATACAAAGTTCTTTAAAAATGAAATTGTTTCCATCATCGCGAAAACCTTGAAAATCGATAACGTATTCCATTGCGTGCAACAGCAGAACTGATACACTTTTTATCTACGTAATTATATTTTAAATACTTTTCTTACAGTACCAGATAAAGGCGTATATTGCATAATTGTATCGTAAAAAATGAGACAGTAGATAGTAGTTTTTTCCGGTATGTCTGTTGACGTCTCAATATCCAGACGAATGTCTATTGAACCAGTTTTTAATGATTCATTTTGTTTTGAACAATCAATTACACAAAAAGGTGTATACGTTAGAAAGTTTGAACGATTTATCATTGGCGAATTTTCACTGTTGTAATAATACGAGGACTGAAATAATGAATAATACTCATGTAGAATCGACGTTTCACCATTAAAATTATCATACGGATAGTATTCTGAATTTAAATATAACTTTACGTTATAGAAAGAGGCAAGATCAAAATGTGCTGGGTTTTTATGTACATTATTTTTTCTGTCAGTCTGAAAACCTACAATAACGTAACGAGGTTTATCTGATTGTGATGACGTTTTAACAGTCCAAGTAAGTTTGTTTGCTTTTGGCACAGACGGATACTCGTAAAGTTCCCATTTTCGAAACGGCATTAATAATGGTCGATCAATTTGTACTATCTTCAGAAAATCTACCTTTACTACGTCGTTAACATAAACATACGGAATTCTCCATGATATATATTTTATTTTAAATTTGTATGTGTTTACTGTTTCAAGTAAAATTACTGCATTATTATCAGTGGACGCTCTAATTAAAACTAATTCTTGCTTTACATTTAACAAAATCTTTTTAAAATCTTCAGCAAATCCAAACAACCTTTTTAATGGGATACAGAAGCTAATATCTTTTGATGATGGTGCCATATGACTTATTAAATCTGAGGCCCATCCACTATTTTCTAAAGTGTTAATTTCGTATGGTTTAATCGTTAACATATTCTTAATTGTTGATGTTATTCCAACATTTTTAACTCTATCGACTTCTGATCCACTTATTTCGTATCTAATTTCATCAAACAAAAATGCTAAAGCATTTGAACATAATTTTAAAGTTTGATCATATATACCATTATTATTAGTGTATTCTAGTTTTATATGAAGGTAACTTTCACACGGTAATGTGTACACATCTTGTTGATTAATTGGAATTCTAATTTCGTCATTATTATTGAATGTAGTAGAGGTGTACGGTAGATGAGTGTGATAAGCTAATCCTACTATCGATTCATCTTGATACACAACATCTTCTATAATATTTAGAATGCTAGCGTTTACGTTTTGAATATTAAGGTTCATTTTTTGTTTAAATAATCCTTTATTACTGTTAATCCCAATGACTGTAGAAATTTCAGGTTTTGTGGTGTTAACCGGTCGATATTCATATCTTTACTACTTGTAATTGGCTTATTTGCAGTTGTTTTATTGATTCCGTAATAAAAAATAAGACCCATTATTATTGTTTTCTCAAATACAAACGTAACGTAATTATTTCGTTTCGAAAATTAATCAGTCTTCCTTGTTGATCTTCTAGTCTTACTACAATATTATGTATCCTAGATGTGTTTACTGGTAAATATATCACGTTGGTAGGTTTTTCAACAATTTTAAAACCTGGCGGAACACTAGGATAGAATTCGTGTATTATGTGATCTGGAATTCCGTTGTTATACGAGCCGCTAATTAAATTACAAAATAATCGGATGCTCTCTACTCGAACAATACTTATCGGTAAGGTTGAACTGTACCATTTATTTGGATTTATTATACATGTTTCAAATCCTAATATGGTTGCTAACGAATCGGGTTTACTAAAATCAATTTGAACGTTAGAATAAATTTCACTTTTTAATGTATTATTATTCGCCTTTATAATTATTTTTACATTTTCATCATGTTGAATTAAGTAATCGTTAATAAACGTTGCGATATCTGAAATTTCATAAGAGCCAGTAGCCAATACTATTTTCTTATCAGTACCATAATATAATACATTGTTAATTCCTTCCTCTATATTAGGTATTGAATGATATGTCATAAAGTCAATTAATCCTAGTTCCCATTTTTCATCACTTAACTCGATTGGTGGAAAAATATCACATGTTAATACGGATCCTTTACCGCTTAGACAAAACATTATTACTAAGAAACTGTAAACACAAATGACCGCAGTTGACTGCATCCATATTTTGTCTTCGTGTATAATTATAAACGATTTCGATAGATGGTTGATTTGATGAATAAAAGTAATTAATTAGTTCGATAGGTGGTCTTAAATTACCAAAACTATCAAAATAATTAACTTTATTTTTACGTTTAAAATAACATACCCAGTGAGTACCATGACCATAACTATTATCTAAATTAACTATTCCAGTTTCATTTTGCCAAATTCCAGCGTGTAACGGTAATGTGTCACGCATAAACACTCCTCTGAAATTAGGAATCTTTAATTGTTCAACATACAGTAGTAAATCTTGAATTGAAAGCGGACGTATAGGAATACTCTTTATTATTTTCGCCGTCTTTGTTTCGTTTTTCTTTTCTTTTTTTTTTTTAGACCTCCTCCTCTTTTTTTATACGGTCTCAAATATAAACCTCTTCCACTTTTACCAGCAAAACGTTTTAAATAATTATAAACTCTGTTAGACATAGTTTTTTTTTTTTTTTTTTATTCCCCCACCAAATTTACTTTTAGCTTTCATTATGTTAGTTACTGACCACGCTGCAGCTTTCTCCCCGAACGATGCGTCACTTGATTTAACACGTTCCCAAGCTCTTTCAGCTAATTCCTTATCAGCCTTAGCGCGATTTGTAGAATCTGAATACTTTGAATATGCAATATCGTGTTGTTTACAAGCAGCGTCAAGCTTATTAATTCCTGGATCACCTCTTTGTAATCGTTTCGCTAAATTTGTACCGGGTCCACAATACTGATAACCGGGTAAATGAAGTTCGACAGGTAATAAATCAATTGATTTGTTTATAACTTTTCCAAGAATATTACTCACTAGACCACCGCCTTCTATCTTGTTTGGATACAGATGCATTTATGACGTTTCATATAAACTTTGTATTATATATACAATGCGAAATTCGTTTATAGTTTTAACAGGATTATCTTTAGTGCACTCCTTATATAATTTATATAATATTCTAACTAAGGTGCTGTCAACTTTATAGTCTTCTAGATCTAATTTAAATGCATTCATAACCCTTGTTAAAGTCTTTTGATTTATAACGTCTGTATCATCTTTAGGATCAGCAACATTAGTCAATCTGCTTTCATTAAAATCTATACTATTTTCCTCTTCACTTCGTAAATAATATATTTTATCATCTATATATCGTTTACATTCATCTTTTGTATTATTTATACCTGTTAATAAAGTCTGTTTATTTATAGCGTCAACCAAATTAATAGGATCTGCTACATTAATTAACCTTTTTTGCTTGAAATCACAACAATTAGTTTGTGTTTTTTCATCAGGTAATTTATTATCAACATAAAGTTTATTGGCAGCATCAAATTTATAAACAGGTGGTGCGATATGAGCCACACGATTATTCTTGAATGAATACACTGGATTATTATCCACCTTAATTGGTATTCTATCAGCTAAATATGATTTAGTAGCATTTTCTAAATAATTTTTATTTACAGCGTCACAAGGTTCGTTAGGATCGGCTAAATTAATAACTTTTTTCATCTTAACATCGTAACAATCGTCTGTATTTGTTAAAGTAATCGAATTTGTTCTCATATATTTTACATTTACGGCATCATCATCCAATTCAGGATCGCCCACATTACATAATCGTTTATTACTTATATTAAAATTTCCGTCGTCAGTTAATTTAAATCCTTCTCCAGGCGGTCCACGCTGAACGTTGGAACTAACCGCTAAGTCACCACTATAGTGTCCGAATTTATCGATACTCATTTTGAAAATATCGCTTCAAACGTTGCTGCGTCTTCTTTTATTATACCGGCCTCCTGTAGCTCTTCAATAATTGATAATATTTCATTTTCATGACCCGAATGACCTGCACTTTGTGAAGCAATCAATAATTTTAATCTATCGCATAATTCATTTACATTATTCCAGTACACAAACATTGGTTTATTGTTACTGAAATTTAATAAACCGCGACCTTCTGTATCACTATGCAATCGGCTACTTCCAACTTTTGATGCGGATGATTGTGAAAGCTTATTAATAATAGGCTTAATTATATTTTTATATTTGTAACTAGTACTGCTTTTAACTCTGTTTGTCTTTAAACTTAAATATGCCGCGGTTTCACTTATTATACGCGAGTAGTCGTCTAAATCTTCTTGTGAATATACATAAGCATTTGGGGTTTTCATAAAAATGAGATCGTACAAACCAGGTGTACCTTTGTACATAACATTATTAATTGTAATAATATCACTTTCATCAGTCTTTAAAGGGTATTTACCTAACATTAAAATATTATTATCTCCAAAATATGGACCAAAAACATGATCAATATCATGATTACTGTCATCAAAAAATTTACGCATATAGTGTCTTATTAACGGACCTTTAAAATCGATAAAAGGTTCAATTGATTGTCGTCCTTTTGATGTTGACATCAATTCTTCAACCGTGGGTAAGGTTTCATACGTTATTTCTTCTTCACGCGGCAATGGTAACGGTGTTTCTACTGTTCGTTTGTTCGATATTGGGATGTTTTCGGTCTCTTCTGAAAACCTTTTGTTTTGTAAACGCGACTGAATATCGTCCATTTCAACATCTAATTGTTGTTCTTCTTTTTTACTCAATGACGAATTCGTTTTCTCTTGTACTAACTTTTGTAACGGAGTGATAATAGGTTTCAACGATTTTTCTGCAAACTGTTCTTCATCAATAACATTTTGTGTTAGAGTCTGATGTTTTTTTCGAATATTTTTTCTTATTTTTTTAATTTCATTGACAAGCTTCTCTTGCTTGTCAAGGGAACGTGACTTCTTCGATGACATATTGATAAGTAATAAAAACATTTTCGATTACAAATTAGTAATATAGATATCAAAATCAAAACGATAACGACCGCCACAATTCATATCACTTTCTTTATCTATAACAAAAAAGCCTTTTTTGCGTCTTGTCCATGCTTTAGAACAAAGTTCTTTAAACATTTCAAATGTCATATCAGTATTAACATGATCTCTGTATATATGTTTTAAATTTAGTTCGTCTTGTTGAAAAATAATTATTAAATTCGCGTTATCACGAATCAAGTGTTTTGGGATTCGAACATATGTTTGACATATATAAATAACATTATTATTTTTATGTCTACATATTGTAAAATGATTTCTTATATTATCTTGTTGTTCACATGCTACATCATCAAATATAATAACTGAATTTTGTTCAGTATCATCAGGATGAATGACTTGATCATTTTCTGAAAATTTATAGTATTTTATTGTTGGTATACCTGATAAAACTGTTTCTAAAAATTTGTACTTTGACTGATACAACGATTTTGAAAAAACATAAACGTTCTCAAAACATAAACCATTAGGACTGAACAAAAGATTAAGCATTAGGTTTGTTTTACCAGTATTACTTGGCCCAATGATAAGAGCCCTGACATTATTTGGTAACAACTCGCTATGGACTCTTTCTTTTTTCTCCATAGATTTATCAAAATTACAAATACGTATTTTTTTTGTTTGCTGCACTATTTTCATTATTAAAAAAATAGTTCAAATGATTTGGTTTTTATCAATCCAACTGTTATGCGACTTATCGTATCCTAACCACTGAACAAGTAGTTTATTACCTTTACGTTTTAATATTTTTTCAATTAAAAATATATTGTCGTATTTTGTTTTACTAATTTCTTGTTCGTAAAATCCACCATCTAATACGGTTCCTGTATCATCTTTTAAAATATATGTTCTAGGTACTGTTTGTTTAATATTATGAATTGTAAATATTTCATTTGTCCAATTTGGTAAATAACCTTTGGTAAAAATTTGTTTGTATTTACTAATTCTCACTCTATCCCCAACTTTATATTTCGCAGGTTTCTTATTAACAAATATTCGTTTTTTATTTATTTGTATCAATACCCTTTTCTCATTACTTATATTAACATCTTTAGGTTTCATACTTATAGTTCTGTGTACAGTATTATTATATTTTTTCAATAACTGAGGAAGTACTTCGATCCATGTATACTTTCCACTTGTAGTAAACCACTTCCACATATGGTTTTTTAAAGTACGATTAAAACGTTCAATGATAGAGGCTTTTTTATCTGAATAAGTCGAATAATGATTTATATTATAACGATTAAATAATTGCTGAATCGGTAAATTGTAAAATTCTTTTCCTTTATCAGTTTGCAAATGTTTCATTTTGTTTACATGTAATATAGGCATTAGAGCTTTTACAATTTCGTGTGAGACTTTTGATTTTAACGGAACTGCAAATGCAAATTTACTAAAACAATTTATCACTGTTAGTATATATTTATAACCTTTATTTAACTTTGAAAAAGAAATCATTTCTACAAGGTCAGCTTGATATAAATCGTGAATACCTTTCAGTTCGACATTGCGTGTAGGAAAATTTCTTCTCGCTTGCTTATGCAATTCATTACTTATCTCCTGTCTGATGCTCATTATTCAAAGTACAATAACAATTAAAATTGTTTAAATCTATAACCTTAGTTATCAGAGGTTACTTTGTATCAAAGTACAACAACTAATTAACAACTGTTTACATCTACGACCTTAGTTTATCAGAGGTTACTTTGTAAATACGTCAATATAAATTACTGATAACTTTTTATTATCAAAGGTTACTTTGTTAAGAATAAACAACATTAATTAACTAAAGGTTATCCTAAGGTTAAACAAACAACTAACAAAAACACATCAACTCTTTTTTTTATAAATTTTATTTTCACTTTAATATATTAACAAAATTAGCAACACACTTTTTTGATCTGATATAGTCTTCATATTTATAAGATATATAACGCACAGTTTTACATGTCGGATACAAAAGTTTGTGCATAAATTGAATATGCGTAATAGTATTAAAACATTTCGTTTTAAAACCACATTTAGAACAAACAATATTATCCGAATCATCAACAAATCTTTGATTTTTAAAAAAGTCTTCAATACACTTTCCACTTTTGTCACTCAATGAAGCCATCTTTTATGACTCTGTGTAATTTAACAAGTAAACAATTTGGAGATGCCTTAGCGTGTTCAAACCATGGATCGTCTGTGTCTTGCCAATCGTGAAGTATAACTTTACAGTCTATACACATTACATCATCGTCAACACCAGTATACAAAAAACCTGCCGATACTAAATTATCAACTCGTGGTAAACGTTTAGGCCAACAGCAAAATGTTAACTTCATGATTTCTTCAGTTTCTGATATACATTTTTTCGCATTCATTATATCATCAATATGTAATAATATACTGTATAATGCATAATTATTATATTTATCATATATATAACATACCATTTTACATTCTGAATTAAATAGTTTGTGCATAAATTGAATATGTGAAATAGATAAAGATCCTCTCGTTTTAAATCCACACTCACGACACACAATACTGTCTAAATCACCATTAAAAATAAATCCTGCTTCTTCAAAAAAATCTTGCAATAACTTACAGGAGTTCAATTTTTCGCACAACTTCGCCATTTTTGACATTGCGTCCAACTTGTTGAGCCTCTACTCTTCATCAATATGAATTTCTCGCCTTGAATTATTATAATCAGGAAAATATGCATGTGCTAATGTTCCACCTTTGCCGTCAAACGTTCTCGTACATTGCCACGATTCTTTTTGCATCATATGTTTCAATCGTTTATTAGAAATTAAAATATCTGTATTTACTCTATCATGTTTAAAACGTATACCAGACTTTTCCTCCCATACTGCAAAAGCTTGTTTAGTCAATTCTAACACCTCTTGATTCGCTAAATAATAATGCCATGTTACTTCAGGTTTGTTCCATTTAAAACTGGATACTCGATAATCAAAAATAATATCACTATTACCGCACCTAGGTTTTAACATTAAATTTATAGTTTCATTATTTAGCTTACCATCAGTAGGTAATTTATAGTACTCTTGAAATATAAGTAACGCATTAGTAATATCTGTTTCATTTACAGTTTGCAACGAAGATTCATCGTCTGTTTGAAGATAACCATATTCATATAAATATTGCTTAGCTCTATCCACTTCAATCTGTGTTGTATTATCGGCTAAAGAATTTATTAGTAATATTTGAACAATTACTATATATAATAAATTTTTAACTACCGACATGTTATTAACAAAGATGTTGCTTTCAGAATTCACGTTGGAACACTAATAAATCAACTGCTAACAAGTATTATATATAAATCAATATATTTTTTATTCAAAAAAAAAGTATGAATTAGCTAGGGATTGAACAATTGATACTTACCTTACATAGAATCTATTATTAGAATAACATAGTTGCACGTTACCGACTAAGCTAATTCATATCTTATCTGTATACCATGACAATCGTTACATTTAAATGTAATATATTAGATGAAGACGACGCTATCTGCACTGTAAAAGGAAAAAAACAGTTTACGTGTCAACGAACTCGGAATGTTTATGTTTACGTTTTTAAATGTACAAAGCCGACGTGTATGTTTATGTTTACATTTTTTACTAGGTCAGTGTGTTGTCGAGGTCATGTTTACGACGTTATCACAAGAACGTTTGTTTATGTTTACGTTTTTTACGGTCGTGTCAACGAACTCGGAATGTTTACATTTTTACTAGGTCAGCGTGTTGTCGAGGTCATGTTTACGACGTTATCACTAGACAGTTTGTTTATGTTTACGTTTTTTACTAGGTCAGTGTGTTACGGTCTAGTGACCTCGAGGTCGTGTTTACATTGATTAGAAAAGGTCAACGGGGTTATCTGGTGATTACGAAAGGTCAACGGGGTTATCTGCTGATTAATTCGAGGTCAATTGGGGTTATCAGCGATAAGGCGGGGTTAATTGGATTTTAATTGGGGTCATCGCTGATAAGGCGGGGTTATCGCTGATAAGGTGACCTCTTGACATGACCTCTGACCTTGTCCTAGACCTCTGACCTGTCCCAGAAAGAACATTTATATACTACTAACGGGAACGTCGAATGGGAAGTGAAGAACGACACTCTGGCTTAAGGGTAGGAGATCTTCCGTCCTATCATGTTCAACTTGAGGCGTGTTTTCCAGTACGGTGCATTGTGGTACACGATGTTTGATAAAAACTGCTTGCAGAGCACGCGGGAGGACAGTCTCTCATAATTTTTCAACCATATACTTTGGACGGTCTTTCATAAATTTTTACTCATATACTTTGAGCAGTCAGTCGGTCAGTAGAACAGTCTTTATAATTTTCAACAGTCGGTCGTCAAAGTTCGATTAACATACGGACGGCAGTGGGACTTTGAAATTTTGCCACGCGTCATATAACTAAGAGACTTAGACATTTCGATATTGGCGCGTATCCGGTAATAGTGTACTTTCAGTGTCTAAAAACATGCGACATACGCCAGTGCTTAACAATTATAGAATTATTTATTATACTCTAATTCAGAATTGAACTAACCAGTCACACTTACATCAATAATCGACGCGTAGAACTTTCGTTGATGTAATACCGGACGGCGAAATAATAACATTATACAGTGTTGCGGTGCGATTCAATATCATGTGGAACAATTACGCCGCGGCATCAAAACACTAACAGTAATGAACATATCAAACGTTGAACAATAGACAGACATATATATATACACCATAAGTAACGATGAACTTTAATACGAACACACAGCGCGAGTGAATCTGTTTCGCGTGTGTTAAGTGTCAGTCACAGCTCAGCACAGCTTCCCACACATGATCCAGCAGAGAGGAGTTACGCCGATGGAAATATCGGATAAATTCACCTAAACAAGTAATCTTTATGCTATTCTTATCATAAGAAACTCTACTGTCCTGTCTCTTTTTCAAGAAACACCCCTTGAGCATCTAATTTAAACATGATAAATATAATTAACGCCATCCATCTGAGGCATACGATGAACGCATTAGTATAGGATTTATTGTTTGAATATTTGTGTTTCTATATATCGATTACATTATATATGTATGTGTATGTTTTTCAGCAAACAACGTATTGGATTTACCTTGTAATTTGATGTATAAACATGTGTTCTTTTATGTTCTTTTCATGAGTTTATGAATGTATGTATTTACAGGGAATCTTCCATATTTTATATATTGAATTTAATGAATGATATAATGTTAAGAAATAAGTGTTTATTTTATCAATATGCGTTCATCATTGTCAAATTACCTCAGAACGAGAAAGTGGCATTTGAGTGATTTATGGTAGTTTATTTTATTTTATTTATTAATGCAACAACTAGAGTCTCCATGCAATAGTTATGCTAACGTAAAGTAATTAACGTGTTATTTATTGATTACACGAGCTCATTATGCAAATTAATATATTGAGTAATTACTTAATCACAGATTCGTTAATTCAGTAGCATAATAGCATAACACCCCACAGTGTTGTATTTGGCTGCCCAACGCGTGGCAGATGTTGTATTTGCCGCCCAAAGAACGTGGGGCATTACAATTATCAGAAACTCCCAATATAAAGAAAATCTTGTATTTGGCTGCCCAACGCGTGGCAGATGTTGTAGGTTGATGCGTTCAAAAGTTATCGTGAAACATACCCCAAACAGACAGATAACTAGACTGACAGACAAATGCCAAACGGTCTAAAAAAAACTGAGAACTCATGTCACTCGTTCAATTACTGGTGGATGAGAGGTACTGTGTTGACTCCGAGAGTTAGTTTATAGCCTACCACGTATTTTTAACCTGCGTATGAGCTTGACAACAAAAGACTGCATATACGAAGGAAAGTTTGTTAAGAGGGATTCAAGACCGAAAGAAAATAGAAGAAGATGAATATCGAAGGGTGATATGTTTTGAAATAGAAGAAACGGTGAAAGGAGAAGGTATCTATTAGAGATTAAAAGAAAGAAAATGTCGAGCGTACTACTACAACAAATGGAACCAAGGAAATCAAGCAATTTAATGACCACTGTTTCAGAGGAATTTATGGTATTGTTATTAATTTTATTATCATTGTTGTTATTATTTTTTAATCTTTGTACGTTACTAGTTATCTTACAAGTTTTACATATATTTAAAACGAATATCGTCGAATACATTTACAATATTTCGTTCTTATCTTCTTACATTTTCCTTTTAGCTTTACTTGAGACAACATTTATTTAGGACATCATTTGCTCTTTTTTTTGTACTCTTTATAAACGTATTTCTTCTAAAGCACTTTTTATTTTTATGGTGATATTGTTTGGGATTCATTGTTTTCTTAAAGTAATCCTTTCTTAATCACACACACACACACACACACACACACACACACACACACACACACACACACACACACACACACACACACACACACACACACACACACACACACACACACACACACACACACACACACACACAGAATTCTTGGTGTGTGCTTAATTATAACTCTTATGCTAAAGTTTCTAGCAGTTAAATTACATTTATAAAAGTAAATTAATTAAATTATAAATAGATACAATTAAAAAATTGCACTTTGCACTTTTAATTGTTATTTATCGATATAAAAATATGTATTAGGGCTGCGTCTCTAAATATTTCACTTACTTTTTTTGCTGACCAACGTTTATTTCACCGTCCTTGTAGTTAGCGTCATCGGCAACTGACAGTCAGCACAAGACCGGCACAAACAGCAAAACTAAGGAAAATATTTGCATATGAAACATAATATATGAGATGATACAGAGACGCAAAGGCACACGCGCGCACTTGGTGTGTATAGTGAAATATAGACTTTAATCATAGTAATGCAGAAGGATGCAAGTTTTATTTGAATATCTGAAAAAAGTTTTTATTTTGCATATAGAAAACACACTTTGCACATTACATAATCGATTATGTAATGTGCCTATGTTTTGTTGGATGTTGCAAGTATTTTTGTTGCTGAATATTTATATTTGCATGCAAACTTTATGTATACATGGGCGTGTGTATTGAATGTATCTCTAATAGATGTATGTACCCAATTAGGCCGTGGGATTTGACCTTAAGTTTCGTCCAAACTCTACGTCACATTAACAACGAAATTTGGACGTTCTCAAGTTCAAATCTGGACATTATAATCACTTCTTATTCTTTTTAATTTCATGGTGGTTTTTTGTTAAATCTTAATCGGTCAAATTTGATTGCCCTTTCTTAGGACAGAAGCGGAAGATTATCACACACGTAGGCCTACGTTACGGTCCACCATTCTTCTTCTTATCTGGCGTTACAGCCTTTGGTGGGCTTTAGCCTCCTCAACAATACTCCTCCATGCTTTCCTGTTCTCCGCCCTTCCTCTCAACACTCTGATTCGCATACTAGCAAGATCTTCTGTTAAGCCATCCAACCATCTCATCCTTGGACTGCCTCTACGTCTAGTAGTATATAGGTAATCTTCCCTCCAGCACTCTTTTAGGCATTCTTCCACGTATCCCGGCCAACGCAACCTCTATGATTTGATGAATTTTACTATGTCTTTTCCATGCATGAGGGCCTGTAGTTCATTGTTATTTCGTATTCTCCAACTGCCTTCATCTCTTTCTGGGCCATAAAGTTTACGCAATATTATATTACGCAACTGATATTAAAGCTGTTTTGTCATTCTCTGTTGAAGTCTACACCTCAGATCCATGTGTAACAACTGGTAGCACCAGAAAATAATATACTTTTAAGATTTATACGTCTTGTAACAAAAATTGTTTTTAAAAATGTTAATATTTGCAATGTAGGCTCTATTTCCTGCTTGTATTCTTTCTCTTATACTCATACTAATGTCATTATCATTTGATACCAAGGCACCTAGATAACTAAAGCAGGACACTCCTTTGAAATACTTCCCATTCACATTGAAATCTCTAGGCCCTTCTGGTCTCTGATTTTGACATTCCTATGTACAGTATTTTGTCTTATTTTCATTTACCACAACCAATTTTCATTGCTTCTGCCTGAATTAATGCATAGATGTCTTTGAGGCTATCGATGTTTCTTGCATTCCGAGCATTGGTTATCCGGAATATCAATTACCCTCCCTTTAATTTCATACCTTCCCTTTACAGCCGACTTACAGACTAAGTCCAACACAAACACAATGTTGGGAAAGTTTGTGGATGACCCGGCTATCCTTGTCTATCGCGAAGATACCCCCTCCCCCAAATCGCATCAAATTACCTACAGGATGCAGAAAGGTGACCGCACAAAGTCAATGAATCGAAGCCACGCATACAACATTTACACTACAATGTCCACCAGTTACATTCAACAGTATAATCACACATCATAAGTTCCTAATCTACAAAACTGCAATATGCCTTACATATGTATATTGCTGAGAACTGTGGAGGGGAGGGAGCTCTCGTTACTCAACCGTTGACATAATACAAAGACTGCACTTTAAGACTGCACATGTGTGCCCCCAGTAGTGTCCATCCTCTCTTCAAGCCAATGACGTAATACCCACAAAATTTATCAATATTCCCCCCCCCCAAGTTTCAGCTTCGGCCTATGCCTCACATGTAATTCACAATACCTGTTGTAATTCACCAAAAGACTTAACATATCTGTTTTTATTCTTTGAAAAGCTATTGTATAGGCCTAAAACAATTCTAAAAATTTTGACTACTTGACCACTTTATTTCAGCTTTCAATGACAAAATGTATTTATTTATTCTAAATCGTCAACATTTTGTTATAAAAACACTTTTATTGTTTTAATGTTTTACAAAAAAGCCTTTACACACGTTCAAACAAGAAAAATAAATTAAAAAAAAAATTAATTTATTTTTACATCTGGTTATGTAAAACTAAATTGCATGACTGGAATCAAATCCAGTTGCGCTGACTTATACAAGCTTTCCGACTTAATGTTTCCATGTGGAACTAAACAAAGATCTATTTTTACTTTATCACCTGTAAAGTAAATAGGTCAAATTTTGTAAATTTACAGAATCATCTGTATATTGTTAGTCTTAAAATTTTAAGTTTTTCTTTGTACACTAGAAATGGAAAATTTCTTAATGGCCTATTTTCATTTGAACTTGCATAAGCTTGTCACTTTCACACGAAAGAATAAGCGAACCGGATTTCTCAAACGTTCTTAATCATTCCTAAACGACCCGGTAGCAAGACAGAACTTCTACAGCAAACCTCGTACATGTTGCGTTTCCCTGGACCAGAAACGCAATATGTTTGGAAAAATAAAAGCGAAAAATCAGTCCCATCTTGTACAAGTGTGCAGCAGCGCATGTGTTTAAACATTCACGTGTAACTCTAATATAGTTTTCTGTAGTGAATTTTTCCTGGAAAATTTTTCAGAAGTATCCCTTTTAATATGGCTGTCAATTGCCGGATACTCGCTGATAAGGTTTTGTAGTTTTCGTTGATAATACCAACACTTTTTCGGTTTAAGACACGTTGAACCTCACTGTCTCCACTGAGACCGCTCGTACCTGCTTATACTGGTAGTGATGTTTGGGTTTGCCATTATAAGTCGGACATGATTACGACATTGTGGGCGGAGCTTGTCGTGTAAATAAGGGTGAGTGTGTTTTTTCGGTTTCCATCGAGTTACTGAGGATGACTTACAACAGTACGGGAGAAACGTCTGATGTTTTTAAACCAACAAAGCGTTGCCCAGACAAAAATAATTATCAGGAAAATTCACTTATACAAACATTGATCTTCCTTGAGAAACGGCGCTCTATCGTGTGTGTGTGTGTGTGTGTGTGTGTTTGCAGAGAGAGAGGGGGAAATGCGCGCGCAAGAGTGTCGGTTCAATTTAAAACTGACTATAAATTGAACAGTAGTAGTTTTATTTGTATAGTTCAATACATCGACGTGTATCCCTTCAGACATTATGTAGAATTCAATGTTTAGAAACACAATAATTATGTTTCATATCTCAAAGCAATACACTTCCTTCTCCTCATCCTTCTTTTCCAATTTCTTCTTCTTCTTTTTCAGTACAATACTACACCCTTGCTAAGGCTTAACCTCCCCTAGCGTCTCTGTCCCTTGATGCGATTTGCCAGTTTCTTACACTGAGCATCACCAGTGCATCCATTCGCATGTTGTGTCTGCCCTTCCCTCGGAGTGTGTCCATTTAGGAATTCTACCAGAAGAGCTGTTACCTCGATTCATAGCTGTGTCAAATTCTTCAGCCACCATGATACCCGACTGGCCGTACCCTTTTCTCAAACTCTGCTAGTATTTCTTCAGATCCACGTTCAGTGATGAACCACATGTCGTATTTGTAGGTGACATCCGATCTTATCAGGCTTTTATATGCAGCAGATTTGTATGTGTGAGATTTTGAGCAGATCTGAAAATTGTGTGAAAAGCTTAAAATATTTTGATTCCCTTAATTACCCCTGTATCGTATTTCCTGAACGATTTTCTTGTTTGGCTTACGTGAAGCTTGAGATTACGTTAATACTATCGTTCTTGTTAAAACAAACTACTGTACGCACATCAGTTTTGCTCCCAAGACGCCTGAGGGTCTACTGAATGATAATGCGTGCTTGTGTTGGTGAGGTATTATTCGTTCTGTAAACATTGTTCAGTTGTTCAGAAAACGTATTTAGTTGTGATTTTGTGTACGTATTAGATTGAGGGTTCGTACATTATATCTCAGTGTAATTTATTGAGTATTTTGTTAAAGTGAGTTTTCTTATGTGCTACAAGAAATACCATGTGAGAGACAGTCAAGTTACACCGAAACTGTGTTAAACTTATTTTAAATGAGTAGTATTACAGTGATGCGTGCACTGGAATGGCATACGTCACTACAACATTCCTTCCTCGGTAGCAAAGCCGCTACTGAGACAGTACATTTCTTTACGCGACCTTCAAACTATTATAATTTCTTACTACAAACGTATTATAGTTTATGTATAACTTGGAACGTTTCTTTAGTATTTGAAAAAGAATGTAGTGCCGCATTATTTGCAGAAGTATGTCTGTCTCTTCTGCCACACACGCACGCACACACACACACACACACACACACACACACACACACACACACACACACACACACACACACACACACACACACACACACACACACACACACACACACACACACACACACACACACACACACACACACACACACACACACACAGGCCTACACAACCTATAGTTGCATCGGGTAAAGTTCTTTTCTTTTTACAGATTCAAAACGGTTGATCATTTTTTCTTAGCCTTGGCTACACACTCGCTTTTGCTACTACCTTATCACTACTTACGCCTGCACTATCCTTATCTCTTTTAAGCCTTTCTCTTTTTATTTTTTGTATTCTAGACGCCCACATATTTTACCACTATTTTTTCACTTATTCTTTGTATACGTCCACCAGCTCAGCTGTACTCTAGTATAAGTCCTGTGTTGTGTTTTACTCATTACAGATATTTCATTGTAAATACACTTGAATTTTTCTCTTCACCTGTATACAGGGCTAATAGTAACTACTGTCAACACGGTTTTTTTCGATAATTTGCTTTCATGGCGTGAACCATCTTAATTTTTCTCTTGCCCCCAACTTGGTTCAACCATTACATGTAAATACTCGCTCGTACTTGCTCTCAATTCTCTCCCAATTAATAAACATGTCTGCTATCTATGGTTCCTTTATTACTTACACTACTTAATGTTTTGAATATGTTTAGTTTTCATCCCATAAATGAACAAGCTCTTCCATGACAGTTACACATTATGTTTTTAAATTAAGTTGTGTTTAACGCAAAAGCACAAAAAGTGAACCAAAAAAAATTTCTATACGCTTCTGACTAATTGCTTCTACTAATTGCCCTTAATTACGCAAATTATTATGTTGTACAATTACTTGTCTTCTCTGATTATAAAGATAAAAAATAAAACAAATGAGGATTTCACGATGATAAAATATTAAAATTCACAAAATAACGACCACTGAAGCAATGTTATGTGGGTGGTATTATATTACGTAATATAATTATATGCTTTAATAGTAATCGTTAAGGATAATTTTTTTTTATTATGCATTGTACGAGTTTAATAGAATTCAGATATACTAACGATAAATCAGGTCATTCACAGCACGTCTGATGGCGAATTTGAAATGCAAAAAGCTGAGCATTTTAAAACAAAAGTCGATTGTGAGACATAGAAACGCGGTTCGCATTCAAGGGGTTGGTGAGTCATTGTTGTTATTCAGTCGACTATACTTCCCATTAGGGTGGCTGGATCGTTAACGACCTTGGATTCCCTCCATAATGCCTTACTTCAGGTTTAATACGTGAGCACTCTCAACGTAATGTTAAATAGAGAAGTTCTTACTTTATTCGTGAATTTCACTTCAATATTTTGCCTTAGACCTGTGTTTCTTTGGCAGCTTACGAGGCGCCCTTGCATTTTTAGTTTACTTTAAGTCCTGAAACGTGCTGTTCTGAAATTGTACCGGTAAAGGCAGCCTTTGTCTCTTAACTATTTCTGACTTTAATCATGTAAAATTATGTCTTGAATCATTTTGATATTCACAGTAAAAGCGATAACTAGTGTTTTTCTAACTGTGAATATGACTACTATAATAATAGAGTAAAGATTTTTCCTGTTTTCTTATTAGTTTTTCCAGGTTTTCTTTGCGCAAGTTATGTTTCCGATTGTCTTAGCAACGAAACAAGACATTCAGGGTCGATACGACGAATGGCAGAACATTTCTTCAACTTTATTTAAATTTTAGTACAGTCTTAAGACACATTTTTAATGAGCAATACATTATATACTGATATGTATAAGATAATATAGTTTAATATAATATAACATAGGCCTACTACAAAACTCACAGACACGCAGGTGTTATTAATATTATATTAAATTATAGTTTATATCCAAAAGGAAAATACAAAGACGACAGTGTAGTTTGTGCCACAATTGACACATATCGATTCTTACGAAACGATGACATCCACAGCTACCTAAATGCCAAGACGGTCGTCGAAGTTATTAAAGACTACGGCAAAACACGAGACGAGACTGCAGTATCGCACTAGACTCGGGGCGATCCAGTTACTCGTTACGTACTGTATATGCAAACAAGGATTCCTTATCGACTGTCCAATATATCTGGCGTTCTTAAAGTTTTATTTAAACCAACTACTTAACGTTCTAACATGAATATTCCTATTTAAATCGGAGTTTAACTGCGTCCCAGGGCCGGCGAGGGGGGGGCAGGGGGGCCAGAGCCCCGGGGCCCGGGGTCCCGAAGCGGGCCCGGCGCATAACGGCCTTTGCCCTTTGTTAAAAGAAATAACTAAGCCTATAATGAGGGTAACATTTTTTTAATTTCTTAACTGCAGCTCATACCGTAATATAAGTGACTTTTTCCGTCCTGATAGCTGGTGCTCTTACAAATACAGATAATTTAACATACTTATAATTAAATTAAGGTTTTACTTGTTTTAATACGGCATTAGATTAATAAAGTTTGCAATATGAATGTAATCAATAAAAGTAAAAATATGTGTACCATGAACAACTTTAAGTTGTATCGCGTTAGTGTAAAAAATAATGTACAATGTATTATAAAAAAGTTTGCATTCTTTCAATAAAAAAATTCGTTAACTTTCAATTTAAACACATATTTTTATGTAGTCTATAAGCGAATTCATCCATATTTTAACATGTAAAGTCGTGATCTCGAGGGGAAATTTCTTCAAAACACCGCTGTCTGCTTTCTATCAGTGAACGCTGCCGCCGCCAGCGCCACCGACGCGGACGTCTGCATCACTGTCACCGTCTTTGTCTCAAATCATTGTCCGCTACTATAGGGTGAGAGAGTGAGTTATTCCACAATAACCTTCGAATTTCTGATTTTCTCATACTTCTTTATAGTTTTACTCGTAGATTAGCATTTTAGTCGTAACATTGTGCCTTATAAGATAATTTTCCCACGATTTATTGGTATAAGTGTGTGTTGCTTTTTAAATTGCATAGTTACAAATTGGTAGAAGAGTTACAAATGTTTCGTAATAAATTCAATTCGATATTTAGTGAAACTCTGTTAGTGGCTAAAAACATAGATTGGCCTCAAAATCTTGAAGAAGAACAGAAGAGAATGGACAGTAATGTGGTAATTTTCGCATTCATAGGTTGGCTAATCTGTACGTTCCCAAATTGTGCTTATCATGTTTTTACAAACGACACAGTTGTCCGAGCTACGGCAGGCGGCAGACGTCATTACGTTTGCTCGCTTGTTCTGTCATCATTCATTTTTCTTGTCGTCAGACAATCATTGTAGGCCTTAGGCCACAACATATATTGCATACTTGCAATACATTGCTAATTCTATTTCATGTAGCTTGAGTGACGCGTACTCGCGCCTCAAGTCTTACGACATTCGTCTAGGCCTTAGGCCTTAACATTTTAATCTGAGTGCCGCACATTCGCGCCTCATCTAACATGTAGCGTTCTTAACGACTCTGTTTATTCAAAATTTAAATCTGTTCAGACTTAGCCAATCTCAACACCATGATTTAAGTGTACAACAGAAACTTAATAAATGTATTATACAGTCCACTATCGTCATTATTCTGCATCCTGGCAATAGCACCACAAACATCATTCTTCCTAATAGAACATTTTTTGGTACACACGTGCCGGCACTAACATTTTTTAGGTCCACTCGGACCGGATCTCAACAGAGAATAAGGAAACGAAAGAGACTAGCCGACGAAGAAGAGAATGACGACGATGCAGATGAAAATTGTGATCCAAAAACAGTTTTCAAGCGTGAAGTATTTAACGTTATCTTAGACAGTGTCATAGGAGATACGACATTTCGTTTGAAGTCAGAGCACTCTTTGTGTGACAGTTTTTCAGTACTATGGTCTTGGAAAGACATTACAGTCGACCAGATGCAAATAAAAGCCACTGCACTAGTACAGCGATACCCAAAGGACTTAGGAAAAGAGCTTTATGATGAACTGCACAGTTTAAAATTGGTATATTCAGCCAACTTCGGTGAGAAAACACTTTCGCCATTGGATCTCTTGAATAAAATAAAATCTTTGAATCTGGAAACTATATTCCCCAATCTTACTGTGGCTCTTCGAATATTTGCAACCATCCCAGCTACAGTTTCAAATGCGGAGCGCTCTTTCTCTGTATTAAATAGAGTGAAAAATGTTTTACGCACCACAATGTGCCAAGACAGATTATCAAGTTTGGATGTGCTGGCAGTGGAGACAGAGCTTGTGAAACAAACCAAGTTGGGCAATATTATTGACGAATTTGCCTTGAAAAAGGCAAGAAAGGGGATATTGCTGTAATGACAGACTGATAAAAAGATAGTGTAAATATAGCTGTAAAACTTTACACAATACATTTATTCACTTGCTAACATAACATTTATTATGTATTTCTATAAATATATTTTATGTTATTTTATGTCTCTCTTCACATATCTTGTTCTGGCCATTTATTAACAGTGTAAAACCCATTTATTTACGATTAAAGTTAAGAATAACGAATTGTAGGGTCAATGAATAAATCCTAAACCATTAACAATCCAACAGTAATGATTTTGGTAAGTTTTTCTTTGGGGGGGGCCCAAAAATGTTTAGCCCCTGGGCCCGTGATCGCTCTCGCCGGCCCTGCTGCGTCCCGACGTATCCTGTGGAACGAGTACTCCTTTGGATATACCCAGTGACACATATATGTGCATTTTAATCCAAACGTTGCTTTGACTGAATTCTGATCATGTTTGAGCCTCTTACCCAGTGCGCAGTCATGCTGGAGACGTTCTGTTTGTTCGATTCGAGAGCGACTTGTGACCAGAATAACTGTATTATGTGCACGAGTAGAAATAGCAGCTTTATTGACATATGGTTTGTCCTGAGCATATGGTTGGTATGTTATATGTAATGAGACGCTTCGCCTAATAACGGACACTAAAACGTATTTTGAAACTGGGTTTAGTACCCAAAAATATATGTACTAAAGAACGTATTGTTATTTTACTAAAGCCAGTTTCAAAGTACGTTTAAGTATTCGCTATTGGGCGAAGTGTAGTCATTTTTTTATAATGACTACATGTGGACACGGCGGCCACCAGGGGCCTCGGCCTGGTTGTAGAAGTTCTTACTTTCATGTCATTCACAGAAATAAAAATATAGACACAAATATATGCTTATTTTATAAAAAGTTATGGCAAAGATTCGTAGGACGTCTACTGTCATCCTTTAATGAGTCGATTATTGTACTAACTGTGTACAAAATTCACTTTCGTCTGCTTTACCTGGATAAAGGAAAACGGTTGTAAAACCACTTTCTAATACTAGATGGCCAGTTCATGTGGACGCTGTAAAGGCTTTGAAAAAAACTTATAAATCGATCGAATCTGCTTTATAATCCGTTATGAATGACAATTAACGGTCTGCTGATACCAAGTTAACAGGTAAGAACTTGAAAAAGCAATGGAATGGTTTAAAGTAGTTTATCGGTCATTTATAAAACAATATATTGCAAGGAATTAAAAAAGTTAATACGTTTTTGTAAAAACTATTCTATTATGTTAAAAATTCTAGATTCCTAAAACATTACATTGAAAAAAGAACCGTTTTGAAAGGTATGTAAAAAGCTGAGGCAGAAGTCACAGAAAATCATACTTTTGCGTTTCTGAGACTCTACCTCCAAAACGCAGATCCAGGATCATATTTATCGATGAAAATAAAATCACAGATTCTTTTCTCACAAGACGAGATAAGTTTAGGGCTGAGACGTTCCTCTGCTTATTGACACCTTGATTACATACTGTAAATTACGCTCAGAAGCATACGCACGTGTTTTCAATATAGGCTACTTGAAGAGAAATAACTTAAAGAGAAAAAGTTAAAACGTTATGTCGACATTAATGCTTCTTCTCATTACGAAAAGGACGTATGACGATCAGAATTAGATAATAATTAGTTCATTTACAGAACTACTTAAGAGGAGTAAGGATATTCGAATCGTTAACTTAAATAAGAGGATCCTGATGACGAAATTGATGACAAAGAATTTGAAGATATTGAAGGTGATGAAGAAATGGAGATGAAACTGGAAATCAATTAGAAAAACTTAAGATATCAGAAACAACTGTTCACTGCCTCCCAGAACACAGAAATTTGTTTTGAAAATGTTTTTATCAATGCTCGCATCAAATACGTCCTCTGTAAAGTCTTTTTGAAAAATGGAAATTATAAAAGTGTATTGAGAAATGTTATAAAACAAGTCCGTCTGATCTGCCTTCATGGAAATTAATTTCTGTTCTTATCGATGAACCCTTCCCAACATGCTACCCTTCCTAGTTTATAGAAATCTTGAGAAAACGTGTGGAATAGTAGACGAAACAAAGTTTCGGCTGGTAGAATATTTCAACTCTGGGGGCTTCACCGCAGGGAAATGCTGGGGGCCTCAAGAGACTAAAATACGGTCCTGTTTGTACGAAGAAATATTGTTAACAAACTAACAGTGCGTAATGCATATTACGTCGTCATGAATCATTAGTACTAAAGCAAATAGCACTGTTAATTGTTCTGGTTTTTACAACTTAATGGCAGCGATTACGGAGGAACATTAGTCAACAAACATATATGTCAAAATGATTTGTCACTAACAGTGTGTTAACTGAAAGGCGCCTGACAGTCGGAATTATAGAATGTTCTATCGACATTTTGTTTTTGTCAATAGTGACACTTCTTTCCGATCTCTTTTATTCTTTGACTAGACCACAACATATTTATGAATCCATAGGATGTCTACGAATCCTTTCACCACAGAACTTTGTTTCTCTCGTTTGTGTACTTATGAATCCATATTTTTATGGATAGGATACCTACGATGTCTACTGTTTGTAGGTTTACAAATCTACAGGTTGTCAACCAATCCTTTCACCACTATGCCCTCGTTATTTTGTTCTGTTTCCTTTATGGACTTACGATTCCGTAGGATGTCTATGAATACTCTCAACAAAATGTTTATTTTCCCTTGCTGTCTATCATTTGTAGGTTTGCGAATCCACAGGCTGTCTACGAATCCTTTCACCATTATGTCCAGTTTCCTTTTTTTTAAATCTCCTTTGTGACTTACGAATCCACAGGTTGTATACGGATCCTTTCACCACTATGTCCACGCTACTTTGTTGTACCTCCTTTGTGGACTTACGAATCCATAGGTTGTCTACGGATCCTTTCTCTAATATGTCCACACTCCTTTGTTGTATCTCCTTTGTGGACTTACGAGTCCACAGGATGTCTACGATTCCATTCACCACTATGTCCACGCTCGTTTGTTGTCTCTCCTTCGCGGACTTACGAACCTATAGGATGTCTACGAACGCTCTCAACATTCTGTTCACACTCCTTTGCTGTCTATCGTCTGTAGGTTTGAGAATCCACACGTTGTCTACGAATCCTAACACCATTCTGTTCACATTCCTTAGTTATCAATTCTCTTCTTGTCTTTACTTTCTTTCTTCACGCCGCTGCTGTTATAGCCAGTGGAGGTAAAACTTCAGCCAGCTGATACCTGCTTCGGTATATTTAGGAACTGAGTGAGAACCTTATTTCGCACATCGCCAAGATCGATGTTTACATTTGAAAAGTGGTCAGTAATTCCGAACAATTAACCATGCCTGGCGTGTGGTATGGGAGATTTCATTTGTTATGCTTGTTTCACATTGGCTCGGGAATAAAGAAAATATTGGGAGGATCCTCTAGGAGATGCAAGGAATCTTGAAGACACTAACTATTCTGTCTGAAATGACGAGAGTATATTCTTCAAGTACTTCAGAATGAGTACTTCTACACTCGATTATGTTGTGGATCGTTTAGCCCCTACCTCCAAAACCAGAATTCAGCGATGCAGGAGTGTAGTTCTACGTTGAAAACGGTTGCTGTAACTATAGGTTAAGTAATTTTATAACTAAAACATTCAACCAAATTTTAAAGATTGATGGGTATTTTGTAACAAAAAGTTTACGAAATAGCATGTGTGACGTTTTAAATAAATGTTTTAGTGGATGGTTAGTGAGGATTGGTCAACAATACAAATTTTAGCTATTTTGCGTCGACGTTTCGACAATATTTATTGTCATCTTCAGGACCTGTGTATGAAATACAATAGAAATATCAGACATAAAGAAACAATTAAATATTTGGGTGAACGTGTTGGTGTATGTGAGTGTGTGCGTGCGTATGTATGCATCATTTTATATGTGAAGACTTATGATAGTTTGTTTACATCTTCAAATTATCTTTAAGAAATCGAGCAAATTATAGTATGAGAGAACTTAATTTATACAGTATTACAATTTAAATTACTAAATGTAATGATATTATTATTTTAATTAATTAAACACACAGTAATCAACAATTGCATATTAGATTGGTACATAAATTGTTTATACCTACAGCAGTCAACATATAGCAAAGTAATATATTACCTATAACTAAAACAGATTAGGGGATGTTCACTACGTAATTATTAAAAGTTGTTTTTACCATGTTTCACTCCCTACTGGTATTAACAAAACAATCATAATTTAGAAACATACAATTTACACAATAACTGTAGAGCATTACGACTTACATCAGATAATTGACAAAGGTTACAAACAAAAGTTTCTGGTAAATTTTACTAACAGGTAAACTTGGATAATAATTGTAATCATATTGTATGATTTTAATAATTACGTAGTGAACATCCCCTAATCTGTTTTAGTTATAGGTAATATATTACTTTGCTATATGTTGACTGCTGTAGGTATAAACAATTTATGTACCAATCTAATATGCAATTGTTGATTACTGTGTGTTTAATTAATTAAAATAATGATATCATTACATTTAGTAATTTAAATTGTAATACTGTATAAATTAAGTTCTCTCATACTATAATTTGCTCGTTTTCTTAAAGATAATTTGAAGATGTAAACAAACTATCATAAGTCTTCACATATAAAATGATACATACATACGCACGCATACACTCACATACACCAACACGTTCACCCAAATATTTAATTGTTTCGTTATGTTTGATATTTCTATTGTATTTCATACACAGGTCCTGAAGATGACAATAAATATTGTCGAAACGTCGACGCAAAATAGCTAAAATTTGTATTATTGACCAATCCTTACTAACCGTCCACTAAAACATTCATTGATTGACGGTCACTAAAAATTAAGGTTTTAAATAAAGGGAAACTGTAATTTTGTATAAATCATTAAGAATAATTTTATATTTTGTATACGAAAATTCAAAGGGCAATTGGGCCTTTAGCATTAGGCGCTACCAGTGCACTGCCAGGTCACAAAGTAGAAGACTAGTGTGCACTTACCCTGCATACCGGTGATCGTTTCGATAATTTTGTCCTGCCGGGCTAGAGAACTGTCTACACGAAATACAACCACCTACACTGGCATCGGAATATATACGGCCACATATCTTCCTGCCTATCTTCTTCTCTGTCGGTGTTCCTTCCGAACGTCTGATTCCCGATTAGGAGTCTGATTTATAACCTAAAATATCTGGAAATATACACACATCTATGCTTTAAAAATTTTCAAAATATGCCCTAAAACTAGTGAACTATGGTCTACAGACATAAATAGCTAAAACCGAATAGCCTACAAAGGAAATAATTTCAGTTTTGAGTTGTTGTAGTAATAAACGGTATACTTATTTCTACATAATTTAAACATTAAATTAGCCATTAGAATTATACTGAAGGATGACGTAAATTTTGAAATGCTCAAGAATTCTGTTAAAAATAAAAAAAATATGAATTATTACATCTTGACAAGGAATACTGAAACTCTAGAGGAAGAAGTGAAAAAAGGGTCATGCTTTGGATGTGGGATATGGAATATTCATTAACAAAATAAACACAATCAATGTAAGAGAACAAAAGCAATAGCATTTGCCGATGATCTGATTTTGACAATCACTGGATGAAAGTAGTAGTGAAACTGAAAATATAAAGAACATGGTGTCGCATATGTTTAAAATAACAAAATGGGCAAAAGATAACACAGGATATGCTTCAACAAAGTGATAGTCTACCAATAGCCATGCTCATTTTCAGAAGGAAGAAGACAGAGAATCAGTGTACCTTAACAGGAGAGAACTGGATAGAGTAAGCAGTTTAAAATATCTAGGCATAATTATAAACATTAAATATAAATTCCACGAACTCATAAAGTATGTAGCAAAAAGGTGTATCAAATTAATCCATAAACTATATAAACCGGCTAAACTAAACTGGGGGGGGGGGGGGGGGGTTAACTCCAATGCATTTGAGATTGAAGCACAATTTACAAGGGTATAAGTTTACCTTTCATGTTGTATGGTGTGCCTATAGGGATCAACCCTTTGTGATACAAAACGAACAGGAAAATTACACCAGGCTCCAAAAGCTGATAAACACTAAAATTCAAAAGCTTTCCGCACAACTTCAAGAGAAGCTCTCTGCACCCTCATTGGCTTGAATACCATCATACTAAACGCAGAGGAAACTGTACCAAAAAAAAAAAGCAGAGGAAAGTGAACTCAGCTTGACCACAAAGTAGAGCCCAAGATTTGGCTACATCCGTCCAATCTAAATATTATAAAAATCAGCTGACAGGACAACGATGGTAAATTCCAATTATTAATTGAAGGTCGGTTTCAAAAATGAACATGGCATAGGCAAAGTCTTTGTATATTTTGTATACTATGTATTTTCACAGTGCATATCCTATACAGCTGTCCAATTCTCTCACTTTCTTCTAAGTTACACATTTTCGTGGTCAATACATTTCTTCCACTTTAACTTTCCCGTATTATTTATTGACTGTAAGTACAGGTATCTGACAACGTTAATTTTGAATGTGATTTTTCCTGACGCCACAAAATTTTTAACCTGAGCCACAGTCAAGGAGATGGAAATGTGAACAAGCAGTTATTTAAAACAATATCGAATGTGAATAGGCCTAATACACAACTGATAACATGCATATGCACACAACGCTTGACTTTTGTTTACGTTATTATCAGATGTGGAATACAAAGTAATTAATCGTAGCAGATTTTCTGCGAAAATATATTGCGAATCGGAGCGCTACAGGACTTGGGCTGTAAACTGATATATCCAAAATGACAGCCGTTAGCAAGTCAGGCTTCTCTTATTCTTGTTCTTTTGTCTACAGTTATATACACTTTTCTTGTACTGTTGAAAATTGGTCAGCGGGGGCAGGTCGAGGCTTACCGCACACAAGGCAGCAATATGGCTAGCTAGCGTATTGTTAAAATAGGGAAGCCACGGACAAACGGGAAGATGGCATTGCAATAGGCGGTAAGAATATTTGTAATCTATGATATACAGTAAGCGGAGAAGAGATGGCTTGATCTTTAGACTGGAGAAAGCGAGCAACGAGGTAAAGCTATAAATTAAAACAAAAATAAATAGACAGATCAGATAAGAAGCGGGAAGATCTAACCCAAATAAATAATACAAAAGTATAATTTATTGTTTAGGGACTCTTCTATGAAAACAGACGAAAGTATTGAAGAAATTACAAGAAGACCAGGCACTGAAAAATTGGCACTGGTACAACTAAAAGAAGAGTGATAAACACACGATAAAATACAGTATATGCTAACAGAAACACGCTTACGAGCAGTGTTGGATTCTCTTGTATTCCTGTATGCCTCAGAGTACTGGAAAATAAAGACAACTGACCTTTGCAGAAGCGACAGCTTTGAAATGACGTGGTAGAGAAGAAGGCTTAGAGGATCGTATACTTCTATAAGGACTAAGCGGTCCGTAGTAACAGAATTTAAAATTTAAAAAACCGGTTGACCATGACAATAAAGTTTCTAATAATGAAATGTTTCGGACAGCCATAAGAACAGGCGGGCTAGAAAATCTAATGCTACAACGTAAAGTCAAAGGGATTCATGGGGAGAGGAATGTCACCTGTACGGTTCACCGACAATAACAAGAAACAAACACATCTCTGACGGAACGCATAGGATGTCCGAAGACAGGAACAATCAAATCTTGACTGAAAATCTGAAGTCATGATAATCGGTAGGGCGCCCATCTATTGCGCCCGGCTTAATCCGTAACCCAATGATTTCCACATAGGCTACATATCAACTGAGCTGGAGGAAACTTCTGTGGCCAGTTTCAGACACTTACAACCTTGGGCGTACAACCCGCTCAGCCAGTTTGTCTCTATGTATGTATGTCTGTCTGTCCGTCTCTGTCTGTCTGTCTGTCTGTCTGTCTGTCTCTCTCTCTCTCTCTCTCTCTCTCTCTCTCTCTCTCTCTCTCTCTTCCTCATATACACATTCGAAATGGAGATGCATTAAAAAGACGGGATCATACGGCGAAAACAAAAATATATCGACGCTCCGAAGCAGTGATCCTCATGGAGCATGAGATCCTGTGGCGAATAAGTATTTCCAATAGTATAAAGAGGAAAGCAAAGTCGAAATCAGCGAGCGACACGGAAAGTAATGGTAAGAGAAATTTATAATTCTCCACTGGCTGGAGACATCAAGATACAGGATGCGGAAACTGTAAAACAATGCATTTATCGCGCTCGACGTCAAGCGTTACTACTTTGCCGAAATGTGTAGATTACATACCTAAAAGCGACAAAGTGTGACGAAATTTTGAGATAATTTGGTAGTAAGCTGTATAGGAGATGACTGCAAATTTGGGCTTTATCTGAATTTAGAAATTCCACTAAAAACGGAAATAAAGTTTCCACGCCCACTTGGCAGATAATTTCCATAGCGCTCTTCTCAACATATTAATTTTTCTGCAGAAAATAAAAGGATGCAGTTAATATCAGAAATGGACATTCGTGAGGCTTCCTTATGTGAAAAAGGACGATCGCTATAAAAATTGGTTAAACTCAATGGAAGAATAATTAAATGATTTAAGGAACAGGAAATATCAAGATTTCGCTTCCTAAAACATGCATTATATCACTACAAAAAGAAAAATAAGTTCAGGTTGAAATAGCGTGCTTAGAATCGATTAAGTTAACTCAGAGTAATAGACGCTTCGTGTAGAATATAAAAAATAAAAGTAAAAGAGTAAAAAATAAATCTAAATAGAAAGCAATAGAAAAATGAATAAAAATATAAAACTAATATAAATAATTAAAATAAAAATACGTTAAAAGTGAATTCAGTCTTAAACAGCTTAAGATTGTTAATTCATCCTAAGAGGTTTAATGAAGTTCTAAACCCACTGGTGGGCGCGTCCACGGCGCCGGGTTAAGCACTGCTACTTACTTAACGGGAATTCCAAGGTCCTTGTACTCTAAGGTACCCTACCCAGGAATACGGGTCTCTATCATTATAATCAAAAGGTAGCAAACAAGGTTTTTACGATGACTCCTCACATCTTTCCTCTTTTCTGTTATATAAGAAGGCCTTCTATGTTTTTTGGAAAGGGAATTCAGAATTGTTCAATCGTTACTCAGAATTTGTATCGTATTTTATTGTATATGTATTTTGAACATGTAACCAACTAACATTGGCTATGAAACATTCATAATGTTAAGAGAGGTTTACATTAAACAATAGGCCTAGAGTTAGTCTGACAAGTACGGCGCGTGCGCAAATGTGTGCGTATACACGCACGTGTGTACGTATGCGGAGAATTGACCATCGGCGCAGTTTGACGATTTCTGTTTAACAGGCGACAAGCGCAGTTGATGTCGTTAGAAAGAGAGAGGATTATCTCCGGCACAATCGACGATTCACCGCTTGATATGAGGGTTCTGAAAGGTGGAGGCTGGAGACGTGTCGAGCTAAAGAGCTGAAATACATGCCTAGATTTTACGCTGCTGCCTGGTAATCGAACGCGTGACCTCTACATTAATAACCAAATACCACGTCCAATTATCTATGAATCTATTGTTTTGTTTCTACCATTTCAAAAAATAGAACGACAAAGTAAGTGTTTCATATATACAACGTTATACAGTGTACGGCTGGCCAACGTCTATAAGTGTAACGCCTGTGTAATCGAGTAATTTAAATTTTACTGCAGTATGATTTACAAACGCAACTGAAATAGTAGGCGAATTACGTAACAAATTGAATTTCAGTAACGATCGGGTAATAACGGCTTGTGCCAACTCCGCGAGCCAGTGACATCGGCCAGGTCAGAAGGCGCAGTCTCTTATCTACGAATGCTTCTTTGCACTTTGCATAAGCATTCACGAATAAGTCTGAATAGTTAACGGGTTCATTGTACTTCTATGGGTTTGTGCCAACATAACTCTTTGTATTGTAAATTTTATGTGCTATGAAAACTAAAAACATTTGTGAAACTGAACAGATATGTTAAAAACTTCTATGGAAAATTATTATTATATAAATTTGTTATTTCAGATTATTGGATTGAATGTAGTTTAATTTTGTTTAAATAGTCTGAATTTAAATATAAATTAAATTCGTGATTTTAAGAGTACAAACATACGAGTTACTGAAGACGCAGAAGCTGGAAAACGTTATTGGAATTCTTCTGAGCAAATACGTTCTTGGAAGAAAAGATAGGCATAAAAAATCAAACTCTAGTACATGTAATGTAGATTACACAGTATTTATAAAGGTTTACTAAGGTTTAGTATTTTTGTTTTTGTATTTATGAAAGCAAATACGAAATGTGCAGACGTGAAAACAAAAATAAATGCGTACAGCGTGAAGAGCAAAATGTAAAAAAATCGATGAAACGATGGGAGGATCAAGTTTTGCTAATGACAAAATACCAGTAGGCTACTTAATTTCTTCGTCTTCTTCTCCTTTTTCTTCTTCTTTTTCTTACCAATTTAGACTAAAGTCTGTTTGCATTTACCAGATGCAAACAATCTTTCCGTTTTTCCTCGGTGGTCAAACCCTCATCATCCTGATGGCCATGTTTACGGTTCTATCCTCAATCGTTATGCTTATCCATCCTTCTAATTTTCGTCCTGCCATCTATTGTTGTCCACTCCGTAAGGCGTTCGAATATTCATGTTCCACTGTCTGTCTCTTCTCATTTCCTTGCTATCCTCCTTAACACCCTGATTATGTCTGACGCCTCAATATGTTATCTTGCCTCAACTTTCTCACGCCTTGTTTCTCCATAGTATGTTAATATAGGCCTTGTTAGTGATTTAAATAATCTAATTCAAGAAATATATTTAAGAATTCTACGGTTCGAAATCCTGCAGTTTCTCGAAGGTTTCTTCCGATAGGCTCTAATTTCTCCATGTATGTAGTCTGTGAATGTTTTAACCGTGATGTGCAGAATTGAACAAGTGTTTGGGGTATTATAAACTTAATTACGAAGTAGGGGTGAGGTTTTTAAAAAAAAATGAAGCCAGTTGAGAGGAAGGCATCGGAGACTACTGCTTTGAATTCAGTTTGTATCAGTGTTCACTCATTTAATTATTATGAAATATTTATGAATATCCTTTTATTTTTGAAATTATACCTTATTATTCTAACACGGTGAAGCTTGCTTAACAGGAGACGTTTAGTTTTAGTATACAAAAGGGTCACCATTTTGAGCAATAAGGCATAGAGAAGTGTGGGCAATACTACGAGCATATTCGTATGCTTTATGTCTACTAATAAGCTAATTATTCATTCCAGAGTTCCTCCTCTCACGGCGAATCGTCATTCCTTCAAATTGTCACTGAAAGAAAAAGGTATTTAATGATGACTTAGCAAAGGCTGATCATTAGTCAAACAAGTGTAGGCGAAAAATACTCCTTGGATATGAGCTTTCACATGACTTGAGGATTGACCGGCGTAACTTTAAGAAATCGCATAACAAAGAACTAGTAAATCCGAATGTACCGTAGCCTATTCATCACACATACTAGCCGTGATCTTCACAGTAATGAATGAAAGATAATAGCTACACGAATTATTTATACATGTAAAAGAGTTAACGTGTTTATAATATGGAACACTTTAGACATGGAACTAGTGAAATTTCGCTCTAAAAGCTTGTATTTAAGTTCTTCACCTTAGCATAAAAATACTATTACTTTTCAATTTCGTTAATAAAAAACGCGCGCGCCCACAGTAAGTAAGTTAGAAGGTAAGTAAGTAGAAATAACATAACTCCAATCACCTATCAACACACGTGCTGGTATCACTTAAGTTAATAAAGTTGACGTCTGCGCAATGCCTTACAGTCAGTGCAGTCACCAGTAACCACCATTAAGCTATTCTTTGAAGATAAAGAAAATTTGTTTCGTATAGATTCAAATTCGATGGCTGGGTAACGCGGTGGAAGAGAGCGCGCTTTTCACAGCGTTCATTCGTCGTCAGTACAACCCCACCCACCTACTTTTGGGGCAAAATTACGGCCAGACTGATATAGCGGAACTCTGTCGGTAATGAAGCGACGGCAACACACCTTGCCATCGTCACTGCACGTAGATAAATGTGAGCTGTACCACTGCTATTGCTTCAGGGAATGATGAGATTCAAACTTTCGTAAGCCTTTTGATATTCCGGTACTGCAGTTAAGTCAAAGTATCATTTCCAGGCCTAACAGCACTTGATCAAAGTCGTCAGTGATCGAAGTCCACGAAGATTTTTCCTCGCTATTCCAGTAACAACATGCCTCATCTTTTTAACGCTTTTGACCTTACAGTCCACTGCACATATATTCTTTAGCCTTACAGTATTACATACATATTTGGCCATATTTCTGGTTACAGTATTCCTTCCCCCTTTCTAATTATTAGCCGAAATTCCTTTTCGGTATCCTGTTCACGTTCATGTTGTGTCGGTGGTCCTGCTCATGGTCTATGCAACCGTTTTTGCAATGCTCTATCATGTGGTTTAGATAGTATACATTATTTTCCGACTGTTTTGGTTTGAAGGTGTCAGAACTCTTACTTTTTAATCTATGATAGGCAACGTAACGTGCGCCTATTCCAGAAGGCGTGGAAACAGGACCGATTTGATTATAAAGCCATGCTTCTTTAATAAGAAACAATGAGCATTAACCGTATCTTTTATAATATGTCCCTTTTCAGTAAAAGAATGAACTCCTCGGTAGGTACTATTTACCGATATCCGACCTACCAATAATAATAATAATAATAATAATAATAATACTCATCATCATCATCATCATAATCATAAGATGGAAATGGCATGGTATAACTAAAGATATTTACAATAAAAAGTGGATATCTAAAAATGCGAAAATAAGGCATTACAGTACAGCAGTGAAGCCAGAATGGCTATATGCAAGTGAATGTCTAGCACTGAATTATAATTTAGACAAACTAGAAATATTGGAAGGACGAATTGTTAGGGAAATATTAAGCCCACGAGAAACTTCAGAAGGTTGGAAATTAAGAAGTAATGATGGAATATATTAAAGTATAGAAAATATAGCAGAAACAATGAGAAAAAGAAGACTATTATTTTTTGGACATTTATATAGAATGGACAACAATAGGTTAACAAAGCAGATCTTCAAATAACTGTGGGGGAAGAAGTCAACATCAAGTTGGATTAAAGAAGTCCAAAAGGATTTAGAAAAAAATAATATACACGCAGAAGAAGCAATTGAAAGAGAAATTTTTAGGGCAAAAGTGTTAAAAATGAAAGGAGTCCAGGGTAGGAGAGAGAAAAACGCAGGTTCAAAGTGGACTGAAGACAGGAAGAAGAGACACAGTGAAACGATGAAAGAATATTGGAGAAAAAGAAAAGAACAAAGAATAAAGAATTGAAATTGGCATGTGGTCCTTAGATGGCCGATAAAATGATAATAGTAATATACTAATAATAATAAGAAGAAGAAGAAGAAGAAAAAGGAGAAGGAGATAAGAAGAAACGAAGTTTCTGGATCAATTTAATAAATTCGTGAAATTTTTGCTATACGTCTTATGACTCAGCTATGTTCTGTTCGTGCAAGTGGACGTTTTCTATTGTCCTAGTAACAAAACAAGACTCTCAGAGTCATGACAGCAGTTTTTACAATTTTTTCTGCAAAACGTACCAGCAATTTTTTAAAGTTTAATACCTACAATCTTAAGAAATGTAAATATGTAATCATTTTAATAAATTGCACTTCAAATATAAGTACATATAATGTAAAATACAGTAAATACAAAACATATAATAAATATAAGTATAAATATGAAAATAAACGCCTATCGGCCAAGACGTGTAGAGTCAATGTATATACAATAAATAAGTTGTAACTGAATCCTGAAATTTATGTTGCCTAAGGCTTTCCATAGCTTGCGAGTGTGAAATATCTATTTTCTGTCAATTAGCCGATATAACTGGCGTTGTTTTTAAACTCTTATTTCAACTAGGCCTATTTAGGCTACATTTTAAAATGAATGTTGCTGTTCTATCTGGAATCTAAACGCGTTCCGGGATATTTTGCCGCTCTTGCAATATCAAGATATGAGAAGAATTATTTTGCACAGGCGGCACGAGTAATCGCGAAGCTGCGCTCGCAACGTCTCCTCAGTCCTGAGCGCGCACCCGCACACACAGGCGCATGCAGTGCCGGTTATTTGCGTCCGGACGGTCGACTGGCCTAATCAATGAACCACGACGACGAGGAAAAAATCAAAGGGTCAGACGTCCAAAGAGTATCGCATCGCTGGACTGAAGATATCAGAAAAACTGGAGGGTTAAATATATAACAGAAATAACGACAACACGTAGAGCCGCTCATCAATGAAGATACAAACAAGACTAAAAATAAATATAATTAAGTAAACACAAAAAGAAAACATATTTTCGCTTACGTAAGTAGCCTACTCGATCAGGGTTTGTTCGTGAAGATGTAACGCTTTACGCAACGAGAACACGTAATCAATAGGAAAACATTTATTATATAATACCGTCTTCATTTCGTCTGTTAATATAGCTAGTCAGAATATGTGTGAGTGTGTGTCCACATACAGACACGAGCGCGCGTGTGTAATTTATCACTCCGTAGTATTACAACAAAATAAATGTCTATATGCTTAAATAAAAGGAGATTTTTATTGGCTCTTTTCACAGGGAATTATCTGTTTATGACAGAATGCTAATTATTCACCTCGTTACATAACGCAAATTAGAGGCCAGTAACATTACGAAGAACTGGCTGTTCTAAAATGTCGTCACCGGCCACAAAAATCTGCGTGGAAAGTCTGAAACATGGGTGCCAAAAAACCCTTCTGCATTAATTTACTTTGTAAGCCGCAGCAAGACGGTGTAGCCTAATAACCGAAACGAAAACATTCTGAATACATAATTTTCGTAAACCTCTGAGCGAAATCTTGCGAAATATTTAGCTTCGCAGTAAAATGTCAACACGATCGCTGTTTACAGTACTTAAGAATTTAAGTACAACACTTATTTAAAACTAATTGGACTAGGAAAGATAGTCATTTTTTTTTTTTAATTTAACCTTTTTTATCTTTAAGTCATTTCACTGTGAGAATCCTGAAGTGCTCTTTAAGTGTCAAAGAAAAGTGACACTTTCAAATATATGTATTAATTTGGATGACACCATATAAATTATAATTGTTGCCGATTTGTATGTGCACTTTGAGACATTCTCTTCTTCAGTCGTTTGTTAGAGTCAAAACTCAGAAGGAAAATAGCACTACTAAAAATTTAGAATCTTTTGGTTGTTTTATAAATGCATTTGTAACTGCATTCTAGTGCACTAACTTCCCTATGCTCTGACATCGCAAAGCGTCACCGGGTATAGAATGTACAATATTTTGCTACACGGTGGGTGAAACGTCACGGTATAATACAGTCAGTTTGCCGAAGTTTCGTCTCTCACCAGAAGGGAAGATAGCATCAGCACATAGGATGGTCTCCTCAATGTGGGAGACGTAAGATTTAGGAATTACGTTTTATGATGCGCGTTGACGAAGGTCTTCAGTTCTCGATGATTTCTCGAGTAGGAGAAATTCTTCATGCTGTCAAATGCCGTTGTAAAAGCATAGAAATCACAGTTAGAGATGTATGCTTTCAGCTTTGTGTAGCCATCGCCCAATACGAATATGGACATTGACGTAGGTAAGCAATGTCAGTCACTACGAATCTATTTTATTAACGTAACAATACAATTGCATACACCAACTCACATATTACGCTTTATCAGTACTAAACAATGTTATATCGTTGTTATAACGAATACCGCGCTACACTGTCGGATGTAGGACAGTTTTCTGGCAGCGGCGTGGCAAACGAAAATGGATGCCAAACTTGCCACGGAAATGGCACTTGGCACACGGAATGTGCAAACTCTATATTGATCAGAAACTTAGAGCAGAGGCACAGTAACTCAAGGTGAAGATTCTAGCCATTCAAGAAGTGAGGTGGATCAATAATGGCAAGTTGCAGAAGAGAGATTACACTCTCTATTATAGCGGTGATAAGGATAGACATGAGTTTGGTACTGGTTCCTTGTCAGTGCTGGACTTCCAGCCTAACAGTAACAGAGTTTGTAGGTTGCGTATCAGAAGCCATACTGCAAACGTCGGTCTAAACTATGTGCATGCTCCTCATGAGAAGAGGATGATAAGGAAAAATAGACTGTACGAACATTTTGAGAGAATGTGCGACAGCTGTCCTATGGGATATGGCGGCACAGGAAAAATGGAGAATTCTCTACAGTATATGAAGATCATAACATTTACCACCTTTACAGGAAAAGTTGAAGGGGCTAGGTCATGTCCTGCAAAATTAAGTATGGGGCATCCTTAGCTCCATTTACATATAATAAGGGAGTTAAGCAAGTTATCAGCCACCCTCCTTATTTTTGTACCACACTATGCCATTAAAAACGTAAATCAACGAGGAACAGTATTAAATAAGACAAGCCAAATATGTGCTTACGCTAATAATGTGATAATAACTACATTAAGACAACGGCTGGTTGATGTTTACAAGAAGCTAAATCAAAAATCCGCTGGAATAGAACTGAATGTAAATATTAACAAAATTAAATACATGCTAATTTTTGCATTAGAAAGGAAAAGGAATCTGTATAATAATGTATAGAGGGTAACTTGATTCGGTTATAAATTTAGATATCTACGTAACTTGATCCTGCACCCGTCACATTGCACACAACAGCTGCGCGGTACGCCTTGGTCCTTTCAGGGCTGTTGAGCGGAGGTTTGACTTTTTGACTTTGACGTAACTTGATACATAATGAAGGGTGCATAAACACAATAATACATGACAGGTTACAAATATGAAATAAAGACATACAATGCAATAAGTAGACTACTGAGAAGTAAGCTCATTAGTCACAACACAAAGATGAAAATATACAAGACATATATTAGACAGGTTGTTGCTTATGAATGTAAGATGTGAACATTAGCAGAAAAGGAAAAAGAAACGCTTCTTCTTTAACACTATAGCTTAACCTGACCACTGGCTTTCAACACCAATCTTCTCCAACGTCTCCTATCCATTCCCCTCAAGTTTACAGTAATCTCTAAAATCTGTTCTATATTGTTTCATTCTTCTTTAGCACTACAGCCCTACGTGACCCCTGGTTTCCAACACCAATTTTCTTCAGTGTCTCCTATCCATTGCCCAATCAGTGTAACCCCTCACATTCATTCTTCTCAGATGTTCCAACACATCATACAACCATCTTATCCCAGGTCGGCCTCTGGTTCTGCTTTTATAGACTTGCGCCCTCAGGATTTTCTTTGGCATACACTGATCATCAATCCGCTCTAGGTGACCTAGCCATTGTGTTCGCTGAGCCTTTACGAATCTTACAATGTCCTCATACTTCAATAGTTCATCTATCTCCTGGTTATTTCTTATTCTCCGTTTATCATCTTCTTTAACCAGACCATAAACGCGTCTTACAATCTTTTTTTCAAACCTATTTTCTATATGTATCCTATTATGTATCGTCATGTTTGTGGACTCTTCATTATCTGTCATGTTAGCCAGGTATCTGAGCTTATTAACTGCATCAAGTGAATTTGATGCATTCTCTATGCATAAATTATATAGATTTCTTCTCCTTTCTGGTGCAGAAATTATCACGTATTTACTTTTGATGATGCTTACATTCAGTTCCTTGTATACCTCAACTAGCCATTATCTAAGAAGAAACACTGATAAGGTTTGAAATAACAATTGTACGACGTGTTTATGGCCCAGTTAAGGAAGATGATAAATGGGGAATGAGAAATAAACACGAGGCAGATGAGCTATTGAAGCTTGAAGACACTGTAAGATTTGTAAAGGCTCAACGAATCCGTCACCTAGAACGGATTGATGATCAGCGTATGGAAAAGAAAATCCTCAGGAGATTGTTGTATAAAAGCAAAAAGAGGGGGATGACCTAGGATAAGATGATGTGCTGGAAGACATCAGAAGAATGGACGTGAGGAGTTACGCTGAGATGACCACGGATAGGAGACGTTACAGAAGATTGGTGTTGAAGCCAGGGGTGACGTTGGGCAGCAGTGCAGAGGAAGGAATAGAATTGTACAAGGGTTCTCCTAATGGTGTGCAACCTAGAGAACGACCTAGGAGTCGATGGTGATACAATGTTCTGAGTGATCTGAAGCTGATTAGAATAAACATTTCTCTTGTTCAGGACCAATATAGGTTTACGACAGTGGTGGAGCTACCTAGGCCTGTTGCGCCAGTAAAGAAGGAGAAGAAGTTACGAATTCACGCAACCCACGTGTAAAAGAATTCATTTATATATGAATAATTTTAATTTTAAGGCCAATAATTTTACGCTCAAATACGTTCTCCTAAAAGTCCAGTTTGTGGAAATTCGTTGGGTATTGTCTAAACTCTCAACATGAAAAAAATCGATGGACTGTCACTACGTTTATGATCACTTGCACTACGAGTTACACGAAATCTACACATTAAAAGAGAAAAAGCCGAATTGTTTTGTACTTCACAGTATGAATATTAGCTAAGAACATGTTTTTGTCATTCTGAATACAGCCGAACCATTAGACGAAAACGCGCTGAGTTTGCGAAGACGACATAAAAACAGCAAAAAATACTGATGCCACGAAACTACTTATACAAATACTGGGGCGACGTATCACGTGACCTAAGTGAATTGATGTTCACTTGAATAGTCTCAGAGAAACACATCTCACCAAGAAAACTACAGCAGAAAAGATATAAATGAACTAGCGGTATTAGTTTTGGTTACGCGGTTTTATGAAGGCTCTGTATCGGCCATGTGCAAAAGAGGAAAAATTACCGCATGAAAGAATTTGTGATATGCAAAGGAAAAATAACGTTGTTACAGACGTAAATGGCAAATAGACTCACCGACTAATTTCCATTTCTGGGTGACGGAGAGAATTTGTCTCCGACGAATATTTACTCATATTTTCCGTTGAGTCGAGAATTAAGTTTTGCTGTGATCCACAACATTTCGGCAGATACATGTCTGTCATCCTCAGACAGATCCTTTCTCGGTGATTTAGGATGGAATGATGTAAGTATGTTTGTACATATATGTATAAAATTCTGACATTCAGTATATTGTTTAATCTGTTAGTATCTGTGAGTATAAACTGGGCACCGAAAATATTTGTCGCTCTCATAAATAAAATATTTATAAACTTGCGTGCGCGTGCGCGTGCGTTCATTATTTAATTTTTTCAAATGCAAGTATTTATTTAAGTTTACTGATAATATCATTTTTTCAGTTTTATAGTATTTCGTATTTCATGTTATACATACAAAGAGGTATACATCAAATGTAGCTACACACTCAATAAACGATTCATATACACTTTCAGATATTAAATAATGCAAAAATAATTGAACACGTGGTGTAAAAGATATAAAACAATGGTGTTTGAAAATTCACAACTTTATAAATAAATAAAAAAATAATTTATTAATAAGCAAACGAATACAAATTAATTAAAAAAAGATAATTACTTTAAAATGTCTAACCACACATCAGATAGTTCTTGCTAAACATTTAATAATGTGTTTTAATATGAATTAATACATCAATTTAGCATAATATGTCTAAATAATGATATAAACCAGATAATCGTCGTAAAACATAAGTTCACAAAGAAACGATACAATTTAAAAATGCTCTGACGATGTTGAACAGAAAATAATTCAACGAAATACGAAAATGAGCAAGAAATAAAAATAAACACATTTGAAAGCTTCTAAATGAACTTCAAATGAAACAAAACCATATAACGTAATAAATATTCAGACAATTGTTTTGTGTGTATACGTGTGTACAGTAAATATGTTACTGGGTGTGTTTGTGTGTACAGTGGCATATTATGTAAGAGGGTAATGTGAGTAGGACACAATAAACGGGAGCTTTCAAACTATACTCGACATGACAATATAAGCGTTAACCTTTCTGTAACAGTACTGTGGGTAATTAGGTTATAATGTACTAACAAAAGAGTGAACTCAGCAATTAGCCGTAACTGTGACCCACTTAGAGGTCCGTTCCCTTCATTAATTACAACAGTACATGCGCCTTCGTACTACCTATAATAAACAATCGCGGTGATTTCCCACGCAATCTGTTCGTTCGCCTTGACTTTGGCATTGCTTAGGCATCAACAATTACGAGTTAAACAAATGAGAAAAAGAAAGAAATAGTTTGTCAAGAAGAAATGAAGTCGGAGGAAGAGGAGTGAGGTGGCGATGTCAAAGACCGAAAGAGAGAGAGAGAGAGAGAGAGTGAGAGAGAGAGAGAGAGAGAGGGAGGGAGAGAGAGAGAGAGAGAGAGAGAGCTCTTATCTCGTACCCTTGCGTGGGATTATTGAAGTCGGTGTGATCGTGGGGGGGGGGGACTCGCATACAGAGAAAGTTGAAACGTGAATTCGCAAAATTTCAAAGGCGGACGACTTCAAATGAACTGTATTTGTTTTGCCCGTCTGTAAGTAAATAAACAGGCAAAATTAGGTATTATAATGATTTCCGTTTCGCGTCTTGTGCACACACCTTAATACGTCTGCAAATAGAAACCCAGTTATAACTTTACAATTCGCTGTGTTTATTCTTTCTCTCTGTCCCTCTGTCTAAGCGGCTGTCTGTCTTCTATCTCACTAAACTTGTTAGTCACTTCAATGTTTGAGCTTCCAAGATAGTATATAGTACAGTAGACACTTCACGATCATCCAATCAAGCTTCAATATAGTGTGTGGGCTGTACACATATAATATCTACAATGTGTTTTAAATTTTATTCGATTTATACGTAAAACGTTTTTCCAATGTACAGAGGTTTTCTACTACTCGTCCAAAATGAAATGCATGAACAGTAAATATAACTCAACGAATTCTTCAAAACGATTCCAAACTCCAAATTGTGCAAAAAAACACCATTGCCTACCGCGAATCCCCTATATACGCATAACGTAGCTAAATAAGAATTCGGTACAGTACAAAAACAAATAATTTCTAAACGCAAATTACAATTCTTAAATTTTCTTTAAGAAAAAGAAAGTTAATTTCTTGGCTACCGATTCTTATCGATGTCAAAACATATAGGCCAGTGTACGAAGGTTTCATTTACTCGCTAATTTTCTTGTTATCATACCGCTCCAGTATACATTCCCACTATATTATAAGTTCCAGTATACAGTATACTATAGTATACATTCCAGTATGTAAGTTCCACTATACATTCCCATATATTTCTTACGTTCTCCTGCATATAACCCCAGCAGCTTCGCTGTTTGTGTTACACTTACTATAATACTGATTTTATCCTCAATTCTTCCCTTATCTGTAAATTTCTTACATGTTCTCTCGTTGTCCCTCCGTTTATTCTGCGCAAACACTTCGTTTCGAGGTTTTGGATTTTGCTTCATTCTTCTCGTAACACCCAAATTTCACATCCATACTTAAGAACTGATCTACATTAGATAATGAAGACTGCCAATTTATTTCCTGTACGATTTCGTTCTTGTTAAATAAACTTTCTTTTCACATCACGAAATAAATTGGTTGTTTTATTGGGTCCTTCTCTTAACTCGCTATCTTGTCTTCCATTTTGTTCCTGTATTAGTAAACAACTAAACAAATGTGAATAATTGAGGCGAGATAAATGAAGTCGATTAATGAGCTAAACAAATAAAGTGAAATATGTAAAAGGAAGACATGTGAACAGCAATAAGGCTGCATCCGCTCGCATCGTTAGGCCCGGGTAGTTGAGGGTCCATGGTTTGTGGCTAAACGTATCCGCCCTGAGCAACGACTGCGCTGTAGGTGGCATATATTTAAATGTTATTCACGGGAAAACGAAAATCTTACTGAACAACAAGGGGAGCGGAAAGTGCCCACACCTTAATCAGAGTTAAGGTTGGGTCATAAAATTATTCGCAGGGGCGGCCTTTGCTCATACCTAAAGCCCTCATTAAAAGTGTGATGAAAGGCCGGCCTCTCCAAGTGGATGTTGACAAGGGTTTGACAAAGCATCTGAATAATCCCAACAAACCCGTAGCAAACATTGGGGAAAACATACATACACTTGGGGAAAACATTGGGGTTCACATTTTAAACATAGCCGAAGAATTAAGTTAACTAACAATTATATTATTTAATATGCAGCACGTCATTTATATATCAACTTATAATTTAAATTCCCATATTTTAATGTTGTGCTTTGGCCAATCTGCTGTACTGAGGCCTATGCATTGTTTTTTTATAAGTTGTGTCTTCAATTAAAATTATTAACGAAGCAAAACTTGAGACCCTATATACGTCTGAAGTATTATTTTGAAGTTTTTAAGTAGTACTGGTAACTGAACACATGACACAGGTATTGCTAACATATTTTATATACCCTAAGTGTATTCAGGTATACTAATTGGTAGTAAAATATTCTTTTCCCTAGTTTAAATTGAAAATGATAAACTTTAATTCTTATACTACCGCAGTAATGAATTTTTAAACCTTCACTTAAATCAGAACGTGCAAATTTTCGAATCCAAAGGACTTAGCACATTCATTGTCTATCATGAGTTTTAAACTATAATATTCACAGTTAATACGTAACAAAAGTTTATGTATAAGAGAACGTTATCTGGATTTAAGTGGCTCTATTTAGATCTGCTGTGAGGTCTTTGGGGATAAATTACATTTTAATTTGGTTACAAAAAAAAAAAAAAATCGAAATTTTATAATGTTATAATTTTAGTAGAAATTACTCTGCATACAATTTTTTCCATGAAATAATTCTTTATTGTAATCCTCGTTTAACTGCATATTAACATGAGTTTCGTAAAAGTCACACAAACGTGTAATCAAAATTAAGTCATCGGCTGTTTTTCATTGCAGTTACCTTTTGAAAACAATAACATTTCCATTTTAAAAGTTAATACGTGGAGTTTTAGTTAGAATTTAAGTAAAAAGAATATTCTATCTCTTGAGGCAATATTCTAAATATATATTATTTTGCGATGCAATATTAAAATTGGCGACCAACGGAAAATCTGTCAGTCATGAACTTTCTACTAAAAATGAAATAATAAAGACGCAAAGATTCCGGGACTACACCAGGCGTAAAGAAACTCGGAATTCCGCCTACACCAGACGCGCCGGGACGTCTGATCTTCTTTAAATCAGAAATGATCATGTTGTAACAGTTTTCACGATTAAATCGTCGATTTTTATATTATATTTTATTTAAAGCGAGACTTTGCTACACGAAAACCAATACATTTCCTAAATAAACTTGTCAAATTAAAAAAAGTAAATAAATAAATGTTTATTTTCTGCTGCTCGACAAAATAATGTTATCTTTAAACAAAATGTCAGCTACAGATTTATAAAACTTAGTATTGCTGTAACGTGATAAAATAATTCCAGGTTTGGGAAATGTATTTGCTTAACATAATATTAAGACTAAATTGGTAAACAATTACAATAGAATGTTAACATTTATTTATGCAATTAATATTTCTATACCTTAAATATAAATGTTTATAAAAAAGGAGTTAATTACTGACCATAACTAATAATTTATTGTGCTTTACCTTTTTGCATCATTCATGACTGGAGTTTCCGCAATCTCTTACACTTCTTTCTGTTATAGTAATATTTTAGAACCGTCCTTTTTAAGGATCTCTTCTCAATAAGTCCTTCTGTACTGATGAATGAAGGTGTGGCAACGTAACAAGTTATAGCAAATTCGTCAGTGACATTAAATTTAGACAATTAAAACATTTTATAGGTTCCTTAGTAACATTATCAGACTCGTTAAGTCCGTCTCCGTGAAATCTCTCAAATCCTTCTTCAAATTTAAGAACGATTTCCAATCATTCTAGAGACGGGTTTATCGTAGTGATTTAGTGATTTTTCACATCAATGTGAGCAGTTTCTTCACCACAGTCGAATGTTGTTAGTATGGTTTATTTTTGCAAACACGATATGCTATATATCCGGCCAACAATTCAATTAAATCCGTATTAAAGTTAACTTCACATTTTTCTTATTTTTTGAGTACAAGTGACTGAGTAAATCGTCGATCACCAAATCAAATTCAATATCTTCTGCCTCATATCTATTGTGGGAGCTACATTCTACGGTCTTTTCGTTATTAGGCAATGCAAAATCAGCAGAGGCAAACACATCAACACGTAAAGCGTCACAATTTTTACTATAACAGTATCCGGTTGTTATACTTTCAGAGGCACACCTACTAAGACGAAAGGAGTTTATTCTGTGTGATATTGTAGTTGGTAGAAGATGATCATAAAATCGGCCGAGACCCCTTACCTCTGAAAAATAAGTTTCCAGAACGTCTTGATTACACTTAAACAATAAAACATAACTGTATTCCCCCGACCACAGATTCACAAACAGGCATTTAAACTACGAATTTAAATCAAAAATCAAGTTTGGAATGGTAGTAAGGTCGAATTTTCAGTGACTAGCATAGAAAAGAACAAATCGTAAAGTTTATTTAAAATAACGTTTTGCTCAATTAAACCTGTGCCATTTTCTTAGCTTGTTGGCTGGATGATGGAGAAATCTTGAATTAAGAACGTCAAACCAACGTTTGTTGTCATTAAGAAATCAACAACGTGGCCATTATCGGGGAAAACATAAGAAACAGCCTTCCCGGCAGTTCTTGAGAGCAATTCAGGCGCTTTTTTCTCACCTTTGGCTTTCGGTTCCAGTAACTAATAGGTTTTTCTTTTTGTAGAACGTTTGTAACGAAATTTCAAATCTGCAAATCTGTGATTTTCTGGCGGCTAATTATGTTTACCAAAATATCTTTAGTAACTTTCTTTCCATTGGAAAGCTGATACCCATAATCTAAAAGATGGTACCTCGTCAACTTTAAAAGGTGAGAGACGTCACATAAACCCCAAATAACACGATCGTCGTAAATCAGAGTAGGATTTCACGGCTGGGTCTTGCTGCCCCTGCATCAAGAACCCAAGGCTCTCCACCGCAGTAGTGGGTTCTGCGAGGCCTGTTCCAGTTGCTCCGCCCGTAGAATGTATGGTACAATTCAGGGGCTATGAGAAGAAGAGTAATATTCAGACTCATTAAAACATATTAGACCACGCCGCTGCAGGGTTTGTCAGATTTTTACTTTAAAAATCGGGATTAATCCTCATAGAGCCAAAACATTTTTTAAGGAAAGCGGCACATGAGATAATATTATTTTGTCGTAGCTAAAGTACAATAAAAACAATGTATTCTTATCTTCTTTAGCATGTTGGTAATATACACTATACGACAATTAAAAATTGAATTAAACGAAAAAAAAAACGAATTTATAAGGGGAACAGAACATTTGTTTACAACTACAGATACGTGGTTTAACTACGCTAGCTCGCTGGTGGGAGAAGTATTATTTTCACGAATTCGCGAAAGGCCGGCTAAACTGCCACAACGCGTCCTTCGTGAGATACCGAGGCGTTTGTAATATGGACCAACCACTACGACAGATTAAGCAGACAGAGGAAACCTAACAACTTAACGTATCGAACTGTTGAATCTGTCATCTGCATTAACATATACTACGCCGAAATTCATTAGCGGCTTTTGATAATTCATTAGTTGAATTTTGATGAATTGTTGGCAGCACGAGTGAAGTTTTTTTTTCTAAGAACGCAGTGAATCTTTTCATTTAATCTGGAAGATTTCATCTTACTGCTGGATTTTGATTCTCTAATTGACGGTATAGGAAAACTAAATGACCTAAGTTTAGAACTTCAAGATAAAGACGATTAGTGAAATATGATAACGGTTGTTCGAGCCTGGAAACCTAGGATTATCACAGCCTATAATGAACCGTATCCCAAAACTATATTGAAATTCTTTCGAGTTTAAGTAAACGATTCGAGAAACATTTTTAAGTTTTTAATAAAATTCCACTGTTGACACAGTTATAGTCGGAACGTGGATGATATAGTATTTCAGCAGCATTTGTCATGGAAGACTGTTGGCCATAGGCTTTCTGACTTTTAGTTTCAAGGAAATGTATCCTGTTTCTTCCGTGTCGCAAAGGCTTCGTTCGGCTCTGCGCACCTACGGTATGTGAGACTTGGATAGAAGACGATACAGGAATAGAATAGCAGATCAACTTTAGACAGGTGTATGCGAATGGCTAAATATTACTATTATTATTCACCTAATATAAAAAAAGTTAATAAAGCAAATGTCATGCCTCTAATTAAAAATAAAGCTGGGCGATCTTTTTGCGTGAAGTAAGTTTTTTTTTCATCTCAGTAATTTTGAAATGTAGAAAATAAAACCATCTGGTAGTACTTTTAATATTTATTAACAATAATTTATTAAAAAATGTATATTCTCAAATTAATCGTTTGCATATTCCAGTTCAGTGAAAACGAATATTTTGATTGAGTGTTGCGTATATATATATATTTGTATTTTTACGAAAATTAATGTTTTGTGTATGTGTTTAGATAAAAATTTTAGCTCAACTAAAGAAGCTTACCGCGTGATTCCAAACTGGGAATGTTATCAGAAACTACAACGAGCATAAGACGCGTGTTACTAAAATGAAGACGTTTGGATAAATAGTAGACAAAACACGGCGAGACAGAATAAAGAATGTATATATTTGAGAAACTTGGAAAAATAATAACGTGGACTGGATAATGGAAAGGTGACATATCGATAACGCGAGCCCGCTGACAGAACGGATGATGACAAAGGCCCGAATTGAACTGAAGCCGGCTGCCAACGTCTCAAGTCACAGACTTACACACTACCGCTGCCCCCATGGTGATTCTCCTGGGGATTTAAATCCGTTCCTAAATGTATTATACCTTTCTACGATGCGAATTAACATAAATTACAAGCTTGCTGCATGCATTTACAGCTCTGTAAGTATACAGTATAACAGGATATTAGAAAACTTTCACTTCTGCGGGTAATATATTTCATATTAGATGAGCATTACTACGTTTGTGAGTGTATGTGAGTGAGCGAGTGTGTGTGTGTGTGTGTGTGTGTGTGTGTGTGTGTGTGTGTTTTCGTATGTGACACAATAATTTTAGAAACCTCCGTCCAAGAATTAACTTTGTTTTCTTCTTTATAGATCTTTCGATCTATTTGCCTTGTCCTCTTCGTCTGACATCAATCACACGGCACTGAGATGAGAGTGTCTGCCAGTCTGTATCTGTCTGTGTAATCACCATCATTAGTACGTGTTGCCGAATGCCTCCCAGTACCCTGAAGTTTTTTTTTCACAGCAAATCTTGTCCGTTTCTCAGTTTCAAAGAATTTTACGCGTTTTACACTCGAGGTGCGTCTTAAACAAGCGCGTGGCACACTCAGATATTAAGTTTAAAAATTTCGGTCTCAAAGCAACTCAATTGTTTCTTTTAAAATAGCTCAATTAGCACAATTTATCTATTGCTTTAGTGATTTATTTAGCATCACCTGTCACTGTTGTTGAAAGCGAAAGACCATTTCCCAAGTTAAAAATTAAAAGAATGTGATTTAGGGTAACGTGTAACATGAGAAAGGCTATCAAATATAGCCATAATAAATGACTGATGTTGACATAAGTATGAGTGATACTGTAAAAGAAGGAAATCAAGAAACGTTAGTTTTGGTTGTTGCAAATTAACAAATACTAATGTAATTGTCGTAATCAATACTTTCATGTTATCTGATCGTGAGAATAATGATAAATAGAAGAGAGGTTCTCTATTTAGTTTCATTGTCTCTAACCATCTAATCCACAACTTATTGTTTGGGGGGAGGGGGCATATAAGATTCTGCACCTCGGCGAATAAGCTAGTGAGTAACTGAGCCACTTCATTATGCAACGGAGCGTTGTCTCTTGACAGATTTTGGATTCGTGATAATTATCGTCGAGATCTTCTGAGTCTCTTCTTCTCCAACGAGTAGTATTCGTGACTACCCGCTGTCTTTATGCCTAGCCAAATAGCTTTCCCTAAACGTCCGCAGTTTGCGTGTCAGTTTAATGTTAATGATCTCTGAAAGCCTTTGCAGGAACGCAATTTAACAGAAACTTTTTTAAACGTAACATCTATTTATTATTTTCTATACTGTTGTTAATGTTTCAATAGGCCGTTCACCCTGACTGTAGATATTTGTTTTTTTCTATCACCGCTTCTCTTTCTTACTTAGTAGGACTATATCACATGCTCTCAAAGCTGTCACACCCTTATTACTAGAAACTTTTACTCGTCAAACAGTGCAGCTGAAGGCAAGCACTATTTGCGCAAAAAATGTGACCGTCGTTAAGAGGTCGTGAAAAGGTTATAAATATCAAACATTCTTTGCATAGAGCGTGTTGAAACACTTATCAACCAGAGACTTTTTACGTCAATAAAAATCGAAAGATCTAGATTGAAATTGTCGAAAGAGTTTACGTTATAGAGGAATACTAAAAATATTGCTAAACATGTACTAAAAATAGTAATAAACAGGTTTATTATAATATTATTGTTATAAATGTTCCGGTGCCGAATTATTGTAAAATTTAATTTCTAATTAAAAATGAACTTTTAATCACAGGTGAAGGGCTCTAATATTCCAAAAATTTAGTTTTGAAATTTTGTTGATTCTACAAATCGAGAATTGAATTTTTTGAGACAACAAAATACTTTAATTTTTTTTTTTTTTTTATTTCAGTGGGTCCTAGAATTTCAGTTTGCATACTGATGCATATTATGGAACGCACTGTGATGAATATGCAAGCCAGTTCGGGTAGACGATGCGGATGAAAATCAACAACCACATGACAATCCAATATAGCGCTTTGTGCTTTCATTTTTTGTAGTTATATTACCAGTATTGTGGAGTTCAGAGACAGTATCGGTTCGATTAATACATGCAATAGCCAAATTTAAATAATTCGTATTTTTACACTGTCAGCGGTTGTTAAATGACCACAAATTGTAGAACTTCAAAAAACATACTGATAATTCGACAATGACAAAATATTACTCTCAGTCTGTCTTGATTACTTCACGTTACATACCTAGACTACACGATAGGGAACGCGAACACAAGGTTTTTAGACGTTAGTATGGATTTAATAATACTAATTAAATATTGTCAGCCAATATGTATTTTTGAGAATTTCCCAAAAGACGTTGCGATGTGTTTTGACAAAATGAAAGTGAAATCTGAAAATTGTTATGATGGAATTCAAGATACGTTTAGTGTACAGCATGGCAAGTTTCAGGTCTTGATTATTGTGAGCTTGTGTGGGAGGGAGTGAAAACAGACTATTTATTGTCAGCATGAGGAAACTATAAAACAGAGTTATTTTTCAAAGAAGTTAGAGTCACTGGGTCGGCAGGATTTCAAGTTCGAGTATTTGTTTGAACCGTACGTTTAGCTGTCCGACAATATTTGACTAATTAGTTAAGATAAGCAGATAATCTAATAATTAATTCGACACTGACACTATAATAATTAATTCCATCCCTCATAATACACACTAGCAGTATGAATAAAAGAATAAACTGTTTTTGTTACTGGAAAAATTGTAATTTGATCATAGCAAAGTTAAAAAAATTAGTTATTAAGTTGTCTTTTTTCAAATGTTTTTAACTAGTCTTGTTTCTTGACAAACTCTTACGCCCTCTCTGGGACCTCCTAGATTGAGATTACCCTACACAATTGTATTTGGACAATACTGTATTTGTATAAGGTACGGAATACAGGCTATATGTAATACAACGTAAGTTATAGAATTCATTGCTGGATTTATTGTTATATGAGACGTTGCGTAAAGTCGAGGGACCTGTTGGTGTCACCCCACAACCGGTATTTAAAAGTTGCGTCACTCTCACTTTATCGCGTCGCCTTACTTTCATCAGTCGAGGGACAACCGATATTTCAAAGTTGCGCCACTCTCCCCTCTCCCAATTTATCGTGTCGCCTTACTTTCATCAGTCGAGGGACCTGTCGGTGTCACCCCACAACCGGTATTTTAAAGTTGCGTAACTCTCCCCTCTCCCACTTTATCGCGTCGCCTTACTTTCATCAGTCGAGGGACCTATCGGTGTCACCCCACAACCGGTATTTCAAAGTTGCGTAACTCTCCCCTCTCCCACTTTATCGCGTCGCCTTACTTTCATCAGTCGAGGGACCTATCGGTGTCACCCCACAACCGGTATTTCAAAGTTGCGCCACTCTCCCACTTTATCGCGTCGCCTTACTTTCATCAGTCGAGGGACCTGTCGGTGTCACCCCACAACCGATATTTTAAAGTTGCGCCACTCTCCCACTTTATCGCGTCGCCTTACTTTCATCAGTCGAGGGACAACCGGTATTTCAAAGTTGCGCCACTCTCCCCTCTCCCACTTTATCGTGTCGCCTTACTTTCATCAGTCGAGGGACCTGTCGGTGTCACCCCACAACCGATATTTTAAAGTTGCGTAAATCTCCCCTCTCCCACTTTATCGCGTCGCCTTACTTTCATCAGTCGAGGGACCTATCGGTGTCACCCCACAACCGGTATTTCAAAGTTGCGTAACTCTCCCCTCTCCCACTTTATCGCGTCGCCTTACTTTCATCAGTCGAGGGACCTATCGGTGTCACCCCACAACCGGTATTTTAAAGTTGCGCCACTCTCCCCTCTCCCACTTTATCGTGTCGCCTTACTTTCATCAGTCGAGGGACCTATCGGTGTCACCCCACAACCGGTATTTTAAAGTTGCGCCACTCTCCCCTCTCCCACTTTATCGTGTCGCCTTACTTTCATCAGTCGAGGGACCTATCGGTGTCACCCCACAACCGGTATTTTAAAGTTGCGCCACTCTCCCCTCTCCCACTTTATCGTGTCGCCTTACTTTCATCAGTCGAGGGACCTATCGGTGTCACCCCACAACCGGTATTTTAAAGTTGCGCCACTCTCCCCTCTCCCACTTTATCGTGTCGCCTTACTTTCATCAGTCGAGGGACCTATCGGTGTCACCCCACAACCGGTATTTTAAAGTTGCGCCACTCTCCCCTCTCCCACTTTATCGTGTCGCCTTACTTTCATCAGTCGAGGGACCTATCGGTGTCACCCCACAACCGGTATTTTAAAGTTGCGCCACTCTCCCCTCTCCCACTTTATCGTGTCGCCTTACTTTCATCAGTCGAGGGACCTATCGGTGTCACCCCACAACCGGTATTTTAAAGTTGCGCCACTCTCCCCTCTCCCACTTTATCGCGTCGCCTTACTTTCATCAGTCGAGGGACCTGTCGGTGTCACCCCACAACCGGTATTTCAAAGTTGCGCAACTCTCCCACTTTATCGCGTCGCCTTACTTTCATCAGTAATATCGTCTGCCTCAGCTTTTTTTATTATCCAGTTAATCAAGCCTTGCTCATTCGACAGGTTAAACATAATTATTGCGATAATAACACGACGTAATTGGCACTCACGCCTTCGTATGAACAACGCTCGCGAACCTTCTTGTGGTAGAATTGTTCACGAACTTCATTACACGAGTGAAATCCATGGACTCCGAGTTTTCAGATCGCCTGTATTTTGGACGAGTTACTGATTAACTTGATTTTTCTTCTTCTCATCTTTCCACTTCAGCAGGCACAGCCTGTTTGACTTCGGTTTTAAGGAGATGTGTCAGCTGATGCAGACTACAGACTGCCAACTATGGGCCTATCCAGACCCGGCTCCAGGCAGGGGCGAACCGTGCCACCGCCCAGGGCAGCAAATTTTAAAGGGCGGCAGATTCCGGGATGTTAAGTTTTGAAATTGAGGGAAAAATAAAATTAGTCACTTAATTTCATTACAATATGTACGATTAGTAAGAATTACTTTATGTATAGAGTCAGTGGAGTTTAACGAACAATCGAAAACTCGTGAACGAGAGAACGTAAACCTGACTTTTTCGAAGCTCAAACTTATTAAAACTTATCTCAGATCGAGTAAGTCCGAGACTCGCCTGAGTGGTCTGGCGACTATATCTACAGAACATCAGTTAGCTGAATCACTTGATTACAACGAAGTCATAAAGGAGTTTGCCAGTGCAAAAGCTAGACGAGTATTTTTTAACTAAGGTATATGATACATTACTTTTGTTATATTTCAGTCATAATGAATTTTAGTTAGTATTTTAATTTTAAGTCATCACATAGGCAACCATTTTTTTTGTCTCACGACTCCTTGTATTGTCTCTACAATTTTTATTGTAGCCGTTCGCCGCATCGTAAATGCGAAAAAGTTCTACTTATTTGATAAACACAACAATGCAAACATTCCTAGTCGTCATTTGAAGGCAATCGCCGTATCTTTAGAGTAGGTCTAGTGTGCGAGAATGTGTTCAGAGTTAAAATATGGAGGGGGGGCACTCATAAATACTGCACAGTGCGGCAGAAGCGCTGGGGCCGGCCCTGGGCCTATCTACTTCGCGGTCTCCTTAACTCGCTTTCCCCTGAGGATTCTTGTTAGGACGGTACTGTTATTAACCAACCTATCCTCTCGCATTCTGTATGCATGTTGAGTCCATTGTCGCCTTCTAACCTTGACAGTTTCATTTATATCTTGTGTCCCACACTGCCTCCTTATGTCTCGATTAGATATTCCATTGGTCATAGTATGGCCAGTAAGTTCTCTCAATTTAAACACTTCTTTGTTTTTACCCACTTATTGTTTCAGCTCTGGTCTCAAATCCATACGCTATAATTGGTCTTAGTATGCATATTTTCACTTTATTCCCCATTAGCATGTTTTTGTTTTACGAAAAGAAAACGCTCTTATGCCAACAGTTTTTTCAAAACATTTCTGGAACGCACTTTGTGGTACAGCCTTCACCTCGCTTAGCGGTTTTTGTTTTGTGCCTTCGACGGTAGCGAGACATTGTCCTTTCAAGACTGTTTGTAGTCTTGGGAAGGGAAAAATTCGCAAGAGAAAATGACGGTTGCGGTATCATTACGGTATTATATTTGGCCAACAATTCTTGAACAAGGAATGGTGTGTGGGTTGGTGCAAAATCGTGCCGTAATTCCCATAAATTGTCTTTCCACAAATCTGGCTATTCACGTAAGCGGCGTAAAATCCGAAGTCTTTATTGATCATAGAAACTAATGGAAAAAATTCATGGAACATAATATTACAATCTTCATGTGAATGTCACAATGTTCAGCTTATTCTTTACTATCATTGTAGATTGTAAAGTGTGTACCTTTAGTAAACTGTTCGTTCATGAATACCAGACCTGGCAAACGCCTTCTACAATATTTCAACCATTTTACAGAATATTATGTCGTTCTTTACGCACAACTTAGCGCATATTTACACACCACTTAACGGAGGTTCCATGTAAATTTTACATTTTACATTCAATGTAAAATGTAAAAAAAAAATAAAAACCCTTTCTATTTCCAGGTTGAATGTGACCAGGTTACTACCAAACCCAAGTTGATGTACAATGTACGAGTGAAGCAGTGAAGCAGCAGCATTGCTTCATGGTGGTTCCCTTCCTTTTACTTTTCCAAGTTTACTTAAGCTGTTGATGAAAACGCAGCTACTCGATGGGTGAGCGGAATGTTATCCCCGCACAACGAACACTCTCCCGAGTTTTAGCGTTCATCGGCCTGGATTTTTTACTAATCCAGCATTTAGTGTTTACATCTACAAAGCGCAAACAGTAGCTTTCAATTTTTAATATCGGCTGCGTCGACATTCACTGACATGTCGTTTAGAAAACGAATTATGAACACCTTGTCGAACCGTTATACGTGCAAGTAGCCTACATCCGTCATAATCTAACAATGCCTGTGTTTCCGTTACACGGCTTTACTCTTTGTATCCGTAAGCACCGTCTTCCTCAAACTTAATACATTTTTTCGATACCTTATCACAAGATAGTAAAGCGATTATACCAATAGCTTCTGCAAACACAAGAAATTCATCACGAGTTCTCTTTCGAGAGGAAAACTCAAACAGCATATAAATACGACCACGTTAGTTAACACTGTAGATAAACACACACGTGGTACATATAAGTGTAAAATTGAAACAAAAGTAGAAAGCGCTTGTAACAATTTAGCTTACACAAAAATATTCAAGCGAGAAATTTGTTAAAATATATTTTAACATAACTGCAAGTTTCACAAAATAATATACGGTTTTGCAAAATAATGACGCTCGTCTGTAGTCCAAGCAATAATATAATAACAAATTAATGGCGAGAATTTCTTACACAACCTCACGTGTTTACTGCGCTCAATAAGCAACTGTTTAGTTCTTCCAGACAACCGAAGCCATGGAATTTACCCTGTAGGCAGCGTCCGGAGATAGACACAAACAGACCGCTAATTGACTTGTTATATTAATTGACACAAACAAGCACACGGTCACACGCATACACACATCTCAAAGATTAGAACTGGCGTTAAATGTTGTACCGCAAATAGTAGCCTATATAAGCTACTTGCGTGTGTGTGCGATCAGCGACCTGTGTAATGTGTCTCGTAACGTGTAGTTTTCGTGTCCCTGCGAGATTTAGCACCCCAGTTTAGCGTGTTCTACAAACTTATTCACGTTGCTTAGGCCGTAGCTCAGTAGTGAGAGTGGAATACACCTCATATGCGTTCTACTACGTACCACTTACTGCAAAGGACGACTATCTTTATCAGATCAATACTAGTATTAGTGACTTAGTGGGCCTTGTTGATAATGTCTTTTCAGAGCAAGACTGAAACTGTTTGACAATATTTACGAGAAGAAAATCTTATTAGCGATGATGCCAGGGCATAGCCGGCCATATTTTGTTGTCCTAGGCGAAGAATAAAAGTATCTCCCCTCTCGTCAACTAAAGAAGTAACAAAATTATTACAGCATAACTGGAAGAAAAGTTGGCATTAGATATATTTTAACTTTAACTTCACGAGTTATACTGTACTTTATATTTATTTTTCCTACATACTTACTTTATACTTTACTCTAAAATCGTTAAGGTATTTACTACACCTTGATTGAAGACTGTGTTCTATCAACAGTCTGTAGCAAATTTTCAATTGTCAAAAAATCATTTGAAAATTGTAGAAAAAATTACAGTAAGCTCACTAAAAGGGAATAACAAATTATCTTCTTGTTAAATAGAAACTACGATTAAAAGTAATTTATTATAACATTTTACAAAATTCAATTTAAACATAATTTAAAGAACGGTTTCAGAGTAAACTAGGACATATGAAAAGTGAATTGATGGATGATGTTAAAATCAGTAAAGTTAAATAGTGGGATTTAGTAAATAAAATTTAAGAAAACCTGACAATTTACGTGTGTAGAAGTTTCCGTGCTGTCACCTTGGCAAAGTCTGATAATTCGATTTACCTCAATGTCTTGGGATAACTCGCTTTTAGTTGATATTGTGGCCAGTTCAATATATCGTTCTGTATTCATCAACCTGCTAACAGCGAATAATAAGATTTTATAAATATACGTTTGGAAAACCATCTCTCAGCACTTGCGACGGACACTGGCAGAGCTACAAGAACATGAAGAGAAAAGTTTGAAAACCACTTTCCAGATTATGTTCACTAATAAAATCTAGAACGTCTTGACGATCTGTAAATGGATGAATATAATGTCATTGTTAAATTCAGACTTCAGTGCTATAAGGCATCATTACCCTTCAGTGAAATCCTCTCAAAAATTTGCCCCCAACCCAAATTGGGAGGACGGAAATGCTCACACCTTAATCCGCGTCAACGGTTGGGCCATAAAATTATTCAGGAGGGGGGCGGCCTTTGCCCACACCTAAATCCCCCATTAAAAGTATGACCAAAGCCTGCCTCCAGCAACTGAATGCTGGCAAGGGTTTAACTTTGAAATAATAAACTTTAATTATTATACTACTAATGCGTTTTTAAACATTTGCTCAAATTAGTACGTGCAAATTTTTTAGTCAAAAGAATTTAGGTTTTCCATCTATGACAAGGGTTTTAAACTTACGATATTCACAATTAATATGTGATAGGGGTTTCTGTATGAGAAACGTTACTTAAATTTAAGTGGCTCTATATCTATTTAGGTCTGTGGTGAGATATTTGGGAGAAAATTACATTTTAATTTTGTTCATGTTATAATTTTAGTGAAAATTATTCTGTATAGAATTTTTTAAAATAATGTTTTGGTTTAAGCCTAGTTTAACTCCATATTAACCCAAGTTTTGCATAATTCACACAAATGTGAAATCAAAATTAAGTGATTGGCTGCTTTTCATTGTAATCGATCTTTAAAAATAATGACATTTTTCTAGTTAAAGTTAAATCGAGAAGTTTTCTGAGAATTTAAGTAAAAAGAATATTTTATATATGAGGCAGTATTCTAAATATGTATTCTTTTCGGCTGTAATATTAAAACTCGCGTCCAACAAGAAAATCAATCAGTCATGAACTTTCTACTAAAAGTAAAATAATAAATTCGCAAATATTGAGAATCTACACTAGGCGGAAAACGTACACAGAAGGCATGGCAACAATCAATATAAGAGTCAAGTATTTATTAAGTTGTCACGTAGGCTTCCGCGGCCGGTGTCTATTATGTCTGAGCCACAGTGAGGAAGGTGTGATGGTATCGCAGATTCCACATTTCTGTAAAGCGTAGAATTGCATGTTCTACATGCTTATGAGATGTGTAAGGTAAACAAACTGTGAGGTAAATACAGGAATACGATGTCACCTAACTCCTGTTTCCTCAACACCCAACATTAACATGATCGCGGACCGCTAAATCAAAAATTATATAAGGCAGGGAACTCTCCCACCTACCAAGATATTCAGGCCACTTAGCGGAATACGACTTATTTTGTAAACTTATTCATTAACTATAATGAATTTATCTAATCGAGCGTCTGTCTATCTAAGTTTCACGACACGTCTCAGGATAACTTTGAAATGTATTAACCAGTATTCGTAAAATTTGGCAGATGTGTCCATAAATTTACCCCACAGGCTCCAATTACGGTTGAGATTGATCCCCCCCCCCAAAAAAAATAAATATGAGAGTAAGAAGTAAAAATTTAAGGAGCCAAAATTTTAAAAAATCGAAAACTCCATGTGGGGTATCAAACTAAAAATAATTTTAACCAAAATATAAATATAGTAGTTAGCTTTGTAATTTTAAAATTTGCTAACGCAAGAGCCTAAAAAGTAGATGATGATTTTCATAAAACTGTAAAACTTCATGCGAGGTAACAAATTAAAGAAACTTTTAACCAAAATGTAAGTACAGTGTTCAGTGTTTTGAAATTTCTAAATTTTAGGAAACCACACCCCAAAAATGAGATACATTTTTTTTTAATCCATGCCGGGCATCAAACTACGGGAAATTTTAACCTAAATCTGAATGCAGGGTTCACAATGATTTAGGAGACGACAGGTCAATAATTAAATGGTCAAAATTTTAAGAATATTCTATGTGGTTCATCAAGTTATGACAAATTTGATTTAAAATACCAACTCCGTATCTTTGACAAAATCAAAATCAATTTGCCAAAATTCATATCTTTCGTATTAATTTAACAAAATTAATTTGTAAAAAGTCATACCTTTTATAATTATTTGACAAAATGAATATCTCTCAACATCTACTGCAAATTTTGGACCACCTTCAACGTTTGTAACATTATTTGAAACAAGAAAGTTTATAAATTGTTATCAATTATATGTTTTTGCAGAAAGTATTAGATGTAGGTCATAGATAACTAAGGAAACAGAGATAAACCTAAAGCTAGATCAAATTATTTGTCGGTTAGGGATTATGGTTATAAATTTAATTAAAAAACAATGCAGTATTTCAAAATTGTAAGTGTTTGTTGTATGATTGTCGGCTACAGCTGTTAGATTACTAAATGAATACTGGATTAATCGGTGTTGCTTAATCTTATAATAATTAAAACATTATATAACATTGAAATTTAACTAATAATAAATTTATTTCGTTCTTAAAAGTGTGCGAGTTCTGCAGCTCAGAGAGTTTACTTGATTTTAATTAAATAAGATTACGTCTGAGATAACTAAAATCAACTGATTTTGATACTGTCTTATGGGCATTTGTCTCACCAGCTGTAGAAGTTTTCGAGCTAATACTTCTTGTTTGCATCCAGCGCATTTCTTTGATTATTTTTATTATTCGGTCGCTTTTAGTCTCGTACGAGCAGTTTTCTTACATCGCACTGTATGAGATAGACTAGATAAATATATTTATTTGTCATACTTACATCTTGTTAGCCCCGCGGACCACTTTTTATTTTCTCGCGGACCACCTCTGAGTCCGTTGCCGACAGGTTGGCAACTACTGCTTAAAGACGTCAATCTCAAATGATTTAGGAAGCATTAACTCAAGGGAAAAGAACGGAGGAGGGTTAAAACGAGACATGGGACTGCGCAATGAGAAAATTCTAGAGGAAAAACGAATAACATGGAAAAAGGTTGAGCAAAAGGAAAGACTGTACGAAAGCAACAAACGTATATTACAAACGTTTCCATCAAACACTGTATCTGCAAACGAGATCTGATACAAATGAACAGTGATCGTATGACTGCGACCATTTACAGAGTTATTGCAGTGGGTATATATCCACTTTTTGTTTGTAAAATTTACCTCAGTATTTACGTTTTATTTTATTTCATTCTATACTTTGCGTTCTGCACAAGAGATACGTTGCATTGACTAGGTCAGTAAATTAAATATTAATAGAGCGAATGTGTGCGCGTGTCTATTATTACTATTCTCACTGGTTTGAACTTCACACGTGAGAACCCACAGTCGTGGCCGACATTGCGCATCTTTGGCAGCGACAACAGGCTAGAACCGTTCCGTATTTCAATTCTAATACACACAAACAGTACGCTCGCATACAAATATACCACAAACATTCACACGAGAATGAATCAAGTTCTATAACCTATTAGTAGGTCAGTCCCCACTCCTGCAACCGGCAGGTTGTTTATTCGCTTACGCGCTAAACAAAATTTTATTTTTAAAGGAAAAACAAGTCGTTTCAACGTTCTGATTATTAAAAAAACATATTCGACAAACAGGGGCTGACAATTTACTCGTAACGAGATAACCACGTTAGAGTATTATTTAATACTTTCGCTCACGTACCAAATAGAAATTAAATTTGTTAGGCATAATCGACTGTTAATTTCCTAAATGAGACTCGTTTTTTGCTGAAAGTGAAAAATCGTAAGCGAAAATGGCTTCACTAGATAATTTAAACTGCTGACATTATTAATAACAAACCGCGTCTTTAGCCTTCGTTGACCTGGTAAACTATTGCCCTTACTTATACCAGCCATGTTAACTTCCCCGACTTTTGCAAATTTTATTTGCACGGAAACAACACTTATTCGGATAATCCCCAGCTCTCTGTTCATTTAACGTAATACAATGTCATCCTCCTTGGTTGGCTACCTTCCTTTTAACAATAATTTTTAGATTAATCACTGGAATCTATGTGCAAAAGATGATAGATACAAAGATCTTAAGTAACATCAGGCTCACTTCTCGAGTAGGTCACGATACATGGCAGCTTGAGGGCGGCATCCAAGCCTTGGTTACATAGTTCACTTTTTGTTAAATTCATAATTTAGATACTCAGTCCCAAAACCATAGAGATTTTGTTTAAAAGTAACATAATTAGCATATCCCAAATTTATCGATCGCTTTACGCATTTCAATAACTTTACCCGTTGCTAAGAATATGACAACCAAGTTAAAAATTACAAGAAAATATTTAGGCCGAACATTAAGTATGGCACAATAAAAGCTATTAAATATATCTGAAATAATTAATGAAAACGTTAAGAAACGTTGATTTTGAATGTTGAAACTTACCATACGCCACTATTGTTACCGATATTTTGATGTTATCGGATTGTGAGATGAATACTTAAATAATAGTCTTTATTTTGGACCTAAATAATTATTTAGGATATAATATGTCTTACGTCAAGGATTGGGGAATTAATGGGATAATGAACAAGTTTCAGGCAATTTATGACAGAATAAAGAAAACATTAAGAACCAGTGAGTGTGAAAAGACACAAACTGAGGTACTATAAAATAATGTCCGCACCGGTGCTGACGTACGGTAGCGAATCTTGCATAATACTAACAAAACAAGACAGAACAAGAACTCAAACAGCCGAAATGTGGAGCGTTTGCGGTTGCACTATACTCACGCTGAATTAAATGGACGCTCCAAGGTCATGCACAGCTTTTCCCAATCCTTACTCCATCAAGCCGCTCGTGTCAAGATATTTATGAAACACATTTTGATATTATGCATGGAAATTGTAGTTTTGTGTTCTATTACATTCTTTTTATTTTAGTGTTTTTTTTTAATTTTTAATTATTTAAAGTGGTTTAAAGCTACTATCCCGGATAGTACAGGTTAATAACAAAAATTGTTTCCAGTACGTACAGTTATTTGAGGACATTCTGACGAAGCGGCCAAAGGTTATTATAAGCCAAGAGTGTAGAGACAGCCCAAAAGCAACAGCGGCAGCATGTTCTTTGCCGGAAGGCGCGGTAAGGTAAGTGTAAGTGTTCAGTAGCGTCGTGGGGCAGGTGATCTCTGCTTGACTTTGGACTGCCGATTTTTTGAGAAACTGTAAGCTTATAGGCGCAATTAAATACAAATGTGGGAAGAAGATCAGGAGTTAGTAAAATTGTTCTAAGGCTTTCACGGCCGGTGTCAGTTGTATAAGAAGAGTTTACCGGGCTGTTTGGCCGTGGTCTACGGTTTAAAGACAAACCAAACGTTTCGACTGCACCACTGGCTGCCATCATCAGTGGAATTCAAAGAATTCAAGACCTCCTGAACGTGGGTTGTTTTCGTCAGGCCCACGTTCAGGAGGTCTTGAATTCTTTGAATTCCACTGATGATGGCAGCCAGTGGTGCTGTCGAAACGATTGGTTTGTCTTTAAACCGTAGACCACGGCCAAACAGCCCGGTAAACTCTTCTTATACATCAGGAGTTAGTATTTATAACATCATTGATAGGAAAGATGAATATGATTGGGAAGAAACAACACAACGATAGAACGGACCCATGCAGACTACAAAAAATCATAACGAATTACGGGCTACGGGGGAAATGCGATGTCGGACGGTGAAGATAAAGGAAGTACTGACGAAGGCGGAACAGGCAGTAGGCCTATGCCTAATCCGTGGAGTAAAAAGAAGAAGCGTCTTTGTTTTTTTATTTTTTATTAAAATGCCTGTCTATTTAGCTTCACTCAAATCAAGTCATTCACGTACCCTAACCCACTAACAGTCAACCCACTGGAGGCAGTACGTAAGGCTATGCACCCTTAGACAGGTCAGCTGGAACCGCCACTGCTCACGATAGAAGAATAATCATGGAAACAACAAAGGAGTGAACTATTGAGAAACGAGTGTGCGGGACTGTATATACACATAATCATTCTCGTCATTATTATTTATCTGTCTACTGAGCAAATCGTGTCCCGTTACTGCACCGCATCACTTGATCGGGCAACCCTTCTGTCTTGCGAAGGGCGTTTCTTTACATCTTTCGCCCGCGAAATATCCACCATATGAATGCTCGGTCTACGCCATTTTGTTCCTTTAATTCTGAATAGGCCTTGTCTATTCCAGTTTTTTGTTTTTCCATTTACTGTTCTCTGTCTCTCTTTTTGTTCTCTGACATTTTATTCCTCTCCCCTCATAACTGCTAGTAGAATTATAATTCGTAATCTGGAAGAAATAATCCAGAACAATGAATCCGAGCTCAGTATTTCGGTGTTTCAACCACAGCAGGTCTGTTAGAAGAAACATGGAAATTTATGTAGAGAAGACAAAGGCTATGGTTTTTGTAAGTAAATAATCTTTCGAACTAAAATAATGTTAGATAGATAACAAGAACTCACATTTAGTTGTGACAGTAACTGTGACGTAGATCACGATGTTGATCGTAAGTTGGCTAAGTTTCAGTCACTCGTGGAACAAATCGTCAAATAAAATGAGGAAAGAGACTCAGCTAAAATTTTATGTGATAATGTATGGTTCTGAAACTTCGATTACTGTGAAACTGTGAAAAAACAGCTTTGTAGGAATACAGGAAACGGAGATGAGATTGCTGCAATCTGTTAAAAGACACTGGATTCTAAAATAAAAACATACGCAGAAAGTTAAAAATTTTAATATTCAAATTCACAATGAAGACGACAGATATGGTGTGATTCATTTAACACAGGATGCCGGATGGTAGATTGTTCAAGGAAGTAATACAAGGCTGTTGGAAAAAGAAGTATAGGAACTTGGGTGATAATTATATAGTTCAGTTTTTGACGGGAACAGGCGACTCGTATACTACTTATAAGAAGAAAAAGGAGGAGAAGGAAAAGAAGAAGAAGAAGAAGACGGAAGAAACCTGCTCAGAAACATACATAATTTTATAGTTCTTTGCTATATCTTTTTGAAGTCAATTTGCGTTTGATTTATTGACTTATCGTTGTTCTAGGTTTTGATGATAGCTTATAAATGCAGTCTATGTATACAATAAATGGTCAGAGTCAGAAAAAAAGAGCGCAATTTATTTGGAAGTAGTGGTGTTTGAGTCTACGAAGCGTTAGTTCTAATCCATAAAATGAATGTAAGAAAGATTGTAGAAAATATATCTGTCCGACCGTCGCATACGATTTGAGTCATATTTTACAGAAACTACAAGAAATCAGGAAGACGCTCGGGATGAAACCAGTCACTCATATACACAAAGGTGAGTATATATGTTGGCTTGCATGTATGGTGTGGTGTGTGTGTGTGTGTGTGCGCGCGTTCTACCCCAGCAAACAATAACAGTACACAAGCGTTCTGCTCCAGTTAACTTTGGTTCCGTAAAGGCAATGTAAAGGATCTTAAAATTTGTATGAATCAGCATGCAGGCTTTATTTTTAAAAAATGTTTGGAACTCACCTGAATAGTTTTCAAAATTTACTAACTTCTACTAGAAGCTAATTTTAGTTGAAGCGTTCCGTACCGCATTATTTTGTATCGATGTTAGTAATTCTACAACACAGAACCGCAGTATTAACAAATTTTTGTAATTCGCACTCACACACAAACACACACACACACACACACACACACACACACACAAAATTTGTGTGGATGTGTTCGTTTTATTAATTCTCTAGCAAATGTTTACTTTTTCATGCATCCAGTATCTCTTTTACACTTTATCAGAAAACATATTTAAATGTCAATGTTCAACCAAAATTTTACATGCTTGGCACCGTTTCCTACATTTAGACAAAATTATTTAAAATAACCCAGTTCTTCTTCTTCTTATCAGACGTTACAACCTTTGGTGGGCTTTAGCCTCCTCAACAATACTCCTCCATGCTTCCCTGTTCTCCGCCCTTCCTCACCACCCAGCCATTCCCACGCTAGCAACATCTTCTGTTATGTCATCCAACCATCTCATCCTTAGTCTGCCTCTACGTCTAGTAGTATATAATCTTCCTTTCAGCATCCTTTTGGGCATTCTTTCCTCAGAAATTCTTTCCACAAGTCCCAGCCAACGCAACCTTTGTGAGTTGATGAATTTCACTATGTCTTTTCCATGCATGAGAGCCTGTGTTTATGCAATATTTTGCGCTCAAATGATTTTAAAGCAGTTTTGTCATTCTCTGACAAAGTCCACACCTCAGGTCCATATGTAACAACTGGTCGCACCAGAGAACAATACATCTTAAGTTTTATAATCACTTTAAGTATAAAATAAACAACTCCACACACCAGAACAAAACATGTCAACGTTTAACCAGGCTGCAGTCGATATGTACAATTTTTAGCTTGAATACAGTTCCACGTGTTTATGCTGATTTTAGGTTTTGTCAGTTGTAGTGGAACAATTTTTTAATTTTAATTACAGCTTTTAATTTTAATCGAATGTTGTAACTGAGCTACAGTGGCTCTGTCCACTGTGGTAGATATTGTGGCGACCTCCGTAAGCAAATTTCATAGCGCAGATATCCAGTGTTAATTTAAATTCCAGACAAACATATTTTTAAACAAATGAGTAGAGATTATATAATTACATGTTTTTCTGCGTATTCTCATATATGTATGTCTTAAACGTTCCTAGAACAATTGTACCAATTTTAGTGCCGTTGCTAACGCCACCAGTTTAAAGTTTTCTTTTCCACAAGAGACAACGCCGTACTATCAAGGTTCGGGTTTTCATAGGATTTAGTTTCGTAGTCAGGGTACCATAAAACATATTGCCACGAACAAATTCGCTGACTCAAAACGAGCGGTTTTTCGTTAATGTAATTGCCTTCCTAAATCTGGCCATTTCCTTAAATCGTTGGTAATTCGAATCTAAGTTAGTAGTAGTAGTAGTAGTAGTAGTAGTAGACTATAGACTAGTAGTAGTAGTAGTTGTTGTTGTTGTAGAGTGGATTCGTCATATGACTCCACCATCTCCACAGGAATAAGCCAGACATAATAATAATAATAATAATAGTAATAATAAAACAACAATAACAATAATAATAACTACATTAAGTTTAAAGTTTAAAATATTAATTACATTTACTACACTGGGAAAGAATTACCCTTTAGAGACTATGAGTACTGACAAGTTAACGTTTGTTAAGATCACTGTACATATTTCTGTCGTTTTGTAGAAGTCTTTTAGAAGTTCGATTAGCTCTTATAGCCAACAACTTCTGTCACAAATTCATTATTCAGTCACTGAAAACCATATAAAGACAACACGAAATACTTAAATACACGATAATATAGCTAAACACTTTAAAACAACACAACAGGTCTAAAATATTCCGTAGTAACCTTAATTTACATCAAGATTACTTTTAACATATATTATCAATAGTATCAAAAATTAACACAGTATTTGGGAGTTACAATCTTTATAATAAACATATCATAAATACTTCTAAACCACAACTAAATCTCGACAAACCCCTTATAAGGAAAATGAAAACAAATTAAATTTGCCGTATTAGTGATGACGCACGTATACTTGATAAACTAACGTGTGTTCAAAATATTTTTTAACAGTATGCCGGATGATAAAGTTATTCAACAGATTTTGTATTCATGAGCCCAGCTTTCATATTTCCCAGTTATTATATATTTCCTTCTTAGCTAAGTGTATCATAAGAATTTGATTTTCAGACCTACCAGATACGACAGAGGACACAAGAAGGTTGGACAGCAAAGCTGTCATTATCATTAAGTCTTGAGGAGTTCCAACTGCTTCCGACTTCCTAACGTAAGGACAATGTTTAATCGTGTCAACTCCTAGAATTTTGTCAATTTCCTAGTATTCCACTCCTGCCACTTTTTTGTTGTCTCACTGTACGGCATGTCCATTTTATCTCACTTGTAGTTTCCAGTAGAATGATCTTCCCACATCGTCTTCGGTCTTGGGCGTTATTGCCGATTGGCGGACAACTGTTTCCGATTCGGGTATTTTCGTGATCTGTGTATACTGTGGAGGTTAATTTGAAACTCAGATTAATAAGTAATCCAGAGCTTGTCTGTAAAGAATTACGTACTTACATTTTTTTTTATTTATCATATACATATTTTTATTTTATTAACAGCCTGTTTATTAAATTCTATTACTTTGTCTTCATTATTGAAAACAGTAGTGATTGTTTTTGGCTACAATATTGAAATCTTCAAATCAATTCAAAATGATGAGCAAGATAGTCAGGAAAAAATTACATGGACATGGCCTCATTACTTCAGTCAGTCATTTAAAACATCTGTTTTCAATGTTCTCACGAATCGTAAAAAGTATAAGAGAAATAAATTAAGAGCAAAAACAGTGTTAGCTGTGAGGATGAGGATTTGTTATAGCTGACAAAAACGGCTGCTTAAATTTTAAACCAAACAAAATTATTGTGAAGCATTGTGTGGAATTTACGAACAATTTTTTTCTCTTTACTTATTAATTAATCGTAATTGTACACACTATAAGCAAGTCTGATGAAATTACATGTAGGCATACACGACGTGACTGGTAACAGCCTAATGACTATTTCTCGTCTACATCAGATCAATTGGCAGTCTCTCTTTTTGAGTCTCCTGTTATGTTCCCTGTCGAATAATGTGCTATCAACAGGTTCTCAAGTGTTCCTAGTTTAACGTAGTGTTATCTGCTGGTATGGCGTTTTGTACATAACTTACTCGGAGGTCCTGTGGAGCGTTTGTTTTGAAACATATTACGCACCATTAAATATGAAGTTGGATTTGGTGGGACATTCCCACCGTAGAGTGCCTTTGGTCCACATAGGTATTGTTATAACTTTGTTTGTTAAGACTTTATTAATTACTTAGAAAATCTATCTTCTTCCTATTATCTAATTCAGTTGTTTTATGGTTAAATCGACTTCCTTCTTATATCCTATTTCCATTACATTCTTTCTATAGATTTACATCTATACATTTACATTTACATCGGAGTCACAGTTTGTTCTCCTTCATACTCGTGTTTCCTCATTGATGGACCCACGTTTATGATGTCAGTATATGGTTTCTTTAGATAGATACCCCAGGCGGAATTTTGTATGTTGAAAGTATTTGACTTCGCCTTTCCGTGGTTAGGCAATAGTGTTTATATATACGAGGTAAGGGGGTTTTCTTAAGTGTGAATGTTATGTAGTTAATGGCCGTCCCAGATTTAATTTACAGCATTGGTTATATGGGCTACACTGTTGCCGGGTTTCGTGTGTGGAAATGCGTATTCGGTGCATTGAAGGCGTTTGAAATGTATTTCTCCCGAACAGCGACGTCGATTTACTGCTACATGGAGTGAATTTTATCATTGAAGGACTACACATTATTGTACAGTTTTATTAGTGTTTTACTTATGATGTAAATACTTACGTGTTAACAGTTACGTGATCAGTATCACTCAGTTCTATTATGAAAATAACATGACGTTAATTACCAAAAAAGCTTTACTTTACCTATAATAGGAAGTGTGTTTATATTATTTAATGAATAAGCGGTGTAGTCAATAACTAAAAAAATATCATGTAACTAAACAAGGACGAAACATTTTGTATTACAGGAAAAGCAATTATCTAAAATAATAATTGTGAATTGTAAACGTGCAAAATATTGTACTCTTAAAAAAATACGTGACGTTAAAAGTAATATAAAATTTATACAATATACTATAGGCTTACACACACACGCGCGCGCGCATACACGCCAGGGTGTAATTTAAAAGGTGTCCTCACCTACAGAATTTTTTGTATGAGTACAAGAAAAAAGTTTGCATACACACAAGTCCGGAAACTTTATTTTCAGTCTGGCCGCCATTTTGCACTTTTTAAAGAAAACTTTATATACCAAGGGGTAACAGAGATATCTTAATGAAGTTTGGCACATATGTTTACATTAATGGAAATTAATGAATTAAAAAATATTCCTAATTTCATAATTGGGACTACGGTTCCTTCAGTATAAGAAACATTTATTTAAAGTTATTACTACTTTTTAAAATTGCCTCACTAATAGTAGTTTATAACAAAGTAAGGGCTTGGTTTTTAGCGAAAATAGAATTAATAACTTTTAAAAACACTTGTGTGATGGGATTTTTTCTGCCTAGTAATGATTATCATGAACATTAATAATTCCATTTCATGTAAGACTTCTTCATCAGTGAATATATATCAGGGACTAAATAAGTGCGGATCAATTGCAATTTTGTGTAGAAAACTAAACAAAATGCCCGTCTCTGTTCATAGTCAACATTTCCAAGGGCTCGTAGCCTACGCATTGTAGATAGTACGGCTTTAATCTTTTGTGGAGATTCGTCTGTAATAAAATCAGGAACAGTAGCTGAATGGAATTTTGACAAGTTTCCATGTCATACACAAGCAGTAGAGCGATGTGTGAAGGTGGTGACAGAAGCGAAAAAAAAATCGTTGTTGCCAAGTCCAGAGATGGGTTCATCAGAACGACGGTTCTTTCACGATCCATCATGCCACGTTTTTCGCACAAATCGGAGTTTAAAATAGCTAGTACCAAAAAGAATGAGTAAAAGGCTATTGACATAATGCCATAGCTCGTAACAATTATCATTAACTATTTTATGTCAAAGTGTAAAATCTGCAATTTTAATGTTAAAAATGTGTTTTTCAGGTGTAGTGCGCGACCAAGAAAATTTGAAAAATCTATGCTTTTTAAATTTATTTATCTTCTCTTTGCTATTCTTTACTTATCTAAATCTGTAGGCCTACCATTTGACTTACATAGAAAAAGTTTCGTTTTTTTATGTACGAAAAATTGTTAAAATTGATCAGTTTTTATGATTTTCGGGGTGATGGGCGACCGGAAGATATTAACCGATTTTTTATTTATTTATTTTACTTATGTGTCCTAGAGGCAAATTTTCCGCGGTATAGCGAATCGAAAAAAAATAAAAATATTTTTTGTCCCACCCTAACTTCTATAGGCTCTTTAGATATATATATATATTTTTTTTAAACAAAATGGCGGGGAGACGGAAGAAAATGAGACTTTTTCGGCCTAAGGTTAATAGGAACTTTTTTCTTATACTGACGCATAAATTCGAGTATGTATAGTGAGGACATCATTCACGTTGCATCCTGGACACACACACACACACACACACACAAAATGGTTTAGTAATATAATGTAAAATATGAAATATAAAAGTAATGTTATAAATAATCGCCATTTAAAACCAAATTAAAACCTTTAGTACACATAATATCGCAACATCCACATATTACTGTACTACTAATAAACAACAATTTTTAAGGCACAATATTTTGTTATAGTATATTTATATATACTATGAAAAGAAGCTGTTAATGAAAAAGAGAAATGTAAACATTTGCGTTAGGTGTTGTTTGTTTGTGATTAAACTTGTTTAAAAATATGTTCCACCACACAGAATGAGTTGTTTAGTAAATTGTGAAACTTACGTTTTTAGTCAGCGTTTTGGGTAAGAAAAATAGCTGTATCCCATGGATACGAAATTTGTATATGTAAGCTGGATATGAAATTTGTATAAACGTTTTTATTACTAACGCAAACTATCCATACGCAAGACGAGTTAACGTGAATAAGGTAGCGACAAGTCTTGGCGCGCGTCTCCCGAAGCGTCCGCTATAATGATTACAAATAATTGTATTTATGGTCCAAACCACCTTAAGTTGAATATTAGAAATTTAATTAAAATTAACTTTAGACTATTTACTACAACGTTTACGGTTATACTGTATGTCTATCTCAAGAAATAAAAAATTTCCTCAGAGACCCAAAATTTTAATTCATACACGGACGACATTAATTAATTATAGAGATAAAAAATCTGTAAAAATTATATTTAGTGCGTTTTGGCTTTTAAAATGTGCTTATAACAAAGGAAATTTATTTTAAATAAAACTTGGTTAAAATTAACTCCATAAATTTAATAATATGGTAACAGTCACTGGTTGAATTAAACGTTGCTCTAACATCTACAAGTAAACATAAATTTATAAAATATTTTTTTATGTAGATGGTAATTGTGTTACAGACATGTAATTTATTCAGAAATGTGCAGCACAGCATGTAGAACATCAATAAAATTTAAAACTCTTTAAAATTTGTACTTCACATTTAGTACTAATGGCAACATTGGAACAACAGAAAAGGACAGAAGTATAGGAGAAACACATGGGTAAGACAGAGCGCGACAGCTCCCATAAGAGCCAACGCTGTAAATTAAACCTGTGACGGGGATTAGATTTACTTTTATTGACTTACTTTTTAGATTTACATTTCTTACGCTAGCTATGAAGTAGGTAGAGATGGTATTGTAAGTCTGACGCCTTCGGGTGTGTCTGGGATGAAAACAGAAGGCAAAAAAGGTGGACCTTCTGGAACTTCTGATTTTATGGGTATGGTCTAGTTGAATTTCGCATTTTTACTTGGAACTGGCAATCACCTGGATATGACTTAAGGAAATTGAAGTATGAGCGTGGATTTTTTTTATTTTTTTTATTTTGAGTAATATGTCGTCACGCCACTTACTGTGAAGTGCCTGGCGCACATCTAAGGATACTGCCGGTCAATATTTACTGTCTTCTAGGGGTTGATCAATGACATTTGTTATAAGGTGAATTTACTGTACTGTGGAATGGCTTGACAGAATCCGAACTGGTGATGAGGTCCAGTCTTCAGGTTTCATAATCTTGTTGATTCTGCGGAGAACATGTTTCTCATACACAAGGAAATATAGCTTTAGATTTGCATCATCAGATGTTGCTTTGGGCACAGTAGTGTCCGATATAAACCAAATAAACCGTTCATTGTATGGTGGTATTATCTTTTACAATTAATAAATATATGTGAAACAGTTCTTTTGCATTAACTCTTAATACTAACACCTTCAGTAGGGATACAAATTTGGGAAGTATTTTTGGGTAAAATCGCATGCTTTTCTGGCTTTCGGAGGGTATATCACTGACACAACATTGCAATCTCTAGTCTTGGGCCTCCTTCTTTAAGCCCGGAGTTTCATAACAGTATTTAAAATTCTCTTCTAGTTTCTTTAATATTCGAACCATCTTAATCCCTGTGTTTAATAACTTTATCCACTTTTCCATTTATTTCTTGATTGTAGGCTTCTATACACTTCCTGTTTAACATTTCTCGCCCGTATTTCTTCTGCGTTGCTTTCTCCTCTTTACGAGAACATTCACGAGACCATTTTAAACTGTCATAAAATGCTTATTTTTGTGAGTATAAAATTGCTTATTGAGTGAGTATAAAATTGCTTAATCTCTTTCACTTATAAAATTCTTTGCATTTGAATTTTTGGATTACCAAATTTTTGTTGTTTCTATACCCAGCTTGTGATCGTAACGCAATTTCCAAGCTCCTCTTATTTTATTATTCAACATTGTCTCCAAATTCTTAAAATTCCACACTTCTTTTAACATTCATCCATATTCACCATTCTCCCTCTTTCTGTTCTTCCATTCTCAAGTATTTAAATTTATCCTGGTCGATGTCTAAACCCCTCGCCTGAACTGGTAACTTCCGCTTCTTATCGTAGCTTTTAATGCGCAATGGCATTTCCGAGTCATGTTGTTGTCGCTGAAATGAATAAACTAAAGGCGAATTATACGTGAAAGTGACGGGAAATGCATGAATTTTGTGACCGTTTAAATTTCCGAACGTCACAAGTTGTTAACCTACATAAAACCTGTCTGGACTTGTGGCATATACTGTTGTGAATAAACACCACTTACGAAAGCTGCAGCGCTTCCAGAATGAACTACTGTGAAAGCCGTAAGAAACCACCGCTGTAAGTCCTCAGCAGAATAATAGAAATCAAAGCTCTCTTCAGTAAAGAAGAAATTATAGCAATAGTTTAGTGTATAGAAGAGATTATGGTACCAACCCTGACGTCCTTGCCAAAGAGCTTCAGTCCAGCAATGGAACAGTGTGCATACCACTTTCGGTATGTGCTGCAGCGTCAGACTACAAACTCACCTTTACTCCTGAAATTTAAGTACTGAAACGCGCGTGTTAGCTCTGTTTCTGTTACCTCCATACGTCATACAGTTATAATTATGTAAATTCAGTTTCTTCTTTCTGTCTCCTAAGGAGATATAAATATTAGAATGAAAGTACCGCCCATAATATATTGTCTTACATAACGAAACAAAGTGTCGTTAAATAAATTTATTACCTCCCACGCTACTCACTGTCGTTAGAAAGCACTACTGAGCGGTTACTTACGCGTCGTTGCTTGAATATTATTCGTACAACGAATTTTCAGTTACGCTACAGAGCATTGTGCTCTACTTTCTTCAATGTCGCAATACCATAGACACGTCATATTGATTTCAGCCAAGCATTTGGAAAGTTGTGACATTAGGGATTGCTCTATAAACTCAAAAAGAATGCTATATGCTGCGTTTTACACCATTAAATGTACATAGAAAGAATATTCTTCCGAATCTGTAACAAAATACAATAACAATATTCCGAAAGGATCAGGAGTTTCCCAAAGAATTGTTCTTGAATCCAATCTTATTCCTCTTACGCACAGCGGACCTACCAACTGATGAAAATGTGATCACCACAACGTCTGAAAATGATACTAAGATCCTAGTTGTACACGAAAACCCAGTCGAAGAATCTTCACCATTACAAACTAATTTTAATAAAATCAATTTCTTTTTTAAAGTAGAATCAAACTAATCGAAATCAAATCAGCAAGAGTCACTTTTACCAAACGCCATTTTAAGGCTCCGGTAGAATCGGATCCCTACAACTGACTGCTTATAATACCTGTGGCTTCACCTCGATAAACGGCTGACATAGCGCTCACACATTTGATCGAATGGTAAATTTCTTGACACCAAATTCCGAAAACACGGCTGGGTTTTGGGTTCAAAATCGCAATTATCACTCAAAAATAAGATATTGGTTATAACGTCATAATCAAACCAGTGTAGCCTGACACCAGCGTCGAGTTCCAACACCCCTTTCTTGAGATGTTTTAGGCAAAGGTGCTACGTGCTATAACTAGTGCTCCACAGTTTCTCAGAAACAATTAAGTCCATCATGACCTTCAAAAGCCTACGGTAAGTGCCTATGTATCTTCGTACAACTTGCGGACAGACACATCAATTAACTTGAAATTCGTCCAAAGCCATTGGCCACAAACCTGATGAACAACAATCGGCAGATACGAAGACTCAACATCATTAACCCATTGGACTTACCCTTTGGTCGTTGTGTCCCAAGTGCTTAAGAAAAAACTGAAGTTGTCATTAAAAGGACAAACCACTAGATAGTTCTCTTCATGTTTGTTGTTTGTAAACAGATTGTGTAAATGGGACAGAGTCAAAGTTGACTGAAGCGTTAAGTTTTAAACCATCCTGAAACGTTACATTTTGCATACGTCTTCTCTCTTATATTAGCAGCCAGAGACTCTCCACGTCTTTGCAATCGACGGAATTTATAGCCGTGACGTTTCTGCGGAAAACGATATTCCGACATGCTTAGAAAATACTGTCCCCATTCGTTGTTATATTTCTGAATTCGACACCAGTCATTTCCACCTCAATCTCATAAATCTCATAAATTCTCACATCTGATTCAATCCCTCGACGTTGTTCCTGTCTGCTAGACCAAAAACCTCATTTTTTTAAGAATTAACTTTACTTCTGTGCTTTTAACGTACTGTCCGAGTCTCACAGCCGTATAAAAGAATTGGCTTTTGTATGACGTCGTGGAAACAAGCGAAGAAATTAAAGCAAGAATAGCAGGAGGAAACAGAAGCTACTACGCATTAAAAAATATATTCCAATCGAGGAACGTATCAAAAAATATCGAAAAGAAAATATACACCACAGTAATCAGACCTATAGTAACATGTGCAAGCGAGACATGGGTATTGAAGTTAAAAGATATGAAAACCCTTGGTGTTTTCGAGACGAAAATTCTGAGAAGAATTTATGGACCAGTGGGACGGAGAGATGTGGAGGATGAGAAAGAATCGTGAGCTAAGAGACCTGTATCTCTTATACAGGACATAGTTGAGGTAGTGAAGGCGTAAAGGTTGAGATGGTTGGGGCACGAGGTGAGAATGAGAAGTGATCGAGGCCCAAAAATGGAATTGGAAAGGAAGCCGGAGGGAGTAAGGAGGAGAGGACGTCCGAGGAAAAGATGGTATGAAGATGTGGAAGGGGATTTGAGGGAAATGTAAGTGGCAGGTTGGAGGAGTAAGGCTCTGGATAGAGAAGAATGGAGGATAATCGTTGAGGAGGCCAGGGTTCAACAGGGACCGTAGTGCCAGAAGAAGAAGAAGAAGATTGACGTCACGGAACTATTTACGTTTTGATTCCGGGCTTATCATAAAACCAAGGTACGTTTTCAAGATCGACTCAGCATGCGGAAGTGAGTACCTATGGTAAAACCTAGAGTAATAATAGGCGGCTGAAGCGTAGTGCCGCACTGCCTTAGTTTTACAGTTTATAGGGCTCACACAGTCAGCATATCCTGCCTTTCCTAAGGCATTGTCAATGGCACGAAAAAGAATTGGAATTCCTCTCTTAGTTCGTTTCCAGATAAGAATCTTATAATTCTATTTAATCCGATATATTACATATAATATGTATGTATTATTGCAAGTGGCCATGGCTCGCGATTTTACAACAGTGGAATAAGGTATTGAACGCCAAAGAAATCTATACTCCCAAATTTTAGTGACATTTCTAAGAAACGAAAACACCCGTATTAAAACAGTCCAGCTATACAGTGATACAAGGCACTGTCCATAACAACTGCAAGATTGTTTTAAGATTTGTTAACGGTGTATCTCTAAATCACTGTTCAATTTCGGCCCGTTCTTTTCATCGTGATAGTCAACTCAACAGAATTATTATTATTATTTTTTTTTTGGAAGAAGAGATGTTTGCGTTTGATATAAAACACTTGCTCACCACCTGCGTGTAATAAACAAATCGAATTCCTCTCGAGTTTACTTCTTTCAGTCCCACCGTAAGTCTAGCCTTGAATACATACGTATTAAGGTCTTCAGATAGTTGTATCCCCCCATACTTTCCTCTGAGAAATTCCAACATTTACCAAAGTCTCATCAAGTAAACTATATTTATTTTTTCTTTCCCAAAATTCTTTATTTTCCGAAGGTAGGAATACTGTCATGATACAATATCATTCCTCTCAATCAACTTACTCCTCCCTTTTCTCTTTTTTCATAGCATAAACCTACAAAATTTAACAGAAAATAGAATTTAGTTTTTATAAGTGTTGGTAAATCGTGATAATCGTTTACAACCTTCATAACTGCATCTACAGTTTGTGGCATATTGTCTACTGAATAGATAGTGTATTTATATTCCTAGTAATTTCATTTTTATTGCACTTCTCACAAAGTCATGATTTACTTTTATGACTTGTCGTAATATCATGAAGAAACACTTCTCGTTGTTTCTTGAAATTACCACGGATCTTCTGAGCTTGAATCTTTACTCTGTATGAGGAAAAGCAACTAACTTTCAGATATTCACAAATTTGTGTGACGATCGCATTTTCTGGTTTGTCACCTGAAATAATTGTACGAGTAGCGTACAAATTGTCTTTGTCCGCTCCTAATTGTCTGTCAACTTGAACTACCGTTAGTTTCCATTCAATAAAATAAATATTTACAAAATTACGAATTAAAAGTAAATATATTATTTATACAAAAACGGAAAATAATTTACACTAATAGTTAAAATTGTAAACCAGGCACCCCAAGAATGTGTCTCGAAACACAACATGTGCACTTGAAGTACAAAATTATAAACATGAATGGCGTTACATTACGTCGCGTGTTAACGTTGTTAGTTGACGTAAACAGATTGTTTTTACTTCAATTTGTAGTTTAATATCTCAATAAGGCAATGAAATACGTAATTTCTTCTGCATTCTTCGCATCTCGTAACAAACAGTTATTTGTAACGATTGGTTACGATTATTCTAATTACGATTTGAAATAGTTGGCCTACTGTGAGAAACAGCTTTTTTGGTTATAAATAGGTATCTAGTGTAAGCGAATGAAATCACGAGAATCGATAAAATTAATTTTTATCAAATTTTAAACCCTTAACACAACAATACGTTTTCAGAGATATACAAGATTATAATGAGTGTTAAGCAGACTATATGTATTGGCTCTTGGAAAGACAATCCCAACTGTCAATCCATAATAAATTGTTGTTGTATAAGCAAGTGCTAAAGCCTATCTGGACCTATGGGATACAACTCTGGGGCGGTGCAAAGAAATCAAACATATATATAATTCAAACATTTCAAAACAAGGTGCTTCGGTGCATTGTTGATGCACCACGGTATGTAAGAAACGACAACTTACACAGAGATTTAAAAATTGAACTTGTTATTGAGGAAATAAAAAAGCAGGCAGTGAAGCATGGGCAACGCGTCTTGCAGAATGTACACCCTGGGATACGGCGACTGCTGGATACAACTAATGCGGCTAGAAGGCTGAGACGAACTAAACCACTTGATCTGATGGATATTAGTTAAATGGGGAGATTACAGCCAATGGGTTATATCTCTTGATTAGTGTTTTAAATTATGAAATGTAAATTACTAGATGGGTAGTACTCAGTTGTAAAAAAAAAGTAGACTAATGTGTGCGCCTATGTTGCGTAACGCGAACGCTGCGATTGCTTCGTATTCGTCGTAGCCCTATTAGTTTATATTATTAATGTAACATAATATACGCTAATACCTGTTAGCAACAGTTACGCTTTATTCTTTGTCGTGTACTTCGTAACCATTAAACTAATAATGTGTTTTATAAAACAGCCTTATTTAATTATTTTTATATAAACGTAGTTACGATTGTGTACCATTTGTGTGAAATCTCAACATCTTAATAATAATTGTCACATAAATAATGTGTTTAAAAAACGCATTATTTATATGTGTAGGTTTCAACGTACAATTTATTTTATAAAAATGAAATACACATAGGCAGTTCGTTATGTGTTAAAAAAATAAAAATAAATAAATAAAAGTCAACTGCCGAGTCCGAGTCAGAGACTTATTTCATGGCGGACGTAGTGGACAAACAAATGATCTGTGAATCCATCAAGCACACTTCAAACTACCCGACCCTTCTACCCCAAACATTTCCATTAAACTGGCAGTCGTGAAATTTTATACATTGTTGAAATGTACACGTTATTGCTTTTTTATATTTTTTACGCCTTTAGGGTGAGAAAATTTTTTAAATTTTTGGATCGATGGAGAATAATGACTTTGACATCATAAAAGCTTAAAACTTATAATTCTCTAACTTAATTTTTGGATGAGTAATTTTAAGTCGCGCAGTACATAGAAGCGACAAACCCATCTACGTCACGTATTTCGCCATCTTCTTCATTGTGTCGTGTAACTTCTGAATGAAGTATAATAATATTTCTGTCATCTTCTAACATCGTTAATCTCTTCTTTCCACTTCTCATTTCCCTTCCACTGTTCCTCAAAAATGTGGTGGTGTGCACGTGATAATCTTTGTAGGCCTACTTATAGCCTAACGCAACGGTTCCCAAAGTGTGCTCCTCAAAATACCACAAAGTTATTGATAAGAAAAGGAAATATTGTTTATTAAAATAAAATATAAAGGTTCTATTAAGTTTATTTTAATTAGAACTTTACAAAATACAAAATTGTTAAATAAAAATAAAATAAATAGCCCATTTGTTTCAAGAAAAGTGTACTCTAAAAATATGAAAGAAATCGTTTATGTAAATTCACATTTGTTGTGTCGGTTAATTCACATTGCATTTCTGTTGATGCAGCAATGTGAACACTTGATTGACCTTGTATCAGATGCCGATGAAATGGAATTCTAAGAAATATCAATCAGAATTTTAGTATCAGCGAAAAGACGAGTAAAATACAAGAGAGAAGAGCACCCCTGGTAATTGGAGGGCACAAATTTTAAAAGGTCGAAAAATTTAAATACCTGGGCTCACTAGTTACTGACGACAATATTATGGCCGAAGAATAAAAGAAAGGATATCTGATGGTAACAGATGTTAGTTCTCCCTACAAGGAATATTCAAATGTAAAAACATAAACAGAGCAACCAAGAATCAGCTCTACTAAACAGTTCTTAAGCCAGTGGTCATGTACGGGTCCGAAACTTGGACAATGACAGTTACAGAGAAAAGCGGTTGCGCAGGTGGGAAAGGAAAGTCCTCAGGAGGATGTTTGGTGCAGTGAACATCCAAGGAAGATAGAGAATAAGGACGAATGCAGAAATCCAGCAGATCTATGGAGAACCAGATATCGTCACTGACATTAAGAAAAGTAGAATCCGGTGGGCAGGGCATGTTCATAAAATGTCAGACATTCAAATTAAAGACAATTTTTACGGGGAACCTGGTGGAAGAAGAAGGAGGGGTCGGCCCAGAAAACGATGGTTGGATGATCTTGAGGACGACCTGCGCTAGCTCGGTGTAAGAAGATGGAGACTGAGAGCAGAGGACCGAGACGTCTGGAGGCGGATTATCGAGGAGGCCATGGTGTAGCGCAAATTGAGAGAGAGACCGAGAGAGAAAAGACGACTTTCCAGCTGTAATAGTTGTATCCTATTAACTTTTGTAAACATTTACGTGAATTAGAGATTTGTTTATGTGCCTCATAAAACAAATAGATATCCCATATCAACGCAGAGGTAGACATTAGTCCCAAATTGAACCGGATGTAAAAACACTGTGCAAATGAGAACAACCCTATGCCTCTCATTAGAATATAAGTTTTCCGGTTATGCTTTATTGTTCATTTTTAATGTCAAGTAAAACATTTTAAATGTACTAAAACTGGTTTTAATACATTATGTGTGTGTGTGTGTGTGCGCGTGTGTTTACGTTGACAACAAAGTTTTTCATTTCCCTCAAATCAGTGAAAAAATAAAATTTATAATGAAATAAAGCTATGCTTTACATGATCAAATGATTACAAAATATACCACAGCCAATACTGCTGTAATTCGGTTCGGAACCCTCATTGTGCTAGGAGCGTATTAATGTTCCACGACGAATGTAGGCCTATCTGTTGAAATGTGCTCTGCGACTCAGAACGTTTGTGAACCACTAGCGTATTGGTGGCGACATACTCGCATTATTGGTATTAGCTACACCTGAAGCAGCCACAACAAGGACACCAACGATAGTATAATTTATGGTAACTTTAAGTGCGAAAACAAAAGTAAAAATTTAAATATTTTCATAGCCGATCTACACAAGCTTAAAGCCAGTCGAGCGTGTAAAATTCGTCGCTCACGAGCGCCGCGGCACCTGTCTCTAGGGGAGAGCCAAGCACGTCTTACTTCCAGTTTTCGTAACGAATAACAAATACAAGAAAGGGAAATACCGAACCACGAATTCGTGACGACGCGAGACGACCTTGTTACCGGTAAACAAATTAATGAACTACACCGGAGTGTTTACGAGAATCCGGCAACACGCCTGACCAGAACCATATAGCCCTACTCGTAATTACGGTAATGTTTGTTTTGTAAGGACCACAAAGTTAATGCGACACGCACGTTACCTGCACGTTTTGGTATGCATTTCTGATACCATTTCACTGAGAATATTCTATCAGAGTTAGATATAGATAACAAGCTAAAAATATCAGCAATATTTGCAGATTTGACAAACGTTTTCGATTAGTTGGCCACGAAATACTAATTGAGAAACTCAGTTACTGTGGCATTAGAGGGAAATCCGTAAACTTACTAAAATCATGGTTATTTTCAGTCGCTTCTTACTTTTAAAATTTTACACTGGGTAGTCTTTCACTACTCAGTTATAGCTTTTATAATCCAGAAGTCCAATTTTAATTAAAAATGTGATAAAATGGACAAAATGTAGACCTGTGTTTAAAAAATTTTTATTTTTATCCATTCTTTTACTGTATGTATTCGGCTCATTCAAATTTGTTAAACGTAATTTGTATTTGTATCGAGTAAATAATTCCCATAATATTTAAAATAAATTTAAACATTGTACAGTAACCTCTGAAAATGGAATTAACTGTACGAGTACAACAGTGTATAACTCTGTACTGGTGCGGCAAATAGCTATAAGTGTTTTGTAATAGAGTTGAGATGGTTTTAAAAGAAGAATGTTTTCATTCTCTAAACTAGTTTCTCAATTACTATTATTTTTTTTTTTAAATTGATAGTATCATATGTTGTAAGAACCATGTAAATAAAATGTATTCACTGATTTACTCTATTAATTACTGTAAACGGTGAATAAAACTTAGGCTAACCATGTCGTTATGATTAAACAATATTGCATTTAAATGATTCATTAAATGTCCCATTTTTGTTTGCTGTAAAAGACGAAGCTATGGAATTACCACGTGTTCTGCACATGCGCACTGGAGTGAAACAAAACTAAAACATGCGTCTGTATTGCCTAATGTTCTCTTTGCGAATTGCTATCTACACGATATTAATTAATGATAAAATAACAGAACAAGTAAATAATTGTGCATACTTCTGTTACATATGTTTTGTATATACACATACACATTATATTTATATTCTTATTTTTTCTAATTTAAAAAAAAAAGGTTCCTGTGTTTCGGTTTATTTAGTTGGTAGTTATATGATTATTTCATTCAGGGGTCCGTTTCCACCCACGGCTGTGTCCATGTAGAAACAACTTTTTTCATCTTTTTGTAATAACTGATTGTGTAATTTTTAGGGACCTATATTTCTTTGTACAGTTGTCAGAAAGATGTGGAGAAAAATTTGCTAAATTGTAACAATTTAAATGTAAGAGATGTTGGATAGCAAATGAGAAAGGGAATCAAAATTGGTTTTTGTAATATAATATCAAAAGCAGCTCTTTTACGTAGCTGTAAGTGTTGGAAAGGTTTTCACAAGAACAAACATAGATTCAGTCGTAGAATTTAAAAATATTATTATCAATAGAATAAACAACTATGTAGGCCTACATATGAAACTAAAGAAATTAGCTAAATTTATAATTCTCTAAAGACAAGTGTCAAATTATCTGAAAAACTTCCCATTCAAAATTAGCTGAGAAAACATCCACAGATCATGAAAATTTCCCGAAACAACACGGGGAAAGCATGTATTTTGCTATTTGCCACAGAGAAATGGGAGGACAATAACTGGAGCTTCCTAGTTACTGTTTCAAGTTGACAAAAGATTTTCACTTTCCTTATACGAATAAGACTAAGCCAATTTTATACTTCTTTATAACAATTCGCGTATATGTCTCCTGCAGTGGCACTTTAGTAGCAGAAATGTTATCTACACGTGTGGCGATGCGAAGAATTGATTCCGTGATAGATTAGATGGATTCGTAAACATATTTATAAACGAATTTATAACAACTGCCAAGCATAAGCAAAATACGCTGCTTTGTAGAATCCGGGAAGCCATTGTAAACACATTATATACGAAAAACGACAAATGAACTCAGTAGGCCTATATTTGGTTAAACTGTTTTGTGTGCTGTAATTTAAAAATAACTAAATATAGATCGTTTTCAAGAATTAAACTTATTATTTACTTTAAAGCTAAGTTTTGTGGGTACAGACCTTTTATTTTTGGAAACATCGCCCTGACTTTTATGGATGAAAGTTGGAACGCAATAATTTCGTGATTGTTTATTTTTTGTAAACATTTATTTGGAGGAAGTAGAGCAGATTTGAGGCAGGATTACAGAGTCCATGAGCAGCTTGTGGACAAGCGTTAGAAGCATCTGACCAGGTGCTGTTTTTACTTTAGTAGTCTGGTGTCCTTCTTACATGATTTTTGATGTGTAAAAACGCCCGCGCTTTCATGATACAGAAACATTGTAACTTTATTTAGAGGTCGATAAACGTTAAACAGTGATGTTAACGAGTATCTAATGAAGTACTGAACAAATGCAATACGTGTGACCAGCATAAAACACAAACGATAATCGTTAGCAAAAAGATAACACATAACAGAAAATGAAGGTAAATTTAACATAAATGGAAAAGTTTAAATACGCGTATTTAAGCACAGTGACATACCTAAGTGGAAAGTTGTTGGACGATTCTTCTTGAGTCATCAGTATTTCGACTGGCTTCTTCTCCCCACCACCGCATATACCCTTGGTGCGTGTGTTATAGATTCTCTCACAGGTATATGGTACCTACAGCTTAACGTAGGATCCGAACGACATAGTTGGGGTGGGGAGGGCTTATACTAGGCTGGATACCTCTCACTGGTTTGTCATCGCTTTACGAGAAGGAACGGTCGTTCAACGGTATAAAAATACATACATAGGTAACAGCTAATAGGTAATCTCGAAACAAGAGCTAAATATTCCGAAAAATAAATATCCCCATAATTACATATGGGCCACAGTCATGGACAATCGCCGATAGACAACGAAGGAAAATAGAAGCGACTCAGGTGAGATTCCTAAAATAAATGGCACGTTTAGAGAAAGATTAAAAGCAAAATCCGTAGAGTACGTAATTGATAGAAACCTGAGATGGTTCGGTCATATTAAGAGAACGAGTAGGGAAAGGATAGCTCAAGAAATGTATGAGGCAAGACCATTGAAGAAGAAAAGCACAGGAACAGTGTGTGATAGTATGAGGCGAAGCCATTTAACGTAAGGAAACAGAGGCAGGCCCAGTAAAATGTGGCAGAATGAAACACGATATGTAAAGCCTTCAAAAAAACAAAGAAAGAGAAAAACTGGGTCTTTTCTCTTTTCCCCACAAGCGTCATAACCTATATTTCTAATATTGTTACTATAATTGTATTTGTAATTTTTACTATTGTATTTACCACGTTTTATTATTCGGGTTACAAATGACATCATCCTTCTATCGTTATCTACAATACAAAACGTGTAGTATTTAAAGTTAATTAAAGTATTTAAAATTAAATAAAGTCTAGCCGTTGTACGGGACAAGGTTGTAAATATAATTATGTCTATTATGTCTATTATGTCTATTATGTCTATTACTGGTTTCCCTTACGTTTTTGTTTTTAATTTTAAATCCTATGCAGATAACATTACAACATTTAATTTTAATTTTAATCGTGCTGTGTAGTATAATCTTTCCAGTCCGGTTTGACGGTCGATATAGACGCGTCCTGTTCAATCGCCGCAAGAATAACATCGGTCATGTACCCCCCCCCCATGGATATTTAGAGGAATTTGTAGGAGACCAAGAAATGTTCCTTTCACGCTGTCTCGGATTCATTATTGTCAGCAGTAACGGAGTCGGTCAAACTATAAGATCAGACCTGTGGCGCGCCTCGCACGGGCGTCTCACTGTAACAATCGGTCAGATTTGTTAACTCCGTCACAGACGCAATGTGGGGAGCCGCGAATCCGGTACCAATCGACTCCTACCTTTGCAAGTTTATGTGGCGGAAGACGACCGCGAATAATGTGCTGTATCACAAAATTTACGAAGTCATCGCTGAATTTTATCCACTGGAACACTGGAACCCTGTGTGCGAAATGAAAAGTAAGTAGAATCGATTCTGTTCCATATTTAATTGTGTGACGGAAAAAGATAAAAGACGAAAAACCTGTACACATAGCCGATACCGTACAGGACTGGAGGAAATGTGGGAAGTAAACCCAGTAAAGTAATTAACTCCACTTAGTAAGTTAGCAAGTATTCAAAACATTATAAATCGATTATATTCAGCCATTTAACGTAATTCCAGTCTTTGTCGAGTTTAAATTCAGAAGCTTAATAAGAAGAATTTCCATACGTATTAACGAAAAAAGTATCGACAATGACGCGTCGGTTATTTTGCTTTCTGAAACGAGTGCATTTCGATACGATTGTGTACCAGATTACATCATCGGCAGCGCGAATTTTCCGCTGACTTGTACCAAGGACGGTGCGAATAATCGCACTAATTATCTTGTACAAACAATTAGAGCGTCAGCCGTGCTAATGAGTTCCGAATATGCGACGTAAGCGTTCGGTCGAGGTGCCACGTCGGGACAAAGACAGCGGACTGTGTCTCACAGGTGCCACGTCGGGACAAAGACAGCGGACCGTGTCCACAGCCTTGACAATACTTCCGCCGGATCTACAGGAATAATTCATACCGAGGGCACCCGACGACTTGAGGCTAAACAACTTGATTATCTTTTAATCTCTTAACAAATTTCTCTTTACACACACACACACACACACACACACACACACACACACACACACACACACACACACACACACACACACACACACACACACACACACACACACACACAAGCACACGTGTTTGTCCGTATGTGCGTTTAAATATGTGTGGGGAGCCCTATTCCATGTATACATACATATGGGTACATGTAAACATTACTCACAGCAAGCGCCACATAAACATGATGTCGCGTATATATATAGGCCTAATTACATAAATTTTATGGAGGCTATATATGCACGATATTTTGGTATTACCTTATTACATTACATTGCCATTATAGTAGGCCTACTTTTTGTATGACTACTACTACTACTACTATTACTACTACTACACTACTACTACTACTACTACTACTACTACTACTACTACTAGGATTACTACTACTACTACTACTACTACTACTATTACTGTAATTTATTTTTAATATTTATTTATTTAAATATTTGTATTAAAAGTAACCTGTTTCTGCTGGCTTTCTCTAACCGCATAAAAGCATCGTCGTGCATACACTGATTCCTCCAATGTGATTTCAATTTTGAGTGTTACACGTGGCGGTCAGCACGCATATGTGACAATAAGATTTACTTTTGTTTACATACATATGTTGCGTGTTGTAAGGTTTTATGTTGCGTATCAAAGGTATGAAAGAAACTTGGAAACCTATTCTAAATGGAGAGTCGTCAGTCTTTCGACTGGTCCGTACCCTCCCTCCGTAGCTTCCCGTGGTGCGTGTGGTACGGAGTCTCTCACAGGTATATGGGACCTACACTTTAATGCCGGATCCGAACGGCATAGTTGAGGAGGGCTTATACTAGGCAGGATACCTCTCGCTGGTTTGCCATCGCCTTGCGAGGGGGAACGGTCGTACCCAATTCAGATGGCCCCGGCGGGAATCAAACCCGCGCCGACAGCGTAGCAGCGTAACACGCTGGCCACTACACCACGACCACTCCCCGACTCTAAATAAACACTTATTTTGTTTAAAATGTCACTTTGAAATCGATAGAAGAAACAGAAATTGTAAAAACGTCCACCTGCGCGCTGGGACGTGGTTTCGGAAGTTGGGGGGGGGGACTAATACTTGTATCCCTTAACAATCATTGTCAAGTCCCCGATTAGGTTTCTGCTTCTTCTTTCCTCTTGTCGCTTTGTATTGTTTTTCTTACCTATCAAAGCTTGAGTCTTTTGACTTGTACCATTTTTAGTCGTTCGCAAGGTTTCTCCACACATCTTTTGCCATTTTCACAGTCTACACTGATCCAGCCTTTGGGATTCTAAAATATTTTTTCATTCCGTTAAGATTCAACTTTTTTTTTTTAAATCCATTTGCTTTACGATTGCAGTAAACATTTTTACTTACTTACTCACTCGGTCTATATCCTCGAAGTGTCGTGTACAGTAGAATGGAACCATTAACTGCTTCTTGCAAAGTCAAAAGTTGTTTGCACTTATTGTGTTCTAAGTTTGGAACGAGAATGGGTAGTAAAGAGTCGTTCCAAACGCCTTTGAAACGTATTAGGTCTGCATCAGTTTTATAATTTATGAATAATCTGAATTCAAGTGAGAGAAAAAGGCATGTTCTTGAAAATGCCATAAAAATATGTATCAAAATAATATGCAATAAGAGTCAGCGTATAACGGATTTGGGGGGGGGGTACGAACTGTAGCAGTCAGCCTTCGGTCCCCGCGGCGGGGCTATATAAGAAGCTAGGGTTTTGGCACCACATCCTTGGCATCTCATCTCTGACGGGGGGGGGGCACGACCGGTAGCAGTCAGCCTTCGGTCCCCGCGGCGGGAGCTACATACGAAGCTAGGGTTTTGGCACCACATCCTTGGCATCTCATCTCGGACTTGGGGGTGGGGGCACGACCGGTAGCAGTCAGCCTTAAGTCCCCGCGGCGGGAGCTAAATAAGAAGCTAGGGTTTTGGCACCACATCCTTGGCATCTCATATCGGACTTGGGGGGAGGGGGCACGACCGGTAGCAGTCAGCCTTCGGTCCCCGCGGCGGGAGCTATATAAGAAGCTAGGGTTTTGGCACCACATCCTTGGCATCTCATCTCTGACTGGGGGGGGGGGTTCGACCGGTAGCAGTCAGCCTTAAGTCCCCGCGGCGGAAGCTAAATAAGAAGCTAGGGTTTTGGCACCACATCCTTGGCATCTCATATCGGACTTGGGGGGAGGGGGCACGACCGGTAGCAGTCAGCCTTCGGTCCCCGCGGCGGGAGCTATATAAGAAGCTGGGGTTTTGGCACCACATCCTTGGCATCTCATCTCTGACTTGGGGGGGGCACGACCGGTAGCAGTCAGCCTTCGGTCCCCGCGGCGGGAGCTATATAAGAAGCTAGGGTTTTGGCACCACATCCTTGGCATCTCATCTCTGACGGGGGGGGGGGCCCGACCGGTAGCAGTCAGCCTTCGGTCCCCGCGGCGGGAGCTATATAAGAAGCTAGGGTTTTGGCACCACATCCTTGGCATCTCATCTCTGACTGGGGGGGGGGGGCACGACCGGTAGCAGTCAGCCTTCGGTCCCCGCGGCGGGAGCCATATAAGAAGCTAGGGTTTTGGCACCACATCCTTGGCATCTCATCTCGGACTTGGGGGTGGGGCACGACCGGTAGCAGTCAGCGTTCGGTCCCCGCGGCGGGAGCTATATAAGAAGCTAGGGTTTTGGCACCACATCCTTGGCATTTCATCTCGGACTTGGGGTATTTTAAACCTACGTACATACAGTTTTGCTTATCATATTTCACTTTTCAAGTTACACTGAACCATACATTGTTTTAATAGGACTGTTTTTGTTTCTCATTCTATAACTATTTTTGTTTCGTATCTTATTACAGATTGTGCTCTTTTAACACATCCGATTTTGCCTGTCACCAGACGTAACGAGGAGGCGGGTGAGATGTTGCTTTCTCATGTGTAGTGTATACTGGGGGTACATCCGCCAACTCGACCCGCCTCTTGATTTTGTCCACACTGAGTTACAGTATACATTTCTGCTATAATCAACATCGGGAATAGTGAACGAATTAGACCTAGTATGGTCCGTAAGCGAACATCGTAAACAGAGTTTGTATGAACGTTTAAAAAATTTAACATAGCATTAAACATTTATTAAAAAAACCTAAAACATTTTCTGAAGAGTTGAAGAACGTATGTGACGTTTACTAAAGAACATGCAGAAGGAATGCAACTTCCTTTTCTTATCGCTTCCAGTCGGCTAGACCTATCTAGCTAAGGGTCTCACTTATCGCTTCCAGTCGGCTAGACCTATCTAGCTAAGGGTCTCACTTATCGCTTCCAGTCGGCTAGACCTATCTAGCTAAGGGTCTCACTTTTGTAGTGCTCCGTGTTTCTGTACCGCCTTAGGTGATTCACGGTTACCGAGGCCGGCAAAACGTTTTTGTTACCTTCTTTGATTAAATCTCCTACCGCGATCTCCTAATTTCATCAGTCATAAGTCGATCTCTCCTCGCCATCCTCTCTTTCACACGGTATATTACATCGACCACTTATAATCTACGTTCGTACCGGTTGTTTAACATCCCAAGATTAGCTACTGGACATAAGATAAGAATTGCAACACATCCGTGGTCCGTCAAAAAGAATCGATACATTTACAAAAGCCATTGTTCCTGTATTTTACAATGGTATTCACATTACATGTACATAATTTGAAAGAGCAAATATGACAGATTTCATTAACTATGGTTTGAAAATTGTCCTACTTTCGCTAGATGCAAAAAACGCTTGGTCCATAACACTTTGAAGAATATCAGGTATGATGTTAATTTCGTGGCAGAGTTTCCTTTAAGATCATATATTGTCAGTGCTGTATTCCCTATAGGTGGGTACGGCGTCTGCCGGGGGGCTTGTCCTCGCAGGGGGGATTTATATTTTGTTTTTAAAAATAACCATGTTCTTAACTAACTTCTGTAACTGACAGAAAAGTATAGACACAAACACACTCTTCAATAGTATAAATTTAGGATAAAGATTTTTAGGAATGGCAGAAAACATGTATACGTGTTTTCAGTACATTGGGTTTCTTCAGCATTATTTAAAGGCTCCTACGTTTATCTCTAGGATTACATTCTGAGCTCTTTCGAAACGCATATGTGAACATTCCGTTGACTAAGCTGACAACAAAGACACTGAATGTATTGAAGGGAAAATAAAACTGAACGAACTGAAAATTAATTGGAAAATCTCAAGAACAGAAATTATCCTACGAAAAAATTGAATTTAAAAATGATCTACAGTTATCTTACCGATAATCAACTCTTTACTGCTTACTCGACACACATAAATCTTATTGAAAATATTATTATCAATTACGTTATCAAATGCATCAGCTAAAAGACATATTCTAAAACTGAAAATTATAAAAAGCATATTGAGAAATGTTATGAAACAAGACCATCTAGATCTAGATTTAAGTACTGACAACGGTTAATTAATCATTACTGTTGATAACGACGTTAATATTGAGTCTCTTTCATATTTTTGTCTTAGAAGCTTAATGAAAATGGACCACATGTAGTCCTGTCTTACATGTTTTTACTGTTTGGATATAAGATATGAAACGGGAAGAATATTAGACTACAATATAGCTTAGTACATCAGATTTTTTTAATACAAGAAATTAAAAAGTTAAACATTCTGATACCGAATTTATAATAATGCATGTGTAAAGTGTCATTGTTTAAATAATGAAGGTAAAATAAAATCATTATTTGGGGGGGGGGGAGATTACAAGGCTAAAATTTCTGGATTGGAGACGTCACACAATAGACCTTACTTCAGGAAACTGCCGAACGCCTCGAAGGTCTTAAATACGGCCCTGTCTATTGTGTGAGGTCTGGTGGGACGTTTAAGGTATCCCTTTAACAGAAGTCACTGGGTGAGAGATTTGGGAAGCGAGCTGGCCAGAGAATGTCATTTAAACGAGAGACAAGGCGACCTGGAATTTGGTCGCATAAAGTGAACAAACTCTGTCGAGAGATGCTCATCATGCTATAACCACAACTGTTGAAAGTTCTCCATTTCTTCAAATTGGTATCGTAAACTTGTGGACATCTCACAGAGAAATTTGAGCTTTAGGGCGATCTGAAATTCTGAAACCGTGCTATAAACGACTTCCATGTCGCCACTACTTTATTCTAATAACCTTACTAAAAATTGCACTTAGGACGGAACCTGGCATGATTTGTGTAAAAATTTCCAATCTTTCCGTTACATTTTCGTTTCCAAAACGAACTAATATCTTGTGCTCCATTTAACTAGGGCCGGATTTAATCATTTGAGCATACGAGGGCCAAAAATCGGACGCCACAACTATCAACAGCTTCAAAACTGTGGGCACTGCACCAGTTAATTTTCAATATTTTACCGCACCAATCAATAAAAAAAATCGCACTCTGCACTCCGAACTCACCAACCCCACTCTGAATGTCGACGTGTGTTTACGGTATTTCAGTGCCCTGATATCAAGTCGCGACAGGACTTGCAAGTCGCGACAGTGCCCTGATATCAAGTCGCGAGGAGCCAGTCTCGCTAGCTGAAGTCTAGTTGGCGGAATAGCCTATGTATCCACAGTTGCGCGCCTTTTGCATTTTGAACTGCAGGATCCAATCCGTTCAACATTTATGATTTCAAACTGTACAATGAGAAAATTATATGTAGGCCTATGTTAAAAAATTATATACTTTAAAATTTTTAAACAATTAACGATTTTATATTCGTATCAGCATGAATTTCTCTTTAACTTGCAATCCATTGAAGAAATTTTTTGTATTTCTTCAATTTTCCCCGTGGGATTGCGCTCTAGGCCCGGGTCCAGCCTTTAACGTACTCAGCTATCCAATTTACTTAGTTCGGCGTTTGTCTATTAGCAACGTTAGCAGCGTTTAAAATTATGATTCTTTAATTTTTAACGAACACCGTTCATCACGTCACTGGGTTCTCGTGTGCGCCTGACAAATGGAATTTTCCAGGAAGCCAGAAATTAGCATGTGCGCGAAATCGGCGCTTATGTGTGATCACGATCTCCATTGTTTGTTGGTTTCGCGTCTGAAGAACAGTCATGCGCCGGCATAAACACCGAGATCATACACACCTGCGCGTCTTTTTATTTCTAAAAAGCGATGAAACTCATTGAATGTTGTATTGTTTTTCAGCTAAGAAAAATTTATCATTTCTGCTTTAACATTCTCCATTTCTCTAGAAGCATGTTTACTGTGTCTCTGTGTCAAGAGGTGACATAAAATCTTGGATCTCCGTGGAAATAATATCTCCATCTCTATAATAATAATATCTTTTTTTAATCCCATTATTATAGTTTACAATGTTCATTACAGTCACACAAATGGGAATTACCTGGTCTCCACAAACTGTCATCAGTGACAAGCTAAAGTTTATTAAGGTCCTTGTTAAATTTTTACTTCAACATACAGCAATCTTACATAAGTCCGATTACCTGTTATCACCAACAGTTTTTGTCACATAATTATTGTGCAGCCACTGAAACCTTATACAGACTACACCAAATATTTAAATATTTAAAAAAATAGATCCCAAACATTTAAAAATTATTCCAACTGAAAAAAACCTTTTTTAACCTTAATTCACGTCAATGATTACAACTAAGATACATTTTTTACAGTTATTATTAATCATATAAAATAATTAAATTAATATTTAGCAGTTATGACAATTTTCAACAAATAAATTACACTTTCACATCACAATAAATCTAGATAAGCTCTTTGCAAATAAAATAAAATATTATCATGACAATTTTTAGTAATTAAAATATGGATACTTTCACATCACAGCGAAATTTAGATATACTCTGTACAAATAATAAAATGTAAACATAAATTAAATATCCTTCTGTTAATGGTAGCATCTCGTCTCGTGTGGTTACAATTATTTTTAACTGTATGCAGGATTATAGAGGTAGTCAACTAGCTTCTTAATTATTAGCCTAGATTTCAGATTTTTAAGAATAATTCAGTGTCTATGTGTACGCTGTGGGCACGGGGCACGCCCAACGTCATTATGTCGTTGTTGACAAATACATACTTAAAAACATGCAGTTAAGGTGTTTTACAAAATACAGTTAATAATAGTAAAATACGCAGTTAATACAGTTAATAAAATATTTAAGTAATAATTAAAATGTAAGTTTACTTTTTGGAGTAATTTGGAGTAATTAGTAACAATTCGGAGTAATTTATTGTTGCTATCTACTAAAATGAATCATAGGAGAATCGGGTTCAAAAACTAGGACAAAATCTAGGATGTGCTATATGAGCAGATCAACAAATAAATTCCGACACAATTGATGTGTCATTATCATGTCGATCATGATAAAATTAATATGCTGTTAAAAAACAAAATGATTTGGAACAAATAATTGTTAGTTTGCAAATACATTTTAACATCTAACAATAATAAAAAACGTACTATTATAATGCGCAATTGTTATTTATTTAAAAAACGATATTATCTTGACGTAAACGATATTTAAATCAAATAAGAAACAAGTTATAATTAAAAAAAGTAAACATTGCTCGAATAAATATAAATAACAAAGTTTTAAAATACACAATTGTCTTTTTGTATACTCAACTCCGTTAGATGTTTCTCACTTCTTTGATTTAGACATTGAGAATTTCTAAACTGACACTACGACCCATATAAAAATCAGAATGTTATGAAGACGACCAACTGTTGTTAACTTACTGTGTAACTGATGCATAACCTTGGCTAGCATGCTCCTTAAATCCGTTACTTTTTTTTGTAAGGACTGATAAAATTGTCGGACACAGCCAAACGTTCCCTCCCATGCGCAAAAGTTGACGGGTGGCAACACTAAGCAACATCATTGTAGTCACTGGCATATCGTCACCACTTTAAGAACAACAAAGTTATTTCACACATACAGTCTATTTACAGAGAGTTGAGAGTAGTCACGTCACAATATACCAACAGTCATAACATTTCGAGGATATCAATGTAGTGTTGTTATGACTAAAGCTTGTCGCATAATTCATTTCTTGTCTACACACATTTTCTCAACACACTAAAAAAATAAGAAAAGCTTAAACAGCATTGTAGTCCTAAGCGTAGCTGTAATTTACGATATTTTTTTTTGCAATTTTCAATAACATAACTCACAATTTTTTCCCCCATAAATTCGTTCATCATCAGAATTTAGGTTTCTGTTTCCACATGAACAGAAGCATATGTATGTGGTGGGTATGTGTAGCTAGCGCTAATCTTGTTCAAATTAACATCGTCCAATGACGTAACTAGGAGCTGCTATGGGCCTGAGAGTAGCTTCTGGGAGAAGTGGGATGAGGCCACCTTGAAGGTTAGACCCTCATTTTCCTCAGTGCGAATGAGAAATTCAGGGTTATTCCCATATAATCATATACATTCTTTACGTCCCAAAGAGTCTGACTAAACCAACGTACAGTATAAGGGCTAAAAAAAAAATAAGCACCAATTTCAAAGTATTTCATCTTGTATATTGTTATTCAAATTAAAGCATTCTAAATCCCAAGTACTTTAAGGATAAATAAATCTCATGTTATTAGGAATCACTTTAATTCTAAATCTGTATTCGTAATAAATCTTTTAAAAATCAGTTTTCTTGAAGATATTTTTAAAACCCTTCGACAACCCCCCCCCTTTAGTTACGCTACTGCTCCGGCCAATCAGAATCATTTCTCTATTCTTAGTTCTCAGTTAATGAAATACAAGTGGGGGGGGGTTGAAAAGTTTCCGGTCTATAATGGAAGGGGAGCAGATAGATTAGTACAATATTATTTAAGTATGTGATAAAGTGATTATTTTATGTACTTCAGTTGCAATTTAAACACCGTTGTGTAAATACTCTTTCTATTGTTGCAGGTTGAGTGAGTCATGGCGCAGCAAAACATGGATTTTCCCCGGCAGGAAAGAGGACAGTGATCAAGTATCTTTTTTCTAAGGGCATGAATGCCAAGGATATTAACGATGAATTACATGGTAGTATGGGTGAACAAAGTCCAGAAACAAATCACCAGTCAATGCAGTGGCAACACACGGGTTCACCAAGGCACAAGACATTTCGACAACAGAAATCCGCTGCCAAAATGATAGCGATTGTGTTTTGGGATGCGGAAGGAACATCGATTATGTTCAGCAAGGGTCCATAGTAAATGTCAACTACTTCTGCCTTGTTCTGGATAAATTAAATGCAGCCATCCGAAAGACGCGGCTGGAAAAACTAGCGAAAAGCATCATGTTTCTTCAGGACAACGCCCATGTTACAAGGCACACAATGCATAAATGCAGAAATTGTACCATGTGAAGTGATCGACCATCCCTCTTATTTCCTGGACCTAGCTCCATCAGACATTCCCAATCTATTCCCAAATTTGAAAATGGAGGTGAAAGGAATACATTTTACAAACAATGATGCTGTCATTACTGCTGTTAACACGTGGCTTCAGGACAAAGAAAAATAATTTTTTCTCCAAGCGTTACAGTTACTGCAGGACCGTTGTCGGAAGTGTATTGAACTGGAGAATACATTTAATAAATTGGTATTGCTATTGGTATATCTGCCCCCCTTCCGTGTTAGGCCAGAACCATTTCAAACCCCCTCGTAAAAGTAGTCCAGAAACATTCAAAAATACATGTAGCATGTAGTCTATACATTCGAAAATACTTGTTCATAGGGCCCCATTTTACAGCAGGCCCTAAGTATTCAGCAGATATTAATAAGGTGCTCAAATATTGTCACAACCCAAAGAAACTGGTGCTTATGGAGGGCACGGTAGAGTAACTGAACGCTGCCGTGGTACACAGTAACTGGAAGTTTTTGAAGGACAAAACCAAATGAATCGAAGTACAGCTATTCGATTCGATTTATTTTATGTTTTGTGATGATAAACTTTAAACAATAATTTTGGCATATAAATATAAGAGAAGATGCAAAAGAATTGGGTCTTGGTACAAAGACATAAGGGACGTAAGAATATACTAATTTTAAAAACCACAATGCGTCGTTATCCAAGTACCATGGAAGACATGGATGTAACAAACGAAATTGCCTATGAAAAAAGAGTTATACATCCGTTAAGTATAGTAAAACGATAACATTCATGAAGACTTGATAACTGTCGAAATTATTTGTCAAAACTATTCCTCCTTAGGACTATGAAAGTTAGCAATCAGACTACTACAGTAAAGACAGACTTCTAGAGAAGATCTGCTAGAATTTCTAGAACACAATCTCGACCAAAACGTCCATGAATTTACAGGACTCATGGAGGTCACCGTAGCTCAAATACAGTACGAATGGTACTGACAAATGAGTAAATAGAAAGAGCTTCGGATACTCGAAGAAAGAAAGAAGAGAGTAATTTTTGAATAGGTCAATGGCGAACAGAGTAGCATGAGACAATGATGGGTATGTGAAGCCGACGCTTGTGTTAAAGACACCTTTCACTAAACAGCAAATTGATAACCTAAACGCAATCAGCCTTAATAAAGGAATAGCAGCAAGGAAGGGAACCGAAAACTTCACGGCACACCATAAGACCATGAAGTCCAAGGTAATGCTATACAAAGTGACACAACATAAAACAACAGTGAAACGTACCAAGTGTTTATATATTTTTAAAAACCTTTGTATTAATATGTTTCACCAAGTGCCCAACCAGTCATCAATTAATATCGTGAAACAATAGTAAGACCTGTACTTACCTGTTGATTGTTGTGTGGGATTGAAATTATTATAAAGCTAAAATGAAAATTGTAGAGCTTCACGCAGGCCGGTACAACTCGTGCCACGGTTCGTTACCGACTGCACAGCAGCATAGGTGGCATGGTGGCTATGGTTCTTAAGAGAGGAGTGAGGAGTGCACAATGCGAATGTGATTGCTGGAGATATACCAGTGTGCGCTGGAGCAGGAGGTGGACATAAATATGGAGGATAAAGGTAAATCAATCTTGAGGTAAAAATTTAAAATTTTTTCAAAGCAAGGCAGAAGGTATAGATGACATACAAGCTGAGAAATAGGTAAAGATGGGTTATTTCAACTGACATGTAAGGTGTACGAAGCAGGAGATATAACTTCAGACTTTAAGGATAGTGCAATTTACTCAATAACAAAGAAGAGTGCACGCACACAGAGAAATTATCGCACAGTCAGCATAGCGTCACATGCAACAAAGATCCTAAGAAGAACATTATATAGAACAATAGAAAACAGAACTAAGCAGGAGTTAAATTAAAATTAGTTAAGCTTCAGACTTAGAAATCCGTTTGATCATGTCAAGTGGAATAAACGGTTTGGAATTTTAAGAAAAATTGGTTTGACATACAAAGAAAGAAAAATGGTTTTTATTCTTTATAAGAGCTAAGTAGAAATAACAAGAACATAAGATCAAGAAAGAGAAACAACAGTTAAGAAAGGAGTAGGACAAAGCTGCCGTCTTTCGCTATTGTTGTTTGACATATACGTAGAAGAGGCAATAAAGAAAATAAAAGAGACATTTGAGACTAGAGTTGTTCGGGATAAGAGGATAAATATGTCAAGATTTACGAATGATATTGTTATATTTGCAGAAAACAAGAAAGCTTTAGAAAAAATATTGCATAATAAACAAAATTATTAGGAGAAGAATTTAGCTTAAAAATCATAAAAAGCAGAACAAAAGTAAGGACCCCTAAACCCCTTAGAGCCTCAAAATTAAAAACCGTAGAAACGAAAGTGGGTGTTCTTTAATTATTAAAATTAGGAAGGAGATGATACAGGAAGTGGGTTCTTCACCTATTGGAAAAGCAGTATCACAAGAAATGGGGGAAACAAACAGATAGTTAAAAGCAGAACAGCGCAATCCAAACATTTGTTACTGCCGAATACTTGATTACGAATTACGAAGAGATTCCTGAAGTCGTATGTTTGGAGCATCGCACCGTACGAATGCTAAATCTGGACAACAGGGAAAGCTGAATAAGACAAGCAACAGAACCATTTGATGGTATTATAGGAGAATGTAAAAATTTCCATTTGCTGAATGTGTGGACAAATTAAAAAATGAACGGGTTGTGCAAATAACAGGAGGAAACAGTTTTTTGTGCAGAAACGTATCGAAACTAATGCCATTGGTGACGGGGATGCAATGGATGGAAAGAACTGCAGGGGAAGGCAGGTTGTTGAGGATGTGAGATTTGTAGTTGGAAAAATTGGCTCTGCACAGGTTCAGTCAGTCAACTGACGGCAGAGAGAGAGAGAGAGAGAGAGAGAGAGAGAGAGAGAGAGAGAGAGAGAGAGAGAGAGGGAGAGGGAGAGAGAGAGAGAGAGAGAGAGAGAGAGAGAGGTATATAAGACAGCCGCGGGACAGAAGTGCTCTGCATTTACTTTCGCCCTTTCTCAAACGTATGTTTTAGTATTTGTGTCAAGTATAACCAACAATATATGTTTTTGTCCTAAAAACATTTACATTTCAAATATGAACGTACGAAAACTTCACGTTTTCGAAAAGTATATAGATTAATATATGTGTGTGTGTGTGTGTGTGTGTCTGAGAGAGAGCGCGTGTTTTGTAACAATTGTTAGTATAGTGTTATACACCTACTCAGTCCTCTGAATCGTTTTCTTTTTTTGAATTGCTGCAAAATGTTTTACCCTAGGCCCACACAATTATGGAGAATTTTCCAATTAAATTGTTTCACAAATAAAATGTCTCTTTTCAATATGTTTATCGTCTTTATTAATGACCCTAATGACGCAAAAAATTCAAAAATACTTTGAATTGTATTGAAGTATGCGCGCGTGTGAACAAATAACTGACAGTGACATGCCTGGATACGACATAAGCATAGGCTAAACAAAATATTTTTCCTAACTTAAGATATTTCAAGTGACAAAGAGAAACGGCGGACAGTGTAGGTCAGCTCACATTTAGAATTCGGCACTTCCAGGATTGTGAAGCTGCCGAACGCGCCGGACTATACGTACAGACCTTCTGCTGGACACGAATGAAACCCTTGGTGACTGAAGTTAATACCGTAAGACAAGTGTCGGTGTTACTTTGTTGGCATGAACTTTGTATTATTCCGTACACACAAACTGGAATAAGGTACGGTGTTCAGTATTACAGTAAGTGTAAGTAAAGAATTACTGCACATAATTGGAGTATGTATAAAAAATAGTTGCAGGACACTATGTGCAAATTTCAAAAATCTGTAATAGTTCTCGTTTGTAATCTCCCCCCCTCACTCTCGCTCTCTCTCTGTTTATCTATCTATCTGCCTATCTGTTTATCTTTTGGCTTCCGTGACTCAGGTTTATTTTTTAAGTTGTTTCTTAAAATATGCGAATTCATAAGGTATGCAGTGTGCATAGTGTCTCTCTAACTAGGTGAAATCAATACTGTACAAGTATTCCAGGTATCATTCTAACATGATCTGTAGCTGCCCCTTTTTCATCTGATTCAATCTCTTCCAAGGCGACCCGAGCCACGCTGGTCCGTCCGACTTGCTGAACTAACTAACTATCTAACTAGCACTTTCTAGATAACGATCAGTAACGATAATTGTGATAAAGACGACTACGACGACGAGGATGCCGATGACGAATCTGTGCGCGCGTGCGCGAACGTCGGGTTTACCCTTAGCTATGCCCTGGTATATAAAGTTGGATATGAAGTACGTCAGATGTTTTTTTTCAGTCTTTGTTTGTCTGTGCAGTATCGTGGTTCTCTTTCTTTCGTTAGTTTCACGAACAACTGTTATCTTGTTACATTCAACTTGTACATTTCGTACTTTAAATGAAGGATATTGTCAGGTTCAGGTTGTACGCCTAAACTACTTTCGTTTAATTGTTTTCTGGAGGAAAGTATATGTTAGTGGGACGTTTATAGATCCTCCTTCAAATACGTTTGTATACAGCGAACCAAAAACACCTAGGTAGCAACATTTACTGATGACACGGCCTTATTAGCGGTCAACGCATGGTCGTCAATCTGCAGCTGCATCGGGATGTAATATACTTCTGGCCAGAAAAATGGAAGATTAAAGGCAACGTAGAAAAATAGCTCATCTGACTTTTACTATGAAATATAAACTACCGCTGTTGCACACTGCCGCAGGCAAAATAAGGGAAACGCATCGACCGACGCGCTACATGGCAAAAACGCATCTTCGTAAGAGGAAACAATTGGCCTGTGCAGGAAGTCCTAGGTGACATTGCGGAACAAGCTGTTAATCTACAAAGCCATCAAAAACCTGTCTGGATTTATGGCATACGCCTATAAGGGAACCGCCTGCAACCCTAACTTAATAACGCAGCGCCAACGGCAGCGACAGGTTGTAAACCTATTCCTAACCTTCTCGCCAAGGAGTTTGCGTAGGCTGGAACGTTTCAGCCCTATCGATTTCGTGAACAGCTTTCATTACGATGTGATGAACTATTAAAAAACAGTTTGCAATTCATAGTGTATTTGATGCAGGCCCGCCCAGAGAGGGGGGCAGGGGTGGCATTGCCCTGGGGCCCGGCCTCTGAGGGGGCCCGGGACGAGAGGTTCGGATATTTTTTAAAATGATTTTTGCACGTACGAATTTGTCAAACGTCGAGTTTCGCGCGTTGTCACGCGTCGCTTTCTTCGCACATTCCGAGTTAGGTGGGTCACGTGTCTTCTTTCGACGTGCACTGCGCCACTGTGACACTGTGTATACTACAGTGTAGTATACTGACACAGTTGAGGTTATGCCAGTGTCAGCAGCATGTAGTTGTTTCAAGTTAGATGTTTTCTGGTATTTTTTATTGTTTTGTTTTATAATAAGGTGTAGTGTAAGTGTTGTGTGACACAATCGACTATTATAAACACAATTCTGGTGCGCAGAAACGAAAAGAAAGAGAGCAAAAGCTTGAGAGTGGTAAGAAAGGCTTGCGGACATTATTTGACGTTGGACTCAAGAAATCTGAGGCTGTCTCCGTTGGTGTATCGGGAACGCTTAATGAAGAGGCTGAGCCTACTGCATCTACCTCAGGGACTATAAATTCACCTGACGAAAAAATACACATTGGTTCTTTTCAAGGTAGGCCTAGTTTAGAAAATGTGGGTGAGCCTAAAAATCTTAAAACCGAAACCACTAAATCAGAAAATAGGGCTTCAGATAAAATGGTTGAACATTCAAGCGAATTTTTAGACTTAGGTGACTTAACTGGTTGCCCAAAACGCTAATTTTAATATTATTCAAAATTTTGTTAGAAAAGGCCCTAGCCCAATTATTCCTGAAGACATTCCTAATGATGGAAAAAGAGTTTTCCCTCGGATAGTTTTACAGACAAAAACCCAAAATGGAGAACTTCGTCCAAGAGATTGGTTATCCTGGAGTACAAAAAATCAGTCCCTCTATTGTTTTCCTTGTAGATTGTTCAGCTCTCCCAGTGAGCTCACTGATAGCAATAGCAACCGTTCAGTTCTTATGAGCGAGGAAGGATGGAAGAAGGAGATGGGGTGGCGACAACTCTACGGTAGGCTCCCGAAACATGAAACTAGTACTCATCACAAAAATGCTATATTGAGTGGCGAGCTGTAGAAAGACGTGTAAAAGAAGGGACTGATATTCAGTCTTATCTTGATGAGGAATTAACCCAAAGAAAAAAGTACTGGCAGGATTACTGCAACGTTTACTAGCAGTGATTTTGTTTATAGCTGAGAGGGACCTTCCTTTTAGGGGTGAATCCTCAAAACTTGGTGATCCCCATAATGGAAATTTCTTAGGAATTACAGAGTTATTATCTAAATATGATCCTTTGCTACGAGAGCATGTTACAAAAGTAAAAGAATCCCAAGAAAATGAAAAACGTTTACAAGCCCATTATTTGTCCTGGAGATCTCAAAACGAATTCACTGACATTTGTGGGAAAAAAGTTCTTAACCATATTTTAATTGAAAGACAAAAGGCCAAGTACTATGCCATATTAGTAGATGCAAAACCAGATATAACACATGAGGAACAGGTGACATTTATTTTAAGATATTTGTTAGAAAACGAATACGGCTATAAAATTAAAGAGAGATTCCTAAGTTTTGTAAAGTGCAATTTAAAAAGTGGAGAAGATATCGCAAATGAAATTGTAAATGAATTGGCTAAGCATGGCATTCCTTTGAATGATTGTAGGGGGCAGGGGGTTGATAAACTAGTGTACAAAGGTGTTAAAACTCGCATAGCTGAAATCAACCCCTGTGCTTTATTTTCTAATTGTGCAGCACATATTCTCAACCTATGTGGTGTCAATGCAGCTGAATCATGCGAGGAGGCTGTAACGTTTTTCGGTGTTTTGCAACAGTTATACAAGTTTTTCTCGAAGTCTCCTCAAAGGTGGGAAATTCTTCAAAAAGAAATAAAATGTTCACTCAACAAACTTTCAGATACAAGGTGGTCAGCACGAGTTGATGTCGTAAAGCCTTTCGCTAAACATCTTCCTGGTGTAAAAAGGGCTGTAGCTGAATGTCTGAAACTTAATATGTCAGCTGAAAGTAAAACTACACTTTTGGGAATTGAGAAGTATCTGAAATCTTTTAAATGCATACTAATGGCCACAATTTGGTTTAAAATACTGGTTTCAGTCGATCACCGAAACAAAGTTCTCCAAGCAACAGAAGCCACTCTTGATGAGGAAGTGTCTCACATCGATAGCCTTATAAAGGAAATGAACAATTTACGAGATAAATTTGACGTTATTCTACAAGAAGCTAAACTCGTAGCACAGTCTATGGCTAATCGAATGCCTACAGAAACAGAATTTGATGAAAAAAGAAAGAAGAAGAGGAAGCATTTTCATTACGAAGTGTTTGATAAAGAATTTGAACAAAACAGTGGCTCAGAGACACATGAAGCAGTGGAGAGAGAATTTAGAATAGATGTTTTCTACAGAGTGATTGACTGTTACCAGTGGGCTATGTGAAAGATTCGGTAATGCAAGGAAGCTTAGTAACATATTTCAGTGTTTGTGGCAATACCTGAATAAAGACAATACTGCAACTGCCAATTCCTGTCAAGAGTTACTTTCTATCTTTCCAGAGGACATCTCAGAAGCTTTAATAGAAGAACTTATTCACCTAAAATGTGTTCATACGGTCAGTATTGGTACTTCTATTTTGCCACCATTTAAGTTGATAAATAAAATTAGGAGCTTAATACTAGAGTTGCTGTTTCCAAATGTGTGCATAGCTATCCGTTTATTTTGCACACTTCCAGTGTCAGTAGCAGGAGCTGAGCGTTCTTTCAGTGCACTCAAAAGAATAAAAAACTACAACAGATCTACAATGGGTCAAGAAAGACTGTGCGGACTAACTACTCTTGCCATGGAGGCTGATCTTACCCGTAGTATTGATTTCAGTGACATTATTGAAGATTTTGCAAACAATAAAGCAAGAAAAATGATTTTTTAATTTTATAAAGTTCTCTGTTTGCTGAACTTGCAAGTTACATTTTTATTAATATAATGTGTGGCTATTTTAACTCTGTACATGACTTTTTACTTGTTTCATTTTTTATTTGTTAACTAATAAAAATAAAATTTTAAGTTCTTTGATTTTATCTGAAATTTAAAAACTCTAAAAGATGTAAATTTCTAAGCTGTATGACAACAGAATATTCAGTGTGTTAATTTACAAGATCACTGCCTTTCTAGACACTGTAATCCTTAATTTTGTAAAGTGTCTATAAGAAATACAATTTTGTTTACTTTTAACAGTTTTCAAGATCTGTTTTATTAAACTTAATTAATTTTTTCACTTTTGGTTCAGTGTTTGAATGCTTTGATAACATTACTTTATTTCATTTTTACTGACTAAAAATACAGAGATGATGATGAATAGAAGAATCACTCCTCTCTTATAGTTGAAGGGTCACTCAATGAGGGTTGACGTTTGAAAATCTTAAGGTACCCCTTATGTGTGTGTGTGTGTGTGTGTAATACATAATATATATAATATATAAGCGTGCACACACACACACACACACACACACACACACACACACACACATATATTTATATATAATCGTGTATATAAAACCACATATACACGTATTTCAAGGGAACAGATGGTTGCCTCGTTTGGGGGGCCCACAATCTGGTTTGCCCTGGGGCCCGGAATTCCTCTGGGCGGGCCTGATTTGATGTAGTGCTTGCTTGTAATGGAGGTGCTTCCAGTGCTGGATATAATGTTTTCTCATTCATTAATACTGCTTATTTCGCACGCTGGGTAAATTGCAATGTTATTTAAATTCAATTTAACGTATTCTTTTTTATAAAAATTATTTGAAAGTACAATGCTTGAAAATTAGGAAAAGACAAGACAAGTGTCGACAAGTGACTAAATATTCAGTCAATATTTGATGAGTTTTATTAATTTCATTATTGTCAGAATGAGGCACAGTGAAAGTACCGTATCGATTTGGAGACAAATATTACTAATACTTTAATAGATAATCCACGATAATAAACAAAAATAATGAAAATTTTATCAAATTTATTAATACTATAAATACAATATTGTTACGACGGTTTCACAGATCGTCCTATGGTACAGTGGAAAACAAAATACTGACACCAATGAAGTCACTAATTACCAGTTAAAATTAAACACAAATAACAGTTTGCAATCAACAAGGTAGCCTACTCTCGTACTTTGTCATCAAATTCAGGTTGAATTTGTCCACACGCAATAATAATATCAAGTAATAGAGTTCCACACTAATTATAACACAGTAAACACTTTCCACTACCACTCGATCCGCACTAAGGAAATCGCTCAACGTAACTGACTGACAAAGCCAGGCGCTGTTGATTATATAGCGAGCGCATGTGTTCCAGAGAAATTTTCCATCCTTACTGCGGCGTTCGAGGATATTTCGTATTTCAAGTGCTCTCCAGAACAGTCTCGAAGCTACTTGAGTGAGACGCTACACCTGCTCGGCTAGCGTAGAAACGCTAGGCTTTTCGAGAGGGTTTCATCATTACAATATTTTACTTCTGAAGACGAACGTATTTGCTATTAAATCCCGTTTCAAGAAAAAATATAGAAAAATCGATACTATTGTATTACTGAACAGGCAATTATGTTAGACTAATACAAATATATATGTTCCACAATGTGCTCGGAGTACGTTATAAATTACAAGACATCTTACAGCATAGTCGAGGAATCGTCACTGGACGACTAGCAATCACGCGTACATATGTATGTACTTTTATCAGATTAGCTTATAGACCATACAACTCTGATTGCTAATTTAGTAAAGAGAGAAAAATAGTCTGTCTCAAGGAAACTACGAATTTTATGAATGTGAATAAGAGACGGAAAACGCGTGTGCCGGCGCGCAAACATTTAGGCCTAAATCACAAGAATAACTAATTTCTCCAGCAAGTATAACATTTGTTTGTTTAATGTCTAGCAAATTGTAATCGGAGACAGAATTACATGTTTGTAATTTTTCTAATAAATTCCAAAACAAAATTACCGACTTTGAAAAAAAACAGGGTTTGAACTGATTCTTCTCATCGACGAAATTGTGACTTGCGGCATAATATAGTCTCTTGATAAAGACAAAACAGCACGTTTAACGAACGTGTATAATCAGAAACGGAATATTCCATTTCTACAATTGAGTTCAATTATATCGAATTTTCTAATAAATTTTTATGCAGTTATATCTGTTTTTACGGTTATATTGAACATTTTAATTGTTTTACCTTTACCAGTCAGTCAACGTGAGTTTGTTGACGACTCTCCGTCACGTGCGTTCACGCGGCCCTAGGTATTTTTCCAACCTCGGCGAGGAATAAACGTACGTATCGCCTTCTCCCTCCAACTAAACAGTGGCAAAAATTCGACACCACAACTGGAAGAGAAATTGGTAGACTATTAGCTGTGTTTTAATTTTAGCATTATTGAACTATTAACTTTTTAAGGTATCTACCATATTATAATTGAAGTCCACGTTGTACCAGGAACTTGTGTCTGCCCTAGCTGCGATGGAATTTTTATTAAAAAAAAATCGAGCATCTACTATTCTATATAATCTAATTTTTATGTATAAACCTTAAGACTTGTTATTTTTAGGTTTAAGATTTATTTCATGTTTTACTTTTTCAAAACAACGCCTTATTGTGTTATAAGATGTCTTTAGAACTGCATCGTAATGTTTGTAGTTTTCGTGTATAGGTCTGTAGTAAGTGAAGGTTGTGTATTTTCTATTACCATTATGGATTTTATTTTCAGGTGTGCATCTATGTATGTATGAGTTTTACAATAACCACATAATTAGTGGTTATATAAAATGATGTGTAATCTACACGTGCGCCCGCGCACACACAGTTTCCATATCATACGAGCGGGGGGAGAGAGAGAGGGAGAGAGAGGGGGGAGAGAGACACTGATATAATAAGGCATATATCGTACTTAATAAAGTATGTAAATAGTAACTGACAACAGAGATGTGTGAAACATAATGCGCCACAAAACACACTTTTCGGTGAGGAAGTTGAAATGCTGTCGCGCCAACGCTTCTGCAACCGTGGATTACAAGGAGATAGAAAATTTCTAAATGGCAGATGATAAGTGGTCTTGTGAATGACGCGTCTGCGGAGGTCGGTCGGATCAAGAGAAACGTTGCAGTAGCTTTCTCTTCTCGTTTCAAAGGAATAATTAACTAGTAGCCGATAAATACTGTGGATTCCATAATAACGACGGTGGGCCGACCTTGTCTGTAAAGGTTCCGGCACTAGGAAGTGGAACCAACACACACACACACACACGCGCGCGCGCGCGCAGACTACGGGGATGACCGTATTGTTCGAAAACCGAATACCATTTCGCGAGGAAAACATTCATAAACAAGAATTTTTTGACATTACAGTATCTTAATTAATTAACATGAAATGTTTTGATTGATATTTCAATAATATTTCGTTTGCGTCCATCGTTTTTGATTTTCTGAGACGTCGTAGTCCCAGTATCATCACAGCAAATCGAAACAAACTCTTGAGAAAACATTATGTATGAATTTTACTACAGGGAAAACAGAAGGTATAGTTCGTTTCCTTTGTTTCAGCAGATCAATTATTTCTTAGAAGACATTCTTTACGTACATAAAATACTTAATATATTTTCATAGAAGCGAAGATTATGGCAAATTGAAATTAGTTATTTAAGATATGAAAAACAAACTCTTTTGGTGTAGGCCTACCCTTAGCAAAAAAAAGCAGATATATAAATCTGGTATGCATATGTATAATGTTATGTATACAACAGGGAGCAGTTATCAATGGAAAATCTAACCAGCATAAATATGATTTGCTTAGTAAGAAATTTGGGGTTTGTTAAAGGAAACCTTTTAATATACGAGTTTTTTTATGTGGAAGGATTATGTGCTGATGACAGGAACGTTCACGTTATTGCAGGTGTCCGGCCACACAAGGGAAGGTATAAACGTCCCTTGTGTCCGCTTATTTCGTACATTTCAGTTAGTGCGCTTATTTCAGTGTGCTCTCTTTTCTTTTGTACCTTTTGTAGTCGGGTCGTAGTTGTCGAAGCCAAACGAGTCGTTTAGCTTAAATTTAGTTCATGTTAATAGCTCTCGTTGATACAGTGATGTTATCGAATGATATCTCTTCCTGTGCGTGAATATATCACTACATGGCTTGGGACAGAAACTCGTCGATGGGAAGATTCGATTGCAACCCTGTTTTCTCAAAGTCGCTTTGAGCGAACATACAAGCATTCATTACACCAGTCTCCGTCACTTGCAACGAAACGACGTTTTTACCCGACCAATTATTGCTACCCGCACTTTTATTTAGTCGCAACTGATTGAATCCGTGTAGACACGTCCTGTTCCAAACTTCGTTGAGGTTACAATTCTGTAACTTTCAATTTGTGAGAGTAAACTCTTCCTTCCAATATTTTTGTTAACCTAGGTTGGGTGATATCTAGGGAACGGATTTTTAAGTAAATAAACATTTCTATATGTCATTAATTATGTTTCACATTTACGTTAATAATTAAATACCTTTCATAAATAGGTTATTAACACATGTTTTTAACATTTCAATGTTGAGTTTTTCGGGAATAACCTCCACGTGCTGTATACAGTGTTGCATAACAGTGCTGTAACTTCTATGTGCTTCACTTCTGCAAGATAGATGAAATGAATGACTGAGTCATTACGTTTGTATATAAAACACGCATTTCCTAGTATTTTGTAAGTTATTTCTGCCCACATAACTATGGTGTCAGACGAAACACTTGATAGGTATAGGCTTACCCGCTGTGGCTATTACAAATTGACATGGTTTCAGTGTTAATGTGGCCCTAAGTACAAAGATACAAAGAATTTGTTTCCCTATTAACACAGAAAAGATCAAGTACCGGTAACACAACTGGCAACTCAATAATATTCGTGGAAATGTTTTTAAACAGCGATGTAGCAACAATGAAGGGTGGGAGACGATTGTGCATTTTGCAAGCGTTAACTAGCTAATTACCTAATTTGTTGTCGTTGTACATCAGTTCTCGTGTTACATAACAGTGCTCTTGTCGCATCACGTACGGTGACGCCAGAATGCCGAAGGTAAAATGTAGTGAAAGTGCCCGGTTACAGCAGTATGTTAAAGAATTTAAAGGTAAGCTTACATATTCAGTTCAGATGAAAAGACACAATATTGCCACCCAAGGCTGGCTTGTGTTGATGGCAGCCTTGGAATCAACGATCCCAAGTTAAGCGTCATCTATTCAGTAACAAACAGACCGTTGCGGCTTCACGTTCTAGTTCAAAACAAACGCTTTTAGGTGAAACTGAACCCTCCTACCCCTCAAATTTGGGACCTACGAAGTGTCGTGAATTTTTTTCTGATTTGTACAGAGCTTTCATTTCAGCAGACTTTCCTCTACACAAAGTAAACAATTCACCGCTTAGAAATTTTATCCTGAAATACATGAACTCAGATCCTCCGGATGAGTCTACTTTAAGAAAATACTGTCTTCCAATCTTTATGAAGAAACATTAGAAAATACCAGAGCTACGTGTGAAAATGAGAAACTATGGGTAAGCGTTGATGAAACTATGGATTCGACAGGAAGACAAGTCGGAAATTGTACTTATTGGTGCGCTTAGAAATGACGAAATATTTTCCGAACTTTCATTTTTGATTGCTTGTAAAGAAATGTCAACAGCAAATCATATTACAGTGGCTAGGTTGTTCACCGAAAGAATGCATTTGTTGTGCTCAAAAGGTATGAAGTACGATAACGTATTCCTTTCTATTACCAATGCAGTGTCCTATATGAGGAATGCGCGGAAGCTCTTTGTGTCAGCTCTCCGAAATTGATACACGTTACCTGTGATATGCATGCTCTACACAGAGTGTGAAACTATGCGATCATTGTATCCTAATGTATACAGATTAGTATCAAATGGAAAACAGAGTTTGTTAAATCCCCTACCAAGACTGATCTTAAAAAAATCTAAACCTTCCATTACCACCAGCATCCGCTGGTCTCATTTTCACTCGCTGGAGAACTTGGACTTCTGCTGTGTTGTATTGTGCAGGTAATTTTGGTAGTTTTAAATCAGTTGTTGACGAATTGGACAAAGATGATGCTTCATCAATAGAGATCCTTCAAATTCTGTTAAAAGACGGAAGTGTAAGAAATGAGTTGGCACATATTTCTGCTAATTTGTGTTCTTGTGCGATTCGATAAAAAAAGAAAACAAAAAAAAACAGGAAGAAACAATAAACCTCTTAACAGAAACTGTTGATGGAACACGTTTTGTTGAAAGCAGAATCAGTTCTCTCAAAGGACCAAAAATGGAAACCTTAAAATTTAAATTGAAAGTTATGTTTTGAAAGAACACTGGATTTTAAATTGTAAATAAAGTTGAACAAGTTCTAGAAGGTCAGCAAGCAGACATTGAAAACGTAAGTGTAACTGATGATCCTCTGCCTAAGTATACCAGACTGACTTCATATGACGTAGAACGGTCCTTTTCCCAATATCGAGCTTTGTTTCGTGACAATCGGCAGAGATTAGTAATGGACAATTTAGACATGTCGTTTATTGTGCACTGCAACTCCAATTACATTTTCAAGAAGGAACTGACCAGTTGACCAGCAGGTTTGGTGAGTACTTAAAAACATTTTTCCTATTACAACCTGTTTGATTATGTTAAACTAAAAGAAAAGATTTTTAACTTTTAAAAAAATATTTTTTTTTGTATTTAGCACATAAAAAATAACTATTTTCAGTTTTTTTTAGCATTTAAAAATCCGACCGCTAGTGATATCCTCTTAGCTGTGAACGGAGCGAGCAGAATTGGGTCGTTAAAGGGCCAAACGTTGCAATGTTATGCTTATATGTCTGTGACACATGAGTGATGTTTTTTAGTAACCGGGCAAAAGATAGGCGGCCGAAGGCCACCGTTTCGATGCCTATGTAGAGCGAGCGAAGCAAATGCAAAGGTCTGTCACATATGGGTTCAGTATGTAGACTGTAAACTTATAAAAATGCACAGAGAAAGATGATTGGACGAAACAGTACATAAAAATTGGAAACAGCCATACCCATTACCTTTCCAGGGGGTGAACCTTCATCTCTTCACACGCCTTTGACAGACGTAGTCTGTGTCTGCAGCTGATAGGAAGATGTACTCAATCGGAATTGGCCGGGTCACAATTGATTAAATTTTCATCTCGGTCGCAACTGACCGGGTTTTGTACGATTGGTTCGCAACTGACCGCGGTCAGATTACACCTAATGTTTGGCCGCGAAAAGAGTTATAACCCGGGGGGGGGGGGGGAGCTAAGCTGGTGTAACGTAAGCAAACTACAGCCCAACCCGTAAACCATAGTACGCCCTTTCGCGGTTACGTATTATGAAGCTAAACTCTATTAACCACTTAAAATACGTATTTCCGTAAGACCGACTAGTATATTGTTACAAAGAATCACTCAAAATAAATACTTCGTTACCGAACGTAAGGTCTCTACAGGGCAGTGCATCTCCACCTTTGGCCGTTCTTCTAACATCCTGTGTTTGAAAATTCGTCAGTGTTTTAACGTGGTCATTAAATGGGATTGGTGATCGACCTCTGTTCCTCTTTCAGTCCTCGTTGCCTTGAACGAGCAGTGATTCAAGTCCTTATGACGAGGCCAAAGAATTTCAGAATTTAAATTTATTCCTGTCTAATAGATAGTGGAGTATTGTTATTTATGTATATTTACAGTACACACGTATTTTAAGAAATTTTTCTACGAACATTTTGTAATTTTCCTGTAGCTGGCCATGTCAAAGGATTTCACTTTTTTGTAGCTGGTCCGATCGACATACGGCAATCGGAAACACAAGTACCTTCAGCAGTTTTATTTTCCTTTTTTCTCTGAGGCAATGATTATTCCACATTTTAATTCAGTTTATTACTGCTGATTTTCCTTTTCCCATCCGTCGTTTGATTTTCACTGGCTACATCCTGGAGTCTTGTTGCAGGCTCCTAAATATATCACTTTTGTTTGTCTCTCGATGGCCGGCATCAATGTAAACCTTTGTCGCAAAACTCCCGCTTAAAATTCGGCAATAATCAGTTCGGTGAGGAAACAGCGCCACTGCTATGTCGGTACTTCCCAGTGTGCTTCTGTTATCGGCACACAGATTTCTGCCCCTCCTCGTTGACTCTCTATCTTTCCAGTCCTATGTTCCCCTTTTAATAATAATTCTCCGAATATATTGAAAGTTAAGCGGGACAGCTTTACCGGCACGCAAACTCGTAGTCACTCGATCATCTACACGTACATGACAGTGAACATGTAAATGTCTTATTAAAAACCTATTACAGCCCTTAGTCGGGTTGAAATCATCCACGTAACGAATTCTTTCTGCGCTCTGAGAATTTTTAATAACCATATAAACGATTCAAACTTCTCAATAACGGAACTGGGACGAATGTCCAGTTTTTCAGTTGTAGCAATGATAACGATAAAACTAATCCGTTCGGTCGTACAATAGGCTATTCTAGGGATACAGTTCACCTTCTCAAAAAAAGGTGAAGTTTGGTTTTTGTCATGATAAAAAGATATAAAGAGGTTTTGGCTTTCCTTTCATTGAAGTCTATTTTTTCTTTCATAAAATGTTTCTATTTTGTTCATCGGTATTAAATATTTTGTGGTGCATAGGTTAACGTATGTGTAAAATTAAATACTGTACTTTAATAATTTTAGCTATCTACAATTATCTCCTACGATGCTTTCGATATTTTTTTTTACATGAAACATAAAAAAAGTCGGATAACGTATTTAAAATAAAGTAACCTAGTTCATATGTAGGAAAATAGTAAATACTTCTAGAATTTTGTTCACTTATGGTGGAGGAGAAATTTAATACCTTATGCTATTATGTAACTATAACGCACCCAATCCATGTAGGCTTAATAAATTGGAAAGGATCTTTTTTCATCTAGTATGGAATAAGTCTGAGTAACGGATTTTTCAGCTGGATAGTAAATTCCGTTATTCGGGGAAGATCCATTAGAGGTACTCTTTTTGATGTAACTGTGACGGAAATGTATTTCTTTACTCGAGTAGCGGCAAATACATTGAAATACATTATTGTATTTGATAAAAAACCAGTTTGCAAACAAACTAACTATACAGTCTGAAACAGTCTTTCGACTGAATATGGAAACCAAGTATGTAGGACTATAGGTGATTCTCCAGTAATGGGTATTTTGACATGAGTCGAGGAAATCTGATATCCAATAGAACTTTCTTAAATAAACAATTCATTTTTTATAGTAACACATGTATGTCCATACGACTGATCAGAAACTCTTTTAACGGCTACTGGGAATTACTCATTAATTAAACAAAATTACAAAATTCTGTTCCATGTACTGCAATTAACTGAAGATATCCTTTTCTAAAAATACGTTAACTGTATGCATCAGATATTTATGTAATTTATTACTCAATATGTTTATTTAAACTAAACAAAATACTCCAGTTAGTAGATCATTCTGTTTCTTTTATATAACGGAAGTATTTAATAAAAACATAATAAACTGGGCTGAACTATGGACTCCATTGGCTCGCAGGGATTTTGTAAAATTCCTGAAGCTGGTAACTCCTCCATGCTACCTCGATGCTATCTCCTTGTGATGATGAACAAAATATGGCTGTTTTCTTATCAGTTCGTTTGTTTTGTGTGATACTGTTATTAACGTTAAAGAAGAAAAATCATAATTTGATGCATTCTCCATAGAATACACTTTTAATTGATGGACACCATGGCCTTCATAAAACTCTTCATGTTGTCTTTATTAAAATTATCATTTGAATTTTATGAAGAACAATTAATAGCCTTATAAAATATCAGAACACAATTCCATAACCTCAAAATTGTGTGATCGGTTACATGTTAAATGAAAATCCGTCAACTCCTGAACACGAGCTAAATCGATCCACCACTCCATGGAATATGTGTTAACCATGGAGTTGATAAAGTTTCAGTATTAACTAATTAATGAGATCCACTAGCAAGGGCGGTCCACGATCCTGATTATGGGAGAACTTGAGAGCAAGAAGGCTCCTATTCGGTGAGAGAAGGCCCCAAATAATTGGATGGATGGTCCACCACTAGAACCATTTTAAAAAATAAGTTAAAATAAATTGAATGTTTAATTTTTATAAGTAATACAGTATTTTACAAAATACTGCAAACTCACAACTGTATGGAGAACAGATCAAATCCAAGTGGCCTTCATAGTAACGAAAAACACGAAAAAGTGATAGGTAATGATTTCTGCCACACATAAACACATATTGACGTTAGTTGTTTTAATTAAGGATAACAAAAAATATAATTTTGTAGTTTTTAATATAACGAGGAGAAAATTACTGCCCACAATTTTTCCTATTTGTGGAGAATGATGCATATATAAGTAGGGTTACAGTATGCTGAATTGTAAAATTAGATTTATGGATTAGTACGCTGTGACGTGTCTTATTTCCTTAGTTGTTTAAGAGTAACACTGAAGTAAAGTTAATGTCACCACAGTATTTTCTACCTCAAGTATTGTTTTTTTTTTATTGTTTGATGCAGAGTTAAATGTAGTATTATATGAGATTATTATGAGCACTTAACGATAACCGCCATGTACTGGAGTAAGTGGTTGGTTTAATTTTCAGTTTATAATGTGATCGAAATATGTAAATTTTTAAGGAAATAAAAATATTTATCTATATTATTTTCAGCAAGTATATAATTTCCATATTTATGTTACGTACATCTGAAAACAAGTATGATAATCGCCAACTAAGGAGGCCAGTACAGGACAGGGTCCATTAAAGCACTGTCATGCCATAGGAGGAGCAAGATGATTAAGGTAGTCACGTCTAGGCAAAATAATAAGACATGCCTTATTGCAAATTTCGTTTTTATTTAAGAAACATACATCAGTCATATAATGTTACTTTCTCTATATTTTAAAAATATCATTGTAGTTCATTGTCCTACACTATTTAGTCTTATAATATTTTAAAATAAGAGAAAGAACTTACGTTTTTATTAGTTTTGTTAAAAATAATTTTTAAACCTTGCAACAAAAACAGTTACGAAAACAAAATAATCGTACATTTACATGTATTAAATGGAACAATTCTCTGGTTACACCATGCCAAGGTAATGTGCAATGAGTAATTTGGGTTTTAGGTAGTAGGAATCCACATGCATTTACTTAATTGATAATAAAGTGTGACAGAATTGCGAAGAACAAAGAAAATAAACAAATTGTGCACTCTGAGTGTGGAACTTAGCTTGGCACAACTTAGCTTAGAAAATATAAACATTTCTAAAGAGACAGTCGCCTTTTTCAGCGAAACAAGGAATGTGTTAAAACTATTTTACATTTCTAGTTCTAGTCGACAACTTGAACAGTAGCGTACGCACTAAAAGTAACTTTCTTCGGTTCCATGTTTTCACTTGCACTGCCCTTGTATTTACCGTTCTTTTTCTTAATCACACTCTTAAGATTAGTAGTGCTTTTCGATAAGCCAGAATAATTCGGTTGCGAGTCGCACGAGAGATGTTGGTAAAACTGAGCAGTGGGTAGGTCCCCGCTGCTGTTCCTGCGCCGCGACAGGCTGCCGGAATAGTTGTTGATGACGGAACCGCTGGCGATCTCCTTCAGTTTGCCGAAGAATCTGTTGGACAGCGTGTTGGTCGTTGGAACGGTGTCGATGTATCTGTACGCCATCGGCGTTCTTCTCATCGGCGGACTCTTGCTCCTTCTACCGCTTCCGCTGCTCCGGCTCCTTCTATGGTAACTCCTAGCGGGCTGCATGATCAGGCTGCAGTGAGCGCTGCTGCTGCTGTAATCGATTTCGTCCTCTTTTAGTTTACGACTGTTGCGTTTCTGCGTCGTACTCCACGTGACAGTCGTAGCTGGATACGACACGAGCGGCCCCGGCGGTTTGTTGTCGAACAGGCAACGTCCGTTTCTGTAATGAGACATCGTCTGCTGATCGACGTTGACGCGTATGAATTGACCTCTGACGACTTTCTGTTGGTTCACGCAGTGTCTCATCGTGTCCACTTGTTGAGCAATTTGTGAGGTAGAATTGTCGTCGGCGTTGTTATTCGATTTGGCAACGTCGACCGGTGGTAGGGGAGCTTGTTCCTTTCCGTGACTCTTCTTCACATATTTTCTTCTTTCCGGCCTCTGTGGAGGCGGTCCGTCGTTTAAACTCGGCGATTCGGCTTTTTTAGAACGGTTGTCTACGTTTTCTGACGCACTGGCCGTCGAGAACACCGTCCCCTGCTGCATGTCGCGGTGTCTCGATATCTCTTTCCTACCGTTCACAACGGTGGTATCCACGTCGGTCCAGATCACGCTTTCTATTTCTTTAGTAAATTTGTTTTTGCCCGAAGCGCTGAGCGTCGTGGTCGGTGTTGGCGTAGTGACTGTGGTGGTAGAGGACACGACAACGTTGCCCACGTCCGGGGTGCTGATACTTATTATGCTGGAAGGTCCGACCAAGTCGTCAGCCATTAACGGATCAGTTATGTCTTCGACAGCCCTGGACACTTCGATATGTGTGACCCCGTTGTCGTCTGTTCGCTGGACAAGGTTGTACTTATTGCCTCCAGTCGAACCGTAATCGTTTTCTTTAATGGGCGGCGTGGCTTTAGCTACTATGTGAACTTGGTGTCGATTACCGTCAACAGTTTTCGGCTTGATTGAACTATGACTATAAATGACTGCTCCCGCTCCGTCCTTACTGACGTCGCCGGTACCTCTACTAACTACTGACTGGTCGCTGGAACTTTCTTTCCGTCTGTGCGGATGGCGGAACTGTTGATCCAACTTCAAACGACGGCTAAACTCTTGATAACTAGCGCACAGTTCTCGAATATTTTCTGCAGATCTGCACTGGAAGACTATGGCCTCTAAACCTCCACCCGAGTCACTCGGTATAACACTAGGTGAGTTTCTGCTTTGCTTGCTTCTTTTTTTAACGACCCATACGACGACCTTTGGAAAAGCCGGGTCCGTATGGCAAAAGACTACATCGTTAATAAAATATAGTTCTCGAGCAGTATAATCTTCAGACGTATTCTTCTTTGACTTGACTGTAACACTAGCTTTGGACGCGGCCTGAACAGAAGGTTTGATTGCTACAGTTTGAGTGACCGAAGTCTCGGCATCATCGTTGTCCGACGCACCACTGCTGTTCGCACTATCAGTAGCCACGGACGAACTGGATGAATTCGAGTTCGAAGGCTCACGAACGTTAGAAGAGGGACCAAACGCTACATTAACTTCAGGAACAGTACACTTGAGAACGTGGTCCTCCACGAAGCAGCACGACGAAGAATTGCTGGTGGCGTCGTCTGATGATCCCAAAGACGTCGTGTCTTCGTCAGATTCGAATCCTTCGTCCTCGTGGCGTCGGAACGGAATGAACTCGATGCCTGCGCGGCTGCAGCGCAGGCCATACTTCCTAGACAGTTCGCTGCGTCTCGTCAGGAGCCTGACCAGAGCCGCTAGGCTGGTTGCGTTAGTCGTTCCCTGCACCAACTCTCGCCCAAGCAGAACCGCTTCGCACTGATATTCGCTTGACATCTTGCTACGGTGCGACTCTCATCTCTGTGGCAAACCTGCAGACAAACCAATACAATCTGTTAAATACAGATAATATTTATTTAGTAAAATTTACACGACAGATAGGAAATAAAACCTATGTTAATTTGGTACAATTATTTATTACTGATACGAAATGCATGTACCCGGACTGGACAGAATTACGAAAAAATAAATCCAAACCATCTGAAATATCCAATAACTTGTCAATAATGATAAAAGTATAATATTATGTACCAATTACAAGAATTATATTACTACGATCGAATGAAACTTTCGCATGCAAGACAAAAATTTAGTACTCTCGCAAGGAGAAAAGCATTGCGAAAACAATATCTTTTATGAAAATGTTATAGAAAACAATTATACGTCTTGCGCGCGCTCGCGCGCGTTTTTCATACAGTAGGAGAAAAATGTAGGTTTCATTAACCGAGGAAGATGGGTAATTTTGTGTAACGGCAGCGCAGCGAAGCATCTGGTAGTCACTGATCGTCAAATCAATTGAAGAGAAATGTGAGAAAATTCTCTGTGAACTACATCTGTTGGAAACTAGTACAGCTATGACGGTCTGGCCCCACGTATATAACGATACAGTGCCACCTGCTTAGTAAAACCGTATAGACCTATTCTGTAGATACTCCACTCTAGTCAACCACAAAAACAAACGAATTTTTCAATTACAACGTGAATTAAACTTTATTCTTCATGCGTTTAAGAGATGGGATGTTCTGGGCTGTGCAGTTTGTACCGTACGGAATTGAGTTTACTAGCAACATACAGAAGCTCCTGCCTCATGTTCCTGTCGTTATAGGACAATTTTGTTTAACCGGGCCTATAAGGCTGTTAATTAATCACGTTAGCGCACGATAAGCCGAGGTCGTTTCCACGTTTTAGCTGGGCGTACACACGGTACTCGCCGAGTCCGGCTATGAGGGGATTGTCCTAGTTCCTTTCCGCTTCTACGAGCAAGAGGTTTCACGGTATCGTCTAAAGATCGAACTCCGAGGCCGTGGAGTCGTCGGGGGGAGGGGGGGGGACTTCAGCCGCTAGCAGAAGGTAGCGCCCCATCAGGTACGATATGCACAGCGGTAAGTTTTCCCTACACCGGGGCAGCATAGGTGAAGTTCGTAGCAGAAATGCGTCAACAATCGTATTACAGCACTTAGCTTTCGGGTCGTAGCTGAGCTGGCGAATATTAGAATCAGTTGATCTAGACGAGCGGACCGTTTGGGCGTGGGTGCTTTTAAGAGTATAGTTATAAAAAGGTCACAGAATTTGGCAGTCGATTTATCGCAAACATAACAGAATGACTAGAACTGAAACACGGCCCGTGGCTAACCTATGGGTGGAAAACGTAGACGGTGACCAGAAACTAAAAATACGTTTTAATACTGTTTCAAAGGAAACTTTTCACAAAAGATCTTTTCACAATCTGTCAGAATAATAACTGGAGAAGTCGCGAAAATCGAGAACTGGCTCAATTATAAAAAGGGAAAGACATACTAAGATTGTTACAAGCTGAAAGGTTGCATTGACTGAGTCATCTGGAGCGAAGAGATGGTGCTTCTATGAATAAGGAAGCCAAAGGTTCTTATTCTAAGAAGAAAGGACAGACCAAGATTGGGATGGATGGAATGTGTATTGGAGAACCTGAATACGATGAAACTGAAGTGATGAAGAGAGAAGATTAAAGATAGGAATACATGCAGGAGGCGAAAGTTTGCCAAGGGAGATAGAGCAGAGTGATAGCTAGGTAGCTGGTAGTAATAATAACATAATAGTAAAAAGAAGAAGAAGAAGAAGACCATCAACAAGAAATTAAATATATTATTACTATGCCTGTTATATTAAAATAGCCTAACAATTCAACAAAAAGTAACACAAAATTCTTAGCCGCTTTTGAAAAAAACTACAAAAATAATCCTGAAAATACCCCAAAAGCTAATATATACACCACAATCACACACAATAACACCAGTATAAAATACCAAAAACCAACAGGAACCATAACAACAACCAACCAAAACAAATAATCCACAAGATATAAAATCAGGAAGGGTGAGGATGGGAACAATACGCTTCCCGAAACATGTACCAAATAAGGAAATAAAACATCTTGAGGTAAAGAATTTATAAATATTAAATAAATATATATATATATATATATTGCAATAAACATTCTAATTGTATATGGAATGTAGCAGAGTGAAACATATGATAGCATATAAAGACACCGTATGAACAAGTAGAGATTGCAGGTTTGAACATTATAAATTAGTTAGTAAGGAATATTGTGCAAATGTTAATTTTAAGTATTGTTAGGCTAGTAAAACAACTTTAAGTGCAATGAGATGGTCGGCAAGGACGCTTAGCAACTTGCGTAACGCGAGAGTACGAAATTACTTTACGGGATGTTCACTGAAAGCACGTTAATTTAAATAATTTCCGTGATATGGAAATTTTTGAGATGCGACTTGTATCAGAATTGGCCTACTCATAGTAAAAAGACCTAACTGATGATAATGGTTGTTTTAAAAATCAGTAACCAAATACATTTGTTCATTTTGATCAGCTGTCAGAGTACGTTAATTTAAATATGCATTATAGTAGTAGGCCTATCATGTGTATTATACTATATGTTTTATATTAAATACTTAATGTGATTTTTTTTAATATTTGGTTAAAATGTTAAAGAATTTGTAACATTTTGTATTTGTTTTTGTTTATTAACAAAATATTATTTTTATTTTTAAAAATATATAAGGTTCCCAAATGTTGATTTTTCTTCTGTGAACACATTTTTTATTGTTTTTACATAATAATAATAGTAATAATAATAATAATAATTATTATTATTATTACTGTTTTCTTTTGTTGTGTGTGTGTGTGTGTGTGTGTGTGTGTGTGTGTGTGTGTGTGCGTGTGCGCGCGCGCTTACAAATATAATCACATAATTACATGTAGGCCTATAATTATATATATATATTTAATATTTATAATAACTTTACTTCAAGATGTTTTTTCCTTATTTGGAACATGTTTCGGGACACTTAGCGTTCCCATCCTCAGCCTTCCTAATTTTGAATATTGTCACGGCTGAGGATTCACGCTTTGAAAAAATTAGGAAGGCTGAGGATGGGAACACTAAGTGTCCCGAAACATGTTCCAAATAAGGAAAAAACATCTTGAGGTAAAGTTATTATAAATATTTAATATATTATATACATCAAGGAATAGACTGTAGCAAAAAAGTGTTTGAATTATATAATAATATACAATATATACATATAAATGTGTACACACATAAACACATGCACATTTCGCGCGTGCGCACTAGCGCAATTCCGTAAATCCGACTCAGCGTGCTTGGAAACATGTCGCTAACACTTCACTCAAACTGACAAAAACTTTACTTTGAATATTTATGAATTCCAAAACGAAGCTTTCCTTACGTGAATTTCATACACGATAACAGTCACGAAAAATATGCATACAGTATTGTATATCCCTACAACAATAATAACAAACAATTATTAGTGAAAATCGTTTACTTCTTATATAAATAATATAATTGACTTGCCCTTCACTCCAGACGGCTTGTGAATTCGAAACCATTACCGTTTTTGAAAACTCACACACACGCGCATGCGCATAAACAGTTTAGTCACAGAAGTGTCGTTTTGGCTATGTGGTTTCGGGATTCGCGATTGAAACACGCCGACTTCCAATAAGTAACTTTATTAAGAAACTTTGCAAGCAATACGTACCCAGCTAGTAATGAGTGCTCACACGGTACAGCAATCAACACCGCTCACCGGCGTCTACCGTTATATAGCTACAGCGCGGCTTCCAGAATGTTCCTCACAGAATGAACCCGAATGTTCTCGCACCATTTGGACACATGGTTTCTACAGGCTTACATTTTCCCTATTATCCACCTCAATTGGCCAAAGCCAACGTCACGCCATATACATTCATCGCGGCTTCCCGAATGTTCTCGCACTGTTTGACCGAACGATTACTACCACGCCGGCATTTGACATGTCAATCACTTCCTGCTGGCCAGCGCCAACGCTCCGGTACTTGCCATGTCGCGGCTTCCAGCACGTTCCTCGCAGAACGATCCGGTGTGTTCTCGCACTGTTTGACCACACTATTACTACCAGGCCGTCATTTTACATATCAGCCACTTCCTGCTGGCCAGCGCCAACGCTCCGGTTCTTGCCTATATCGCGGCTTCCAGAATGTTCCTCGCAGAACGATCCAGTCTATTCTCGCACTGTTTGACCGCACGATTACTACCAGGCCGTCATTTTACATATCAGCAACTTCCTGCTGGCCAGTACCAACGCTCCGTTACATTCCTACATCACGGCTTCCAGTGTTCCACGTAGAACGATCCGGTGTGTTCTCGCACTGTTTGACCGCACGATTACTACCAGGCCGTCATTTTACATATCAGCAACTTCCTGCTGGCCAGTACCAACGCACCTAACTTGCCTACATTGCGGCTTCCAGAATGTTCCTCCAGAACGTTCTGTAATATAGATATGTGTGTGTGTGTGTGTGTGTGTGTATTAGGCGTATTTATTATTGTTGTTTATAGTACTCCTGAAAACGATCACTGATTCTGAGTGGTCCAAATATATTTGTAATTAGAGCGAATGACCGGGATATATCTTGAGATCTTGAGCGGGATACCTTTGCTTAGCAAAAGTATTATCTAAATATGTATTTAAAAAGTCTGCAAAATACGTGAGTATAAAGTGAGACTGTCCATATACTGATTTGGGGTTTTGTTAGTTTTACTGCATTAATTTGTAATAGAATACTAATACTGTAAAAAAGCTTGACATCAAACACACACAAACAATACCACATAACTCTAATGAAACATAAACGTTCATAGCTGATTAAAGATGAACTTGTGCGGAACTGGAAGTCTAATAACAAAATATTTTATGTTCTTATTTTGTTAAGTTGCTATAAAAGCCAAGATAACAGCTAATTTAAAAAACAGAGTATAACTTAAAAGAAAAAAGTGGTAAGTACATGGAAGTACCCTGATTACAATAAGTAGGCATCACAGTAATTATTTTGAATACATTTTTAGTAACCTTATATCTCTATGTATGCGCACACAAGCACGCACACACACACACACACACACACACGTGTAAACATAATTTTTAAATTTAAAATATATATCAGCATATTTTTAACTATACGTTTTAAATAAGGAATTACTCCAAAATATTTATTTCAACTTGCAGTTTTATATTTTTGATGATGATTACTAAGAACTTTCTAAATCAAAAAATATATTTATTTTCCTACAAAATTAAAATATATTTTTGTTCAATCGATAAACGTGCTGTACGGAAGTTTAATTTTTTTTAATTTTTTTTTTTACAATTTACTTTTCGTTGAAGCATTCTGTTCAGCATTGTCAGAGTTAGTATTTTAGCCTATATCTGATGTAAATTTAGAACAACTCTGACGATGCTGACAAAACGGTTGAACAAAACGTATATACAAGTTAAAATGAAAGGAAAACTTTGCCTTAGACACTTAATGATACAATAAAATTATACATGTGTGTGTATGTGCGCGGGCGCGTGCAATCAAATTTACTGTAAAGCACTTGATTTTAAGAAGTCTAATGATTATTTCACACACACACACACACACACACACACACACACACACACACACACACACACACACACACACACACACACACACACACACACAATAATTCTTAGATTTTATGGAGGTTTAATATGACGTGTACTACTCGGGGGTGAATTCGCTGTTTTCTCCGGAAGGTTTACTGCTGGGTTTCGACAGACATATTTCCACCATCTTCAGGCCGATTAGTTCTCGATATCATTACATTCAACGACATCTAGGACAGTCTAAAGATATGTCTACCGAAACAGTGAGATAAACTTTCTGCAGAAAACAACGAAATTCAACTCTTTATTCGTTGAGCGTGCGACTTCTGTCGGTAGGCCTATTCAAGATCTAAAACAATGGTGGTAGATGCGAAAGAAGTGGCTAGGGGAGACTGCGGTCACCGGCCACGTGCTCAGTAGACATGGAATAAAGAAATATTCTGTTTATCGATACGCGCAACCTATTTGGTAATTACTGTAAACACTTAACATTTGTAGCCGTATGAACACCTGCTGATTTTGTAATTAAGATCGTAAGAAATCTGCTTTAATTGAAGTGTATCAAAGTATGTGTTGAACACACACACATATGTTCGCGTGTAAGTAGTATGAGGGCATGTTTACCGTGGCTTTCACTGAATTTCCATCTAACACAGTGGCTCACATCTCTCTCTCTCTTTTCCATACACACACTCGCACACTTTCACACAAATTATATCAGAACATTGGGAATTGTACAGATCAGATTGTACAACGTTGGCTTTCAGAAAGCTGGAAGTTGTGTATGTATCTGTAGAACGCAGTGTGTGTGTGTGTGTACGCGCGTGTTATAGTCAGACACTGTACGAAATAACGAAACGTTGAGGGAGTTAGAAGAAAAGTACTGTTGTGTCACGGAATGGAATGTCCATTAATTAATGCGTATGAATGGAGAAGAGTGTGTTACTAGAAACTACGGAAAAAATGGAAGAAGTTAAGAAAACGGTGCAGGTGAACTGGATGGAAAAACTTATTACAGAGAAGTGAGAAATACAGGAAACGGAGGAACGTTCTTGGGCCTCCCTGGGGCAGACATCGCGTTGCCTGGAATTTAATTAAAGGTGAGGAGACGACATTAAGGTCTGCGCAAGACTACTTAGAGCGCACGATATTCCTTGAAGTTTATTCACCAGTAATAATTAAAATAAATTTAGCCTTTTTTCTCGTAGATATGATTGGAAACATTATCTCAATACTTTGTAATTACAGATCTTATTTCATAAGCAGTGGAGTAGCCTAGACGCTCCCGTCCTCTTCAACCTGGCTCTAGAATATCCATTACGAAAAATAAATGTAGAACGCTCGGGAATACTCAACATCTTCTCAATGCAAACAGCAGTGTATACCAATGATTTAGCCATGCAAAGCTCCAAGGCAGCTGTGAAGGATTCATATGTAAGCCTGAAGAGAAGTGCAAATGGGATAGGATTAACAGTAAATGTGGATAAAAGCAAATGAAAATTCAGAGCCAGGCAAAACCTCATTATAGAAAAAGACTGTATAAAAGCAGTTTCACATATCTGGAAGCAAGAATATTAGTAAATGGGAATGAAGGGGCAGACATAAAAAGGAGCCAATAAGGCGTATATTGCGCTTATTTTCTTTAAATTAAGAGATCTTCAAAGACAGACAAAGATAAGCATATATAAAACCATTATACGACCCATCATACGCTATGATCGTGAAACCTGAACGTTAACCCAAAAAGCACTGGAACGCCTGAAGTTATTTGAGAGGAAGCTTCTGGGCCCCATGTATAGAAGTGAAGAGTGGAAGATACAAGATAACCAGGATGTTTATTGTTATTTCAATGCACAACAGTTGAAATGCACACGAAACTGATGAGAATGCAATGGACTTGGCATATTGATGGAATGGATAAAGTGAGAACAGCAAGAAGAGCCCTCACAGGGAACATAAATAACAAAAGACCGAAAGGCAGCCCAAGGATGCTACGGACGCGAGAGAGATGTTGGGACAACGTAAATTTTAATTAAATGAAATTAGAATTAAACCTGAACTTAATATATATTCGAATATAACTTTAATGGCTAATAGAAAATGCTATATAAAGCATATAGGCTTATATATGCTTTATACTATATATTATATATGCTATATAAAGGCATATATTCAATGCCTTGACTGTTTCGGATATTACATAGGACAAAAAAAAAACAATTGTAGTATAGATATTAACAACATAAAATGCTAGCACCAAACCACATAAGTATATATAAATCAAATTTTGCCACACATTAGACAAATAATTCTCATAAATTTCTATAAGTTGATTATAAATGTAAAATTAATAAAAAAAAGTGTCCAAGGAGAAAAGTAAACAGTTGTAAATCTTATACAGTTTTAAATATGAAAGTAATAATTTATTAATAAAAGAATATACACAATACAAAATATGACAAATTCTTTTTTTAAACCAAATGTTAAAAAAATGACATTAAATATTTGCTATAATACGGATGTTATTATAATTTAACATTATAGGCCTATCTAAATCAGCATATTCAAACGGCTGATCAAAATTAACACTAATAAATATATATACAAATATTTTCAATATAAATTAACCATTTTTATTAATCTCATGTTGTGTTGAAAAACAAAGTTCGACGAAATGTTGATAAGTAGAAAAAGAAAATAAATTTTTGCATATAGCCAATATTATAATAAAAAAAAGTGTGTTTGGGGCGGGGAAGAGGGAGGGGCGAGAGAGAGAGAGAGAGAGAGAGAGAGAGAGAGAGACCAGTAAGAAACACTATCATTAATTGCTGACTGGAAACTTGGCTCAATATAAAGGAAATATTTATAGCAGGTAAGTGCCATAAACACAAGGAGAACGGGGAGATAATATTTTCAGGTGTTCAGGTAGCAAGCGAAAAATTATAAACGGTTTTAATAATGTTTTTCTACTTATTATAATTCCACTTAAAAGAAAGAATTAAAAGAGTGATGGAATTATAAGGGTATTGAAATAACGAGTCCATTCTGGAAATTGAATGTTCGGATGCTGAAGCATGCAATAGAAAAAGAAATTATTATCACTGAAGAATAATGTTGGCTTCAAGCTGGAAGATTCTTTTCCTTCTTTTTCACTGGCGCAACTGCCGCCCTTGGCCTGTTCATACACAGTCATTCATCCATATCGGTCCTGAGCAAGGGAGACGTTTATCCTAAGCTGCTTGAGATCACTCAGGACACTGTCTCTCCTAGGCCATCCTCTAGATCGCACTCCGCCAGGAGAACCCTTGTAGAGTTACGCGGGAAGATTAGCCTTTGCGTAAATAATATATTTACCATAAAATAGTTGAAATACGAAAAAGTATAAAAATTTTAAAAATCTTTGTGGTGTCTATAGCCGTAGAGAAGAGACTAAATATTGTACGTACCACAGTGCAAACAAATTTGAGTATTTATAACGTACAGAGGTAACAGAATTTTGCATTTTCAAGTGTACATTAGTTTTACAAATCGTTTGCGTCGTGGCAAACATTGAAAAAAATCACAATGTTAGAAAAACAAGTGTAGAATGTTTGTAATACACTAAGGGAACGACTCGTTGCACACTCTGTTAATGCTGGCGATCAAGAAATAGAGGAGAGTTAGTGAGGAACAGTTCATACGTGTCAAAAAATTTTTTTGAAATGTTTAATGAATAAGGAATGAAACAAACGTAAGAAGCTTGTATAAAATATGATCAGATAGATCAGTGAACAAAAACGAATATTTTCCCAACAGCCATTGAACCAGTTACAACCTTCAGCACGGGTTACAAAAATAACCTAGTAAGTAAGAAATCGTAAAGTAACGATTTTCAAACACACTGAACAGTCGGCATAGAAATTTCAAGAATACGGCAGGACGCAATATCATAAAGAATTTTCAATTTTTACCCTACGAACCAAAAACAGAAAGAATAAGAAAAAGGAACTCTGAAATGGACATAGAAAAAAGAAGACTCTAGAAGGCTTTATGGCTAAAGTGCTCAAAACAATTATCATGGAGACTGTGAAACCGAGCTACAGAAACTGCAGATCCCCTGCAAAGCAGTATCTGTGTGGCGTGTGGAGGGGAGCCGCCTGCGTACAGACGTCGAAACGCGGAAGTAATGAATTTTGGGAGAGAAGTTTGCGCAGACGACACCGTAAAGGTCAGTACGTTACGACACCTGTAGATGTCGCCGCGATTTTGGCACCACACTAACACAATTACATAACCAACAAAGTTGCAGCGACGATATTTCGTTTCTTTTTTTTTTCAATTTAATTTTTTTTACATACACCAATGAGGCCGCGCCATGGTACGTTCTCGCCCGAGTGTTACCGAGCCTTCAGTGCCGAAGTTAAAATCAACAGGTCTGTGAAAACACAGTTTAATGACACTTTGTCTTCGTACCAAAATTTGATGTCTTTCATTTGACGAAGTTTCATGACAAAGTAACTCCCATAGACGTGTACAAAGAGGTGAGGAGGTTAAAACGCGCGGTCGTGCTTTATCATATATGTAGCTTCTTCCGGATAAAATTTACGTTCTTATTTCTAGAAATATACTTTTATAATAATAATAATAATAATACTAATATTAATATTGGATCCTTTTTAGTGTCATAGAAGTCGTTTAGGAGTTAGACAGCGTAGGCTGCCTAAGTGAGCCGTTCGGCATACACAGAAAACGTGGCCAGCGCTACGCTTCAGCCATCCGTAATAATAATAATAATAATTATTATTATTATTGCATCTGATAGGTTTTTGTGTGTATTGTGAATTATATTCAGTTATTTTACTTGTGCTTAGTACGTACAAGTGACAATATTTAAATAATTATCAAACGTATGGCACAGACTGTGAAAATATGGAGATACGTCGTGGTGACTACCGACTTACTGGCCACATGGGTCATACTGAGTACACAGTAACATTTTTTAAGACGTGACAAAATAAAAAAAAATGGATGACATACAGTAAATCTATTTTCTTGCCGTTATTCATTAGTAACATATACTAGTAGCATATAGTTTAACACCGACCTTAAAGCCTTACATATTTGCAAAAAAGATGGACGCATAAACGCATTAGAAGAGTTTGAGATGTACAGGGCCTTTAAAAACAACAATGGTGAAAATAGAATCATACGGATCATACTCAATAATTTAAATTTTAAATCATTCTACGACACGGCTCTAATAGTAGGGTCTATACTGGAGTGAGACAGGAAAGAGTTACTGGTACGGAAGCAGTGCAAATACCTACAAAAAAATGACATGTAAACACGTGAAATTTTTAAGTATTTTTAAAAAATAGGGCCTATGTGGAAGTTGCATGGGTTTTAACATTTAATTTTAATTTCAACGAAATGGCAAGCAGACTATACTGAATATCACACACGCGCGCGCGCGCGTTTACAAAAACAAGTGAACAGAGTCATGTGACAGTGCAATAAAATGTAAAAAATATTACATACTGATGACTTTGGCAGGGATATATAAAGGCCGTGCGTCCGCAGCCAGTCGAGTTTCTTGCGTATCTGGCATTCGGGTGCGTATACAGTTCATTCGCATTCATTAGCACTCGACTGGATTTTCAATCGGTGCAGTACTACAGCGTGATATTCAAAGTTTCGAGGGTTTACGAGTTTATTAGCGTGAGGATTTTTGTTATTTTCTAACTTGGTAACTTTTACCATGTTTGTGTATAGTGCATAATAGACACATAATTAGTAAGCTTGCTGAGCTGCAGAACTCGCTCACTATTTTGACCGAAGTACATTTATTATTACATAAATTTCGATAATTATGTGTTTATATTTGAGTTGCCTTCAGTGTTTATAATTTGTAATCTCTGTTTTGGGCTCTGGTGTCCCAAAATTTTGAAATTTTCAAAACTTAACACTACATTCTTATGTCAGTTAAATTTCCCTTTAATTTGACACCCCACATGGGCTTTTGCGATTTTTTCACAAATTGTGACCCCCTCACATTTTTGCCTCCCGCTCCCCTACCTTTTGGGGATCAATCTCAAACCAATAGAATAGCGTAAAAGTATGGCCACGTATGTTAAGTTTTAATAAAATCAGTTGATGCGTTCAAAAGGTATCGTCAGACCTACCCCAAATAGATAAGTGGATAGACAGACAGACAAATGTCAAATGGTCGAGGTAAAACTAAGAACTATTGTAACATGACTGTCGTCGTTTTATAGAATTATATATTAATTTAAAGTATCGATTTCATTGGCAAGCAATAATTTATCCTGCTATTTAAAGAATACCAATACGTCGTAACAATACTATAAGAAAAATCACTGTTTGGACACCCTATTCACCGAAGGGAACGACCCTTTTTCCTTTCCCTTAAGATGAAGGAGACACTTAAAGGGATAATACTCTGATTACATCAGTATCAAGATGGTGGCAGTTCTGAAGGTTATTCTACAAAAACCAGTTCCGAAATTGCTTTCAAGGTTGGGCTAGGCGCTGGAATCAGTGTGGGCCTATAGCATCCCAAAAAGATTACTGTTAAGGGGACCACTGTCATTCCACCAATAAGGTGCGTAGAAATTGTATTACAGTGTCTTCGCGTACTTCGTTTGTCAGACATCGTATGTACGCCGAAAAACACAGTTTTATTGTATAATCGGTTCTATTAAAACTTAGGTTTTATGTTTAGGGAATTATTTCTGCGAGAATTGTTCGTCACATTCCGACTGTGCCGATACTACAAAAAAACAGGCAAGGGGATAGTCCGAATCACCGGACTGAAGATTAATAAGAACTGAAGAAAAGTGTTTGAATAAAAACCTAATTAATAAACTTACAACAAGGTGTACATAGAAACTCGCGTATTTTGGGAAGCTGGATGTCCGGATCCGAATGCAAAAAAGCTTACTGTAGCTAACAAACGAGGGTAAGCACAAACTACGCAAGGTCGGTCTTGCGCAGGTACGCGACCCAAAAAAATATCGAAGTAAAAAAAAATCGGTTTCCTTATTTATCGAGAGCACTTGAGAAGCCATTAAGCATCATAAGTCAGGTGAATGTAGAAAGTACTACGTATCGGTAAGGTGTGCGCATAATGAGGACAACGCCCTGTAACAATGCTGACCAGTGAATGTGGCGGTGGCGGAGAACGAAAGTAAACAGGCGAGCGAAATCGTTCTCTTAAGAGCCTCAGGTGAATGAATTGATAGGAAAGAGAGAAGTTTAGGAAAACTATGCGATAAAGTCGTCAATCACGAGTTTCGAATTATTATTAAAAGCCACTCACGCACGCTCACACACACGTGGACGCACAACACACACACAGGCGCGCGGGCGATGTAAATAATAGCTTCATTAGAAAATTATAATGTAACCTAATAATACAATTCATTTATCACAATTACAAAAATGTTCTTCAGCTTTATATAATTTTATATTTTTAACAAATTCGGCAACACTCGCTGAACAGTATACTAATTTATCAAATTAAAGAGGTTATATTAGTGAAGGCAAATTTTTAAATTCCAAGTTCCACACCAGATGATATGCCATTCGCTACCCGTTCTGAGAATGAACTAGACGCTCAGTAGTAACAAGCAAAATGCAAAAATACAATTAGACTAGATTATCCCAATAAACCTCCCTATTTCGGAATCCATCCTTGGAAACCATAGCCAAACGCAACAAATTATTATACGTTGCATATATTGTAGTGCATTAGGGTGGCATAAAATAAGTAGTAGAGATAGAGGTTAGGCTACTAGAATGAAACGGAGTTATTAATGATGCTATTAGTTTTTCAGACAATCAACTGTGCCTTTAATACAGTTTTCAAAAATAATTAATTTGTCTCTGTTGACCTGGGTTAAACACACTAAATTTTAATTTTAGTACAATGAAATAAATTAATATTAAAAGTTCTTTTTGTCTTATCTAAACTATAAAGTCTTTGCTGATGTAGCTTGTACTAGTCTTTTTTTTAAATAAGGTTTTATAAGTGTACATAAAATAATACACTTCACATCCCCGTAATGTCGATTGCAGATCCCCGAGATTTGCTTCCGGGCGTGCAAATATCGCTTGCGGGCACGGTTATATTCAATTTCACACCGTGAACCGATAAGTTACTGTTACTGCTTAGCTGGTGTGTTAGGCTTGCACCTTCCCAGTTAACTTGAAGTGTCTATCTACTTCTAAACGGCCTGTCTTCCAAAACACGGATAGGACACAATTATAACAGTTGTAGCAGTAACGCTACTGGATTTAATAACTTGCATTCGTTACAACTGGCAGACCAAACGTCATGTACCAACGCAGTGTTTACTCGTTCATTCCGAAGAGAGACTGACCTAATTTTTATATACGATCATAGTGTTTTTCACAAACTGAATTTCACGTAATTTAATTGCCTTTTCAGTAACCCTTTCTCATGATATTCTTAAAGATAACATCTTCACCTATAAAAGAAGCTTAGAACAGAGCAATTCATGTTCAAAAAACCTGAAATATTTTACGACCGATTTTCTGGGCTATAAAACCTTTTTATTTTTAATAGTATACATTCAGTTACTAATTTTTACAACTACTGCCATCAGGTAGGTATTTTTATTACAAATATTCTGATGTAAGTTCCATCTCAAAATTTCCGTATTTCGATAGTTATTCAAATTAACGTGTTTTTTAGAATATTCCGTAAAATAATTGCGTACCTTCGCACACGCGCACTCAACACGCGGCTAAGTATCATTACGCACCATTTCACTGCACTTAAAGTTGTTTTACAAGTCTAAAAGTACTTAAAAATAACATTTTATGCAAATTATGTAAACTGAAATATTTTTTACAAAAGATGTATTAGGTCTTCTGTATTTAACCAGTGCCAACGAGATCACATCACTGTTTAAATAAAACGTCGTGTACAGTCCGTTATAATAGCGTCTACTCAAGCCTGGAATACATCCACACACTCGCCGAATTGAACCAATTTAACTTGGCTAATCCTGACACAAGTTAAACATTCTATACATTTATTAAGGCGACTCAAAATTACTCCCCTGACAGAAGTTCTGAAACACAAGAAAGAACAGCGTGCTTGTAACTTGTATAGCGTAGTTATGTGCTTGTGTTCGCCCGTAAACTTTTGTGGTTATCGTTAGTAACAACACAGCTTTTTGGTTCAACACGCGTCTTTTTCTTGCTCTTAAAAAACAAACGTTTCGCCCGATGAGGTAGCCTCGACTGACACTGATCACAAAGTCCTGACTCACCACTATTTACACAGTAAGCCCTGCCCTCACTGTTACAATGTTAAAAACAAACCCAAATTTAAGTTTTACCGTTCAATAACTTTCAAAAAATTACAATAAATTACTTCATTAATTGAAACATAACACACAAAAGAAATATTTAAGCATAATAACATTTAACCATCTTTCAACACACATGCGTATTATTTCATTATAACTATCCTGTCACCTTATTTAAAACAGTTTTCAAACTCCCGGCAACTTGTAGCTACCCTCGTTGTTAAAGTTGTTCTTATTTTTGTAAACTTCTATCGCCTCTCTTATCACCTAAGGAAAACAGTTACGAATATTCGCCGTTTCTTGAGATACAAATGTTTCAGTTGCTAAAATAATTTATTGTAATTTTTGGAGGGGGTTATTGGACGGGGATTTTGGGCAGCGCTTATGTATAAATAGGGGTGGGTCAAGATTGTCTGCTTTGTGTCAGTCGAGCCACTGAGGATGGCTCATCGTAGTATGGGTGAAACTTTGGTTTGTAAGAGCAATAAAATGACGTGTTGTTATCCAACTGCTACTGCCTGCCCTTGTCTTCTCTTCTATATTATACAGGCAAACATCCCTTATTAATAAATGTTAAAAAAGTATGTAACACTCACACAAAAATCCTAAACTCGACATATCCCTGAGGCTAAATAGACTACTATCAACGGTTTGGAGGTAAAACTGAAAAGAAAAAAGAAAACAGATAGGAGAAAATTGAAGCTCTTGGACATTGTGTGGAGCCGAAGCATAGAATAGATGCGAATGTTGACGGTGATTCAACAACTTTTGATAATACCCGTTTACAAGGTAAATAATTACTTAGTCACACGTGGTTTATAAGGTGTCTACATATTGTTTCAGCATTGGCAATGATAATTACCAAACCACCGCACGCTTCGCATTCAGCCTAGTGGTGGATCGATTTTTGGTGAAGACCTCGACCAATCAGATACAAGCAGCGGTTCGTCAATTGTCAGTGACCAGGTTGAGATAAAGTTATCACTTAATCGTAATAAATTACAACTAAACTGTACTCGCCTTTATTGTAGAATTAGAAGCGAGCAGGTAATTTGACATGAACATACAGTAAAACTTAACCCGCACATAACGTTTCTCAGCACGATACGACCGTCTGTCGGAGAAATCTGGATGCCGCGCTGATGTAACTCTGAAGATAAAGATCTGTGTCACTGTTAATGCTCGGCATTAACCAAACAGGGGAGAGATGCGCAAGTCGAGAAAGTTGGATCGCGTGTTTGCCGGCTACGTGACAGCGAACGAGACGAAAGCGCATGCAGCGAATTAGTAATTGGCGGAATATGCGACAGATTAAAATTATACCGGCTATAAGAAAGGTAGATAATATCGTGGGAAACCCATGCTCGACGATCCTGACCTACAGAGAAGAAAGCCGATTGACAAGAGTGATTCTCAACCTGGGGTCCGTGACATATGGAGGACGCCTAATTATTAATAAAAGTTTTACTAACATCTTTTTAAATAATTTTTGTTATCAGACTGTCCTTTATACTGAAAAACTTGTAAATATTATGTAATATTATGTAACTTACAAATATTATATTAAAGAATAATAAATAACATTTAAGTAACTTTTAACTTTGAATCGTAAAACCATACATCGTTTCATATGTAGTAAATAAAAAAAACTCTTCATGGCTTATGTATGCTTAATGGCTTATGCGTTGTTGTTCGTTTTACATACAGGCCTATGTGGTAAAGTTTTGACCATGTTTGTACCTGTAAAGAATGATATAACCATTGTATTGTTATACAATAATGTTTTCGAAGGAAATTATACTTTATTATAGACAAATAAGTCGTACGTGTCTTGACATTTCGAAAAGTGATCACATTGCTGCACATTAATTTTTAACAAAATGCTGACTGTGAGTATAAAAGTGATTCAGATTTAGACAATGCAGGAATTTGAAATTGTTTTTGTTAATACAATGTTCAGTTATATTATGCGTGTATATATTCGTATCATTTAACTGGTATCTTATAATAATATAATTTTAATAAAGGAAGTTGTGTTAGTGGTTATAATCACAAACAGAATTATCACTGCTGCACACCACTATAGAAAAATTATTCCGATTAGCGCTTTCAAGCGCCTCAGTTCATCGGAAAATCAGATTTTTCCGATCTGACGATGAGCTGAGAAGCTTGAAAGCGCTAATCGGAATAATTTTTCTATAGTGGTGTGCAACAGTGATAATTCTGTTTGTAATAATATAATTGAACAAACTATTAATGTGTATATGTGTATACCTTGAGTATATGCGTAAGGAGTAGACGGTGGACGGAAGGAAAAAATAATTTTTGTAGGGGTCAACATATTACCGGAAAGGTTGAGAAACACCTGGTTACAAATCCGGACGGACTGTTATGAGCAATTATAGACAAATAAGTGGTACGTGTCTTGACATTTCGAAAAGTGATCAAATTGCTGCACATTAATTTTTAACAATTAGCAATTAACCTCAAAGAATAACAACACTGGTGTTCATCATTCGAATGTTGCCAGCTTTGTTATAACCGGCTTTTCGGTGTTATTCCACTATCAGGGATTGATACTGGTGGAAACAATAAAACGCGTCGTCCATGGCACAGGATGCTGGATTTTAATTTATAACTGGTCACGGAGCTTTTAAGACATATTTAAGGAGGACTGGAAGGTGACACACGTGTCTATCGCGTAGACAGTGGTACTGTGGAGCACAGAGTATTTTCGATGCAGTAAGCGGACAGGAATACGGGAAGTGGTATATGCTAGCTCGATCCTGATGTCTGATAGTGTTTATATATAGTGTGAACACAAGAGTGATTGAAAACTAAATTGCCTAATCAACGTCTTTCTGGATCTAGCTACTCCCCCACCATAAGACTCACGGTAGCCGACCCACGTACACTACAATATATGATCTATTAGGTCCAAACAATATACCTCTCCTCGGTATCCCCGCTTACCTCACCTTTCCTCCGACACCACGCACTGACGCTCAACACATCTCTAGCGTTCGGCGTCACCGCAGTTACACAACCAAACGGCAAATTTACTCTCTACTTGCGTTCCCTATCCCCAAACGCAAAACACACACACACACACACACACACACACACACTTCCCCTCGGAGCCTCCATCTTCTCACAATCCCGCTAACACTGGTGTGCGCAAAACCCAAAACACATTACTATTGGCTGAAGAGGGCTTGTCCCCAGAAGAGCCCGCGATTCGTCTTCGGACGAGTCACAAATATCACGATACAATTAACTGAATGATAGTACTCAGTACGACCAAGACCATGAGGAACAAGATAGAGGAAGAGGGACTAAGACTGGAGGACAAGCTAGTGTGAGGGATGGTGTGCTGAGAAGGGGGTTACGATATGTGTAAAGGATTCCAGGGCGCACGTGCGGCGAAGAAGAGGAGTTTCAGCGGGTGATAGTCCTACACGCCAGTCGACTGGTGCACCGGTGTCTTCAGTAGATTTACCTTCTTAAAGAAAGGGAAACAAGTTGTGATCACTGCATTTCAGTTGCATTACTTTCTAAATGTAACTGAATGAAGTATAACGTTTGTCTAAAGCTTGCACGGCCAAGCTTCGGTGTAAATATTTTCAAAATCATTTCTGTCAGACCGTGGTCGGTGACATCTTGTCGGCAACGTTTCGATTCCCTCCTCGGGCATCTTCTTCAGGCCGCCAAAAAGGTCAGAGCGTACGCAAACAGTAACGGCAGATGTTCGCCGAACAATACCCGACACCTGTATCAGGAGACTGCTTTTAAATCGTACCTTTTTTTATTTAAATTTAATTTTCCACACCGAATAATGGCATACTGTCAACCATCGATGTTTTTCACTGTCAACAGGATAAAGCCGATGTTTTCTAACCGTCAGCGGTGTATTCGATAACAACTGTCGATGGTTTTATTTCTGTGCTAATCTCTGCATAACTTGAAGAAAATACCTCGGTAATCATTAACGATAACTTAATTTGAAACTTTCAAATGTATTCAAATTTGTTAGAGCATTATCTCTGTATCTGCGCGTTCGACGTACATTAGGTCGGAGAAGTCCCGCAGCCGTATGCAATCAATATAAGTGATATAAGGAGATATAAATAACGGTGTTTCGCTACGCCCGTTTAACTTGTACGCGTACCATAAAATTAAAGTGATTTTTCAACCCACAGATCGAATCTTCCTGTGCAAGTAGGATAACAATGGGCGGCTGGAACGTAATGCTGGCCACACTACCTTCCTGCCAACCTGAACTGCTTAATTAAGCAGTCTACCCTGCTATTCCTAAACTACAGCAGTGTTGCAGAAAAGGAGCTATTATGATGATGGTGATTATTATTATTATTAATGATTATTATTGTTACTATTATTTCAAGAGGGGCATATCATGTTAGACTGCATCTTCGCAGTAGCCCAGGTAATCGAAAAGCACAGAGAATATCAGTTGCCCACATACATAGCTTTCATCGACTTTGGGAAGGCATTTGTTAGAATGTATAGGGGCAGGCTGTGGGAAATAATGTTAAAGTAAGGCTCCCGAAATACCTCTTTAGAGCCATACAAAGTCTTTATGTGGAAAACTAAACCCTTAATCGAGACAGGAAGACTGATCACAACTCCTCGTGTGGGCCTGATTGTGGAGTACGACAAGGGTGCCCATTGTCACCTTGTCTTTTTAATATATACATACACAATGGCATACATAATTGGGAGATGAGCCTTCCAGAATATTTTATGATTGGTAATTCTTCAGTTGACACATTGTTATTTTCTGATGACCAGGTTATCCTGTCAAACTCGGAAAGCGACTTGCAGATGGTTGTACACTCATTAAGTCAAATATGCAAGGATTTCGGATTACAGATCTCCACACTGAAGACCAAGGTGGTGGCTTTTCACGGAGTTGAAAATGACCTCATACAAGCAATGATTGTTGTAGATGGAGCAGGCCAGTAATTTTGAATATCTGCGCTGTAATGTACCTTACATGACAAATAACGAAAGTTCAACCATATGTGTGGAGCCATCAGAAGATCTCTAAAATCAACCAGAAAAGAAACACACCTGAAGTTCTACAAGGTGATTCCCCTCCCCACACTTCTCTATGGGTCTGAGAATTGGACTTTAACGAAGTCCCAGGTCAGTTGTATTCAAGCGGCTGAAATTAGATTTCGCAGGCACGTGGCATGATATACTCTTCAAGATAGCAAAAGAAAAGTCGATGTTCGGCAGGAGCTGAATATTATTAGTATACTTGATAGAATTGGCCAATGTCAGCTAAAATGGTTGCAACACTTAACCGAATGGATGACTGCCACATCCCCAAACAACTATGGAATTACAAGCCGAAAGGACGGAGAGGTGTGTGCGAGCGTTGGTGAGCAGCTCTAGTCTGCCGAAAGGACGGAGAGGTGTTGAGAGTTGGTGACCAGCTCTAGTCTATCTCCTTGAGACCGGAACAAACCATTTTTGATTTAATCCTTGCCGAAGATGATGACGATGATTATTATTCCCTCCTTACTTTTTCGTTTCAGCCATCTATGGACTGCGATGACACAGCTTCCTAACTTTCTGGAGTTCTTTGCTTATTCACCAGTATTCCTTCATTCTTTACCACACTCTTGCTCTCTCTTCTTTCGATATCACTCTCTTGGCTCTCTTTGGTTTCTCTTCGGACAGATACTTTACCTATGCAGTTTTCTTTCTGAACAATTCTCTCTTTCATATACCTTCTTTTCTGACTCCACGTGCTTCTAGATCCTGATAGTCTTCTTCACGGAGCCAAGATCTTGTAGGCTTGGGCGTAGAATTGGATTTCAGGTGATCAAGGTCGAGATTTAATCAAATATTTCGTTCTACTCTTGGTTTGGTCTCAAATAAAAAGTGACCTCATTTGTTGAAATTATCCTGAGTCGTAGGATTTTATTATTATTATTATTATTATCGTCATCATCGTCGTCATTATCAAGAGTGTGAGAAACCATTATTCTCCATTAATCCTGATGCGTTCTTGTGGTTCTAGTACAGTATGGTTCTAGTGTATTCCACGATAGACTTCAGTTTGCGAGCGTCATTCATTAGTACATGGTGTGGCAATCAGTTTCAGTTTCAAGTTCTTCTAGTCTGCAGACACCTTTTTCCTTTGTTAGTTCCTCTCCTCTTACACGCTTAAAAAAAGACAAAAGGACCTGCGCCACGGGAGTGGCTTAAAACTTTACTAACAACCTTTACGGGAGCTTCATACTACTCAGAACACACACTACGTGTGCGAGAAAAGAACAATCGTTCACAATAACGCATTTGTCGGAGTTAGTGGCCGAATATGGTGTTCTCCGTTGCCTGAACATGTGTAAATAAGTAAAAAATAAAGTGGACCGTACCGAACGCGAGTCTTGATTCTCGTTGGGTAATTAAATACTACATAGTGACATAATTGTATACGTATCCTTGTACGAGGCTGCGCTTGCGGCCATAGAGTTGACTGAACTGAACGCAGGTTATAAACAGAAACTTGTCCGATTGCACAATTTATTGACTGACTTATATTTATACGCTTTTAATGTCCTGTCATATTTACAGGTGCATGTACATCTCTGTCTTTCTCTCCCGTGTCCCTGTTTCTCTCTAAAGCACTCCACTAGTTACACGGTTGAGTAAATTCACAACGCGGCTACCAAATTTATCTTAGTGGAAATAAAGAAAATAACATCATTTTCAACACAATTCCATTGATTTTTAATGCACTTGTTCCGATGCACAGGTTTCTTTATGGTATTAGAAAAAAAATCAGAAGCATCTCAGAAAAACGTGTTTTCGGCAGCAGACACCGTTTCTTTCTCTTCTTGTTCAGGTTGTTTTTCGGATCCATCTTAGAAAAAAAACCACTATGAAAGCTAAGCCTATGGAATGGTTTACTAGTGGTAATTTGAGTTATAAATGATTATCCATAGTGACTGTCGATATAATGTGGTATCGGGGTACTATATGAAGACGTATATTCATTTAACGTAAAGAGACGCTTAGAACAAAATATTGTACTAAGCATTTTGCAGTAATCGGTAAAAATAAATCACATATTTCTATAAGAATAGTTTCTACCTACAAATAATATTTTTTCCATAACATAATATGTAATATATATATTTTAGGTCAGGTATAAAGGAAAAATAAAACAGGGAATTTCGGAGGTTTCTGTAAGTTGTTTTTTCACAATACTACTAATAACTTTATATCCACCTGAAAAGTCTGTAATTAATTCAGTTACGTCACTACAAAATTCTAAATGAAAAATTTACATTTTTATAATGATAAGACGCACTTTTCAAAAATTCAAACCTGGAACCATTGGTTTCCGCCTCGAATTCGGCCCTACCGTTTTTTAGTTGGAATTGTCTTCAAATATTTAGGGTTTATGTTATATTTTGAGTGTCTATACTTCTTGAAAAGACATAGATTTCCAACAGAATATTTTTAATTTCTTGGAAAAACTAAAAAATGTTGGGATGCGACGTGTTTTAAAGTTTTGCCAAAATTAGAGCATGAAACGATTCACGTGAGTTTGTCGTTCGTTCTAAAGATGCGGGGGGGGGGAATTGGCGGGCGAGGTAGTCGGCAACTACTCGACTAAAACTGACTTCGGAATGATAAGTCTTGGTTACCTATTCCAGGTAAAGGTAACGCAGTCATGCTAAAACACGCCGAGCAGGGGGAATTTATCAGTTTGTACCTGGAGATACTGAGGGAGTTTAGCTACAAATCAGGGGAGTTTAACTCTACCGAAACGGAAAGCGGAGAGGCAGTCACAGTACAACACGTGGCAATAGACAGACGGAGGACATGTGGTGTGTCTTGGCATCCAGGTCTCATCCCGAATGAGTGCCAGTTTCTCCCGTTACGTGCTGAGGGAGTTATGTTATGGGTCCCCGTCACATGAACTAGCGTGCAAGGAGAGGAAAGTGTTTTGAGTTTGGGGTTCCACCGGTCTGACTCCATTTCTAAGGTGTGACTAAGTGGTTACCTTAAAAGTAGCTTCGCACAAGCTTAGAGGCGAAGTCCGACCGTTGTACGCGTAAGACGTCGGCCAGAACGGTGAGCGACAGCTTCTGCAATGAGGCATTTGCACGACCACACGGAAGCCCGAACGTAGACGACAGCTCATCCCAGGCGACGCGACCAGGCCCTGTTTGTTGTTTGCAATGTTCGATACTGAGCTAGTCGAAGTAGCAAGTTCAAAACTGTACAGTAATTATACAGCATAGCTCTTCAAACTAGCACTGTACACGACTGTGCTGAATCCAGTTCTGAGATTCCTCCACGCCGCGTTTTGTTATAGCCTATTTGTGGTTTACATTCGTGGTTTGCCGATTACTTTGTCAACTGTGATTCTGACTAGCCATAATGATGTATTTCAATTCTCAAAACGGGCTCGAAAATTTACTCGACTACTATACTTCGTAACAGGCTTTCAAAAGGAATGTTAATATTGATGAATATCAAGCCAATATTAACATTATTGAACGTACATATTAACATTTATCGATAGAAAAAAAGATTCAAGCCCTCAGATCCACTTGAATTATACAAAAAAAAAAGTTACTAGGCCTACAGTACAACATCTCTGAGACAGTGAATTGAAATAACACACAACCGAAAGAAAAAAGGGAAGATTAATTAGCTAACTGGAGGTATTTCGTATAGAAAACTACTTAAAGACGACGTCAATAGAAACTAATGCCCTAATATATCGATCATTACGCTCACTTTGGGCTTTGTGCTAAGTTACAAACGACATCACTCATAACGACCTACGTATTCACAAAGAAGTGTCATATGCTACATGAGAATGGAATCACACTTAACTTCATTACTACAACCACTTTTAGAAGACGATCCATAAAAAAGGAAAGGATTACAAAGTGGTACCCAGCAGACTTCGCGAGACATGTTAAAGAGATATTCCCTTTGTCAGCGGGTTTGCAAGGGTCATATGGTGCGCGAGCGGTATCTAGGCCTTGGTTTTTTTCACTTTAAAATCAAAACAAACTGTTTGATTCAAAATAATTAACTAGCATACTCCCAAATGTATCAATTGCTTTACACATTTGCATAGCATCATCTGTCACTATTGCTGAGAGTAAAAGTTCATTTTCCAAATTAAAAGAAGTAAAAAAGAATTCAACACCTAATTAAGACCAAGCAATAGTAGCAAATCTAGCTATACATACCAAGGACTGAATGCAACACTGACATATATATTGCAACAGTACAAATGTATAGGGTACTGTGCATTGCACAATTAGTTAAGATAATTAATATAATTTAAATAAATAATCCATATTGTTAGTAATAATAATAATAATAATTCAGATTGAAAGCTGTAAAGGGGACAACAAAATTGCATGCTTGAACAGGTAGGTCACGCCACACAGCTGCGTCTGTGTGTACATGTGTATCTTACGTGTGTGAGTGCGGCCACTTGATTCCTGCAAAGCATCACCCCTAAATAAACGTTAATAAATATATGAATTATTTAAATTGTGATAAGTGTATATGAAATATCACAAAACCAAATACGCCACAGTGTGTATGATAGATGGTGCAAAAATAATAAAAAGTGCGAATACAGTGAAAATAAATATAAACAAAACCCATAATAATTAAGATAACGAGAAAAGGTTTACACACAGTTGTGCACATAAAAATTACCGAACAGAGGAATATCGGGTAATTTGCAGAAGACTTCGCATGTTGCGAAGACAAGTGAAATAACCGTGTGAACAATCGTGTTTGTAAAACGACGGCACGACAGACATATTCCTGCAGAGAATTGTCGAAACATGAATTTTGCGCCCTAGACTATAAATACGTGAGGCAAATCAGCCTTGTTCTCTTTCTCGTTCAACTACAGAGGCAGCCTGAGGCTATGCCCGGCGACTTCAACTCTTTCTTGTCAAACCACAGTGGCAGCCGGAGGCTCTGCCCAACAACAACAACTCTTTCTCATTCGACTACAGCGGCAGCCGGAGGCGATACTTGAGAACATCATCACTTTCGTGACACCACCGCTGCAGCCAGAGACTATTACGGAGGACGAGGACGGATAAACATTGTCAAAAGAAAGACAATAATTTCTAAAAGCGTAATTTATAACTTGTAAATGTAAATGTTCTTGTATAGTAATTATAGCATAATTTTTTAATTGATAATTTATTGAAAATTTTTAAATGTAAATTGTTGAATTATGAAAGCATAATTTTTGAATTGATAATTTATTGAAAATATTTAAATGTAATTTTGAAAGAATAGAAAGTTGCTAAAGTAATTAATATAAATGACAAATGCATATGCAACAACAATAAGTACGTGTATGTAATCAACAAGTATGGGTAATACGACTAGCCATACACATGCAATAATAATGTAGTTTTAATTCGCAATTTATTTTGAAATTTTAATTAATAAATGTTTTAAATATTTTAAACAATTTTACGTTGTTGTTATTATTACGATTACACCCATTGAAAATTTATAACGTTATAAATAAAATGTGCTACCCAACGTGTGGCTCATCAACGATATATACAACAGATAACAAATAACGTTATAATATATAACTGATACTGTGAGAGGATTTGTGGCAAGAAGTTAAATAAAGGAAAGTTGTAACATTTTTCTAAGGCTTTCACGGCCGGTGTCAGTTGCAATGAAAGTGTTTACCGGGCTGTTTGGCTGTGGTCTACGGTTTACAGACAACCCAAACGTTTCGACAGCACCACTGGCTGCCATCATCAGTGGAATTCAAAGAATTCGAGACTACCTGAACACGGGTTGTTAACGTCAGGCCCACAGTACTGTGGTAAAGGCTACACATAGTACACACAGAATTCTACTGATGATGGCAGCCAGTGGTGCTGTCGAAACGTTTGGTTTGTCTGTAAACGGTAGACCACGGCCAAACAGCCCGGTAAAGACTTTTAATACAAAGGAAAGTTGGTTTTAGTTTCTGAAAAGCAATGTATATTATTTTCAACATCGTAATTAATCTTTTCATGTTATCATATTGTGAAATAATAATAAATAAAAGTGATGGTTTATATTAATAACTGTTCTGTATTTAGGTTCTAGGTTCACTCGTCTCACATAATCTCGCATAGGAGACGGCACCCCGGCGACTAGTAAGCTAGACACATCCAGAAGAGATCTTATCAAGCTAATGAATCTATCCAGCCCATAATAGAGTACTTTGTTCTCTGACTGTTAATTAACGAACAAATAATATTATTTTTTAACGGTTTATACAGTCAACATGATACTGTTGACGTTGCCTTGTGCAAAATCACAAATGCGAATAACGCGGTGAGCAATTTATGGAATCGCCACGCACGATTAGATAATTCTGAAACCTTCTGTTAGGTATATGTGCTGTAACGGAAACTGTCGGGAAGGCCCCACTTGTAACGACAGCAGCACGCAAATTATCAACACTTCATTCTCTGTTAACACGGGTATCAGGCAGATAATTCGCGTTTCGAAAGTTCAAACACTCGCAGACAAACCGTAATTATCGTGAATGTTGTTTTGCTCGCAATTAAAGTGCAACGTACGGGGTATGGGCGTAACGAGTTGACTCCTGTCGCACGTAGTTATGCGTACAACGGTGACACAGATAAACAGAAAACGAAACAAGAGAGAGGAAAAAATGTAGCCACGTCCAGAACAGCTGTCGGAGAGTACTGGAGACAGTTAACGACGGTATGGCAACTACAAAACATTGTTATAAAGAATTTTTCTCGTAAAATAATTCCCAGGCTCACATGCCACTCGCTGTCGTTCTGAAGAAATATTTCTGTTAACACGTATTCGTGTACTTATTTTTCAGGGTTCGATACATTTCTAAAAAAAATAAATAAAATAAAAACGAAATTTAAGATGATGTTGAGTACCTTCGGAAACGTAATTCCGCAAAGGCTTCCCGCGAGTGTTCCACGTAAGAAGGATCTCGCCAAATGTCCCCACGGCAAAACGTCCCAGTAAGTATCGACGCCGCGTCAGAGTGCCCTCGCGTCATAGCGACGGGTTAAATATATTGGTAAACAACAAGCTAACTCTGTAGAGGGCTCTTTTTATTCATTTTTGTAGGCCTACTAAATCTGTTTTTGTTTTATTTCTTATTTGTTGTTTTTTTATTATATACAATGTTATTTTTAACATTTAGTGCTGAGAAAATTAAATAATCTCTTTCGGAATTCAATTTTTTAATTGTTTATACTATATCTGTTAATATCCACACACACACACACACACACACACACACACACACACACACACACACACACACACACACACACACACACACACACACACACACACACACACACACACACACACACACACACACACACACACACACACACACACACACACACACACACACACACACACACACACACACACACACAATGATGTCTCCAGAATTAGTAACCCTATGATCGCGAAATTTGGTAAATAGGTTTCTCTTAGGTCCTACAGGCTCGCTCAGGAAGCTTTTAAAAAGTATTTAACCACTTTTCAAAAGTTAAAACCTAAACAATAACATCACTGATTCTCCTCTTTTCCAAGGTACCAAGGAGTTTAAATACGAAATAGCATATTTTTGAGAGGAGAGCCAAGAAGTTGAACAAAACTCAAAAGCGAAAATGCCTAATGGTGTTAAAAATAGAATGACCTAATTATTGCGAATATTTGTACTACTTGCCCTGTTGAATACTAATACTGGGACAACAAACTATTCCCTTTTTTTACTACAACAATGATATAGGACATTTTTATTTATATTTTCATATAATTATTTAAATATTGTAAGCAAATTAATGTTAAAATTAATATAGATATTTGTGTTAGTGGTTTAAATAATCGTTTTCTTATATGGAACTTAAAACGTCATAATACACGGCGTTAGTATTCAACAGATAATATTCGGAAATCGCAAACAAACTTGGTTAATATTATTGCTGTTAAAAACTTCGCCTTGTCGCCTGAAGAACTCTCTGTCTGCCTTTGTATATTTTCACACTTATTATTACAATAACATTCTAATATTGGGTAATATTAGAATATTAGACATGTTAGTTTATAAAGTTATGCAAAATGTCGATAAAATAAAATTTACATTTTTTTATCCTACCTCATCCTGTTAGCTCCTGAGTTTTACGTATAAATGTAGAAAAGAAAAAAGATACAGTAAATGATAAAGTTCACAACAAATAATTACTACATAAAAGGAAATGCAAAAGAAACACATTTTGAAACAGTGTCGTACTGGGACTGTTAACTGGGATACAATGACGCGAAACATTTTGACGCAGCGACATTTTGGACTACAGTGTTACTGATTCGGACGTTTCGTCGTAAGGTATGTTTGTGAAGACATTTTGACGTGATACGCCTAACGTGATTAACCCTTATCGTTTGGTTGTTGTATACGTTCGTCTCATCATCATTAGGCCTATTGCTTGGCGCCTAAATTGCTGTTGATTCCTAAGGTGGTCTAGAGTCTGCTCCATTCCTCTACATGCCTTGGCATCCCAGCTTTTCAATCTATGTATTTTGGCAATTTAAGAACTACAAAAAAACGACATTTTTATCGAAAGAAAAATCTCAGGTCCGACACTGTGCATCTGCGTCCAACGCACATGGACATTTGCAACAGGAGTTAATCACAAATTGCTATATAGGCCTACGCGTGGGTATAAAATATAAAGATTAATTCATGAAAATCATATTTTTTTATTCCCAATGCCGGATTTAAGATTTTTGAGGCCCTAGGCCAAGTTTTCTAAGCCCCCCCTCCCCGGCCTTGACTTTCATGTAACATATGTACTGCAGAAGTAATTCGATGTCAGATTAATACTATCAAATTTACAACCAGTAGGCTACTACAAAAAGCTTTCATTTAGCAAACGTTTACAAAATATTAAGAACTGAGCAAATTATTTTATTTTTTTAAGTAGAGTAACTTAACTAAGCTTATTCAGAAATTTAACATAAAAAATTTCTTTTTTATTGTTAAAGTATAACACATTAATTTTTTCTTATAATTTTTAAAAAATTAAAAAATAGGTCTACATTTTTTTGTATTCTTTGAGTAAAGATACAACAACCTAATGATAAACTAATATTCAGTGACTATGTAGCTTAATGGAATTAACGTCGGGGAAAGCATACACAAAAAATGTTGCGGGAAAATTTATAAATTTTAAACAGAAAACTATAGAAAATTGTTTTTAAATAACATAGGCTACGTTTTTATATTTTAGGAAAAGATATAAACACACATTTTTCAGTTATAATGACAAAACTTGACAAACCTTCATTAAAAGCTTATAAATGTAATTCAGAATGAAATATGACTATACGACTAAATATGAACTATATATGACTAAAACTAAACATCGCCAAATCTAAAATAAGTGTTCTCTTATTTAAAGTTTAATAAAACATACATAAGATGTTTTTGAAAGCTAGTTTCTAAAAAAACAAACACACAAACGAGTAATAAACTGGTGACCTGTATAAAGATTTGACAATAAATTATTACACATCAACAGTTCATGCTATTTGAGATGAAAACTCTTTAATTAAGTCATCAGAGTCTAAGTCTTTAAAGCCAGCGTTAGCAACAAAACTAGCTAAGCTAGACAGCCTTGAGTCTGAACTTAAATTTCTTAAGTAGTTTTTTTATTCTTTTTAAAGTGCTGAATGATCTTACCCCAGAGGCGTTTGAAGTTATCATACACAGCAGAATTCTCAAAGCTTTGTCTAAGTTTGGAAATAATGTTGTCAGTTGTTTGTCATGGATGAGTTTTAAGAGCGCTAAAGGTAGATTCCTAATTTCCTTCCCCTCTTGATTGTTCTTTTCCTCGTTTTTTAAAGAAATCTGTCTTTAATAAACTCCTTGAAATGCACACATTCTTCTCCGAAGTCATCACTGAGAAGAGCCTAGTTTACGTTTGTAGGCTCCACTAGCCGTGTGAATGTTTATGTTCATGATGAATATGTTTAGTGTACGGACTCAATGTTTCTATGTTCATAAAGTTTTCATACTAATAAATATCATCGAAACATACACGCTGCCCACCACACAAAGTTAAAAACCTTCTTTACATTCAAAACAAAATAAAAACAAGCTCAAATCGCAAACCGTTCAGTCACAACGCAGACAAACAATGATAACAAACAAGGGTGGTACCACGGTCGTGTAAATTCGGGGGCAATATAGCAGACGTTCAAAATTCGCATTTGCAGATTAGTTTTTAAGGATGCCAACGTCTTAAAAATAAGCGCCCAATATTTAAATAAGAACTGTCTTCCATTTGTATTATTAACAAAAATCATACTTAAGTAAATCAAAGTGCCTCCCACTTTTATAAAAATACTTCTGTTAAAAAAAAATATCTGTAGCTTGCGGCCCCTCTGAGTCCGCGGCCTAGTTGGCCTAGTGGTAAATCCGGCACACTGCTTATTCCCCACAAAGGCGCACTGTCTTTCAATAAGCCACAGGAGTCACTGCATCACTAGTCCTAAGTACAGTGAATACAGAGCTTAGGTCGTGTGAAAATTACCGTGTTCCGTGGTCAATGGTCGCAATTTTTGACCCCGAAAGTTGTGCGATAAAGCACGATGCGACCATAATTCCAAACACAGATTTTTCGCTAGGTTTAGGTTTTTGAAAAAAAATCTTCCACAAAGAAAATTATTTTATTTATGTAATTATTCATAAAATATTCGTAATACTGCAGTGATATCTACTATTACTGGGACAGCAAACTATTCGCTAACTTTGTTTACTACAATATTAACGGTACAGGACATTTATATTTATATTTTCATATAATTATTTAAATATTATAAGTAAGTCAATGTTCACTCGTAATTAGCTCGTAGTCCTTTAGCGTTAATTAACTCATAATTAAATAATTATGATCCAAACTTCTATAATAATTAATTAAGTCTCTAATTATTAATTACGATGATTGAATGAACAGATGCTGTTTTAAATAAATTATTAAATGCAATGATGACTAATCTTTAGAAGCTTTTTCGGCAACTTCACAAGTAAAAAGAAATAAACTTGACATGTTTAAATATCGGTATGGATAACCATACATGACTTCCATGTTCTAAGATTTATATTTAAAATCATATTCGAAATGAAATATTTCAATAGAAACTACTTCTTTCTACTTATTGCTTCAGCCTTAACCACAGTACTGTGGTCACTAACGTATACCACCTCACGTTTTCGCACTCGATTTTCACTGATGATGGCAGTCGATGGCACTGCCGAAACGTCTGGTTTTGTAGAAAACATTGGACTACGGCTAAACAGCCCGGGAAGGAATTTTAACAAAAAACTACTTCTTTGTTGCCGATAACGTAGTACACATATAACAAATTCTTCCCTCCATCTTCAACTATAATTTTCATTAATAGAAAATTACACCCACCCCGTTCACCTAACCTCTTAATTTATAGATATTTCATCTACGTTTCTACAGTGGATTATTATGAGCTTCTTATCAGGATACTTTATTTATCAAAATTAAGAACTTCACTCTTGTTAACACATAAAACGTTGCAGGTAAACTACCCCTTTGTCTTAACCGATCTTCACCAAAATCAATAGGCCTTCAGTCCTCTACAATTCAGGGATGCATGCAAAAAAATATATGATCTGTTTGAATGTGCGGCAGTTATCGTTCGTCATGAATACATTTCTCTTGTTACAACATAAAATGTTGCATGTAAACTATCCCTTTCCATTAACCGGTCTTCACCAAAATCAACAGGCCTTGAGATCTCTACAACTGAGGCAAGCATGCAAAACATTATTTGATTCTGTTTGAATGTGAGGCAGTTATCGTTCGTCATAGAAACAATTACTCTGCTTAAAACATGAAAAGTGGCAGGTAAACTACCCCTTTCCCTTAACCGATCTTCACCAAAATCAACAGGCCTTCACTACTTTACAATACATGACAAAATGCAAAAAAGTATTTGATTCTCTTTGAATTTACGGCAGTTGTCGTTCGTCATAGAAAAAATTACCCTTGTTAAAACATAAAATGTTGCAGGTAAACTACCCCTTTCCATTAACCGATCTTCACCAACACCAACAGGTCTTGAGAACTACAATTCAGGGCTGTATGCAAAACATTATATTATTCTGTTTGAATTTGTGGCTATTATCGTTTACCATAGAAAAAAAATAACCCTAGATAAAAAAAAATGTTGCAGGTAAACTACCCCTTTCCCTTAACCGATCTTCACCAAACACAACAGGTCATGAGTACTCTACAATTCAGGGCAGTATGCAAAACATTATTTGATTCTCTTTGAATTTACGGCAGTTATAGTTCGTCATAGAAAAAATTACCCTTGTTAAAACATAAAACGTTGCAGGTAACCACGTTACCGCAGTCGATTTTCACTGATGATGGAAGTCGATGGCACTGCCGAAACGTCTGGTTTTGCAGAAAACTTTGGTCTACCTCCAAACAGGACGGGCAGGAATTTTAACAACAAACTACTTCTTTGTTGCCGATAACGTAGTACATATATAAAACATTATCTCCTCCCCCTTCAACTATAATTTTCATTTATAGAAAATTACTCCCACCCCGATCAACTAGCCTCTTCATTTATAGATATTTCATCTACGTTTCTACAGTGCATTAATAAGATCTTCTTATCAGGATAATTTATTTATCAAAATTAAGTATTTTACTCTTGTTACAACAAAAAATGTTTCAGGTAAACTACCCTTTCCTCCTAACCGATGTTCACCAAAATCAATAGGCTTTGAGTCCTCTACAACACAGGCACATATGTAAAAAGTGGCAGGTAAACTACCCCTTTCCCTTAACCGATTATCACCAAAAACAATAGGTCTTTAGTACTCAACAAAACAAGGCTGTATGCAAAAACGTATTTGATTCTGTTTGAATTTGCGGCTCTTATCGTTTGCCATAGAAAATACCCTTTTAAAACATAAAACGTTGCAGGTAAACTACCCCTTTCCCTTAACCGATCTTCACAAACACCAATAGGTATTGAGAACTCTACAATACAGGGCTGTATGCAAAACATCATTTGATTCTGTATGAATTTGCGGCTGTTATCGTTTACCATAGAAATATCGGTATGGAGAACCATACATGACTTCCATATTCTAAGATTTATATTTAAAATCATTTTCAGCCAAACAGCCAGGGAAGGAATTTTAACAAAAAAATACTTCTTTGTTGCCAATAACGTAGTACACATATAAAAAAAAATTATCCCCTCCCCTTCAACTATAACTTTGATTTATAGAAAATTACCCCCAGCCAGTTCAACTAGCCTCTTCATTTATAGATATTTCATCTACGTTTCTACAGTGGATTATTAAGATCTTATCAGGATACTTTATCAAAATTAAGTACTTTACTCATGTTACAACAAAAAATGTTTCAGGTAAACTGCCCTTTCCCCGTAACCGATCTTCACCAAAATCAACAGACATTGAGTTCTCTATAGCTCAGGCACATATGTAAAAAATTATTTGATTCTGTTTGAATTTACGGCAGTTATGGTTCGTCATATAAAAAATTACCCATGTTAAAACATAAAACATGAGATTTATAAAACATATCTAAGATTTATATTTAAAATCATTTTTGAAATAAAATATTTTCACAGAACCTACTAACGCTGGGGAAATCTGAGGAGCCAATCAGAGTTGGGCCTACCTGTCACTCTGCTGAATTTGGTGGAAAGCCCTGTCACTGTCGTCAAAGTATCAGCCTTGACAGGGTCCTCTTTTTCTGCAAAATGGGAGAGGCTTGAGATGGAGTGAGTGACATGGTCCCCACCTCAATGAAGAACCCATTGTTTTATAAAAATATATTTAAATTTTGAAAACTGAAAATTCTTTTCTTGTTGTAAATATTTATATTTTATAATCAAAATGACTTTATTTTTGTTACCTGGCAACAAAATTATTTTATTTTCAACAATTACCATTGTTTCAAAAAGTTTAAATAAATTTTCAAGTACTTTACTCTTGTTAAAACGTAAAAGGTTGCAGGTAAACTACCCCTTCCCCTTAACCGATCTTCACCAAAATCTAAAGGCCTTGAGACCTCAACAATTCAGGGACGTATGCAAAAACTTATTTGATTCTGTTTGAATTTGCGGCTGTTATCGTTTGCCATAGAAAATACGCTTGATAAAAAAACGTTGCAGGTAAACTACCCCTTCCCCTCAACTGATCTTTACCAAAAACAATAGGTCTTGAGTACTCTACAAATCAGGGCTGTATGCAGAAAATTATTTGATTCTGTTTGAATTTGCGGCTGTTATCGTTTGCCATAGAAAATACCCTTGTCAAAAAAAACGTTGTAGGTAAACTACCCCTTTCCCTTAACCGATCTTCACCAAAAACAATAGGTCTTGAGAACTCTACAATTTAGGGCTGTATGCAAATAATCTTTTGATTCTGTTTGAATTTGCGGCTGTTATCGTTTGCCATAGGAAATACCCTTGTTAAAACTTAACGTTACAGGTAAACTACCCCTTCCCCTTAACCGATCTTCACCAAAAACAATAGGTCTTGAGAACTCTACAATTCAGGGCTGTATGCGAAACATTATTTGATTCTGTTTGAATTTGCGGCTGTTATCGTTTGCCAAAAAAAAAATTTCCCTTGATAAAAAAAAACTGTTGCAGGTAAACTATCCCTTTCCCTCAACCGATCTTCACCAAAAACAATAGGTCGCGAGTACTCTACAAATAAGGGCTGTATGCAAAAAATTATTTGATTCTGTTTGAATTTGCGGCTGTTATCGTTTGCCATAGAAAAAAAATCTACAGACAGACACACACACAGACAGACAGACAGACACACACACACACAGACACTTTTCGGAAAACGACTTTTTTTCATGTTTTGAGTGTAGTAGAATCAGAATCTGCAATAATCTCGAACACGATTTTTTTTGCCATCACCATACTTCCATTCCTTAAGGAATATGGAAGTAAAATATCGGTATGGAGAATCATACATGACTTCCATATTCTAAGATTTATATTTAAAATCATTTTCAGCCAAACAGCCAGGCTGTGTCTTACCTGCCTTTTTATTGTTGTATTAAATGAAAAATATTATATTACATTAAAATGAAAAAATTATAATTTTATTGCCTGGCAACAAAATTATTTTATTTTTAACAATTACCATTGTTTCAAAAAGTTTAAATAAATTTTCAAGTACTTTACTCTTGTTAAAACGTAAAAGGTTGCAGGTAAACTACCCCTTACCCTTAACCGATCTTCACCAAAATCGAAAGTCATTGAGACCTCTACAATTTAGGGACGTATGCAAAACATAATTTGATTCTGTTTGAATTTGCGGCTATTATCGTTTGCCATAGAAAATACGCTTGATAAAAAAACGTTGCAGGTAAACTACCCCTTCCCCTTAACCGATCTTCACCAAAAACAATAGGTCTTGAGTACTCTACAAATCAGGGCTGTATGCAAAACATTATTTGATTCTGTTTGAATTTGCGGCTGTTATCGTTTGCCATAGAAAATACCCTTGTTAAAAAAACGTTGCTGGTAAACTACCCCTTTCCCTTAACCGATCTTCACCAAAAACAATAAGTCTTGAGAACTCTACAATTTAGGGCTGTATGCAAATAATCTTTTGATTCTGTTTGAATTTGCGGCTGTTATCGTTTGCCATAGGAAATACCCTTGTTAAAACATAAAACGTTACAGTTAACTACCCCTTTCCCTTAACCGATCTTCACCAAAAACAATAGGTCTTGAGTACTCTACAAATCAGGGCTGTATGCAAGACATTATTTGATTCTGTTTGAATTTGCGGCTGTTATCGTTTGCCATAGAAAATACCCTTGTTAAAAAAACGTTGCCGGTAAACTACCCCTTTCCCTCAACCGAACTTCACCAAAAACAATAGGTCTTGAGAACTCTACAATTTAGGGCTGTATGCAAATAATCTTTTGATTCTGTTTGAATTTGCGGCTGTTATCGTTTGCCATAGGAAATACCCTTGTTAAAACATAAAACGTTACAGGTAAACTACCCCTTTCCCTTAACCGATCTTCACCAAAATCAACAGATCTTGAGAACTCTACAATTCAGGGCTGTATGCGAAACATTATTTGATTCTGTTTGAATTTGCGGCTGTTATCGTTTGCCAAACAAACAAAATTACCCTTGCTAAAAAAAAACCGTTGCAGGTAAACTACCCCTTTCCCTCAACGGATCTTCACCAAAAACAACAGGTCGCGAGTACTCTGCAAATCAGGACTGCATGCAAAAAATTATTTGATTCTGTTTGAATTTTGTGGCAGTTATCGTTTGCCATAGAAAAAAAATCTACAGACACACAGACAGACACACAGACACACAGACAGACACACAGACAGACACACACACAGACACTTTTCGGAAAACGACTTTTTTTCATGTTTTGAGTGCAGTAGAATCAGAATCTGCAATAATCTCGAACACGATTTTTTTTGCCATCACCATACTTCCATTCCTTAAGGAATATGGAAGTAAATATCGGTATGGAGAACCATACATGACTTCCATATTCTAAGATTTATATTTAAAATCATTTTCAGCCAAACAGCCAGGCTGTGTCTTACCTGCCTTTTTATTGCTGTATTAAATGAAAAATATATTACATTAAAATGAAAAAATTATAATTTTATTGCCTGGCAACAAAATTATTTTATTTTTAACAATTACCATTGTTTCAAAAAGTTTAAATAAATTTTCAAGTACTTTACTCTTGTTAAAACGTAAAAGGTTGCAGGTAAACTATCCCTTCCCCTTAACCGATCTTCACCAAAATCGAAAGTCATTGAGACCTCTACAATTCAGGGACGTATGCAAAAAATTATTTCATTCTGTTTGAATTTGCGGCTGTTATCGTTTGCCATAGAAAATACGCTTGATAAAAAAACGTTGCAGGTAAACTACCCCTTCCCCTTAACCGATATTCACAAAAAAAAATAGGTCTTGAGTACTCTACAAATCAGGGCTGTATACAAAACATTATTTGATTCTGTTTGAATTTGCGGCTGTTATCGTTTGCCATAGAAAATACCCTTGTTAAAAAAACGTTGCAGGTAAACTACCCCTTTCCCTCAACCGATCTTCACCAAAAACAATAGGTCTTGAGAAATCTACAATTCAGGGCTGTATGCGAAACATTATTTGATTCTGTTTGAATTTGCGGCTGTTATCGTTTGCCAAAAAAAAAAAATTTCCCTTGATAAAAAAAACCGTTGCAGGTAAACTACCCCTTCCCCTCAACCGATCTTCACCAAAAACAATAGGTCGCGAGTACTCTACAAATCAGGGCTGTATGCAAAAAATTATTTGATTCTGTTTGAATTTGCGGCAGTTGTCTTTTGCCATAGAAAATACGCATGATAAAAAACGTTGCTGGTAAACTACCCCTTCCCCTCAACCGATCTTCACCAAAAACAACAGGTCTTGAGTACTCTACAAATCAGGGCTGTATGCAGAAAATTATTTGATTCTGTTTGAATTTGCGGCTGTTATCGTTTGCCATAGAAAATACCCTTGTTAAAAAAACGTTGTAGGTAAACTACCCCTTTCCCTTAACCGATCTTCACCAAAAACAAAAGGTCTTGAGAACTCTACAATTTAGGGCTGTATGCAAATAATCTTTTCATTCTGTTTGAATTTGCGGCTGTTATCGTTTGCCATAGGAAATACCCTTGTTAAAACATAAAACGTTACAGGTAAACTACCCCTTTCCCTTAACCGATCTTCACCAAAACAATAGGTCTTGAGAACTCTACAATTCAGGGCTGTATGCGAAACATTATTTGATTCTGTTTGAATTTGCGGCTGTTATCGTTTGCCAAACAAACAAAATTACCCCTGCTAAAAAAAAAACCGTTGCAGGTAAACTACCCCTTTCCCTCAACCGATCTTCACCAAAAACAGTAGGTCGCGAGAACTCTGCAAAACCGGGCTGTATGCAAAAAATTATTTGATTCTGTTTGAATTTGCGGCAGTTATCGTTTGCCATAGAAAAAAAATCTACAGACAGACAGACAGACACACAGACACACAGACACTTTTCGGAAAACGACTTTTTTTCATGTTTTGAGTGTAGTAGAATCAGAATCTGCAATAATCTCGAACACGATTTTTTTTGCCATCACCATACTTCCATTCCTTAAGGAATATGGAAGTAAAATTACCCTTGATAAAAAACCGTTGAAGGTAAACTACCCCTTTCCCTTAACCGATGTTCACCAAAAACGACAGGTCCTGAGAACTCTACAATTCAGGGCCGTATGTAAAATATTATATGATTTTGTTTGAATTTGCGGCTGTTATCGTTTGCCATACAAAATACCATTGATAAAACAAAAAACGTGGCAGGTAAACTACCCCTTTCCCTTAACCGATCTTTACCAAAATCAACAGATCTTGAGAGCTCTACAATGCAGGGCTGTTATCAAAAAAATATTTGATTCTGTTTGAATGTGCGGCAGTTATCGTTCGTCATGGAAACATTTCTCTAGTTACAACATAAAATGTTGCAGGTAGACTACCCCTTTCCCTTAACCGATCTTCACCAAAATCAGTAGACCTTGAACTCTCTGCAAATCAGGAAAGGGTGCAAAAAATCATTTGATTCTCTTTGAATTTTCGGCAGTTATCGTTTGCCATAGAAAATACCCTTGTTAAAAAAACGTTGTAGGTAAACTACCCCTTTCCCTTAACCGATCTTCACCAAAAACAAAAGGTCTTGAGAACTCTACAATTTAGGGCTGTATGCAAATAATCTTTTCATTCTGTTTGAATTTGCGGCTGTTATCGTTTGCCATAGGAAATACCCTTGTTAAAACATAAAACGTTACAGGTAAACTACCCCTTTCCCTTAACCGATCTTCACCAAAACAATAGGTCTTGAGAACTCTACAATTCAGGGCTGTATGCGAAACATTATTTGATTCTGTTTGAATTTGCGGCTGTTATCGTTTGCCAAACAAACAAAATTACCCCTGCTAAAAAAAAACCGTTGCAGGTAAACTACCCCTTTCCCTCAACCGATCTTCACCAAAAACAGTAGGTCGCGAGAACTCTGCAAAACCGGGCTGTATGCAAAAAATTATTTGATTCTGTTTGAATTTGCGGCAGTTATCGTTTGCCATAGAAAAAAAATCTACAGACAGACAGACAGACACACAGACACACAGACACTTTTCGGAAAACGACTTTTTTTCATGTTTTGAGTGTAGTAGAATCAGAATCTGCAATAATCTCGAACACGATTTTTTTTGCCATCACCATACTTCCATTCCTTAAGGAATATGGAAGTAAAATTACCCTTGATAAAAAACCGTTGAAGGTAAACTACCCCTTTCCCTTAACCGATGTTCACCAAAAACGACAGGTCCTGAGAACTCTACAATTCAGGGCCGTATGTAAAATATTATATGATTTTGTTTGAATTTGCGGCTGTTATCGTTTGCCATACAAAATACCATTGATAAAACAAAAAACGTGGCAGGTAAACTACCCCTTTCCCTTAACCGATCTTTACCAAAATCAACAGATCTTGAGAGCTCTACAATGCAGGGCTGTTATCAAAAAAATATTTGATTCTGTTTGAATGTGCGGCAGTTATCGTTCGTCATGGAAACATTTCTCTAGTTACAACATAAAATGTTGCAGGTAGACTACCCCTTTCCCTTAACCGATCTTCACCAAAATCAGTAGACCTTGAACTCTCTGCAAATCAGGAAAGGGTGCAAAAAATCATTTGATTCTCTTTGAATTTTCGGCAGTTATCGTTCGTCATAAAAAAATTACCCTTTTTAAAACATAAAACGTTGCTGATAAACTACCCCTTCCCTTGACCCATCTTCAGCAAAATCAACAGACCTTGAGTTCTCTTTAGTTCAAAAAGGCATGCAAAAACCTACTTGATTCTGTTTGAATTTACGGCAGTTATCGTTCGTCATATAAAAATATCGGTATGGAGAACCATACATGACTTCCATATTCTAAGATTTATATTTAAAATCATTTTCAGCCAAACAGCCAGGCTGTGTCTTACCTGCCTTTTTATTGCTGTATTAAATGAAAAATATTATATTACATTAAAATGAAAAAATTATAATTTTATTGCCTGGCAACAAAATTATTTTATTTTTAACAATTACCATTGTTTCAAAAAGTTTAAATAAATTTTCAAGTACTTTACTCTTGTTAAAACGTAAAAGGTTGCAGGTAAACTACCCCTTCCCCTTAACCGATCTTCACCAAAATCGAAAGGCATTGAGACCTGTACAATTCAGGGACGTATGCTAAAAATTATTTGATTCTGTTTGAATTTGCGGCTGTTATCGTTTGCCATAGAAAATACGCTTGATAAACAAACGTTGCAGGTAAACTACCCCTTCCCCTTAACCGATCTTCACCGAAAACAATAGGTCTTGAGTACTCTACAAATCAGGGCTGTATGCAAAACATTATTTGATTCTGTTTGAAATTGCGGCTGTTATCGTTTGCCATAGAAAATACCCTTGTTAAAAAAACGTTGCAGGTAAACTACCCCTTTCCCTCAACCGATCTTCACCAAAAACAATAGGTCTTGAGAAATCTACAATTCAGGGCTGTATGCGAAACATTATTTGATTCTGTTTGAATTTGCGGCTGTTATCGTTTGCCAAAAAAAAAAAAAATTTCCCTTGATAAAAAAAACCGTTGCAGGTAAACTACCCCTTCCCCACAACCGATCTTCACCAAAAACAATAGGTCGCGAGTACTCTACAAATCAGGGCTGTATGCAAAAAATTATTTGATTCTGTTTGAATTTGCGGCAGTTGTCGTTTGCCATAGAAAATACGCATGATAAAAAACGTTGCTGGTAAACTACCCCTTCCCCTCAACCGATCTTCACCAAAAACAATAGGTCTTGAGTACTCTACAAATCAGGGCTGTATGCAGAAAATTATTTGATTCTGTTTGAATTTGCGGCTGTTATCGTTTGCCATAGAAAATACCCTTGTTAAAAAAACGTTGTAGGTAAACTACCCCTTTCCCTTAACCGATCTTCACCAAAAACAAAAGGTCTTGAGAACTCTACAATTTAGGGCTGTATGCAAATAATCTTTTCATTCTGTTTGAATTTGCGGCTGTTATCGTTTGCCATAGGAAATACCCTTGTTAAAACATAAAACGTTACTGGTAAACTACCCCTTTCCCTTAACCGATCTTCACTAAAAACAATAGGTCTTGAGAACTCTACAATTCAGGGCTGTATGCGAAACATTATTTGATTCTGTTTGAATTTGCGGCTGTTATCGTTTGCCAAACAAACAAAATTACCCTTGCTAAAAAAAAAACCGTTGCAGGTAAACTACCCCTTTCCCTCAACCGATCTTCACCAAAAACAATAGGTCGCGAGAACTCTGCAAAACCGAGCTGTATGCAAAAAATTATTTGATTCTGTTTGAATTTGCGGCAGTTATCGTTTGCCATAGAAAAAAAATCTACAGACAGACAGACAGACAGACAGACACACAGACACACAGACAGACAGACAGACACACAGACACTTTTCGGAAAACGACTTTTTTTCATGTTTTGAGTGTAGTAGAATCAGAATCTGCAATAATCTCGAACACGATTTTTTTTGCCATCACCATACTTCCATTCCTTAAGGAATATGGAAGTAAAATACCCTTGTTAAAACATAAAATGTTGCTGGTAAACTACCCCTTTCCCTTAACCGATCTTCACCAACACCAATAAGTATTGAGAACTCTACAATACAGGGCCGTATGCAAAACGTCATTTGATTCTGTTTGAAGTTGCGGCTGTTATCGTTTACCATAGAAAAAAATTACACTTGATAAAAAAAAACGTTGCTGGTAAACTACCCCTTTCCCTTAACCGATCTTCACCAGAAACAATAGGTCTTGAGAACTCTACAAATCAGAGCTGTATGCAAATAATTATTTGATTCTGTTTGAATTTGCGGCTGTTATCGTTTGCCATAGAAAAAAATCTACAGACAGACAGACAGACAGACAGACACACAGACACTTTTCGAAAAACGACTTTTTTTTTGTTTTGAGTTTAGTACAATCAGAATCTGCAATAATCTCGAACACGATTTTTTTTGCCATCACCATACTTCCATTTCCTTAAGGAACATGGAAGTAAAACGTGTCCGGTAAACTACCCCTTTCCCTTAACCGATCTTCACCAAAAACAATAGGTCTTTAGTACTCAACAAAGCAAGGCTGTATGCAAAAACGTATTTGATTCTGTTTGAATTTGCGGCTCTTATCGTTTGCCATATAAAGTACCCTTTTAAAACATAAAACGTTGCAGGTAAACTACCCCTTTCCCTTAACCGATCTTCACAAACACCATAGGTATTGAGAACTCTACAATTCAGGGCAGTAAGCAAAACATCATTTGATTCTGTTTGAATTTGCGGCTGTTATCGTTTACCATAGAAAAAAATTACCCTTGATAAAAAACCGTTGCAGGTAAACTACCCCTTTCCCTCAACCGATCTTCACCAAAAACGACAGGTCCTGAGAACTCTACAATTCAGGGTAGTATGCAAAACATTATTTGATTATGTTTGAATTTGCGGCTGTTATCGTTTGGCATAGAAAATACCCTTGTTAAAACATAAAACGTTGCAGGTAAACTACCCCTTTCCCTTAACCGATCTTCACCAAAATCAACAGGTCTTGAGAGCTCTACAATTCATGGCTGTATGCGAAATATTATTTGATTCTGTTTGAATTTGCGGCTGTTATCGTTTGCCAAAAAAAAAAATCTATAGACACACAGACAGACAGACAGACAGACAGACAGACAGACAGTCACACAGACAGACAGACAGACAGACAGACAGACACACAGACACTTTTCGAAAAACGACTTTTTTTCATGTTTTGAGTGTAGTACAATCAGAATCTGCAATAATCTCGAACACGATTTTTTTTGCCATCACCATACTTCCATTTCCTTGAGGAACATGGAAGTAAAATTACCCTTGATAAAAAACCGTTGCTGGTAAACTACCCCTTCCCCATATCCGATCTTCACCAAAAACGTTAGGTCTTGAGAACTCTATAATTCAGGGCCGTATGCAAAATATTATATGATTCTGTTTGAATTTGCGGCTGTTATCGTTTGCTATACAAAATACCCTTGATAAAACAAAAAACGTGGCTGGTAAACTACCCCTTTCCCTTAACCGATCTTCACCAAAAACAATAGGTCTTTAGTACTCATCAAATCAGGGCTGTATGCAAAAACGTATTTGATTCGGTTTGAATTTGCGGCTCATATCGTTTGCCATAGAAAATACCCTTTTAAAACATAAAACGTTGCTGGTAAACTACCCCTTTCCCTTAACCGATCTTCACCAAAACCAATAGGTCTTGAGAACTCTACAATTCAGGGCAGTATGCAAAACATTATTTGATTATGTTTGAATTTGCGGCTGTTATCGTTTGCCAAAAAAAAAAATCTATAGACACACAGACAGACAGACAGACAGACAGACAGACAGTCACACAGACAGACAGACAGACAGACAGACAGACACACAGACACTTTTCGAAAAACGACTTTTTTTCATGTTTTGAGTGTAGTACAATCAGAATCTGCAATAATCTCGAACACGATTTTTTTTGCCATCACCATACTTCCATTTCCTTGAGGAACATGGAAGTAAAATTACCCTTGATAAAAAACCGTTGCTGGTAAACTACCCCTTCCCCATATCCGATCTTCACCAAAAACGTTAGGTCTTGAGAACTCTATAATTCAGGGCCGTATGCAAAATATTATATGATTCTGTTTGAATTTGCGGCTGTTATCGTTTGCTATACAAAATACCCTTGATAAAACAAAAAACGTGGCTGGTAAACTACCCCTTTCCCTTAACCGATCTTCACCAAAAACAATAGGTCTTTAGTACTCATCAAATCAGGGCTGTATGCAAAAACGTATTTGATTCGGTTTGAATTTGCGGCTCATATCGTTTGCCATAGAAAATACCCTTTTAAAACATAAAACGTTGCTGGTAAACTACCCCTTTCCCTTAACCGATCTTCACCAAAACCAATAGGTCTTGAGAACTCTACAATTCAGGGCAGTATGCAAAACATTATTTGATTATGTTTGAATTTGCGGCTGTTATCGTTTGCCAAACAAACAAAATTACCTTTGATAAAAAAAAACCGTTGCCGGTAAACTACCCCTTTCCCTCAACCGATCTTCACCAAAAACAATAGGTCGTGAGTACTTTGCAAATCAGGGCTGTATACAAAACATTATTTGATTCTGTTTGAATTTGCGGCTGTTATCGTTTGCCAAAGAAAAAAAATCTACAGACACAAGACAGACAGACACTTTTCGAAAAACGACTATTTTTCATGTTTTGAGTGTAGTACAATCAGAATCTGCAATAATCTCGAACACGGTTTTTTTTTTGCCATCACCATACTTCCATTTCCTTAAGGAACATGGAAGTAAAAATTACCCTTTATAAAAAACCGTTGCAGGTAAACTACCCCTTCCCCTTAACCGATATGGAGAACCATACATGACTTCCATGTTCTAAGATTTATATTTAAAATCATATTCGAAATGAAATATATCCATAGAAACTACGTTTTTCTACTTATTGCTTCAGTATTAACCACAGTACTGTGGTCACTAACGTATACCACCTCACGTTTTCGCACTCGATTTTTCACCGATGATGGCAGTCGATGGCACTGCCGAAAAAACTGGTTTTGCAGAAAACATTGGACTACGGCTAAAGAGCCCGGGAAGCAATTTTAACAAAAAACTACTTCTTTGTTGCCGATAACGTAGTACACATATAAAAAATTCTCCCCTCCACCTTCAACTATAATTTTTAATAAAAGAAAATTACCCCCACCCCGTTCACCTAACCTCTTCATTTATAGATATTTCATCTACGTTTCTACAGTGGATTACTATGAGCTTCTTATCAGGATACTTTATTTATAAAAATTAAGTACTTTACTCTTGTTAAATCATAAAATGTTTCAGGTAAACTACCCTTTTCTCTTAACCGATCTTCTCTAAAATCAATGACCTTCCGTCTTCTACAATTCAGGGATGCATACAAAAAAATATTTGATTCTGTTTGAATGTGCGGCAGTTATCGTTCGTCATGGAAACATTTCTCTTGTTACAACATAAAATGTTGCAGGTAGACTACCCCTTTCCCTTAACCGATCTTCACCAAAATCAGTAGACCTTGAACTCTCTGCAAATCAGGAAAGGGTGCAAAAAATTATTTGATTCTCTTTGAATTTTCGGCAGTTATCGTTCGTCATAAAAAATTACCCTTTTTAAAACATAAAACGTTGCTGATAAACTACCCCTTCCCTTGACCCATCTTCAGCAAAATCAACAGACCTTCAGTTCTCTTTAGTTCAAAAAGGCATGCAAAAACCTACTTGATTCTGTTTGAATTTACGGCAGTTATCGTTCGTCATATAAAAAATTACCCTTGTTAAAACATAAAATGTTGCTGGTAAACTACCCCTTTCCCTTAACCGATCTTCACCAACACCAATAAGTATTGAGAACTCTACAATACAGGGCTGTATGCAAAACGTCATTTGATTCTGTTTGAAGTTGCGGCTGTTATCGTTTACCATAGAAAAAAATTACACTTGATAAAAAACCGTTGCAGGTAAACTACCCCTTTCCCTTAACCGATCTTCACCAAAAGCGACAGGCCTTGAGTACTCTATACGTCAGGCCTGTATACAAACAATTATTTGATTCTCTTTAAATTTACGGGAGTTATCGTTCGTCATAGAAAAAATACCCTTGTTAAAACATAAAACGTTGCTGGTAAACTACCCCTTTCCCTTAACCCATCTTCAACGAAATCAACAGACCTTGGGATCTGTATAATTCAAAAAGGTATGCAGAAGAGTAGCTGATTCTGTTTTAATGTACGGCAGTTATCATTCGTCATAAAAACAATTACCCTTGATAAAACATAAAATGTTGCTGGTAAACTACCCTACTCCCTTAACCGATCTTCACCAAAACAAACAGATCTTGAGAATTCTACAATTTAGGGCTGTATGCAAAATATTATATGGTTCTGTTTGAATTTGCGGCTGTTATCGTTTGCCATACAAAATACCCTTGATAAAACAAAAAACGTTGCTGGTAAAGTACCCCTTTCCCTTAACCGATCTTCACAAACACCAATAGGTATTGAGAACTCTACAATACAGGGCTGTATGAAAAACGTCATTTGATTCTGTTTGAATTTGCTGCTGTTATCGTTTACCATAGACAAATATCGGTATGGAGAACCATACATGACTTCCATATTCTTAGATTTATATTTAAAATCATTTTCAGCCAAACAGCCAGGCTGTGTCTTACCTGCCTTTTTATTGCTGTATTAAATGAAAAATATTATATTACATTAAAATGAAAAAATTATAATTTTATTGCCTGGCAACAAAATTATTTTATTTTTAACAATTACCATTGTTTCAAAAAGTTTAAATAAATTTTCAAGTACTTTACTCTTGTTAAAACGTAAAAGGTTGCAGGTAAACTACCCCTTCCCCTTAACCGATCTTCACCAAATTCGAAAGTCATTGAGACCTCTACAATTCAGGGACGTATGCAAAAAATTATTTGATTCTGTTTGAATTTGCGGCTGTTATCGTTTGCCATAGAAAATACGCTTGATAAAAAAACGTTGCTGGTAAACTACCCCTTCCCCTTAACCGATCTTCACCAAAAACAATAGGTCTTGAGAACTCTACAAATCAGGCCTGTATGCAAAACATTATTTGATTCTGTTTGAATTTGCGGCTGTTATCGTTTGCCATAGAAAATACCCTTGTTAAAAAAACGTTGCAGGTAAACTACCCCTTTCCCTCAACCGATCTTCACCAAAAACAATAGGTCTTGAGAACTCTACAATTTAGGGCTGTATGCAAATAATCTTTTGATTCTGTTTGAATTTGCGGCTGTTATCGTTTGCCATAGGAAATACCCTTGTTAAAACATAAAACGTTACAGGTAAACTACCCCTTTCCCTTAACCGATCTTCACCAAAAACAATAGGTCTTGAGTACTCTACAAATCAGGGCTGTATGCAAGACATTATTTGATTCTGTTTGAATTTGCGGCTGTTATCGTTTGCCATAGAAAATACCCTTATTAAAAAAACGTTGCAGGTAAACTACCCCTTTCCCTCAACCGAACTTCACCAAAAACAATAGGTCTTGAGAACTCTGCAATTTAGGGCTGTATGCAAATAATCTTTTGATTCTGTTTGAATTTGCGGCTGTTATCGTTTGCCATAGGAAATACCCTTGTTAAAACATAAAACGTTACAGGTAAACTACCCCTTTCCCTTAACCGATCTTCACTAAAATCAACAGATCTTGAGAACTCTACAATTCAGGGCTGTATGCGAAACATTATTTGATTCTGTTTGAATTTGCGGCTGTTATCGTTTGCCAAACAAACAAAATTACCCTTGATAAAAAAAAACCGTTGCAGGTAAACTACCCCTTTCCCTCAACCGATCTTCACCAAAAACGACAGGTCGCGAGTACTCTGCAAATCAGGGCTGCATGCAAAACATTATTTGATTCTGTTTGAATTTGCGGCTGTTATCGTTTGCCAAACAAACAAAATTACCCTTGATAAAAAAAAACCGTTGCAGGTAAACTACCCCTTTCCCTCAACCGATCTTCACCAAAAACGATAGGTCGCGAGTACTCTGCAAATCAGAGCTGCATGCAAAACATTATTTGATTCTGTTTGAATTTGCGGCAGTTATCGTTTGCCATAGAAAAAAAATCTACAGACACACAGACAGACAGACAGACAGACATACACACAGACAGACAGACACACACACACACAGACACTTTTCGGAAAACGACTTTTTTTCATGTTTTGAGTGTAGTAGAATCAGAATCTGCAATAATCTCGAACACGATTTTTTTTGCCATCACCGTACTTCCATTCCTTAAGGAATATGGAAGTAAAAAGTAAAATTACCCTTGATAAAAAACCGTTGGAGGTAAACTACCCCTTTCCCTCATCCGATCTTCACCAAAAACAAAAGGTCAAGAGTACTCTACAAATCAGGACTGCATGCAAAAAATTATTTGTTTCTGTTTGAATTTGTGGCTGTTATCGTTTGCCATAGAAAAAAAATCTACAGACACAAGACAGACAGACAGACAGACACACAGACAGACACACACACAGACACTTTTCGAAAAACGACTTTTTTTCATGTTTTGAGTGTAGGACAATCAGAATCTGCAATAACCTCGAACACGATTTTTTTGCCATCAGCATACTTACATTTCCTTAAGGAACATGGAAGTAAAATTACTCTTGATAAAAAAAACGTTGCACGTAAACTACCCCTTTCCCTTAACCGATCTTCACCAAAAACAACAAGTTTTGAGGTCTCTACAAACCAGGATTGTATGCAAATAATTATTTGATTCTGTTTGAATTTGCGACTGTTATCGTTTGCCATAAAAATACCCTTTTAAAACATAAAACGTTGCAGGTAAACTACCCCTTTCCCTTAACCGATCTTCACCAAAAACAACAGGTCCTGAGAACTCTACAATTCAGGGCTGTATGCGAAAAATTATTTGATTATGTTTGAATTTGCGGCTGTTATCGTTTGCCATAGAAAATACCCTTGTTAAAACATAAAACGTTGCAGGTAAACTACCCCTTTCCTCTAACCGATCTTCACCAAAAACAAAAGGTCTTGAAAACACTACAATTCAGGACTTTATGCAGATAATCATTTGATTCTGTTTGAATTTGCGGCTCTTATCGTTTGCCATAGAAAATACCCTTGTTAAAACATAAAACGTTGCAGGTAAACTACCCCTTTCCCTTAACCGATCTTCACCAAAAACTATAGGTCTTGAGTACGCTACAAATCAGGGTTGTATGCAGCAAATTATTTGATACTGTTTGAATTTGGGGCTGTTATCGTTTGCCACAAAAAAATCTAAGACACACAGACACTTTTCGAAAAATGACTTTTTTTCATGTTTTGAGTGCAGTACAATCAGAATCTGCAATAATCTCGAACACGATTTTTTTTGCCATCACCATACTTCCATTTCCTTAAGGAACATGGAAGTAAAATATCGGTATGGAGATCCATACATGGCTTCCATGTTCTAAGATTTATATTTAAAACCATACTCGAAATGAGATATTTCCATAGAAACTACTTCTTTCTATTGCTTCAGTCTTAACCACAGTACTGTGGTCACTAACGTATACCACCTCACGTTTTCGCACTCGATTTTCACTGATGATGGCAGTCGATGGCATTGGCGAAACGTCTGGTTTTGCAGAAAACATTGGACTACAGCTAAACAGCCTGGGAGGGAATTTTAACAAAAAACTACTTCTTTGTTGCCGATAACGTAGTACACATATAAAAAATTCTGCCCTCCCTCTTCAACTATAATTTTCAGTAATAGAAAATTACCACCACCCCGTTCAACTAGCCTCTTCATTTATAGATATTTCATCTACGTTTCTACAGTGGATTATTATTATGAGCTTCTTATCAGGATACTTTGTTTATCAAAATTAAGTACTTTACTCTTGTTAAAACATAAAATGTTGCTGGTAAACTACCCCTTTCTCTTAACCGATCTTCACAAAAATCAGTAGACCTTCAGTCCTCTACAATGGAGGGATGCATGCAAAAAAGTAATCGATTCTGTTTGAATGTGCGGCAATTATCGTTCGTCATAGAAACAATTACTCTTGTTAAAACATGAACAGTGGCCGGTAAACTACCCCTTTTCCTTAACCGATCTTCACCGAAATCAACAGGCTTTCACTTCTTTACAATTCAGGACATTATGCAAAAAATTATTTGATTCTATTTGAATTTGCGGCAGTTATCGTTCGTAAAAAAAAAATTACCCTTGTTAAAATATAAAACGTTGCTGGTAAACTACCCCTTTCCCTTAACCGATCTTCAACAAAATCAACAGACCTCTTGAGTTCTCTATAATTCAAAAAGGTATGCAAAAAAGTAGTTGATTCTGTTTGAATTTACGGCAGTTATCGTTCGTCATAAAAAATTACCTTTGTTAAAACAAAATGTTGCCGGTAAACTACCCCTTTCCCTTAACCGATCTTCACCAACACCAAAAGGTCTTGAGAACTCTACAATTCAGGGCTGTGCGCAAAACATTATTTGATTCTGTTTGAATTTGCGGCTGTTATCGTTTGTCATAGAAGAAAATTACGCTTGATAAAAAAATGTTGCACGTAAACTACCCCTTTCCCTTAACCGATCTTCACCAAACATAACAGGTCTTGAGTACTCTACAATTCAGGGCTGTATGCAGAAAATTGTTTGATTCTGTTTGAATTTGCGGCTCTTATCGTTTGCCATAGAAAATACACTTGTTAAAACATAAAACGTTGCAGGTAAACTACCCCTTTCCCTTAACCGATCTTCAACAAAATCAACGATCGTTGAGTTCTTTATAATTCAAGAAGGTATGCAAAAAAGTAGTTGATTCTGTGTGAATTTGCGGCAGTTATCTTTCGTCATAGAAAAAATTACCCTTGTTAAAACATAAAACGTTGCTGGTAAACTACCCCTTTCCCTTAACCGATCTTCACCAAAACCAACAGGTCTTGACAGCTTTACAATTCAGGGCTGTATCCAGAACATTATTTGATTCTGTTTGAATTTGCGGCTGTTATCGTTTGCCATAGGAAAAATTACCCTTGATAAAAAAATGTTGCCGATAAACTACCCCTTCCCCTTAACAGATCTTCTCCAAAACCAACAGATCTTGAGAACTCTCCAATTCAGGGCGGTATCCAAAACATTATTTGATTCTGTTTGAATTTGCAGCTGTTATCGTTTGCCATAGAAAAAAATTACCCTTGATAAGAAACACGTTGCAGGTAAACTACCCCTTTCCCGTTAACCGATCTTCACCAAAAACAATAGGTCTTGAGTACTCTACAACGGGCTCGGTCAATTCCGTGCGCCGCTACCTGACTCCCTTTTTCAAACCGGTTAATTGCGTCCCCGTTACAATAAGAACGGTTCAACAAAACCCCACCCCACCTGCTTCTTGTTGTATTTATACCTTTTTCGGGATTTATTTCTCATTTAGTTGTAATTAGTAGAAGTTGTCAAATTGTGTGTAGGAAATTGTGTGTAGTGTGTAGCAAGTGTAGTGCATGGATCATGGAAGTTATCAAAAGTGAGAAGGGTAAATCAATCTTCGTAGTTGGTGGTTACAAATTCAGATTCCAGAAACATCTGATGGACAGAATTCAGCGATGGGCATGCACCACAAAGACTTGTGTTACTTAAATATTGATTTGGAAAATAAAATTACAGAAAGTTTTCAAGAACACACTCTTGCACGTTTGCAAGAAAATATAATTAACAGACAAAAAATAGCGAATTCTGCGAAAAGAAAAGCAGCTGAAGATATTTCATGTAGGCCGTCAAAACTCTTACAGAGAGAATTGACAAATAATGGAGACGTAGAAACATTATCAACTGGAGACGTTGAGTTAATCAAGGGAGTAATTAGGCGGTCCAGAGAATCGATTCATCCAAGTCTTCCAAAAAGTCGTTGTGCAACTCATCGCGCTCTGCTAGAAATGGAAATTGTCACCAATACTGGGGAAGACTTCCTCATGATGAACGACCCAGAAAAAGGACTTGTTTGTTTCTCGACAATGACAAATTTAAAAATTCTGTGTGAAACGCCAAAACTCTATGTTAATGATACATTTAAAAGTTGCCCAACATTTTCCAAACAGATATTCACAATACATGGATATGTAAAGAGTATGTATGTGCCACTAGCTTTTTTCTATTACCGGACAAAGACGTTTGCACTTATACCGAATTGTTCAAGTCAATTGTCGCGAAGTGCGAATCGCATAATTTGTCCCTTGATCCTGAGGAAATGTTTATGGATTTCGAATCTGCAATACTGTCTGGCCGCGAATGGAATGCGCGGCTTGGCGTACCCACCACTAGACCGGCAGATGCATTGTTACTGCATTGCCCATTCCCCCACTTTACCTACCCTGCGCACTCCAATCGCGGCCAGACAGTACATGGTGCTGCAAAAGTTGTTTGGCCTTCAATGAAGATCAAGGGTTGTCGTTTTCATCTGGGGCAAAACTGGTGGAAAAAAATTCAAGCTCTTGGGCTGTCTTCTGAATATAAATCGAACACGGAAACCAGCCGTTTTTTGAAATTATTTTCTGGCTTACCCTTCCTAAGTCCCGACGACATAGACGACCTAATGGCATTACAACCAGACGGAAAAGAAAACATAAGAATATTCACAGATTACGTATTCGACAATTACATTTCTCCTGATGCTACGTTTCCTCCAAGAATGTGGGCGGATTTCAGCGTTTCAACGAATCGTACGACGAACAACTGCGAATCGTTTCACGCTCGATTAAATGCGCACTTCTACACTTCTCATCCTAACATATACAATGTTGTTGATGTTTTGAAAAATTTCCAGGCTGATACATACATCAAATTAAGAAGCAAAGAAAATGTAAGGTAATATAAACGGATAGAAGAAAAGGAAATGTATCTTCCGGAACAAATGAATAAATTCACCAGAAAAACCTGTTCTCGAATAAGTAGAGGGTGTCTGCATGCAATTTTTACCAATAAAATAAAGTAACATAGAAGATTGACAAAATTATTATAAGTTTCCAGACAAACAGCAGCAAAAAATAAAGTACATAGAAATAAAAAAAAAGTAAAAAATAAATATAGATAAAAGTTGCATAGAAAATTGACAAATCTATTTTAAGTGGCTAGACAAACAGCGTCAAAAAAAATAAAATAAAAAATGTAACATAGAGAATTGACAAAACTATTATAAGTGGCTCGACAAAACATATATTGTAGTTCCTTTCAAAGGATATCTACAGCTGATGATCACTAATAAGTGTGAAATATGTTTTTGCTTTTCACTGGGATATTAAAACCACAAATGATTAGAGGAAGATACACTAGTATCTATACTTATTATTATGATCAATTTTTCGGAATAGCAAGTTACAATTTCCTACGAGGGACAGAGTTGACCGGGTAAAATTTCCTATGAGGGCCGCAATTGACCGGGTTCTTTTTCAGGCGGACGCAACTGACCGACGTCCCTCTACAAATCAGGACTGTGTGCAAGCAATTATTTGATTTTGTTTGAATTTGCGGCTCTTATCGTTTGCCATAGAAAATACCCTTTTAAAACATAAAATGTTGCTGGTAAACTACCCCTTTCCCTTAACCGATCTTCACCAAAAACAATAGGTCTTGAGTACTCTACAAATCAGGGCTGTATGTAAAAAATTATTTGATTCTGTTTGAATTTGGGGCTCTTATCGTTTGCCATAGGAAATACCCTTTTAAAACATAAAACGTTGCAGGTAAACTACTCCTTTCCCTTACCCGATCTTCACCAAAAACAATAGGTCTTGAGAACTCTATAATTCAGGGCATTGTAGTTTACCTGCAGCGTTTTTTTATCAAGCGTAATTTTTTTTTGGCAAACGATAACAGCCGCAAATTCAAACAGAATCAAATAATGTTTTGCATACAGCCCTGAATTGTAGAGTTCTCAAGACCTTTTTGGTTTTGGTGAAGATCGGTTAAGGGAATAGGGTAGTTTACCTGCAACATTTTATGTTTTAACAAGGGTAATTTTTTCTATGACGAACGGTAACTGCCGCATATTCAAACAGAATCAAATAATTTTTTGCAAACATCCCTCGATTGTAGTGATCTCAAGGCCTTTTGATTTTGGTGAAGATCGGTTAAGGGAAAGGGGTAGTTTACCTGCAACCTTTTACGTTTTAACAACAGTAAAGTACTTGAAAATTCATTTAAACTTTTTCAAACAATGGTAATTGTTAAAAATAAAATAATTTTGTTGCCAGGCAATAAAATTATAATTTTTTCATTTTAGTGTAAATCATGTATGAGAGAAAATATATCGTTCGTGGCAGGCAAGCATGTCTCAATTATGTAATGTTTACGTTTCCATTTTATTATTATGATTACTGCAATAAAAAGGCAGGGAACACACACACACACACACACACACACACACACACACACACACACACACACACACACACACACACACACACACACACACACACAAAATTCGCGTTATTTCTGGCCTCACTCATGTTATATTCTTACATTTGCACGCTTTTTAAATGGAAAGTGCCGAAACCCACACCAACATAACGCGTGCAAGCCGAAAAATTGTCCAGCGTGGATAGCGATTTGCTTCCTGTGGGTCGCTGGGCAGTGTAACTGCACGTGTTTACAGAGGAACGATTCATAGACAGAATTTTCGTCTTTAGGGAATGAACCCTCTGCAAGATGCTGAGGGTCCATGAGTGACTTCGGAGCGCTCCTTCTTTTCCGCGTGTTTGTTCTGTGAAACGTACACTGTAGATTCGCAGCTTTACTCTAAGCAACGCTCAATAGGAAATGTTGAAAATTTTTGTCTACGGTGTACCCTCATACACACTAATCTGCTCTGATGTTTTAATTACGGACATCATAATATTAAAACTTTGGAAACTTGAGCACTACTTAATGGAGATCAAACATTAACTTATACAAGCCATTAATTTTATGCATATTTTTTATATATGTGTGTGTACAACGTTATCGGCAACAAAGAAGTATTTTTTGTTAAAATTCCTTCCCGGGATGTTTGGCCGTAGTCCAATGTTTTATACAAAACCAGACGTTTCGGCAATGCCATCGACTTCCATCATCAGTGAAAATCGAGTGCGATAACGTGAGGTGGTATACGTTAGTGACCACAGTACTGTGGTTAAGGCTGAAGCAGTAAGTAGAAAGAAGTAGTTTCTATGGTAATATTTCATTTCGAAAATGATTTTAAATATAAATCTTAGAACATGAAAGTTATGTATGGTTCTCCATACCGATATTTTTTGTCATCACCATACTTCCATTTCCCTAAGGAACATGGAAGTAAAAAGAGGAATAAAAGTTAATAATTTTTAATTGCAAACTTACTGTACTTGACTTACCCCAAATAAAACTTTTTTCTGTGAAAGAAATTTTTATAGATTACATTTTTTTGGACCATCATAAATAAGGGTGCGACCATAACGGCATATAGGCACACGTCATTCGCGTGCCTCGATGAGCGAAACTGCACAGTTCGCATTAATCACGTGGGGACAATTATTTTTACGACATTGGATAATTCGCATCTAAAATAATCAGCGTGCCATTGTTGGTCGCCGTCATTACCATTCTCTGCCGTATACTCCGGCCACTTCCTGTCTTTGTTCAGATCGGAACTGCTAGCACCCGCCAGTTCGATTCCGCACAGCGCACGTGTGAGACGTGTCCGGTCCGCCATCTCTAATTACATTAGTCAACCAGTCAAGCCTGAATTTTAATTCAGTACTACTGATTCAATAAAAATGTCGTTCGGCTCTAGTGTTTGACATTTTGGAAGTAACTGCAATGTAAAAATCCCTCTTTCGTTTTATCTGTGTACAAGTTATGATGCAACTTGTCAGGAAGTCCTCCTAAACAATTTTTTTTTTATCGATACGTTAAAACGTTCGTTTGATTCGGTGACCTGTTCGATTTGTTTCGCTCGAAATTATGGTGACGTTTTCAAAGCGTAAAACCTCTTACAGCTAACTGTCCGCAGAGTACAAGTATGTTCCGTAGCATGTATCTGCAGCGAGGAAGGGTTGTTTTGTAGTTCTCCTAGTTAGCGATGTTTTGTGACGCCTGTCAATGCCAAACGCGGTTCGTCGATGCATAAGCAGCAACCCTCGTTCACAGACGGATTTAAAAAGATTAAGCTCTCAGAAATGTTTCACCAATTCTTAAAAAATTACTGTGAACGCATGCGAAGGGAAACCCTTTTAATTCGTTCCTACTGCGCCTAACACTGTATATGTAATTATATAATGCACTCCCAGTATTCAAATTGTATGTAATTACAGTAATCAGACAGTTTTTATGTAGTTACTCTATATTATTCGAGTAATTACAATTATAATTAATTTAAGAGAAAATAATTAAATCATAAACTTAACACTACAAATACTCTTGAAGCTAAAAATGTTCCTTCTAGGTTTTTATTTTAACCTCCTTTTTAGAAAAGTTTCCTTCCAAATTTCCCTCCAAGGGAGGCTTTCCCAGTCAATCCTCTACGAAACTGGTATTCTGAGCCACCCTTGTTTTCATCAATAGCGGAAAGGCAAGAAACGTTCTATGAAATTTGCTGTCCTCACGTTGCAAAGAAAGACAAGAAACACGTAACTGCGATTCTTGCAATCAGTAAGAGTTTATCCAAAACTAAATAACTGGTGATAAGTTATTCCACTATACCATTTTTAATTCGATTTTACCTCAAGTAAAAGACTTCCAATTTCCCAGCCTCTAGATTCGAATGCTCTTGAGTGCACAGAAGTCAATTTATTAGATGCTAATGATTGCTAATTGTCTTCAATATTTACATATCCATATTTCTTGCCATCAATACATGAACGAACACTTGATAAAATAACTCATCAATAATTACAGAAATAACTTTATTAATTAACTGGTATAAACTGGGTTCCTTGACCTTCCCCAAAATGAAGTTCAGCTTTATTCTGAGATTGAAGAAAAGTATGATAAGGTCACCAATATTTGACTCCAACCTTCAAATTCAATAGTAGGCTGTCTTCTGCACCGACGTAAACGGACTTCTGATAGATCTGAAATTCAGCTTCAGATCATATTAACGAAATCTCCCCACTGACTCTTTCAAGAGATCTCTCAAGTCTGTGTTTTTACATAAAAGTAACCCATTTTGGTTGGGCATGAAAAACATAGAAAACCTGCTTGCGAATATCAAATTTGAAGAACATAAATGGCAAGTCTGTGGTAATTTGCACGTTGTACATACAGTATTTTGCCTGAGTTGGGTAATAAGAAACTCAACGAATACTGTTGTTTTCTTCTCGAATAGAATAGCAAAGAACGAAAAATAACTCTAAAAAAGCGGTAGTCCTAATGGAGACAAAAAGACAACTCTGGAACCTGGATCAAGGAACGTATACCTTTCATCCTAATTAGATATCACTCTACTATTCTTGCACAATTATAAGTTACAAAGAATTGATTCAAGATAATCTGGCAAATAAAGCCGAAGAGCGAAGTTTCTCGTTTAGGTTATGGAAGACCAAGATCTTCAAGGACTCACGTTTCGACGAGTGGGCCAGTGGCGGCTGGTGTTATGGTTGCAGCACAACCATCAAAATAGAATAACTAAAACTGTAAAGTAATATACGAAAACATTAAGCAGTTAAAAGCGTCATAAATTTCAAGCGTATTATATTCTATGTGGCAATGTTCACGTAGGCCTACAATTCAAATGTCGCGCGCAGGCTGGTGGTTGTAGGCCACTTGCAACTTAAACAGTAAATGGCAGAGCTTACTATACAAACATATGGGAGGACGTGAGTTACTCTTCGCAACTGTCCTATCCTCCCAATGTAAGCTAGGTGGTTGCAAAGCTTCTGCAACGCTCCACTAGTAGCGTTGTAGCTCATCTTTAGTTGCATCATGAAGTCAGCACATCCTTCTTGATTTGTAAGTTGTGTCATATTTAGTGTTTACGTTGGTTCAAAAATATAAAAATGAACTGTATCCGCTTCTGTGGAGCTTTTGAATTAGCTTTGCGGGGTTATGATGAGACTGAATCTTCATCAGATCTTGGTGTACTTCGAGGCTTAATTGGTTTCAGTTCTGGAGCTTCACACAGCAATGAAAACTCATTTAGAGGAAGCAACTGTATTTAAGAGCACCTCAAAACCATTCAAAGTGAAGTTTTAAATATAATGTTAGAAATATGCGATGAAGAAATAACGAGTAAGATACAAGAAGCGGATATTTGGTTAATTGCTGATGAGACCACTGATGTTGCTAATGTTTTTCAAATGGTCATAGTGTATCGTTATATAATAAAAGGTAAACAGGTTGAAAGATTCTGGAGTTTCATTGCTCCTCCTAAACATGATGCTCATTCGCTTGCATCATGCTTGTTAGATGAACTGTCTCGACACAACTTACTTGGAATTTCATACAATTTAACTGCTCAAACATTTGGAAAACAGTAACTTTATATATTTTTTTTTCTATACTGTACGACAGCACTATGTATGTATGATGCACATATGTAGTAGGTCTGCCTCCTGTTTAATGTGTTCTTTTAACCTCCTCCCACCCACACAACCGACTACTGCAACCACCAAAATTTGGAACCATCGGCCGCCACTAGTGTAGGCTACTACTGCGTTAGGTCAGACTCCAGTTTTTTAAGGGATTGTCCCTTTTTTTGTTTTTTGTCCCGTCGCCCCGGGGAAAAATTAAAGAGATTCAATATGTCCCGTTTTTTAAAGAAACATTAAACTTCTACCCAAAGTTTTTAAAATCTGCTCAAAACTAGATTTTAAAAACAATTAAAATGCTTTACATTGAACAGGCCTATATCAACCTGCGGTCTGTTCCATGCTCTGTCGGTATTAGTTATAATGGATATCGCATCTCGTATTTCCACAGCAGAAAGTGTTGTTTTGGGACGACAAACTGAAAAAAGACTTAATTTTTAATAGAACAAAGTTATTTAACCTTTTTAGTATAAGTTACTCTATTAAACTGCGTTAACTGTTAATTGCAACTTCAATTAGAAAATATTTTTCGACCAGTTGGAGTTGGAGCAGATGAAAAGGGTGAGGAGGGGTTCGAGAGAGGCGAGAAGGTAAGGCGGGAGGCGGAGAGAAGGAAGTGTCTCGCTTTTTCAAATTTCAAGGTGGTCACCCTATACTACATGAGCGGTTGCTTTCAGGACAGCAGCGAACAAATTTCTTGGTAATCAGAAAACAGAGAATCAAGAATAAACAGTATGAAAGAGTCTGCCTTGTTTGAACAAACGGGATGCAAAAGTCTATGAAACTTCTTTTTTTTTGCATCCCCACAACAAGCTGTCGTCATTAGTCAGCATGAAAACACCATCAATGTCCGTCACCCGAGAGATATGCTTACAAGAAGAACCACATTCACTTTATATTATGTGAGCGAAGTCCAGTTTACTTTGAAGCACTTTGTTTTTTAAACCGGCCAACTCACGGCACGTGGTAACATTATTATTGTAAAACGTTTACTTCTTTATAATTTTGAACCTTAAGTTACGTTTTTAAAAAAATGGCCTGTAGTGAACCAAGAAAAACTGTACTATGAAACAATATTTACAGTAAAGAATACTACAGTACGGTAACCTAGAATCTTACGTGAGGTGCCACTAGACTTGGCTCGATCTTTTTTTTGTTAACAACTTTATGAAAGTACGAATTTTTTTTTTTTTTTAAATTTCACGTAGGCCTACTTCAAATAAAACAAAGTACATATGTGCATTTACATACAACTGAAAACATGGTTTTTATTTGAAATTTAGTGCTTAGGGTTCGCCTAACGACAGTCTGAATAAACAAAACTGTCACTATACGGCTTGTCGGTAGCACAAATATAATATCGCCTTGAGTTTTGAAAATACACGACAGTAAGGAAAAATACTGAGAAATATTTTTCATGTGAAGCCGCTTCGGCAGTTTACGTTAACCTTGAGTATTTGTGATACATCGCAAACACAGTATTGCCTATTCGCCTATACATCATGTCTTTTGTATATATAGGTACTGTTAACAAGAAATACTTCGTTCACGTGGCACGCTTAAGTTCCATAGTTATAGAACCGACTCATGGTGCACAGGCTCGAATTTAGGTGTCCTGCCGCCCCTAGGCACTATTGTTAGCGCCCCTCCCCCAACAAGTAAATTCTATATATTCACTTCTCCTTGACTGCTGAAAAGAAGTTATCATTTCAACTACATCTATAACAAATATCTAATTTGATCTTAAATCTAAAAGGGAAATGTGATGGAATTGTGAAAAAGACTACATTTTTTTAACTTTTATTAATATTTATTTACGTGTACACTTTAGTAACACATAGATTAGTTTTATAACAAGTAATATACGTAGGCCTACTTTCTTTTTATATGTTTATTTATAGACCTGTATATGTGACCGTGCTCCGCTCCAACCACCGCTATTGATAGGCCTAGTGTCAATACCGTGTTATTCAGTGATATAAATTAAAGGTTATTTCAAAACCATTTTCTTCAATTTGGCCATAATGCAAGTGCCCAATACAAATACTGCAATTAAAAAAAACGAAAACATGAAATTTTAACAAATAATTTTTCACCTCGTACCGCCCCCTGAGCCTGCCGCCCCTAGTGGGAAATCCGGGCCTAGTGTGCCTAGTGGGAAATCCGGGCCTGATGGTGCACAAAGATTGGTAACCACTGTTTTGGAGAACATATTTTCATTGCCTACGCCTTACATGCGCATAATAAGCCTATATTTTGTGACGATTTAAATTCTAACTGTAATCGTAAATAAAAAAAATTAAGTTTGCGAGCGATTAAGTATTTTTAAATCGCACTATAAAACCTAAACCCCCGTATTAACTCAGTATGAGAATGAGAAGTGAAAAAAAAAATCCAAAGAAACACTAATAAAAAAGGCCGAATTGTAAAAAGTTATTATTATCATAATTAACCCTTTGCTAGTCATCATGCGGTGACCTGTTAATTCCGGACTCAACGTGTTTATCGAGTCGTCTGTAATTTAGGAAGATATAAAAATCATAATGTTTATAATTAGAAATTTGAAGACACAAATAGTAGTTAAAATAACTCACTTAAATTATATATGTATAATTAAGGTATGGTTTTTTGGTAATAAGAATGTTAACTTAAATAAAAATAGGAACTATATTGTCGCGGAGTACTTGCCCCTCTCCTTTGTTATGTACCAGTTGAATCGAGCAAAAGACTCGCTATGTTGCCTTCACGCCGTACAGACGTAAGAGCGAGAGCTCTACCAAAATGTATTTGATTTGTTTGTTTTATTTAACTGTAGTATATTAGCTACCACTGCTAAACGTGGAAAGCATTGTGTCATGTATCAATAACATAAATATGTGTTAAGAAGAAGATGTAAAATGTAACACAAAAACAGAACTAGTGGTAAGCAAGATGACGTCTCCCCTCAAGAGGTAACTTCAATTACAACATCACTCCTGAAGATGTGATCTGCAGAAACTTCATAAAGACACGTATACGATGCATAAGACTCTGCCTAGGACATCCGTGAATCTACATCTACTTACACCAAAGAAACTTCAATCTCCGCAGTGAACATCCGACCTAATTCTTGCCGAAGACACGACTCAGATGATGACCCCGACTACAAGGATTCCCAAGACGGACACCCCAGGACGAGGTTACTACGTTCAATTGTAAAGGTGACTCGATAGCCTTGCTATCGAGAGTTAATCATATTTGATACACAACTCACTTCTAAAAGAGACTTTCAAAGACGATTAATTTTATTTAAAAATTAAAATGAGACAATCTAAGAGTTTACTGTAAAATTCAATTATCATACGTTGTAACGTCTTAAATGTAAAAGTAATTTATTATCACTTCAAGTAATAATGCCATTCTTCAAATGGTAAAAGAAGTCTTGCAAGCTTCTAAATGAACGGAAAATAATTAGAAGTCTTTACTATAAATATACATAAAGTAAACTCGGATCCGAGGTATAAGAATACATAATCAATTTGATCCCAAAGTTTTATGAAAAGCATTTAAATATTTTAGTTTAATTAATGATGTCATGGGATCTTTTAGTAACTGTTGTTAATAAAGAGAAGTCGTCTTGTTACACCTGAAAATGAGTGCATAAATCAGTAAAATACCTTCCCTTGTTTGCTTATACTTATAGTGAGTAATTTGTTCAATTAATTTGACTTTAAATACAGTTCGTTACAACGTAGGCAGCCCATGTAATTGGCAGACGTCAGTTAAGATGGGTTCCCTGGATTTGTAACGCGGCAATACGTTACAATTTATTAAAACTTTAAATAGCTCGGTAGAATCACAATCTGAGGTAATATGCCGTTTTGCTAGCCATTTTATAGAAAAATTTTAAGCAAAACTTGAAGCCCGAGTTACAAAAATGATAGACAGCAGATGAAAGAAGAGACCCACGAAGCTTGCTAAGTTTTCAAGCATTCAGAAGTATATTTACATTTAATATATGGCACGAAATATGGAAAATAGCAGAGGAAAACACTATGTATGTGAGACAAATGGCTAGAGAAAATGAGGAACGAAGCCCTTTGGGTTTGGCCTTCCTCATCCTTAGCCCATAAAAGCGAGACGATAATTACCCTAAATCGTTATAGAAGGGAGGCGATTTAAACGAAAGATGGCTACAGTATGGATCACCGCAACGTACAAATACTGATACGACCGTCCCCGTCGCGTGGTTCAGTGGAAAACAAAATACAAGACACCAATGAAGTCACTAAAATCAGATTTAATTACCACAATTAACAAGATAGTCTCTTGCAACAATTCAAGTAAAAATTGTCCACACGCAATAATAACGTCAACTGTAAAGAATTCCGCACTAATAACAACATTTCCCTCAATACTTCTACAAACACTAGATCCGCGCTAAAGAAATCGCTCAACACCACTGAAATTATAAACCGGCTGCTTTGGTTTTTTATAGGTACCGCACGCCTTCTAGACATTTTCCATCCTCACTTCACGCCATTTAATACGTATCTCAAGTGTTCTTGAACACTTGAACACACTGGAACCTACTTGAGAGCGGCCTTGACTGGGGCAATACTTGTCACACTGGACGGTGTGCCGGGGGGGGGGGGGAGTGGAGAATGTTCTAGGCTTTTCGTTACAATATCGATCGTTGCACCGCAACGTGGAAAAGAATAAGACGAAGTAGAAGAATTACAAAGAATATCTTTCTCGGTGTATGTCTATGTATGAGCCAAGTTGATTATCCGGACTTGACTTATGCCTCTAAATATATTTTGGCCTATTTGCTTTTAAAATTAATACAGTACAAAGGCATTCATGTGTGCACTCTATGCAGTACTGATTTATCCTACTGCTAAGGTCTTAGACACGGTCCTAATACCCAGAAGAAGAAAACGCTTCAAGTTAGTGTAAAGTTGTAACATTTTAAATGTCAAGTGCTAAAACAGAGTAGTAGTGGAGTTTGTAGATCAGTGAAGGTCTAGTCGTAGAGGAGTTTCTAGTCGTTTTTCCTTCACCGATTTCTTTAGACTTGCTTCATTGCTCGGTTCGCGTTTATCGTAGGTGTGTAACGGATTCATCTAAACCTTCCTCAAATAATGGTCTATTAAATGGTTGTGAAAATCATTTAAAAATCTGCCCAGTGGTTCGTGTACTGGGAACTTGGTTTTTAGAAGAAATGTTATTTTATTTTATTTTTATATTATATTATATTATATTAAATTTTTTCATCTTCTATGAAGAAGAAAAAAAAAACAGATTAATTTTACAAAGAACGGGGCCAGAGAAACTTGATGTTAATAGGCGCTTAGTGACTACTGTATTTAACAGATTCACAGCCTAAATTTAAAGTATGTCTAATTGAAACTAAAAAGAGAAACATCAGTACTTTCTGGTATTAACAAAAAAAGTCGACTGGTCTGAATCCAACAGTTGTATACTCAGTAAACCCATTTACCCTGAAAACAAATACACTCATTCCAAATGTTGATTTCGAATTAGGAAGAGCCAAGGACGACACAACTGCTGACAGTACTGTGCCGAAAGCGAAATGCTAACGGTGCTTAGGATTCGGCAACCATTCGCACATTCTTTGGAAAGAACTGCTATTCCTTCCTGGCGTCGATTGGTAATGACTAGAACTGACTGGAAAGTTTTGAATGAAACCGAGGCTAAACCGAACTGTTTCCTTTGATCCTTAGCAAAATAAGAAAAGGCTGATTCACGACACAATGAACTGTGCTTGCACTAAGCATTTCACTACCGGTACCGTCGTCAACGTAGGGACTGTCTAAGTACTTCTCCCGTGGGATATCTGTATTCCTTTTGATCTCTGTTAGCGGGGTTCTGAATATCACGAGTTTAAATACGACTCCGAAAGTGGCGCAGTAACAGCTTAAAGGACCAACGGGAGTTCATCGATTGCGCTAGAGAAAATCCTCTAATGACATCGACTGCCCTTGTGACCTGTTAAACAGAAGTCTTCAACTGCGCCGATGGTCAATTCTCCGCATACCTGCACGCCTGCGTGCTTATGCATGCTCGCCGCGTATGTTGACAGATTAACTGTATTACTTGTACAAACGTTTCTACCAGTTATGACGTGAATTATAGCCAAAATTTGTTGGCTGAATGTGGAAAAAGGCAAATGCAGAATATAATGTAATACAAATTTCGCGTAGACGTTTTCCGTAACGATTGAACAAATCTGAAATATCTTTGCAAAAGAACAGAATAGAGCCTAAGTATCAGAAAGACGAAAGAAACGAGCGCCATCGTACAAACCTTTTTTGTTGCCTTACGAATATAATGCTAGAGACTCGTATTCCTGGGTAGGGACTACGTACTATGTACTCCCCATTGGCAGAACGTGGAGTAACTCCCGCTAAATTAGCACACTGCTCACCCCGTCCCGTGAACGCAAACGGATTTAGAACCTTCATCAAGTCGCATACGCTGAGTTAACAGTCAAGACTGAAAACATTTTTATCTATTTTTATTTTTTATTGGTTTTTTATTAGTCTATTTTATATTTTTGCTCATTTTGAATTAGTTTTTATTTAATTTATTTTATTGTTTTTACTCTTTTACTTTCATTTTTTATTTCTACAGGAAACGTCTTATACTTTTGTCGTACTTCTTGGCATATCCATTTCCAGTTTTATGATGTCTTTGTCGTCTTTCTAAACATTTAAGGACATTACCTTGTTCATTTAGCACTCTCTTCATGTTGCTACCATCACTTGAAAAGTAAATGAATATCTAATGGCACAGAGAGAGGGAGGGGGGAGAGAGAGAGAGAGTGTACGCGGGCGAATGTATGTGAAACTGACTGCAAAAGTTACCTCGAGCTATTCGAACACGCTAAGTGTAAACAGTTCATAACAAGTGTAGATTTATACATATTGGAACACGTTATTATACAAGGAAAATCACCTTTCATCATTGAAACCACTTGAGGAGAATGATGACGCTCGCTTTCATTGTCAATTTCTTATACATGTGTTATTATTTATACAGATATATAGTAGTGGTGAAGTCATTACTGTTTGATATAGGTCAGAATGTAGTACGGACGAGGGGATACGCGAATCAGGTACAGCATTTATAGATCGACATGAATTATTTGAAAAAACTCGCACACTCTAGTCCTAACTCGCTTAGCCACTGACCTACTTTACTGACTTGAAAATATGCGGTGAGCTACTTGGGTTGAGCTAACAATTGTTTCTATGTAGGATACATGTCACTACTAAACATCAGACGCTACGAATTGGGAGAAAAATAAATAAAAAACACAATATTTGACCAAAATCTATATGTTTACACTGAAAATGAACAGAGAAAAAGTTTAAATATTTTCAAATTATTAACAGTTTTTAATTAAAAACTGTTTCACCGACCTCCGTTAATAATTTAATGGCCGGTAAATCACCCGTTAAAGCTTTAAAAGGAGATAATTCGTTTCATGGAGCTCAGTTACAGACGACGACCATTCGCTTAACTTAACGGGAGATACTTGGAATATCACGTAACTTACAGGTTGTTAAAAATGAGAGCTAACCTTCAAATTACGTTCGGCGTCACTTCACTTCAAGTTACCTAAGTTGTTTTATGAGAAGCAGTCAGATAAAACACACGCACACATATTTGTTCGGTTTCTGTGAGCAGAAACTTTATTTTGTCTATATTTTCTGTTTTATTTTTCATTATATACTTCATTTTATTCTCAACTGTTGAGTAAGCATATACAATATAAACTGTTCTGACAAACAAAAAAATACAAACTTCAACAAGATACGTAAGAAATAGAAAAACCATGAAACAGCGACGCATGTCAAAAGAGAGCTCTGATATTTTAACACGTCTCTTATGACTTACAAATCAAACATAACTAAAAAAAAAAAAAAAAAAAAAAAAAAAACTACAAATATGTACGTAACAAATTTAATACAAAACCACGTATAAAATTTATCCGAACAAACGCAAAAAAAAGAGCAAACAGCAAATAAAACCACAAAGACGCGCGCGACAAGTGTAAAACGAACCAATGAAACAGGGGCGCTATCGTATAGATAGTTAAAAGTTATTTTAATTTTTCTGCCAATCTTAAGCAAAATCAGCATTTATCAAGGTAACACAGTCGTGTTAACTAGCGTTTAGTAACTGGGACAACGGGCTTTCAAAGTTGGCAATAAATCACATACACTATGAGTGGATTCCTAAAGTGAATATTTCTTCAGAAACACACAATTACATTAAAAAATCACAAAAATATATGAAATCTTCATTCTTTTTTAAAAATGTCAAAAAATTATATGCAGACATTTTTAAACACAAAAATATTTAATTTTATTATAATTTATTGTATGTTGATAATAAAGATCAACATAATTCATCGGTTGTGAATACACATCTTTATCATCGTCATCGCCATCATCGTAGTCTCAACGTCTTCTTCATAAAGGATTTTAACGGGTGGTAATTTTAATAAATCTAATTCTTTTTTAGGCAAGGTTTTTGTTTGGTAACATCTTGTTTATAATTACTGGTTCTGAACTCAATAAAAATGAATTGGAAAGATCTTGAATATTTTGTTAATGACTCTATTTTCTCGAATATTGCTTTCGGTATTTTTCAGTCTTTGTTACGCGATTCTTGCGCTTCCTGTGATAACTCTCCTATGGGCATCAAAGCTGGTGCTACTATTTCTGAACCATGAATAAAATATTTGTCCAATGTAGGAAGCATATTGTACCAAGGATACTTTCCAACAAAATATTTCTCGGAATTTCTCACATTTATTTCGTGCCCACTAGATACAACGGTCATTACTGTATCCATCTTTCTGGTCAACTATAAATCCCTATCTAGTGATATCAGCTCATGGTTGTTTCCTTCGTTTGTACTCCAGAACTGAATTCTTTCTGTATTCTTGTTTTTTTTAAATTTTTTTTGCAACTACGTTTTTATCGTACAGTCTATATATATATATATGTCTAGACCAGAAACAAGATAGCGAAGGCTGAAGATGAGAGAACAGGAACTCTCGAAACATGTTCCTAATAGGGAAAAAAGTATATCTTGAGGTAAATTTAGTTATAAATATTAAAGTATTATATACATCAAGAAACGGACTGTAGCAGAAAGTGATTGAAATATATATATATATATATATATATATATATATATATATTTGTTGTGCGCAGGATAGTGTAGTTTATGAAAATGATAAAAACGAAAGCGTAAGCAAAATTTCAGTTTTTGATTTTCTGCCAGCTTTGTAGATCCATTGCCCAAGTGTGGGGCGTTGGTGAAACACCTATTTAGAGAACGGCTGTTAAAAATATATCGCCAGTTAACAAACGGTCCGTTAGGAAGAAAGTTAACAGGCGTTCATGGAACGGGGCATAAACATACTGGGACGTAAATATTGTGCGTTATGTTACAAGAAAAAGATACGACAATGAAATTTTCTTAATGAGAAGGACGACATTCGTTTTCATTCATTCTTTTTCTTATATTAGGTGGAAATTAGAATTAGAATTACAGTTGTTGAAATGTTCTATAACTGTAGTCAAATGTTGCGGGTCATCAAAAATAACCTTAAGGCGAAAAGGTAGACAGCAATTGACGGTTTGACTGCCTGTGTTAAATACTTGAGAACGCTATACTTTATAACACTATCTACAGCGGCGTATCTAAAATTTGGCATTTGGTGGGGGGTGAGAGATCGGGTCGGCTTCATACAGAAGAAAAAACAAATTAAGACTAATCAAAATTACTACCTTTGCAGTAGTTGAAATAAATCCCATTAAAGTAAACAGTAATAACACAATAAAAATACGCGTTATTGAAACACTGTTTACAGGATACCTATTGACTGGATTGATTTTCCTGTATGTCATATTTCAAACGTATACGCTGCTAATGCTGTGTAATAAACCTGTTTGTATATTTAAAAAAGAGTTACTACTATATTAGCCTACACAGCTGAAAAAATAATAAAACAGACTAAAAATTAAGAGATTAACAAAATTCGTCAATTTTTTCGACCCTCTGGGGGGGGGGGGTTCGGTACCGTCCCTCCCCTCCCATGCAAATACACCCGTGACTACGGAATGTCCTTCGGAAGAGACCAGACTCACTTCACAAAGACGACGCGGGACGATGCTCAATCCATTTCGTACGCACTTTTAATTTGTTTTCATAAATAATTAATTACAGAGATGCACTTTACATACAGTGAAAGTGGCAACGCCTCCTGTCTCGACGGAAACTTTCACGCTTTCTATAAGTCATTATCCAATTTAAAAACTAAGGTATTATCAGACATCTGTTGGACGTGCCAATCACGGATGGAAGTAATCACAATATTAATCGCAGCATCGTACATACGCAGGTGTACCTGGAACTGTTAACGTGCCCTACTGTTGTGTCTGCTTTCTCCTTCCATTGTCATCGCTAACATTCCTTCTCGGACAAATAAAATTAACTTAACATCTTTACATACGTATAACTTCTGTCTTTAATTAAGTCGTGGGTTTTCGAGCTTTTTTAAAATTGTATTTTTTTTTTAAGCAAACGATCCCCCAACTTCACACGCCATTAAAACTAAGGGCGTTACATCACATCCGTAGTTTGAGCCAAACAATTCGTAGTTTTAACATTAAAAAAAAAACTTTTTCCACCGCGGGTCACAATTTTAAACAGCGGCGTTTAATTTTCTCCTGTGGTTCATAAAATAATAAAATCACGAAACGCTTCGCCAGTACCTCGACGCCGTGTCGTCAGTAACTTAAGTCACAGCACGAAGAAACCGTTATTTTTTGTGCGAATTTTAAATTTAAAACTGAAAATTAACGTTACATTTTTCGAAAAAATATCAGAACCGATTGACGAAAACAAAAACACTACATAAGTTTTAGTAACAGCCCTTTTTTCAGACAACCACGTTTTATTGATATAATTGTTAACGCTGAACTAATGTTATGTAAAGTCCTCAGTATTAAAACTCCCTTGTTCTGCCCTTAAGATATTACGGTGAAAGACTGGGTTTCCTTAAACGAAATATATGGTAGCCTATATTTACCACCATATAAGATTATTAAACACTCGTTCAGTCCTCAGAGAAAAATATTAACTAAATTTACTCTGTGTAAAGAAGAGTGTCGAATATTTGGGGAACTCAGCTGTTACAGTCAGAGTTGCAAGAGTCGAGTTTTTATTTTATAAAATGACAGAAACAATTTTTTTGTGTTCTTCTGCATTTTATTTTAAACAACATAAATCATAATTTTCATAGTTTTCAAGCACCTGTGTAACGCCATTGGTCTTTGGGAAGAGGGCTGGAAAATGGGCATGAGTGCGCTAACGATTGAGATTCTGCGTTAATATTCCTGTCTTGTATGCAGGATAGCAAACTATTTACTGTAGAGTACCGGTGCGATGATGTTCTTCCCTTGACCTGGGCGATCGTCAACAGCAACAACGCAGGTCATGGAAAGTCGCCGAGAGCAGTCTTTATACTACGTGATACGTTGCAGATTCACCTGAATACGGGATCACGCAAATCGACAGCGATTTTCAGTTCTGACTCGTTGTCCCTTTAAAACCATTTGTTTTAGTCCTCCTTTACTGCAGATTGGCAAACAAAAAGATAATAATAAGTAATTACAAATATCCTTACTTCAATTGGCCAGCACGGCTACTATAATTGTACACTTTAGTAACATACTACATTGCATTGTGCTGATATCCGTGCACAAACTGCTTGGTACAGTGTCTCATTAATGTCTACCTTAGTGTACGGTACTCGTAGACTGCGGTAAAAATTTTCGTTGGTTATACACCACGGCCCTCCCGACCTACTAAAAAGAAGCTCTACAAAACTATAATCAGGTCGGGGTAACGTTTGTGTCGGAAGTTTGAATCCTTATAACAGCAGATATCTTTAAAAGCATTTGAAACGAAACTAATAAGACAATTTTTTGGCCATGTAAAAGAAGAAGAAACCTGGAAGACGAGGAATAACTATGAGATACTTGCTATATGAGATCGAAGGAGGGTACAAATACTATTTGTTAAGTCCAGAGGATTGGCTGGTTAGTGCACGTCATGAGAATGGGTCGTGGCAGGCGGGTAGGAAGAAGGAAAAGCAGATGTTTGCAAGAGGAAAGCGGATTTTGGAATCAGGGAATGGAGACACAGAAGAAGCCCATATCCACACAGGGCTTTGGAAGAATAAGAAGAAGAATATACCCCGACACCTCAAGTATGGGTCATACATCTTGGGTTTAACTGTGAAAGACTTGTGCGTTTAATTTTGCAGTTCTCAAAGCTGAACGTCATAGGCCGATACCAGTTTAGAATTATTTGTAAGTTAGCAACATATTGTCAACTAATAGTTTTGGTTCGGAACATATCGGCCAATGTAGATTGTAATTTATATACAACCTGCTCTCTTTAAAAAAAAGCATGCATCGTACCTCTTAGCTTCCTGTCCAAGTGTACTCTAAGTTGCTTCCTTTCATCTGTTTGTGGAATAGTTTTATTTTAAAGTATCACTCGTGAGTGGTGAAAATAACTCCGAATCTTCGCTACTAAAAACCAGTTCGGTACAAAACCAAAGCCTATGATGTGCAGTAAAGATTTTTCAACGTCAGGTTTTTGAAAATCAATGTGAAGATTTAGTGTAAGTTATCACTGTAGAGAGAGATACCAGTTAAAACGGTAGAAGCGAATGGAACTGATTGATGCCGTTAATTAATTCTATTTGCTCATTTAAAATCACACAGACACTTAAAAAAAGTCAACAGACAAACAAAACTATAAATTTACATAAAACAGTTTAATCGTTAGATTAGATGTTCCGTCCAACAGCTTCGTTTACATTTCCAAGCAATTTAATCTTATTAAAATACGTTGCGTTCAAATAATCTCAGGAAATATTTAAATTCAAACGAAACTGACTGAATGACCTTACAACAGCATTGCGTGCCCGGTATACCGTAATATTAAAAAAAACTAAACCTTGTAGTAAGATGAACGTAGAAATATACGCATGCAAATCATGAACACCACAGTTCAATTTCACTGCGTTCTTTTTTTTTTTTGTAAAAGTCACCAGAGAAAGTGACCAGTAAAGGTCACCTGGCCCAAATCAGTTTCGCAAACGACTGGCCGCGCCTTCTGAAAAGCAGAAATATGACACCTCTACTTAATAAATGAGAAGATAAGAGTAAACTAGAGACTACTACCCAATTAGAAACTAAATAAGAAGGGTAACAGATAGCCTCTTATGCCTAATTTTGAAATCAAATATGGAAAAATTAAACGAACGAGTTGCCACATCTTCAGCCATTTCTCGCAGAATACAGGCTCTGGGACTTTCTTCACTGCAAATTAATATAACCCTTAATCGGCAACATGATGTTGTTAAGGTAAGAATAATGTTGTATTTACTACGCCAATAGAATACAATTTTACCTTATACATTACACGTTGTGTGACTTCGTTGTTATGGAAAAGACGGGTTTCCAAGCTCAAACTTCATCGTCAGAAACCAATTTGGTCAGACGCTGTTCAATACGTCATTTAAATAACGTACATTACTAATGAAAATTTGGAATGGACCGTGGAGTGCCGAAATGTACAATAGGGCTGTAGGGCTGTGGTTCTTAATCTGTTTTTTCCAGGATCCAAAACAACTCGTAGCTGTGCGACCAACAAAGTGCGACAAAACAACTGTGCGATCCAAAATTGGAGATGACGTAACACTGTATGGCACCATATACAAATAACTTGTCGTTCACATTATATAGGCTTAGTTTAATATTTTATAATATTTTTTTATTTTAAATATGATGTTGTATTTCATTTGTTATATGTTTCATAAAAATTTATCTTCCATAAAACAATCAGGAATGACAAAGTTAAAAAAATTATCGAATGAATGTATTAAATAATTTTTATATTTTTGCGGTGAAGCAAATACTCTGTTTTCTACGAGTGAGGCGGTGACCCATCTTGAAAGTTTCTACTAACCAAGTTCGGATCGAGACTCGTAGGTTCCGAACCCCTGTCATAGTACACTGTCATACTAGCACAGTACTTCGGTTCAGAGAAGAAGAAAGGATCAGCCGACCACCTTTGATTCGCAGAATATCAATTCGAGGAAAGCTTCCTCTTTTAAGTACTTAGGTCGCACTTAATAACGCCGGAGATGTGTGGCAGAATTTTAGCAGGCAGCAGAGGAAATTTTTCACCAAGGAAGATTGTGAGTAGTCACTTTGTGAGAAGGGAAAAACAATGGGTTCCTTCCTATCGTACAAAATGCACATTTGATATACATATGCCGCTGACACGTGGGCTGTCGGGAAGAAAGCTTGGAGACAACTTGACTGATTTGAAAGGAATACTCTGAAGACAATAATAATCAGTCCAATCAGGGAAGGCAGCGGAAGGTGACGCCAAAGAAGAAAGCCAAAAACTGCAAACAAATAACTCATATGTTCTGCACTCATAAGAAATACGTAGAATAAAATGGTATGGCCACGAACGGACAATTGAGCAATGTCTTCCAGGGAATGACACCGGTCTAGAACGAACGGATCGGTAGTGATGAAGAGGACATGGGAAACGTAGGTAATGGTTGAAGATATTTTGTTGAACATGGAATCTAGTGGACTCAGATGCTTGTGAAGGCCAAGGACCAACTCGATCTTTAGTGCCGGAGGGGGAAGAAGAAGAAGAAGAAGAAGAAGAAGAAGAAGAAGAAGAAGAAGAAGAAGAAGAAGAAGAAGAAGAAGAAGAATTATGATATGACTATAAGAATATGAACATGGGTAAAAGCCAGCCCTCATCGCATCGCATTGTTGTAGCGGCGTGTCTTTCCACCCGTGGCTGTAATGCAACGTCTCGGTCAAGCCCGATGGCTGCCAGAAGATAACTTGGTGCTGGTTCAGTCTACGGGTTCCTAGTACTGGAAGAGTAACCGCCAACGCGATTATCCACCAGACGGGTTGAAATGTTGATACAGCACAGCTACTGGGACAGGTGTCACCTATTTCAGACCCAGTTAGCGGACAGAGAGCCTTCTGTGCCGGTGGAAAAGGTAGCAGCAGCAAGCCGTGTGTTCAACGTGCTAGGAAGGAAACCCCTGAAGAAAGTAAGGAAATCAAGTTTAGGTCAACTCCAGCGCTGCTAACAAGAAGTTAGGCACGAGGATGGCTCTATGGCGGATCATCTAGAATCGTCCGAGGGCGTTTGATCCGGACTGTAGGTATCCCCGGCTCAACAAACCCTCCCTCCACTATACTCCCACCCCTTCGAATGCAGTGCATATGGACTCCACTGTCGGTCTGTCTTGTGTGAAAACGGCCAGTCCTCTTCGAAAACTAAAGACTTAGGTCAACCATCCAGACAAGGTTAAACCATACAAGCGTATGCTGTGTCGATAAAATGGTATTGGACATCAACAATAAGAAGATAGCCAAAGTGTTTATTTCTAATGTTCATGCAAGTAGAAATGCGTTTGGAACTTTTATGGTTAATCGTGATAAACATATTCCGATTTGTCTAACTGTTTATTTGTTTTATTGTAGCAAACAGAAAAGTTATTAATGTAATGTTAATACTGACTGCGCATTGGTTATCTACAGTTGAATCCTCTTAGTTTCTATACTTTATCTAACGAAATAATACAGTCTTTTAAATTAGCTGATATTGTAAAAATTAATTATACGTGCCTACAACATTATTCATATTATTAACATTAAAAAAGATCAAAATTTGTGTAAATAAAAAAGAATTAGCATTTACAGAAAACATTTTTATCCATACACTAATATTCAGTAATACCATAATGTCCCGTCCCCTACAATAATTGGGCACTGCTGACGCAACCAACACGGTCACTGTAGTTACCTCATCACTCTCACGTTCCGTGTCAGATGACCGTGTGATAAGCAAACGATCTACAGTATACCCGTGAATTCAGAACATTTACCGATAGTTAAAGAAGTTATATTTCCGTATTCAAGTAGCAACAATGAAATCTATACAGAATTATTGTTTAGAGATCGACTGACAGTCATTAAAAGTTGAATAAGAAAAAATCCGTAATGATAAAAATAATTATGAACTCTTCGTATTTTCGTTGGAATTCATGTAAAACACGATATTAACTGATGATTCGTTGGACACATGCGAAACATATTACTACAACGGCTTTAAAGAACACAAACACTTAGTAGTTTTACAATTTATAAATTGTGAAACTATCAAGTGTTTGTTTTTTTCCTCTGTTAGTAACAGTTCGCTCGTGTGCTCGAAGACACGTTAGGAAGGGACAGATCGCGTGTTTTGAAACTAAACGGAAGGTTCAATAGCGAACAAACAAGGACACGATATGTTTCCAACAGTAACAGAAGGTTTTACATTTGAGAAAGGCAAAAACAATTAGTGGGAAAATAATAAGCAGATTTAGAACAGCGTATTGTCTCCTTCACATTTTCACATGGTACACTTTTCACCAAAACCAATTGTTCCATTATTCTTTTTTTTTATTCAGCAATTAAAAAGCAGATTACACTTTAACGTTCATATAAACATAACAAACAATGTAAAGTCTGCTACTCACTCAAAGACGCGTCTGGTCATAATTAATGTTCGCACAAATACAATTCTATTTCTGGGTGAAACAGACCATCATACTCCGACTTAGAGCGGTCTCAATCGTGTTTACTTTTGTCTCCTTTGGTGAAGAGAGCTGCTGAAACACCGATTTCTGGAGCTCGCATTCATCGCGTACCTGATCAGAACCTCATCCCTTATTCTTCTCAGTTTATTATCCAATTTCTTGTAGATAATTCTGCCTTCGTTAGTATTAATAGGCCTATCAAAGTATGTAAAAACCTCACCAGAAGCCCGGAGCACTTAATTAGCCACAATATTTACGACTCTGGCATACGAGGGACGGTTATGAGGGAAGGCTAGGATTTTTAAATTAATACGTGTTTTCACATACAAATTATATATTTTAAACGTATCAGCATAAAATAAAATATTTTGACGGAAAACACATAAAATATGTGATAAAAGTTTCTTTGTCACAGTTCTCCATAATTTTACTCACGCTTGCAGGTAAATCTATATTTTAATATAAGTGCAAAAAGTGACACGTATTAAACATATACGAAACAATAGGTTCGACGTATCTCGAGGTAGAGGATTTAATAAACAATTGGAAAGAAGCGTTTGTGAAAGCATCAATAATTCTGAAATATTTCATAAATGGCACCGAAAATGTTTTAAACATATGAGGTTTTTCAATTTCAGCCACCATACCGAGCAGTCAACAAACTGCGAAAATAATGTCTGGGTAAGTAAGACGTTCCACTTGATCAAAAAGCCGCAAAACGTATAATGGAAATACCAAATTCTCAACGATATGAGTGTCAGTGTTGGCAATGACTTGGTTGGTGAAAACTGTGCAAAGCCTAAACGTGAAACAAAACGTACAGAACGTGTCGCCCTGTAAAACTGTATTCACAATTTTAACGCAGTCTCCGTTACATCTATATGTAAACAGCGGGGACGTATACAAAATTTTCTTATGGGTGGAGATGGGGGCTGAGATTTTTCACGACACATAACCAATGCACTTGTAACATGAGCAGAACTCGTTAATACATAAACGATTTTAACATAGGCCCTACTTGTATAATCAAGTATGTCTTAATAAAATTTGATGACGTTGAAATTCCATTACTTATAGCCCTATGTAACAAAAATTCCATGTATGCATGTTTTGTGTGTGTGTGTGTGTTTGTGTGTGTTAGAGAACCCAAATTTATCTAATGGGAAATACTAAAACAAAGTATAATCGTCTCATTTACAAGAACGAAAAACTGTATGAGGACAAAATATGTCTGTTGGCAATATATAGGCCCTACAATTAATCATTAGTTAAGTTGACTTTGAGAGTAAAAACATTCATAATTTTAAATTATTTAATATTTTGTACGTTATACCTTGATTATTTTATGCGTTCGAAATTGGGGCTGGAGCCCTTGTTTAATAGTATGAATTACTACGCCTCTTTCTGTACTATAGTATGAGTGCTATGGAAAGTTGGCTAAAGGTACGAGTTTCACAGGCTACAGTGATTTTAAATAGTTGGAATCGATAGAAGATCTGGTGAAATAAAAAAAAATTGGTCACCTACCAGTTCCTGAATTGAGGTTTGTCTATACATCTTCCCATCTAACACTTTAAAGGCAAAAAAGTAATTATTACAGGAAAGTTAATTAAAAAGTAAAGTATAATTTATTTAATAACAAACAATCTTACTACATTATATAAACATGTAGGCCTAATTAGCTCACACTGATAACAAATCATAATATATTATTTATGTGTTTGCGCTTTCTTAAAATATTATTTCTTACATATTAACACTGTAGATGTTTTGTGAATATGGTGTTCATAAAATTAAATGTCTGAACTGAAAATAATTAATAAGTCTTAATAAATAAAGTTCCGTACTGAATTATATAACTTGTATGATTATATAACGAGTAGAAAGGTATTTTCAAATATGCAAATGTCAACTCACATAATTTTAAATCAAATCTGGCTGTAATTAAAACTAAATGTTTACTATGTCTCTCTCAAAGGGATTGTCATCGGCTATTGCCGCACACCCACACCTAATCGCCATCTATTTCTGTCCTTTGCGTCTTCTTCTGCCAAGTTATGATGTTCCGTGGCCTTCCTCATGTTTTCATACCACGACAGTCTAGGTCTGCCGTTTGTTCCTCTGTCTGGGGGCCTCCACTGAAATATTTTCCTCGGCCATCTCTGTTCATCCATTCGGAGTAAGTGACCGAAACAGTTTAGGCCTCTTCGTTCTACTCTGTTAATAATTGTGTCTTCTGCATGCATCCTTCTTCTGATCTCCTCGCTGGTTATTCTCTCCCTCCTTGAGACTCCGGCACTTCTACGGAGATAATCCATTTTCACGGCATTCAATTGTCGTATAATTTCCGTGCTTCATACCTCACAGTCGTAAGACAGAACTGATTCAACAGAAGCTTTTCCTGTATGAATCCTTGTGGCTCCCGAAATATGTTTGTCCCACAAAATAGAGTTCTAGCTCCCTAGAACTTTCCTGCCCTGTTTAATATGTAAATATGTTACATGTTTAATATGTAAAAACTGAATTTCTTTCATAGAGTAGTATAAACAAATTTCATGATATACATTAATGCTTGCAATTTTGAAATTTGCATGTGTTTTGTTCTGAAAGTACAATAAAATACCTAAAGAAATAATGCGAGATACGTTGTGTGAGGTAGCTGAATTAAATAAATAAAATAAAAGCACAATACCTAACTCGTAGTAACTTCGTCTAGTACGGTAATTGGTATGTGTAATTGTGTATCACTGTAGTCCACACGAAATTGTAAGAAGCAAAGGTTCTGTGTGTGTGTGTGTGTGTGTGTGTGTGTGTGTGTGTGTGTGTGTGTGCGCGTGTGTGTGCGCGCGTGCGCGCGTTTGTGTGTTTTCAGAACCTTTCAAATTAATATATTTTTTGTTATACCTTGATATGTTAATACGTTAAGAACCTTGTTATCTTGTTACATAATCCGATAGAGCATTAAGAATCAAGCTTGGCGACGAGTTTCCTGAGCTAACAGAAAAACAGAAGCTACAGAGAGAGAGAGAGAGAGAGAGAGAGAGAGAGAGAGAGAGAGAGAGAGAGAGAGAGAGAGAATGAGAGAGGGGGGAGGGGGAGAGAGGGGGGAGCGAGAGGGAGGGAGAGAGCATTTGAAGAATAATATTAAATGTGCAATAGTAAGTACGTATCAGTTTTATAACAAACAAGTAGTAATTATGAAAAGAGAAAGAGATCGAACTACAGAAAGGTATTTTGCTATAGGAGGAAAAGTATTCTCTAGAACAACATTATTACGTTAAATAGAGTAATACAATAAATTACGTTAACTATTCATTTTGTTATATGTTAGCGTCAGCATCAAACAGTAACAGCTATATGTTTGCTTCATCATGTAAGAGGATGAGAAAAATATTGAACAAAGATGCTGTCAAGCGTCTGAAATCGAAGACAAGACATGCTCAAGTGTGCACGATCTGCTAAACTCTAGAAACGAAATATTAGCAGAAAATGTAACAGGAATCAGCGAGAATAGTCGGAGTACTTCTCATGAGATTCTATCGTGTAAGCAGGGGTGCCAATCTCCCCCTAATCCTTATGACGCTATCCCCCACCCCCCAGTTTGTACATGATTATACGGAAAATATATTATCAGGCTCACAATCACAGACTAGTGTATTTGAAACATTACTACGTTTGCGACTTTAAATTTAAAACTTATTCTAAGTAAACCAAATATAATTAAATCTCAAAAAAGATGAAATGCTCTTATCTATATTTTTACCTGTTATTTTTTTACATATGTTTCCTACTTAAGCATATATATTTGTCGATACTCACTTTTGATAATTAATGAACCATCAGAGTGATTTTCAGTGGACTGTCCATTTATGTTTTTCTTTTTTTTTTGAGCATGAAATAGATAACAGAGTGAGAGGGGAAACGGTTTTAAACACAAAATTCTATTATATTTTGTATTTTATTGAATATATAAAAAAGAATGATATAGTTTTAGTAACGTGTGGGACCATTACTAAATATTTTCCAAAATCCCCCCAAAACATTTTCAATTACGCCAATGGTGACACGATCCCCTCCCCATTCCCCCTTTAATCACTCCTGTATGTCAGCAACTTTAGTTTTACACGTATGGAAATCTTGGTCACAAATCACCTGTCCCTTCTTACCTACCTAAAACGCAATGGCGAACTAATACACAAATGGAGGGAAAACCAAGGTAAAAGTTAATAAATATGAGTTATAGAAGAATTAAGGAGAGATTCTGAGGAGAGCTGAAAGGTGAAAGTGAAAGGAAGTGCGTGAGAATTATCGTGTTCGCAACGAGGACAGCGACTACATGTATTAAAAGAAAAATTTGTTCTTTCAAAGTGAATTTGAAAAAAGGATACTATCTTGTAGAATAATTACTCTAATAGATATGAAAATAATAAAATGTTAAATGTAACACATAACCCTCGAAATTATGTTAAGAATATGTAAAATTACTTTCAAAATTTTACACATTTTATAATTATTTATCCTATTCTAATTGGCATTAGAATTTAAAAACATTATTATTATAATTTACAATTAAATTTAGATTAATTTAATATTAATAAGTCCTGTTTCATGTCAAGCGAAGTTGTTTTGAACCCCCCACTACAAAGATTCACCACCCTTTTACAGCTAAAATAATTGATTAAGCGCTTTCAAAGACACAGAGGTTTAAAGATATGTTCCTTAAAAGTTAATAGCGCTGTGTCTTTGTAGTAAATACTGAATCGATAGAAACGAAACAACACCACACAATTTTAATTGTCTTCGGATAAATAAATTTGAAAAATGGCGGCCAAGAATTGAACAGTTTTAGTTAGGAGTCATATATAAAGCTTATAAATGTGGCGTCATGGGGCTGATTCCCGACTCATCAAAATCGGTCCAGCCCTTTTCTCTCTGCGAGCACACAGTGAAACAAACGTAATTGGAAAAGCATCTCCCTTTTTCGCGTGAACGCAGACGGGTAAAATATTAAAGAGTAAGTTGCCAACCACAATATGCGACTTCTGTCAGGTGTGTTAACACTATATCAAGATGGTAGCAGAGTAAAAAAAAAAAAAAGAGCGATTTGGCGTAAGATATAATACAATGAATTGTATTCGGACAGTCTATCTCGAGAATAATCGCACACAACGCTATTGAAAAGTGCCCGGCCTTCCGGTATGCAGCATTGGGGGCGTACCAAACTATCGCATAAAAAGAACACAGAATTTTCAAAACAAAGTACTTTGTTGTGTAGTAACAGAGAGCTGCTCGCTCGTAACGGAGACGTCCAGCGTGTCCTTGGTATCGTTTATATTGCTGCGGGAAATTATGACTATGTAGAACAGAACGCTAACGTTGAGTTAGAGGATTGCTCTCCTAGAATAGGCAGACAAATCTCGACAGTCTCTGCCAGACTCAGGTGTGTAAAGTGTACACGAGGAGGAATGCAGATTCCATCTGGAGGACCAGATAAAGGTCTCGGACTTTACTGCTGTCACTTTGACATAGCGGACTGTATTCCGTTACCATGGTTACAGATCAGTTTTTTAGCTCGGCCACTGAGAAATACGAGAGTCAGCCCTCGTCGTTTAAATTATATTATTTGTAGCAATTATTAAACGGCCGATAAGCCATAAAGTCTACAAAGTTCGTCAAAGTATACAATAAAGTATTTCCCCTTCTTACGACATGTTTCAAGCATTATGCTGTACGCTCATCGTCAGCTATGTTGGTTGGTTTCGTATTTGTGTTTCGGCGAGTGAATATTGCTGTTGGTTGGTAGTAATTTGATTCTGCTGACAGCAATATTTCCATAGAGTTTAGACGATTTTAAGTGAGCGTTTCCAAAGTTTCACGTTTTAAAATTTTTTTCAAATAGTGTATTGACTCGGATTTGTTCGTGTGTTAATTTGTTGCGTTTTGTGTTTGCATACGTAAAACTTTTCCTAAATGTTCATATTAGAGCCTTTGTATAGTACATCGTTTATGAGTATCATGTTATTAACGTCTGAGAATTCGCAAGCGGGGGCTGCGGCATAGTATCCTGAGCTTCACTGTAGAGTTCCCGCCATGTTCTCGGATGTGGCTGTAGACTGATACAGGTCGTGGTCTGAGAAATCCTGACCGTAGTAATGGCAAATGAGTGTATCAGTGTCACAAGTGTATGAGATTAGATTGTATTTAGCCTGTTGTACTCAGCAGTGACATTTGACGTACGCCAACTGTATTGCGAATCCAACATCGCTTTGTCGTATTTGCTTGAAGAATCGTCGTCGCCGATACGGATTAGGCCTCTGGTCTGTTCTACTTCACGATGTCTCTCTTTCTTGGGCATGATATGTGCCTTTACTTTTTGAGATTACAGCGGAGAGCCATTTTTTGTATCCTTTTATTTTCCACTCCTGATCTTTCACTCGTGCTAAAACTCGTGTCTTATTAATAGATACTATACGGTTGATTTCCATTGTGAACAAACTGAACTATTCCTAGTTAATTCCGGAGTATCCTAGGGAAATGCTGTTTGTCTACTTGTTCACTGTATACTATACTTACTGTATACAGCACATTTAACCACACATTGCTCAACAATTGTAATTTATGTTGACAATACAGCCATATTATCATCATAGCCCAGTCACACAATACGAGTTCGTATAATCTACAAAATTATCTCACAAAAATGCAAACTTACCAACGATATAGGGCCTTAAGGTAAACGAAACAAAGTCTGCTCACATTACATTCACAGTAAACAGAAATCCTCCTCCCCACCATTTGTAACCAGCTGATTTAACAACAAGAAATCGTCTCGACTTAAATGAAGCAGCACGTACAAACATAAAGGAAATAGTTAGGCTTAAAACGTACAAATATGTATTGGTCAATAGGACGAAATTCACTGCCATCAAATAACAGCAAAATGCCCTCGACATAACTATTTTACGATCTGTCTGGACATGCGGCCTGCAATTTGGGGTCTCCACCATCGACTTCATCAGAAGATTGCTAGCCAAAGTGCTGAGGGTAATCATCGACGCACCATGGTTCCCAACGAAGTCATCAGTCACGATCTGGGAATATGTTCAGTGAACGAGTTGGTTACAAGACTATGTGTTAAATATTTTCATAAACTAAGTGCATACCCTAACCACTCGGTTAATGACTTGACAAGAACTAACAATTAAGTTCGCAGACTCTGATTCGTCTAACAGATACTTGTAGTGTTTCTTCTGTGCACTGTGTAGGGCTATGTAATGTTCTTGTCAACACTAATAGTTTACTGCCATATGCCTCCAAGCCATAATTCTGTGCCATACGATTTACTTAATGCCATTGTATTATGGTAGATTGTAAAATTAAAGAAAAATTAAAAAACTTAACTCTGCAGTCGGCGCACGTGTTCCAGCCATCACTCTACAGCGGATACTGTTAGCTTGTTGCCTTCGCAGCTTTCACCGCCCTTAGACATCTGATCTCTGCTAATTCTGTTCTTTCCTCATCTTTCTTTTTATTACTCAAGTTACAGTGTCGTGGTTTATAAAATTATATTGTTTGACTAAGCTTTTCGTCATCACTGACATCATCAGGTCTTAAAACAGATGGTTGTTTAAGACCTGATGATGTCAGTGATGCGAAAAGCTTAGTCGAACAATAAAAATTATAGCAGTTATCAAATTCATAAAAGAAATAGTAAGGATGGCTGCTAATTTAAACAATACGAAGTATAAAATTATAGTTGGGTCTGTTTTTACAAAGATGCAGGGCCGTAACAAGGTACTCCTGCGCCCTTGGCAATTTTGACAAAGCTGCGCCCCCAACAGTGGTGCCGATCCCCCCCCAAGCCCTATGTCGCTTCCCCCCCAACTCCAGGCTCGATTACTAAAAAAAAAAAAAAAAAAAGCTCTTTTTATTTTTATAAATCTCATCACGTGATACACCATGCAGCCCCCTTAAGCAAGCTTTGACGCAAATTGCGACCAGGAAATACGTTCTCACATTGTATTCGGTATTTTTGTAATAGTAAATTTCATACAACAGTAAAAAAAATTCATAACTTTAGTCGGTGCTTTAGTTCTATAATTTATCTCGATTTTTTTTACACAGGACTTCAGGACTTGCACTTACAACATTCTGTTGTTGTAACTGCAGGTACCATTTTTTTTGGCTCTGGTGGCTGGTAAATAACAAATTGAAACTCTTCAGTAAACAAATATATTGCTTTTACAAATTGTTACATACAGTATACAGCAGAAAAGCCATGGAACTAAAACTTTACCTTTCTTGCTTTCAGCAAGGCAAACTCACTAATTATTTCACTAAAATCAAGTTTTGAAGCAATCTCATATTCTATGGACAGGATAGCTAAGTTTGTCAATCTGTTTTCACACATACTTGACCGTAAGTAGTTTTTGATTATCTTCAGCTTGCTGAAAGTACGCTCGCAAGACGCCACACTGACGGGCATTGTCAAAAATATCCTCAATGCTATTTCGATGTTTGGATAAGCATCTCTTAATCCATAGTTTGAAATAACTTTCAGAATATCCAAATGGGAAGCCTTGTAAATGTTCTTCACCAGCTCTTTTGCATGAAACTTGAAAGCAGCTACTTCGTTAACTAGCTCAACTCTATCAATGTCTCTGCTATATATCGCACCAAGATCAGCTGTACACTTTTCAAGAAAAGAAACAGAGCATTCACTTAAGGACTTTCCTGACAAAAAACTGAAGTCTGATGAAACTGTGTGGTAAATGTGTGCCCTTTTTTCCATTTCACTTACAATTCTATCAAATACAGTGTAACATTCTATCTCAAATGATTTATCAGAACTCAACAAGTGTGCTTCATCTTCAGCCGTCTCCCCAGCCATCCTCTTGACTTTCCTCAGCCTCTTAACAGCAAAACTGCTTTGGATGGCCATGGAATGACAAATAGCTTTGGCTTTTTCTGTGTATTTTTTAATTCCTTCTTTACGTAGGTCTTCAACTTTTTTTGCCAAACCTGAGAGCAAACTTGATGCTACGTCAAGAGTTGTGCCCTTTCCTTGCAGTGACTTGTTGGTGCAGTCCAAACTTATCAAAACATCAGACCACATCTCTAAAAGGCACACAAATTCGTAATCAATTTGTCTAAGAAGTTTCATAGCACCAGACAGTGTGTCAGTGTTCCAGTCGTTGTCTTTATCAGCCATGTTTTGTAAAACTTTGTGTACAGATGATAAGTTCTTCTTAAGAGCTGTCACAGCTTGACGCCTGGAAGACCATCTTGTATCACAATGTCTCTTAAGGGTAGTTTTGAGACAACCAATCAAAGCCTCCCACCTTAAGGTAGAGCTACTAAAGAAGTTGAAAAACTCCAACACATTTCCAAAAAAACTTGTCATCATAATTGACACTTCCGCGGCGTGCACGCCAACGAGGTTAAGAGTGTGTGCTGCACAAGGCACAAATTTAGCAAGGTCGTTTAGTTGGGATATGTGCGCTTGAACGCCTTCATATTTTCCTGCCATGTTTGAGCCGTTGTCAAAGCCTTGACCACGACAGTTCTGAATATCCAAGCCGTCATTGTTTAGCTTTTGCAATATTTCTTGTGATAACCCTCTTCCTTTTTTCTGGTGACTTATGATGAAGTCCACAAAACTTTCTTCAACTGAGCATTTCCCATCCTTAATGTTAACATACCTTATTATTTCACTCATTTGTTCTAAATGTGCTGTGTCCGGGGTGCAGTCAAACATAATAGAGAAATACTTAGCACTTTTTACATTCTTCAGTATTTCAGATCGAACCTTATTTCCCAAAATGTCTATGACCTCATTTTGAATTAGAGGTGAAAAATAGCTTGTGACATGTTTTCCACTTTTAACATTTTCTATGTGCTTAGATAGTTGAGGATTGTAGTGACTAATAAGTTCTAATGTACTCAGAAATACACCACAGTTGCTGTCACTGATCGAATCGGAACCTCCTCTTAAAGGTAAGTTATTCCTTGCACAATGGACAATTACATCCACAATACATTTGAGAACATTGCACCACTTTTCTGCTTCAGCTTGTATCAATGTTTGATATGTTTGATGTTCTGCATCAACAGATCTATTAGTTTTCAGTCCAATTTCTAATTCTTTCCAATCGACATAAGAATGTCGGTGAGGTATCGACCTTTCGTGATTGACAATAAATGGGTTCAAGTGTCTCCAATCATTGAATCCCTCATCAATATTAGAGAAAGCAGATTTGTCCTTTTTGTCATCTTTTGAAAAGAGAAGGCAAGGGAAACAAAACAGTGCGTCCTTAGACTGGCTGTACAACAACCATTGCCTTTTTACTTTTTCCCCGTTTGGTAGAATTTTATAAACCCATTTCTGAGAAAAGTGTCTTCCATCATCTGCACAGGGGAATTTGTAGCTATCTAAGTCAATTGTTTGTGGGCCTCGTTCAACAAGTTTACAACGAACTGTGTCTGATCGAAAATTTGCTGGCCATTTTTTGGGATCCTCGTAGATAATTTCTATTCCCACATCAGTAGTATTTAATGCATCATTTTCATTATAATTAGATGTGCAAGATGTGCTGGGTTTTTCAAGATCAGTAGATTGCCTGCCCATTGTGGAATGACTTAGCTCAGGATCACTTCCTTCTTCAAAATCAATGACGTTTGTGACGAACTCCATTGGAGTGATCTGGCTGTGGTTGTCTTTTGAAACAGTCTCAGTCTTGCTATCTTCTTTTTCATTTTCTCCTTCCTTTTCTTCTTGGTCGTCTTCTTTTTCTTCTTCTTCTTCTTCTTCTTCTTGAAGTGCATTACTATTACTGGCACTATCACTTTCACCTACTTCTTTCTCTTCATTTCGCAGCCAATTTCCAAGCGCCGATGCTAATTTTTCGTCGTCTTCTTCTTTTCGTTTTTTGATTTTTTTAAATTCACTTCCAGAAGGTTTTTTTGGCCCCATTTCTGAAACAAACCATTCCCATTTAATTTACATTCAATTACAGTTGTAAATGGCTGCCATTTAAAAACTACTTGACCGATCTCAAACATTAACGAACTCCGCCTAGATATTGTGCCCACTGCCCAAGGACCTGTGTGCCAAGTTTGGTCATAATCGGTAAATTTGTTTGGGCGCTGCCGCTGTCATTGTCATTGTTACAGACACACAGACGGCCAAAAAGTTTTTTTGAATCCTGAGTAATAGGATTACACGGAAAACGCGAAGCACTGTAAATACAAGTGAGCCTCTCTCGGTAAGAAAAAAGAAACGATGTCTGCGACGTTTTAACGCTATCACCGAATTTTTCGGTGAACGCAACTGTCGGCACTGAACATAAACAGGAAATATTATGAAATTCGTGTTTATGTTCAGTGCCGACAGTTGCGTTCACCGAAAAATTCGGCGATAGCGTTAAAACGTAGCAGACATCGTTTCTTTTTTCTTACCGCGAGAGGCTCACTTGTATTTACAGTGCTTCGGGTTTTCCGTGTACGCGATCGCTCATCCAATTATAAAAATAAAATTGATACCATATTCATGAAACTTGTGATTGAAATATTTACGTAAACTAATTTTGAAATCGGGACTATTTTAGTCAGCAGACTTGCGCAACAAAATCAGCTGACACTTGCTGAAAATTGGACATTTACAACCACGACCATTTCCGCTAAAAATGAACCAATAGGAATATAAGTTATACCAATGGAACGGGCCCGTTCTTCTTCTTTCTTCCGGTATTTTTTTTATTTTCTGTAGGTCTAGAAAATTAAACGGCGAACACAGTGATATTAGTTAGGCCTATTTGGCTTTGTCAGTCTGGCAGTAAAGACAGAACGAATGTTGGGAAATTATTTCTGACAGCTGGAGTCAAGTTTCGCACGGTAACCTCCATTGATTGTTTGATTCACTGACGTTTTCGTGATGTTAAAGAGTAAATAGTATAATTAATGTATTGTTTTGCAATAATACCGTGTTATAATAATAATAATAATAATAATAATAATAATAATAATATGTAGTGTTTTCAAAAACTGTACAAAAAGGGAAAAAATAGGCCACCACGGGGAATAACATGCGCCAATTCTAGGGTTAATGTAGACTAAGCTATGGTACATTTTATTGAAATCATTCTTACCCGTACAACAGAAGCAACGCCAACATCAACAAGTAACAACACAAACACTATAAGTGTCGTCTAATCGCTGAGTGTGAAAATCACTTAGTTCACAAATTACAATAGAAAATAATACCAGCGGCTGTAATTACACTGAGTCTCAACAAAACCAACAGAACAAACTAGAATAGAGCAATAGATTGACGTGGCCGTGGCAGGCGTGGGGGGAGGGGTATGAGTATGAGTAATATTCAAGTTATGACAAGCTTGCTAAAACCAACGAATATAGACGTTACTAGAAGCACACTTCTGGGTTATTAAAAGCGTAGTTGAAACAATGCTACTACTTTTTGTATAAAAGAGTGGTAGATGAAAAACATGTTTGTAATAGGCCTAATAAGACGCATGTTCTTGTATATTTTAAAATCCTTTTGCGCACTGCATAATAAATGAATGCATCAAAAGTGCATTTTTTGAGTAGGCTGCATTTATTTGATTCATTCCTTCGTACCCAGTGTGTCAAACAAATGTGAAAAAATTTTGGAGGTTGTGTCTAGTCTAACCCCTACAAACATTTTTTCATCTACCACTTTTTATCTGATAAGTTGTAGCTTTTTCCAATTATATATTAACGAAAATATTTGAAATTTACTAAATTTCGCGGTATAATACAAAAAATTACTTGGAAACGCCAGCGCCATCTAGTTGCCGGGGTGTTGAACTACGGTTTATCACCCCAGAAAGCTGACCCCACTCGCTCCATAAGAAGTGTTCTTCTAGTTACGTCTATATTCGTTGCTAAAACCAAGAAGGCGCAGGTGCAGTGCAGTGACCCAGTGACTGACACATCAAGGGATGGGCGGAGGGGAAGGGATTTTCGCTTTGCCCCTGGCCCGACTCCGCGCCCATCAGTAGGGCAAGGTCCAGTGCAGTTACTAAATTTACGTAGCTGCTTTTTGTTTATTGTATAATAGACACAAATATAGACAGTTCACGTATAGTAACTTTTAACAATCTGAAACTGAAAGATTTTTTCCAATAACGTGGAGTTTTTATTTGCTTGACAAATTGTACCAATCTAACTCTAAAAAAAGATATTTTTCATGGTCAATTTTGCGCCCTCTTTGTACCTGCGCCCTTGGCGGGGGCACATCTCGCCAACGCCTAGTTACGGCCCTGCAAAGATGGCCTAGTGTTCTTCAAATTGTACCGTACGTCCCAGTGAAATCATATCTATATCACGGCCATTTCTGTAACTGAATCTGAGTATGTAAAATTATTTTATTCTCAAGAACTTCTTCTTTTATACAAATTTGACAAGAAAAAACTTGGTACGTATTCGCAACCACAAGAAACCTTGGATAGAACTAAATCGTTAATAATGTGTAAAACAATGGCAATTCTCTCACTAGTGAGCAGTGTATGAACTTCTCTGTACGAGGTAAGATGCGGTTAAGAAGTGTCTCGTGTTTCAGAGGTTCCCGTTTATCCGAGAAAACGGCTACTGCTAAACGGGCTTAAAACGCCATGGCTGTATTTTCATTTTGTATGTTCTCCTTGCTGCTCAGTTAACTCGACCACATGTCAATACAGTCATTGTTTTACAGATAAAATAAAGTAGAAGATAAAATTCTAGTCGACTATCTTAACGGGTTTTATGGTTGTTTCGTGACTGATAAACATTTTATTAACAGCAGTCCCTTAGTTTATTGGTTAACTTTTTTGGAATTATTACTGACGCAACCTTCACGTTATTTAGATATTAATTTTTATTATCAGCGGTTTTATAACCTTGCCGAAACGCTTAACCATCAGTCGGGAACACACGCTTCACAATTTACGGCAAGGATGCTTCTATCACGACACAAAAAAGTTGTCATACACAATACATTTAAAAACAATGCCAATCTATTCAGCGCACATCTCGTGACGAAATCGTGAATACAAAAACAAATAACGGACATATTATACAAGCGGAAAGGGACATCAGACGAATCTTCAAGAAACGCTGGACACAAAATGCGCATAACAAATCGCCAATCAACAAACGAAGGACGCGACACATTCCATGAATATTTAAGAGGCACACTGGAAACTCGTGACCAACTTTAACGTTAGGCACATTTCGAAAAAGTCGTCTTTTTAAAGAGACAAGTGCGTTTCCGCGCCAACGAAGGTAACAACTATTCGAGTCGATATGAATATTAATAAAGCGCATTAACATTCACAGAGCACCGAACAACATTAGGTACTTTCAATTTTATACTTTATTGTTCCAGTCAAGGTTAATTACGATTGAACTCTGTATCGAATTTACATACGGCTTTAATTATTCATCTTCTGTTTCTTGGAACCGCTGTAACTAAAGATAGTTGCGACGCAAACGAGAATTGATTTACGCTAACCGAATTTGCTAAGTGATAAATATTTCGTTGAGTTTTTCTTTTTCTTCTTCGTCATCATCATCATCATCATCATCATCATCATCATCATCATCATCATCATCATCATCATCATCATCATCATCATCATCTTCTTCTTCTTTTTCTTCTTCACCATCAGGAATTAAGCATACCGCCTGATGTTCAATTCTCCTAGCACCTTTTGGACCTGGCAGCGCTTCTTCTTAATGGTTGGTAATTCATTTCCTTGGAATTCTACACTGTCGTTACGTTCCTTCCTTCTGATCTCGGAACTACCCACTTGTTGCCGCTGTGTCAACATTCAGTTTTTCGAACGACTTCGTTGCGTTTTCTATCCGCTAACGTACAGCCAAAAATTCAAACATTTTGCCTCAGTAGTTTCAACAACCCTCCTGCGTCATAGTAATAACCCAAGTCTCCGAACTATACGTGTAACAAGGCCGGAACAGACACAGTTTTTCACTGTGAAAAAGGCCTTTTTCACTTTATTCTTTAATGTCCTGTTCACTGTTCCACATTAAATAATCCCTTATTACAATATTACAAATTGAGGAGGAGGTGAAGGGGCTGTATCCCTCTAGAAATCTGTTGAAAGTTTTGGGCGGTTAAAAATATAACTCTTTTTCCGTCTTAATAAAAAAATAATAATTCTAATGTCTCGCACAGATTTATGTTTTGCCTAAGTTTGCAGAGGGAAGTTCATTTAAATATATTTTTTGACTCCCATAATGTAAATGTTTCGGTATCCAATTTGAATATTTAATGATTTTGAAATATTGTATCTTTCATTGTTTTGTCTTCTAATCTTAATGCAGATGTATGTAACTACCTAGGCTATATCTTAAATTTTTTCGTTGTTTGGATACGGGTAAACTGTATATAAAGGGGAGTAGAATATAGATTACAGTATTGCAGTATTGCTTACGATATAAATTTTAAGAAAATATGTAAAATAAAAAATCTTTAATTTTTAAACATTCTGAGACAGAATTTACAGCGGTGTGTGTGTGTGTGTGTGTGTGTGTGTGTGAGTAACAAAGATAAAATAGAAAACATAATTTTTATTTTATGTTTATAGTTCCTTCTTTCAAAGGGGGAGGGAATTATTAAGATTTCAACTCTAAAAATTCCGGATGTGGGCATCACTTCAAGGTACTGTTGGGGGGGGGGGGAAGCTTATAAATACAGCACTGTTCTGGATCATTATAATGATCAAGAATTATAAAGATATTATAATGATCCACATTTCACGTCAGTGCGTTAATAATGGCCTACAGCTTGTTCTGAAGACATTTAATTTTTTACTCCGTGAAACGACTTTTTTTTCTTAGGAAACATTTGCTTACTTGCGAAGTAGCCGTAATAATATTGAACGGTCTTCATACGAAACAGAACAAAGTGAGCGCGTTACGTGCTGGATAACAACCGAAATTCTTTTAACGTTTATTAACTTTTTCTTGCTGCTCACTTCGTCAGATCCCGTAAAGATCGATGTATCGAGGACAATACACCGTAGTCGGAATATGCCCGTCGGAACAAACATTGTTATCGTACTAGATCGAAATCTGTTCCCGCCGGAGGCCAAATGAATCCGACAAAGAGAAGAAAAACAAACATAATACATGAACTATATACCGAACAATAGGCGAGGCGTGTTTTTGTCATGTCTAATTTGCGGACTAATTTAATGTTGTGGGAAAGGGCTCTGTGAATTTCATTTAACCCGCGCGACCTCGGCGGTCATACTTTCTTTACGGAGAACAATACGCATTTGTTTTTGTAATTATTAACTCTTGGCAACAAACAAGCGAGCGCGCTAATAACGCTTCCTAGACATGTTTAAATTCAGATCTCGCCAATTTCACAGATTATTAAAAAGAGTAATAAATACAAAAAATTAACGATATGACAGTTTTCTCATTGTATAAGGTCGGCATCTACGTCTCGTAAATAATATTCAGTGTAAAATGATTTTTGTTTTGGGTGAAGGTAGTAGGTAGGCCTATCTATTGTTTTGTCGCTTTTTTTCAAATAAAATAATAAAATTAAACTTTACGGTACATTTTATATTTTTGTACTTCGTTATGTGTGTCATTAATTGCACTTACAAGTGAATATAAAATCAGTTGCCATTCACGCCATAAACTTATGGGGCAGAAGAATTAAACATTTACACCGTTACCTTAAGCTCCACCCGAATTATAATTTACTCCACATTCTTAAGGGAGTAGGCTGATTACGTAAACTTAAGGGCAGTCTGAATAGCGCATTTGCGCAACAACTTTAGGAGACAGACTGATTATTTTGCCCATAGCTTAGGGGTGGCCTAAACTGCACATTTACGCCATAACCTTAGAGGCCAGAATGAATTGTACGTTTACATAACCCAAGGAGCAGTCTGAATAGCACACTTGTGCCATAACATTGGAAGTTGAGTTGTAAGCAACAACCTGAGCAACAGCATTAGCAGTAAGCAGACCCATATTAACACTTCGATACAGTAATATTTCAGTACTTTCTGTTTTTGATCGTACATGTAATTCTTCTTATATACTATTTAAAAAAAATTGAAGCACTTATAACAGTTTTCATTCTTAATATTCATAGACTAACGTAAATTATTAAAACCAGTTAATTCTTAAGAAAATAACCTGTTCAGAATTCATGCAAAGTATATGACAAGACTACGATGAATACAGGCTACGCAAGGAATAAAACGAATATACGCAAGGAATAATCACGAATAGGCCTATGTGCAACTGTCGACTCTTAATCATTCCTCGCCCTTCCATCCGTACGAAAGTCCGAACGAAGATAAACTATGCAACTTGAGTAAAGAGAATCGATTTTTGTTTCCGAATGAGCGAAATTTACGAAAGTCAAGTGTCCGAAAGTAGAGAACCGCCCGTTATCTATGTTATATAGTCCTATTGACATTTATGACATTCGTTTCTGTTACGAAATCAGCGTTGCTTGTTGGTAACGAAAGAAATCTTCATACCGTAACCGTTTTTACAAATTCGTGGATAATGAAAATTTGGTTAGCGCGGTAAGGTCACTTTCAATTGCGTTCACTGTATGTGTATAGGGCTATATATAAAATTCATTTCACCGCGATTGCTACTTAAGTGAATCTGAATAAAAACTGTTGCCGAAATGTCATCGTTCAAATTACTTGTTTGCAGTTTTATCGTATGTAGATATACCTTTCAGCTACACATGTTTTTGCTGTTTGTGGAGTCATAATGAGGAGGCGGTATAGTGTTATGTTATAAAGGAAAAGATCAGTTGTTTATATTTACTATAGCAACGTGCTGCAATACCATATTATTTTTTGGACCGAATTTTTAAACCAGTTACTTTCAATGTATAAAACTCTGTTGACTTTTGTCGGCTGTAACGCAACGGCGCGTGTTGTGGGCGCACGAAGACCTGGCGAGGTGCCATTCATTGTACGTGGGTGTCAGGATTGCAAAGCTCAATCTTCACAGTGGGTGTTCATTCCAGCTAGACAATATCTGTAGGCTGGATCTCATAACTAATGTTTCTGTTACACGTTAAACGCTCGTGTTTTACACGCTATCAACTATAGACCTATATACAACGTTTTATCAACTATAAACTTGCGCGCACTGAGATTTATGGTTAAAACTGTATGTTTCACGTAAGCTGTATTTTTTGTTTAAAGCCGACCATAAAGTTTTGCTATGTTAGAAAATACAGAACCAAGAGACTGTCAAGTGCCAGGCATTTTGCTCTAACTAAACGTAATATTAATGGAATGTAAAAAGATAATAAGAAAAATCTTCCATTAGCACTAAATTAGACTGGAAATAAGTTCTCATGGTAACCTATAAATTTAATTATAAAGTTAGCAGCTTTAATTTTACGCGTGTAAAATTAATCTTGGCCCCAAAACCCCAAAGTATAGGACTCTATATACTTTCTTATCGTTCAATCTCCAACCAATAAAGAAATGGAGAGAAAAGCCAAAAAACTGTAAAGGAATTGATGTAGAAGGATTTGGGGAAAGTTCACGAACAAGCTAAAAGTGTGATGGAAGAAGGAAGTGTGTGGAAGTTATCGCATTCATAACAACAGCCATTTTCATGAGAATATACTGCCCTAAACTACGAAAATTATATACTGAGTTAGCTAACTACGCTGGATACAGGTAATTAGATACTTAATACGTAATTAAATTTAAAGTATGTTAGAAGTTACGAAGTATACGCATAAATTTGGAAAAAGAAGTACCAAGCGCTCGTCAAATTCTCTCTACTTCTTTTTTTTTACAATTTAATTTTTAAAACATTTTAAATTTTTATGAAGAAATGAGATGGTATTAAAATTAACATGAGTCCAAAATTTACACCACATGATTTGTACATGTCTCGAGTGGACGAAATCAGTGTTATCGTGCGATTTAAGCGGATTCAAATTTCATAATAAAACGCTCTTATCAGCTGACAGTAGTAAAGTTAGTCCGAGCCCCAAAATCCACTGTCACTTGCGGAAAAGTAGTCCATATAGGTGACTGTGCAATGAAATCGGTTATCGCTAAGGAGGACGTCCGCTCGACAGGACATCAACAACAGTCGTGATGAATAGAATTTTAATTGACAAGAGTGTTTAACAGACGTATTGAGGTTAGTGTAAATGAAAATAAACAGAAGTGAAAACGTTTATCGAACTAATTAACTAAACAATGAACCGGATTCTTCTATCACTTTTTGTAGTTGGGGAAGAAGGATTGGAGGAGGGGAGTTTGAAGGCGCGAATACTTTGTGCAGCGTTCAGCACCCAACGGGGTTCCATCTCCTCTCATATTTGTCTCTTCGTTTTTACATCTTATTGTCCAGGTTAACGGTTTGGTTCATATAGGGCCGTCTGATACACCATAATTTTATAGTCGTGCTGTTTCTTTCTTCAAAAAATCGCGCCTTCCATTTTGTCTTTAAAGTTTGTCTTACAAATCCATTTAGCGCGATTTCGTTATATCTGCTTACGACACAAGGGTCCAGTCCACAGAAGCACTAGATCCAGTGGCGTAGCTAGGCTTTTTGGCGCCCGGGGCAAGAAGATCGTCGGCCGCCTCGCCTTCACAATTAAAGGGGACAAAAGAGAAAAAATTAAGGCCCATCCAGTGAACAAAGTACTTGATCAATGCAAATGAGTAGATTTTTATATGAAATACAGTCTTAAGAATATTTGTTAAGTCAAAATTAAGAAATTACATATTATAAGTTTAATACTAGGCCTACCGATATTCAGTTTGTATACATTTATTAGTAATAAATGTAGACTACAAAAAATGTAGTAATATAACAAATTTATAACATAAAAATGTTATAATAAATATGCAAATTCCTTGTAGGTATAAAGCGCATCGTCAAAAGAATATCCTAAAGCAAAATAAAGTTAAACAAAGAACTACATTAAAAGTAATAAAATAAATCACTTACCATTACTTCCGTTAATGGTTCCGTCTTCTATTAATAAACACTTAATATTTATTTTTAATATTTAATAAAGTCGGTTATTAAATCATATAATCTAAAGACAAAGCAGTGTCGTTTTCAGTTGAGAGTATCGCTAGATTTGATACCGTGTCCTGAGATATTGTTGATCGTAGGTACGATTTAATCAATTTAAGTTTACTACACGATTTTTCACAAGAAGACACAGACGTGTTGCTGGTGTTTTGTAGGCTTCTAATACCACTGAAGAAATGTATTGTAGCGGTCCCTGAGGTGTAAAGTCCATTTGTTCTCCGTTAACTTTTGCCCTTTTTAAGAAAAGTGTGACGTCTTTCAAATCACAGAACAATTCTTCACTGTTTTAGATCATGTGGATACAGTTTTGCAAGCACTGTGCACTTAATATTGATTTGGGAAAGCTGTTCTTTAAAATGTATATCCCCATCATTTACGTAGGCCTCAAATTTACAGAGGAATCCAAAGCGTTTTTCTAACTATTTTATGTTAGAGAAACGGCGTGAAATTTCAACTGACATTTTATCCAAAATTTCTATTAGAGAACGTCGCATTTCTTGCTGAACGGTTAATGCAGAGTCGTCTGCATATTCCCCTGGCATCGTGCGCTTCTTTCTTATCCTTTTTGTGATACTGAGCCCCACCATCAATAAGTCCCCCTCTGTTTAAAGAACGTTCCAATTCCTTCCATTCCGAAAACGCAGACCGATGAGCAGGACTATTTTCATGATCCTGAATACGGGGATTTAACTTTCGCCACGACGAAAACCCATTTTCACTATTGAACTGGCTTCTTTGATAGTTTTTTTTTTGTGGAAATAAACTGCAACAGAAACAAAATAGAGATTTTTTTAGTTGGAGAAAAACACATCCAAATGCGATTTATCTTTTCTCCATTTTGCACTTGTTTAAGGGTCGTCAATCTTCATCTTCAGGAAAATGGCTGTCCTTGTTCTGCAACTGACATGTTCCTCTATTCACCATTATAACTCGGAAGGATTGAGATATTATCTCGCTTGGCCAAACTCCCATATCTTGTAGAGCAGCACCGAGAACACGGTCTACATTGTTGCTAGTAATATTCTGTCCTTCATCGCCTCTAATTTCAAGACTGCACGATGTAACATCAACCATAGTACTAGAATCAACTGAATCTTGTAACTGTACTTTGACACTTTCACAGTTTGAAGTATTCACGTCGTTAACTTTATTGTATTTACGTATCAACAGCCTCGTCGCTAACAACATCCATTTTATGATCGCAAGTTGATTCCTTGTTAATTGTAATATTTTAACACTCATGGTTCGATTTTCCTTGAATAAAAGACTTTATAAACTCATTGGAACTTGTAGCTCCAAGTTGGATCTTTCTTCCCTCCTCTTCCGAAACTGGGCGCCACTGAGTTTACTTAGTGTCATATCAACTTCAAATAAAATCCAAAAAAATTTATTTTCAATAATATTATTAGTATGATGACATACACGTGAAGTATTATATGCCTAGATATACCCACAAGACGCACAAACCAAAAACAAACCGCACACTCAAGATACCCGTAAACAATATAATCAACACGTTTGCTGCGTCGAACCGGGAAGAACTGCACATACGAAGCCCACGTAACGTTTTTTTTTATACGTTTATAAATAATATATTCGTCTGTATATGAATAACTAAGAATATCTATACAAAGCTAAGACTGTATGATTATCAGTTTTCCTTTGCGGCAAAGCATCTCACTACAAAGTCGCAAAAAATATTGGAGACAGCAAGTGAATACAAAGAGCATGAACACTGATAAAAAACCATACTGATTAAACGTCTACTCATCACTCGCACGCAAGGTAACAAAACTCATTTAAAACAGCATGCACTGTTTAAAAACACCGAGATAAGAAACCGCATAGACTAAACATCCGAGAATGTTTAGTATTGTACGGAGAGGGACAAAGAGCCTCTGTTACAGCGTAATTTGTTGTCATAATGAACCGTAATTACGATCTTGAGTACAAAATAGGCTAATACTGTTTATTACGCAAGGTATGACAACAGCAAGCTGGCTGGTTATGCTTCTTTTATGAAATAAGTAGTGATATCAAAGAAACAAGTTGTTTGTACTTTTATAAACTGAAAACAATTTTGTCTTTCAAGTCTATGCTCACTTTGCCGCCCTCCCTGGCTATGCCGCCCGGGGCGGCTGCCCCCTGGCCCCCCTAGCTACGCCTCTGACTAGATCCATTAATGTTTTGTACATACCGCTTGATTATTGCTCTTGACGGCAGGTAGAAGCAACGTTTTTTGTGTAATTATATTTAAAAACACGCGTGCACATAGTAACCCTCTTAAACAAGTAAGTATTACTTTATACAGAAGGCTAAAGTTAAGGTTTGTGAGTGTAAAAAGTAGATTTACAATTATGCGAATTTACGTTAGTGCATTTTGAGATTTAATGTTCTTGATAAACAGAATAATATAAACCGTTTGCACTTCCGAGAAAGGCATCAGAGCAGATGTTGAAACACATAGACGATGGAGGAAGAATTGTCAGTGACAATCTGCACAGCCGACAACGTGTTTATGTGCGCACTTTGTATAGGCCTACTACTACACACACACACACACACACACACACACACACACACACACACACACACACACAGAGTCTCGTTCTACATATAACATTATAGCCTACAGAATATCTTCATAAATTTTGCCCGTTATCAGAATATGAATTCTTACAATAAAGTTCGCGAGCTCATCTATTGTAACGGAAACGCAAAACGCAGTGCACAATGACTAACGCTTACGAAAGTTCTGAAAACGTTACGTAAAAAAATTACACTAAAATTTTCAGATTTTTCGATAGTGACTCATGATGAGAATTCTTCAGGGAACAGTCGAAGATAAAACAGGTGTTATTGACGACCTAAGAAAGGCGTTTGGGATGGTTGGGTCATATAAAAAGAACTCCAGAGCTTATTTGAAATCAAGACTACAAGGAGTCAGCAAAAGAGGAAGAACAAAGAAAACCTCGCAAGAGGAAGTGCGGGACATATTCAACAGGAGAGGTTAAATAAGCTAATAGAAAACACAAAAAGTGTAAAAAGAGAAAATTCACAAGTATTACGCCTCATGGTAACAAGACTTTAGAATTAAGTAAGTAAATTTAAAATTAAAATGGAAAAGGAAAAGAGAGCCGAATGTTATTTCAATTCAACATTCTTCATTCATCTCGCTTCATTCCTTCATAAGAGCTCCCTCTCTTGATACTGTCAATAATCTTTATACTTCATCTTACTCTTCATCTACATCGCTCTGTCTTTCTTCTATCGTCTTCCAGTAAGGCAATTTCTTTTTAACATACACTCTAAATACTTCTGTTATTGTGCAATTTTGTAGGCCTATATACTAATACACACGGGCGTGCGCGTTGTTGTCGTGAACCTCCCCTAAAACGTAAATGTTTATTACACAAACACGGCTCAAATAACTCGACAATAGATAGTAAATTCTACATTATACCCACACACTGAGTAGACAATCTGTGCACTACTACACAACTCGTGGTCCGCAAATACGCAGTAAGTCATCGCCTTCATAAATGCTAAATTTTAATCACATAAATATAGAAAATAAAAACAAAAAAGAAAATACAATACAATACACAGTCTATATATAATATATTACAATAAAAAATGAAATAAAAGAGACGGGAATTTAGAAACAAGAGTTTTTTTGTGAATTCGTCGTGGGGACATGTTTAGCGGTGACATTTCGAAGTGATAGGATAAAAAACAATAAAAAACTGAGCAAGCCAGTTCAGTTATTACAAGTAGCCAACAATGTCGCTCACAAGGTCAACACAGCCGTTGAATTAGGACTGGCATCTCGGCCTGATTTCTCAAATGCAAAAATAAAAAATTTAAAACTGAAAACAACAGAAATATTTTTTAAAATAACTTAATTAGCACATTCCCAATTTAATAGATTACTTTACGCATTTACTTAACATTATTTGTCACTGTTGCTGAGGCTGAAATATCCTTTTCCAAGTCGAAAGTTATAAAAAAAAAATAATAATTTAAGATCAAGTAAGACACAAGAAGGCTATCGAATAAAGCCCAATAAGTACAGAAGACGACACCGACATAGATGAAATGATACTATAAAAGGATTTGCGATTTGCAGTAAGAAAATAGAGAAAATTGTATTTTGGTCGTTGAAAACGAATAAATAATACACTGAGTATTCAAGTGATAATTTAATGTTATCGTATTATGAGATTAACAATAAATAAACACCTTTAGTACACACAGTAAAACGTGGTTAATACAAAGGTTTTGTAAAATATATAAAAACACTTGGTAAGTTTCACAAATTTTTTAATTAACTCTGACAGCTGTTTCGACTAACTTAAGCCATAGTCAAAGAGCGAGTGAATGAAATTACTGAACACAGGATGTTAGAGTAGTGTAGGTGGTAAACATCTGTTTAGGGCGTATCTGGAACATCTGTGTTGTGATGGCGAGGGGTGGGGAGTGTGTGCATGAGACAAGGGAAGGTCTGGTGTCTTTAAAAACTAAATACAATCATGAATGCAAAATATAAAATTAACTGAACTAAATATAAACTGAATGCAAAATTTAAAATAATGATGAACATTCAAAATAATATAAAATAAACTAAACTAAATAACAGATTTTAATAAAGGGAATAAAATCTGAAACTCTTCAGGAATGACAATTTCAAGATATTAAATGATCCCACTAATAAGTTTCAAAAACAAATAAAATCACTTATTAAAAATTGCCCTAATATATTTTCAGACACAAAAAGTTTCATGCTAACTATGATGAACCCAAAAGCTCCTGTTTTGTATAGTTTACAAAAAAAAAATAAACCTAATTGTCCCATGCGCCCAGTTGTTTCATATGTAACTGCACCTGCATATAAAGTCTGTAAAAAACTTAATGAATTATTGCCAAAATATATTAACTTTAACCCAAAGTATGCTATTAAAAACACTTTACAATTAGTTAATAATATAAAAAATGTACATTTACCACTGAATGCAAAATTAGTTTCATTTGATGTTAAGAATTTATTTCCGTCTATACCTGTAGATGTTCTGTTGTCTATCTGTTCCTCACATATACAAAATACTTTAACCTTAAATAGTGATCAGAAAAAAGAATTATTCTCGGCCTTAGATATTTGCATAGGACAAAATTATTTTCAGTTTAATAATAAAATCTATAAACAATTTAATGGCTTACCTATGGGCTCTCCTTTATCACCTTTATTAAGTGAAATCTTTATGACATTTTTGGAAGAAAACATTTTTACATCTGATAACCCCAACATAAAATATGTTTTTCATTGGGCAAGGTATGTTGATGATATATTTTGTATCTGGACGGGAACAGATAGACAGCTCCATATGTTCTTAGATTATATTAATTCCTTTTATAGTAGCGTGCAATTTACACTTGAAACAGAAAATATGAAAAGTTTAAATTTTTTGGATCTTACCATTACTAGATCACAAAATAATCTTAGTTTTCAGATATATAGAAAACCTACTTTTACAGATACCGTTATACATAAACAATCACTAACATCATGGCACATAAAATTAAGCAGTTTTCATGCAATGGTTAATCGTCTCCTTATAGTTCCTTTATCCAAAGAAAATTTCAATAAAGAGGTAGATATTATAAAAGCCATAGCACAAAATAACGGTTATGATGAAAGAATAATTAATTCTTTAATTTTAAAAAAACAGAAGAAAATTACTTTAAAAGAATTTTATTCCATAGAGCCAGATCAGGGTAACAAAAAATTTCACTTAACAAATTACATTCCGTGTATAACAGATAAGATTAATAATAGGTTAAAAAACCATGGTCTTAACATGGTATCAGTAAACAAACGTAATCTTTTTTCACTACTAGTCAATAATAAAGAAAAATCTAATACACTGGAGAAAAATGGAGTTTATGAAATACACTGTGCAGAATGCGATGCTATTTATATCGGACAATGTGGCCGTGCTCTGAAACATCGCATTTCTGAACATAAGAAGGCGATTTTAACCAATACATCTAATACAGGTTTTGCAGATCATTGCTTACAACACAATCACTTTATAGACACAAAAAACATAACACTACTCCACAACATACAAAAAGGTAGAAAAATGGATTTGTTAGAAATTTTAGAAATTAAAAAAGCAATAAAAAATAACAAAAATTTAACCAATGAACAGACTGAATTTTGTGTATCCCCTTTATTAAAATCTGTTATTTAATTTAGTTTATTTTATATTATTTTGAATGTTCATCATTATTTTAAATTTTGCATTCAGTTTATATTTAGTTCAGTTAATTTTATATTTTGCATTCATGATTGTATTTAGTTTTTAAAGACACCAGACCTTCCCTTGTCTCATGCACACACTCCCCACCCCTCGCCATCACAACACAGATGTTCCAGATACGCCCTAAACAGATGTTTACCACCTACACTACTCTAACATCCTGTGTTCAGTAATTTCATTCACTCGCTCTTTGACAATGGCTTAAGTTAGTCGAAACAGCTGTCAGAGTTAATTAAAAAATTTGTGAAACTTACCAAGTGTTTTTATATATTTTACAAAACCTTTGTATTAATATGTTTCACCAAGTGCCCAACGAGTCATCAATTAATATCGTGAAAACGTGGTTAATTCGAAGCTGAGGGGTCCACAATAAAAATTCGAATTAGGCCCATCCAAATTTCGAATTAACCAAGTGGCAGTTTGAAGAGTTAATTTTTAGTGATATAAAGTAGTCTTTGACTTACGCGGAGAATTTGGTTATGAAAAAATGCATGTATATTAAAACTATATAAATTAAGGCAATAATTTAATGATATGCTAGAACAGAAAAAGCTACTTGGAAAGCACATATTACAAACTTAAAAAAATACACGAATTCTGCTTTAAAAGAATTTAGTTTTGAAAGTATTCTGGTCAGCTTTTCATTCTAAAAGTAGTGTATCATTCTATTATTCATTATAAATTACAGTATGGTATTCCTTGTTGGGGAGGTACGGATTTTTGAACTATTAGTCCAGTAGTAGTCGAACAAAAGAAGATAATTAGAATTATGACCGGTTCAAAGAGAAGTGTCCTATCCTTGCCTCTGTTTAGGAATTTGAGCATTTATCCACTAACATATAGTTTTGTTTATCGAGTTTTAAGAGTGTTTTTTATGAGAGATGATCACTTAATGGGGTAATGCTAAGTAAGATTACAGTCTCATAATCGTGTAGCAGTTCCACGGCCAACAAATGAAGCTTTTAAACGATCTTTTGCATTCTGTACATCCAAACTTATTAATAAACTTCCGAATTTCATTACTAATGTAAATAATTTATTTACGTTTATTTACGTTGTTTACATCTTTGTAAAATTTAGTTTTGTTTTAGGTAGACTTTTCAAGGTTTTTACTTTTTTTTGTTAAGTTATAATTACAATTTATTGACATAAATTTGATACCAAATGCTAACGATTTATTTATAAATGTAATTTTATTTTCTCAAGGTTTTATTAGTAAATGAAAAATAACTGTTGTGGGGTAGTTTAATTTACTTAATCCAGGAAGCTGAGGTTACCGCTGAAGGTGGACGGTAACCTATGGTAAGCTAAGGAAGTACCTATCTACAGTGCATGTACTGTATTCGTTTCTATGTAAAAAAAAATTATAGTAGGCCTACTGTATTGTTTATATTGCATGAAATGATTGTCACCTTCTGTTGTTGTGCTACGGAAATAAAAGCTTCTAAAAATTCTAGATTCCAATTAAACCGGAAGGCAGGTTGTATTTCAGCCATAAATGTTCATAAACAACAATATTTTCAATTCTATTCACATAAAATTAAAAAGTAACGCTGTACTATAATTATTAAAAATAAGTGCTACAGTACATGTTATTTAATAGTGTAAACGTATTAGTCGTCTTTCTTCTTCTACTACGAGGCAATTAATGCAAGTAACTGATGCAGAGTTTTAACGACTTTCGCATAGACAGAAGAAAGGGTCATAAGAAATTAGTTATGAAACAGTACTACCAATAAACTAGTATAACGTTCGTTAGTTAGTGAACCTTATTTATCACTAAGATTATAAACAATTTCATTCCCACGAGACTTCTTCGACTTTATCCAAAATATCAAAATATACCTGGGAATTAAAAGGAGGTTCTTTCACATTATTAATCAACAGAACTAAAGGGGAGCAAAACAAAGTTCGAATTCTCCATAAATTCGAATTATCCAAGTTCAAATTAGCCCAAGTTTCACTGTAGAAAACTGACAGCCGTTCTTGAACGGTGAAATGTGCGGAGCCAACCCAAAGTATGGTAACTAGAGAGGTTAGTACGCTGGCCCGCTCGCACACTATCTCCCCCTGTCGCTTCACAACGACACTTGCATGCTTGTAACGTTATCGCCAACCTACTGCCAACCTGCATGTTGCAGCCGACCTACACACTATGAAACACTATACAAGACTGCTCTGCGCACGTTCGAAATGAATAGAAATTTTGTCAGCCTCGCAACTAGGAGTTTCTCCACGATGCATCTCTAAGTGACTGTTCAAAATCCATCGTCAGGTCTGATACTAATAATGGTTCCCATTTATGTTCCATAACCACGACTGCGTAAGGTAAGTTAGAGATGCCACTGAGCCAAGTTGTAGTCTACCATCTAGCTGAAGAAGAAACAACGGTTCACGGCCTACTATCTGGAAATTAAAACTATAGCGAACAACGTGACCATAGTTTCGAATGGGAGTGGAAGATGATCACAGGATTAGCTCTTATTTTGATCGAGTCGCACCGATGGGCAGAAAGATTCACTGGTCGGCGAGAGACTCCAAAACGCTAATCGGGAATTTTGTATAGGCTATATAGTGGTGTGCAACAGCGTAATTTTCTGTTTGTGACTGTAACTATTAATTATATAAAATATTGTTTTATTATTAAATAATTGTAATTATAAAGTACGACTCTAATAATCCCTCTTCTTTATCTTCTCACTTCCTGAATATCAATTACGTATCCTACTTGTACGCACTGTGTATAAGACTACAAAGACTTAAAGATGCATTGTAAAGTAATTGTTCATCAAATTTTGTATGAAATAAATGAATTATACCCTGATTAACGAAAGAAAGTGACTGGCGGAGCGGCCGCGCGGCGACCGAGTTTGTAGTAAAAACATTCCACTTAATAACCTCGTGGAAACGTAAAATACAGGGCTAGAAATGTCTAATGAACTGTATTTTAATCATCAATTAAAGACGTTTTTAACAAACTTTTCTAATTTTTTAAATCTTTTTTCAATTAATTTGCATTGAGAGTTAAATAAAAAAATACACGAATTTGAATTAAAAATTTAGGGTTTATCATTTTTATTACGTAAGAACTCAGAGGTTAAGCATCGGAAAAACATTTCTTGTAGACAAATGGTAGTCCACCTTCTTTAGTACAATATATCAAAAATTGAGATTCCTACGATTAAAATTAACGACGTTATTAATTTTTTTCTAATGTCCTGTTAACTCAGTTGTTAAAAGTTGTACATGAATGAGATTTGCGTGACGCTCTCTTTAGATAACTAAGTGTAGAAGACATATACAACTTACACCTTGTACGTGATAGGAATACTACAATGGATTAATATATAAAGTGAATTTCACAGAGAGCAGTGCGTGGCGCTCTGCGGCGGAAGTACAGTCAGAACCTAGTGGACCCATTTTATTCGCGCGCGCTACCGTCTTCGTTTGAAGACTACTAACTCACAGCTATAAGTGTTTTAATAAGTGTTTCTTATAGAGTGTTTTAATAGTATATTTTTATGATTTATACACATATTTTATGAGCGGATTCCATAAAAGCTGAAGAACACTTCAATACTTGTAAGTACCTTACTGTCTTTATTATTTATTTGTCAATGCTAATAACAAGTAATTTACTAATTGTTTTTTCCATTTCAATACATTATAACAGTAAAATACTGTTATAATTATGCAATATCTGGTAGACCGAGCTTTGCTCGGTAGTTTTAAACTGTAAACTGTATTTCATAGTTAAATAATTAGTTGTTAAGAAATTTGAATGGCATTAACAATTTCCCAGTAATTACATTGCACTTCAATTAGTAGTATTAAAGCTGATCACAAAACAAAAATAGTTTATTAACAAGAAAACAATAAATACCGTACCGCAAAAGAGTGATAAACAATCATTCAAGACCATCTGTTATAAAAAGCATGTAGTTCAACTAAACCACAAAAGACTGGTCAGATGTAAGTTTTTGACAGATCTCCAGGTAGATAGATTAGATTAAATAAGTAGACAGATAACTAAAATCTCTGTATATTTATATGAGAGGTTGGTGACTCGTAGCAAGTTGGCTGTGTCAATGCGTGAGCCGTGAGCGTTGCACCACTTTCTTTGGGCTGTTACTGTACCTTGATCGATGGCGCGCCGTTGAGCGATGTTAGTTCTAATTTTCCAATATTGACTGATTGCGGTTATATTTCGTAATATTTTAAGGTTACATACCACTTTTTATTGATGAATACAATTTTGTTATGCTTACTGTGAAAAAACTCAATGAAAAAAATTATTAATAACGGAGTTAACAGTACATTTGGAAAAAATTAATAACGTCGTTAATATTATTCGTAGGAATCTCAATTTTTGATATATTGTACTAAAGAAGGTGGACTACCATTTGTCTACAAGAAATGTTTTTCCGATGCTTAACCTCTGAGTTCTTACGTAATAAAAACGATAAACCCTAAATTTTTAATTCAAATTCGTGTATTTTTTTATTTAACTCTCAATGCAAATTAATTGAAAAAAGATTTTAAAAATTAGAAAACTTTGTTAAAACGTCTTTAATTCATGATTAAAATACAGTTCATTAGACATTTCTAGCCCTGTATTTTACGTTTCCACGAGGTTATTAAGTGGAATGTTTTTACTACAAACTCGGTCGCCGCGCGGCCGCTCCGCCAGTCACTTTCTTTCGTTAATCAGGGTATAGTCAGTTAAACGGTAAAAAAAAAACAACAAAAATAGAGATGCGAGCGTGAACACATGCACACTTTAAAAAAAATTATATTTATCAAAGACCGCAAAAGTTATACTGAACATTTTAAAGAACATTTTCCACTGAACATTTTAAGAAACCCATATACCCTGAATAATAAAGCGCGGAGAATTTAACGCTCACTGGGTAACTGTCACCCCGCCCATAGTTCTAGTACTTCAATGGCTATGTTTATACTCAGTGAAGAACTGAGTAAGCACAGTGGTGCGGTGGAGTAATTATTTTCTACCTAGTGACCGTGTACAGAATTCGACTCGCACCCTTCTTCAACCCAGAGGGTTAGACGTAATTTTTACCTGAATATCAGAGCCACTCGAACTATCCTTTTGAATACCGTGACAAAGTCCAGTAGAGCAAAGAAACGAATCTCCGGTTACACTTTCTCATGACAAAACCTTTACCTGATTTTCTGTTAGACGCAACTACAATAGGCTGCGTTCGCGCGTAGTCAGATTTTCATTTAGCGGTGTTTCAACAAAAAGTTGATGGGGTAAATATTATGTTCACCCATTTCGTAACAATTCTATAGATACAAGGAACTAATTTATTATTGTTTAATATAAACAAACTTTAGTCCTCCCTTAAAATGGAGTATATCCCGCTTTGCTGTCCGCCCCACCATGCTGCATGCATCTACACGGCAAGAGAAGAGCAAGACCAGTCAGTCTATTCTGATTCTTTTCCTTAAATAATTTTAAATGGGTTTTGGAATATGAGCACTCATCATACATCATTTTTGGGGTTTGATCACTTTTCACGGTCGGCAGAAAAAAGAAGGGAGCGTTGTGAAAATTTAAAAGATCTTTCACCCAATGTATTTTGTGATCTTAAAAGTGGCTCTACTTTTATCCATTTCTTTTAATGTATGAATGTTGCACTCAACTCTCATCTTTTTTTACAACACTGCAAGATTGTTGCGGAAAGCAGATAATCATGTAGGCCTACTACGCATTAGTGTGGTCTGTAAATTGAATTACGTGTCAGAGGAAGTAATGTTAAATTTTACACGTCTGTTCCCAAGAGAACGTCTATTTGCATCCTGAATGATAAGGAAAAACACGATATTACTGTATTAGCTGACTGAGAAATTCCTGAGTAGAGGTTTAAACCCCAAAACCCACCTACCCAACCAACTACATTCCGCATATATTGCCCGTGGGCTAGGTATCGTACGCGTTTGAGCAAACGACACGTCACAATGTAGGTAATATTCTAAAAACCTTTCATTGCAATACAGTAAAATCACTAGCTACGAAGCAAGATATGTATCGCGCCAAAATGTTTAAAAATTCTTATCACTAAATAAAAATAAAAAATAAAAAAAATAAATACCACTGCCGAAGTTCAGTTGGTGGCGAGGAGCTACAAGAAACATTCGACATTCGATTGAGATCTCTTCTGTCAGCTGTCTTCCTTAGCGCACTCACGTTAAGTGAAAGCTGCTCTATAAAAACAACTATTAAAATACCTAACGAAGAAACCACAAAACACTGTTTTATAAGATACAACATCTGTTGTAGACAACTAGATAAACACTTTATCACGCGCTATGCAATTCTGTTTGATAACATTTCCTCGCCCGTCACTGGTGGTGATGTAGATTTCATGGCGACGTTTGTAACCCGCTAAACGTTTCACAGTGTTTCCTTGATTATGGAAAGTATAGATTAAAGTGAAACTTTATTATGTAAATAACATGTCTCCCGCAACGAAGACACACGGTCTTACACTTCTACGCACATATTTGTAATAAAACAAGAAATAGAAAAGTTATTTTAACGAAAAACAAAATCAGAATTAATTAACCCAATTAAAATAAAACATCTGTTTATGTATTAGTATTAACGTTTTTTATCTGCTTTAGAGTAAAAAGTTATACGACAGATCAGGGGTTGTCAACATGGGAGGCGCGCCCCCAGGAAGTCGTGAGAGCATTTCATGAGGGCTATCGTAAGCTTGTCAAAATAAGATCAATAACCAAGTTTAACGTATGTACGAAGACAACTTAATAACACATTTCTTTAACTTCAGAGAAAATAAAATTTATTTTTATTCAAAAATATTAAACATTTTAAAATGATTTATATAATTCGTTCAGAACACGGTAGTTGAAAACTATTTAAGTTTTTATGTGGGAAATATTATGTTCAACATTTGTAGAAGCATTAAAAAGGAACGCTAAAGTTTAATTTAGGCCCAATGTGTTAGGCGCGTGTCCATACACACAAATACACATAAATTTTAGGGGACTGTGGGGTGGCTCGTTTAGAGAGGTTAGTAGATCATGAAAGACTGAAAGGCTTCTGTAACAAAATAAACGTACGCATATTGCTAAATGTTTGAAGGTCACTTTGGATCAAACCAACAGAGTGTTTATCTAACAGATAGTGAGAATATGATGGAAAAACTTTCCACAAGGCAAGAGTTTTCTCCATACTCATGTTTCTCGTCGTTTCAGTTGCATAACGGGAAATGTTAGTGTTGTAACAATCTTTGTAGTTTCATTTAATAAGCATTCCGTTAAAGTGCAAATAAATAGGGTTACTGAAATTAATACTAATTTTAATAATTATTCGTAGTTTTGTTAATCTTCTTCTACCGTGTTTTTCCACCTCAACTTTGGACTCCTTGGTTCCCTGGTCTCTAATCCTCTTGGCTAATCTTGTGTCCACCATCCGATCAGTACGATCAATAATGGTTGGAGCTCAATGAAGACGCCGTCCGTGAATGAGAACGGACAGTCACTGTACAGCACAAAAGTTTTGTTTATACAATCTGTCTTCCACTTTATGAAATTCAACAATCGTACATTTCGATCTTTCGAACACTGAAAATTAGATTCCCTTTACTCAAGTTTAGTAACTTGAATTTTCGTATTCAGCCGTTAGACACAACGCTTGAACAAACGGAACTAACGGAGGAAGATGTGGAAGACACGAACAGATTAAGATCTCCAGTGGAAAAAGTGGAAAGAAACCAGAGATGATAGGCTATATTTAGTCTCAGTGTTCCTAAAACATACCCGCGAATCTATTTACAATATACTGAAAGAAAATTTCATTTTAAAAATTTAAAAACGTGAAACGTACAGCCTCCTATATAACTTACGATGCCCCAGTTTACTGAATCTTGAAAAGATAACAATTTTTATTGTTACTTGTACTCAGGACTTTATCCACGTTTATCCACGTCAAGTATATATCCACGTTCGTGTTTATTTTTGGAAATCTTAAACACAACAAGAAACGACAAGAATATATAATAAGTAAATAAATTTTCCATCTAATTATGAAAAACGTCTGAATATGATTATTGGGAAAAAGAAAACGTTCGTTTAGAAGGTAGGCACTGCGTGATCAGGTAGGCCTAATGGAACCAAACGCCGAGACGCCGAATGGTCCTCAGAAGATGGAAAACGGTGATTTCCTCCTGTCTTTTACATAACCGTAGGCCTACTGGCCCTCCCTTCGTCTACAAAGTTGCAAAATTGTTGCACTATATCTGAAAGAGAAATTACTTGTGTTTTTAACTTCATTAAACTTTAACTTTTTAAGACATCTACTGTGTCGCGATTGAAACCTATGTAATTTAACTAAAAGTCTGCAGCAAAAGTAGACGAAGTAATTTATTTAGGTACGATACGATAGCTATTAAAAAATTACAAATTACTTTGTCGTTGAATAAAAAAGTATGGCTAGTGAGTAAAAGTCACTATTATAAAACGAATACATTCAATTTAAACATAATTTTAAGAAACTTTGAAAATAAAATAGCACATACGAAAAATTAAAAAGTTAACTGCTGGCTGCTGTTGAAATAATTCGCAGAATTTATTTATAAAATATAAAGAAAAGGTACTAAGTTACTTAGTAGAGTTTTTTGTGCTTTCAGCTAGGCAAAGTATGGAATCAGTTATTTTAGTTCGATTTCTTGTGCTGACTCGCTTTTACTAGGTACGGGCAGTCTTAACGAGTCTTTAATTGAGCTGCAAATGTAGGATTTTATAAATCTAATTTTAGAAGAACTTCCCTCAGCTCTTGTGACGGTCATTGTTAGAATTAGAAAGCACCCGTTCAAAACCAACGAATTTGCTTTTCAGAAATTCATGGAGTTTGTTTTCCATTTGACGTATCTTAATACGATCAAAGCTCATCACTGCTATGACACACTTTTCCTCCAAATTATACCTAAGCTTAAATGTAAAAACCACAACAATAAGAATTGAAAGTGTAAAGTATCACTTTTCTCGGTTAAATTAAATCAACCTAATTTTATTCCTTGTAATTCTTAAATTAGCTTCCTGTCAGAGTTGATTTATATAATTAATACTATGGGCTGTTCCTTGAATAATAACACTTATTGATAAGAAATGTTGTAGATTATAATTTCTGTTTTTGGCTCGCAAAGTTGCCGCTCCGTAAATTGTGGCGTCCTCTTCAGCCGCCTAGTGACACCCTATGCGTGCGTTTCATATACGAAAGCACATGCCAACAGCCATATTACAATGTACCAACGTAACAAAATTATTTTCATGATAATGCAGGTAGCATGCAGTCGGCTCAGGTGTTTGTGTCAGTTGTAACTCGCTCATTATCCGGCTACAGCCGCGTTTCCAAGAAATCTCATTTCCGAGGCTTCAATTTGTCGCGTCCAGCAATAAAGCAACGCCATAACTCGCCAGTGTCTCCGAACCGCACACAAATGAGCTTCGTTTCTTGTCTACGTCGTTGAATTTATTAAAGCCATACGGAAACAGCTTCTAAGGAACAACAAACTTTGTCATAGATCACTGCTGTTATCACACTCTTCATATTGTCATCTTACTTCTTCATATCCGACCTGGTTCTGATGTGTTTGTTAAAGATGTCGCAACTTTAATCGAGTCTTCTTCAAAAGCGTTGGGGGAGTTTGTTTTTTTCCATTTGATGTATCTTAATACGAACAAATGTCATCATTACTGCCATGCACTTTTTCCTCAACATCACACCTAACGTTATAATTAAAAAGCATACCAATAAGAATGGAAAGTGAAATGTACAAATTTTCTCTGCTAATTAAATTAAACTAATTTTATTCCTCAAAATCCGTAAATTAGCTTCCTCTCAGAGTTGATTTATATAATTAATACCACGGATTTTGAAACATTAATAAAAGCATTGAAACCTAGGCACCAAAAGCGTGAAAAATATTTTATTATAATTGCTTAGTATGTTTCTTTTATTGAAATCGTATATTTTTACCGAATTGCCCGACCTTTATGGTGTCAATCCAGTCGGTCATTAATTGATAGATCTTTAACAGACCTATGCTTGTTGTCTTCCATGTACTTTCGTAAGGGTGAGGCAGGTATGTCCACTTTTCCTCATCTGTTAATACGTTTATTGACTGTGAAGTAAGGTAAAAAAAGAAATCGATATTAGTGGAATCATAGTACAGGAGTGGAACGGGCGTTTCCAAAAGGCATTGTGATATTAAGTGGTTCGGTAAAGGAAGTGTATAACAGAACAAGAGTCTTATCCTGTACTCTAAAAAAATGTAAAACTTAAAGTAAATTTCAAAACGACAAAACTGATGACTGCAGCAGATAAAGGTGCGTTGTAAATTCACTAGAGGAAAAATCAAGCATCAAATACGATAATTCACAAATTGAACAAGAGAAACAATTTGTCTATGTGGAGGGTACCATTACATAAAACAATACTTGTGAGTCAGAAGTGGAGGAAAATGTAGCACTTGCTAATTAAGGTACTTTCCATAATAAAAGGAATCCGTTAACAAATAACCGTATCCATTCAGGAGTTAGGAAGGCTCTTCCCAAAGCTTTGTTTGGAGCAACTTACTTTAGAGGAGTGAAATCTAGACCTTAGAAAGAGGAAGGTCTTGCTGGAGGAAGAGGAGATGTGGCTATGGGAAAATATGTTAAATTTATTAACATATTTATTTGGAGGAAGAGAGAAAACAAACGTCGAAATTTATAAGAAATAAAAGGGAAAAGAAAACTTATAAAAGTAATAATAAAGAGAAAGACAAAATTTCTATGCCGCTCATTCGGCACAATGGATTTAAAAAAAATTTTTTTAAATAAAACGGAGGGTGAATCGGAGAGAAAATATTCTGGCGATGTACAGGTGGTGATGGAAGAACGGGAGTTATTGGTTTGGCTTTTAGATGGAGATGAAGATGCTTTCCATCAAATGGTTTATAGATTTTACAGAATTTAATTTGTTTTCCTACTTACATTTGTACGTCTGGAACTAGCCAAGTATTTGACACCATTTATTTAAAAAGACACCCAAACAGTGAAATTTTATAGTGAAATTAGTTCATATTAACCGTAACCAGCTTTAACCGAACTCTTAAATCATTTTACATACGCTGTATTTGCCTGTAGCATTTATTACTGAAAGTCGTGTTTTATTTTCTGCAATACAAAGTACGTCTTCTGTTATGTTTTTTGTAAGCGTGTTCACTGGTTGTGCCGAGAATAATAATTCTTACCCGTGTCATGGACATAGATCGTGCTTGTGGTCTGTTAAACTGCGCCGACGGTCCCCTAATTACGCTCACGCGTCGGGTTTGTTGACAGACTATGACTTGTACTATAGTCAACGTTTGTTGAATTAACACATACATATAAAGTACATACAAAATGTTGCATAGTTTTTTGCGCAACGGTTGAACAAAACTAAAATAACTTTACAGACCACAGACATAAATATAAAATAAGAGACCTTATCGTTAAAAGCCTTAATTGTAGCCTTGTGAATGTTAATGCTACAGACCCGTAACCCTGAGTAGGGACCGTACTATATCCCTGGTAGAAATCAGCCAATCCCTCTTAATAACCAGGAGTGCAACACCCGCGTACGATTACATTTTTATTAGTTTTCTATATTTTTATTCATTTTTTATTGTTTCTTTAATTTAACTTTATTGTTTCTTTTTACTCTTATACCAGGTCTTCTTGGTACATCTCCATTAAAGACTTGTGATGTCTCTGTCTCCTTTCTCTACGTGACATTTTTTTAACATAAAAAAACACTGTCTCGTCCACCCAGAACTTTCGCGTGTCACTTATTTAATCACACGAAGAGAAAGAAGAATTCACGAAACACTGCGTTTGTGTGCGCGCGCGCGTGTGTGTGTTGTTGTTGTTACACTCATTCAATCGCTCAAGGTGAAAGAAGAATTCAAGAAACACTGTACGTGTGCGCCCGCGAGTGTGTGTGTGTGAGGGGTTGTGCGAGACGAAGTGCAAGTAGAGTAGTAGACCTCCTGCAGGGACCATAAATGTTCTGGATGTTAAGGGGTGTGGCCTGCTACCGGCCGTGGCAGTTTATCTAATTGAGGGTGCCGGCCGGGTCCAAGATTCACCTGGCACAGATGGGTTGCGACCGAGGGCGCTAATTAGGTGATTGCCCTCGGAGCGGGCAGTGCGGCGATAGAACTTGCGGGAAAGTGTCCAGCGTAATCCTCGGTCCAGGAAAGACTGAAGCTTTCGCTTATTGGTCTTAGCCAAGTAACCCCATACGGGAATCGCGTAGGTGACCATCGGCACCACATAGATGGTGACGAGATGAGTTTTCCTAGGCGGGCATATGTGTGTGTGTGTGTGAGAGAGAGAGAGAGAGAGAGAGAGAGAGAGAGAGAGAGAGAGAGAGAGAGAGAGAGAGAGAGAGAGAGAGAGAGAGAGCATACTTGTGTTCATGCAGGCATATATGTGTGCCTAGAAGATTCCTAGAGCGCAGTTAATAGGTTTGTGCATTGAAATGGAAAACATTTGGATTAGGGATTGAACCGGGCGTAATCCGTGGCCGCTCTTTGTAAACACTGCCAAACTCTTAGCGTCTGTTCTCTGTTTTCAACAGGACAATTTCAATATAAACACGTAATACTTTTATACTTTACGAAATACGTCGCCGTCTTCGTTATGGTATTAACTTAGTAGAAAGTACTGAGTTAACTAGTAACTGCGTTTCTTCCCATTAACTGTATACTCGCGTGCGGGGCCGAGGTTCTGTCAGTTTAAAGAAAACTACGAGTTACTTAAAACGGTCAAAATGAAGAGTCGTTTGATTAATCAAGATCAAAAAAATTATGCTGAATTTTACAAACCAAAAAATTATTACTTTTTAACTAACAACAGCGCGTTTTGAATTGGGACTAACGGTTGAAGATGTGGAAGACACGGACTGCTGGAGACCTCCTCTAATGCATTTAAACCGTTATGTGCTATGTCGAACTTTTACGAATTGCTCGTATTACAATATTTGTCTGAAGAAAACCCTTTGATTTTAGGATCGTTCTCAAAATTAAAAAAAAAAAGAAAACCCTATAAAGAGTACAATTTAAGCTATTCAATTCAGAAGATCGATTTAAAAAATTTGACAAATAGTACGCCCTAAAGTCCTTTACTTCGTTCTTCCTTTTACTGTTGAAAGAAATCTTTCATAATATGACTGTTTTTCCTTAAACAGTTACTGCTTTTTGTTGCAGATTTTCAGCACTTTCCCACTCCAGTTCAAACTAAGACATGTTTTTATTCTCGTATTGTTTAAATTAGCAGCCATCCTTACTTTTCTTTTATAAAATTGCTAAACTGCTATAATTGTTATTATTTAGACAAAGCTTTTCGTCATCACTGACATCTTCAAGACCTGACATCTTCATCACTGACAGTTGTTTAAGACCTGAAGATGTCAGTGATGACGAAAGCTTTGTCTAAATAATAACAATTATAGCAGTTTAGCAATTTTATAAAAGAAAAGTAAGAAATGTTTGTGACGAGTTAAACTATTCCACTATATTTCACAGCAATGTATTGACGGATCGACCAGGGCCCTGGTTAACACAGTCTGCTGTACATGGCGGATAGCGTTCATTATTATCACTGTTGTCTTTTGTTCCTAATGTTGTTACCATTATTATTATTATTTTGTTGTTCTTGTTAATTTAATATTATTTAAACGAAGCCCCGTCAGCCAAGATCGTTTTCGAGGTGAAGCGAGATGGTTGGCGGCCCCCATGAATGTCGAACCACTGAAACGTCCTCGCTTGAACCGTGCGGTTTATTATTTTCCATTAATTAAATTTACTGTAAATACAGATTCGAAAGTTGTTTATTAGGTTTTAGGAAACAACTTTCAGCGTAAACTCGAACTCGTCAGCGATTCTCTTCCGGCCGTCGCATCAACGTTTCCAGACTTTTTTAAAGTAAATTAACAAAAATGTTTGCTAATCAATGACAAAGCAACTGGTAAAATAATATACACTTTTACAACGCGACCTTTAAAAATCAGTTTTCTTCCAGGAATGGGGAACATGTAGGAACAATTCCTGTAATGATCATAAAACAATTTAATACATAGGTTCCCCAAAGTTAAAATAGTTGGTAAACCAAAGTTCGATATTCAGTCTCCTGTATGCTCTCTCTCACTCTCTCTCTCTCGCTCGCTCTCTCTCTCTCTCTCTCTCTCTCTCTCTCTCTCTCTCTCTCTCTCTCTCTCTCTCTCTGTCTGTCTGTCTCTCCCTCCCCTTCAGTGCTCTTTCTCTTTCTTTTAAGCTATAATATGATGTGGTACCTTGCACGGAACACAACCGCTAACTTTCGTAGAGAGCTAGCGCAGGCACTAAATTAAAACTTGTTTGAAACGTACATTTCTCACTTTTCCCCGCATTCGAAATGTGGCCAAATCACCTTTACCCTTGCCCCACCTCTTGCTAATATTTTTATTTTAATTCCTTCTTCGCAATCATCAGTTTCTAAGAAACGATCTATTTCTGAACTAAGATCCTGATACACGTTCATTCTGGTATAAGCATGCAGCACAGAGATGATTTCCCCACTAGCGCCTATCGCCTACACCAGTAGCCTACGTCTCTAAGCTCCTGCGGATGAATTTGTAATGACCAAAAATTTTAAATTCTGAAATCTTTGATCAAAAGTACGTTACAACCAGCCCAGACACCCCAACACGGGCCATAAACAATAAATAAAGAAGCAATTTAACGAAGTGTCAACTAGACGTTCGCCAGGGACAGTGATATACACTCGACACAACATTACAATAGAAAGCAGGTTCGCCTGTGACAGACTCGTCCTCAACCGAGATTTACAGCCCACAACAAACAGACAATGAGACTTGGCACAGTGGCATAGTACGGAGAAATTGTAATGAGCACACGCTACAAGGTTAATTTGAAGCGTGCCAGCAGTAAAAAAAAAGGGATGTAGTCACAATTGTACTCACCCTGTATGAGAACAAACAACGTCTATCTAATGAATAGAACTGAGTGTGCGCACAGCGGGAGGACATCTTACTGGTGACAACTGATATTTACGACAAGGAAGAGGAGTGCCGTCTTGGAAGCGACGACACGCTTGTGTCCTAAAAACTGACGACAGGGTCATGGATAGTCCAGACAATGACAAAATTGCGGACGTATTGTTCGCGTGAGAACAGCAGCAGACTTCCAGAGTACGCTTAGACAAAAGCTTGATCGACAGCCGGCGTAATTGCTCTACATTCCAGGAAACGGTACGGAGGCCCTTCGTCGTGTACTTGAGGGAGAGCTTACAACCAACCTAGTCCGGCATCTTCTCAGAGCAAAGGTGGAGAGGACCGTCGTCACGATAGCAAAGGGAACAACGAATCAGAAGTAGAGAACCATAGTTCTGCAGAAGGGTAGGAGTTCATCTGACCTATCAGGGTTGACCAAAGGGCGTGTTTGCCAGGAAATTGCATTGTGGTAAATGATGCTTAATAAAAACTGTTTACAGACCACGCGAGAAGTCAGTCTTCGTAAAACTTTTGATCATATACTAGGTCAGTCTTCATAAATTTTTCAATCATATACTTTATCTTTGAACAGTCTACATAAAGTTTCAATCTTATTCTCAAGTAAAAGTTCTCAGTTTTATTACATCACAGTTAACATACGTGTAGCGGTTTGGCGTTGAAAACTCAGTTACGCGGTACTTTAATCAGTGACTTAAAATTTCAACATTGACAGTTATGCAGTAATAGTGTATCCACAGTGACTCAATCACACAATATACATCAGTGATTAATAACTTTCACGTACACTATCTTACTCAGCTACCGCTTATTAAGAACCAAGCTATTCAGTCACAGTTTCATTTAATAACAGAATTTTCATTAATACTTTACCGAACAGCGAAAACGTAACGTTGTACAGTGCGAAGTGTAGAAGACCGATTGGAACAATACACCACGTTATCGAAACACGATATATTAACATATACAAGAAGAAGTTCGATAATAGACAGTCATATATATACACACTAGTTAACAATGAACGTACTCACACAACACATAACTTCATAAACTCTGATAGGACGGCAGACATCAATGAACACGTACACCGCAGTAGAGGGAAAATAAGGGTTCTGGCTCACAAAGGAATGCCGCCTTTCTTAAAAACAATAAAAAACGATAAAAAACATGATCTAAGAGATGACGCCGCCACCGCTGGACCCGCAGCATCCAATGGACCACAGCACCGCGAATTTCCGCGAATAAATTTTTTTATTTTTTTAATTTGGTTTTTTTTATTTTTTATTTGGTTTTTTTTATTTTTTTTATTAAATTGATTTGCATATCAAGGGGGGGAAGGGATGAGGTTCAATGGACCACCAGCATCCGTGAATATACTTTTTTATTTTTTAAGAAAGCTGATTTGCATATCAAGGGGTGGTGTTGGGTGGGTGGTTTTTTTATTTCATATCAGTGGGTGGTGGTGGGTGGGAGGTTCCAACTCGATGCATTATAGTGTATATTAAAATATATGATCAGGTGTACCAACCTTTGCATGAGTTCAAATTGTGTCGTGTGTTATAATGTATATTAAATCTATATTATCAGGTGTACCAACCTCTGTATTATTATTATAGCGTATATATATTTTATATGAGCAGGGTTGTCAACATTTTCTGCGGTGGGGGGAGGGAAATTCAAATATGTGTTATATAGTGTATATATTAAAATATATGATCAGGGTTACCAATCTTACATTATTGTGTGTATAGAGCAGATCTGCCAACATTTTTTTCTCTTCTGTAGTGGGAAATTCAAACTATATGATCATAATTGTTACTCTCTCTCTCTCTCTCTCTCTCTCACATTTAAATGTAAGTAAAACTATCTCTCTCTCACTCTCTCTTGTTGTCAAACGTTATGTTCAAAACCGTTTTCTCCTCTCCCTCTCTCTTTCTTTCTCTCTATCTCTCTCTCTCTCTCACTGTGTACATTGAGTAAATAATTTTAGCTCTCTCTCTCTCACTCACTCGTTGTGTATGTCTCTCTCTCTCTCTCTCGTTGTCAAACGTATGTTCAAACCGTTCTCCTCTCTGTGGTCATTACCGCGCATGTATATGAAATTAGAAAGTTTATATTTATTCGACAAATATTAACGCCCTCTCGCTCACTCTCTCTTTCTCTCTCACTCGTTTCAACTGTGTCAACAAATAGTAACGTCCTCTCTCTCTCTCTCTCTCTCTTCTCTCTCTCTCTCTCTCTCTCTCTCTCTCTCTCTCTCTCTCTCTCTCTCTCTCTCTCTCTCTCTCTCTCACTCGTTTCAACTGTACAACCTCTCTCTCTCTTACCGTGTACATTGAGTAGTCGGTGTGATGAGTAAATAATTTTAGCTCTCTCTCTCGTTGTCAAACGTCGTCTTCATTTCATGTATCAAATAATTAATTAATAGTTTTATAATGCAGTCAGTGTGATTGATCCTTGTTAGAAATATATATATTTGGCAAATATTAACTATGTTTGTGTGTTGTTGTCAATGAACTACTTACCTGTGTGCTGTTACATATGACAAATCCATACGTTAACGGCTTAGCAATCTTCAATACGCTCTTCTTCATGTGGTACAATACTTCTGTTTTAAGGTTGAAGTTTACACACACATAGGTTCAGTAGTGTATAGCGAAATAAATTAAAATTATACACACACATGAAAACGGTGGTGAAATTCATACAAATCTTCTGATGTAACAGTTCCCACAAGTAATACAGTTCACAAAAATAAATTAATTGTACACATGTTCAGAGGTGTAGAGTGAAATAAAATAAAGTCATAATTTGTTTAAATGATTAAATATATATTTTAACATTCACAATATAAAAATTCACAATTCATAATTAAATAAATACATTATAAAATTGATATTTTTCGAAAGTTTATATATATATAATTGTGTCGTACTTGTAGGAGAAGCAACCTGCAACATAACAATACAACAACATTAAAATCATGTTAAATATCACACACACACACACACACAGATATAGTTGGCAGAATCAACGCTTTACGCGAGTAACTTCTTAAATTATGTGTCACTCTCTCTCATAAGTTAATGTCCATTCATCAAAACTTTGGTAAATTAGAATCTGCACTACATTCAAACACACAGTGATAAAAAAAAAATTAGTAATGTAGGTTGTTACCTTAACGAGATACATGCAGAACTAGTGCTGTTACAAAATATATATATAGTAGGAAAGCCCACAGACTACTAGAAATAGTTATCGCCTGAAAAAAAGAACCACACATTACGAACTAATATGTATAAACACAAATATCGTTACAATAATAATACATAAACTTACGTTTACTGCCGTCCGAACCTGAAGTATGGGGAGGCGATATCACAGTAAGAATTTTTTTGTTGTTTTTTTGTTTTTAACAGGTGGTGTAACGGGGAATTTTAGCAGGTGGAGGAGCAGAGTCGTCATCGTCGTCGGCACGTATCCGATAATGACCGTACGCAAGGGTATCACGGCCATTGTCTAGTATATAGCGCTTATCATCATACGGTGACAACGCTTGCTTATTTACGCGCATCGTGTACAACGTATGATGATCGCTACGTAAACACAGCGCACTGACAGAAAACCGACAATGATCAGTGAGACACTTGCGATACATATCGTGTCGCAGACTCCTCTTAATAGCAACTCGAGGCACACCTTTACACACACGTTTTTGACACGCATTGCTAGGATCTTCGTGGGCCACAAGGAACGAATAACATTTCGCTCATGAGACCTACGAATTCTCTAATAGGACGACCACACGTTTCATCCTTGAACAGCCCGACAACCTTTTTGTTCTTAAGGCTATAACAAGGATGAGACGTGGGGTGGTAATCCGAGGTGTCAAAAACGTGCAAGTCCCTTCTTCATATCTGCATACAAGTCTGATGTTTGAATATTATACATCAGACTGTCTGTATCTCAGTCATTAACAATTTAACGTTGCGGCCGTACTTGGCGACAGCATAACGATAATGAAAGTCGTACATTATTGTTTTGCTAACGTCAAGCACCGTGAAGCCGACATACACGGGACGAGAAAGAACAATGGATTTTTTACGGAGTGAGAGCCCCACCAGATCGTTCGTATAACGAATCATACGTTTTAGCCTGGGTGTGGAAACTAGTTTTTGAAGCCGTCGTTCATCCGAGACTAGTTGAAAGTCTATATGTTTCCGTACGTTCTCCAGCGACTTACCGTATACGGCGTTGTTCATCAGTTTGAAAAGGTCTTTTTCAAAGCTGTTGACGGCTGCTTGCCTCTTGCGGGTGTTGAAATCGATAAACGGTTTCAACCAAGCGCTTTGCTTAAAACACAACACCCTATGAGTCGCTTTCAGCTCTAAACCAAGACTTAAATACAATTTCAAATTTCGATAATGGAGAACGTAATTTTGTTTGTCCTCCAAAGTTGTTAACAACTTCTCTACGGATGACCCTGATTCGTTATACGATGATCTGTATATACTCTCATGTAAACGTTTGGAAAAGGGAGAAAGGATATCGTGTGTTATGCGCTGGCGCACAGGTGCAAGCGGGTAGTCGGAATGCAGGTCGTGTAAGGTATTAGGATAGTGTAGGTCGACTTCAAGGATGTACCCGATGTCAGCATCATCACTCACATTACGTACGTCCAAGGACTCGATTTCGTTACGATCGAGCCATCGTAAGTCTGCGTAAAGGAGTGGTTGCGACATGGCTGCACCGTATAAATTGTTAGAGTCCGTATACAGAATGAAGGAGGTCGGTTTCGAAACATCGTACTGATCTGGAATGAAAGGATTGTTAGCGACTGCATGACGGTTGGATATCATCGCGCAGCCTCCGCGGACCCCAGACTCGACGAACAGATGTAGATTTATTTCTGTCAACAGTTCTAATTCGACCCCGGTTATTTTTAGCATCGCGTTCCAAGCGAGTCCGGGAAGCGAGTAAAAATGACATGGGTCCAAGCAGTAATCGCGTAAGGCCATGTCTCGAAAACTTTCAAAGACATCGGCCAGCAGCATTACGTCTGTCAACAAATACAAATCATGGTAATCTCCAAACGTACGCAGATTGAATGCACTCCACACGTTTTGCGCGTGCTCGTAATCTGCGTCCGAAATAGATGATTCCATCAACCGGTTATCAAAGTGTTCACGAGCGGGTAGACTTGTTTCGTTGAACCGATCAATACTGTCAACGTACTCGTATGGGTATACCCCCTTGCGTACGAGCAGATTGGTCTGTTCATCGAAACCCCGTCTAAGCATTTCCTCTCTAAGCAAAGGAAATTGGCTCCCGGACGCGGACAGATTGGTAACGAGTGTGTCCAGAGAGCGATTAAGAAATTGAAAGGAGTCTACGAAACGCAAGGGACCCAGGGAGAACGACACGTAACGCTCACTGGATGTCGCGATGCAGGATACGCGTTCGTCCTTATATTTCCCCAAACCCTGCATTAAATGGTGACAGTCGTAGCCACGAAGGTTGTGAAAGAAGACGGGGATATGACGAGGCATCTTGTAGCTCAGATTACAGCTATTATGGGCTGCTCCCAAGAATTTCCCCGTAAGATGGCAATGATTGCGTACCTTGTCATCGTCTGTCAAAGGGCGCTCACACAAATGACAACGGTGGCGTTAGTGAACACAACATTGTCATCATCGGACATAATTAATTGCACGTTATGTCGTACCACCTTCATCATATCCTCGACGTCTTTCATCAACCACGAGAAGAACGTGTCTACAACGTTTTCACCTCGATAAACTTTAGCCTCTCTCCAAAGGCTGTGCGTGTGATCGACGATAGCATAGGAGAAACCTGACGGGATATGCATCGCTTCGTATGATGTGGACGATACAGGAGGAGAAGTTATTTTCTGACTGGCACCGCTGCTATCGACGGAGTAGAATTCACCTAACTCGTGCACTGTCGTCGGGACGTTGTTACCAGGTGAACACGATTGAAGCGGAGTGATGAGGGACTCGAAGTCGGCGTAGACGGTGAAGGGTACTTTAAGACAGTGCGCGTAATTTTTAAAGGACATAAACTTCTCCTCCTCCGTGGGCATTTTGGTTTTCTGCTCGCCGTAAGGTGTGCAGTAGGGGAGATGATCGGACAGACCATGTTCTGTGGTGAAACGATGCAGGCAGTAGTCACAGTAAAATGATTTATTGCTACATTTTGTAAGGGATGATAACAATCTACTCATGTTACTGATAAGACAGTAATGTTTTCGGCTATTTGTATCGGTCAGAAGCAAAAGATTAACGTGATGCGACCTGTCCTTATTCGAGGTAATTCTCAGAGGGTAAATCTCATTTTTTGATTCGTTTCTGATATTGTCTTCTATATCATAGCCGAAAACGTTTATAGAAATGTTAGGATTCTGTGCTTCAAATTTGGAAATGGACTTTAACGAAACAGGGTACTCGATACCGGACATATTTAATGTGTTTATGAATGGGATGTAGTTTGAAGCACGGTCTTTATTATGTTGTTGAGGGTGTATGTGGGCTAGAACAGACCACAGAAAACACATTTCATCATGGGGGTTCTTGATGTTGACTACTGCCTTAGTGAGTGAGAGTTTTCGCAGGGTTGGAAGGTAGGAGGACGCTGCTAGAGGCTGGTACCGTCCAACAACCAGTTCCAGCTTCAGTACAGCATCCACCGACCATCCGCTCCCGTCACGGGTAAAATTAGATATGCTATTGAAGATTTTATCGTAGGATTCATCGAGCAGACAATTCAACTCGTCGCTGTCGTCCGCGAGCAACGTGCGACAACGTCCGTGGAAGACGGCGTCTTTCGTTACCTCTTTCTCCTCACCACTGTCACCATCTACTACGGTTTTGGTAAAACGTATCCTGCACGCAATATGGCACTTGATATTGCGTAAACGTGCCTGCTCTGCCTGAATATCCTCAAGCAATGAAGGACGTGCCTCAGTCATTACGAATACTATGTCATGATCCGACGCGTTGACGTTCACTGGAAGGTAGTCGAAAGTTGTGATGCACCCTCGGACACTACTGTTCCTCTCGATATAAAACCGAGTCACAACTGAAACAATAGAAACATGAGTATTATTAACCAATAGGAATGATAAATAACGTGTACACAAATTCATGTTTGTAGTAAATAAATAACACTCGTCGGGGTAATATGTCAGTTTATTACAAACCGTGAAGATGTCGGCTACTCCTGATTTTAGTATTGAAAGTGAAAGAATAAAATCATTCAAGTATTGGGAAGTGACGTTTATCAGCCCCGACGAGTTAGCGTTTGCGGGGTTCTACTTCTACCCTAGAAATTTCGATGTTTGTGGGCATAGTATGTCATTCGTAGACGATAGAGTTAAATGCTTTTGTTGTGGAATTGAATTAGTTGATTGGAAAGAAGGTGACAAACCTATGAAGGAACATGAAACATTTTCATCTACATGTCAATTTCTAAACGATGTTAAGAGTGAGACTTTTCATACACACACCAATAGACATAGTATGACTCAAACGTTAATTCGAATCAGCAAGTTTGCACGCTACATAATTACAAAAATAATTTCTTAACTGTGACAATTGGTATTGAACTTTTTACCTTGTTCAGTCTGCTCCTCCCCACGTTCCTGCTGAAGGTTAGCCATGATCTTCAAGAGAGAGAGAGAGAGAATGAATGAATACTGAAAAACAAAAGGTACTGTTATAACGCTGGTATTATGTTAGTGTATCTTAAACGTTTTATATATCAATTTGTACATAATACATGTACGCTTAGACCAACTATTTGCTAGATCGAGAAAATTAAGTTTATTTTCGCGCACACGCACACACACACACACAGACGCAAACGCAACGTAACCAAACACGCAACGCGCGCACACACGAACACACGCACACGCACACACAACGAGCGCACACGTTGGCATGAATCATGTTAGGTCCAATTACGTTGTGTCGCACTGACCTGATATTTATAGATGACTTCCATACAGAAGCAGATAACAGATTTAAATAATACTTTCATGCTTACAATATACAACCAATGTACACAAACTTATAAAGCATCAAACTATATATCCTTCTGTGGGTTGTAATTATAATTAAACAGTAAAAATGCTTAGAATGAAAATATTTGCCGTGATTTTAGTAACATATACTTTTATGTTATAAGTTTGTTTTCCTACTCACAATCACTTTCACTCAAATAATTGATATTTCTTTGTATTCATACACAGCCTTTTTATATTCAAACTATTATTATTATCTGAAACAGAACGGTATATATAGATTCGAGTGGTATGTAAGACGCTGTTATATGTTACTAAAATCACGGCAAATATTTTCATTCTAAGCATTTTTACTGTTTAATAATAATTACAACCCACAGAAGGATATATAGTTTGATGCTTTATAAGTTTGTGTACATTGGTTGTATATTGTAAGCATGAAAGTATTATTTAAATCTGTTATCTGCTTCTGTATGGAAGTCATCTATAAATATCAGGTCAGTGCGACACAACGTAATTGGACCTAACATGATTCATGCCAACGTGTGCGCTCGTTGTGTGTGCGTGTGCGTGTGTTCGTGTGTGCGCGCGTTGCGTGTTTGGTTACGTTGCGTTTGCGTCTGTGTGTGTGTGTGTGTGTGCGTGTGCGCGAAAATAAACTTAATTTTCTCGATCTAGCAAATAGTTGGTCTAAGCGTACATGTATTATGTACAAATTGATATATAAAACGTTTAAGATACACTAACATAATACCAGCGTTATAACAGTACCTTTTGTTTTTCAGTATTCATTTATTCTCTCTCTCTCTCTTGAAGATCATGGCTAACCTTCAGCAGGAACGTGGGGAGGAGCAGACTGAACAAGGTAAAAAGTTCAATACCAATTGTCACAGTTAAGAAATTATTTTTGTAATTATGTAGCGTGCAAACTTGCTGATTCGAATTAACGTTTGAGTCATACTATGTCTATTGGTGTGTGTATGAAAAGTCTCACTCTTAACATCGTTTAGAAATTGACATGTAGATGAAAATGTTTCATGTTCCTTCATAGGTTTGTCACCTTCTTTCCAATCAACTAATTCAATTCCACAACAAAAGCATTTAACTCTATCGTTTACGAATGGCATACTATGCCCACAAACATCGAAATTTCTAGGGTAGAAGTAGAACCCCGCAAACGCTAACTCGTCGGGACTGATAAACGTCACTTCCCAATACTTGAATGATTTTATTCTTTCACTTTCAATACTAAAATCAGGAGTAGCCGACATCTTCACGGTTTGTAATAAACTGACATATTACCCCGACGAGTGTTATTTATTTACTACAAACATGAATTTGTGTACACGTTATTTATCATTCCTATTGGTTAATAATACTCATGTTTCTATTGTTTCAGTTGTGACTCGGTTTTATATCGAGAGGAACAGTAGTGTCCGAGGGTGCATCACAACTTTCGACTACCTTCCAGTGAACGTCAACGCGTCGGATCATGAAATGGTATTCGTAATGACTGAGGCACGTCCTTCATTGCTTGAGGATATTCAGGCAGAGCAGGCACGTTTACGCAATATCAAGTGCCATATTGCGTGCAGGATACGTTTTACCAAAACCGTAGTAGATGGTGACAGTGGTGAGGAGAAAGAGGTAACGAAAGACGCCGTCTTCCACGGACGTTGTCGCACGTTGCTCGCGGACGACAGCGACGAGTTGAATTGTCTGCTCGATGAATCCTACGATAAAATCTTCAATAGCATATCTAATTTTACCCGTGACGGGAGCGGATGGTCGGTGGATGCTGTACTGAAGCTGGAACTGGTTGTTGGACGGTACCAGCCTCTAGCAGCGTCCTCCTACCTTCCAACCCCGCGAAAACTCTCACTCACTAAGGCAGTAGTCAACATCAAGAACCCCCATGATGAAATGTGTTTTCTGTGGTCTGTTCTAGCCCACATACACCCTCAACAACATAATAAAGACCGTGCTTCAAACTACACCCCATTCATAAACACATTAAATATGTCCGGTATCGAGTACCCTGTTTCGTTAAAGTCCATTTCCAAATTTGAAGCACAGAATCCTAACATTTCTATAAACGTTTTCGGCTATGATATAGAAGACAATATCAGAAACGAATCAAAAAATGAGGTTTACCCTCTGAGAATTACCTCGAATAAGGACAGGTCGCATCACGTTAATCTTTTGCTTCTGACCGATACAAATAGCCGAAAACATTACTGTCTTATCAGTAACATGAGTAGATTGTTATCATCCCTTACAAAATGTAGCAATAAATCATTTTACTGTGACTACTGCCTGCATCGTTTCACCACAGAACATGGTCTGTCCGATCATCTCCCCTACTGCACACCTTACGGCGAGCAGAAAACCAAAATGCCCACGGAGGAGGAGAAGTTTATGTCCTTTAAAAATTACGCGCACTGTCTTAAAGTACCCTTCACCGTCTACGCCGACTTCGAGTCCCTCATCACTCCGCTTCAATCGTGTTCACCTGGTAACAACGTCCCGACGACAGTGCACGAGTTAGGTGAATTCTACTCCGTCGATAGCAGCGGTGCCAGTCAGAAAATAACTTCTCCTCCTGTATCGTCCACATCATACGAAGCGATGCATATCCCGTCAGGTTTCTCCTATGCTATCGTCGATCACACGCACAGCCTTTGGAGAGAGGCTAACGTTTATCGAGGTGAAAACGTTGTAGACACGTTCTTCTCGTGGTTGATGAAAGACGTCGAGGATATGATGAAGGTGGTACGACATAACGTGCAATTAATTATGTCCGATGATGACAATGTTGTGTTCACTAACGCCACCGTTGTCATTTGTGTGAGCGCCCTTTGACAGACGATGACAAGGTACGCAATCATTGCCATCTTACGGGGAAATTCTTGGGAGCAGCCCATAATAGCTGTAATCTGAGCTACAAGATGCCTCGTCATATCCCCGTCTTCTTTCACAACCTTCGTGGCTACGACTGTCACCATTTAATGCAGGGTTTGGGGAAATATAAGGACGAACGCGTATCCTGCATCGCGACATCCAGTGAGCGTTACGTGTCGTTCTCCCTGGGTCCCTTGCGTTTCGTAGACTCCTTTCAATTTCTTAATCGCTCTCTGGACACACTCGTTACCAATCTGTGCGCGTCCGGGAGCCAATTTCCTTTGCTTAGAGAGAAAATGCTTAGACGGGGTTTCGATGAACAGACCAATCTGCTCGTACGCAAGGGGGTATACCCATACGAGTACGTTGACAGTATTGATCGCTTCAACGAAACAAGTCTAAACGCTCGTGAACACTTTGATAACCGGTTGATGGAATCATCTATTTCGGACGCAGATTACGAGCACGCGCAAAACGTGTGGAGTGCATTCAATCTGCGTACGTTTGGAGATTACCATGATTTGTATTTGTTGACAGACGTAATGCTGCTGGCCGATGTCTTTGAAAGTTTTCGAGACATGGCCTTACGCGATTACTGCTTGGACCCATGTCATTTTTACTCGCTTCCCGGACTCGCTTGGAACGCGATGCTAAAAATGACCGGGGTCGAATTAGAACTGTTGACAGAAATAAATCTACATCTGTTCGTCGAGTCTGGGGTCCGCGGAGGCTGCGCGATGATATCCAACCGTCATGCAGTCGCTAACAATCCTTTCATTCCAGATCAGTACGATGTTTCGAAACCGACCTCCTTCATTCTGTATACGGACTCTAACAATTTATACGGTGCAGCCATGTCGCAACCACTCCTTTACGCAGACTTACGATGGCTCGATCGTAACGAAATCGAGTCCTTGGACGTACGTAATGTGAGTGATGATGCTGACATCGGGTACATCCTTGAAGTCGACCTACACTATCCTAATACCTTACACGACCTGCATTCCGACTACCCGCTTGCACCTGTGCGCCAGCGCATAACACACGATATCCTTTCTCCCTTTTCCAAACGTTTACATGAGAGTATATACAGATCATCGTATAACGAATCAGGGTCATCCGTAGAGAAGTTGTTAACAACTTTGGAGGACAAACAAAATTACGTTCTCCATTATCGAAATTTGAAATTGTATTTAAGTCTTGGTTTAGAGCTGAAAGCGACTCATAGGGTGTTATGTTTTAAGCAAAGCGCTTGGTTGAAACCGTTTATCGATTTCAACACCCGCAAGAGGCAAGCAGCCGTCAACAGCTTTGAAAAAGACCTTTTCAAACTGATGAACAACGCCGTATACGGTAAGTCGCTGGAGAACGTACGGAAACATATAGATTTTCAACTAGTCTCGGATGAACGACGGCTTCAAAAACTAGTTTCCACACCCAGGCTAAAACGTATGATTCGTTATACGAACGATCTGGTGGGGCTCTCACTCCGTAAAAAATCCATTGTTCTTTCTCGTCCCGTGTATGTCGGCTTCACGGTGCTTGACGTTAGCAAAACAATAATGTACGACTTTCATTATCGTTATGCTGTCGCCAAGTACGGCCGCAACGTTAAATTGTTAATGACTGATACAGACAGTCTGATGTATAATATTCAAACATCAGACTTGTATGCAGATATGAAGAAGGACTTGCACGTTTTTGACACCTCGGATTACCACCCCACGTCTCATCCTTGTTATAGCCTTAAGAACAAAAAGGTTGTCGGGCTGTTCAAGGATGAAACGTGTGGTCGTCCTATTAGAGAATTCGTAGGTCTCAGAGCGAAATGTTATTCGTTCCTTGTGGCCCACGAAGATCCTAGCAATGCGTGTCAAAAACGTGTGTGTAAAGGTGTGCCTCGAGTTGCTATTAAGAGGAGTCTGCGACACGATATGTATCGCAAGTGTCTCACTGATCATTGTCGGTTTTCTGTCAGTGCGCTGTGTTTACGTAGCGATCATCATACGTTGTACACGATGCGCGTAAATAAGCAAGCGTTGTCACCGTATGATGATAAGCGCTATATACTAGACAATGGCCGTGATACCCTTGCGTACGGTCATTATCGGATACGTGCCGACGACGATGACGACTCTGCTCCTCCACCTGCTAAAATTCCCCGTTACACCACCTGTTAAAAACAAAAAAACAACAACAAAATTCTTACTGTGATATCGCCTCCCCATACTTCAGTTCGGACGGCAGTAAACGTAAGTTTATGTATTATTATTGTAACGATATTTGTGTTTATACATATTAGTTCGTAATGTGTGGTTTCTTTTTTTCAGGCGATAACTATTTCTAGTAGTCTGTGGGCTTTCCTACTATATATATATTTTGTAACAGCACTAGTTCTGCATGTATCTCGTTAAGGTAACAACCTACATTACTAATTTTTTTTTATCACTGTGTGTTTGAATGTAGTGCAGATTCTAATTTACAAAGTTTTGATGAATGGACATTAACTTATGAGAGAGAGTGACACATAATTTAAGAAGTTACTCGCGTAAAGCGTTGATTCTGCCAACTATATCTGTGTGTGTGTGTGTGTGTGTGTGATATTTAACATGATTTTAATGTTGTTGTATTGTTATGTTGCAGGTTGCTTCTCCTACAAGTACGACACAATTATATATATATAAACTTTCGAAAAAATATCAATTTTATAATGTATTTATTTAATTATGAATTGTGAATTTTATATTGTGAATGTTAAAATATATATTTAATCATTTAAACAAATTATGACTTTATTTTATTTCACTCTACACCTCTGAACATGTGTACAATTAATTTATTTTTGTGAACTGTATTACTTGTGGGAACTGTTACATCAGAAGATTTGTATGAATTTCAACCACCGTTTTCATGTGTGTGTATAATTTTAATTTATTTCGCTATACACTACTGAACCTATGTGTGTGTAAACTGCAACCTTAAAACAGAAGTATTGTACCACATGAAGAGCGTATTGAAGATTGCTAAGCCGTTAACGTATGGATTTGTCATCTGTAACAGCACACAGGTAAGTAGTTCATTGACAACAACACACAAACATAGTTAATATTTGCCAAATATATATATTTCTAACAAGGATCAATCACACTGACTGCATTATAAAACTATTAATTAATTATTTGATACATGAAAATGAAGACGACGTTTGACAACGAGAGAGAGAGCTAAAATTATTTACTCATCACACCGACTACTCAATGTACACGGTAAGAGAGAGAGAGAGGTTGTACAGTTGAAACGAGTGAGAGTGAGTGAGAGAGAGAGAGAGAAAGAGGACGTTACTATTTGTTGACACAGTTGAAACGAGTGAGAGAGAGAGAGAGAGAGAGAGAGAGAGAGAGAGAGAGAGAGAGAGAGAGAGAGAGAGAGAGAGAGAGAGCGAAAGGGCGTTAATATTTGTCGAATAAATATAAACTTTCTAATTTCATATACATGCGCGGTAATGACCACAGAGAGGAGAACGGTTTGAACATAACGTTTGACAACGAGAGAGAGAGAGACATACACAACGAATGAGTGAGAGAGAGAGAGCTAAAATTATTTACTCAATGTACACAGTGAGAGAGAGAGAGATAGAGAAAAAGAGAGAGAGAGGGAGAGGAGAAAACGGTTTGAACATAACGTTTGACAACAAGAAAGAGTGAGTGAGAGATAGTTTTACTTACATTCAAATGTGAGATAGAGAGAGAGTAACAATTATGATCATATAGTTTGAATTTCCCACTACAGAAGAGAAAAAAATGTTGGCAGATCTGCTCTATACACACAATAATGTAAGATTGGTAACCCTGATCATATATTTTAATATATACACTATATAACACATATTTGAATTTCCCTCCCCCCACCGCAGAAAATGTTGACAACCCTGCTCATATAAAATATATATACACTATAATAATAATACAGAGGTTGGTACACCTGATCATATAGATTTAATATACATTATAACACACGACAAATTTGAACTCATGCAAAGGTTGGTACACCTGATCATATATTTTACTATACACTATAATCCATCGAGTTGGAACCTCCCACCCACCACCACCCACTGATATGAAATAAAAAAACCACCCACCCAACACCACCCCTTGATATGCAAATCAGCTTTCTTAAAAAAATAAAAAAGTATATTCACGGATGCTGGTGGTCCATTGAACCTCATCCCACCCCCTTGATATGCAAATCAATTTAATAAAAAAAATAAAAAACCAAATTAAAAAAATTAAAAAATTTATTCGCGGAAATTCGCGGTGCTGTGGTCCATTGGGATGCTGCGGGTCCAGTGGTGGCGGCGTCATCTCTTAGATCATGTTTTTTATCGTTTTTTATTGTTTTTTAAGAAAGGCGGCATTCCTTTGTGAGCCAGAACCCTTATTTTCCCTCTACTCACCGCGAGTGAATCTGATCCGCGAGTGTGTGTTGAGTGATAGTGACATCGAAGCGACGCGACCTCATACGTATGGATCATCTGCAGGAAGGAGTTACACCGATGGAAATATTGGATAATCCTTTTTACAAGTAATTCTTTATGTTATTCTTGTCATAAGAACTCTACTGTCCTGTCTCTTTCAAAGAAAACACCCTTTGAGAATTCAGATTTATTATCATGGAAAATTTAAATAAAGCTATTCATCTGAGGCAAGAAATGAACGCGTTAGTATAAGATTTATATGTTGTTTATCTATGTTTATATATGTTGATTGTGTTATATATGTATGTGTATGTTTTCAGTGAATGACGTACAGGATTTATATTGTAATTTGATTCATATATATGTGTTCTTTTATGGATATATTTTCAGGACATCATTTATATTATATATGTCGAAGTTTCATTACTGAATGATGTTAATAAATAAGTGTTTATTTTTATTCAGTATTTATGCGTTCATCATTGTCAATCTTACCTCATAACAGACATTAACGTCACTTGAATAAATTATAGTAAATTTAATATTTATACAACAATTTAGAGTCTCATTACAGTAATTGTACTATCTATCAAAAAACTAAATAATCACTAAATTCAAGTAATTTAGTATAACTAACCTAATTGGGTGATTACATGGTTAAACTCTACAAATTAGTATAATTACACATTGTATTCATTACAATTACAAATTAATTAATTATGCAAATAATATTTGCATAAACACCCCATTAATTATTGTATTTGGCGCCCATCGCACGGCAAAGAGCAGGCAGTAGATAGGATAAGTATATATTTCATGTTAGTTGTTAGTTGTAAGAACAAAATATTATTAGTGTGAGGCTAGTTGGACTGAATGTTAACGCGGAGTAAGGCAGCAAAAATGACGACTAGCAGTTCCGATTCCATGAATTTCGATATTAATAACCAGCAGGGTGTACCTGATATCGAACGTGAAGGATCACCAATCGAATTACAAATGACCGAGGAGACGTCAGACGTCAGAGCGCGGGGACAGGAGTCCCAACAACCACGACAGGAGGTGACGCTGCAAGCATTAATGGACTTCATGAACGAGAAGTTCGACAAACAGAAGGAAGAAATTAATGAAAATTTTACAGAGGTTAGGAGAGGACAGGCCGAAAACAACAAAGTAATCAGCGAAACGTTCGAGGAACAGAATTATAAATTTGACAAACTAGAAGAGAAGCTCGACAAACATAAGGAGGAAGTCGCACAAATACGCGCGGAAATGCGTGAATATATGAATAATTATGACCAGTTAAGATATAATTATCGTGCGTCAGTTAAAAAAATATTATGAAGCGAACATACAACCCACACGAGAAAGTGAAAGTTACACCAACGGTTAGTGGACTACGGAAAGGGAAACGAGCGCATAGGGTAAATGTCCCTCGCAAACCAGTCCAGCTAGCTAGACAATAAGATGTGTAATTTGTTGACATATAATTTAAAAATTTTCACATTCATTCTGTAAGTCACGATATATCTATCCAATGACATTAATTACATGTGAATTGACCAACATTAATGAAGAATTTCAATATAAAAGACACTTATTGTGCGAAAGATTTGATCGAGTGTGCAGCAATAAATTGCTAAGACATTATAACGAACATTTTAATAGACATGTAATGATGTAAGATCAATTACTAATATAATTACTATACATATGTATTTACATGTTCATAAATTGTTTTTATTATTTGAGATAAGTTAAAGACATTAACTATGATAATATTATTAGGAAGATACATGATTAATTACATTCCAGGTTAAAAAAACCATTATTTCATGTATTAGATCATAAATGGATAACATAGATATCCACAGCTATTATTATTATTACAAAATAATTATATGCCTAATTATATGCACACCATATGTGAAAATGCGTTCATTCTTACTCAGATGCACGGCAATAAATTCCTAGAGTCAGTTAATAACAAAATATAGGGAATATATGCCAGTATACGCCAAGTAGAGGAAAGTGGGTCAATGACCGTGACCTTCTCAAGGAGAACTCCCACGACAAACTCAGAGCGCGAAAATCGGATTAGAGTGTCTTCTGCTAATCCAACATCCAATCCGATCTGGGGACCTTGTAATGACCAAAAATTTTTAATTCTGAAATCTTTTATCAAAAGTACGTTACAACCAGCCCAGACACCCCAACACGGGCCAGAAACAATAAATAAAGAAGCAATTTAACGAAGTGTCAACTAGACGTTCGCCAGGGACAGTGATATACACTCGACACAACATTACAATAGAAAGCAGGTTCGCCTGTGACAGACTCGTCTCAACCGAGATTTACAGCCCACAACAAATAGACAATGAGACTTGGCACAGTGGCATAGTACGGAGAAATTGTAATGAGCACACGCTACAAGGTTAATTTGAAGTGTGCCAGCAGTAAAAAAAAAGGGATGTAGTCACAATTGTACTCAACCTGTATGAGAACAAACAACGTCTATCTAATGAATAGAACTGAGTGTGCGCACAGCGGGAGGACATCTTACTGGTGACAACTGATATTTATGACAAGGGAGAGGAGTGCCGTCTTGGAAGCGACGACACGCTGTGTCCTAAAAACTGACGAAAAGGGTCATGGATAGTCCAGACAATGACAAAATGCGACGTATTGTTCGCGTGAGAACAGCAGCAGACTTCCAGAGTACGCTTAGACAAAAGCTTGATCGACAGCCGCGGAATTGCTCTACATTCCAGGAAACGGTACGGAGGCCCTTCGTCGTGTACTTGAGGGGAGAGCTTACAACCAACCATAGTCCGGCATCTTCTCAGAGCAAAGGTGGAGAGGACCGTCGTCACGATAGCAACGGGAACAACGAATCAGAAGTAGAGAACCATAGTTCTGCAGAAGGGTAGGAGTTCATCTAACCTATCAGGATTGACCAAAGGCGTGTTTGCCAGGAAATTGCATTGTGGTAAATGATGCTTAATAAAAACTGTTTACAGAGCACGCGAGAAGTCAGTCTTCATAAAACTTTTTGATCATATACTAGGTCAGTCTTCATAAATTTGTCAATCATATACTTTATCTTTGAACAGTCTACATAAAAGTTTCAATCTTATTCTCAAGTAAAAGTTCTCAGTTTTATTACATCACAGTTAACATACGTGTAGCGGTTTGGCGTTGAAACTCAGTTACGCGGTACTTTAATCAGTGACTTAACATTTCAACATTGACAGTTATGCAGTAATAGTGTATCAACAGTGACTCAATCACACAATATACATCAGTGATTAATAACTTTCAAGTACACTATCTTACTCAGCTACCGCTTATTAAGAACCAAGCTATTTAGTTACAGTTTCATTTAATAACAGAACTTTCATTAATACTTTACCCAACAGCGAAAACGTAACGTTGTACAGTGCGAAGTGTAGAAGACCGATTGGAACAATACACCACGTTATCGAAACACGATATATTATCATATACAAGAAGAAGTTCGATAATAGACAGTCATATATATACACACTAGTTAACAATGAACGTACTCACACAACACATGACTTCATAAACTCTGATAGGACGGCAGACATCAATGAACACATACACCGCGAGTGAATCTGATCCGCGAGTGTGTGTTGAGTGATAGTGACATCGAAGCGACACGAGCTCATACGTATGGATCATCTGCAGGAAGGAGTTACACCGATGGAAATATTGGATAATCCTTTTTACAAGTAATTCTTTATGTTAGTCTTGTCATAAGAACTCTACTGTCCTGTCTCTTTCAAAGAAAACACCCTTTGAGAATTCAGATTAATTATCATGGAAAATTTAAATAAAGCTATTCATCTGAGGCAAGAAATGAACGCATTAGTATAAGATTTATATGTTGTTTATCTATGTTTATATATGTTGATTGTGTTATATATGTATGTGTATGTTTTCAGTGAATGACGTACAGGATTTATATTGTAATTTGATTCATATATATGTGTTCTTTTATGGATGTATTTTCAGGACATCATTTATATTATATATGTCGAAGTTTCATTACTGAATGATGTTAATAAATAAGTGTTTATTTTCATTCAGTATTTATGCGTTCATCATTGTCAATCTTACCTCATAACAGACATTAACGTCACTTGAATAAATTATAGTAAATTTAATATTTATACAACAATTTAGAGTCTCATTACAGTAATTATACTATCTATCAAATAACTAAATAATCACTAAATTCAAGTAATTTAGTATAACTAACCTAATTGGGTGATTACATGGTTAAACTCTACAAATTAGTATAATTACACATTGTATTCATTACAATTACAAATTAATTAATTATGCAAATAATATTTGCATAAACACCCCATTAATTATTGTATTTGGCGCCCATCGCACGGCAAAGAGCAGGCAGTAGATAGGATAAGTATATATTTCATGTTAGTTGTTAGTTGTAAGAACAAAATATTATAGTGTGAGGCTATTTGGACTGAATGTTAACGCGGAGTAAGGCAGCAAAAATGACGACTAGCAGTTCCGATTCCATGAATTTCGATATTAATAACCAGCAGGGTGTACCTGATATCGAACGTGAAGGATCACCAATCGAATTACAAATGACCGAGGAGACGTCAGACGTCAGAGCGCGGGGACAGGAGTCCCAACAACCACGACAGGAGGTAACGCTGCAAGCATTAATGGACTTCATGAACGAGAAGTTCGACAAACAGAAGGAAGAAATTAATGAAAATTTTACAGAGGTTAGGAGAGAACAGGCCGAAAACAACAAAGTAATCAGAGAAACGTTCGAGAAACAGAATAAGAAATTTGACAAACTAGAAGAGAAGCTCGACAAACATAAGGAGGAAGTCGCACAAATACGCGCGGAAATGCGTGAATATATGAATAATTATGACCAGAAGATAAACGAAGTCCAGAAGCAGCAGGACGAGACTATAAGAGAGTTAAAGAACGACACCGACAGGAAGTTCGAAGAGATACGAGAAACTCGAGAAGTAGACCGTCAAGAACTGAAGAATATTACTCAAAACACACAAACAAGCATCAAGAAGATTAACAATAGAGTAGAAACACACGTTAAAGAAACCCATAAGAAACAGGAGGAGCTGAAAGTCGAACTATTCCAGACAGTAAGACAGCTACAACAGGAACAGGGAGACGTAAACAGCACGATACAGCAGAAGATCAATGAGGTAGATGGGAGACAGAAGACGACGGAGCTACGATTGGATGAGAGTACCAGGGAGAAAACAACTCGTATCAATGAGCTCAAGTCTCAAATAGAACGGCTGCAGCGGCAACTGATTGAAGGTGAGTCTGGGATAATCACTAGGATTAACGGGCATACACATGCCGAATTAAAATACAACGGCACTGATAGGTTCCCGATGGAATTCCTGAAGGAGTTATCAGAGATTCAAGAGCAATATTACAACAACAGTGACATTAAGTGGATCGGGAGGCACTTGGAGATGGACGCTGGGATATGGTGGCGTGTCATAAGAAACCAAATATCCACGTTCGAAGAATTCAAGGAAGCCTTCACCTTGAAGTACTGGGGTCAAGAACGCCAGGATAATATCCGCGACAACCTCGAGTACGGCAGATACGAATGGAATGGGCCAGTCACAGCCGTCCAATACGCAGAGAGAATCCTGCTAGAGAGTCGGCAACTATCACCTGCGTTGACCGATAGACAGCTGATTAGGAAGATAGCCCGCCATTTTGGGAGGGATTTGCAGCTCGCAGTGATCACGCGCGGTATTACAAACATACCGAATTTCGAGGCACTAATTACAGAATATACAAGCATCCAGTCCAGTGGGGAAAACAGCCGAAAGCCGCACTATAGGCCCTACAATGAAGGGAAAGTTAACCAGAGAGAGAGGGAAACACATTACAACAAAAGCGAAAACGACCGGCCGCCGAGGGGTCGCTTTGACAACAAGGAATATGTCAACACCGTACAATTTACACCCGGAGAAGCGGGCCCGAGTAGAACGGTCAATGACACCACTCCAAGGACAAGCGGTAATAGCGACAACAGCAAAAAAAAAAATATGTGAACCTAAGAAATAAGATAGAAAATTTGAACGACTTAGTCCCGACCGAGAATGTAAATATACTACTACCGGACTTACGAAATGATCTATTGCAAGAAGATGATGAAAATATTAATAAACAAATATTAAAATGTCCTGAGATTGCTATCAAATTTAATAACGATGTAACTGTGCATGCTTTGCTTGATACGGGCTGCCTCATTAACGGGTTATCGGAGGCGTGGTTTAACAACCATAAGAAGAGCATCGGACCGTATGAGACACTACCTGTAACGAACACGCTTATCATAAGTGCCGTAGGAAATAAATCCAAATTAGTTAAGAAGCAAATATTGTGTGACATCGAGATTGATGGTGTTCAATATGAATGTGTGTTTTTAATAATACCAGAATTAGTTAAACCATGCATACTAGGGATTAGCTTTCTACAAGAAGTTGGGTGTCGCATCGACATCGGAAACAAGGTAATTAACTTAAAGAACAAAACTGATGAAGAGGAGCACGTTATACCAATCATGAATATTGAGGTGATAACCAGTGAAGAAGAAGAAGAAGTACTGCGATGCATCGACGAAAAGATTGAGAGTATAGATTGCGTGGATGAAGAAATACTGCAACGCCTGAAGGAGATTTTAGTAAGGAACCGGAATGTTTTTAGGGAATGCCCGGGAAGAATAGAGGGTTACACACATGAGTTTCATGTTACGGACAGGACACCTTATTTTCAAAGGGGTTGCCCTGTACCACTTGCTTACAGAGATAAGGTGAACGAGGAAATTAACCGAATGTTGCGATATGGAGTGATCGAACGTTGCGCCAGTCCGTACGTCAATCCAATTGTAACGGTAATCAAGAAGGATGGAAGGGTTCGCCTGTGCCTTGATGCAAGGAAAGTGAACAGTGTAACAGTACCCGATTACGAAGGAGTGTCCCTGGTAAACGAGATATTGGCTAGATGTGGAGAAATGCAGTATTTGTCGACGGTCGACTTATCCAGTAGCTTCTGGCAGGTCCCATTGAAGCAAGAATGTAGGGATTTCACGGCGTTCATGCACGAAGGGAGGTGCTACCGCTTCACAGTGACACCATTTGGACTTAGCACCAGCTCTGCAGCCTTAACACGTGGATTGGACGTGGCTCTTGAGGAAGAAGTCAAGAAGAACACGATTATCTACGTGGATGATTGCTTGTGCTACTCCAACAATATCCAAACGCACCTAGACCATTTAGAAACACTACTAAACAACCTTAACAAAGCGAATATCACCGTCAATCTCACCAAATCACAATTCTTTAGACGAGAAATCTCATTCCTTGGATATCGCCTCACAACCAAAGGGATACAAGCAACCGATGATAAGGTAAGGGCAATTATGGATTTCCCAGCACCAAAGAATACGAAACAACTTAAAGGTTTCCTTGGCCTTACCAACTTTTACAACCGATTCACGAGCAAATACGCGGAAACGACGCAGCCTTTGCACGAATTGTTGAAAGGAGGACGAAAGTTTTCGTGGGAAACGACGCAGCCTTTGCACGAATTGTTGAAAGGAGGACGAAAGTTTTCGTGGACAAGAGAAGTAATCGAATGTTTCCAAAGAGTTAAAAATTTATTTGTAAACACAGTAATTTTACGATTCCCACGGCCGAACCAAAGGTATTACATTCAATGCGACGCCAGTAATTTTGCGTATGGTGGCCAACTTTACCAGATAGACGAAGAGGGAGAAATTGGAGTAATCGCCTTCACGAGCAAAACGTTTAAGGATGCTGAACGTAATTATTTCACTACGGAGAAAGAACTCCTAAGCATTGTTAGATGTTTGGAAAAGTTTCGGATGTACATACTTGGACAACCTCTAACGATAATAACAGACAATAAGGCTTTAACATTCATGCACAAATGCCACTTAAACAACTCGAGAATTACGAGGTGGATTCTCGCCATACAAGAATACAATTTCGACATTATCCACTGTAAAGGAAAGGATAATGTAGTAGCGGACATATTGAGCAGATACCCGGCCGACGCGAAACAAGGAGAGACAAACGAGGAAGCACACGAGTACCTAATTAATCATTTAGTCGTTAAGATGAATCAACACATAGGTAAGATCATTAGAGATATCGGCAAATACCAGAATGAAGATGGCAAACTCAGAATACTTATTGATAAGATTAGGAATAATGATATGGACGATAGATTAAGCAAATTTTATAAAATTGTTAATAATAAGTTATACCGACGACAACGCGGTCAATGGAAACTATACATCCCTGACAGTGTGTCAAATAACTTAATCGCAGAAATTCACCAAATGTACGGACACCTAGGCCCGAAAAGGTGTGTCAAAATGCTACAAGAGCACTTCACTCTTGATGGCATGATCAAGAAAGTAAAAGCATACATTCAGACTTGCGACTCATGTCAGAGATACAAGGACACAAACAACAGGATACTATTTGGCGGTACCAAAGCGACGATACCTTCAGCTAGAGGTGATATCGTGAGTGTCGATTATTATGGACCTCTACCAACTGGTACAGGAGGCGTTAAGTACTTGCTTGTTATGGTGGACAATTTCACAAAATTTGTCAAATTGTTTACATTACGAAGGGCGACAACCACCACTACATTACGAAGAATCAGAGACTACTGTACGGAGTTTGGACGACCGAGGGTCATCTTGACTGATAACGGCACGCAATTTACCGCGAAAAAATGGGTTGCAGGTCTCGAGGAGCTAAATATACAACCGAGGTATACGGCGATAAGGAATCCTTGCTCAAACTTAGCCGAAAGGATTAACCGCCAACTTGGGAACCTATTCCGAATCTTTGTACACGACCAACATAGTAAGTGGTCAAGGTACGTCAGATTAATCGAGACGTGTATTAATGAAGTATACCATGAGACGATCGAGATAACCCCTCACGAGGCGCAATTAGGAAAAAGACCGACTCACGCATGGGAGAAGTGTTTGGACAAAGAAATCACTGACAATAAAGGCAGTTCGAATATCAATGTATTCATAAAAATCAAAGAAAAAAGGGAAAAGTATGCGAAGCACATCAATGATAACAAGAAAATTACTAAATTCACTATCGGCGACAAGGTGCTGATAAGAAGCTATCATCAATCAGACGCCGCAATGAAGAAAATCGATAAATTTTTTGAGTTGTACACAGGACCATATAAGATTAATCGTGTCTTCGGTGATGCAACATACGAACTAACTTGCTGAGTGCGATAACAGCGACAGGGTGAGAGGGAAATTTAACGTGCGTCAGTTAAAAAAATATAATGAAGCGAACATACAACCCACACGAGAAAGTGAAAGTTACACCAACGGTTAGTGGACTACGGAAAGGGAAACGAGCGCATAGGGTAAATGTCCGCGCAAACCAGTCCAGCTAGCTAGACAATAAGATGTGTAATTTGTTGACATATAATTTAAAAATTTTCACATTCATTCTGTAAGTCACGATATATCTATCCAATGACATTAATTACATGTGAATTGACCAACATTAATGAAGAATTTCAATATAAAAGACACTTATTGTGCGAAAGATTTGATCGAGTGTGCAGCAATAAATTGCTCAGACATTATAACGAACATTTTAATAGACATATAATGATGTAAGATCAATTACTAATATAATTACTATACATATGTATTTACATGTTCATAAATTGTTTTAATTATTTGAGATAAGTTAAAGACATTAACTATGATAATATTATTAGGACGATACATCATTAATTACATTCCAGGTTAAAAAAACCATTATTTCATGTATTAGATCATAAATGGATAACATAGATATCCACAGCTATTATTATTATTACAAAATAATTATATGCCTAATTATATGCACACCATATGTGAAAATGCGTTCATTCTTACTCAGATGCACGGCAATAAATTCCTAGAGTCAGTTAATAACAAAATATAGGGAATATATGCCAGTATACGCCAAGTAGAGGAAAGTGGGTCAATGACCGTGACCTTCTCAAGGAGAACTCCCACGACAAACTCAGAGCGCGAAAATCGGATTAGAGTGTCTTCTGCTAATCCAACATCCAATCCGATTTGGGGACCTTGTAATGACCAAAAATTTTTAATTCTGAAATCTTTTATCAAAAGTACGTTACAACCAGCCCAGACACCCCAACACGGGCCAGAAACAATAAATAAAGAAGCAATTTAACGAAGTGTCAACTAGACGTTCGCCAGGGACAGTGATATACACTCGACACAACATTACAATAGAAAGGAGGTTCGCCTGTGACAGACTCGTCTCAACCGAGATTTACAGCCCACAACAAATAGACAATGAGACTTGGCACAGTGGCATAGTACGGAGAAATTGTAATGAGCACACGCTACAAGGTTAATTTGAAGCGTGCCAGCAGTAAAAAAAAGGGATGTAGTCACAATTGTACTCACCCTGTATGAGAACAAACAACGCCTATCTAATGAATAGAACTGAGTGTGCGCACAGCGGGAGGACATCTTAATGGTGACAACTGATATTTACGACAAGGAAGAGGAGTGCCGTCTTGGAAGCGACGACACGCTGTGTCCTAAAAACTAACGAACAGGGTCATGGATAGTCCAGACAATGACAAAATGCGACGTATTGTTCGCGTGAGAACAGCAGCAGACTTCCAGAGTACGCTTAGACAAAAGCTTGATCGACAGCCGCGGAATTGCTCTACATTCCAGGAAACGGTACGGAGGCCCTTCGTCGTGTACTTGAGGGGAGAGCTTACAACCAACCATATTCCGGCATCTTCTCAGAGCAAAGGTGGAGAGGACCGTCGTCACGATAGCAACGGGAACAACGAATCAGAAGTAGAGAACCATAGTTCTGCAGAAGGGTAGGAGTTCATCTGACCTATCAGGATTGACCAAAGGCGTGTTTGCCAGGAAATTGCATTGTGGTAAATGATGCTTAATAAAAACTGTTTACAGAGCACGCGAGAAGTCAGTCTTCATAAAACTTTTTGATCATATACTTTATCTTTGAACAGTTTACATAAAATTTTAAATCTTATTCTCAAGTAAGAGTTCTCAGTTTTATTACATCACAGTTAACATACGTGTAGCGGTTTGGCGTTGAAACTCAGTTACGCGGTACTTTAATCAGTGACTTAACATTTCAACATTGACAGTTATGCAGTAATAGTGTATCCACAGTGACTCAATCACACAATATACATCAGTGATTAATAACTTTCAAGTACACTATCTTACTCAGCTACCGCTTATTAAGAACCAAGCTATTCAGTCACAGTTTCATTTAATAACAGAACTTTCATTAATACTTTACCGAACAGCGAAAACGTAACGTTGTACAGTGCGAAGTGTAGAAGACCGATTGGAATAATACACCACGTTGTCGAAACACAATATATTAACATATACAAGAAGAAGTTCGATAATAGAGAGTCATATATATACACACTAGTTAACAATGAACGTACTCACACAACACATGACTTCATAAACTCTGATAGGACGGCAGACATCAATGAACACATACACCGCGAGTGAATCTGATCCGCGAATGTGTGTTGAGTGATAGTGACATCGAAGCGACGGGACTCATACGTATGGATCATCTGCAGGAAGGAGTTACACCGATGGAAATATTGGACAATCCTTTTTACAAGTAATTCTTTATGTTATTCTTGTCATAAGAACTCTACTGTCCTGTCTCTTTCAAAGAAAACACCCTTTGAGAATTCAGATTAATTATCATGGAAAATTTAAATAAAGGCAAGAAATGAACGCATTAGTATAAGATTTATATGTTGTTTATCTATGTTTATATATGTTGATTGTGTTATATATGTATGTGTATGTTCAGTGAATGACGTACAGGATTTATATTGTAATTTGATTCATATATATGTGTTCTTTTATGGATGTATTTTCAGGACATCATTTATATTATATATGTTGAAGTTTCATTACTGAATGATGTTAATAAATAAGTGTTTATTTTCATTCAGTATTTATGCGTTCATCATTGTCAATCCTACCTCATAACAGACATTAACGTCACTTGAATAAATTATAGTAAATTTAATATTTATACAACAATTTAGAGTCTCATTACAGTAATTATACTATCTTTCAAATAACTAAATAATCACTAAATTCAAGTAATTTAGTATAACTAACCTAATTGGGTGATTACATGGTTAAACTCCACAAATTAGTATAATTACACATTGTATTCATTACAATTACAAATTAATTAATTATGCAAATAATATTTGCATAAACACCCCATTAATTATTGTATTTGGCGCTCCAAGATCGTGTGGCACGGCAATCACAATTACATATTTAATTGCCAATTCCATTTATATACATTAAATACACACATTATTGTAAATTCCTAAGGAAAACACGGAGCCGAACACTTAGCAGTAAGCACCTGCTCCATCCGCTAGACACGGGAAACCTCGAGGTGCTCAAGTCGCCAATTGTCGGAGCCATCCGCCTAGACGTGACAGCTCATCGGTTCGGTTCACGCCACACGCCGGACGCACATATCGTCCACAACAGCACAGCCTAAGCTCTTGAAGGAAACCTCGTAGCTGCGCTTCAGGCGTGGAGCCAGATCAGACCAACCAACACGAAAATCATCACTAGTACGCTATATCGTGCAAAAAGGACCCCCAATCCTAATTCCTTGTGCTCCTAACGAGTGACCATGCCGGGTTATGGCCCGGACCTACTACTTTTTAATAAAATAACATTTGAAAAATGGACAATAATGATTAGTTTTTTATTATTATTACGAATACAAAAATCACAAAAAAATCAGAACACTGCATTTTTTGTTAATTAAATTTATAAGTGCGGCTGACGACGCGTTGTACTAGCTATAGCCTACAACCGTCTCACTAAACAAAAGCCGTGCAGTATACCTTGGTACTTTACGGACTGTTGAGCAGAGGTTTATTGTTATATTTATAAATTTATAACTATAATGCCTAAATGACAAACAATTTAGTTCTAGCTTTCAAGTTATTGTACGTCTCTACAGACATCTATAGGCCTATATAAAATGCCTTGTACAGATTACAATAACTGACCAATGTATAAAGATTTTTTTTTTTTTGCAAACATAGCTTACAAACTTTTTGTGGCGGTCCAGAAATTTAATGGGATATTAACAGATATTAATTTGTCAAATTACATTAAAACAAACCTGTCCGTGATCTGAATAAAATTCCTAATAATTCTGTGCTTCACATAGACTTTTGAATTTTTTTCAAATATTTGACTACCATTTTTGATCCGTGATGCCCTAAAGTCGGTGTAAACACTACATTCAGAGATGGGCTACAATTCCCTTTAGTCTCATACGCGGCACAGATTTTTGTGATTTTTTTTTAAATTGTGGTATACATCATGTCGGGCTGTGAAGTACCAAAATTTTGAAATTTCCTATAGGCCCTATTTATATTATGGCCAATATTCTAATTAAGCTGATATCCGGCACTGATAGGCTATTTAGATTTTTTTTCAAAATTTGGGTACACTACTTGTCCCCAATTTTTTTAATTCCCAACATTATATTTAGATTGTGGTTAAAATTATATTCGGTTTATACCCACATGGATTTTTTTCAATTTGTTTCAAAGTTTTTATCTCTGTCACATTGTTTCCCTGCCACATATTTTGGAGGGGGGGGGATCAATCTCAAAAACAGAGGGGGTTTCTGTAGGGTAAAGCTATGGACAATCTGTGTGGCAAAGGTATGTGGGGTAAAATTTAGGACCGTCTATGGAGCAATACATAAAAGATTTGAGAATAAAAGGCGGAGGGAAACGTGTGTGAAACTATACAAAGTGATGGATATTCCAACAGTAATGTACGCCATTTTGACGCGGGCTGTAATAAGGCCACAGAGGAAGCAGCCTTGGATATGGAGCGATGATATAAAAAGCGAGTAAGTCTGTAATCTTTGAACTAGTATAGTCCCTGAACTGAAGACCTCGCTCACTATTTTGAACAAAGCACATTTATTGTTATATAAATTTCAAATAGATAATTTTTCAGTTATGGGAAAATCACAAAAATCCCGATTTCTCTACTGTTTCTTTAGTAGCATAACAATTGTAGAGCACACAATCATACAATAAACACTAAAAATTCCATTTAATTTGATATCGCAGACGCGCTTTTGTTATTTCTTTTTTCACAATTTTGACACCCCCCACATTTTTGCCTCCCACTCCTATTTTCTGCATATAAATTTCAAAAACAGTGGGGTTCTTACAGAAGTGTGGACACGCATGTCAAGTTTTACAAAAATCGGTTGATGAGTTCAAAAGACATGCCCCAAACAGAAGACACAGTCAGACAAATGCCAAACGGTCGAGTCAAAACTGAGAACTCGCTTCGCTCGTTCAAAAAAGACCATCTGAAGCGAATGCCGCAGGACGACGGAGGAAACGTTTGGAATCCGAAGAGGTTATTAACAGCCACTCCTTGGATGTGTGGAGGGAGGTGAATGTTAATACTGGATAGTGAATGAAATAAATAAGCATAACTGTATGATATAGAATCTCTTTGTTTATAATACTCTTTTTAAGTGTATCAGTACAAATTATAATCCATAGGTCTAGCTGAAAACTATGACTATCCAGTAAAAGAGTATTCATTTATGATAATTAGGCTCTCTCGTCTTATGCGCGGTTTTCACAGAGCCTTGAAGACTGTTTCAGCGGGGATTCATTGTATATAAATAATCGCTAGACTTGGAGAAAAATAACTGTCCATGTATAACTAAAAATAAATAACACGTGTAACTGGGCTTACTATCAGTCAAGTGGGAGCAGTTACCCTGCACGTACGGATAAGTATTCCTAAACATACGTGATAGCGAATTAAAACTTTGTGGAATAAGAAAACTAAGCGTCAGCGACAATGCAGAGAGAGAAATCCGAATGCGTTGTTATTTTACGGAAGGTTTTTAATGATGCAATAACAGTACGTCACAAGAAAACATGTTATTTTATAGTCCAGCGGTTCCGGAAGATGTACTTTGAAACTAGCCAGTAGTCATTACCTTCTCTTGCCGCTGTTACAACACAGCTCGGACACTCCTTCTGTTACAGTCGTTCCCAGCAAATTGTATCCACGTATTCACGTGTGTGCCTGTGTGTGTGTGTTCACCAGCGCGCGCGTGGGCGTACATTATTTATTGTTAAAACAAATAATTCAAACGTTAAAAGAATGGATAATTCAAGATGGCTACTGAAAAAATATTAGTGTGGACTCCCGCTGAAAGAAGAACGACCACGGAGTAAAGAGGCTGCCATGAGCATACACCTGGCAAAGGAGAGATATCCTGAAGAGAACAAAATGCTATAATGCAAACGAAGAATGTTCTAACTGGTCCGGAAAAATTCCCATTTGGAACCTTCTTTTTTGAAAGATAATTTAAAGTAATGATAATTAAATAACATCCTGAGGACATGCGATATTGACCGCTTTTAGGATTAGATACAGCCTTGAAGACACTATACATTCGCATGTATTTAAGGTTACACTCTTCTGCGCGTATGTGAGAACCAGTTTAAAGTGTTACAAATGTTACATATTTTTGTAAACGCGCGCGCGTAGAAAAGGGAAAGTATGCGCGCACGCACACACACACACACACACACACCAGGGAGACAGAAGGAAGAGAGACAGAAACTGAGATTTTATCAGATAGGCCTACCAGATATTGGTACTCTCTTTATGGGAAACACAAAAGGATCATTAATTCTGTAGCACGTTTTTCTCATTTCTACAGCTATGACTTTCAGTCTTGGCCTTTTTTAGTGTATCAATAAAGACGAACGAAAAAGTTAGACAGTTTGTTTAAAAGACAGTTAAAAAGTCTTCAGTTTGTTGTTTCAGAGAACGTGCAAATGTTAAAAACTGAAACAAAATACAGTACTTACTCGAGAATAATACTCCCTCGAATTTAATAACCCATACTATTTGGGGTGAATATTTTTAAGAAGCTTGTTTTGATTTTAGTGTTACATTCTTGCCCGAAACATTAGATTTGTGCTCTAATACAACTTGTTTCTATATATACCGGCAACCATTACTCGTCCTCATACTCATTTCCTGTCTGTATATTAGATCTGAGATTCGACTCGAACAAAGTAAATGCAGAAGAAACGACAGCAAAATGTATAGCAACTAAGTTTTGTATTACACGCGAAAATGAATGTATAACTGTTTTGCAGTAATCGAATAAAACACACAAAGTGAAGAAAATAAAAACAGGCTTACAACATAAACAAAGCGCATAATTCTCTCCGAGTACGTCACACAGTGCTCACGTGACAAACGTAATGAAAGCTATCCGGTATATCAGTAAATATAAATCTACTACGTTCTTTGTTCATCGTATCAGTTATCCAAGTATTACAAAATAGGAAGTGACACCCACAAAATGAACAAACCTTTGTATGGTTCTTCATAGACGATAGGAGTTTCGGGGAATCACCAGCAATGTTTACCCATAACGGGTTCTGTTCTGACTGTACTGGTGGTAGCCCTACTATTTCGACGGCCACAACATGTCGGGGTTGGACAGTATTTAAATGAAAGTTTTTGCTATATCAGTATATTTAAATTGTTTACTTCATCTCTTGTAGTGCATTCCTGGTTCTTTTCAAAGACCAGCAACTTGAATACTCAAAGGTAAAATTCTGTTAACATGCTACAGTCTCTTTTCTCTACACCTTCTCTAGTGGTACACACGTGGCCATTAGGGATGGACATTGACCCTTTCACAAATTTTGCTCGCATCGCATATTTCATATTCATACCCGATAGAACCTGCAATTTGTAATAGACTATTAACCCAATGAATTGTTTATTTTGGTGTAACTTTCTCTTAATTTTCTACATCGAAAAAGAGGTCTTCTGCTTCAAGACTCAAAGCCCTTCTTGTACTTTATTTAAAGCATGAAAACTCTCTAAGTTTTTTTTTTTTTTTTTTTTTTTTAGAAGAGTCAACGTATACCATGTTTTCTCAAAATCTGTGTAAACAATAAATACCAGTAATGTTTACAAAACAAAGTACACTTCGTTGTAATTCTCAAATTCTCTCTTCAAAATAATAAATTATAAAAGGAAATTTATAATCCTCAAAATTACTAAAGGAAATTTTACGATTTTTGGCCGGGTGCATTAAGAAGCTTTAGAGTTTTGTCATCCAGGTCGTTTTTACGTTTCTTCTTCGTCTCAACTTTGTAACTCCGCCAAACTTTAGCCTCTACACACGTTTCAGCCCCATAATCAACACTCGTGCAGCGTCTAGTTTTTCCTCCTATGCCGATGTCTAATCCATTTTGTCTAAGCGCGTGGGTTAGAAATTATATCTTCCTCTTTCTCATTATTCTTTTTTACTCTTTACTTCATTTAAATCATCAACGTTTGTTTTTATATCTGTCCAACTTTTACATATTTACAATTCCACTATCTCCAGTCGATCTTACAATTCCACTATCTCCAGTCGATCGTTCTTCTTTTTCCCAAAGATCCAGAATTCACTCCGAAAAGCAAGGTTATCCAAACAAAGTCCTGCCAACCTTCATAACTTCAACATTCACATGATTACTTGTGAGTAGATTCCTTTTATTATAAAAAGCTTGCCTTGAAAACATTCCCTCCACTTCTCACAAATACCTATTGCCTTTAAGCCATACTCCTCAAGTGCTTCAATTATTCCGTCTCTTGGTCTCCCCCCCCCAGCCTACACCTAAAACTATCATTTTAATCTTCTTGTTACGTTTACATACTTCAGGTTTTAAACAATTCTTGATGGGGTTTTTTTACCTTTTTTCGCACAAGAAATGGAATCATATGTCTTCACTTTTCTTTAAATATAAGAATTCATTTTTAACTTTCTTTATTGTAACAGAACACGTAAAAGATTCCAAATAAAGTTTTGTATCGTCTTTTGACAAAATCGGTTGAAATTCGTTATATTTCCAGACTTGCAAAAAGGTATCAATTTAACGACAAACGTCGATAGTACTTATATCCAATACCGACTTAGACACTTGTGTCTGTTCCGACAATTTGTCTTTAGACAGTTGTATGCTTGTGGTATTATTGTTATTTTTTTTTTAATATTACATAAATATTTTAGATATCTGCTAGTACATATCATTTTTTTCAATACCCTACTACAAATCTGAGCGATCCGGACTTCTGGCTAATCAGCGTCCTACTATACAGTGGACATATATGTGAGATATGTTTCGTGGAGACGCAGATGTTGGTGTATGCAAGATTTCGTAACACGTCAGTCAGGAATCACTGATGATAGTGATGGAAAATAAAATTCATTGTGTCGGAGTGATTTAAAACTCGATCAGAGTCAAAAGCGATCTCATCGGTATAAGAACTAAAATTAATTTATAAACTACTGGAATGGGTGTCAGGAAGATTTTCCATGGGCAAAATACGGGTCTAATGTACTTTTTCTGCTACTTAGAAACCAGCAGCGGTAACAAACCTCTCATCCAGATCTCCTTGGGCGTATGTGAATTCTCACTGTGGATCGAGTTTGACGTCAGATTGTGATACGTCAAACTGTTATTGCTCCCAAATTATATTACTAACACATGTTTTCGAGCACGATATTTGAAACAAAACAATATCACTACTACCTCTTTAAGTGTTGCACTCCGACTTCCGTCACAAACACAGAATATATACGCAAGTCTAAAATTTATCTGCGTCGGGTGTAAAATATACAGGTGTATATATCGCATCATTTTTGACTGCAGAAATATGCGAAAATTTTGTAAAAGAGTACGGTATTGTTTAAATGAGAAAAGTATTTTACCATTATGAAAAGAAGTGTAGCGGCCAAATCGCAAGTCTAAAACATTCGACCAACATCATTTTTCTCTTGATCCTTTGCGGGGCACTGTAGAATTTTTAAATAATTTAAAACTTTCTTTTTACCACAGACAGCTTACAGCACGTTCTTCTTTTGCCCAACTATGTTCTCGACATCTACAGTCAACCCACGAACCAAATGTGGACGACATTATACTGGAATGCTGGAACATTCAATAATATAATGGGCTTTTAATTGTCCGGTACAAGAATTAATAACAACTTATTTTAGGTCTGGCTTATGGAAAAGAATTACCTACTCAGCTGGCAGTGGTGAAAGTTGGGAAACTGTCGGCCTTTACAGCGCCCGGTAACCGCACTATCAGGTCACACATCCTCGATGCTAGATGCTAGAACCCACGGGTCGATCAGAGGCAGAGCATGTATCTAACACATCAACTATCCCTACATGCTGCCTTTTCAGACGCCAATCATTCTGAACTTCTTTATTTGGCCTCTATTGGTCTACCGACCCACCTTCTTCCGTTAGAATACAGGTTCTGTGTATATTTATCCAAGTTCTATGGAGAGACCGCACTTACAGCGAGAAAGAAACATACGCATCAGCACATGTTTTTGCTCTACACAGCGATAATATTGGGGGTTAAAACAGCTTTCTTTTGGGCCGGTTCAAGACAGCTGGTCCACACAGTAAAGTTACCAATAAGCGTTATTCACATATCAACTACGATACCGAATCAAAGGATGGGCGTAAGGTAAATTAGGAATAAAACGTAAACTGCAAATAATTAGACTGAATTAAAACGGAGACAATAAAAAAGAAATTCGCCATGTACCTAGATTGAAGACTTGAGGAACACATATTAGTTAAAATAGCTGCAGGACGTTAATGAACCTGTCGTTTTTAACAGTGATGAGGTTAGAGAAATAAGAAGTTATAGATGTTGATGGAGGGGCTTAGTAGACCAGCAAGTATGGCGCGCCCTTGGCTACTACCATCTAGAGGTTCCGGGTTCCACTCCAGGCTGTACCATAAAATGAAGGGCGATTTCCAGCTCCCAGATAGACCCAACCTGTGGAACTAGAAGCGCAATACTAGTGTCCGGCTGAAGCGCAGTGCTAGTGTCCGGCTGAAGCGAAGTGCTAGATGCCCAACTACTTACAGCCTTATCTGATCCATTTAAGCTAATTATATGGTACAAAAAAGTGCAATATTATTATTATATTTGTGGTCAAATCATAGCTTTAGATTAGGAACGTGTGCGACTGAACTCCCCACACTGCAGTCAATACACAAGGCATTTCTATGTAACAGTTACGTCCATTTGCTTAGCAAATATATAAATAGGTCAGCAGCCTAAAATACCATATTGTCGGGTTTAGACTTAACAAGCGGCTTGTCAACTTCAAATATAGCGGAGATGTGTTTAAAAATTGAAGAACAGAAAACTAAGCAATAATACATATTCATAGCAATAAGTATATTCATAACAAGTCTTTTAAAATTATGAATAATAAGTTCCGAGGTCTGAAAAGTAACTTAAAAAGTAAAACAAAGAAGGCGTTACTCTACGATTAAGGGTATTTACAGTATATGCGACAAAACCGGGTACTATTTCCTCCCCCCCGGCATTACCGGGTACCATTTCCCCTCCCCCCGCATTACCGGGTACTATTTCCCCTCCCCCCAGCATTACCGGGTACTATTCCCCCCTCCGGCATTACCGAGTACTATTCCCCCCGGCATTACCGGGTACTATTTCCCCTCCCCCCGACAAAACCGGGTACTATTCCCCCCCGGCATTAAAGGGTACTATTTCCCCTCCACCGGCATTACCGGGTACTATTTCCCCTCCCTCCCGGCATTACCGGGTACTATTTCCCCTCCCCCCCGGCATTTTCAATAAAAATTCGAAGTCTCGGATTATTAAACGTAACACTTGTTTTTAGCCTAAACACTATTAAACAGAAATCTGCGACGTATATGGTATGAAATCTTTTATACGCAGACGGTCTGACAATGTTCGGAAAGACGGAAGAATAATTACAACGGATGGTTTATAATGTCCTTCGTCGTACCCGTACCCTTCATTACTATCAGTAAAAGGGGTTTAATGAATAGCTTAAGTCTAATGAAAATATTTAAAAATAAAAACACCACTGAATAGGATGAATCAGACAATGCGCTTAAATTCATTATGGCAGAACGGTTATTGTTTTTGTTTTACGATTTGTTTTGTGTGAATTGTTACGGTTAATATACGAAAAATCGTAACCGTAAGCTTTTTATCTTAGTTTTATTACTTTGTTGCAAACTATCTGTCGTATATTACAAACTAACGAATTATCCTTAAAATACTTTTATACTATAGACAAATTTGACGTATTAGCATTGTCCCAATTTTTCTGAGGGGCTGCTCCTAGCCCCCAGCCCCATTTGGATCCGCTACAGCATTACAAACGAGTTTATGCAAACTGCGATAAATTAGTAATTGTAAAAGTTGAAAATCGCAGTCACGAGGATCCGGAGTAAGGGACAAGGTCGTGAAAGCGATCACTCATTTTGCGTACGGTATTTGCTCATAATACCCATCCATTTTTTGACAGATTTTTGCTCTAAAATTTGGGAGTCTCCGAATGGATTGTACAGACAGGAAAAGAAAATGAGAAAAAATAATGTAATTTAACAATGGTTAGCGGTATTTAATAAAACAAATTGTTTTACAATTCAAATCTAATAGCATTCTAGTTTTCAGGCCAGTAAAATAACGCTAAGTCAAGCTTTCTAAAATAGCCCCCCCCACCCACCCAAATCAAAGTGGGTTTTATAATTGTGGGTAGTGATGTCGGCTTTCACCTATACGAGAGACAGAGATGAAAAATTTGAGCCTTTAATAACATAGATGATGTTAAAAAAAAACATGGAAAGTAACAATTAAACGTTCTAGAAAACACTGTCCGTGTTTATACCCATGTATGGCTGAGAATCGTCGGTTGCAACATAAGTTTAAGAAGGAAGAAATGAGCTTTCTAAGAAGAGTTAAAGGATTCGATCGTACAAAATCATAAGAACCAAGACGATAAGAGATAATCTAGTAATATGTATGTACAAACGACAGACTTTCATAATCAAGTTACCCTTTTCACGCGCGTGCGCTCACACACACGCTCGCGCCCGCGCGCACACAATACATTAAAAATGTGTGTCAACGTCATAACATACACAAAACTAGTTTTGGCAGACTTAGTAGTGGTACAGACTTCAACGAAACAAATAATTCCAACATACAACCTTCACTCCGTGACAAATTGATTTCAAAGTAGGCAGAGCATTAATCGTTTTCATTCAACTCGCAACCTAATTTTCAATCCGCAGTTAAATAAAACACAACAGTTGCAAAAGGCGATTCTACAAGCAACGATGAAGCAAACGTTATTACCAAAATAATTATAAAACGGGCTGTTAGGTCGTTGTCGGTTGCTGTTTAACAGCGCCATCGTCGGCATCGTTTCGAATTCCACCCTCAGAGATCTTCAGGCCGCAAAAAGCGAGTTGCTCTTACCCGAAAAAAGCTGTCGCGCATCGTTCGGCCAAGGTCCGCTGTAACTGTTTTCCAACACTCTGTCGCTTTTTGCGGCCTGAAGAAGATCCCCGAGAGTGGGATTCGAAACGTTTCCGACGATGTCGCTGTTAAACAGCCTAACAGCCCGGTTTATACTTATTTTGGTAATATTAACACCGGTCGTGTGAGCTTACGACAAAAATAAAGCAAACAATGCAATCGATAAGATTCATGCAATCGTACTTCAGCACCGAGAGTCATACGCTCTTTTCCTAAACTCTGTAACTTGTTTATTTTGCACTAAACGAGGCCATAGTGTTTCTGATTGGTGGGTAGTTGCCCGATGTCGTTTACTTTCGTGATTGGTGGATATTTTCCAGGGTGATTTGAAATTACGGGGATTTTTGGGTAATCTAGCGCTTGGCTTTAGAAATTACATATTAACGCGTTTTTATTGGTCTCACGTGAAAATAATTTTTATTTTATTGATAATTTTCTTACTAAATTCTACGACTGTGGAATTATTGCAAAAGAGACGGTACTGCTTGTTTTGATAGTGTACTGAAAGCGAAGTTAACTGATGAATAACCTACAAGTGGCATGTCGTCATTAGTTTAGTCAGTCATTAATAAAAGAGTTTTAGCGTTCTCAAGAACTGTAAAACATATAAGAGAAACGAATTCCGAAACATAACTGTGGCAGCTTAAGCTGTTGTCACGGAGCGAATAGCTGACCAAAACGGATGCTTAAAATTTAAACCAATGAAGGCTATGATGGGAAACAGAGTGTGTAGAATTAATTTCCGCAAGTGAACATAACTTTATATTAGCATTATACGATGATATTTGGAACACAGTAGTGTCCATTGTTCAGTGTACAGAGTAGTTATCTTTTACAGTGAATGAACACATATGAAACATTTTTTTTTGCATTAGTTCTTGAAATTAACATTAGCTTTTATGGGTGGGAAACGTGTTTCAGCTCCTCGGTGGAAACGAAAAATTATTAAAGAAATGTTTTTAGAAGAAATGGACTTAAAAGAATACATTTATGTGACGCTAGACGGAACGGTACGCAGTTTCAGGTAAACGATTAAAAAATACTGAAAACGATAATAACAAGACACTTACCGTGTCAAAAAATGGGCCTAACTGGAGCCATCGTTGAAATTATAAAATCAATCCTACATATTGTACTGCTGTTAAAATGCAACACAGTACATAAGAGGAAAATAATAAATTTTAAAAGAAAAAATATATAAATTTATTAGAATTGTAACATATGTTTGAAAATGTAAACAAAAACATTGTATCGACTCACCCATCAACATAGAGGTAGATGTCTATATGAGATAAAACAGTATAAAGATATATGTTATGAAAAGAATATATGAAATTTGAAATGAATATTATAATAAGAGGAAATAGTAAGAGAATGATCATATTATAAATACAAACTAGAATTTAGAATATTAGAAATAAAATAAATATATTTAATAAGAAGTAGAAAAGTTATATAAGTTTTTAAGAGGTATATGATAAAAAGATGTAACGAAGGTAGGGAATTATCAATGTGGCAAATATGTAAATTGTTAGAGATTATTTTTTTTTTTTTTGGAGAGTGATGAAGAAAAAATGTATTAGTCTAATTTAATACCAAATACTATAAAGATGAAAGAGAGGAATTACGTAAAAGGAGTCTAAATTTATATCTAAGGAAAGTAACATGAGTAGTCTAATTTAATACCAAATACTATAAAGATGAAAGAGAGGAATTATGTAAAAGGAGTCTAAATTTATATCTAAGGAAAGTAACATGAGTAGTCTAATTTAATATTGAATACTATAAAGATGAAACAGAGGAATTATGTAAATAGAGTCTAATTTTTAATTCAATCAGAGTCACATTAAGAATATTAAATTATAATAACTGTTGTACATCATAAAAGTAATGTAACTTGGAAAAGAAAATAAAGCAAAGGATTTTGAATAGTGATTCCAGAGTTTGATTATAATATCGAATAAATAAATAATAATACAAAAAATATAACAATATCCTGAATAGAACGACGACAGAAGAGGAAAATCTTGGACTGGAGAAGAGTTTCAGTGGCCCTAACGAATAATTAAGTGTTCAAAGGAGACATCGGTGTTGCAGTAATCTTGGAGAGCGGTATCCAGCTGTAAGAGCAATAAGAGATTCGTGTGAAGAAACAGATTGCCAAGCTGAATATTGCTGTTGAAGAAAGGTAAACAACAACAGAAGTGAACCCGTGGCAGCTAGAAGAATTCAGAGACGGTTAAGTTACACTAATACGTTAGTTATTTTTTACATGGTTACTTACCAAAGTACTACCCATTAACTGAATCTGGGTTGGTTTAAAGAAAAGAATTTAATAGATATAATCGTAAATACGATAAAATAACTTAATAATCATTAACCCCGAGAAAAAGAGTTTCTTTACATGTACTGGTAAATAAAAAATATAATAACAGTAGGTACAGATCTTTATTACAATACCTGTAATAAAAAAATAAACCAGTAAAATATTTAAATTTCGATGATACCGATGTCTATTCGACTTACGTGATCCGGGTTTGCAGGTTCTTTCTAGTACACACGCACGCGCTGCGTTAGGTTTTGACAAAGTAACCGGCAGGGACAAGTAACAAAACAATGTTTATAGCCTACATACATTTATTTACTTGTTTATTAACAGACACAATATATTCTTGTACAATACATTATTAAATATTTTTTTTAGAAAACTTTAAACCTATTATTAAATCAATTTAACATTTTACAGATGTTATTATGTCCAAAGTAGGCAGACGTGTATATGATAATTGGGTGAAAATCAGTCGCGGCCAGAATCACACACAGGTAGAACTCGCTTTGAAACCAGTTTTATAATTCTTCATAATATGGATCAGAAATGAAACTGTTTGCCAGGCTGGACGCATCGGCATGCAGCAGACCCCTTCAGAATCCTAACTTTCACACCGGTCATCCTCTACCCCGACGCGGCGTTTATATAATAACCTACATCCATACCCACAGCCCACATTCACTATTCGCGGCCGGCTTAGTTTCGTCTTTCAGTAATTTCACAACAGCATCGATCGGTAATATATAGGCCTATAACGGTTATACAATTTTTCTCCTTACATATTTATTATATTTTTCATTTATTTCAATTTAACTTTAAACCGCATTAACCTGTAATTAATATTGTGTACAGTAAAGTATATTTAAAGCGCACACTCGTATATTAAAATTAAGTTTCGATTCAAAGATTTTTTCTTTTTTTTCTTTGTTTATAGTGTACATTTCGTTAGACCATATTGTTCACCATCGTTAGAGATATTTATATTTTTTATTTTGTAATTTAAATGTTGTTTGTTTGTTTATTCGGTTGCTATGTTAATTTTTTAAATTTAACTTTTAAGTTTAATGTAATTAATCTCCTGCTGCAGCCCCAGTGTTTTACTATTAATAAAAAAATAATTTAATTTAAATTTCAATAAAGCAACTAGACCAAACATTCGATAGATATTTCATACTGAACGTTTAATATTAAGGAAATGAATACAATGCAGGAAAATGAAATAAAATAATACTGCCCATCTCAATGGAAGCATAGAAAAGTCGATCAAAAGTAAACATAACAACTGAATAAACACGTAATAAAAAGTTTAAACTGTAAAATACTAAGCTTCCTGGCCTGCAGAACCCGCTCACTTATTTAAATTATTATTTGTTTTTTATACATATACAAATAAAGTATTTACAAATAATATACTAAATATCAAAGTTAATTATTCTATGTACAAAACAAAATCATATGATGTTGCCCTACATAGAGCCGCACAATTTTTTTAAAATTTTGATTTCAATTTTTCCCCGTAATGCTCTAACTTAAAAAAAATCACAGTAAACTCTAAATTTGGGTTGGGGTTAAAATTCCCTTTAGTGTGAAATCCTGTATGGACTTTTACAATTTTTAAAGACCTTTTTTATAAGCCCTGCTGTCCACAAATTTTCAAACTTTCAAAATGAAATATTATATTCAGGTTTTGGTTACAATTTTTGTTATACTTATACCCCTCATGGATTTTGAAAATTTTTCGAAATTCTCCCCCCTCAAAATTTTCCCTCCCATACCTTTACTTTTTGTTGGGATTTATCTCAAATCAACAAATGTCTGTGGGGTGAAAGTGTGAACACACCTACTAAGTTTTACGAAAATCGGTTGGGGCGTTCAAAAGTTATCATGAAACATACCGCAAACAGAAGAGATAGATAGACAGACTAATAATGCCACACGGTCGATTTAAAACTGCGAAATGGCTTCTCTCGTTCAGTAAACTCTGTCGATTGTTCAACGAAATTAACGTTAGCAAACAACGAAGTAAAATTAAAGAGGTACCAGCATCGAAACTTTATATTACGAAAAGATGATTTTGTCTTAAGACTTAAACTTTATATTAAGACAAATGAAAGAAATATTTACATATTTGTTCAAAACACATATGTGTAAAATTCATTAATAGGCTATAAGCATAGGCCTAATGTTAATTCTTGATAACTTCTTACATTTTTGTGTATGAAATGTGATAGATCCATAGATAAACAATTTCAAATAATAGCGAATACTGTGCGTTAATGAACGTAGCCTATGTAGGAGCCTACATTATATACATATACATATATATATACTGAATTAATCACCAGATACGGCCGTAGTAAAGTCGCAAAAGTCGATGCGATGTATCTCAAGTACATCGATTTCACTCTAACAAAAGGTTTTAAATTGAAGATTGTACTTTATAAATAAGATGTCAGAGTATTACAGGATCATATCATAAAAGTATTAGGGAAACATCACCTAATCTAAACTATAAATACAAAATAGTAATCAAATAGAAACTTATATTTGTAAGTGATGTTGCTGTGTTGAAAGCTGATGTGTATAATCCGTAACGGCGACCTACTTCAAAATAAATAAAAACTATATTTATGTTATTAGTTAATTAAAATTGTATTATTTTAATAAACAAAACACACGAAGAGAAGATCTGTATTTTACTGATCTCAACACTGTAAATTCACAGAGCCACTTACATATTAATAAACTAAAAAAGAAGAAAAAGCACTTTATACTTGACAAAAAAAACTATCATCGTAATACTGTAGACTACAAAACACTAGTATTCGTAGTTATTGTAAAACAATTCTGTTTTTGTTACAGTATCAGGAAATGGAATTTAATTGATGATCAGAATAAAGGATATGTTTTATGGTGTTCAGTATAGCTTAACGTACTTATATATGCTGTGATTAAATATAGTACGGTCGTGGAATAAGAAGTTTGTGAAATTAAACAAATCGCAAGAAACTCAAGGCCATACTGCGGTGATCAGTGTTCCGCGAGTGATTCGTGCGGCTACCAAGGTAGAAGTATTAGAAGGAAGTTCATCTCTCATAAAACGCAATGTGCGAGAAATTAGTTGGACGTAACGGCGAGCAACGTGTCGGCCCAAAAGTTACACAGCTAACTGAACGCAGATGGAAGCCTAAAAATCACATTGATTAATCTTAAGTATAAGACAGTGACAATTTCAGCTGATTTTAGTTATATGTCAAACATAATTGTAATTAAGTCGAATTTAATATAATCATAACTCAAAATTTATTCACATGTGTTTTTACTGAGTCGTCACTTTTATTTTGTTACTGCGACCCAATTTTTTGCTCTTGTATTATTACATAACTTCGCATTACAATCGAGTGTTTCCAAGTTACCATCTGTCTTACTTAATATTTATTTAGGTTTCCCTTATTCTAGAACTTCTGTTCTTTGTATTAGTTATTTAGAAATGTATATTCGCAACGACAGAGAATATTTTCCTGTTTTTCAGTAGCCAGGCCTAACATTGTTTTTCTCTATTTTTATTGGTCCTAGCTCTTTTTAGCTAACAAGCTATTTGTCTATGTACAAATGAACATAATTAAAATTAAGTGAAACTTAAATTGAGAATTCACCCGTGGTGAACCGCGAGTGTTCCTCTTTTTACCGAAAGTTTTGATAATCCACCTCTTCTACCCACAAACAAGCATTAATTTTGTAATGTCTTTTCGTGCATGGAAAAATAGTTTAGAGGATTAAACACAAAACAGGCAATATACTATTACCTTACAATTTTCATCGCTGAGCATATCTGAAATGAAATCATAATATGTAATATTCACTAATATGAGTCTGATTTGATTTACTTAAATTGCAGTCAGTACAGTACGCCTATATAAACTGCTGATTAACACAAAACAAATTTAGCTGAATTTAGCACAATAAGCACAAATTACGTTAAGTTCCTATTAGAAACTAATAATAAAACACAATCCATAACTGGAAACCTCTTTACTTAAATTCAGACAATAAGTTGTTCGTAAAACGTAACGCACAGCAGGCATAATCTGTCAATATTCCCGGTCAACTGAGTTGATCGTTTGAAAACGTTCAAACTAAGTACAGAAAATAAGGGCGTTCGAATGGTACCGCTGACTTTAGCGAATCGCTTACCCTTTTGGTTGATTGTATTATTCGCCTATATCACCCAATCCATGAAGATTTTCCAACACGCTTTGTTCTTAGAAGGTAAATACACTAATGTTTACTCTTCATTTGCTCGATCATCGCCGAATCTCCCGATGACCAAAATCCTCGCCACTGGAGTTCATTCATTTGTATCACTGATGTCACTCCACTCTCTTCTCTCAAATAAAACAACAGAAATGCTATGCTTTTTCTCTAATCACTACGCTACATTGCACTACAGTCACTATTATCTCAAATGGTTTAGTTATCTTGTGTCTTCTTCGCCGTTGATTTTCCAGGAGCTGCAGAGCCTCGGTGTTCACCTAACATTATGAGAAAATCTTTTCTTAATTTTGAAAGCAGGAATGAACTGGAGATGCAAAGACAGAATAAAAAGTAGGTAATGAAGAGAAGAAAGAAGAAAAATAAAATATATGACATTAGAGTAATAATTATGAAACACTGTAAATTAAAATTGCGAGAACCTAAGTTCTAAGAATTTACAACCCCTAACTATAGGCCTAATACCATGTTTATATACATACACACATAGCAGCCTTGTCCAACACGGTGTTTCCTACCGTCATGCTTCCCACGTAAGCTAATTTAAATACGTCAATAATTTGAAATAATTACTCAAGTTTAAAGACTGAAGTAGTTTTGAACGTTTCAGTACCAGTCGAACGTCTCCTCAGTATCTCCATGGAAGATGATCGACCAAGATTTAATTTTTCATTAAGACACCAGTCTTAATTACTTCCATATTCCTTAAGGAATGGAAGTATGGTGATGGCAAAAAAAATCGTGTTCGAGATTATTGCAGATTCTGATTCTACTACACTCAAAACATGAAAAAAAGTCGTTTTCCGAAAAGTGTCTGTGTGTCTATCTGTCTGTCTGTCTGTCTGTGTGTCTGTCTGTAGATTTTTTTTCTATGGCAAACGATAACTGCCGCAAATTCAAACAGAATCAAATAATTTTTTGCATGCAGCCCTGATTTGTAGAGTACTCGCGACCTATTGTTTTTGGTGAAGATCGGTTGAGGGAAAGGGGTAGTTTACCTGCAACGGTTTTTTTTTAGCAAGGGTAATTTTGTTTGTTTGGCAAACGATAACAGCCGCAAATTCAAACAGAATCAAATAATGTTTCGCATACAGCCCTGAATTGTAGAGTTCTCAAGATCTGTTGATTTTGGTGAAGATCGGTTAAGGGAAAGGGGTAGTTTACCTGTAACGTTTTATGTTTTAACAAGGGTATTTCCTATGGCAAACGATAACAGCCGCAAATTCAAACAGAATCAAAAGATTATTTGCATACAGCCCTAAATTGTAGAGTTCTCAAGACCTATTGTTTTTGGTGAAGATCGGTTGAGGGAAAGGGGTAGTTTACCTGCAACGTTTTTTTAACAAGGGTATTTTCTATGGCAAACGATAACAGCCGCAAATTCAAACAGAATCAAATAATGTTTTGCATACAGACCTGATTTGTAGAGTACTCAAGACCTATTGTTTTTGGTGAAGATCGGTTAAGGAAAGGGGTAGTTTACCTGTAACGTTTTATGTTTTAACAAGGGTATTTCCTATGGCAAACGATAACAGCCGCAAATTCAAACAGAATCAAAAGATTATTTGCATACAGCCCTAAATTGTAGAGTTCTCAAGACCTATTGTTTTTGGTGAAGATCGGTTGAGGGAAAGGGGTAGTTTACCTGCAACGTTTTTTTAACAAGGGTATTTTCTATGGCAAACGATAACAGCCGCAAATTCAAACAGAATCAAATAATGTTTTGCATACAGCCCTGATTTGTAGAGTACTCAAGACCTATTGTTTTTGGTGAAGATCGGTTAAGGGGAAGGGGTAGTTTACCTGCAACGTTTTTTTATCAAGCGTATTTTCTATGGCAAACGATAACAGCCGCAAATTCAAACAGAATCAAATAATTTTTTGCATACGTCCCTGAATTGTAGAGGTCTCAATGACTTTCGATTTTGGTGAAGATCGGTTAAGGGGAAGGGGTAGTTTACCTGCAACCTTTTACGTTTTAACAAGAGTAAAGTACTTGAAAATTTATTTAAACTTTTTGAAACAATGGTAATTGTTAAAAATAAAATAATTTTGTTGCCAGGCAATAAAATTATAATTTTTTCATTTTAATGTAATATAATATTTTTCATTTAATACAGCAATAAAAAGGCAGGTAAGACACAGCCTGGCTGTTTGGCTGAAAATGATTTTAAATATAAATCTTAGAATATGGAAGTCATGTATGGTTCTCCATACCGATATTTTTCATTTTCACTGGAGAAGATGCCGTCCTTTCAATATCAGGTAATATAACCTAGCAGTATTTATACCCTTTCTAACGCCCGTAGTTCCCAGTGACACGAAATTCGTTGGATTTACACTTAGAAGCTTCTGCCCTGGCCAGGTCTAACAGACTTGCCGAAACGAAAACGAGCGTTTTCTTATAATAATAAACTTACCAGCAGGAAAAATAAAACTGATAATTTTTGCAGGTAACTTAAGTAACAGAAGCTACAGACGGTAACAGAAGTCCAGCTTGGCTTGCACAGAATGAGACAAATACGTGCTCGCTGTAGGCCTACAGACAAACCTGGTTACATACAAACCCACCGTAATTTGGCGTATTTTCTTAAATCTGAGTCAGAGGGAAAGAGAGTGCGTGATAAGACGAAAGTGGGATATATTCGACTTATAAAAGTTTAGTCCCCCCCCCCCACCGGAACATACTTTAAGGCTGAAACAGCTGATATTTATGAACAGAAAAAGAAATAGCTATTATTTCCGGAATTGATAAGTGTGTTGTTACCAGAAAAAAAATATAGAAACAGCTGTTTTTTGTGTTTTTTTTTTATAACGCACAAAACAGGGAACAGAATTTTGTTGTTTCTTCTTGACTATTCAGTACTTGCACAGCACGTAGAACACACATCTCGGCGCGGCCTCTATTGCTTTGTAGAGATGTTTCCTGCATTATGGAATGAAGCGACATGGGTGTACGCCAGGTGAAGCAAACAGCGATCTCTGTAAACAAGCCTGTGTGTGCACAGCGAAGACAGCTTTTCGAAACTTTCTAGTATTTCCGTTCAGACGGCCTACAAAGTTTCGTCTTCAACCGTTTTCTCCGCAAATATACAGCGGTCAAACACTTTGGTCATGATAAATTCACAAATCGATTCCCAACACAACTACACGTTTAATTTCTGTAACGCCACGTGCTTAATAAGGTCCGTACTTTACGAAGACAGTGAAATTACTTACGCTGCTTTGGTAATTTTTATTATGGCTAATATTTATATGTACACAAAATGTCGACATACGAGCACAGTGGAATTACTTACGCTACTTTGGTAATTTTTAATAGGGCTAAGATTTAGATGTCCTCAAAACGTCGACAATATTTATGTGTTTAAGCTAAATACATCCAAAAGTACCTGTTAAAACTTGAAAATATGCACTAAAAACCTTTAAACAGAATCGCAAAAATATGGTGATAAAGGTTACGGGAAGGCTTCACACAAGTTCATAAAGTAAAATATGCCTTCAGATTCACTGCGCGAAGTAGTAGTAAAGGCTTTTGCTAAATGTCGTGCCATCACTGAAAACGTTGCAAACTGGAGCTCAGGGTGACAATTCAGTACTTTTACCATTGAATACTCCTGGGCACTGTGTAATGTATCCATCGAACGTCTCTGCTTAGCGTGATGACACTTTAGGCACGGTGGACACGTTCAAAAACGCGATTCAATATGTATATACAACAAGAACTACTCGACGGGCGTATAAAAACTGAAAAGTTGATGGATAGATCTTGAATCACCACCACTCTTGGGGAATCTCTACTTTTAAGTCATTCCAAACAACGTTTTCGGAAAGAAAGTGAGGTCCTCCCTTCCCTTTCAAACAGCCATAGTTCTCGGTGACATGACTTTCACTGGATTTACATTTAAAGGTACCCGCCCTAGCCACGACTAACAGACTCGGTGACACAAAAATGAGCGTTGTAGTCATGTTTTATAATAAAAAAATTTTCAGCAGGTAACAGGCCTATCAAATTTCATTTGGAATGAGGTAGGTATTAAAACAGACCACTTGTGTCTGTTCAGTGTACAATGAAATGAGTGTCATTTTCATGCACTTACATTAAAACGTAACTTTACCTGCAAGCGTGAGTTAAATTATGCGGAATAAGACAACGGAAATACAAAAATATTTGTGTTATTTGCGTCTTAAGTTTTGTTTGTCAGAATATGCATTTTTATGTTAAACTCTGTATTTACATACAAATCCTAGCCCTGATTATGACACTGCTTAACAAGTGTTAATTCTAGGTTATTCTTTTATTAGAAATATGACACAAATACCTTATTTATTTGAGTTAACGTTCTGACAAATTCATATGCGGTAGACAGTTAAAAACCAGTATACTTCTATACTTCTTTATACACTGTTGTTAATCGATGATTATAGCTTTTTCCTGAAGGCCCGCTTCTGGTCCGTGATTTCGTCATGTTTCGCTACGTTTCGCCGAAAGGACGAGATAGGCTACCATGTATGTGTTGTTGTTTTCCCAAGCCGAAGGAGTGCAGTCCGGACACAGTCCCAAACATGAGTCCTGAGTTCCACGTCTTTGGTGATGGCATGTGGATCCTATTGTAGGCAAACCATGCAGGCTTATTATTGTGGACAACTCCTGGCCCATGTTGTCAATTAGTTCGCTGATTCCTGACTCCTGAAGAATGATAACAGTGAACATTTAGTTTGTATACAGATAAACCAGGTGAAAAATCAATTGTAGTCACTTTCTCCGCGTCACTGATTAGATTTATGTTTTTGATGGCGCTACTAGGATTACTTCCTTCTGAAAAATACAAAACCTTGAAAACTGTCGGTCCATGATTCGAAAAGGAAATGAAACACCGTACAATAAAAAATTAGCAAACACATCCTAGTTTCCTCACGTTTCTGTATATTGACCATTGACAAAGTTACTATCCTACAGGCAGCCTTGGCGAAACGTGACAAACAGTGCTTATGGTTTCCGGCGTGTGGTAACAAACGAAGCGATTAGCGGAAAACTCTCCTACCGATGTGTCCCGATTGGACTGTTTTGGCTCCATACGCTAATGCTTGCTTAAAAAAAAAAAAAAAAAAAAAAAAAAAAAAAAAAAAAAAAAAAAAAAAACACGCCGAAAGAGCAAAAACTGTACACTAATGATGTTACAAACGTTTTCATTACCATTGCCTATTTCTATCGTTCATTCCGCATCTCTGTTAATCAGCGTGTTCTGGAATACAGTACTACGAATATTTTTGTTCTGTTTCGACAGAATACACAAAGCACAAGCTTAAGTATTTCTAACTTCACTTTTCTTCCGGTTACGACCATACAATATGCGTTACCGGTGCGACAAATTACTGTAAGTATCAAGTTCCAAATTGGAATGGAGTAAGCTTATAAGAGACCACTTGCTGGACTGTTCTGTGAAGTTATAACACGTGAAGAAGAAGAAACAAAAGAAATAATTTATTTTTCTTCTGTACTAACCGGTTTAATAATTGTTTAGTTAAATTAAAATTAAACTACACAGTTCACAATCATTTTTCTGCTAAAACCCTGTACATCCGCTTTGCCCAGTTTACATATAGAAGTCTATGAAATATAAAGTGGTATAATTGGCAGGACTTCTGATACACTTTGTGTAGAATTACTGGTAATATTATGTTACCGACACATTGCTGAACAGCAGTTATAATAATAATAATAATCATCATCACTGTCATCGTCATCGTCATCATCATCGTCGTCGTCGTCATAATCGTCGTATCAACATAATAATAATAATAATAATAATAATTGACGAAAGGTTCTCTGAGGACACTCAGACCGTGTACTGACGTACATATACGCCTAATACACACCACCATGAAGAAAAAAAACACTATAATAATAAAAATAATTGTCGGATTATCGAGAAAGATCCTCACCTTCGAGGAAAACAGAAAGACGCGAGTACTATGGGTAAAACAATTCCATCAGAATCTAGAAAAATTTGGAATCACGAAAGAAGATATAGACAACAGAGAAGTGTTCAGCAGGAAAATTGCGGAGGTCAAGGATCTTTCCGAAGAGAACCAAAAGGAGATATTATCGGAAGAAGAACGAGTAAGAGTGAACAAGGAAAAGTGAAGGACGTTGTGTAATCGCAGCCCATAGATGATTGAACGAAAAGGGAAATAATAATGATAACCTCAACAGTAGTAATAGTAGTAGTAGTAGTAGTAGTAGTAGTAGTAGTAGTAGTAGTAGTAGTAGTAGTAGTAGTAGTAGTAGTAGTAGTAGTAGTAGTAGTAGTAGTGGTGGTGTAGTAGTAGTAGTAGTAGTAGTATACATCTATAACTTCAAAGAAACACGCTGTTCTCATAGTGCAGCAGTCATTCGATTCGTAAACATATTCGATAACATAAATATAAAATATATCAATTTAACGCCTATTAAATTGTCAGCCTAGTAGTCTCCTCTTAGAATTGTGTGTGCGCGCGCGTGTGTGTAGAGTAAGGAGAAAAAACAGTATTTTATGGTGAATTAACTCTTCTCTTTCACTGTAGGAAAGCGTGACAACCAACCACACCAAACATCGTCGATAGTCTGCTTGTCCAGTACAATCTATACTTCGCTTAACAATTAAACAAAGTTACTGGTTAACACTACTACTACTACTAGTATTACTACTGTAACTGCTACTATTATTACTAAGCTCCCTGATCTACAGAACTCCCTTACTATTTTGAAAGAAATACATTTATCATTAGACAAGTTTCTGTATTAGACAATTTTTCAATTATCAGAAAAATTACGAAAACCCTGATTACGTTTTTAGTAAAATAATAATTATAAAATTCACAAATGTACAATAAATAGTAAAAATTCTGACTACTTCATTATTTTTTTAGTTAAATTTATAACCGTAATACCTAAATGACAAATAATTTAGACCTAGCTTTTAAGTTAATGTTTCTATAAATATTTATAACCCTATATACAATACTTCCTACAAGTATCGATAAATCGATATGTGTAGTTTTTGTTTGCAATCGTACATTATAAACATTTTGAAGGCGGTGGCAGATATTAATCCTGTCAAATTCTATTAAACACACTGAGTTCCTATTTTGAATGAAATTCGAAGTTATGGACATAATTTCATGCCCCACATAGACTTTTACAATTTCTTCAAAGTATTAGGCCTATTTTGTCAAAATCTGAAGCTTCGTAAGCATGGTGGCTCATTTTCACATATGAGACTATGTAGCTCTCTTGAGCTTCTTAAATAACTCTTCATCACTTTCAAGACAAAAGTGACCTTCCAGTGGCTGCAGCTGTTACTGGTAATGACAGGAATTAAGCCAGAGCAGTTAATATCTCACGAAAATCTGAAACGATGCTGTCGGTATCCATGTAAACGACTTTTATTTTTAATTCTCAGCAAAGGAGATAAGTTACAATGGTAGAGTTGCAGCAACGTCTTCTGATTTTTTTCCAACTGTGAACATAATTTCAGCATCTGACAGTTGAGTCTGGATAATAACTCTGGAAAATATTACAGAAAACAATTCTACCCCGTCTTCCAAAACTGCAAACCACGGCCTATTTCATTGTTGATAACTTCCAAAGAGGAATAAAACATTCACCGTGAAGCAATCAGAATCAGAAAATGTAAGACCCTTTGCCAGTCCATCAAAATGCTTTTCTAACTTTCGTTGATGATTCTATAAGAACACAGAAGGCATCACTTTCAATGTTGCATCAACAAATGTTACTTCCTCTGTTATTTCTAACCCTTTTCAGTTCATTACACAAGTTTCACTTCACCACAATCAACGCTCCCTTGGGAAGCCTAAGTTCTACCCTTCCTCATAGATACGGTCCTGAAAAGAGTATTTTGTATAAAAGTATGATGAATGGAGTGTTTATAGTTAGAAAAGTGGGTGAAGAAACTGTGGATTGGCAAAACAGCTTTAGGAAGTGTGTGTGTGTGTGTGTGTGTGTGTGTGTGTGTGTGTGTGTGTGTGTGTGTGTGTGTGTGTGTGTGTGTGTGTGTGTGTGTGTGTGTGTGTGTGAACCAAGAACGGAAAAAGATGGAACCACAGGTCAAGGCTGTAGGCAGGGAGGTAACCGCTCGTATATTGCCATAGAATATGGAGGTTTCATAAAATCATAAGTTACGATCGATTTTCTTCTATTCAAGTGCGACTGACTGTAGGGTAACCTAGCCATCGTAGATCCCAATGTGACCTCTACGTCCTAATCACCTATTCTAAAAAATTTCTTCATTGCAGTAGCCTATACGATAATTCTTGCCACTAAATAACCATAGTAAATGGAACCCGGTTTGTCCAGTTGTCCCGAAAAAAAGGCTTAGAACTTCGAAACGTCCTGGAAGCAAGTGTAGGACCTAACCCGTCCAGTAATAATGCTGGAATTATTGTTTCTTAATAAAGCATTAACAAAATCTGAACACAAACGCAACAGTATTTTCATAATCGGATGAACTGAATTGCGTATTCTTGTTCCGCAGTTGGCACATTAAGAAAGAAAATATTTGAGTCGTTAAAAATTTTAACGCAACGATTCATTTGCAATTCCGCTCGAAATTGCGAGTGCAGAAAAGCCTCTTTGATATACGAATGAAAAGTGGAGAGCAGAAAATAATAAAATAGGAAACGTCTCCAACTTTAACAAATTGTATGTGCAAAGATGTGAATATTTTATGTGCAATTCAAAACGAGGACGCAATTGAAGAAGCTTCTTTCACTTGAAACGCATCGTAATAAGCAATGTCTTATCGAGCCCAATTTTATCATATTATCTAAAATGATAAACATATTCGCTACATAAATATTTTAATACAAAACAAAGGGGGTTTTTAATGTTTAAATGTATCTTTCCCTTCACATTCACCAGAGAAGAGCACGCGTTATAAGTTGTGTGTCCCGCTTTTTAATCATCTGGAGGCTTATTAGACCACTTGGTATGGTGCTTGGTTACGAATCTGGAGGTTACGGCTTCGATTCCTGAGTGCCCCACAAAATCAAGGTACGGTTTCTAGCCCCCAGGTCGAATCAGCCTGCGATAATAATGGAAGGGCGAAGCCCACTGTATGCTGAACGGCTTGCTTAGACAGCCTACCCTGGTTTAATCCTAAACTACTTCGGTGGTACAAATAATCTGATCACCCTGTAATTCCGAAATTATTGTAACTTTATCACTTTAGAAGACTGCTGTGTGGCAAAATTAATAAGAATTTAAGAAAAAGGTTGGCCAAATGTTATGTTTGGAGTGTTGCTTTATTTGGTGCAGAGACATCGACACTGAGGAAGGAGGATGAGAAAAGATTAGAAGCATTTGAGATGTGGGTTTAGCGAGCAATGGAAAAAGTAAGGTGGGTTGATAAAGTAAGGAATGATGAAGTTTTAAGAGGAATAGGGGAAGAGATAAGAATCCTGAAGGTAATAGAAAATAGGAAAAGGAATTGGTTAGGCCATTGTTTAAGAAGAGACTGATTACTTACAACTGTCATAGAGGGTGTCATAGAAGGAAAAAAAGAAGAGGCGTAGAATAATGAAGTTAATAGATAGCATTAAAATCAGAGGGTGTTACGAAGAAACGAAAAGACTGGCATGCGATAGGACAGCTTGGAGTGCTTTTACCATTTGAAGACCTGCCTTAGGGCAGAACACCAAATAATAATATTTTAATGACTCTAAAACTTAATATTGTGTCTTATATGTTTATAGTGTCGAGTTTAAAGAAAAGTAATAACGCAAATGGAAAAGGATTTGTCCTCGTGAACGGGTCGGAGTCATAAAATTACCGTAGTAGGGGGAGTAGTGATAACATATCTGAACGAAGAAGGTGGTTCTGTAGGAAGGAAACCATCTCGCCCCCCCCCCCCCAGATGCATACGTTCCCCTCAGCAGTGTAGTCAGCTCGTTATTCTCCCTGTACAAGACCTTGTTTGGACAGGTGTCATGATTGGATTTTCCTAGATCAACAAATCGATGTTTTCAGGAATCACTGTGAAATCTATTTTACATTCGTCAGTAACCTGAGTACCAAAGAAACGTAGGCCTATGTCGCACATTTTTACTTATCTAGCCTCTTACGAATATTTGCTCCTTTGTTATTCCCCCCAAAAAGGACCTAACCCTTTGTTACTACATTATATAAAGGACCTGCATATAGGACTAATTAACGCGCTGGGAATACCAGGACTTCCTTTGGGGAGGGAGGGGCTGTTTTAGCGGGTTCTGGGAGGGTTTTAGATTTCTGTAAATGAAACTGCAAAATTAAAAGAAAAAGAATTCTATTAATTTTGTTGTAATCAAGAAGATACAGTAAAAAATGTAAAAAAAGGAAATTTTTGTTGGTATGAGTACGCTTGTAAGGAAATTTAAGTAAATGTAAAAATTTTGTATACTTTGGTATTTCACTTTAGTATATTATGTAACTGTATAACGTTACAAAATTCCTGTTATTCAGTCACAGACACATTAATATTCAATTCAGTTAGAAGTAGACATTGGCAAAATTATTCATTTCAACTGTCCATGTACTGTATTGTTACTACTGTAGTTGAGTATCTTAAGATATGCTACTATTTATACTTTATGGTGTAAAAAGTATTTCCTTTCACCTCACGGTAGAAGAGAATTTGGATTAAATAAAATAAATTATGCAGCATTCTTTAAACCCTTTGTTTTTCAATTTTTCTCTTTCACTTTCATGCAACGGTTGCAGTCAATATTAGTTGCGTTGTTTTTTGTTTCTTGGCGTGGACGAAGCGTTTGTTGTACACAGACGGACACAAAGGAGTGATGAAAAATAAGATTACAGCTACGCGTAATGCAAAAGCACGCAATGTACTTCATTAAGCAGACATTTCAGTTTCAGCTGAAAGCGTCCACGCTTCACTTGCCGCGCACGGATTACATAAAAAATCCTTACTTCCGACACCCACGAATGCGGAACGTTATGTTAGCCGTGATGCCTTACAAATGTTTGATGTTCAAAAATTGCCGTACGACGTAATTACTTATATAAGTGTCGAAATTTTATTCAAACGCGCTTTCTGTTTGTTCTGCTCCCGCTTTCTCTGCATCGCGAAAGACGACGTCAAACCGCGCCTGACACCAATGCACGCCTTCGTCGACACCGCAACCGTCTCCGTTCTTATCCGTTATAGATTTGAGCTTGGGAGGTCCGATTCCTGTAGGCGTCAAACGGGAAAAGGCCCAACCACAACTACCGCCTCGTGCGGTCACCGACCTGCCGGTTCTCCGGATTTCCACCACTTGAACTTGTTCAAGCCTGACCTGGAGACTTGAGCTTTCATCTCTTCATACCGCAACCACATAATATTTGGTCTTCTTTATCCAAGAGCTTCGATCTTCTTTTCCTCCTCTTCTTTTCAAAAACCGCTGTCAGTATCGATTTGACCTCAGCTTCCGTTTCTCCAGGCCAGGCCGTTCCGTCCATATGCCCAGGCCAGATTCCGTTTTTCCTCTTTATAACTACCAGAAATATTAAACCCTCCATGATTATTTTGAGCACTTCCTGGTTGTTTATTTTATCCACCACGCGTCCAAATCCTAGCTTCCAATGCTTACAGTTGGATACAAATCGAACTGGTTAATATTAACAAAGAGATAAACGGTTGAAAATACAGATAGACGGAAGACAGTTGCAAAACATAGGAGGCGCCGAATATTTGGTAGACTTAGTATGCTGAGGTGGAATACCGGACGAAGAAATGATGTGAACAAGCCGACATATGGCATGCTATCAAATAACTGCTTATATGTATTTAGAAGTTTAACTCTTCAACGGAAAAGAAAACCCCAAACAAACGTGGTCACGAATAAAATTGTTTACACAATAGTATTATACGGAACAGAACTTTGCAGCATGGCAGCGATACTGCAAAATGGATAAACGTAGATATAAGCAGTCACATCGGAAGTGAAATACTTTTCCGCCGAATATTGGAAGAGTAAAACGAAACGACATACGGTGAAGAACAAAAGCGATTGGACTGTTAGTAAAAAAACAGCAATGAAATAAATGAAGCAATTGCATGGTTTGCTTGAGGTAACCAATTAACGGATGAGAGTGTCTGAAGATAGAAAGGCATCTGCCTAGGTGGGGCAGCTCAACGCTTGGGCCGGTCGAGCCTCTAGATTCCTGCGGGTGAATCCTTGGCCGCCCCAGGCGTGGAGATAGGCTGCAGGAATACACGAACTCCCCTGATGCACGTTAGGGGAACCGCATCCTAACTCCTTGTGCCGCTCAGACATCCATGCTGTACTAATTTGAACCCAGCGTTCATGAGGCTTCGCAAACAAACCAGGACGCAAGACGCCTAGTGCAACTTGTGTCTGTCTGTCGTGAAGATAGAGAACCTAAACACATTATAGAAGGACTCTATTACTCTATTAGAATAGACAGGAAGGGGGGAAGACCGTAGAACAGATAAAAACGTTGGCAAGAGACAGGAATGCTTGTAACACGTGACTTCTAAAACACCAGCACCGTGAGAGAGAATGAAAGAAGATGAAGTGAGAAAGAATGGTAATGCTTAATAAAGAAATAAGATAAGCAATTTGCGCCTCGCAGTTGCTCCATTTATTTCTCCAAACATACTAATTACAAACTGTAATCTGCTTACGCTAAATTAATTTCTTTATAAAAAATTTTAACCTAAAAAAAACTACAAAATTGTCATACCACGTACATGTAACGAAATGTTTTTCGATTTCCAAAGTCTATTCGATCGCAGTATAATTTTGGCATCCTTTTCAATAGCCGGTATTAATAAACACGGGTTTCTCTACCAGTGATGATAGCAAAGTTTTCCACGCTACTAATAAATGAGACTAAATTCCATACGTTATAAGTCTGTGTTGATGATCGGAGAGTAAAAACGTACGGGTATTGAACGTTTGAAATGTAAGCGATATCAACATACGCTGACTATAAAACAGGTTTGCTAGTCACAACGAATCATTCACTTGCTTCCGTATCGAAATGTACGCCGTCTGACGGCCGTTCGTAATGTTTTATTGCACAGGCGTAGAAATTACGATTTTTTAAAACGGTTAGGGCGGATCTGAGAAAAACATCTGGGAAAAACCATTAAATGACTTAATCGGTATAGAGGTTAATCACAAGGGCATGCCTAAAAATTAAACCCATTCTTTGGGGGGTAGCCACCATATTCATAAAACTGACTGAAAACGGAGCTGTTTGCTTAAGCGGACAACGATACCTCCATAACTCAGTACAAAGGAAATTTTCACGGGACCCTATTATTAACAGATGCCTTTCAATAATAGTATATCAAATTATTCAGAATGTTTATAATAAAAAAATAAGTTCAAAGATGTAAGTATTGAGATGAATAGACCCAGTTTCTAAGTAACAAATTTTACATTACGAATTTTATTTGATTCTTCACCCTGTTGAAACTATTTTATAAATGAGAACCTTGTAGAGCATTCTTTACCTGCTCCTAAATCCTATGAGTAACATAGATTACTAGTGAATGCACAATACGGGGACCTCACAGTTCTTCACCATATCACGGAATTTCGAGACCTCAACAGCCGGACAGCATACCATTAGAAGGCAAAGACCGTCGAGAAAGAATCAAAACAGTATCCACCCGGATGCTGCGCAAATTGTCCCTCGTTTTGCTTCTTGTACAACTGAAATCTTTGACATGAATACATACGAATAAAAAAAAACACACAAACAAAATCAGGTTTAGAGAGCCTGGTTTAGCCTGAACACTCTTTGCAAGGTCTGTGTTATTTTGATTATTCTCTTCATCTTCGACCAGATCAAGGTCACGTTCGAACTGAGTGCCACGATTTTCTGTTCATTAAAATATCAATGGAAGCAGAGGCAGTTAAAACGCCACACGGTTCGGCAAGTGGTTAGGATGTAGAAGGAATTACTTAGAGGCATGGGCGATAGTTGGGACATGATTTTCGCCAAAACGGGGAATGGAAAACGCGAGAGGCCACGAGAACATGGTCGCTGAATTTAAAAACCGTTATGAAAACACGCACAAAGTCAGTACATTGTGCTAAACATATTGAGACATCTTACAAACCCTAACATATAGTAAAAATTAGAAACAAATAATTTTTGGCGTCAATTGGTTGGTTGTGTACAAGAGAGTCGATATAGCAAATAATGATAATATGTAATCTACAGTCATATATCTTTGCGTATTACAAAGACAGATGATAATGACTGTGTACGGCCCACATGAAGGCAGTTACCCTGCAGCAACTTATGACTGTATACGGCGAACATGAAGGCAGTTACCCTGCAGGAACTTTTACTGTATACGGCCAACATGAAGGCAGTTACCCTGCAGCAACATATGACTGTATACGGCCAACATGAAGGCAGTTACCCTGCAGCGAATAATGACTGTGTACGGCCAACATGAAAGCAGTTACCCTGTAGCAACTTATGACTGTATACGGCCAACATGAAGGCAGTTACCCTGCAGCAAATTTGACTGTATACGGCCCACATGGAGGCAGTTACCCTGCAGCGAATAACGACTGTGTACGGCCCACATGAAAGCAGTTACCCTGCAGCAACTTATGACTGTATACGGCGAACATGAAGGCAGTTACCCTGCAGGAACTTTTACTGTATACGGCCAACATGAAGGCAGTTACCCTGCAGCAACATATGACTGTATACGGCCAACATGAAGGCAGTTACCCTGCAGCGAATAACGACTGTGTACGGCCAACATGAAAGCAGTTACCCTGTAGCAACTTATGACTGTATACGGCCAACATGAAGGCAGTTACCCTGCAGCAACATATGACTGTATAAAGCCAAAATGAAGGCAGTTACCCTGCAGCGAATAACGACTGTGTACGGCCAATATGAAAGCAGTTACCCTGTAGCAACTTATGACTGTATACGGCCAACATGAAGGCAGTTACCCTGCAGAAACTTTTACTGTATACGGCCAACATGAAGGCAGTTACCCTGCAGCAACTTTGACTGTATACGGCCAACATGAAAGCATTTACTCTGCAGAAACTTATGACTGTGTACGGCCAACATGAAGACAGTTACCCTGCAGCAACTTTGACTGTATACGGCCAACAAGAAGGCAGTTACCCTGCAGCAAATAACGACTGTGTACGGCCAACATGAAGGCAGTTACCCTGCAGAAACTTTGACTGTATACGGCCAATATGAAGGCAGTTACCCTGCAGAAACGTTTACTGTATACGGCCAACATGAAGGCAGTTACCCTGCAGCAAATAATGTCTGTGTACTATCCACAAGAAAACCGTTGGTCCAAAAAAGTTTAGCATAGTAGTCGCACTAAATATGTGGAGACAAACAACTCATCTGAAAGCGTCTTTTCCCACTGAATGTTCGCTGTATTGCAGCAAATGCGCTACTGCAGTAGAAGTGGAAATTCAGGAACAGTAAATCAGTACTCCACATAGATAGAAACATTGAATCTATATGTGGCAGGGTTCGCGGTTACAGTAATTTGCTTCATAAACAGTAACTTAACCTGTTAAGTATAGTAGCGTGGTATAGTGCACAATACTATACCTTGGTAAACGGTAATGCGGCCTGGTAAACAATAGTCTTAAGTCTTATAGACGTGGTCGTCCTAAAAACATTATCTTTTATCAAAGAAAATCGTGTTTAAAAATTAGGATTAAGAAATTAGGGATGGAAATCCTAGAAAAAGTTTACTATCGACTGCACGAAGAAGCAATATTTTATTACAGTGGACATCTGACTAGACGACTGGTGTCAGTAGCAAGCTGTCAAATACGTCGCGGCACAGAGAAGACTAAGTGGGGATCGCTGGAGACGAACGCGTGGCCACGAAATCGCCAAACGTCAGGTGTTTATATTTGTTTATTCGATGCATTCTGCTTATAGTTAAAAACCTATAAAGAGGTAAAATTAATACTCGAGTTTCAGAATTGGAACGTGTCATCTCTTGTTCACGCGTCACGCGATTTCCATGCTTTCTTTTCACGAAATCAGACCTACATACGGTGCGGCAACAATTTGTCTTCTTTACTTTTTAAAATAAAACATAATAATACAGGCCCCCGCTTATGTATAATAACATTAGTTCTATTACAAAAATGGATATGTGGAAAATAGGCAGGAATCTATGGAATCTATAAGCCAAATATGAGAAATGTTAAAATATATCTATTTATCCATGCATGCATGTATGTGTTGTGTGTTCTGATTTTACGTCTATAGCCTGTTTCAGCCTACTATATGAAGCAGATATAAAAACTCTAATCAAACATAAACACAACATTTTCCAGTGGCGGATATTCAAAGTAACCTCAGACTGACCAAGCATTTTTTCTACAAAAATGACGGTAGTCATACTTATTTTCGTCTTTCATAATACTAATATTTCTAATTCAAATTAATCATTTTGTTGTGTATTTTTTTGAACAATTCTTGAAGGTAAAACGGCCGATAAGTAAGGTCCATCAGGTTCGAATCCTCCAGCATCAGGATACGTCAGCAGAGCGCATGTGACAACTTCCATAATCTTCCAACGCGTGGTGTGGTGTCCATCTCTCCGACACCACAGTAGTGTCTATCCGATCAGTTGACGAGTTATTTATGCAGCTATAATAGTAATAATTGAATCATCAATTGAACTGTCTACTCTTAAAAGAATAGTCTTGTTCTTCCACAGATACTTTACTTGTTAATTAGCCGTTTTTGCTGTGATATAATCGTGACAGAGTGTTCTAAAGTTTTGGATGATTCTGTTTTTAAATTTGGTCAACTTCTGGATTTTTTGTTTACATTTCTTGATTAACAGCAAAACCCTAACGTGGGTGTTATGTACATAACTGGATATTTACATTAAATATAAACTTTATATTTTTTTACTCACGTATTTTCATGGTTAGAACTTTTTCAATTGGCAACCACGTTTTGTTGGTATCGTTATGGGCGCCAAAGGTTTCGCCCATTCCGTGAGAACGCGATAACAGGTAACGATGAGAGTTATTCTTCACTAGGCTTTGCTATTCGAACACCGCAGGGTATAATGTGTTTATGTGTTTTAGCTCCTAACAGTAAGAACCCTAATAAACTCAGAAGCTATTCTGAAATGAAACATTCAGTGTACAAAATAAACAGGAGACTCTTTTTCCATTGAAATCTAGAGCCGATTAATTCAGTGGAATTTTTGTGTATTAAAAACTCAAATAAAGGATAAAATATTGACTTATTTTAATATATTATTAACACATTTTCATATTATTCCATTTTACTAATAAGAAAATTAAAATGTAATCTAAATTTTTGTAAGCCTATTTCGGATTGATAAGCAAAACGTCCGTTTTGACAAAATGTCATCCAATTCGAAATGGCCACTTTCACGACCATATCAAAATATAAATGTCCTTGTTAACCTAATGACTACAGCACATAGATGTATATATACTACATCTATTAGTATACATATACTATAGATGTCCAGTATACATCTACAAGCCTATATACATCTATGCTACAGCACTGCTTGAGATATCGGGCGTGAGACATTGGGTTTATAAACTGATATGATTATCAGTTTAATTAAGCACCTTAATGGCCAAATAAACGTTACTTATTACTTTCATTTTCGTTTTTTCCTAAATTCTCTGAAAACGTTCCTACCGATTTCGTTTGAAATTTCTGTATTTACTGAGCTTTTCACGCTGTTTTTATATGCAACCATTTGTTTTTGCAAAAAACTGTGAACTGGAGTTTCACAGATATTAACATGAAATTAATTTGCTCTGAATTCCTAGCTACTCCTAGGTGATCGCTAAGGTAACTTCAGAAAAAGGTCCGTCTACCAAATTATAAACCAAGGGTTGTACGCCAAAATAATTGAACTTTCAAATAGATGTTCTTTGAAATCGAAAAATATCATGTGAGTAATAAAATTAAAACAGAATGAAGAGACCCAGGTGACTAATCTTAAGTCATTATGGTAGATACTGTCATGATAGATTATAAAAGAAAAGTATGTCAAGAACTCGAAATGTCTAGTTACAAATAGAAAAATAACGGAAGTAATTACAGGTCTCTGGGCGTTAATGGCAGATGTAAGATATAATACATTATTTCTTATAAAAGTACAAGAAGCCAGCATATTTTAATTGTAAATGTTATAATGTCAAAATATAACGCAAATTTTCTCAATCAAGCATTCTAAACAACCTATCAATGCACTAAGACGTTCAACGCACTGAAAACAATGTATCTTGTCAGAAAGCAACATGGGGTGTGTGTGTGTGTGTGTGTGTGTGTGCGCGCGCAGTTGTAACACACATCTAACGCCCCTTACGCAACGGTTAACTTTAATAAATTGTGATTTTTCTGTCACTAAGACTCCGTGAAGGGCCTACATAAAGTCTGCGGGTCTGCGAACATCTGCACAGAATTTACGGATTCAAGCGAAATGACAAGTGACATATTCTTCGCACGTCTTTCCTCATCTAAAATGTACGATTGTAGGCCTACTCTTGTTCGAAACTATTCACATTATGATGACACTGTGTGTGTGTGTGTGTGTGTGTGTGTGTGTGTGTGTGTGTGTGTGTGTGTGTGTGTGTGTGTGTGTGTGTGTGTGTGTGTGTGTGTGTGTGTGCGCGGGCGTACGCGTGCCAGTATTGTTAATTGTAAATGTACTTTCTTTACAATGAATAACAATTGTTTAGATTGCAGGTTACAATTTATGGGCATCTGCCCCGAGCTTCCCCAGTAACGCTACAATACACGTTAGTATTATGTGTATATAGGCCTACTAATTATTTATGTTATTTAAGTTACAGTACTAGTCGCGATATATTCTCGCTTGTTTGGCACATGTTTAGGAGATCTCAGACACTGAGTAGGACTGTACAGTTAATGCCCCCAAAAAATGTCTGAAGTGAGTGGAAATACCACTTGGCTTGTTCCCAGTAAAATAATGTAATATTTCCTGATTGGTACTCCCCCCCCCCCAAACATACTGAATACTGAATACTTGTACACTGACATTCTCCGACGATATCGATCTAAAACTGGTAAAACGTGAGGAACGGATTAATACAATGCATTGCAGTGATTTTGTTAACAATTATTGTGTTCCACACATTCGCTCAGATAACGATTTATTTTGCTCTAGTTTGTGAGCAAAATCCTCACTTAGCAAAGTAACGAATGTTCGTCCTTCCGGATATGGCTGCCTTTTCCTCTCCAAACCATCGCGTCTTCTCCGATGTTTTCTACACGCCTGAGGAAGAACCGAAACACAGCGGAAGAAATACAGAGGGAGAACAGCCACATACGCGGAGAGCAAATACAGAAAATGTATCGGGCTGAGGAAATCTACATTGTGTTCTGCCCTTCCATAGCAGGTCCTCACAAGGCAGTCTGTATGCATGTAGGCATACAAGCATACACTATATCTAGCGTTACTAATATAAAATCATATAAGATATATACATGTACGTACATATATAATATTTCATTATACATATAAAACTTGATATAGGCCTATTAAGGTGTACGTAATTTATTCTATACACATCAGGTGTATATCTTTGTAAGTAACTCGTTGAGTTTCCTGCAGGTCTCCCGTGTAATATCTTCAAATAATAAGTCTACTTCTGCAAGTAAGTTAATTTACACCTGACGCACGTTTCACAGAAATTATTCTGTATCTTTAGAGGTTTTCATGAATTGACGAGTAATTGAATTGTTTCGATTATAATAAAGATAAAATCGATTATCCGTTGACTTTATTATAATCGAAACAATTCAATTAATAGTCAATTCGTAATAAAAACCTCAGAAGATACAGAATAATTTCTGTGAAACATGCGTCAGGTGTAAATAAACTTACTCGCAGAAGTACTTATTATTTGAAGACATTACATAAGGTGTATATACTAATAACTTATGCTATTAAAGATGCAGTATTAGTATCGATACACTGTCATTTTATTTGCGGTGTTTCAAACATCGCAGACACTGAGCATGCAGGTTAATGCCCGAAAAATCTCTCAAATGGCTGAAAATACATCTTCGTTTGCTCACAGTAAAATGATGTAATACTTCTTGATTGATACTTCTGTGAAGATTAATAGTAATAGTAAATTAAATTAAGAAAGTTGTGTTAGTGGTTATAATCACAAACAGAATTAACACTGTTGCACACCACTATAGAAAAATTATTCCGATTGGCGCTTTCAAGCTTCACAGCTCAGTTCGGAAAAAAAAAGATAGGACTTTTTTCCTATCTGACGATGAGCTGTGAAGCTTGAAAGCGCTAATCGGAATAATTTTTCTATAGTGGTGTGCAACAGTGGTAATTCTGTTTGTGATTATAACCACTAACACAACTTTCTTAATTAAATTTCTGATAAGATGTGCAATCGACAACAGGTAATAATAAATTAATAATTAATTAATTAATAATAATAAAACTTAAATCTGTTTTACTTAAATTATACGCAATATGGGCTATATGAAGGGATGCGTTGTAACATGCAAAGTTACTTGTAGGCAAAGCTGAGGACTGAAACGGCTTGTAGGGCCTACGTCTTACACAGCATTAAATTATTATTAAATACGCCGAGAAAATGAACCAAGTTGAAAACGTATAATAATAAATAATACTGCCATTTTCTTTTCCAGTAACTCTTATTTCTTGCAGTAATTGAATGTTATCGTGTATTAACACAATACACAATTTTTCTTCAGCAAGTAAATAGATATATTCATAGCCCTTACGTACGTTTCGTGAGACAATCTGTGCCATCACACTAGTGTGTGTGTGTGTGTGTGTGTGTGTGTGTGTGTGTGTGTGTGTGTGTGTGTGTGTGTGTGTGTGTGTGTGTGTGTGTGTGTGTGTGTGTGTGTGTGTGTGTGTGTGTGTGTGTGTGTGTGTGTGTGTGTTAAAGCACCCTGATAAATATAACTGCAAATTATATCGTGTATGTGTGTCTGTTTTAACGTAGTTTATGAAGTAATGTTCAAGATTAGGCCTATTATTAATAATCGATACGTCAAGAAATGAAACTGTACTAAATTAAAAATACATAAATTTATTTACACATTTTCATTAATTGTATAGATGCACATTATAAATATGTTACATTTCCGTTTCTTGAAGTGCCGTTCACTAGTATAATACATGCACACACGTACAGATTACATTTCAAAATCTCTGCCTTTGTTACTGGAGTCACAATTAAAGAATGAAGGACCTTATCTTCAGAACGAAGTAAGATTAAAAGGAAACGAGAAGAAAAAAGTGAATAAAAAAGAGTAATGCTTCCTGATCGATACTTCTACTCAGATGTATAATCCAGTGAACAAATCTTGTTTTATTTACATTATATGCATTTATATGAACGGAATAGATATACAATATGGTAACATGTGTAGCCTACTTGTTCAAGTAAAGCTGTAGGCCGAGATAGTACTGTACAATACCTAGGGTGAGGTAGGGCAAATGTGATACAAAAAGACAAACATTCTATGGTAACTTCCTAACGGTTTAAGTTATAAGTTAAAAGAAAACTGTGCTTTATGCACTTTTGTGTCGTTATTAAGGATCTGTAGTTATTTTTTACTAATTTTATTGATAACATACAAAAAAAATTATAAAAATGTGTATCATATTTACCTTCTACAAAAGGCAAATATGATACAGGCTGTGGGCTGTGGGCAATTGTGATACACCTCCGCTATTCTGGTATTATTCCATGCTTTTGAACAGGGAGGGCATTTTTTATACAGGTACACTTTATTGTATCATATGTCAAAATTTCATGAAAATCGGACAATTAACACCATAGTTAGAGCCTAAAATACAGAACTACGTTAAAAAACGTAAAATATGTGTTAACATAAAAAAGGTGTAGTTTGAAATACTTTAGCATTAGACATACCTTAATACTCTTAAAAATTTATTGACACCCTTCTACAATATAAGTGAAAATTTCCTTGACCTGGGATTTTTGGTTGGGGAATTATGACCAGAATCGTAAAGCATTGCAAGACGTGCGATTTTCAGCGTATGTAGGCCTATTACCTTTGATGAAATGTGATTAAAAACAAGAAAAATACATATAAAAATTTATTTATTTACAAAAAAACAAATCTAGCTAGTTCTAGCACATTAGGCTATATTTAGCAAAACTAGACTTTAAGGAATGAAACAAAATTATTAGCCTAATAGGCTATTAATAAAAAACCAAATTTAGCCTACAATGTTAAACAATTGGGTAGGATAGGCCTACTTTTGAAGTTCAACTATATTTAAACTTTAAATTTGAAGTTACAATTGAAATTTCAGCTTAAGCTACAACAAAATAAAATCTATATTAGGCTAATCCCTATAACTCTTCATCTCAAACACATCTACTTCATTCTTAAAGATAAATCGTGGTCTTCCTCCCACCATAGAGATATTGGCAGTTTGCCAACAACATCGGATGTCGTAATGGTGGAGAGATCATCAATGTCTTTACTATAGAATAATACTAGAATAATAGAGAATAATACTTTACTGTACGTAGGGCTGTGATTATTCCCATTATTCTGGGCCGCTCTATAAATATTTTTCGTACTGTACCCGGAGACATGAACGATGGGGTAGCAGCTAAATAACCTAAACATGACGCGCGCGGAGACTGATCTATGTGGAATCGTCGACTTGTGCGCAAGAGCGTACATTTGTGTGTGTGATTTATATATTTACATACACACACATATATACATATATAAAAGAGTGATTTATATATATATATGTATATATATATATATATACAATATATACACACATGTTTACAACATTACAATATAAATTCTTCGCAAAGAAATCATTTCAACATGGTAAATTTTACTTGAGGGCGAAAGGAATGATCAAATACAAAATTCAAAAAACTTCAAACCATAACTAAAAAAAAATTACAAAATGTTATAACCATTCACGGCCGCGCGCGTGTACTTACACAAAAGCATGTATGTATGTACGCTATGTATATACACACTTGCGTAGAACCCCGTAGTATGCGCATATACGAATATAATAACTTTTAGTGATGGTATAACAGAAAAAACAGAACAAAGTAAATGGTATACATGTCCCTGGAACCAGTGGGAGTAATAACTTTCATTCACTCAATTTCACCGACCAAGCGGAATCACCTATATCCGGATCCCTGATGTCGTTTCCATTAATGATAAGTACCCACCTATTTATTCTTTACTTTTCTGAGCGACTGAAGGGGAAAATTACAAAATTTCTCAAGGCATTCGGCAGATTCATATAATAACGTGCTACTGTTACACACAGGCACGCGCGCGCACTTACAGCCTTGACGCTCGTCCATACTATGTATTGTGTGTCCAAGCAGCCATGCGCCCTGATCGCCGTCTGGGCCAAGCAAGCCAAGCAGCCATGCGCCTAATCCTTCAGGGCGCATGGCTGCTTGGACACACTATAGGTTAGGCTATAATTTTTACCCATCGTTCATGTCTCCGGATACGCTGTCAAACAAATGTTTTACTGTATACCACAATGGCGGTCTTACATATGACAAATGTAAATAGGGTCGACCACTACTATAACAGACATCCGAATATATACGCAGACACGTACGCTTAGTACAAAACCTTACGTTTCTATCCGTTTTAAAACACTGTATCGAATTATATTTTTGACTTTTCCTTCAGCTGAAAGCACCGTTTTTCAAGGACATCGAGCCTGATTACTGTCCAAGCAATCACCGTTCGGAAAAGCATATTACAGAACTAATAACTTGTTTGAAATACCGACAAACAAATATAGGCCTATAACGAGTGTGCCGGAATTCGCGCTTGTAACATTAATGTTTTTATCTTATAGTTTGTCAGAGAAATATTATTAATCTATTTAATTTTGTTTAATAGAGTATACAAGAGGAAGTAAACGAGAACGATAACGAATACGTTTTCGCCCAACCGCTCGTCACATTGCTGTGCTCAGAATGTAGATGTATTTAATTTAATTACAATTCTGTACATTCGATTTCGGTATAAAAAATAACGAGTAATCGAATTTAATTATTAAATTTTAATAATATTTAAAATTTTTTAAATTCGATTATTCATTAATTTTTATACTGAAATCAAATCAATTCAATTATTTATTAATTCATTTATAATTCTGTACACACACACACAAACCGTAATTTGTATGTAATTACAGCATTCAATGTTATGTCGTAGTTTGGATCACACGTACCGAACGCGTTTTTGCTTAAACTTACACCAACTGAAATTGATTTTACTTTCACCAAAAACCAAACTAAATGCGACTGGAATTTAAAGAAAGGATTTAATTGAAGTGCGATTAAAAAAAGTCCGGTTCCAATTTAAATTGCGCACGATACAGAATTTCATTGAGCGTTCTTTGGAAATTAAAAAAGGTTTCATTTAGTCTATAATTTTCCTACCCACCAAGTACTAACGAAAATTCAAAACTAATTGGATAGAAACGCGCGCACGCACTCCCCCATTCGCTCTCTTGCTCTCTCATAAACAAAAATCACTAATCGCTTACATTCCTATCCATTATTGGTACAGTGACAAAATGCAGAATTCAGGCCTATAGGCTCACACTGTCATCATAATACTACTCTGTGCATCTTTCACTATTTTTCTACAAAACACACACACACCATAAACAGCCAAAAAGTGAGAGACTTGCGTTTTTTAAAAAGTGAGAAATTATTGAGGAGCATCGCTTCGCCATTCTGTAAACGGACACTTAGCTCGTACAACTGCAGACTTACGCTACTGTTTGATCATATGGTAACCGCGTGTCACAGCGTGCCTTTACTAGCATTGTATACGCTGCCGACACTTCTAATCATCAGTACATCAATGTAAGACCAGAACGCCCAATAAAACTACTGTCACACACACACACACACACACACACACACACACACACACACACACACACACACACACACACACACACACACACACACACACACACACACACACACACACACACACACACAGATTCATACATAACATTTCATTCGACACAGTATGTTTAAAATATATTTAAATAAAAGGCAGCTAGTCAGTGAATAATTAATTTTTATTTAACTTTCATGTAAAAAAAAATCTACAAGCAGAAGTCCCAAAGAATTTGCACCAAATTACAAGTTATAGTTACGTGTTGGTGTTATTTTACGAGTTACAAATTGACGATTCATTTTACTCACTTACTCGTTTTAAATTGATGACTTAATAATTTACACACAGTTTTATTCATATTATTTATGCAATTCAATTTTTCATTAACGACCACATAACGTGATTCACGCTGTATTACAGTACCTTATGCACGAGAGAAACACAATCTATTATAGATTAATACTATCCAAACGAAACGACGAAAAATCGAAAGATCGCAACATTGCATCATAAAATAAACGCGTACTAAAAAAGAAAAAAGAGTTAATGTGTAGGTTCTTTTTCTTGTTTGCAAAAAAAGGAAAAAAACTCAGTCCTGACCGACACTTTCCACATGTGACCCAGAATTCGCGAGCGAGAGATCGCGCGCCTTGTTCACTTTTTTTTTTGTAGGTTATTCGCAAACACAGCACAGGTTGGTAGCGGAGATAAGGATAAGGAGAGCGTGTAAGTCGGACTTACCGGCAGAGATTCTCGACACACATGACGTCCTGCTGTCGGTATTGCGGCGTTGCTGCTCCGTCCACTCGATGAAAACAACACGTATCAAAAACTCATTCAATTATTTCTTAATATTTTTTACGCTTGTTCTCGTTTTGGTCAACTTTCGATCTGTCTGCTAAAACAAGTAGTCATCACCACCTCATTACAATGCACCAACAAAACCGACCGTCTTGTTTGTTTAAAAAGAAAGTTTTTGTTCAATTCGAATAACTAACACTTAAAAACCAGCACATACGTTCTACCAGTATTCGTTCACCATAATAACTTTTTCTCTCATACGTAACCGTTGAAGCACCTACCGGCGCGGAACACCTGTGTGCACTGGCATTTTCACGGGCTTGCTTCGTAGAGTAGGTGAAACGGTTGAGACGGTCAAGGGGAGGGGGAGAAGCTAAGTAGGCTACTGTGGCTAGCGGAGAAGGGGGGCGAGAGATGGAACTGGAATGCAGCCAAGTGGGATGAATGACGAGGCTTTGTCAATATTAAATCATTCACTTAATCCGAAATTTCTGTACAGCGTACTCGGAGACGTTCGTCGCTGCATTTTCCCCAAAATCATCATCATCTGCCGCTGCATTTGTGTTATCATCATCGTATGTTCCAAAACATCTGGTAATACCGGTAGATGAATGGTAAGCTGCCTGAGCTGCAGAACTCGACCGCTGTTTTGGCCGGAACACATTTATTATTAAGTAAATTTAAATATTAGATAATTTTTTTAATTATCATAAAATTATTAACACCCCCGATTACTCTCACATATACATATTTTTTTTTAGTAAAATAACAATTATAAAGCAGATAATCATACAATAAATACTAAAAACTACAAACTACTGCATTGGTTTTTAGTTAAATTTATAACCATAAAGCCTAAATGACATATAATTTAGTCACAGCTTTTAAGTTTTTATATGTTTCCATAGATCTCTATAGGCCTATATTTAATACTTTTCACAAGTATACATATCTGATAAAAATATGTCACGTTTTTTGCAAATGTAACTTATAAACCCTATGAAGGCGGTCCAAAATTTTCAAGGAATGTCGCGAGATACTAATTTTTTCAAACTATTAAACATACCTAGCTTGTATTTTGAATAAAATCCTCATAAATAAACTTATACTTTTACAAAAGATGCCCCACATAGACTTTTACAGATGCCTCAGATGTCTTAAAATATTGACTTCAATTTATATTTGGCCCGTGGTGTTTATCTCACTTAAAGTTAAAAATTTTCAGAGTAAACACTACGTTCGGATTTGGGTAAAATTTCTTTTAGTCTGATACCCTGCATGGATTTTTACAATTTTTCCAAATTTCTAATATCTTTTTTGGACCCTGGTATCCTAAAATTTTGAAATTGAAATTTCCAAAAATTTGACGATAAATTCAGACTTTAGTTCTAATTCTCTTTAATTTGATACACACATGAGTTTTTGAGATTTTTGAAAAATTTTGACTTTCACATTTTTTCCTTCCCCCTATTTTCGGGGGGGGGGGGTATAAAATTTTTGAGATGCATGAAAAGCGGTTGATGCAATCAAAAGTTATCGTGAAGAACAGTTAGACAGATAGTCAGACGGACAAATGTTAAACGATCGAGTTAGACCTAAGGACTCGCTTCTCTCATACAATAATCGAAATACGAAAATATAAAAATACTAATAACAATTATACAAATATTAATACAATCCTTCTCTTGCTTGTTTATATTGTTATGACGGTCACACCGGATCGTCGTGGGTACAGTGGAAACAGAATAACTGATACAAAAGAAGTCACCAATTTCAAACTTTAATTCGATACAAACAGTAGCTATAAATCAACAAAAGGCGGAATAATTCAAGTTAAATTTATCCAACCACTACAATAAATATCACCTTATTACAGTTTCGTACTAATTAATACAATGATCACTTCCCACTTAACCACAACAATCACCGCGAACCGCACTTCTAAAATCTCCAGGTGTAAGTGTAGGTCTACCTCTAAGCCGGCCGTTGATGTTTATATATTCCCCGCGGAGGTTCCAGAATAATCTTCTATTTCCGGGCGGCACGGCGAGCATGATTTGCGTAGTGCATGACAGGCGCTACAACAATCTGGAGACTAGATCAAAGCCTGACCTTGAAGGGGCCGGCTGCATGCGCTAGGCTAGTCGAGAAACGTGTAGAAAGACAATCTCGAATTTTCAAGAGCGTTATGTAATTGTCTTTTCATCTCAACGAATGTAGCGGTATCTCGTTTCTACAAAGCTTCTCCATCTCTTGTCATTTCTTTAGCCGATCTCCAGTCTGTCTCCTCCATGTTTCAAAAAGCCGCTGCTCAGTAGTTCCACTTCTTACTCGGAGTTCCTCTTCCATTTTGCCCTACCGGTTTGATTTCCCACACATTCCAAACTAGTCGCCCACTTCCATTTATACCAAATTTCCAAGTCACATTAATTTTTGGCTTGTACAACTTCTTTCACTGTGTTCAGTCATAACTCCTTTCTTGTATACTCATTTCTTGTTCTCTCCACCTTCTGATTCCCGGTACTCTTCTGAAGTATCTCACTTCTACTGGTCGCAATCTTTCCTATTGCCTCCTTGACAGTTTCTAGTTTTTTTTCTTGTACAGTCGTACCCATTAACTACGTCTATGCACATACCATAACCTTTATTTTCTCAGTTATTTACTTGGGGGTCAGAAATTTCTGTTGTAATGCATAGTAGGTTCATGTCTATTCATGTCTACATTCACCAGTCGTAGTCCATTCATATCTACATTCTCTTGTTCAATTCGTCATCTAAATCATCACTGGTGTTAAATTTACTTCCTAAATATTTATGGGAATTGACTTGTTCAGTATGTGTACTTCCAAGTGGAACACCAACTTCTCTCTTCAATCACCATCGTCTTCGAGTTTAAGATTAAATTTGGTGCCCTTAAAACTCCACAGAAACGTCCAGTTTCTTTTGTTAACTTCGTTTCAGAATTGGCGAATAAAACAATGTTAACCGCAAACTCATAGATCTCAATATATACGTTAGTATTAAGTTCGTACACCCCACTATAAAATTCTACATTGTTCTTTGACATTCTTTTATATCTTCATACGCTGTACACAGAAACTACAGTGGGCTTGAAAAACTGTCTTGCCTTTCTCTTATTGTCAAAAGCAGCCTTTTATCTTTTGATGTCGGACTTGTCCAAAATTTTTATTAAGAAAAAACCAAAATTCTTATAGTTCTTCACACACACGCGCACCCGTGTGTGTGTGTGGTGTGTGTATAATACAAAATATTTTTCTAGAGAAAAACGAATTAAAAACATTTTATTTAGACAAACTACTCAATTCGTCGAGCAAATATTACAGGCCTGGAGAAAAATTCACAATTTCTTATCGTAAAACTCATACATACAATCTACACATTAATTAACCAAGTAGGCCTACAACCATTTACGTTTCTAGTCTGGTGTGTGGGCCAGACCCAAACCTCACCCAGAAGGCTCCGCGTTATCTTTGTCTTATTAAATATTAAAATGTGTACTGTATTTACTGTTTGTTGTTGTGTGTAATTGCAAATTACGAATTTATTTTTAATTATTTTTCTTATTCCCACCTACTAAGTTGCAATCTCTTGACCCGACATTGCCAAAATCAAATACAAAATATTACACGCGCGCGCGCGCGCACGGAAGTTAACCATCGTTCAATTTTATGAAACACGACGTTTTGGTCACTGTTTATGTATGATCGTCGTCTGGTGTTATAATATTAAGCGAACTTCTGTTATAACTGAGAGTACAACAATGCTCGTAAATACAAAAACAAAACGTCAATTAAAAACTGAAAAAAAACTGATAATTAATAGTTATTAAAATAAAATTGAACATTTCCGTTTGTCGTTGACAATGTGCTGTTGAAAATCACCAAACGCCGAATACCAAATAGCGTTCAAAGCAATCAAAACGAAAAGTCAAAGAGACCAACAAAAATTGAAATGAAAAATAAAACAAAAATATTGCGTCAGAAGTACTACAAATCGGTCATACTACCCTTGAACAGTTTGACGTGCAGAATCAGCTGGTACGAACGTTGTGTTTCCTAAAATTGAATCTCCGATTTAATACCTTGTAGTATTATTATGTGTCTTCAAAAATTAGGTTTCAAAATTTTGTGTGTGTGTGCGCGCGCGCATATATAGTTGAAGTTAGAAATACGGACATTAGGTATTACTGATTGAACGTTTAAAACTAACGTTTCGGCTGCTCTTTAAGTCGGGTTAGAATAAGTCAAAAACAAGTTTAGAACATAAAAATAATATAACATAAACGCTAGTCGAGTAAACAACAGTCGCATGAGATACTGTTAATGTAGGGTTGCCATCCGCCCGGGTTTTCCCAGGAATGTAAATTTTTTTCTTTACGTGAAACGGAAACGTCCGGGGGGAGATTTTTGTTCAATCTCGAGATTTTATCAGTCAATAAACAGTTGACTACTCTGATTTTAAGAAGCATATTGGCTAGGTTCGTATCAATATGACTTGAGTGTCGTCAGGTTGTGATTTTTGCGTTTAAATAAAAATAGATTAATCTTATTTTATTTTTAGCACTTCGTTATTAACTTTAATAATTACAAAATGCCAAATTGCAAGTACTTCCTTTCTGACTCATTTCTCATTCAAACTTGATAGGGAAACTGTAAACTGAGAAAGACCGTAAATGTGGGAACACAAAAAATATTGATTATAGGCCTACTTACAAAAACTTTCTATTTTCATTTTTCATGTATTTTTCCTATCAACTCTCAGTTTATTAACTGTTTCTTTTATAATTAAACTATCCTTGCGATTAAGAAAATTATACCATAATATAATAAACAACAATAGCTTATTGTATATGTATATATTTTGTACTAATTCTTTATATATTGTTACGACGGTCTACTTGATCGTCGTAGGTACAGTGGAAACAAAATACACTACACCAATTAAGTCACTAATCACCACCTTTAATTTTTACAGTTAAACAGTTCCTAATTAACAAAACAGTCTCGTACAACAAATCGAATAAAAATTGTTCACACGCAATAAAATCTTAACTAATATTAAACACAATTGTATTACAATTATACCCCCCGATTATAAAACGCAACACTTCACTAATAACCACTTGAACGTACATAGTAATATCGCCCGATAATAACTCGAACCACACTGTAAATTTATCGCAGCTATACTGAAAACTAAGGCCGCTGCCGCCATGTATTTATACCTCTGCTCACAGACCAGAACGTTCCAAATTGCGTCTTAGCGCCAGTGTGTACTACGTAATTAATTGCGGCCTTGACACAGTCCGCGCGGCTGGCGGCTGGCGACTTCGAGAAAACTCTCGCGAATGCGTCTAGAGTCACGTATGCCACACACATTAGAGAGAGATTCTTCTGGCACATTCGACAAACACGTAGACTGTTCTGTAATGTCGTAACTATATTTTACGTGTATTTTATAAACTAATTTTTGTTAATCAAACGTCATTTTTAAATTTATTTTACCAACAACATAGTAATTTTATTAAGAATATGTCCAGTGGCGCACTAGATGTGTTAGAGTCTTTTTAGTTGTTTTAATTTAGTAGTTGCATAAAACATGTTTCATGCCCACGATTGACCTAGATTGTCCTGAGAATTCATTTTAGGGAATTACATCCCTAATTAACAACATGCAAATGTTATAAGTGAAATAAATTACCTTATACGATATAGCTGTCAGTTGAGTGAGCAGACTACCTCATAAAAAAAAAAACTACATAACTTTTATGACGCATAAACTTGTCATTTGGATCCTGCGAGGTATGTACGCGTGGCTGCTCACACATCTGTTGTTTACCCGACTCTGTGTCACTGGAATAATAACAATAGTGTTTATGGTTTTTTCTGTTTACAGAGGTGTCAAAATTATACGATTCAAACATGGAATTTGAAACAAACCTACCTTTTTTTTGATAAAACTCTCTTACCTTTATAACTACTAATATTTATTACAACATCATTCGTTCTTTATTCTTTATTCTGTATTCTGTATTCTTTATTCTATATTCTTCATTCTTTATTCGTTCTTCCATTTTAATACGGTTTGGGATGCTTTTTACAAGATTTTCACAGTTACTCTTGAACAGTCATGTGCCAAGAAAATCGTGTTGTTCTTAATTTTGTGCCCCAACCTTCTCTTTTTTCATCTGAACCGTTACCTGGGTAGGAAATTGCACTGACATTATTTGCTGCTAGAAAATTCATAACTGATCCAGTTTGTAGCAACGTCCCTCGTTCTGCATGAAAATAGTTTCCATTAGGGAACCAGAGTGTAAGTTGCGGAAAAGTAGGATATCAAAGACTTTTCTCTACTGGTGCTGCATCATATTCACACGTACAGCTTATATTTTTTCAGTTTCTTTAGACGGCATGCAGGATTAAACTATTAACGAAGTTGGATGTTTCATTGTCGGTACATTACACAGAGGTTGAAACTTTTCCCTTGTTGTTCGGTGTTCGGCGTATATACTGACCTCCCTCTTCACATATTAAGAATACGGATTTAAAATAAAAAAATAAAGGGAAAAAAGGATTTGTCTGTTTGGTTATAAATTGGTAGCATAGTTCTTAAGCCTTCTCAAGGAAAAAATGAAAACGTAAGGTAAGCAAAGTAATTATTTACAATATAGTTATAAGATTAAGACAGATTACCTTGCTCCAATCATCGTTTAAAAGTTTCTTGCTGCTTTTTTTAAATGGTATGCACATTGTGAGGCCTGCGGTACAAAGTCGTCTGCGAACAATAATTCTACGCCATATGCTTTCATATTGTTTGAAATATCTTTGCTGGTTTCCCTTCTGTTTTGTGCAGCTGTCTGGAGAAGTGGTCGCATCATTCGTGCGCTTTTATTACGTTCTCAGCTACAGTTGCCTTTCCGTTTCGAAACTAGAGCCTCGCCACATTTAAGAGAAATGTAATATGGCCGACTGATTTTTTGCGAATCATCAAGTTTTTCTTTGCGATATCTCCTTGATAATACCTTTTATTCCTTTTAGTAAGCACAAAACTAAATCCATTTCCTTGATGATAGGTCTGCTATCCTTGTAGTAGCCTAACTTTTCAAGAAGCGAAGCAGGATTATTACTAACATTTTAAATAAAGTAGAGAGAATACTTTTTATTGACTTAGAAAAGTTTAAGTATCAATCAAAATTTTAATTTATCACGTTTACATTTTAAAAAACATAGACTAAAGTAATCTCTTGCGCTGACTTGTTAAAAATATTGGGGGCACGATTAAAAATAATCACCCCCACAGAAATTCTTTTTGGTTCCCTGCCAAGCCAATTTGATAAACTGAAGCTTCGAAAAACGTAAGGGCATGGTTATCTTTAAAATAATGGTAACCTATAATATCAGAAACTATCAAAATTTTGTTAAATTCTCTAGTTTTTTGTGTGCTTATAGGTGGTAAAATGCATTGTTTTATAAAAACATTGTAAGCCCTCTAGTACAACATTAAACACTGCGTAAGGCTACAAAGTTAAGCTGCTACTGCTGGCTGTAACATTTAGATGTAGGTGCGGATGTAGATTCTACACTGGAGTGAACTAATCTGCCAGCAATTTAATTTTTGCTAGTGTGCTTACTTATGAACCTGATTAATATACTACAAACCTACACCATCGCTTAGCTACTAATCTAGAAGTAGCGGGTCTGATTATCGACGAAATCATAAAAACGGAACCTGCAGATCGACTCCGCCTGCAGTAACTAAAGTCCGTTCAACTAAAGAAGATCGCTGACTTTCAAAGCCTGCCGTTTCCAAATTTTCAAAGACAAAAATAAATGAGCATATTGTTGGAATCGGAATTCCTTTCTGCGTTACTCGTGTACATTTCATATTTTTTTGATTCTTCGTTTTCATAACGTTAAGAGATATATTAAAAAAGTCACTGTTTTTTAGCCCTTCTACAACGATTGTCAACTTTGATAATTCATTACAAAAAAAGTACAGCGTCAACAAATTTTTCCTGTTCAACGATTATTTTTACATTCATCCTACATCACATATTCCCATTTGAACTCTCTGCGATTATTTTTATAGACGTTATTAATTTTTTGTTGACCTCGAACAACTCGTAAACGGGAGCACTGTTAGAGTTGAAATTTGTGCCAACACTGAGAAGACAACGCTAACGAAAGTTCAAGTTGAGTGAAAACAAGCTTAAACAGCTACTATATTTTACATCAACTTATATTTGAAGCGCTCTTTCGCTAAAATGTAAAGCGACAGACAAAGCGTGGAGTACACTCAGTTCCGTACTGGGTCCATTTTATCCGCGCGCCGACGACAACACGAACTTAACAGTATTAACATAATGTTAATACTGTAATAACTTGTGTGTCGAAATCTAATAAATCGAAATAAATATTGTTCTTATTTATTTGTCTTTACGGAGATGTATTACTGCTTTGTATATATTTGTTTTTGTGCTGTACGGTATTATAATAATGAAACGTTTTCCATTAATGAAACAGCCAAAATTTTAAAAGAAATTAAGACATTTCTTTTGAATTATGCTAACCTTTACTCGTCGTTGGACATTACCGAGATCCCTAATTCAATTCAATTGTGCCACAATGTTAACATTAATAAGATGATTTCATTATTATCAAGTGTTGTTTGTCGCATTTCAACAGAAATATCTTAATTATATCAAAATTGCAGTAGTTTCATTTCTAGTACAATGGCAGCTGTCTGTGCGGCGGCGGCCGTTACTTCTTAGAACTAAATGTCACCAAGTAATTGTTATAGGCGTTAAGTGAATGTTAATTACGGTTGTATATAGCTACACTTTGTAATATATTAATTAAAAAATGTTATTAAAGATTGAAAGCACATTTATGCTTGCCCTCTGATTATGTAGGCCGAATTGCTTACCGCGCGCCACAACTGATGAGTCAACCGTCTATAACCTGATAAGGTCACCGCTATCACACACCCCACCACATACACAAAATACCAACATACTTTAGTTTGGTGGAGTGTTCTGTTTTGTAAAGTGTTGTCGTCTGAGATAGCTGAAGTGTTTTGTTCAATTATATTTTTTAATCTTAGAGATGGCGAGTGACGAAGAAAGTTTACCATCAACAAGTTCCGGGAAGACTGTTTTTCGGAAAGGAAGTACGATAAAGAGTCAAGGAAGAGAAATGATCGTGAGTGTCCGGGAGTTTTTTAAAAAAGAAAATGATACCTTGAAAAAACTGGTGAACCTGTAATACCTTTTTGAAAAATAGCGGAGAGGACCGCACGAGCTTTACAAATTGGAACTGCAACAGTGACACGAGTGTGTCGTGAAAAATCAGCAGCAGTTAAGCTGGCCAAAGCTCCGTCTCGACGCCTGGGAAAGAGAGAAAACATGCGGCCAAAGTTACCGAACTAGACCCGTTTCAAGAGGATGCGCTTACACGGCACGTCTACGGGTATTACAAACGTCGTGAACACCCCACACTGGATAAAATGCTGGTATCAGCGACAAATACAGGATTGTTTAGCGGTGTAAAAACTTCTCTCTGGACAGTTCTTCGCGATCTGGGATTCCATTATTCCGAAGTAAACGGTAGAAACGTTTTGATGGAAAGGGAAGACATCGTTGCTTGGCGTTGCCGTTATCTGAGCAGTGTTAAACAAAAGGATTTTACACAAATTATATGGCTTGATGAAACATGGGTGAATGCTAGTCATAGCGAAAGTAAGGGATGGACTGACAACACTCTCGAAGGAACAATGACCGTTCCAATCGGCGAAGGAGGCAGGCTCATTGTCCTGCATGCCGGCACATCAAAAGGTTTTGTTCCCAATGCTTTACTTATGTTCCGGTCTAAGAAGACAGGAGACTACCATGAAGCAATGGACCATAACAGATTTTATAAGTGGTTTGAAGAGCAACTATTCCCGAACATTGACCCAAACTCAGTAATAGTTATGGACAATGCTCCATACCACACAGTGCAAATAGACAAAGCGCCTACAATGTCGTCAAAAAAATCTGCGATGATTGAGTGGTTGGAGAGACACGGAGTGCAAGCAGGACCAGAACTAAAAAAAGGCGAATTATTAGACATGGTTTTGGCTCATAAGCCAAGATTTCCAATTTACAAAATTGACGAGCTGGCAAAAAGTCATGGGCACGAAATAATTCGACTGCCTCCTTATCATTGCCATTTCAATTGTATTGAAATGATATGGGCACAGTTAAAAGGACACGTGGCAAGGAACAACAAAAAGTTTACTTTGACGGAAGTGGAGCGTTTGATAAATGAAGGGTTTGGGCTAATCGGCGAAAAGGAGTGGGCAGACGTCGTCCGACACGTGGAGAAGCTGACCAAGGAAGCCTGGGAAGCAGAGGGAATCCTTGACGAAGTAGTAGAGCGGTTCGTCATAAACATAACGGGAAATACTTCCTCAGAGTCAGAAGAGGATGACATGGACATTGGCGATGACTCAATTCTGGAGGGGATCGCACCTTTGCCACTATCACCTTAAGTACCCTTCATTGTGTTGTGGTATGTAGCCTATATAATTATGTAATTAATATTGTAGTACAATTTTTTTAATGTTTAAGAAATTTTATTTTGCCTGAATTGTTTTATAACGCATAAAATACGTTGAAATTTTAATTGTTATAAAATATAAAATGTTAAAAAGTCGTAACAATAATTTAAAATATTATTGAGGACATTAACAAAAATATAAACGTTTATGTAGCCGTAGGTCTTAAAATAAATAAATTCTGGTCACTTCAATGTTTTGGGACACATAATTCAGACACCAGAACATACGAACAGACATCTGGTTAATCACTACTTTCTTTAATAATTCATAATGCACTTCACGGGTAATTAAAGTTGGAAAAATATTTAAAGCGCATCATAAAAAAAATGTCGGCAGTTTATTCATATCTCCGACAGGGAGGCTGAAAAGCCTCGTTTGTTAGGTTAATATAGGCTTACCGCAAACAGATTACAAACGCATTCCCTACTTACGGAAGGCCCCTGCATTCAGCACACCTAACTGGCGCTATGAGGCCGACCTGCTGCGCTGTGGTCTACTACGCCACGCCTGTTACTGTACGCGTCGCTTGACCTTTCGCTCTAAACTTATCTCACAATTAAAATTCAGCAAAGCATCTTAAACTAATTTCAATAATTTAACCAACCTGTTGGGATTTTAAGCTTCAAAACGATATAACACTTGATTGTTAAACGTTTCTAGATTACGAGAAAACATGATCTTAGAAAAAAATTAATAACTAAAAAAAAAGAAAAATATGAACTTGAAATGTTTACATGTTGTGTAGAATGAGTGGGTCAACAATCCTTGAACAAGACAATTTTTTCAAGGCATTACTTACTAAGAAATAAATTCATAAAATTGACAGTTACGGTAAAACAATGAAAAAACCGTGACTTTTTCTAAATATTGCTTTACCGTGAAAAAACACTTAGCTGTAAAATTATGAAATATAAGCCACTTAAAGAAAAGCGAATGACGATTATAACTATGTGTTTCTTTAATTTTTGGCTCTACTTTTGTGGAAATGGCAAGCTTTGAAATTCAGCGATCTTCTTTAGTTGAATGTACTATAGGTTAAGATATGGAACAAAGTGCTGGTCTCTTAGCCTTATCAACATTAAGCAAGCTCCCGCACACTTAAGAGCCGGCGATGGTATCTCCGTTATCCTATTAAGTTTCTGTCTTCGGTAAGATTTGCCTTTAACCGTCTTGGAAAGAAATCTTAAGATTGTTAAAAAGAAGTCATAGAAAAATATCAACATAGACTATCAACTCAAAGATTTGTTCATATTATCCAGTCAATACACTAAACGCACTATAACGTTTATTCTTAAACGGGTTTTCTCATGAATTCATTCAACATATTGTAAAGTTTATAAATTATAGAACCACCTGAGATCCGTCGTGTGACTTTGTTTTTGCGTTGAAATGCTACGTTTTGGAACATATGTTCAATCTTCAGATACAAATCGCTGAGTCGAGATCATGAATTGTTAAAATCCCATCACAAGTATTTTATACTCACACACGTTAGTATGGGTGCGCACCCTTTGAAGGCCAATCGGATACTGACTTACAGTAGATACCTATAGCTGGCTGACCAGTATCCGTTCGGCCTTCAAAGGGTGCGCACCCATACGAATGTGTGAGAATATAAAACGTTTGTGATGTGATTTTAACAATTAATGACCTGCACTGAGCGATTTGTATCTGAAGATGGAACACATGTTCCAAAACGTATCATTTTAACGCAAAAACGAATTCATACGACGGATCTCAGGTGATCCTATTAATTTATAAATAAAAAAGTGATTTGGATACCGATAAGAATATGTATGTCATACTGTAAAGTTAATTATAATTTTATCTTTTAACTATTTTACAAGCGTTTTTCCATATCGGCAGCTCTTACTGTTAATTTATGTATGGTGGGTGATAACTACGATTCCAATGAAACCTAAAAGTACACACGCAGGCGAGAATAAATAGCATCATAAAAGCAAGCTTCCATCGGCGAAAAAGTTTTAACTTTTTGGTTTTCAGGTACGACAACATTTACTGTTGCACAATTTCTATACTTACTACTGATTTTGGGATTCCGCGTGTTGCCAACGATAAAAAAAATGTCTTCGAAGAAACGCAGAAACATCAAGCCGTCTCGGGATGTTGGTCAATCAGTACTGCAAATACATCTGTCAAATATGCAAACTGAATTATTGGAAAGCCAATGAACTGCTAGTTCCCAAATTATTATGGCCGTGGCGAAGGTCACTGGAAAGTTAACGTGGACAAACTAGAAAGTTTTAAATACTTACGTGTTTTCCTAAGCGTTTTCTCTCGAAGCTACTTCGACGAACAGTAAAACTGTGTGTGGATAATGTGACTAACTGTATGTGTAAAGACTGAAAATTGGAACAGAAGGTGAGAATAACAAAAGGTTAAGTAGGTTCATTGGGCGAACAGAAGTTAAGAATAAGAGGTTTTAAGTGTGGCTGATTGGATGCTAAGTATGGGGGTAAGAACACAAAATAAGAATGATATTTCATTTTCCATAGTATAACAGCGGAAAAATAAATATGATCGACTGCACGCGTAAAAGATGAGAATAACAGAAAGTTAACTAGGTTGACTGAACGAACAGAAGTTTAGAATAACAGAAAGTTGACTATGGTTGACTGTACGAATAGAAGTACAGGATTTAAGTATGGTCGATTGAATGTTAAGTAGGCTATGGGGGTACGAACAGAAGGTGGGAATTGCAGAAAAATAAATATGGTTCGCTGTACACATAAAAGGTGAGAATTTACAGAACGTTGACTATGGTTGACTGTACGAATAGAAGTACAGGATTTAAGTATGGTCGATTGAATGTTAAGTATGGGGGTACGAACAGAAGGTGGAAATTGCAGAAAAATAAATATGGTTCACTATACACATAAAAGGTGAGAACATGGTGTAAACATAACAGAACGTTGACTATGGTTGATTCAACGAGAAGATGAGGATAGTTTATTAGTATTAGGAATATGTATATCTGTATTATTACATAATAATCCTATTAAGTAACAGTACTACGCTGCTGAAAAAGTGTGTGTGTGTGTGTGTGTGTGTACATTCGCCACACTTATGGACACGTGTATCGTAAAAACAAACGGACTTCAAGGTGACATTAGGAAAAAAAACAATTATCTGTAATCAGCTGATGATTCACTTACTCACAGAGTTAATCTGAATGTCATATTAGACAAATTATTTGTCAGTTCATGGCTTACGCATGACGCGCGTGGTAATTCATTACATGCAATTAGTGTTTACTGTATGTACGTTTGTGGCATCAATTGTATTGTCATATAGAACATTATTTACCGCACTTCAAATCTAAACGTACTAATGATGCAGTAGACCTACAAAGAGAAATCAGGAAGACTAAATTTTCGGAATGTTAGATCTGGATGTCCAATGGAAACAAAATACTTCCTCATGCGTGTTGGGAAGTAATCTCCAACTGTGTGGCGGCAGTTTCTTTTGTTACGTTTCGGCACAATCCCTTACGTCATCTTCTGGTTAAATCCTGCTCGGAAGCCTCCGATGGTCCTCGTTAGCTGGAGCAGCAACTTGAGTACTCCAATGGTGTCCGGGCGAACCCTATGGCTGCCTGTCGTTGTTTGTTCCTTAAATAGTGCTCGTGCACTTGTTGGAGGGCGGGAACCTCCTTTTTTATGTTTTGCGGAAGGAGGGATGGCTGTGAATATATTTTTGCGGGCTTCGAGCCGAGGAGTGATTCGCAAGAATTTAGGGCTGGAGTAAAGCTTTTGTAAGTTTTCAGCCAGGAGCGTGGAACTTGCATGCCCACAATGGATTTAGTCCCGCGAAGAGGCAGCAAGCGACCTCCTTGTGGCTACGCCAAAGCAGGAGGGAAATGAGTCGGTCGCAGAAGGAGTCGCTTGCCGTACTTGTGGCGAACCCCGGTACTATGATCAGCCGTGAGTGTGTGAGGAGTAAAAAATGCATAAGGGTGAGAGTTAGGGCAGGTGAAGTTATGGCGGATCGTCGAATAACCCCCAGGGAAGTTTGAATTTCCGGGAAAGTGATCCGTCGCCTGTACTTATTCGTCGGAGGTGTTGGAACGAGGAGGTAGAGGCACGATTGAAGGACCTTCCGGACAATTTTCCTTTCAATCGTTCTTAACACTTCTTGGTCATTGACCACGTTTCATACCCATGGGCCGTACTAGAGTTCTATAAATTTGTATTTTTGAAGCCCTACTTAATATTTTGCTTTTTACTTTTCTTATATTTACAAATTAGGTCTTATGTTGTGCCCTTATTATGTCTATAATCAGTTTTTACATTCATATCACTTTGATATTTTCCCCAGACAATTGGCACCCACTTTTTGTGACATTAAATTTTCGATATCATAATGCATTTTCAAGTAGAACCAATTTTTAGGTTCTAAAACTACGTATATGTGTAACTAAGGTACAATAATTTGTATTAAAAAACAATTTTATGAATGGAAACACGGACCGTACTTAGGAGACATGAGGGTTGCATGCCACCGCAGGCCGTGAGTTGACATGATTTTCCTACAGTAGGCCTATAGAAAGACTTAATGCATGATTTAACAATGAAGACGAGATAAGGGTGTTTTAAAACTCCAACATGAGTCTACCAATTTTGAGAGTGATTACATCAAACTGGACACAAAATTCCCAAACAATTCTCTTTTCACCTCTCTAGAATATCACGTTTAAAAATCTCTATAATAAAATTATACCCCAGGCGACTATTTTATTTTTATTTGTATTTTATTTATTTATTTATTTTAGTTTTATAACCAGTGTAAGCTGAATTTTGAAGACATCTGTTATCGGTATAAATACACCAGTGTAACGTTTATAGTCAACACAAAATGAAAACGTTACTACGGTTCACAGCAAACTCTGTACACGCTATTCGCAGTCTACTAACGAACTTCTTTCGATGTGTAGGCAGCATTAGGAGAACTAAATCGTTTGTTAGCTTTTGTTTGCCGTCGTTGTCTACGTATACGGGTCCCCCATATGTATACTTTTATAAAGTACTTACGTGAAACGGGGAGGCTCCTACTGGAAGCGGTGCATGAGAAAAAAATTCTTTCAAAAGGCTTATAAACACCGTTTAACTCTTAAGACATCCGGCAATTCCATGTTTTAATTATTTTCATTAAGCCCATCTTACCAAAATCGTTTTCTGAAGTTTAGCCTATCCATGGATTCCCGTATGTTACTCTTGTCATCAATTACGTGTACTTTTTCCTTCGACTTTATCCTTAAGGATTAATCGAACTTTCCCTCTTAATATTTTGTTTCTTCCCAGTCGCATTTTGTTAACCCTTCTCGTCTGTGTTTGGCCCCACAACACGCCTCGTTTCTTCCAGTACTTCTCGAAGCTCACTGCAGTATCAATTTTGGCAACAACTTTCTGCGATTCGTTGGACTATGTCAGTAAACTGTAATCTACGACTTCAAACTACTGTGTTCAGAGTAGTTTGTTGCTGAGAATGTTGCTCATTCCAACCTTGTCAACTCCTTACAGATTTATCCCAGCCAAAGTTCAATATTTGTCATACATGTGAAATCTCGGTCACCATCCCGTCTGTCCGTTAGAACGTGATTGAAGCTCTTTAACGAGGAGATTGTCTCGTAGACCACTCCACTTTCGCCCAACCCAGCAATATCATTTTTATGGTGTCTTTTTCACTCGCAAAAAATACTCATCGTTGCAAAGATCGGTCGATCTTAGCGTTAACAATAATGGCATATTTGTGTGGAATAATTTTTAAAACGGATTTTGGCTTACGACTAGCGTTTAGCGAAAGCGTGCGAAGCGGTAAAGTGTCAAACAGTACACGTGTTCCTTCTCTGGATACATCCTCGTACTGTCCTGTGTTCAAGCCGTGTCGTATAGTTTAGAGACTTAATGTAAAGCTCAAATGTTTCATTGCTTTAGGCAGGGGCGTTTTTACGGGGGGAGGGGGACGAACTGGACCGGACTCCCTACCAGACGGTCGAAAAAGTTGACAAATTTTTTTAATCTCTTAATTTTTAGACCGTTTTATTTATTTTTTCCGGCTGTGTACGATAATATAATAGTACCTTTTTTTTTAAATATACAACAGGTTTATTGCACAGCATTAGGGCATATGTTTGAAATATGAAATATAGAAAAATCAATTCAGTCGATAGGTACTTTTTGAAACAATGTTTCAGTAACGCGTATTTTATTGTATTATTACCGTTTGCTTTAAAGGGACCGATTTCAAAACATTATCACGCGTTTTCAGCCAATTTAAAGATTTATTGGTTATCTTGTTGATAAGTCTTAACTTACTATATATGTTGATTAGTCTTAACTTGTTTTTTCTCTTGCATGAAGCTGACCAGACCCCGGACCATCCCAAAGCCAAATTCTACATACGCCACTGGTTTTAGGTAACGTCAGAAACGAAGCCAAATCAAGAATCGTAGTCGGAAACGAAGAGTCAAATTAAGGACAGTGTACAAAGCATATAATATACGAGGGTTAGTTGAAACGTTGGAGGAGCTTGGCGATAGAAGTAAAATTTCTCGTTTCTTGTATGATTTATGTTACTTTATGTATGTTATGTAATTTACGCATAGTATATTAAATTAAACACCTGTTAATCTCCAAATCTATCTGTCCATTTAGGCTTAGACCTATTCATTGTTTACCATCTGTTCGAAATATACGTGACACGCGTTTTGAAAAATGGACAAAATCAAACATCATGCTGTGATACTTTGTTAAAAGTGTCTAGAATTTCCCAATGGACATTCACAACAAAATAGCAGGAAAGATGCCCACAATGGTCTGTAAGCGGGCACTCGAGTGGTCGTACGGAAATGAAGTGATCCCCGGCAGCGGACGCTCAAATCGTGGAACAACTCCAAATGCGGCATTCACTTTGTATGACGTTTTTCACACCAGGTTCTTCAATTAAAATGATACACGCGCACGTGTGAAATGCCGGTGACCTCAGCAATGCCACCCACTCTCAATCGCCGGTCTTCCAACCCCGTGATGATATTTTTTATAGCACTTTTTGAGCGTCCGTCGCGGAGATCATCTTCGGTGCTCGTACGACCACGTTCAAACACTAGCGCCCACTTACAAACCATTGTTTTTTGAAGTCGCAGCAGCTCCTAACAAATTTGCCATTTCATTGTGAATTTCCTTTGGCTCCAGGGTTTTTTTTTAAACAAAGAATTCAATAACAACACGATATTTGTCTTGTCCATTTTTCAAAATACGTAAACAGCTGGTAAACAATAAATAAACTGGCAAATAGATTTGTAAATTAACAGGTGTTTAAAACAGAGATGAATCTTACAGCACACGAAAAATGTAAGCTATAGATGTCAATCCTCAAACTTTTCAATTGACCCTCGTACATTATATAATACACATTATGTTATGCAATATACGCTTAGTAAACCGATGGATATGCGTTGGCTACTAATATAGAGGTCCTGGGTCGATTCCCAGATGCACCATAGAATCAAATATGCGTTTTCAGCCCCAGATCGACCTAGCAAGTAAAAATCAATTTCTGGGATAACACGCTAGGGAAGCGTAGTGTGTTATCCCATTACGTTCCTTGCAAGGCAAACAGCTCACATAAGGTAAGCTACCCCGCCCAACTGCCTGAAAGAAGCCATCAACATCAACATCATCGTCAGTATTATTATTATTATTAAACTATGTTATGGTACTAGTCGGTACCCATGAACAGGAGCCTATTGCACGCTATACAATCCAGCCTTTTCCTGCCACTATTATTAATACTGCTACTGAGGAATAATAAATACTATATTATAAAACTATTATATTTCAATAAAATCAGCTACTTTCTGTAATTAAAAAGTCCAGAACATATAACTGATAGACGTGGAACATATAACTGCCGTTGGAATCCGGTACAGATAATCCTCGGTAAAAAAAAAAGTCACAGAATTTCACTGCATGTGAAATCGGTAAATTCCGGTCCAAGCTACCTGCCAGACGTCGCGGTATGTGGCGTAGGCTACCTACCCTTCAGACAGAGATAATATACTCTAAATTTTTTTTGTACAAAAAACAAGACTATGATAATACGCTGTCCAAAAATGTGACTTTTCTTTCCACACAAAGAAAATACGTATGAGTGTTAACAAGAAATGATTAATGGTGAGGCGTGTTGACGCAACCAATAGTCCCACAGAGCATCTTACAAAAACCCGTGTTTTATAATTTAACTTATAGCACGATAAACTGAAACAATACGTGAGAACTATATCCGTCATAGGAGTTTTGTAAACGAAAGCGACGTTTAGTATGCAACAGGCTTCTGCTTCTGAATAAACTACATTCAATAGTACTCTACAATCGAGCTGCTGTAGAAAATCGTACGACTATAGTTAAATGAAAATTAATGTGTTGTGCCCGAGAAAAACATTAAATATAGCGCACACGAACAGCAATCAGTTACCGTAACAAACGAACAAAAGAGAAGTTAAGCACTAATATATCGGTAATGTTTATAATAAATCAATCCTCCTTCAAAATTTCCCACTAAACGCCCCACCCCCCAACGATTCACCTTCAACTTCAGCCGATGCTACAATTACAAGACACAATAACTGTTGTACTGTTGTCAGTCGCCCAAACACGTAAAATATATATTTTTATTAATTGAAAAACTACGTTATATTTTTAATCAAAATTAATTAACTATATATAATTAATAATGTAATAGTTCAGCATAAAACAGTTCAATTAAAATAACCATTTTCAACTCCTTAACCACTTTTTCTTAGCTTTCAAAGCCAAATTTTGGTTTCTTGTCTTTTACAATACTCAGTATTTTATTATAAAAACACTTTGATTTTTTTAATATTTTATAAAAACTTTCAATTAGGTTTATGAAAAAAAGAAAACATGAATAAAAATGAACGTTTGGTTTTAATTTTACATATGATTATGTTAAGCTGAATAGCATTGCTCCAACTAATACAATTGCACTGACTGAAACAAGCTATACGAGTTTGTGTTGAAATCCGGAACAAGACAAAACATATCTATTTTACTTTACCAGCTAAGAGCCGCCTGTATGATGAAAAGACTTAAAATTGAACAGTTTCTTTCTCTGTACACTAAAAACGTTACACAACGTTATAAAAACGTACAGAAATTTGATAACTATTTCGTCACTAAGAACTTGCTTAAGTATGTCACTTTCATATGAAAAAATAAGTAAACTGAAGTAAAGAAATGCAAATTTGATTTAAGTTTAACGGATATATTTTCTAAGTTTTTTAAATGCACAGTTTCATTTGTTTTAAACTTTTGTTGCATCTAAAATTCCTCCCCAGATCTCCTCCCTCCTGGAGTTGTCAGTCTTTCGACTGGTTTGTACCCTCCCCGCATATTTATTCTCATAGGTATATGGGATCTACAATTTTACGACGGATCCGAACGGCATAGTTGGGGAGGACTTATACCATCGAGGATACCTCTTGCTGGTTTTCCATCGCCTTCCGAGGGGAACAGTCGTATCTAAATCAGATGGCCTTGGCGGGAATCGAAACCGCACCGACAGCGTAGCAGCGCCACACGCTAGCCATTCCGCCACGACTGCTCCCCAGAGACTCTTAACACCTAAAAATTCTGATGGCACAACTTGTGTAACGATCCCCCCCCCCCCGTGGACACCCCTGTCCCAATGAGTATACGATTTGCAAAAACTGATTTACATACTTACAAGAGATAGTAGTTAACAACCAATACAAGAACTATATTCGCAAAGAGATAGGGTTTTTTGTTACATGATTTTCTGTTTGTTCAGGTATTATACTTTAATTTTAAGGTAACTATAAATATACGACTTTCTACAATCGCTGTGATGTATTGTCGAACTGTAATAGACTATTGCCAGCTTAGAACATTATTTATCTCTTAATATTATTTGACTAATAATAAGTTACATTACTAGTATAAAAAGACATAGGCTACATAAAAGGAAAGAATGGTATATAAATGCGAAACAAGTGTAACTATAGTAAACTGTAGTTAGTGTAATCAGAATAGAAAGGAGAGCAAACTATAATATATTAAGTTAAATAAAAAATCTTGGAGTCAAAACACCTAGCCCTTCCTATCTTCCTAACAAAAGACAACTAAAAGACAAATGGAACGAAAAGGTGAGGGAGAAACGAGTTAATAAATATGAGTCAACAATTAAAAGGAGAGTTCCTGAATAGAATTCAAAGTGAAGGAAGAAGGAGGTGGGTGTTAAGTTTCGGAATGCCAACATCATGGGCGTCATGACTAAGAGTAAGACAGACTATTTCAGCTATTTAAAAGTTTCAGAAAGGAGTTACTCTCTTGCAGAACATGCAGTGTAGTTAATGTATAAATAACAAAAGTATATCATGAAAAAACATTAGTAAAAGTTACGTCAAGTATTTGTAAAATATTTTCAAAAGTTTTGCTTTTTTATTTAATATTAATTCACTTTCTCAGTGTAACTCTTTCTCTTTTTCGGTGTATATTAGTTATTCATAGTCAAATTTGGATCGATTTAGTAATTAAAAAAAAACTCTAATTCCAAGAGAAGTTATTTTGAAACTCCAAAACCGTCGTCCTCTTTCAAGTATAGTTTATTAGATGTAAAACGGCTGCAGATTTCTGTTCCAGCAATTGTAACCTATTCATTACTTTTGGAAGAACTGTAGCAATAATGATAGAGTATTGTCGTAATATAAAAAGTTCTTGGTGCAAGAAAGGAATAAAGTCAAAACATTGTAAGCTGTGACTTTTTTTATGCTTAATTCATTACAGTTACCTAGTTTTGTGGTTAGGAAACGTAGGGACAGTGGTAGCCGCTGACCTACGCTCGCCGGTTATAAGAGAGGAGAATCTTTCCCAGACGTCTTCCGATTATTACACACGAACGAACGTTTCATAATAATTCCGGTCGGTAAAATTCTCCTTCAACAAGTAATGCCTCTAAAGGTCGCATTCTAACAACTTTCTTAACGACAGGCTTTCTCACCGTGCCACGTTGCGCGTATCCTTAGTGTTATTCGACGTTAGCTTTCTACGTTGGAAAGAACGCTACTTCACCATTACTGACGCCTTTACTATACTGTTCAATTATAATTTATTATTATATAACTAACGCAAAATGTCAGAATCAAAAAAGTTTGTTTTTTACTTAACACCAAGCTCAAAATACAGTTGCCGTTTTGAAATACAATTTGTTGTCAAAATATATATTGGAAGTGTTGTTGCCTGCTAACAATAATATGACGTTTCAGACTGTCAACTAGAAAATGTGTTCAAATCAACAACGTGATAGAAAACAAGCACAAATCTTTCCTTCGCACATTGATGACAAGCTCTGGATTTTGATGGCACGTAATTTTTTTCTGATTACGTTAATTTCTTATTTTTCTTCTCTCCTTATAGTGATTTCAGTTATTCTCCTTTTAGTTTTACCGGGTTTTTACCGGATTTGAGAAGGGGGAATAACAATTGCTTCTTTCCACGCTCGTGGATAAGCCCGTTGCGTTCATATGTTGTTGTCTAGGTTTAACAAGATCGATTTCGTTGTCTCCGACAGATGTCCTGCTGCAGTGTTACGAGCAACGTTTATAGCTGCGTTAAATTCCTTCATTGTAAACAGGCGATTGTACGAACTGTTTGAAGTGTTCCCAAAGTCTAGACACTAGTCTAGAACTAGTCTTCCGAACTAGTCTAGTGTTCTGCTCCGTCTTTTCGCCTGAGGAAATCTCTATAACTATTGGAACTACTGACCGTTTTACATCTACTCGAATCTGCAGCCGTTTTACATCTAAGTTGAGCATAATGCGCAGCCAGTAGGCTATTTCCACAATTTCATCTTCGTTGCATTATCTGACCGTCTTGTTCAAGGGCGGTCAAATGCTTTCAGACTGATTGGCCGCACCCGCCTCCAGACCTCCGCTGCTGGGGTCGAGCTGGTGATGCCGGATACAGATTTCTCCCAGCTGAACTTTTTCGCAACCAGAATTCTTCGCCGAGCTGCGAATATAAGGCACTTGGAAGCGATCAGGTTGTCTAAACTCGGCACCCGTTTAAATCGGTTGAAAGCTCTCCGGTTCTCCATAATCGCTTGCTTAACTTCTGCATTCCACCACGGCACTGGTGTCCTGCGTACAGAACCCCCAGACCCCTCAGCCGCTTCCGTGATTACTGCCGTGAAGCGACAAATGTCCTGCACGACGTCAACACCAAAGTCGACAGGACTTAAATCTTAGGCAAAGCCAGTCCAGTTTGCCACCTTTTTGGTACGTGCACTTCTCTCTTCGGGGCGCCAGTCACGATCAGCACAGGAAAGTGGTCGCTTCCATGGAGATCAGGAAGAACTCTCCACGAGAGACGGGGCTGCATAGGGATAGATCAATGGTCGAGAATGTACCACTGCGGCTGCTGAAATACGTGCCGTTACCGATATTCAAAAAGACCAATGAATTTGTAAGTTGCAATTCTCCCAACCTAGAGCCGACTCTATTCGTAGTCGCACAGCCCCAAGTGGGATTGTGAGCATCCCACTTAAGAGTATGGGATTTGGCAGCTGCTCTATTAGATGTTGCAGGTCTGCCAACTACCATCGGGGGTCGGATGGACAAACGCGGCAAACTGTCACTTTCACCGGTTGAAAAACGTTTATGGTTACTGCCTACAGAGGTGTGACGAAGGGCACCTCCTTAGCCTGATAGGTATTGCTAAGAAAGATAGTGACACAATGACACATTGGGCTCAACATCAAAGCGGAAGCTCTCGTACCCTGTGATGCTGAAATGCTCTGCTGGTTTCAAGTGTGTCTCCTGGATGCACACATACACACACACACGCACACACATGGGCGTGTGTCTAATCAGTAGCATTTTAAGTTCACCGTAATGCGAGGCACGACCATTTATATCCATCTGAAGAATATATTACATGCTGCATATGAAGAATTGCCTTCGGCCATCCTTTTTTCTTTTAGCGGACCTCCCGACGTTCTGCCAGGTCCCTAAGATTAGTGATGTCGCTGGTGTCTCTGATCCAGAGCTCGTCTAAGGAGCACCGGGGGCTTTTTCGTCTCCCGGCCCCTCCTTTAAAAAGTTCTCCCTCCTGTATCTGGGAGTAGGGGTGACGGGACCTGATCACTGCAAGCTTTCCAGCACGGTTGGAGGTGGCTGCTATCGCAGGAGTGGGTAAAGATTGAGTTGTTTGAACTGCAGCCTGCCGTCATCTGGTCTGGTTGTTATTCTAGGTCGTTGAACTTGGTCGTCATCTTGTACCTTACGGGGAACTCCTTCAAATATTTCTCAATAAATGGAACTTCAAATCCTTCGTCATGTGGGATTTCGAAAATGTTGGTTTTGTTAGTCTGTGGTTGTCCTTTTCTTTGTATCTCTGGAATGACAAGTTTCCTTTCCTCCATATAGTTCTCTTTATTAAGTGTTTTTAACTCTTGTATACGTACTTCTGTTTTGTACGTAGGGCAGTTCTTGTACACAGACGAATGCTGTCCACCACAATTCACGCACTTCGCTGCCTCATAGCAAGGGCCATCACCGTGGGTTGGTTTTCCACAGAGGCAAGTCTTAACCCTTTCACATAGCGAGTGTGTGTGTCTAAACTGGAGACGTTGGTAGCTCTTCACAGCTTGAGGTATGAAAAGCCTCACGCTCAGCCTGTGGATACCAGCTTTGATTTTGTCTGGTAATGATGTTCGGTTGAATGTGAATAGGTCTGAAGCAGACGGAAACGTTTGTCCATCCCGACAAACTATGACGCCATCAGAAGACAGTTCTATGACAACTTCATCTTCAGATCAATTCAGCAGATCTCTGCAGACCACTACTCCTTTTGTGCTGTTTAGTGTTCCGTGAGGAATCACTTCAACATCGAAGTCGCCAATCCGTTTCAGTGTTAACAGCCGCTTTTTTTGGTCATCTGATTGCGTTTCAACACTGTCTCCTGTGTCTCTTTTACTTGAGAACCAGTATATGATGTTATAGATTTAGCGATGAGGAACGAAGTCCCCTTCTGTTCTCTTTGCAACCAGATACTTAGGCACTTCAATGGTTTCAGACGGTGCAAAAAGCATTTCTCTATCAATGATAGAGAAATTTCTTAGTCTTTTCACCCTCTGAGGAGAAGAATTTTTATGACGAGAGTTGCTAGAGAATCTCTCAACCCCAGGATTGTAATTAAAGGAAATTGACATATCGGTACCACGAGAGCCGAAGAAATAAACAGACCACTGCGGCAGAGCCCTCGAGTACCGCAGCTAGCACAACCCTGTCTACCTCACTTACCAGTGCCCTGTTAGCCAGCTAAAGAGTAACAGCTATTGCCCCCCCCCCCCAAGAGGGCAAGGTGTTGTAGAGCGTGCGTAAGGTTGGATTTCTGGGGGCATTACTATTATTATTATTATTATCATTATATCATATTATCGTCATCAATATTATTATTATTATTATTTTCGTTGTCGTTGCTGTCGTTGTCGTTGTTGTTGTTGTTCTTGTTGTTGTTGTTGTTGTTGTTCTTCTTCTTCTCGTTCTTCTTGTTGTTCTTGTTGTTCTTCAAATTATTCTTCTTGTTCTTGTTCTAATTCTTGTTGTTGTTGTTGTTGTTGTTGTTCTTCTTCTTCTTATTATTATTATTAATATTATTACTATCTCCTTCAACATTAGGCTCCTGGCCTGTTGCGCCCTTCTAACCGTGGTACAGATCACACCACAGTCAGAGGGAAACTGACAGTGCACGGTGGGGACATGTGTTTGTTTACTAACCGATGTTTCATTATTACTAACCGAGGTCAGTAGAGCGTCCGAGCGCCAAAAGTTGCGAATCAAGAGTCGGAGAACCTCCTAAAAGAGGAGGAACCGGGTGTGGCCCACCAAAGTCCATACGGATTTCCAGATACATACCCGAACTACCAGAAAGACTAGTTTTAAGGAAAATCTACGCTAGCTGGGTCAACCACACGAAACCATTTCTCAACTCGTGAACACCGGTAGAACAGGGCCCCCGGCCGAGCTGAACAGAACAGGATCCCTGGTACCATTTTTGAGTACGTCGCTGATCAACACGACGACCCCCGAAGCCCAGAATGGTCGCGGGCCCATTCGATCCACAGGATCTCCCTCGGAGGTCTACTGCTTTATCTCCACCTCCTGGTGGCAGCAGGGAAACACTATCCCCACCAGGCCAGTGGTAAGGCTCCTACCGTACCAAGTCCCGTATTCAAGTGCCTGCCGTATCCTCCCCTCGTCGCTCGGTCCAACCTAACCGAGGTCAACTTATCTCAGCCAGACTGTTGTTTTGCCCCTGCAGTAGGTAGATGGGGTTGGTCGAGCTCTCACTCACCTATCATGCCGTCATCATTTTTATTATTCTCTTAATTTCAATCGTTTATTTATGTGAGGATTTTATGTTGTCACCCCTATCGCTGGGGAAACAATACAGTGGTCTTGCCTAGCATGACTGGGCTAAATACGTAACAAGGTACACTTACATTGTACACGCGCGCGCGCGCGCACGCACAAGTCCCTCCCCACCGTGCGGTTCGCTACTGCTGTTGTTACTAGACGGCTGACTTCTTTCTAGCGGTGGTAGAACGTGAGTTGTACAAAGACCACAGGGTGCAGCAATAATAATAACAATACTCAATAGAGAAGAAAAAATGAATATGTGTTGTTGTCAGTTTAAGTCATGTCAGAGAATATAAATAAACCAAAATATTTACTGTTGCAGTAAATAAATATTTACTATATAAACAAAAGTACAGAGATGTTTTGTTCAAATGTTTGGGAATTTTTTTACGTTTTGAAGCCTTTTATTGTAATTTGTATCTCATTTTAAAATTATTTTTACATATTTTTATGTAATAAAAAATCAGAGTAATTGGTTATAAGTACAACACTGGAAGAATCTCTTTTGACAAATTACTTTTGACTTCTTCACCTACTTTCAAATTAATAAAATGAATTAAAGAGCACACTGAGGTTAAAACTCGTCATAATTGTTACATTTGCCGATTGCTAAGCTTCAAAAATTTGAAGCTTTTGCCTTAATAATACGCATTCTGTTCATGATAGTTTGCCTTATTAATAAGCTTTTATCGTTTTCCACTAGAGGAAAACTAAGCAATAGCGCAACAAACAAATTTAAAACTTACAGAATTAAGCGTCAATAACTTACGAAGCTGAGACTCATTAAATATATTAATTTATTCAATGAAGAACAACATATCTCGTCATGAAAAATTATATATATTAGGCTGCATAGCCACAGTTCAAGATATTACGGTATCCAGTCACTCCTAATTCCTAAGAATCATATCACAACTCATGCTATCCGAATATTCCTTGGATGCCTCTCTGTATATTTCTATTACTGAAGTAACGTGAGGCATCACATCGGCGCAGCCATAGTTTTGTAACAATGTTGTAGCGGTCACAGGACCGTACGTAATATTTAAGACTAAGTTAGTGAACCTAGAGGAAGCGAAAAGTGTGCTGGAGCTTAACACAGTGACAGGATTTGTAATCAACAGATTTTAACATAATAACAAGATTTATTAGATTTTACGTTGGTGACACAATGTTTCACATTGTTCTTTACATATAGTCATTAATTTATAGTATTTAGAAAATAGACATAAAGATATATTTCCAGACTAGCATACCCCATGGGGGAGAACAACGCGAACATTAATCCAGTAGAAATGACGGACCATAGTTAACCCAACCGCTTAATTAAAAAAAACTAATAACCTTTCAAAAAGATTATAATAAAAATAATGGTAATAAAGATAATCTGACTCTACATAGTTTAAGCAAAGCAACCATGCTTTAGTAGAACAGTTTAACCACCCCCTCATGGTGTATGTTAGACAAGTTACAATGGCACCAGTTACATTTTATACAAACTTGAGTTCTTATGACCTTGAGAGGTATTTTCAGTTCTTAAATGTTTTTTATTTTCGTTCCGAGTTTGTTACACGGATTGAGTTGACAGATATTTAATGTAGAAAACAAGGGTAGCCAGTCTATGGAGTTGGTGCAGTTAGAAGAGGCATAAATGAAACGCTCCCACCTCTAAGTATGTAGCGACGAACTCAAGTTGAAACAGGATTTTAATTATTGCTCAGAAATTGATTACACGATTCAAGGAAGCGTAAAATGAAACATAAATTTAATATGTAACATATGAAGAACTCTTGAGGACTGAACAAGATTCACACATAGTCAAGGATTTTGAAAATTGTTATGAATGTCAAGGGGTTTAATTAAAAGAAAATGTATATATTGAGAACACATATCCAAGCAGTGTTGGCAACAAGAGGATTGTAATATGGGAAATGAAACTGCATAGTATCTTGGGTATTTCAACACATACCATAGGGTGTGAAATATTATCACATTTTTTAATCTTAAAGATTTAGATCAGTATTCTGAGACATACATAATTTAAACAATTTGGTATTGCCCCTATTTGTACTTCTGTTACTATTATTGTGCATAACTTTGTTGACAAAATAGAATGATTAAAAAATCATGTAAAATTTAAAACAACTTAAACCTTACACAGGTCATCCTTATTTTAGTTTTTCACTAGCATGTAACATTTAGCCCTACATTTATTAATATTCTTTGTCACCATCGCACATCCTTTGTGTATAAAGTTTTATATAATTGCCCTTAAAATATTTATTAACAAACACATTTAAAGGCTGAATTATGCATGCTAATCCACCAGGAACTACTGCCAAAACTGTTTTTCCGTCATGAAGCCTTGCTGCGTTTTGAACAAATAACAATGTTTTCTTCTTTAAGCACCTGGCCTTTGGTTCCAAACTGTATCAATCCAGTCTAAAACAAGCTTTTCTTCCATTTAGTCTTCCTCCTGTACACGAATGGTTACACCCCATAGAATTTTTTCTTTAGGCAAAAGTTTTTCGCTTTAGGACGGATGTAATGGAAAGGATAACCCTGGATCTTTGTTTGGCGTGTCCTTTTGAGGTGACTGGCACATATTTTACACTTTTCTCATCAATTCTTGTGGCTATTGGCATATCCCAAAAGAGAAGACACTTCTCTGTATTTCCAACTTGAGACAAATTAGAATTGTTCATATGCCTCATTTGTACAATGAATCAATGAAACTCGGTAATTTTATTTTCGTACACACTACCAAACGTTCACACTACGTAACACACTAATACGTTCTATTTTCTAACAATTGCGTATTGTCTATTTCAAGACGTTGAGCAATTTTCGTACCTTGAATCTTTACCATTTCAGTAGTAACGGCAAAAACCTCACTACTTTTTTCTTTCATAAACTCGACAAGGAGCTTTTCTAGGTTTGGAAACTTAGTTTTTTTACAATGGAAAGAACGCTGACCATGAGTAGTAACTGCAAACCAAATTACCGGTACTATTCACTTTACTATTACCAGTCTAGAGACTGCCAGTTTTAACAGACGTTTGACAATTCTGCCATGCGCAGGTTGACCACACATGGGCAGATCTACAATTTAGAATAACTACAATATTTGTATATAATGCGGACCCACATTTTTCGGAAGAAAATCTTGGGAAAAAGTGCGCATTATGTACGAGTAAATACAGTAAGTATAATAATGATGTGTAACATTTATGTTACGGCGATGATTGTGTAACATTTATGTTCCGGCGATGATTGTGTAACATATCAGGGGTGTATTTAGGGGGGGGGGGTAACGTGATCGGACCCTCTTAAGAGGGTCGAAAAAACGTTTGCTAAACTCATAACTTTTAGACGAGCAGAGGTTCCGAAAATTGTCTCTGGACTATGGTGAATGCTTACTGGAAGTCGTTCCTGGTCTTTCTGGATCTTTCGGTGTATTTTGGTTCTTTCGCATTTCTTGGTCTGACGGCTTCGGGGAGCGCCTTAATGTAGAACCGCTCTGCTGGTGGTCACAGATTTCGCATGACCACCGATCTTCCCCCTTTTTCCTGTCTGAGGCAGGGACCCTGAACGTCTTTAGGAGTCTACCGACGCATTAACCTTTTAATGTATCCTTATACAGACACACCTGACCTCGGCCGTCAGACCAAAGGGAATGTCCTGGTTGAAGGTTTGCTGAGAAATAAGACCGAAAGAATTGTGTGTAGGTCGTACCTGGCTGCATAAGACAAACCTGTCCCAGTTTGTCGAAAATAAAGCCTTTGGCTAACCTAACTACACAGCCATTCTGAAAACCAAACACAGCGAACAGCTGACCACGACTGGTCACTAAATCTAGTTGCCGCCGCTTTGACAATGGCACTGGCAGGCACTGCTGTCAACCGTGTTGGTAGCCCTGAACAACTCTACACGCGCCGGGAAAATTCAAAGTCCCGGCACAATGTCCTTCCGTGTCTTTACTGTAGGAATCCTTTAATCAGTTCCCAGAATTCTAAAGACTTTATATAACTTTTCTTTTATATCTACCGATTTTTAAATGATACGTGACAGCTCAAATAATTAAATTATCTAAATTTTGTTGTTACTTATCGTAATATTAGTGTGTAAAGATTCCTCGTCCATGAAAGTCCACATATTTGTTTTTTGTAGACATTTATAAATTGTACTATTTAATAAAATTGAGTAGAACTGAAAGGCTCCCCGTTGTATCTCTTCTTCCTTGGTTCATAACATAAGCTGGTCATCTCCAAACAACATTGTGCTAAGAATGTTCAATGTGTTCAGAACATATCCGTTCACCATGTATGATGATTTTAAAACATCTTGCTTTTCCTTAATAGCAGCGTCAAAATAGAAGTTAAATAATACAGGCGACAACGGACAAGCTTGTCTGTCTCGTGTTCTCTCACTAATTTGACCTCCTAACGTAAGTATGATAATTTCCACGCCGTAATTAGTTGTTCTGGTAATCTATTCTTCTATAAAGTTTCCATAACATTAACCTTCCCATAGCATCAACGAAAAGTTTATCAAAAGCTTTAGTATAATTAGTGAAAGTTGAAAATTTAGGATGTCATTTTCACTATTCTTCTCAATGAGCTGTCCAAGAGAATACATACACACTTTTCCTGTCATCAGTCTTCCGACTCCAAACACTACAATCCCGTGTAAGTCTCTTCACGTCAACGCATCTACCACTACCTGACCCATGTAAGCCATAATTTTCCTCTATGCAGTTTTCAGCCGCCATCCCCTCCACTAGTGTATTAAATAATCTTTAATGCCTCAGAGTATCCAATCAACCCAGGAACCTGTCCCTTCTCTTGACAAGGAACAGCTTGTCAAGGGACTTCTCCGCTCCAACTCTCTCCAAATCCTCTGGAACAATTAACCTAGGAAGAAGTCGTTACTGAACTAGTATCGTATGCTAAGCATACACTATACTCGTTATCGTAGTGGTTCTTGTTGCTTTCTGTATTCTACGCCGCTCATTCATCCGCCCCAGAGGTGTCCCAAACCCATTCCCGCTCATCTGGCCTTCAAAGAGGCCACTGAAACATGGCATAAGTGAGATCTCTTGTGTACGACAGGCGGCTGTAATCTTGTTCGTAAACTTTCGTGGTTCTCTTTAATAATAACAACACTGTTTTTCAGCTCAACACAAGTCTTTTTATAACTTTTAACACGAAACATTTCGCCCATACAATGATGAGGCATCGACTGGGGAGAGCACACATTCTTCACCTACCCCTATTTATACAGTAAACCCCGCCAACAGTGTTACAAACAATCCCGTAATTACAACAAAGTTACAATAACCCAAAAAGTTACAATAAATTATTCTTTTAGAAATTAAAACAATACACAATAGAATTATTTAATCACAATAACATTTTATAATTTATGCAACACAAATATTCCATTTAATTTATTACGATGATCCTTTCACCTTATTTAAATCCGTTGGTGCAGTGCAAGTTTTCTTAACACTAAAATCTATTGTTCCAATCCGTTTGCATTTCAGTATTTCTAAGCTGAGTATTTTATTTTTAAAAATCATAACAAATAATTACTGTAATGTTTACTTTCCGGATTTTATTCCTGGGAGCACTATAAAATCAAGATGTGTTTTTAGGCCTCAGGGTCGACTTAGCCTGTGGAAACGAGTACCTGAGATAACATCGTAGAGTAATAATTGGTGGGTGAGGCGTAGTGCTGGCCGCACTACCTTCCTTGTATACGATACATAAGGTAGCATTACTTGCCTAACTCCTACATTATTTCAGTGGCATAAAAAGGGATTACTAGTATTATTATTATTATAAATGTTGTAAAATTTTGTTACAAACACCACACATACGCGAGCGAGCGTGCGCGCTCGCGCATATGCTCTTTAGCGGTTTCATAGAAGACGGCTAATAGAGCAAATGGGGCCAGCAGAGGTCTCTTTAAAGAAAGTGCACTTCAGAGTATTAAATAATGATTTCAAAGATGTGAAATTTGCAAGAATGTAAGTGAAGCAGTCGGGTCGATAAGAAAGTGATCCAAACCAAACATCAGAGCTGAGTTTCCACGACCGACTTCATGATTGTAGACATGACAGTAGCGCGCGGCGTGTTTTAACACCTTATCTTCTTCTTCTTTTTCAACTCCTTTTTCCGTCAAGCGTCGGGGTTCTTCAGCCACTTCCTAAAGTCGCTTTTATCACGAGCGAGGCGTTTAACTTTTAACTAGGTCTGCCATCTTCCATCAACCAGCTTCTACTACAGTTCTCTGTTTTTACTATCTCGACAACTTATTCCAATTAAAACAAATTTATTATCACACTCCTAATCACTCTCTCTCTCTCTCTCTCTCTCTCTCTCTCTCTCACACACACACACAGACACACACACACACACACACACACACAATAATATTATATAATAATATTATACACTGGGCGAAAAATGGCCTATTGAAAATCATTTTTTATTTTTAATGAAGGGGCTTTAATCCTCCATCCTCGAAGTATGCTGCTTAAAATAAATTGTCACTCTTCCGATAATTATAGGCGACACTGAAAATTAACTAACTTGTACGGTAAGAGGAAGTAATCCAAACGAAAATTAATTGTGAAATTTAAATCTTTGCTAGACAGTCTATCAAAGCTATTCTAAAAAAAACACGAATTTTTCTGTGTGCCTGGGATGAATTTTTTATAAATAATCAGGACGCAATTATACAGAAAGTGCAAACTTATCATAAGTATAGTGTGGCTGAGTGGATCACTGGTGAAATTGTTTTGAGAAGGTCAATTACTTTCTTCATATATATTTTCATCAGATTTAACAAGTGGCAGCCTACACTGACTTAACTGAGTCAAGTACACTGAATTGTCTTAAAGGTCAATAGCTGTTCCATGAGAATTATGTTAATAAAATTTCTCATGGAAAACAACTAAATAATAATAATTTCTCTGCAACAGACTCTGGTGTTCTAGAAAGCGACGGTCATTAACTTTTACTTGTGTTGGTTTCACCTTACTACGTATAATCCCTGCATTAATCTGTGCAAATATTGTACGTAAATAATTAAAATTCGCATGCTAATTTGTTTTAAGAGAATAAAAGTGCGTGTTAGAGTTTTCATGTTAAGAACCGTGGACGTAGCCCAGGGGATTCCCCCTCGAAATTTCCCATTCAGCTAAAAGCCGTAATATTGTTGTACTTTTAAGAAGTCTAGATGCAAATGGAAATTCGTCTGGGAATAATCGTTCACCTTTAAAGGCATGTATAGGTAATTTTTATATTAAGCAGTTTTATTATACGTAACTAAAAGAATGTTAGGAGATGGGTGATCATAATATTTATCAACTCCATTTTTGTTGGCCCTCCCCCCAAATGAAATTCCGCATACTCCCATGTACGAATCTTATACGTCAACCGGATATTTAACTGTGGAAATGATCAAGGTACTGTACTGAAAAGAATCGTTTTGTTTCAAGCTAACAAAACGTCAAAATTTCTAAAACGCTGTATCTATGATAAAAGTTAGGCCAACATGTTGGTTTTAGCTATACACACCTCCGTGTTGACTTCCACTGGTTCGCGCGAATGTTTGTGTATACTATTCATAATATTTTAGAATCAGAGTAGTTTGATATACATGAGACAAATGTTCTGCCGGATTACTACGAAAAGTGGAATAATTTTATTAAGACGTACACAGATATACACCGTTTATCGCCACACAATTTTTTGGGGCTTCGTTCATACAGGTAGAGACATTTTTTTCTTGCCTTTGTTTCCAAAAGTACCTTTAAAAATAACTTTTCTCTAAATGTCTTCAACTTGATCGTTGTTTTCTTCGACTGCACGTGTTGAAGACACTCATGGCGGCATCATGTCATATTCTGTGGATAAATTGGCGGGCCCTTGTCTTTTGCTCATGCTGTTATCGTAATTGAAATTATTGATCATCTTGCCATCTGATGTCATTTGAAGATTTTCCTCCACACTCCGTGGTAGTTCAATTATTTATTTCGTGCGTTCTTGGACCTGGTGGGTACAACCACTGTTTGAAGACAAGAAGTTAAGATTGGTGAAAGCCTTACGCCGGATTATTGGAAGTATCTGGCTAGCGAACGGCGAAATTACCGAGAGCCTTCAGGTAGACCTAGTTGCTCCATCCACCAACCTCGTTCAGTTCAGTCTGCGCTTTACCACCTTCATTTTCTTCAAAGAACAAACATTAATGTTACAATGTATTGTTTAAAATTCGCCTTTGTTATCTTCTAACAATGTCCAGTCGGACTTCTCCTTTTCGACCAGTCCAATTTAAACCTTATCTATCCTCAAGATACTGTAGTCGCGACCAGTGGCGTATGCTGAGTTCAACACTTCAGGTAGCTTTGTCCTCTGAAGGGGGTCCTCTTCTGATTCATTTCCAGGCCTTTTGATGTGAGGCTCCATTGCAACGTGACAATGTATTCTTATTTATATAATGACTTATACTTCAATGTTAATTATAAAACTGTATCATTACAAAGACATTATTAAGGTAGGCCTATATACAAGTGTAAAATAAAAATAATTTATCATTAACTTATTACCTTGAATAGTTTATATGAAAAAGAGCTCCACCCTTCTCTCCTTTTGTGTGAATTTATGAATCAAGTTTTCATAAAATGTTTCTTCCGACGACCTTTTCATATCCAGTAGAATGTTTTTCTTAATAGATATAACAACCAAGTTACTCAACCGGACCTTTCGTTGTGTGGGTCTGAGGTAAGTTTTAATCCTCATTTTTGAGTCGAATAAGGTCAAAATGTGTAGCATATGGTTATTTAAGTTCTGCTATCAAATTTTATGGAAAACTGTTACGAAATGTATCAAAATTGTTTTAATCTAATAAAGACACGAATTTAAGATCCTTTTGGGATTCAAATCTGAATTTTATCTGACGCATCAATGTATCCAGAATTTCATTAAAAATATGCTGCCATTCGGAACGGTCATCACTTCTCTGTCTTTTGTGTCTTAGTTCGTAATCTTGATCTTCATATTCAGCATTACTTGTAGCTTCCGTCCACACAAGATCAAAATCCTCATCTTTAATTTTGTGCAAATTACTGTAGAATTCGTTGACTTTGTTGATGCAGTAAGATATATCCAAACATTTATTTTCAATATATCAAACAAAACACCAGAAATTGCAAATATTTTGCTGAACTAAGAAGAATAAATCTAGTGTCGAATTTACGCAAAAACAAACAAAGATTAAAGCAGTATTCACTTTTTCACCTGTCCAGTCACCAGCTTCGTCTTCAATCGATGAAAAAACATAATAAGAGGCCGTCTCTATTCTTTGACAGTATTTACAAGCCTTGACGAAAAATTCCATCTTGTTGGTGCCACTCCTGGTAGTTTCTTCTCCATAAAGTTTTTTAGGGCAGTTGTGCGAACTGTAGAATGTGAAAATAAGCTAGGTAGTCCTGATAGAGAGATAAAACACCGTTTACATTCTGCTATACACTTTATCGACTTTAACGAAACCAAATTCAGTCTATGACTATAACAATGAATAAAAGTTGCTGATGGGTATTTACTTTTTACCAAGGTCTGAAGTCCAGATACATGACCGGCCAGAACAGCTGCTCCATCTAACGTTTGAGCTACAAGGTTTTTGAAGACTGTAAATCGTCTACAACTGTGGTGACATGTTGGAACAATCGTTGTGCAGTTCAGTCTAAACTGATGTCACTGAAATGCAAGAGTCCCTGACAGTTTCCCTCATTATCAAGAAATTGCATAACTGTTGATAACTGACTTTTATTGGTTAAGTCTGTTGTCTCATCAAGTAATATTGCAACGAATGTTGCATTAGATATTTCTGATTTGATTTTGTCTGTAATTACACTACCTACTGCTTCAATTAAATCATTTTGTATTACTGATGAAGTTCCTCTAAAAACTGTTGCTGTTTTTAAATGGTTCGCTATTGATTGATCATATGTTGATAAACATTCCAAACGTTCTATGCACATCCCTTTATTTGTTGAGTCAATACACTCACTATGACCCCTAAATGCCTAAATGAATATTCTTGCTTCCCTAGGAATGTTACTGCATCAATCAGTCTCCTTAAAACAATTCTATTTTCCTTTACTTTCTCGTTATGTAGACTGTCAGCAATCTTCTTCTGTAAATTGAAGGAATGATCAATTCGTTGAAAACCGAATGTTTGTAACGTATCAAATGCTCGTATATAACTAAGTGATTTCTGATGTTTGGCACAAGTTCTTACCGAATAATTTAAACTGTTGAATCCCGTCTTATTCCAAGAACTTGTATCTGTGCCCAAAGACTTGTAAACACGCCCAGCAATACATTTTATTAGTTGTACTCGATCCTGTTAACCACAGGTATTTTTTGTAATTGGTTTCAATAAAACATCTTGTATACGCGTACATTCTGTTCCTTCCTTTACGTTCAATTTTAAGTTCTGGAAGGAATGGCTGGGGCCTACTAGTTTTTATAATTTGAAGCTTATCCTCATACGGAAGTTGAGAAAATGGTGTCTTTGTTAACAGTTCACTAACTCCACAAATCACTCATTTTAAATTGTTACTCAAACCGCACACCACAAAATACCATTCCAAAAATTATAACTAATTTTAAAACTGCCACTACTTTGCAAACTGCAATAAGAACACATAACACACGGCATACTCAATCAATGTTGCAGCTACAGACACTCGTAACACGTATTAAGGCTAAAGCTAGCTCTCTACTCACAGCTTTGCCTACTATACAGCGTTACTGTCCCCCACCACGTCACTCAGGTACCGTAAAAGTACGTATTTTATTCTTCATAGTATTTCTTGAACACTTTTGTAAAAGTTAACACGTAATAATTAGGTCCGGTCTGTGAATTTTAAGACAGTACCCCGAATTTTGGTGCTAAGCATATTTCGGAGATCGCTGAACACCAACAGCTGCAGTAAGTACGAGTTTCTGGAGAAAGATTTGTAAGGTATCAAGGCCATACCAAAACCGTGTGATTATAAAAACGTTCGAAGCAACCAGAATCGGGCTGAACGCCCACGTACAGGCGGGAACAGTTAGAACGCTGAATGAAGACACTGTAACCCCGCTTTAACTTAGACTGGTAAAAAAAAGATTATTTTTTTTTTTGAAAATTTTTGTTGAAAACTTTTTTTGTTTTAAAGAGGGGCCACAAGATAATTAGAACTAGACCAAAGCCTAGAGAAGCCAAAAATGCGCTGGATCCAGTGAGACGGGACTTGCAATTAAAACTCATAAAATTAACAATTAATAAAATCCATTTTATTATTCTATCTCCTTTTTTAAAAATATTAACAACAAAATCAATAAATATAACATTGAGAATCTATTTTCCCCTTAAAAACTGTTAATTAAAATAATTTATATTCTTTAAAAAGGTTACTTGAAATTATTAATAAATCCAAAATTTATTTTCTATCTTCTCTAAATAAAATCAATTGAAACTTAATTGAGATAAAATTTATATCCATCTTGATAAGGTTAATTAGAATAACTCATTCTCTTTTAAACAAAAAATATTAATTAAAATTAAATCGCGACAAATCTACATACTCTTTATTAAAGTTAATTAAAATAAATTAACTCTCTTAGAAAAAATATTAATTAAAAATTAGTAGAGATAGAATTAATTAATTGTCATCAAAATTAAATGTATATATATATATATATATATAACCCTATGTTTTATCTTTTTTTTTTATAAGCCCTATATCTAACTCCCCCAAAAATACACCCAAATGTACAATACATATAGAACCCCACAAAATACACACACGAATATACAATACATCTACATGTTCCACAATACAGGACAATTATTACATAGATCTCTTGCCACACCCTTTTCTACCCCCATGAGGTACATCATTAATAATTTATGAAAATCCATGTCAGGTTTTAATTCTTAATGTGTGCATAACACATTACACGTGTATCTGAGTATATATGCAACACCAGTAGTCCTCAGGACATAATAAATTCAAAATTTGGCCAAGTGCCTAATACTATTATAAAATACTGCCACACTGGGCCCTTATACCGGGAGAAATAAAATTTAGAATACAGTGAACACCCCAGTTATCATAATTAATTAAAAGAATTTAAATTTTGATACATATTGTTAAGTTTAGAAAATACTAATGTGTCATGAAACTTATAACCCTTTTAAAAAGTAATTTTGGCCCAGAGACCGACATGTTGATGGGCAAGTCAGTGCATCATTCAACCTGTCTCAACAGCATGTTTAACACTGCATGAACATGCACCAGTACAGGATTAAACTTGTGACTCTACTTAACTACCACAGAAACTTCTATGCCTATATAATCCAAACTGAATTTAAAAATGAGAAATTAATATATAAAATGAACACTAAATTGAAACAGAGAAATTACAAGTTAATTGAATGAATTAGTAGCAGTGATGAAACCCTTTTACTGAAAATAAGAAGGAATTGCACGTTTGAAAGGTGAGCAGCCAAAAGATGCATGTCAGCCTCTGAGCTCACATATTATACAAACAATTAATACAATTTACAAAAGATTTCCCTCCCAGTTCACGCACTATACTGTCCCGTTAATCGGGGATCCAATTAAAATGTTTAAAAACTTAAAGTCATGTTGTTGAATGATTGAATTGGTTCACTGGCTCTATTGAGTGCATCACAATGTGTAAAGAATATAATGGATTGAGTTCACCTTATTTTGTCCATGGGTGTGAAGTGGCAATCTCGTGGCCTACATTATAGGGTGTTTGTGTTTCGTCATTGCTATTCCTCTCCGGCAGATGAAGTTGAGAGAGAAATCTGGATGTTCAAAAGTTCAGTTTGGGGCTGGTCCACGTCTTCATCGAGGGACCCGCAGTTCTATTTAGATTTAGCTTGCCATAGGTGGAAGGATGGTGCTACAAATTCTTCTCCGCCGGAGAGAAAATAATCATAAGCAGCCAAACAAGGCGACGATCAGTTCGAGACCAACTTTCTTGATACCGGTTCCGCTTTGTGAGCTCGCAAACCGGGGCTCTCGCGAGAGGCCAGCACCGATCAAGCCTCGCTCTTAATGGTAATTCAGGCAGCAGTATTGCTTATCTCAACTGCTAGGGCTAAATACCGTACAGCATTTAACGTTTATTTTTGACGTTAAATACTGAATAATCGCCGATCTATATTAGAACGGCACAACACTAAGAAAAGATACCATAAACTTGGAAAACGGCGACGTTAAGGCCCTTATGGACAGGAGAACTGTAATTGCACTGACAAAAATTTTAGGCAAGATTCAACACATCTGGCTCGTACGAGCATTAGTCATAGTGGCTACTAACTATACTTACAGAATATCTTTAATCTGTCGGTACCGGCATGTAGATACAAACGAATAACTCAACTCCTTTATGCCTCTCGGTGTCAGGTTAAGTTCTTTTCCGATAACTTTTTACCATTTCACTATCCTCGCTTCTAAATTGCCAGTCTCCTCTTCTGAATTACCTTCGTCACTGTACTATTCTGGTTTCTTCTTCCATCTCTCTTTTTTGCACTCCAGAATCCTATATATTTTTTACTGGAATCTTCTCATTCATTTTTCATGTGTCTCCCTGCCTCACCGTCTGTCTTCAACATACTCTAGTGTAGGCCTAGTGTTGACATCTTCCCTTATTTCTGTGTTCCTTATTTTTTCTCACTCTGTCGCCTTATTCACTCTAAGTAAATATCTCATTCTGCTCTTCGTCTCTCTTAACAACAGACAAGATTCGCATCCATATGAAACGACCGTTGACTATACGGGTCAGTTTAAATAAACCCCTAAGTTGTCACATACATTTTTCTCTTATTATTAAATATATTATTAATCGCGTGCGATATTTTTATATTTTTCATTTATGTTTTTGTAACACTTCTACACTTACTCATAGATAGCAAAACTAACTGAGTGGCCAATATGTAACAGTCTGTAGCAAACATATAACAAATTATTTTACTTTTTGTAATGCATGTTCTTTAAGTAGACGCGTGCAAAGTATAAATATTTGATGAGAAAAACAGAAATTGAAAGAAGAAACGGGTGTTTTGCATGAATGGGTGAATGGCCTCGCTGAAATTAAGCAATTAAAGGTTAAAAGAGGAAACCAATTCCAACGAGAAGCGAAGCCCACGTCGATGCCTCCGCACAAAACAGCACGGCGACAAGTATTTGTATTACACACTCCGTATAACGGAATGCACACACTGTATTTGGAATTCTTGCGGTGCGGAACTTGGAAAGTTATCAGAAACGCTGACCTGGCCCCGGACATTTTACCGCAATTGTTTATTCGTCACAAACAACGCTAGAGTTATTTTCCACCGCGTGCGAGTGCCGTGTCACTAACCGAGTTCCTTGCAAACACGGCCGAAGGATGTACAGCAAGGCAACAGACTGTAGGATTAGAGAAAGGTCTAGCAACCCCGTACTTGAAGAAACTGATAGACATGACAGAACAGACGATTGAATGATCGTGACTGGGAAACGGTTTTGACGCGACCGTTGAAAAACCCTGCGGAACAATTTCAAGACGAATAGTTAGTGTAAAACTGAAATAAGATTTCATCGGATTTAAAAGGGCGATTACCGTGTCAGAGGGATGTAAGACTCTTTAGCGTCACAGAAATGAACTTCTTTCGGGCGATACAAGATCTTTCGAGATATGATAGATACAGTATATACCAACGAGCACGGGCAGAAAGCTTGCGAGGACATGCATCGCGTTTGGCGCCGTTTTGTACAGGATACTTTTATGCTATGGACTGTAAAACCTTTTTACCCAGAAATAGCTACTACATACATTCAGTTACTAATTTTTAAAACAACTACTGTTATCAGGTAGATCTTTTTATTACGAGTATCTCTGTTATAGGTCCCATCTCAAAATTTCCCCATATTTCGACAGTTATTCAGCTTAACATGTTTTGTAAGATTATCCTGTAAAATAATTACGTACCTTCGCACACACGCTGCTAAGTATCAAAACGCATCATTTCACTGCACTTATTTTTCATCAGGAGCGAATCGGTCGTTTTTATTCATTTTGTTACCCTGCACTTTATCTGCTACACTTGATGTTTCTTTATCGGTACTTGTGTCTGTCTTGGTTGTCTCACGGATCACTTTTGAGCTTCCAGCAGACTGTCGGTTGGGAACCACTGAGTTAAATATACACTTCAAAGTATCGTTTTTCACAGAAAAACACTTCTCCGAATGTATTCCTGAATAAATTACAAAAACTGGTGTAACTAAATTTTAATTAATAAACGACAATAACAGTAATAATATTAGTAGTAATAATAATATTATTTTTATATCTTCTCTTATTGCCATCCCAACCTCCTTGAATGATTCTTTATCAGGGAAGCTGTATTCTGATGTGAAGAGTGTGCATAGAACAGTGTGAATACCATGGTGTACCATGGTGCAAATAAGCCTAATTTGCAGACGAAATAGGCTGACAAATAAGCGTAAATTGCAGACGAAATTAAAAATATTTCTGTTACATTCATGATACACTGAGAGAAACTTTGAAAAATTAAAAATAATTCAGTAGTCCTGTCCTTCAATTTTTATTTTTTATCTCACCCTGTCTTCGGAGAGACAACAGTATGCGTTTTCCTTTTTCTTTTCCTTGTCTCCAAACCTATTTACAAAAGTTTACATACCTACGAGTTCTTCAATTGATAAAATATTTTTTCCTGTATTCAAAAAGGGCTGTTGTTGAAATTTATTCCCTATAGCAAAATTCCACATAGGTTTTGCCACATAGCACTCAAGGCATTTAATAAACTATACCAAGCAGCTATACCAAGTTGTATGAGATGTTTAATTTTCTTACCTTTTCTCAGAACAAAATATTCATTGTTTCTGCTCATGGTAAGCATAGACTACATGGTGATGTTAATGCTGCGTTATCATACTGACAGACAGAGAGAAGTTGCGTGGGGTGTTGTAGCATCCCAGTGTGTCTGGGCGTTGTCCAGCTTGATGAACTCCAGTTTGCATTGTAGCGCAGTTGTGCGTTACGAGGTTGTCAGGATGCGGTCTCCCTTTGTACAATAGGGCGTGGTGAGCAAGTAAGGACTTTTGTGTTTGGACTACTCCGGCTGACACCACGTTTGGATTCAGCTCCGTTGCTCTTTTAAGGAATCATCCGCAGGAGCTTAGAGACACACTGGCGAGGACGTTAAGCCGGCCGCCGTAAGGCACGTTAAGACTGATAGATACGTTGCCACGTTGAGGCGGATGGCTGCCGCAAGGAGGCACGAGCACAGCTCGCGGTTTTCCGCGCCTGGATGACAGCGCAGCCGAAGCTGCCGGAGCTATTCCTGTCTTGTCTGTTTCTGACACTGGGCTAGCTAAGCGTGGGGAATCAGCAGGCGCCATGAGATGTTGTCTGGCTTGTGCCAGGCAACGGATCGTGGGGGAATAGGAAGGTGGTGGTGGTGTGGAGTTAATTTAAAGAATGGTCTATAAGTAACGTATGAGGTCGTCCGAGGTCTATAAGAGGCGGTGCGGTGTCCGTACCGTTTAGCTGATGTCCGTACTACGAACAAATTAGTTGTCATGGTTCGAATGAAATCCTCCAGGGAAGAACAAAGAGGCTCTGATGTAGAACATCATTTCTGACTACCACGGTGTCCCCGAGAGGAACCGAAGCGTACGGTTTTGGAATGTTGCCAGCCTAAGCTTTTTGATGTCCGTAAGAGCAATAGATAGCCAAGTCAGTCAGATTGGTGATGACAGCAAAGTGGCTGTTCCATGAAAGTATGGGGAACAATTTAGCTCTGCCGCCTGGAACCCACTGGATGGGGCTCCCCCACAAAAATAGTGATTGGCATGCAGAAGTAGTCTTATGCGTAAAGCAGATCGCTTTGGATTTGTCTGCATTGATGCTATACGCATAATTCTCAACCAGTCCTGAAGAACGTCCAACTGGCATTGTATCACTACACTCTTCTGTCGCAGGAACAGGTAGCTGCAATGGAACATTGCTTCGTTAGCGAAAGGAACAACGTGATTCCAATATATGCTGGCAAGTTATTTGTGTACACGATGTACAGAAATGGGCCGAGGACAGATCCTTGAGGAACGCCAGGAGCGACGGGGCAAATTCCATCGACGCTCAACCTGAAGATTCGATCCATTGAATACGACTCTATGAGATATACAATGGACGCTGGTATTTGTGTGTATGCCAGCTTGTAGAGCAGGTCTTCATGGCGGACTTTGTCGAAGGTTTGCTTATGTTCAACAGGACAGCTGAACTAATGCCTATTGATGGCGTCTGCTAGTGTCTGACGATTCTCACTAGCTGAAGAGTAGTCGAGCGCACTGCCGAAACCCGAACGGCTCCTCGCAGATGGTGCACCTATCAGGAGCCGGATGTTGCCCAGCAGGAGTACTTCGAATATCCTAAAGGTTCCTGGCAAGATCGAGATCAGGCATTAGCTTTCGGGAAGGGTTCGCGGCTTCTTAGATTTTGAAATCAGAATGATGTTCCCGGTCTCCCGCAGGTAGGGAAAGTAACACAGCTTCTTCATATCTGTTACTTTAGGCCTACAAGATTCAAGACAACCTGCTGCGCGTTGTACTCGAGGCTTGCTGTTTAAAAATAAACATTTATACCTACATTGCAGTAAAAGTCACTTCAACTTCGCAATTGTCCTATGTTACATGAACATGCTAATCACAAAACTGCAAACTTTCTAACAAAACTAACACTATTCGTATCAGAGCATATTTTAATGAATTTGCACTTGGCGGCACTAAACCATATATATATATTGCAACGTTACAAGTATTATATTTAAAAAAATTACACAAATACAATACCATGTACTCAACGCAACTATGAAGTGTATTACACCGGCCAGTTCGCAGGATTTTTTTTTATTCAAAGAGGAGTGAGATGTTGTTGACATGAAATAATTAATTAAAGTAGTTTCAAAATAATCATACTAAGATTTATTAATATTAATCGAAAGATGGAAAAATATTAAAATTTAGAATTATAAAAAAATATTCTCTTTTATAAGTTTACATAAAATACCATATAACATTCTCTGCTGTTCATGACATATTAAAATAAACAACCATATAATCTTACTAGCTAAACAGACATGTTAAACAAATTGTCTAAACACTTTTTATTTCAGTGTGTCTGATTTTGACTCCAATTTTAAATAATAATAGAAACTCATTTACAAACAAAAATAATATTAAAACTCGTGAATAAAATTACCGTTGCGCGCGCGTGTGTGTGTGCGTGCGCGTCCTGAATCCTGAGAATTTGATGATGATGATTATGCTGATGTTGTGTTCTCTGTCTCTACGGTTTGTTGTTTGTGATTGTCCAGAGTTCCTCCATAAGTCTTGGTGTGTGTGGTAAAGATGTTCGGTCGGTCAGCAGACCAGCAGCGTGACGTTGTGTGAAGATATCTTGAGTCTCTCTGAGATCGCCCCAAAATTGCCGGTGGTATTTATACTGGACGGCGATCTGACAAGTCCAGGATTGTTTGGGACCTGTTAGATATTGTCACTTCGTGCAAAGCTTCCTTTTAATTACAAATCGCTTTTTGGTTCATTTTCGCGATTTCGTAAACATACTCGTAGCACGAGCGATAACATCGTTTGCGTAATTTTTTTCTGGTCACTCACATATAACACACTTATTAATTACTATTTAATTACACTAGTAATTATCATTAAATTACCTAGCGTCTTTATTATTGCAAATTTCTGCAATACTTTTACATCACTATATTCGTTAAAAATTCCTTAATGTAATGGTGTTTTTATAATTGGGGTAAGTCTCTGTTCACAGGTTTAAAATGTATTAATTAGTTTATTTTTATCCGGTTAAAACCTGATTACAGACAAACCAACAATTCGTACGCATCACCCCATCGTGGACTTTGCCTGTCGTAGCTTGCGTTCACATACACAAACACACGAGCGCTGTATTCACTCGCGGGGCAGGTGTACACTTTCTGACAATTCTAAGCCTGCATAATATTGTTGAAAACTGTCATCATATATTTTCTATGCTAAATATTTACACACATACCGCCCTGGGCAAATATGGAAATATATGTATTGTTGCTATATATATATATTGTAACACAACAACTTACAAATTTAATGTAATTTAATTTGTGTAGCCCCACGCTTTTGGGAGACAATTATTTGTAACAACACAAATTTCAAATTTGAGTACATTTAATTTGTGGAGTGCCAAAATTTATATAACATTACTGGTAAAGTGTACGGTACCAATTAATGGAGTTTGGGTGTAATGGTAATAAGAGTAGTCATTGCTTGAATTGTAACGAGTTTTCATAATTTTTATTTATAAACCACAAGCGTGTTTAAAATCTCACTTACTTTGCCATAAATATTCATTATTATTCGCTTGAAACGTTCAAATGTTGCAGTACATTTATCATTAAATAAATCTTATATTCTACAGTAACAAAGTTATGTTCTAAATACTTATTTGTTAATATTAAAATTCGACTGCTCAGTCTGACAGTGTGCTTTACTGCAGTTTTGTTTTTTTTTCTTTATATAACTTTCAACTACGTTAATTTATGTATTGCATACATAGTAATCATTGATTGCTCTACAGACTTTAAAATACAATTGAAATTGACTAAATTAATCGTTAAACATCAAAGAAAATATTTTATTAAATTTAAATCAGCTTCTCTGCACCTCTTTATCTACATTTTACATAAACTCTTATTCATGTTTAAATTTCAAAATGTCTTTTAAATGTCTTTAGTCTCTCATTTAAAATTTATAAATGGATTATCTGTCACCTCGATTTTGTAGTTCATACTCATGTCCTCCGTTGATCCGTAGGTCCTCTTCTGATGGAGTTCCCTGCACGTCCTCAGGTTCCACTTGTCGTCCTCCAGTTACTCGTCTATCATGGTCCCATCTGGTCGATGTAGTATAGTGTGAGAGGTTGCTCTGCACCTGGTGCTGTAGTTCTAGCAGACGCCTCTATTGTTCAGCATAGCGTTCCTCTGCATGATGTAACATAGTAGCTTGTCTTGACTGACGGACGTTTGTGTGTGTAGACATCGTAAAGTATGTTCTATATTCGTATTCGGAAACAGATTAAGAGTTACTGTTTTGCACTTATGACGAACATAGCGTCCGTCCGCATCTACTGTTCAATTAACAAAATTAAAAAATTTTTTTTGTTTTTATATAGTATCCAAGTCACTTTTTCACAATAATTTAATTACCTTGTATCCGTAAGTGACTTCGTTCTAGCGTTTTTTATATAGACGCGTTTCGTGACATGTGTCACATCATCAGTAATCCTCGTCAAATGTTAAAATTCACATAAAACACATAAAAACACATTTGCACATATTTACTAAATCACAATAACGACACACACATAACACGATGTAACTTCGGCTCCGTTGGACCGGTCCGACCGCGCGTGTAGTTGCCGAGCCACTAATTAAACTAAGTCAATCTTTATCACCAGTCATTACCGTCATGCGCGATTTCTTGAAAAGATACAAAGAACATCTACCAAGGAATGATTTAGACAAGACCAAATCTAATTATGCGCGCCATCTAATGATGCATAACCATAATTACACAGATTTCAATACTAATTTCAAAGCAATCCATGTATGCGGTAAGGGTAGTTTAATGGACGCTCTCGAGGAGTTTGAGATTTATAAATCATTTAAAGACAAGAATATCAACAATAACAGTATATTAAACGAACAATTAAGGTTTCAATCTCACTCACTATATGATACAGCCCTAAATATAATCGCGCACGACGGTAATGACTGGTGATAAGGATTGACTTAGTTTAATTAGTGGCTCGGCAACTACACGCGCGGTCGGACCGGTCCAACGGAGCCGAAGTTACATCGTGTTATGTGTGTGTCGTTATTGTGATTTAGTAAATATGTGCAAATGTGTTTTTATGTGTTTTATGTGAATTTTAACATTTGACGAGGATTACTGATGATGTGACACATGTCACGAAACGCGTCTATATAAAAAACGCTGGAACGAAGTCACTGACGGATACAAGGCAATTAAAAAAAAAATTTAAAAATTCGCGTCGTCAACAGACAGAGCGTCCCGTCGCTACTGAAGACTGATTGAGAAAAAGGCTGGCTTCTCTCGTGCCCTATTTATAATCGAGCATCGTACAGCTCCTGTTGGGACAGAATTCTGCCTGTTTGAAATTGTTCAGTGGCGTCAATTCTCCCACTCTCGTCCAATTTCATATTTTCGCACATTTCTGCCAATGGCAAAGTCTAATGTGAACTACTGGGTACTCTAACGATGGATGATTTAATTACACATGTCCAACGTAATTACCATCGTAATAGGATAATCAGTGTAATTACTACGCACTTAAAATTGCACTGAATTCGAACTGCACGTCCTTTTCACGCCGTTTCCTCACTACACATGCGTATTAATTTTATACATGTTTAGGAATCTTTGAATTTTTTCTACCATTGTATGGTTTTCTTATAATTAAATGAAAACTGTAATTTGACAATTATTCAGGGTGAGATTGCAAACTTTCATGCTCGAACTGGCCTCACTCACACACATCACTTACTACTGTACACACTCTCAGCGACAGTCGTGTGAGTGTTCAGGTCAGTTCCTGTCTGTCTATACTCCGTATTTTTAACATAAACTCAGCTTTAAATCTCATACCTGCTTATTTATTACATATTTATAAATTTAACTCAAATATTTATTTTATCTATTAAATGCACAGTACAGCATATGATTGTACTGTCGCAATATATATATATATATATATATATATATATATATATATGTATATATTCCAACGATACAGCCATACGCTGTATTAGGGATTAATTTAAATAAATATAAAATTTGTATAAGTTACGGGTAAATGGACAGGTCTGAGATTGTAAAAATATTTCATTGTTAGATTAGGGGAGAAATTAACCTGTTCCGACACGCAGTGAACACCTGCTCAATTGTATGTGTGTTACACGTGTATCTTGTGTGTGTTAGTGATGCATGCAAAGACAGGAATCTCAGCAACCCGCCCCAAGTAATTAATAAAATAATTATTTTAATTCACTGTGCGAAAACTAATTAGTGTATGATCAAACCAAAGGTACCAAAGTGTGTGTAAAATTTATAGTTATTCCCAGTGAAAAGATGACGTTAATAGAACACGCTATGCGAAGACAGTGCAAAATAAACGTACCAAAAAATACGCAAATTACCCTAAAACGCTCAAATTAATATAGTGAGTGCTTAATCGAATTAGCTATGATTTGTGCTATCTCGATTCCGTGCAAAACATTGCTATTTGCTAATAATTGCAAATAGTTGAAAAGGTTCGGGAGTGGGGGCTGTCACGGGATATGCAGGTATCGACAGGACGATTTTGGAGACAACTGGCGCGGAATCTCGAGAGGGTATAAATTAAGGGTTCAACCAAAAACCCTTCTCTTCATTTCAAGGCAAAGTTGCAGTCGGACATGCTGTCCGTCGGCAAAACAGTTTTATTTTTATTTCTATTACAAGTCGCAGTAACGAAAGAAATAACGTTCGTTAAATTCACGACAATATTCCGGAAAAAGTAAATACCGAAATAGTAAGTCTACCAAGAGTATATACGGAAAAGCTACCAGAGCGACGAGGGATGCTGGACGTTAGAAGATGTTCAAGATCTCCCTTGCAGCAGATAACAACTCTCTGATGAGGACCACACTGCTGGAGAGCGACGCTGGACTCTAGATGTATCCAGGAACACACGCTGCTGGAGAGCGACGCTGGACTCTAGACGTATCCAGGACCACGCCAGGACAGGAGGGATGGAAAACTAACTCTGGTCAACGCTGGACCCCGGACAACAAGTCGTAAGATCATCAGAACTCGAGGTGACATGCGTAATGCATTTTAAACGATTTAAAAAAAAAAGAGCCCATAAAGACTATATCAAAAGACAAATAATTAAAACAAAGAAAAATTTATACTTAGTAATAATATTTTAAAATGTAGATAAATGTTTAGTCGTAAGAATGAGCGATCGCATATAAACAGAATTAATAAATAAAAGAGAATTTAAAGTAGAGAGAGTAGAGTTAATTATCAAAATAAATAGTAAATTGATTTGATATTTGAATTATAGAAAAGATTAATTTAAAGTTGAATATTGAAACAAATGCCAGTCTACAAGCAATTAATAAATTTAAATTGAATTTTAAACATTGGTATAGACTGAGCGAGTTGAGGTCAGATCTGAGTTAAGAAAATTTATTTCTAAAAACATTTTAAATTTATATTTAATTAATAAACCAATTTATTAACATGTCTAGATATAAGATTATTAACATGTTTAGATTAAGATTATTAACCTGTCTAGATATAAGAGATTTTTAAATATGTGTAACGCTGCATATCATAAGATATAAACATTTAATAATGAGCAATACCGTGACCGACGATTATTAATGATGTTTATGAATATTTATAATATTGAGTAAATAATAAATATGAGTTTTAAATATTGATAAATAAAAATACTCTTATTATAGTTACACCTGGTATCATTATACAACCTGCATAAATTACAGTATATCGAATTTATATTAAATATTGTTGTATAGAATGGCTCCCAAAGAACGTGGGGCTACACAAATTTAAATTACATGTAAATTTGTACACATGTATCGTTGTAATATATATGTATATGTATATATATATATACACACACACACACACATATATATAACATTGAAAATTATGTAATTTGAATTTAACTTGACCATGATCGTGTTCATTCTTTACTCGCGAAATTAACTGTAAAAATAAACACAAATGGTTTAGATATAAGAAAATTAACACACACAAAAACACCACAAACACTCAAAAGGATTTATTATAATTAATCATGTAATATTCAATAAGTACATTACAGTGAGATGTGCACATTACTGCTACATGGAGGCCAGTTACAAATTCAAAGCCTTTATCACTGGTCTACTTAAAAATATATAAAGTACTGTAATTAGATTGGCAAAAGTTTAAACACTATAAGTTTGTTTAATTTCAAGTAATTTTATTAAAATGAAAAATGCATAAACATTTCATATTAAATTGCTTTACAACTAAATAAGTTAGTTAAGAAAGAAAAAAGAAAAAGTATGCTAGTAACAAAATATTTCCTTAATTCACATCAAAGGTACAAACTTAAAAAATATAATCTTTTGAAAAAAAAAACTTTTTGACGTATGTAATCATGACGTTTGTATAGTTCTTCATTAGTAAGTCTTCGCCTTCGTTCTTTAGCTTATAAGAACATTGCCACTTCCCAATTCGCACACTGTACAGACAATGCTGAAAGCTAAAATACACAAATGCAAACTTGCCTTCCTGATTTGCCGATTGCTCTCCATTTTTCTCACTTTTCGGTACCGGCACTAATACCTGCCACTAGGGCTAGTTTATTGCTTAAAATATGCTCTGATTCGTATTCTTAATTCCACAAATAACATTTACAGCAAATCCACTTTAAACACATTCCCAACAAGCTACGTGATGCATTGGTAATTCTATAACGAGCCTCTAGAGACTACACAAGTTCAAATACGGTAGCTGAAACTTCGTTTTATTTTTCTACTTCAATTAACGGAATATTTTAATTCGTAGTTTTCGTAAATTTCCCCGGAATTTTAGATTCAATAAGACTTTCAAAAATGTAAATTTGTGATTCGAAATTGGCAAAGAATTTTTATAAAACACGCTAGGTCGGACGAACGTATCCTAGGTCGGGCGACGCCCGTCCTGGCCCCCACCTGGCCATGGGTCTGACCTGAGGAATGTAAAACGAACATTGATTTTATGATGCGCCTGGGAACCTAGACTAGTACCCATTTGTACTAAGCCCCCACATTTGTACATACCCACTTGTCTACTAAGCCCCCTGTTTTAATTGTTTGACTTTGGCTTACTTTAAAAATGTACTTACAATCTTATTTATTTATATATATTTTACTTTATTTAAATATTCATTAAAACTGGACTTTTCAGTTTTATCAAATTGACTCCATTCCTATAGGCCTACGTTAATTTCTTTTTACCTACGACTTTCGTAATAGCCAGAATTTTGTTCCTTTTTCACCAACTCAAAAGTAGCTCTGAAGGTGCAGACACAAAATCAACGAAACATATATATAAGTAATGTGTGTGTGTGTGTTGGGGGGGTAATTCATAGACGCGCATTTTCCGTACATTCAGGCAACAGATTTCTTAATATCACAGCGTTAATTAGATGACGTATTGTTCGTCAACGCTGTGTGTGTGTGTGTGTGTGTGTGTGTGTGGAGAGAGAGAGAGAGAGAGAGAGAGAGAGAGAGAGAGAGAGAGACCATTTGTGTGCCAATGAGGTAATGCAACTGTCCACGGTCCCCTCACCGCTGATTACTCACCATGCACTGGCCTTCTTTCTTTAGAGACATGGGAACAGCGTAACCAACTAACCTACACTATGCGGCAATGCATTCCCTGTTCCTCACCCAACACTGAGGCCTATTCCTCATACCATTGCAGGCTTTCAGTTAATATGCAAACCTTTTATTTTCAATAGTGGTTTTACAGCCCACGATTTGAGAAGACCGGTATTCGAATATGCAGCAGTAACATTCAAATAGACCAATATACATTAGAGATTGTTGAAATGCTCCGTATTAAAGATAAAAATGAACAACACAGACTCAGTGACCAACATAATAAAGAGTCCGCATCGTCAGCGCAAATATAATACTAGTGTTGCCAGATCCCATATAAGACCAAATATAAGGAATCGTCCGTAACTTCACGAACTGTCCAAGAGTCACAAAATATACTTTGTCACACCCAAAAGGCCCTATTTTATTCAAGTCTGCAGCAAAATAAATTAATATTTAACTAAACAGCCGCTACCGCTTAGTACAGTTGATCTATTTTGCAGATTTATTCAAAGAAAGGAGGTAGTGTTCTGAATTATACAGCAGTGTTTTAGTAGGACATGTTAGAAGGACATGAAGGAATGTCTCAAAGGGTTCCAATAAGTTCTGAAGTTAAAACAATATAAACAAAAATAAATTAAAATGTACTAAATATAATAAAATTTATAATAGGGTCTGCGTGTGTACCTCACATTATTTTTATGTGTACATGCAGTGACTCTGTTGTTTCTTTAATTAGGCCTATGTATTAACGTTTTACGGCAGTGTAGTTTGTAGGCCTATGTCGCATTATTTTTATATTGCGTTTTGTTATGTCGGACCTCAGTGCTGTTCAACAAGAAAAGAAGGCTGACATGGTCAAAACAAACATAAAAATAATGTGACAGTATACTTAGGGTTTGCGGTGGGAGGATGCCAAGTAGAGAGAGGATATATTTTTAGAAATAATATTAAAATAATGTCTGAATAAAATAAACTTTTTTTGGCCTCAAGAAAGGTCCATTGCCGGATTTTTTTCATTAAAATGAGTCGGCTAAGAACTTTTAGAGATCAGGCATCACGCCTTGACTTGGGAATTAACTGAATGTGATACACAAAGACTGTTTTGCTAAGGAAGTGGTGTAGAATCTGAACAACACGTTTAGCAAATAAATACTCTGTAGCACCTTGACAACTGTTTTGGGTTTTGTGTAAACAAAGTGTGTTTACATAGTTTACTGACTGTAATTTGGTTATTTGAATCGTTTATTGCGACAATTGGTTTTCCAATGGTACTGAACTTTTTTTCTCTAGTATCCTATATGTTATCAGTTGTCTATACATTTTCTCTTAAAGACGTGTTCTAAAACGAACTGTCCTGTCCTTTGTTGCAATCTGACCTCCACGTAGATCGTTTATGAAAAGCTTTTTCACGTTTTAATATGAACGTAATTCGTCTTAAAGATGAACTGTGTAATAAGTGCAAAGAAATAACTTGCAAAGTAGAAATAACTTAGATACAAGAAATAAAATACTTTTTGTATTAAAAGAAATCAGTTTATTATCACCAAATTTACATACACATTTATAACTAAGTGAACAGAGGTTGCACTTAGTATTAAATAATATAACGATGGCCATGACACTAAAATTATAAACTACAATTGAGTCACAAAGAACTGTACATAAATACTTACCCGTTGAAGCCAAGGAAGAAGTCTTCAGTCGCTGAAGATCGGATGCTGCAACAATAAAACGGATATTAATGTAAAGACAAATTTTTGTGTGCAATTCTTTACCTATTTCAGTTAACTACGATCTACTAATCAAGTTATAAACTTTTAACAATCATAAAAATAACTGTAACTGGATGTCACGAACAACGAACAAATTTGGAACGTTTCTTTTAAAACGTCTGATACAACTAAATATATTCTGTGGGTTTTAGTTGAAACAGAGTTCAATGACATTAATGACTAAAAAAAACTAAACTGCAAACAAAACAAAATTTTATTGAAGAAAAATTTATTTAAGAAAAAGTTAACTAAAAAAACCGAAGTCGAAGTCTCAAACCCGTGGTAGAATCCCGACGAAGCTGAAGTCGATCAAATCCTGAAGAATGGATTCTTCTTCTTCATGTCAGGTCCAATGATGTCCCGTCTTAAAGTACCAGAATCCACAGCAGAAGCCCGACGAAGCCGGAGTCGACGCAGCTCCGTAGAACGGATACTGTGAAAAAGAAATATTCGATGCAAAAAAAAGTAGACCCTACTGGTTTATGTATTTCAAAAGTGATAAACTAATTTAATCGGTGTTACTTACGAGAAGCTCAATGCGATCGCCTAGGTCTCGCCAAACCCCCCGAATCGAACATCATCGAAGAACGTGGGATGAACCTTACAAATGATGGCATCAACCGCGCCCCCTCCGTAAGTCCTGGCAGAATATGACGAAACACGTTCCATCACGTGACGTCCCGAAGAACGAATCTTCATTCTTCTTCTTCCCGTCCCGTCGTGTCCCTTCTTGAAATCCCAGAATCGGCTTCGCAACCCGTCGTAGTTGAAGCTGACGCAGTCCCGAAGAACTGATGCTGTGGGATTAAAAACCTTTAGTTAATGTAAAGATGAAAAAGTCAATATAATAATAACACATTCTCATTTGTGCGTTTTAAATAATTTTTAATATAATTTTCATATGTTTCTGGCAATTGGAAAATTGCTCTGACATAACAAGCATTCCATTCATCTCATATCTAAAATTCGCATAAACAAAGGTCTAGAGTCACAACAACCGTTAGATGAGTTACATACAATAAACTTTAGTGAGAGCCAGCTAAAGATAATATAACTTACAATGCTCAATGCGATCGCCTAGACCCCCAAACCCCCAGGTACGAACATCATCGAAGACCGTAGGATGACCTTACAAACGACGGCATCAACCGCGTCCCCTCCGTAAGCAGCCAGCAACTCCGACAGGAGACTAGGTTCGAGCAACACTAAGGATCCATCATATCGACGACGAAGAACCTGTGATTGAACAACGTGAATATTTTTAAACAACTTCTTCGTTTCGTATAATTTACCTACGTTAAAGTTTTAATTTATCATGAGCGTAATACTGAAGTTCAACCTTATCGCGAAGGCGAGAAGATTTCATAATTTATAAATGATAAATAGAAGCAAATGTTTATTTAAGAAATATGAGTTTTGATTCAATCTAATTGAGTCAGTGATTGTTCATGATCATCAAAGTTTCACTTACTTCAAAATTAAATGTATCAAAAATGAAGTGTTTAAGGATGTTTTATTTGTAAGCCTTTTATACAAGTCATTTTAAATACTGGAAAATTTAGAAATTTTAAAATGTAGAAATACTTTTAGTCCTATCTTTATTTCATGAATCACACATGTATGACCATTACATATGTACCCCTATTCGCAATACGTGTTCTCTGAAATACAAGTCTTTTTTAATTTTTTTAATTATAAGACTGGTGACAATAGAATACAAAGCGTAATAAAGAAATCATTTTTACAAACGCAGATTTCTCAACTGTGCCAAATGTTATTTCAATATAGTGTTCTGCATGTGTGTATGTGTGTGTGTGTGTGCACGCGCGCGCGTGTGTGCGCTTATACAATCCAATAAAATTAAATAACATCATAATTTTTTCCAATTTTGTCCAGCTATCGTAAAATAATTTATAAATTTCCTTCATTTCTCATCTTTTCCCCCTTCCAGTACTCCATCATCCTTTCACTGTGCTCTTTCTTCCTTTCTTTTCTACAGTCTTTGTTTTACTTCTTAAACTTGTCAATTCTTTACCGAATAGTATCCTTTTCTAAAATTTCCTCTCCAGGAACAATTATTAATAACTGAAAACCAATTCCTGGCTTGAAGTAAGTATTTGTTCTTAATTCAAACATTTACATGATTTAAATTTAGGATCAAACGTTTTAGCCAACTTATTCTTTTGTAATGTTGTCTGTGTTTAAAATGACGAAACGTTTAGTTTCTTAAGATACGTAAATAAAAAAAAATGTATTCTTAATTGTTGCATTATAAATTATGTTAAAATGAGCTGTAGGCCTAAATATTTTCTTAATAAAATACGATACTACGTACCATTTTTTATACGCTTCACAATCGATTAAAATTTAAATTTGAAATATTTTACTAAAATGTTAGTTACCCAACTTGATCAGCGGTTAAAGTAAGTAACTGTCATTGTGTTCCGTTAAACATATATTCTGTGAACATAAAAATATGTTTAACCCGCCTTTTCTAGAACTCACTGTTGATACAGTGATACGGCATCAACCTCTGAACCGGGAAGTTCCACGATAAATCCGGCACTCAACAGAAAATTTTGAATGGTTCATTTTTACTAAATGACCGGCAACTCAAAAAACAGGATAATGTGTTTGTATGTAATGCATGCTTTGATATTTTTGTATGTTCTCCCGTAGGTCTAAAACGCCTGCTCCGATTTTTAACAAAACAGGACTCGACCGTTTCTTCTCATTTATACGAGTATTTAGGCCATAAGATGTTTTAAAAAGCAAAGTGGCGAAAGTTAAATGCCATATTGTCATCATAAAGATTAAAAATTTTTAATCATCATCGACACTGGATAAACAACATTTCAGAAAACACTGTAAACTGCTAACACTAGACGACATATTGTTGAAAGGGTAATTTCGCTCGGTATAGCGGGATAAACTTACTGCTCATTCCTAAAATAAGACTCAATGTGGTTCTTCCCATAGTCCTGTTCTACAGCTATTCACACGCAAGAGTTGGTCCTGTGTCTCATCGGTGTAACTGACGCTGGTACAAACTGCGATTAATTCGTTTGGATAAACGTTCTCCGGATAAATCAACTGTTCCGCATTAAATGTACGTGACACTGAAAGGTCAACGTTGGTAGGCTATTTGCCGTTGTTCTTCCAAGTTCTGGTCATATCGTTTAGTTGCACGTTGTGATGTTTCTTTCAGCCACCGAACACTTTCTTCGGCCGTTTCGGTTGCGATTCATTGTGATGTCTGACACCGGTGGTTCTTCATGATGTGGCTACTGTTCCCTGGCTCTTTATTTGGGCGCGTACGATCGAGATTCACTGAAGGTCATAATAGTGTCGGAGATCCATACCGTGTTACTCGCCTCAACTACTAGGATTGATATTGTACGCGTCGTAGGCTAATCTACATTAAAAACAAAAAGCAGCTGCTCTTGAATGTCGAGGATGTTAATACTGTGTCGAGAATGTCTATACACTGTGTATTTCTTTAGCTTGTTCGTAATTCAACGATTACTAATTACTCCGTATTCTTACTAAAATTAAAGTCTCAACGTTTCGTACAGTGTCTACGAAGTATCTGTCTTGTAGCTCGGTAAAGTTCAATAAATTGTTTATAAGTTTAAAAATTATTATTAACTAAAACACGTAGAATCGATTTAAGAGTACATAAAGGGAAATTCATACAAAACAACTTTGCAGTAAAGGACGAACAATGTAGACCAGTGGTTCCCAAACTTTTCAGTCCGCGGACCCCCCCCCCCCAAATAATTTAAAAATTCATGGACCCCGTCTAAGTTCTGAAATAAAACAAACAGTAAATATGATAGAAACTCTTACATTTTAATTAAAATGTATTAAAATCAAAATTCTCCTAATTTGCAAAATTATCATATTAACGATATCAAACATAGTTTAATGTGGACAATGAAGCTGCTTTTGCACAATTAGCTCTTTGATATTGGGTTTAATGTTTGATAATTTCAATATTGAGTACCTCTCGCCATCAAGTTTATTTCTCAACTTTGACTTTAAGTAGGCCTACGTGAGCAGAGAGACTGCGGTTTCACAAAAATAAGTAAAGGAAAACACTTAAACAGTTAAACACGTCAAAGCTCTTTTTCCGAGTTCAGGATAGCCAGTCATTACATACATAACCAGAAGTCAGCTAGTACAGTAATTGCGAAAACTGTAATTTTAATGAACTGTCAGTTGAAAGTTCTGCCAGTGAATCTTCTTCTTGTACTGTAAGAGAGAGTTCTAGTCAGTAGGGGGAAAAATGGGGTTCCTGACGCACAAAGGAATGCCGCCTTTCCCACGGTCTAGATCAAAGATATGCCGCCGTTCCCACGCCTAGATCAAAGAGATGCCGCCGTTCCCACGCTCCAAGATTTTTTCCCACGCTCCCCCCACCACCAATGGACCGCAGCATCCCAATGGAGCACAGCATCCGCGAATTTCCGCGAATAGATGCCGCCTTTCCCACGCCTAGATCAAAGAGATGCCGCCGTTCCCACGCTCTCCCCACCACCAATGGACCGCAGCATCCCAAAGGAGCACAGCATCCGCGAATTTCCGCGAATAAAATTTGTTATTTTTTTAATTTGATTTTTTAATTTTTTTTATTAAATTAATTTGTATATCACGGGGTGGGGTTCAATGGACCACCCGTATCCGCGAATTTCCGCGAATATAATTTTTTATTGTTTAATAAAGCTGATTTGCTTATCAGAGGTGGGTGGTGGGTGGTGCGTGGGGGGGTTCCAACTTGATGCATTATAGTGTATATTAAAAATATATGATCAGGTTTACCAACCTATGCATGGGTTCAAACTTGATATGTGTATTATAGTGTATATTAAAATATATGATCGGGGTTACCAATCTTGCATTATTGTGTATAGAACAGATCTGCCAACATTTTTCTGTGGTGGGAAATTCAAACTATATGAGCAGACGCATTAATAAATTGTCTCTCTCTCTCGCTCTCTCTCTCTCTCTCTCTCTCTCTCTCTCTCTCTCTTGCTCTCTCGTTCGTCATTTCAACCAATTTGTAGCGAGATCTAATTGTGTAAGAATAACTGCGCGCGCGCGCACGCACACACACACACACACACACACACAGGGTCATTGACTGTGGTGGTGTAAAGCTTTTAAGAAGTTAGCGATATTGAAAATATTTTCTCTCTCTCTCTCTCTCTCTCTCTCTCTCTCTCTCTCTCTCTCTCTCTCTCTCTCTCTCTCTCTCTCTCTCTCTCTCTCTCTCTCTCTCTCTCTCTCTCTCTCTCTCTCTCTCTCTAGCTCACACTCTCTTATGTTATTGGTTTTACTGTGTCTGTTGTGGTTGGTTGAACGAAACATATGACTGTATTAATAAATTGTCTCTCTGCATAGCAGTTGTAAAAGTAGTCATATATACAACATCTCTCGCTCTCTCTCTCTCTCTCTCTCTCTCTCTCTCTCTCTAGAGCTGCAGACGTCGGAAGAAATTCCTAGTTTATAATGTAATTACCTGTGCGTGTGCTGTTACAGATGACAAGTAGAAATCCATACGTTGACGGCTTCACAATAAATGTTAGTCTATTGTTTGTGTGTGTGTGTGTGCTATGTAAATTGTTTGTACATCAAGGAATAATAATATAATCGTACTAATTTAATGTATTGCTGTAGACGTCAGCAGAAATTCCCACATTCTAATCGTTGACAGCGTCTCTCTTCCATGTAGCATTTCACATAAGTTAATGTACTTTACAAAATAATTGCTTATATGTTCAGAGGTTTATAACGAAATAAATTAAAATAAACCATAATTTGTTTTAAATGATTAAATATATATTTACACCACTGTACACAAAGTTAAATATAGTTTACAAACCGTTGTAATACAATTATTCAAAAATAGATTTTACAATGATTAAATATATATATCAAAAACAAACATTGTTATATAAAATAAATACAATATTAATAATAATAATATTGTTTTAAATGATTAAATATATATTTACACCACTGTACACAAACTTAAAATATAGTTTACAAACCGTTGTAATACAATTATTCAAAAATACATTTTACATTGATTAAATATATATATCACAAACAAACATTGTTATAATAAAATAAATACAATATTAATAATAATAATTTTTGACATTGTAAGATTTAAATAATAATTTCACGTCTGAAGATACAGTCCAAATGGAAGTTTATCTGTAACATAACAATACAGTCGATATTAGAATCACTGATACGATAAATATTCAATTATCACACGCACACGCACAGTCAGTGGAAAGAAATAATCAAATGCCAAATAACCAAATATTATTCAACGGAACTTTGTAAATACTACTTAGAATCAATGATACATTTATCACATAAAGTTAATGTACTTTCAAATAATTTCTAATCGAACCAAATATTATTCAACGAAACTTTGTAAAAATACTAATTAGAATCAATGATACATTTATCACGTACATACAAATTCAATTATTAAAGTGTTAAGTACAGGGAGTTGAAACTACACACACACACACACACACACACACACACACACCAATAAATTGTTTGTTAACACGATTGCTACTTACGACGTTAGGACACAATCTCCACCTGCGTTGTTTGATTCCTCGTTCCTCGATACACTAAATATAGTTCTTTGGGTTTGATATGTCTGAGCTCCTCATTCGTGAAGACACCTGCATACCTCTTGGGAAGATAGACACGGTACTGGTGGTCGCCATCCTCCAACGTAGCAAGCACAGAGTTCCCATATTTTGTGTCTACATTTGTTAAGACCATGATGGGATATTTTTTATTCACTGTCAATTCTGAACATCGCTTGTACTCGATAGCACTTACAGCATTAAGCTTTACAAGAAACGACATTATTAGAAGAGAGAGAAATACGCTAGTGAACACGTCTGTATCAATCGAGAGAGAACCAAACAATGACAGAATATTCGACACAAAAGGACAGTACAATGTGATAGTGGTGGTGGTAACGTCGTCATCAGAAAAGTCTGTGTCCCACTTTCATTTACGGCTTTGCATGTATGAACATGTCCCCCCCCAGACGAAATTAGAGACATCAAAAATATATAACAATGTCATTAGGAAAGTCCGCATTCCACTTTCATAAGGAAATAGTCACCGCTTACAGCTATGCATGTATGTACATGTCCACAACAGAATTAGAGATATAAATGTCATCATTCGCTGTGACCTACTTTCTAAATTTTATAGCGCTCACATTAAAAATGTTTGTTTAAAGCAAAAATCATGAATCATCCATTCCCGAATAGCATGCACTTTATAGTTTGCACATCGGTCAGAAGAATTGAAATGTCTAAGGCATTCTGTTCCGTGAAATAGATACGGAATGTTTTTAGGACAACCAAAGTCATCGAGATTGATGATATTATTGTGTATTATCTTTGATTGTAAAAAACGTTTTTTCTCAAAACCCTTCACAAACACATATTTATATATACGTGTATGTGATGTTAACAATGAAACAAGATTGTCGTACGGTGTCTCTCCTTCGCTCCATCTAAGTCTGTGATAATTTGACGTTAACCAGTGGTTTGTCCTAGCGTATTTTGGATTCATAACGGATGTAGCAGGCGGAGTGAAAATCCAATGTCTACCAGCAAATCTCAGAACGTCCATGATTGACAGTTCCTTCACAATATATTTTCCGTTGTCGTCGAAAAAGCACTGGAAGTCAATTATAACTGCAGTGTTATCCATAATACTGTAAGACAAAGAAACCACACATTACAAACTCTATATATATATATATAATGTTTAAACACACAAATATCGTTGCGATATTAATATGCGAACTTACGTTTACAGACGTCTGGACTGAAGCGTCGAGAGACATCAACTGACGAAAGAAACAAGTGTTGGGGGTACTATACACGGAGACGAATTTTTTAGCAGGTGGGGAGGTGTCGTCGTCGTCATCGTTCTCCGTATTGATGCGACGTATTTGATAATGACCGTACGCAAGTGTATCACGACCATTGTCCAGTATATAGCGCTTATCATCATACGGTGACAACGCTTGCTTACTTACGCGCATCGTGTACAGTGTATGATGATCGCTACGTAAACAAAGCGCACTGGTAGAAAACTGACAATGATCAGTGAGACACTTGCGATGCATATCATGTCGTAGACGCCTCTTAATCGCAACTCGAGGTACACCTTTACATACACGTTTTTGACACTCTTTGCTAGGATCTTCGTGGGCCACAAGGAACGAATAACATTTCGCTCGGAGACCCACGAATTCTCTAACAGGACGACCACACGTTTCATCCTTGAACAGTCCGACAACCTTTTTGTTTTTAAGGCTATAACAAGGATGAGACGTAGGGTAATCCGATGTGTCAAACAAGTGTAGGCCCTCCTTCATGTCTGCATACAAGTCAGATGTTTGAATACTATACATCAGACTGTCTGTATCTGTCATTAACAATCTAACGTTACGGCCGTACTTGCCGACAGCATAACGATAATGGAAGTCATACATTATCGTTTTGCGAACGTCAAGCACCGTGAAGCCGACATACACGGGACGGAAAAGAACGATGGATTTTTTACGGAGTGAGAGCCCCACCAGATCGTTCGTATAACGAATCATACGTTTCAGCCTAGGTGTGGAAACTAGTTTTTGAAGCCGTCGTTCATCTGAGACTAGTTCAAAGTCTATATGTTTCCGTACGTTCTCCAACGACTTGCCGTATACGGCGTTGTTCATCAGTTTGAAAAGGTCTTTTTCAAAGCTGTTGACGGCTGCTTGCCTCTTGCAGGTGTTGAAATCGATAAACGGTTTCAACCAAGCGCTTTGCTTAAAACACAACACCCTATGAGTCGCTTTCAGCTCTAAACCAAGACTTAAATACAACTTCAAATTTCGCTAATGGAGAACGTAATTTTGTTTGTCCTCCAAAGTCGTTAACAACTTCTCTACGGATGACATTGTTGACCCTGATTCGTTATACGATGATCTGTATATACTCTCGTGTAAACGTTTGGAAAAGGGAGAAAGGATATCGGGTGTTACGCGCTGGCGCACAGGTGCAAGCGGGTAGTCGGAATGCAGGTCGTGTAGCGTATCAGGATAGTGTAGGTCGACCTCAAGGATGTACCCGATGTCGGAATCATCACTCACATTACGTACGTCCAAAGACTCGATTTCGTTACGATCGAGCCATCGGAAGTCTGCGTAAGGGAGTGGTTTGCGACATGGCTGCACCGTATAGATTGTTACAGTCCGTATACAGAATTAAGGAGGTCGGTTTCGAAACATCGTACTGATCTGGGATCAGAGGGTTTTTAGCGATGGCATGACGGTTGGATATCATAGCAACGCCTCCGCGGACCCCAGACTCAACAAACAGATATTGATTTATATCTATCAACAGCTCCAATTCGACCCCTGTCATTTTTAGCATAGCGTTCCAAGCGAGACCAGGAAGTGAGTAAAAATGACACGGGTCCAAACAGTAATCGCGTAAGGCCATGTCCCGAAAACTTTCAAAGACATCAGCCAGCAGCATTACGTCTGTCAACAAATACAGATCATGGTAATCTCCAAACGTACGCAGATTGAATGCACTCCACACGTTTTGTGCGTGCTCGTAATCTGCGTCCGAAATAGACGATTCCATCAACCGGTTATCAAAGTGTTCACGAGCGGGTAGACTTGTTTCGTTGAACCGATCAATACTGTCAACGTACTCGTAAGGGTATACCCCCTTGCGTACGAGCAGATTGGTCTGTTCGTCGAAACCCCGTCTAAGCATTTCCTCTCTAAGCAAAGGAAATTGGCTCCCGGACGTGGACAGATTGCTAACGAGTGTGTCCAGAGAGCGATTAAGAAATTGAAAAGAGTCTACGAAACGCAAGGGACCCAAGGAGAACGACACGTAACGCTCACTAGATGTTGCAATGCAGGATACGTGTTGGTCCTTATATTTTCCTAAACCCTGCATTAAATGGTGACAGTCGTAGCCACGAAGGTTGTGAAAGAAGACGGGGATATGACGCGGCATCTTGTAGCTCAGATTGCAGCTATTGTGGGCTGCTCCCAAGAATTTCCCCGTAAGATGACAGTGATTGCGTACCTTGTCATCGTCTGTCAAAGGGCGCTCACACAAATGGCAAACGGTGGCGTTAGTGAACGCAACATTCTCATCATCGGACATAATTAGTTTTACGTTATGACGTATTACCTTCGTCATATCCTCGACGTCTTTCATCAACCACGAGAAGAAAGTGTCTACAACGTTTTCACCACGATATACTTTAACCTCTCTCCAGAGACTGTGAGCGTGATCAACGATAGCATAGGAGAACCTGACGGAATATGCATCGCTCCGTATGATGTGGACGATACAGGAGGAGAAGGTATTTCCTGGCGGACACCAGTGTTATCAACTGAGTAGAAGTCACCTAAATCTTTCACTGTCGTCGGGATGTCGTTACCTGGTGAACACGATTGAAGGGGGGTGATAAGGGACTCGAAGTCGGCGTAGACGGTAAAGGGTACTTTGAGACAGTGTGCGTAATTTTTAAATGACATAAACTTCTCCTCCTCTGTGGGCATTTTGGTTTTCTGTTCTCCATAAGGGAGGTTTTCTGTTCTGTACAGTAGGGGAGATGTTCGGACAGACCATGTTCTGTGGAGAAACGATGCAGGCAGTAGTCGCCGTAAAATGATTTTTCTTTGTGTTTTGTTAGGGAAAATAACAATTTATTAATGCTACTGATAAGACAGTAGTGTTTTCGGCTATTTGTATCGGAAAGAAGTAAAAGATTAACATGATGTAATCTGTCCTTATGGGGGGGTAATTCTTAATGGATAAACGTCATTTTTTGATTCGTTTCTGATATTGTCTTCTATATCATAGCCGAAAATGTTTATAGAAATGTTTGGATTCTGTGTTTAAAATTTAGAAATTGAGTTTATGGAAACAGGGTACTCGATACCGGACATATTTATTGTGTTTATGAATGAGAGGTATTTTGAAACACGTTCTTTATCTCTTTCTTGAGGGTGTATGTGGGCTAGAACAGACCGTAGAAAACACATTTCATCTTGGAAGTTCTTGATGTTGACTACTGCCTTGGTGAGTGAGAGTTTTCGCGGGGTAGGAATGTAGGAGGACGCTGCTAGCGGCCGGTACCGTCCAACAACCAGTTCCAGCTTCAGTACAGCGTCCACCGACCATCCGCTCCCGTCACGGGTAAAATTGGATATGCTATTCATGATTTTGTCGTATGATTCGTCAAGTAGACAGTTCAACTCGTCGTTGTCGTCCGTGAGCAACGTACGACAACGTCCGTGGAAGACGGCGTCTTTGGTTACCTCTTTTTCTTCGCCGCTGTCACCATCTAACACAGTTTTAGTGAAACGTATCCTGCACGCAATATGCAATTTGATACTATGTAAACGTGCTTGTTCTGCCAGAATATCCTTGCACAATAAAGGTCGCACCTCAGTCATTATCGATAAGATATCTTCGTCTCCCGTGTCCGTGTACACGGGTAGGTAATTAAATGTTGTGAGGGATCCTCTAATACTGGTGCTTCGTACGATATAAAATCGTGTCATAACTGAAACAATAGAAACATGTGTATTAGCTAATAGGAATGATGAATAACACACGCACACACACGCACACGCACACACACACACACACACACACACACACACACAAATTCATGTTTGTGGTAAATAAATAGATAGTACAAGTTAGTAATACGTTAGTTTATTGCAAACTGTGAAAGATGGCAGCTACTCCCGATTTTAGCATTGAAAGTGAAAGAAGAAAATCGTTCAAGTATTGGGAAGTGACGTTTGTCAGCCCCGACAAGTTAGCGTTTGCCGGGTTTTACTACTATCCGCTAAATTATGATGTTTGTGGACATACTATGTCATTCATAGACGATAGAGTTAAATTCTTTTGTTGCGGAATTGAATTAGGTAATTGGAGAGAAGGTGACATACCTATGGTGGAACATGAAAAATTTTCTCCGTCATGTCAATTTCTAAACGATGCCAAGAGACAATTCATTGGGGAGAAGGTGACAAAACTATGTCGGAACATAAAAAATTTTCTCCGCCATATCAATTTCTAAACAACGTCAAGACATCAAGACGTCAAGACATGTATCTTGTACATGTTAGACAGAGTTGGATCATATGTTAATTCATATGAAATAAGTTTGGTTTGCTACATAATTATAGAGAGAGACAATTTCTTAACTGTACCAATTGGTATTTAAATTTTTACCTTGTTGAGGATGTTCCTGTTCCTGCTGATGTTGTTGTTGTTGTTGTTGTTGTTCCGGATTCTGCTGAAGGTCAGACATGATGATATTCAGACGAGAGAGTGAATACTGAAAAACAAAGAAACTGTTATACATATTGCGACAGTACAAATAAGTGATGTACTGAGCATGGAATATAAAAATTTAAATTTACCTAATGAACTGTAAATAATTAATAATATATTAGAAATAAGCATGTCAAGGATTGCAAGCTTGGCTCAGACAAAAATATGAACAGGTGTTTCGACCTGAATCGACGTGAAACACACACACAAATGTAACTGAAAGTGTGTACACCAGTATTTTGCTAGTGTGTGTGAACGCAGGTCTCTGCAGGCGAGTTTGCCACCCCAAGATGAATAATTGCACAATTACTGTTTTTCCGTAATTATTCGTAAACTATAATTAAGAATTAAAATTCAAAAGCACAATAAAATGTAATAAAATTTACTGGATACTGTGTACGAAAACCACGCGAAAGTGACACACCGTACGAGTGTAATAGTGAAATAACTGTGTACAAATCGAAAGGGTTAAGTTGCAATGTCCAAAATTACAGTGAACATGTGTTGTAAAAATAGTTATAAGATAGGTATAAGAGTATACTTACAGGACTCTGCAATTCGCAGAAATATAAAAAATAGCGAATTTGACAAAGAGTGGGGGAACTGAATCCAGAGACAGTTTCTAACATGTCGATTTCGTAACCACTGCAGGTGTCGACCAAGACATGGGTATAAATAGGACACGCAAGCTACAGTGGTTCTCTTTCTTAAATCATCCACGGTGCAGCGGGAGCTTATGCCCGTCAGCACGGTGTATTTATTTTTTTAAATGTTCCAGTTACGTACAACTATGCAACTAAGTTGTAAAGACAATCATTTTAATTAATAACATCAGTACATAAGAAGAAATACATAAGAAGATCCATTAACGTCAGAAACAGCACGAAGAGAGTTCCAGAGAGTGATTCGACACTAGACAAGAGAGTGATTCGACGCTGGACAAGAGGAGAGTTCCAGAGAGAGATACGACGCTGGACAAGAGGAGAGTTCCAGAGAGAGATACGACGCTGGACAAGAGGAGTGTTCCAGAGAGAGAGAGTGATACGACGCTGGACAAGAGGAGAAGAGAGACAGCCGACGCTGGAGGCGAGACGAGGACGAATACCGATGGATCAAAAAAATGATCGAGTATGATTGACGACAATAAGGTGATAAACAACTTATTTATATCTTAATCATACAAAGAACTCAAAGACAATTAAAGATATTTCTATTTTATTTAAAAGTAAGAGCAATATTTCTTGTAAAGTAGAATTGAAATCATAGATGTTTTAGAAATACGATTAACGTAACAAGAGCTCAAATTAATATGATATAAATGATTACAAAGCATTTAAATGAAAACAATTAGTATTTGAGAAAACAGTACTGAGAAACAAAAGATAAATTCAATAACTATTAATATTTTGAGTACATTACAATATAGAAAAAGAGATTTAAATATTGATATTTTGAGACACATTAATTGACTGAGTAGTCTGAAAATGAGATTTTTCTTTTATACAATAATTAGTAGAATAGAATATTTAGTCAGTAAGGATGTATATAGCTTAAGCCTTACGGCATAACAACAAATAATAACGAATGTTTTAAATCGAAGTCAGTGCCATGTGCACATTTTTTAATAGTATCAAATAAATTTTAATTACCGTTTCAAGTTACATATAGTTCTTATTGCAGATACACCTGACACCCAATTTAAATGTTATATTGTTAAATAATTTGTCAATCTTGAACGTGAGACCGGTCACGCCTATTTTATGTATATGTAACGTTGCATAAATTTGGCGCTCCAAGATCGTGGGGCTCCACAAATTTAAATTATATTAAATTTGCAATTTGTTACGTTGCATATATAATGTCGCTTCCAACGTGGGGCTATTCAAAAACAAATAGGAGTGTATTTGTATTTGAGATTAAATTAAAAAAAAATAAAAACGTTACATATAATGTCGCCCTGGACGTGGGGCACGACATGCCTAAATTTACGTACAAAAATTTGTTACATAAATTGTAGCCCATGAACGTATGGCCCGATCCCCATCATTTAACTATTAAAATTTTTTATGTAGCTAAATGGTTACTCTAAAATATAAAGAGTGTGTTAAATGAAAAATGTATAATATGTAATTATTATTTATATTAAACAGTAACTGAATGTAATGTTAATTGTTGTGTAATCACACAGCTGGCGCCCACGAATAATATTATTTGTCTATGTAACAGGTGTAACTGTAATGAGTATTAATAATAACTATTAATAAATAATAAAGAAATAAATAAATAAGTAGGGAACGGTTATCAATAATAATTGTTAAAGAATTACTATTAAATAAATATTTTTAATAATACTTCATCATGACGACTTCAGGAAATTTAGACGTCGAGGCATTCCAGATGATGATGCGTGCCTGGGTCGATGAATTAAGCACAAAACAGACAGAAAATTTAAATGCTAGAATAGACGAATTAAAAGAATCTAATAAGAAACAAACAGAAAGTTTAGAAAATAAATTAGAGCTACAGTCCGAAAATTTTAGACAGGACACCATAAAAATTACAGAGAGTCTAGAAGAGTTAAAAATTGATAATATTGAAATAAAACAAAGTATAATTGACAGTAATGCGCAGTTAACAGAAAAAATTAGTGACACCAACATACGTATTGATACTCTAGAGAATAATTTTAAACAAGCCTTACATGAACAAGTTTTACGGATTGAAAATAAACAAAAAGAATTACGTCTCGAGTGGAGAAAAGATTTAAAAGAAACGCATAAACAAATAAATGATACTTTAACTACTATCACGCGAGAACAGGATGATAAAATCCAAACTATTAATAATGTATCCCAAGTAAATACCAGTAAACTTAGAGAAATAGAAACACGTACTGTAGTTATTGAGAATAAAATTGAAGAAACTACGAAAGACCGTTCGGGAGACGTATCACATATGAAAGAAGAGATTCAAGAGGAAATGAACCAGCTACGAAGTGAGTTAAGAAGACGACAGAACCAAATGACCATATTTCCTACACCAACGGAAGAAAGGAGCAGACTTAAGTTCTCAGGTGGTAAAGGGGAGAACAGTATGGAATTCCTAGCAAGAGTAGAGAAGGAAATAGAAAAAATTGGGAGTGCAATAAATGACGACGAGAAGATAGACTTCGTCACGCGTTATCTTAGAGATTCAGCCAGCCAATGGTACTCTATTATTAGAGATAACGTTAGTACATATCAGCAGTTTCGTGAGGCATTCGAGAACCGATACTGGAATCTACATACCCAACGACAAGTACGGGATCAACTCGAATATGGAAAGTTCAATGCACAAGGACAGCAGAGTATTGAACACTACACAATTACGCAAATAGAACGTGTAAAGCATCTCAAACCTAAATTCTCAGAATATGAAATTGTTTCAAAATTATCTTACCATTTTCAGCGAGATATCCAGTTAGCAGTTTATACACAAGGGATTAAAACCATAGAAGGATTTTTAATCCTTGTAACACAGTCGGAGAATATCAATAAAGGTAAGAACACACAATACTGGTAACAAAAACACGCAAATCATCACCATAATTATCACAGAGATGACAAGAAAGCAATACAAAACACTACACCGCACTTTGATAATTATAAAATAAATTATTCGCCACCAATGTACAACACTACAACACGCACAGCTAAAGAAACAGAACAAAATAACACAGCTAGACGACAAGGAGACGTTATATGGTCATCCAATCGTAAACAGTTTTCAAAACCAGCTGACAAACGCGTTGCCGCAATACGAGGGTACGACGAAAAAAAAATTGAAGAGAGAAAGCCAAGGAATGAATGAGACAGAGACTGTAACATTCCACAGCCGACCGTCTATATCAAAGGCGTCACAATGACTGAATAAACGGAAGCAAAATTATAAAATAAACAACATATACCCCTGCGATATTAGGGAAGACTTATTAAGCACCGAACAGGATATAAAGCGAGACGCGCAGCAAACACAATGCCCTATTGTGACTGTGAACATAAACAGGTGTAAAATACGGATGCTAGTTGATACCGGCAGCCAGCTGTCTGTTCTTAACGCTGCATGGGTTCAACGCAACAAGAAATATTTTAAAAATACTGCAATTTTGCCTGTAAGTAATTTAAATATTACAACAGCTACCAATAAAAAAGAAAGAGTTAAACAACAAGCATATGTAACTCTAACATATAAAAATCTAGAATTAGAGCACCCCATGATAATTATGCATAAATTGATTTATGATGGAATTTTAGGTATCGATATACTAAATACAATAAATGCTAAGATTAATATTAATGATAATATAATTGTGTGTAATTATAAAAATGTTCAATATGAAGTAAACATGAACAGCGAGGAAGAAGAGTGCAAGGTAAGTGAAACACCTATTACTTTGTACAAGCCACAAATACAATATGGTCCAACTCGACATGTGAATGCGGTAGATGAAGGGATGACGACACAGGAAGAAGAGAAACTGCACGAATTAATAGAAGAATATAGTGATGTATTTAGTGAAGTACCGACGCAGACGACAGTATACGAGCACTCTATAGTTGTGTCAGACCCTACAAACGTCATTAGGAAGACATACCCTATCCCAATGCGATATGAGGAAGAGGTTGAACTCGAAATTCGGCGTATGATCGAAAGTGGAGTCATAGAGCGATCGAACAGCAACTTCCTGAATCCTCTAGTGGTAGTGAAGAAGAAAAATGGAGAGATACGTCTATGCCTTGACATGAGGGAGCTGAACAGCATTGTATTAAAGGAGTACGACTGTGCACCAACTGCGGACGAATTATTTACTAAGTGTGAAGGAGCAAGGTATCTGACGAAGCTAGATTTACGCTCAAGTTTCTGGCAGATTCCAATTCGTGAAGAGAATAGAAAGTACACTGCTTTCCTGTATAAAAATAAATGCTACCAACACAGGGTAATACCCTTCGGATTAAGCACGAGTTTGGCAGCCATCGTAAAGTGTCTAGAAAGAGCCCTAGGACCTGAAGTGGAACCCTACACCATGATATTTGTAGATGATATCTTAGTTGTATCTAAAACGTTAGATGAACATATAAAACATCTAAGCACGATATTCCACAAGTTTAGGCAAGCGAACATATCCCTTAACCTAGACAAATGTGAATTTATCAAAACCTCTATCCAATTCCTAGGTCACATTATTTCATCCTCTGGTATTCAACCCGATCCTATCAAAATTTCCAGCATAACTAATTTCCCTATACCCGGAAATCTCAAAGAGTTAAGAGCATTCTTAGGACTCACAGGATACTACAGAAGATTCTCACCGTTATATGCAAGATATACGCAACCGCTTCTAGAGCTGACGAAGAAAAAAAAAATGGAAGTGGGAGAAGAAACATCAATATGCCTTTAACCAAGTGAAAGAGTTGTTCATCGAAAATATTATGTTACATCATCCTCAACGAGAAGGAAAATTCGTAATATACTCCGATGCTAGTGACTACGCAGTAGGAAGTGTACTATATCAACAAGATATTATGGGAGAGCACCGAGTTATTGCCTACGCCAGTAGAGTCTTCAGCTCTTAAGCAATTCAGATATTATGTTTATGGTACTCATTTTGAGATACATACTGACCACCAAGCATTATCATTTTTATTGAAATGCAAAATAACAAATGCCCGATTATTAAGATGGATTTTAGCCATTAGCGAATACTCATTCACCATTAAATACTGTAAAGGTAAAGATAATATTATAGCGGATACACTAAGCCGATATATCAAAGAAGAATGTGAAGAAGTTTATGTGAGCGAAAAGAAAGAAGTACGATTGTTATCAATTAAATTCAAAGAGAATGATGAAGTAAAACAAATGCTGAAAAACTTAGCACATCAACAAGTTTTGGATGTGACGATAAGGGAGATGAAGGACCAAGAACAGCTACCAAATCATTATAAGGTACTTAATGGAATTCTTTTCAGGTTAGTAAGACAAGACTGGAAGATAGTACTAACGAATGACATGCTACGAAAATTAATTCAACCAGCACATGAGAGTTTAGCACATGCTGCCGCTCTGAAATGTTATTTGAGTCTACGAGAAGATTTTACGATTAATAATATGTATCGAAAGATAAAGAAGGAGGTAAAGAAGTGTTATGAGTGTCAAACGGCGAAAGGGCCGAATTTACACACATATGTAGGAATGCAGAGTATACAGAAGGAGAACAAAGGAGAGCTAATTGCAGTGGATTTTCTGGGACCATTACCACGATCAAGTCGAGGTGTGAAGCACATATTGGTATGTATCGATGTGTTTTCCAAGGCAGTCCGACTGTACCCAATTATGCGACCCACAACCAAAGTTGTTCTAAAGATACTACTGCAGAAATATATTCCGTTATATGGAAAAATGAAGAAGGTACTCAGTGATCAAGGTGTACAATTCCAAAGTGAAAAATGGGAGAGGACGTTAAGGGAAAATGGAATACAACCAGTACTCACATCCAGAAGACATCCTCAAGGAAACCTTGCTGAGAGAGTTAACAAAGAATTAGGTAAATATTTACGAATATATTGCCATGATCAACAATAAATGGGCAGAATATTTACCATTTCTTGAAAAAGCCATTAATGAAAATTATAGTGAAGCAACAGGATACACTCCAATGGAATTAGAAGAAGATAAGAAGCCAAACAGATTTTGGACTAAGTATATAAACAAACCTAATAACCAAAATGTACCTGTACCAATAAGTGTGAAAATTGGATACGCAAGGCAACGGATAATAGAAAGGGGTAACAAGAGAGTAGAGAGATTTAATCTAACTCACAAGCTACAACAATTCAACGTGGGAGAAAGTATACTACTCAAAGCAAATCCAGTGGGAAAACGGAGTGATAATACGGCGAAGAAATTCTTCAGACTTTATAATGGACCGTATACGTTAAGACAGCGAGTAGGACAGAACACTTTCATCGTATATGATGAGATACAGAAGAAAGAAATTGGTAAATTCCACGCAGCGTCATTTAGGAAGTTCTACACATGAAAACAACGAGGTCAATGAAACCAGTCAGATCAGCTGTTTGTTGAAGCCACCCTACTACAAGGTCACGAGCAGTGAGCGTACGAAGAGGGGAGGTAAGACATTTATATACACTCCAATTAAGGGTGAAATGACGAATATTATTCTTTATTATTTGTTACATTTTTTTTGCAAATAATAATAATAAATAAATTTAAAAAAAATTATAATAAATAAATTTATTAAATTTTTTTTTTGTTACCAAGCAGAGGAATAATGCGACAGTACAAATAAGTGATGTACTGAGCATGGAATATAAAAATTTAAATTTACCTAATGAACTGTAAATAATTAATAATATATTAGAAATAAGCATGTCAAGGATTGCAAGCTTGGCTCAGACAAAAATATGAACAGGTGTTTCGACCTGAATCGACGTGCACACACACACAAATGTAACTGAAAGTGTGTACACCAGTATTTTGCTAGTGTGTGTGAACGCAGGTCTCTGCAGGCGAGTTTGCCACCCCAAGATGAATAATTGCACAATTACTGTTTTTCCGTAATTATTCATAAACTATAATTAAGAATTAAAATTCAAAAGCACAATAAAATGTAATAAAATTTACTAGATACTGTGTACGAAAACCACGCGAAAGTGACACACCGTACGAGTGTAATAGTGAAATAACTGTGTACAAATCGAAAGGGTTAAGTTGCAATGTCCAAAATTACAGTGAACATGTGTTGTAAAAATAGTTATAAGTATAAGATAAGTTACAGGACTCTGCAATTCGCAGAAATATAAAAAATAGCGAATTTGACAAAAAGTGGGGGAACTGAATCCAGAGACAGTTTCTAACATGTCGATTTCGTACCACTGCAGGTGTCGACCAAGACATGGGTATAAATAGGACACGCAAGCTACAGTGGTTCTCTTTCTTAAATCATCCACGGTGCAGCGGGAGCTTATGCCCGTCAGCACGGCGTATTTATTTTTTTTAAAGTTCCAGTTACGTACAACTATGCAACTAAGTTGTAAAGACAATCATTTTAATTAATAACATCAGTACATAAGAAGAAATACATAAGAAGATCCATTAACGTCAGAAACAGCACGAGGAGGGTTCCAGAGAGTGATTCGACACTAGACAAGAGAGTGATTCGACGCTGGACAAGAGGAGAGTTCCAGAGAGAGATACGACGCTGGACAAGAGGAGAGTTCCAGAGAGAGATACGACGCTGGACAAGAGGAGTGTTCCAGAGAGAGAGAGTGATACGACGCTGGACAAGAGGAGAAGAGAGACAGCCGACGCTGGAGGCGAGACGAGGACGAATACCGATGGATCAAAAAAATGATCGAGTATGATTGACGACAATAAGGTGATAAACAACTTATTTATATCTTAATCATACTGTGCTGAGTCAAAAGATTCAGCGCTAGTTCAGTCATTTTATTGGCAGTTTTGACGTTATTGGCAGTACGAAATTTAAGGCAGTAATTAGTGCTGCGCTCTACCCGTGTTTAGGAAAAATTAATAGTTCAGACAACGGCGGTCGGGGGGCGGCACTTGCCGACTCTCGGTGGTACGAAAATTCCCGTGCTGCTCCCTGGCGTTAATTGCGGTACGCAAACGAGACGATGCCGAATTATCTAAGTTTCGTCTAACAAAATACTTCAGGGTTGACGGACGCTTTTCTCTTCGGTGGAGAGGTATTAATTTCCAACATCTTCTAACTACTATGGTGAGATAGTTTCTTAAACGACTGCGGTGAGTTTTGATTTCATTATATTATTTATATACTAAATTTCACGGGAGAAAACGTTTTTTTAGTAAGCTTGAGTAAGCCCCCACTTGTCGAAGCATGCGTTCCAAGATACGTAATTGTTGTAAAGTTTTTATAAACCAATAAAACTAGATTATTGGAGTGTCAGAATCTCGGCCTTACTACCTAAAGTACAATAACCACAAAATAATTAAGTTTGAACTTTCATTAACACTGATGTAACGAGATTCTGTTGAGCACTTAACCTAATACACAATGTGTCGTTATTAAGTGGTATAAGGTTTTGCTACAATATCTGTAAAACTTTATACATATATATATGGGAACTTACTCAGGCACGTTTTAAACGTAAATCATGTCTTATTCAAAGTAATAGTATTCTCAGATTCTATGGAGTAAAAAACTATGTGTTTTAAATAAATTCTGCACCACGTGGTAACCTCAATTTCACTCAAAGTAATAAGTTCATAAGATGTTACAGAGCCAAGATAAATTATTATATTGCAAAAGCAACTCACATTCAGTGAGGTTCAGGTTATAAAGGGTTATAAAGAATCATTGTTAGAGAGTTTTTTTTAAGTAAGGCATGTTGGCCAAAATAATGTTACCAAGTTTTATTATGTAGCACGTAACTAGGTGTTGTTTTTATATATGATTTTGGAGGGTGTCCAAACAGTGGGGGCATTTGTGTGTGGTCTCTCACTAAAAATATAATATGTGATCAGGGTTCGCCGAACAGAGACAAGTCCTGCTACATGACTGAAAGAATGACATCTTAAAAGCTCCACACTCGACACCGAAGAGAATAAGACCACAACAACCACAACAACATGCCAATCCTAAGATCGCCACGTTACAAATAAGAGATCATCCTTCTGGGCACATAAGCAGGTGAAAAACAACCATTTATAATTAACACGTAGAATCAACATGGCACCAGTTATACATAATCATCAGTTTTTACCTTTCAAGTTAAACTTTCATTTGGATCCCCAATTGATGGGACAGTTTAGTGTGAACACTAAGAATTAATTGTAAAATTTCAATATATGTATAGTAAATTGTCAGTTCAGAGACAGACATGTCTACAACACAGCATCCAACTTAGATTTCCACTCATTTCTTTATAGGGCTTTCGCTACAGATTTAAAGTCAGTTTTGTTATTAGTAATTTTCTCAAGTTTAATTTACTATGCATAAAAACATATATTTTCTCTTATTTATAATATCAGGTTATGTCATTTGTATAAAAAGATTACTGGGGAGGTAGGCGAATTTTTATCTAGTTTCAACCAAGCTATGCATGTCGAAACACCTTTCAACTTGTTTGTCGAAACAAGGTTGTTGAGACAAATTTGTTGAGACTGGTCATAAGTTGAAGGAACATGTCCGTCTCTGACACACAAATGTATTTTTTTATATAAGGTGCTAATATTGTGCAATTTTTCTCTTTTCATTAATTGGCCCTATTTTAGTCTATATAAATTCTTTATATTAATCATGGTAACTGGGGGGCGTTAATTATTTTAAACAATTTTTATTTCTCACCTTAATTAAGTATTTTAGCACTTAGCCACTTAGGCACTTCTTTTGAATTTTTATTAGGTCCTGGGGACATTTGTATGCAATACATTATGATACACATGACGTGCAATTAACCCACACCATGTGGGTACTATTATAAATGTAAATTTCTTATCCTAATTCGGATTTATTATTAGAATTTATATACACCAGAAGGGTAATATAAAAAGGGGCGTGGCAAGAGACCTTTATGTATTTGTATACTATTGTATAATGTAATTTGTCTTGTGGAACATGTTATGTCTGTATATTTCTGTGTACATTTTGGGGGATATATATATATATAAATATTATGCATTACTGTACTTTGGTGGGATATAGGGATTTCTTATTCAGGGTCTTTTACAACAGAAAGTTAACACATGTAGGCATGTGGATATATCCTTTTCATTTTCTTTTTAAGGGAGGTATTCTATCTCAATAATTGTGGCTGATCATTTCTTTAAGGAAATTAATTATTTAATAGTATACCAAGTATAGGAAGTGTCACCTTTAAAGTTCATTTAATTGGTTGAGTAATTATTTTAATTATTAATAGTAACTGGGAATGAAATCATTTATCTTCATTAATTTATATACTGCATTTTAAAAAGGAACACATGATATAAATTTTATATTTTATTAAATAGTTTAATGGGAGCTTATTTTGAGGTTAATGATTATTTTAAAATTTCAATTCATTGATGGTGACATAGCAATTATTTTCTTGGATTCAGTTTATATTTTTCAGGTGGCCTTGTTGAGAGGGTATACTTCTTTATTTAACCATTTAAAGGGGAATTATAAATCACTGTTGTATTTATTTGTTCATTATATTTTTATTATGAAATAGAATAATAAAATGGGATTGTTAATTATTTAATTCTTGAGTTTTCATTGCAAGTCCCGTCTCACTGGATCCAGCGCAATTTTTAGCTTCTCTAGGCCTTAGCCTAGTTTTAATTAACTTGTAACCCCTCTTTATAAAAGGAAATATTCTTTTTGTTTTAACTACTCAAAATGAAGTAGGGGTTTCATTTGGTAGCAGAGCGTGGTTACGACGAGGGTCCTGTGGGTGTGACGGGGCTTGCACTCTTAGGAAATATTTTGGAACTTTCACAATGTTAAGTTCAAATAGAACTTATAAAAATTTTAAAGGCCCTATATCCCAAGTTGAAAATATTTCTTGTTAGTTTTAAGGTTTGAAATATATGTACATGTACTTGCCCGCCTTGCATAGTGAATAGTGCCACGTGGTGGGAAATTTTAGAAGGGGAAATCCCTGGGCAAGACTTATCGCAGTCGGTGCTTGGTTAGTTTGAGTTACCTTGCCCATGTTTGGGGAGGTGTTGCTGTTTTTTTTGTAATTATGTGGTATGGCCCGATCGGCAGTCGGTTTCTGCCGATAAATGGTAGCCGGAGGTAACCTAAGAAATGGTTGAAATAAATTTTCGTTGGTCGGTATTTTGTTTTTTGTGTTGTGTGTGTTGTGTGTGTGTCGCGTTCCTTTTGTCTGGTGTAATCGAGTGTGAGCTGTTCAGGTAGTGGGCTAGTTCTCGCATCGTTAGGTGGACCCGCAGTCTACTCTTTGGAAGTATAGTACGCGAGTTTTTCTTATTCCAATCTTATTATAGTCAATATGTTTGTAGGTGTTAGGTATTTGTAGGGTGTTGTGTTTTGTTGATAGTGTTTTGCGAATTGTGTAATTCTGGCGGCGCTATGCTTTCAGAAATTTTCGTCCCCCGACCACCGGGAGGAACAGAAATTGCCCCACCCTCTCACCCCAGTTCTCCAGAAATTTTCGGTGGTAGATGGATTTAAGGAGGACCAGCTGCTGGTTTTCTTGGACCTTGTCCTGCAGTTGGCAGCCTATCCGGGTATATCCGATGGGGAGGTCTTGTGCCTTATATACCCTTATTGCCAGGGTACGTTGGCACAGAAGGTCACCAACACTTGGCGTCGGGGCGGCACGGTCGACACTTTTCATGCGGAAGTGTTGGATTACTTCATGTATCCTCCACGACGTTCCCAGCTTAGGCTGGATTGGTTCTATCGTTGTCAGGCCGACGGAGAGCCGTTGGGGGATTACGTGCAGGACATACGAAAAGCTGCCCGGGTATTAAGATTAGGGTTGACCGACACCGAAGTCCTAGATATAATTATAGGAGGACTGAATTCCCAAGACAGTTCCCGTTTAAGGTTTGGGAATCGTCCAAATTGTTTCGCGGAGATGGCCCGGTGTTGTGTTGCTTCAAATACGGTCCGACCAAAGGTCGCAGTAATTGTTCCGGTAAATCCATTTCTGCCCAAGGTGGATCCAGAGCCGATAACATCATCATCGCCTACGCCGGAAGATGAGAAGTCACTTGATGGTGGAGCTTTACCATCGTCAGGAGAAATTAATTTAGACATTGCACATGGACCTGGACAGCTGGATTCCAGGTTGAGTACTGTTGAGGAAGTTGTAGTTGCTGAAAGTGGTGAAGAAGAGGAATCGAAGGAGGAGGCAGAAGAGTGGTCTGCACATGCTACGCAGGGCAGTATAAGTGTAAGTGTTAGGGAGGCTGCAAGTGTTTCTGAGGTCGCGGATGGACTAGGGGATGTCCAGTCTGCATGTGTGGTAGAAGTAGATGAGGTAGAAGTTGGGGAGAAACTGGGTGGCAGCGTTGTAGAGTTTGGGGGTGAGAATGATGTAGTGTGTGAAGATGTGCAGACGCTTTCTGTAAGTATTGTTGAGGATTCCGAGGAGTGGAAAGAAGTTCCAGGGGGACCAGGTGGGCAACTAGAAGATGAAGATGTGCAGTGTCGTGATGATGATTTGGATTATGTAGAGGAAGAAAAGGAAGAGGTGGAAGAAATAGAACCAGAAGCAATTGTAGAAGAGAAGAAGATAGAAGCAGAGGAGTTAGAGGTTGAGGATAATCCAAATCGGGGTAAACGTAGAAAGGTAAGTTACCTTGATTATAATTTAGATGAAATAAATCAGTATTGCTCTACACAAGATAGTTTCTCAGAGAGTGATGTCCACAAGGAACGGGTTCCTAAAGTTCGTCATAAAAGGGTGAGACAAAGCGGTTGATGGGTAGCGGGTGGATGTTCCCCACAGTCCCAGTGGTGTACATCTACTTCAGGGTTGCGCCCCTGCCTCCGGGAGCCTTGGTTTTCTCCACCTATCCTTATTACCGGAGGGAACCATGTCCTTTACCTTAGTCCTAGCTGTTGAACTTTCAATGATCCTTGCCCTTTTCATCTTCCCAATTTTCCTACCCCTCCCCTCAGAAAACAAAGTAAAAAACCAAAAAAAAAAACAAATAAAAATTAGAAAGGAAAAAGCAAAAAAAAATTAGAAAAGGAAAAAAAAAATATCCGAGAGGAGTCAGAGAGAAGTTAGTTGGAAGAGTTGTGACTACGTGGGTAGTGAGTTTAGTGTCGTTTTCATTTTTCTTTGTTGTAGTTTGTCGTTTATTTTTTGTAGAGTCCTGGCCATGCCGCATTCCCTAGTTGCTTTCCGTGGTAGTTTATTTTTGATTAAGTGTAGGTTGTTCGACGTGGTCGTACTGAAGTAAAACCCCCCCTCGTTAGTTCTGCAGTAATGAAGACCAAGTGAAGGGATTGATGTTCGCGTGCCCTCGATGCGGTTTTCTCAGTCCGGCTAATAGGGGCCGTCCGCCCTAGTATAGGGATGTTTTTTTTTAACGACCAGTTAGATATGTCAAGGATATGTGATGCCTTGTTTTAGCATATGGCTGGTCAGTCCATATGTGGACAATAAAGTTATGGGCGCTCACATACCAAGGTATTAGTTACCTTGTTTTGGTTTTCGGACGCATGTGTGAGTGGCAGCAGGAGGAGTAGGTGGTGGTCACCAGAGAGTGTGACGTATTGGGGCGGTCCTGTGGGGTTGGTCTGGCGGAGAGGGTCACATGAGGATGGTTGCATTGGCGTTGAGTTTTCCAATCCAGTAAGAAAAGGGGGGGTAGTTGTTGTCCTAAGTAGGTATCAAGTTGGGTCTCAGTTGGTGGGCAAGCCTCAGGAGGTCAGAAGACCTAGGTAGGAATCTTTCTTTTGTCTTTTGCTGTCTCTCTCTCTCGGGCTGTATGTGGACTCTGATCAGGTCAGCATGCAGCACTCGCACACTTACATAATACATATCTTCTTTCGTCTCTTTCATTTTCCCTTTTTGATTTCTGTTCTCCTGAGAGCAAGCTCAGCTGAGCCAAACCAACCACGACGTCCACCGGTATCTTTTGGGGAGAGGTACACTGCAGGGTACCCTCCTGGCCTTTAACGTTGGGGCAACTATGTTGCCCTTTTGGGGTGAGGGTGTGCTGACTCAAAAGAGTCAGCGCTAGTTCAGTCATTTCATTGGCAGTTTTGACGTTATTGGCAGTACGAAATTTAAGGCAGTAATTAGTGCTGGGCTCTACCCGTGTTTAGGAAAAATTAATAGTTCAGACAACGGCGGTCGGGGGGCGGCACTTGCCGACTCTCGGTGGTACGAAAATTCCCGTGCTGCTCCCTGGCGTTAATTGCGGTACGCAAACGAGACGATGCCGAATTATCTAAGTTTCGTCTAACAAAATACTTCAGGGTTGACGGACGCTTTTCTCTTCGGTGGAGAAGTATTAATTTCCAACATCTTCTAACTACTATGGTGAGATAGTTTCTTAAACGACTGCGGTGAGTTTTGATTTCATTATATTATTTATATACTAAATTTCACGGGAGAAAACGTTTTTTTAGTAAGCTTGAGTAAGCCCCCACTTGTCGAAGCATGCGTTCCAAGATACGTAATTGTTGTAAAGTTTTTATAAACCAATAAAACTAGATTATTGGAGTGTCAGAATCTCGGCCTTACTACCTAAAGTACAATAACCACAAAATAATTAAGTTTGAACTTTCATTAACACTGATGTAACGAGATTCTGTTGAGCACTTAACCTATTACACAATGTGTCGTTATTAAGTGGTATAAGGTTTTGCTACAATATCTGTAAAACTTTATACATATATATATGGGAACTTACTTAGGCACGTTTTAAACGTAAATCATGTCTTATTCAAAGTAATAGTATTCTCAGATTCTATGGAGTAAAAAACTATGTGTTTTAAATAAATTCTGCACCACGTGGTAACCTCAATTTCACTCAAAGTAATAAGTTCATAAGATGTTACAGAGCCAAGATAAATTATTATATTGCAAAAGCAACTCACATTCAGTGAGGTTCAGGTTATAAAGGGTTATAAAGAATCATTGTTAGAGAGTTTTTTTTAAGTAAGGCATGTTGGCCAAAATAATGTTACCAAGTTTTATTATGTAGCACGTAACTAGGTGTTGTTTTTATATATGATTTTGGAGGGTGTCCAAACAGTGGGGGCATTTGTGTGTGGTCTCTCACTAAAAATATAATATGTGATCAGGGTTCGCCGAACAGAGACAAGTCCTGCTACATGACTGAAAGAATGACATCTTAAAAGCTCCACACTCGACACCGAAGAGAATAAGACCACAACAACCACAACAACATGCCAATCCTAAGATCGCCACGTTACAAATAAGAGATCATCCTTCTGGGCACATAAGCAGGTGAAAAACAACCATTTATAATTAACACGTAGAATCAACATGGCACCAGTTATACATAATCATCAGTTTTTACCTTTCAAGTTAAACTTTCATTTGGATCCCCAATTGATGGGACAGTTTAGTGTGAACACTAAGAATTAATTGTAAAATTTCAATATATGTATAGTAAATTGTCAGTTCAGAGACAGACATGTCTACAACACAGCATCCAACTTAGATTTCCACTCATTTCTTTATAGGGCTTTCGCTACAGATTTAAAGTCAGTTTTGTTATTAGTAATTTTCTCAAGTTTAATTTACTATGCATAAAAACATATATTTTCTCTTATTTATAATATCAGGTTATGTCATTTGTATAAAAAGATTACTGGGGAGGTAGGCGAATTTTTATCTAGTTTCAACCAAGCTATGCATGTCGAAACACCTTTCAACTTGTTTGTCGAAACAAGGTTGTTGAGACAAATTTGTTGAGACTGGTCATAAGTTGAAGGAACATGTCCGTCTCTGACACACAAATGTATTTTTTTATATAAGGTGCTAATATTGTGCAATTTTTCTCTTTTCATTAATTGGCCCTATTTTAGTCTATATAAATTCTTTATATTAATCATGGTAACTGGGGGGCGTTAATTATTTTAAACAATTTTTATTTCTCACCTTAATTAAGTATTTTAGCACTTAGCCACTTAGGCACTTCTTTTGAATTTTTATTAGGTCCTGGGGACATTTGTATGCAATACATTATGATACACATGACGTGCAATTAACCCACACCATGTGGGTACTATTATAAATGTAAATTTCTTATCCTAATTCGGATTTATTATTAGAATTTATATACACCAGAAGGGTAATATAAAAAGGGGCGTGGCAAGAGACCTTTATGTATTTGTATACTATTGTATAATGTAATTTGTCTTGTGGAACATGTTATGTCTGTATATTTCTGTGTACATTTTGGGGGATATATATATATATATATATATATATATAAATATTATGCATTACTGTACTTTTGGTGGGATATAGGGATTTCTTATTCAGGGTCTTTTACAACAGAAAGTTAACACATGTAGGCATGTGGATATATCCTTTTCATTTTCTTTTTAAGGGAGGTATTCTATCTCAATAATTGTGGCTGATCATTTCTTTAAGGAAATTAATTATTTAATAGTATACCAAGTATAGGAAGTGTCACCTTTAAAGTTCATTTAATTGGTTGAGTAATTATTTTAATTATTAATAGTAACTGGGAATGAAATCATTTATCTTCATTAATTTATATACTGCATTTTAAAAAGGAACACATGATATAAATTTTATATTTTATTAAATAGTTTAATGGGAGCTTATTTTGAGGTTAATGATTATTTTAAAATTTCAATTCATTGATGGTGACATAGCAATTATTTTCTTGGATTCAGTTTATATTTTTCAGGTGGCCTTGTTGAGAGGGTATACTTCTTTATTTAACCATTTAAAGGGGAATTATAAATCACTGTTGTATTTATTTGTTCATTATATTTTTATTATGAAATAGAATAATAAAATGGGATTGTTAATTATTTAATTCTTGAGTTTTCATTGCAAGTCCCGTCTCACTGGATCCAGCGCAATTTTTAGCTTCTCTAGGCCTTAGCCTAGTTTTAATTAACTTGTAACCCCTCTTTATAAAAGGAAATATTCTTTTTGTTTTAACTACTCAAAATGAAGTAGGGGTTTCATTTGGTAGCAGAGCGTGGTTACGACGAGGGTCCTGTGGGTGTGACGGGGCTTGCACTCTTAGGAAATATTTTGGAACTTTCACAATGTTAAGTTCAAATAGAACTTATAAAAATTTTAAAGGCCCTATATCCCAAGTTGAAAATATTTCTTGTTAGTTTTAAGGTTTGAAATATATGTACATGTACTTGCCCGCCTTGCATAGTGAATAGTGCCACGTGGTGGGAAATTTTAGAAGGGGAAATCCCTGGGCAAGACTTATCGCAGTCGGTGCTTGGTTAGTTTGAGTTACCTTGCCCATGTTTGGGGAGGTGTTGCTGTTTTTTTTGTAATTATGTGGTATGGCCCGATCGGCAGTCGGTTTCTGCCGATAAATGGTAGCCGGAGGTAACCTAAGAAATGGTTGAAATAAATTTTCGTTGGTCGGTATTTTGTTTTTTGTGTTGTGTGTGTTGTGTGTGTGTCGCGTTCCTTTTGTCTGGTGTAATCGAGTGTGAGCTGTTCAGGTAGTGAGCTAGTTCTCGCATCGTTAGGTGGACCCGCAGTCTACTCTTTGGAAGTATAGTACGCGAGTTTTTCTTATTCCAATCTTATTATAGTCAATATGTTTGTAGGTGTTAGGTATTTGTAGGGTGTTGTGTTTTGTTGATAGTGTTTTGCGAATTGTGTAATTCTGGCGGCGCTATGCTTTCAGAAATTTTCGTCCCCCGACCACCGGGAGGAACAGAAATTGCCCCACCCTCTCACCCCAGTTCTCCAGAAATTTTCGGTGGTAGATGGATTTAAGGAGGACCAGCTGCTGGTTTTCTTGGACCTTGTCCTGCAGTTGGCAGCCTATCCGGGTATATCCGATGGGGAGGTCTTGTGCCTTATATACCCTTATTGCCAGGGTACGTTGGCACAGAAGGTCACCAACACTTGGCGTCGGGGCGGCACGGTCGACACTTTTCATGCGGAAGTGTTGGATTACTTCATGTATCCTCCACGACGTTCCCAGCTTAGGCTGGATTGGTTCTATCGTTGTCAGGCCGACGGAGAGCCGTTGGGGGATTACGTGCAGGACATACGAAAAGCTGCCCGGGTATTAAGATTAGGGTTGACGGACACCAAAGTCCTAGATATAATTATAGGAGGACTGAATTCCCAAGACAGTTCCCGTTTAAGGTTTGGGAATCGTCCAAATTGTTTCGCGGAGATGGCCCGGTGTTGTGTTGCTTCAAATACGGTCCGACCAAAGGTCGCAGTAATTGTTCCGGTAAATCCATTTCTGCCCAAGGTGGATCCAGAGCCGATAACATCATCATCGCCTACGCCGGAAGATGAGAAGTCACTTGATGGTGGAGCTTTACCATCGTCAGGAGAAATTAATTTAGACATTGCACATGGACCTGGACAGCTGGATTCCAGGTTGAGTACTGTTGAGGAAGTTGTAGTTGCTGAAAGTGGTGAAGAAGAGGAATCGAAGGAGGAGGCAGAAGAGTGGTCTGCACATGCTACGCAGGGCAGTATAAGTGTAAGTGTTAGGGAGGCTGCAAGTGTTTCTGAGGTCGCGGATGGACTAGGGGATGTCCAGTCTGCAAGTGTGGTAGAAGTAGATGAGGTAGAAGTTGGGGAGAAACTGGGTGGCAGCGTTGTAGAGTTTGGGGGTGAGAATGATGTAGTGTGTGAAGATGTGCAGACGCTTTCTGTAAGTATTGTTGAGGATTCCGAGGAGTGGAAAGAAGTTCCAGGGGGACCAGGTGAGCAACTAGAAGATGAAGATGTGCAGTGTCGTGATGATGATTTGGATTATGTAGAGGAAGAAAAGGAAGAGGTGGAAGAATAGAACCAGAAGCAATTGTAGAAGAGAAGAAGATAGAAGCAGAGGAGTTAGAGGTTGAGGATAATCCAAATCGGGGTAAACGTAGAAAGGTAAGTTACCTTGATTATAATTTAGATGAAATAAATCAGTATTGCTCTACACAAGATAGTTTCTCAGAGAGTGATGTCCACAAGGAACGGGTTCCTAAAGTTCGTCATAAAAGGGTGAGACAAAGCGGTTGATGGGTAGCGGGTGGATGTTCCCCACAGTCCCAGTGGTGTACATCTACTTCAGGGTTGCGCCCCTGCCTCCGGGAGCTTTGGTTTTCTCCACCTATCCTTATTACCGGAGGGAACCATGTCCTTTACCTTAGTCCTAGCTGTTGAACTTTCAATGATCCTTGCCCTTTTCATCTTCCCAATTTTCCTACCCCTCCCCACAGAAAACAAAGTAAAAAACCAAAAAAAAACAAATAAAAATTAGAAAGGAAAAAGCAAAAAAAAATTAGAAAAGGAAAAAAAAAATATCCGAGAGGAGTCAGAGAGAAGTTAGTTGGAAGAGTTGTGACTACGTGGGTAGTGAGTTTAGTGTCGTTTTCATTTTTCTTTGTTGTAGTTTGTCGTTTATTTTTTGTAGAGTCCTGGCCATGCCGCATTCCCTAGTTGCTTTCCGTGGTAGTTTATTTTTGATTAAGTGTAGGTTGTTCGACGTGGTCGTACTGAAGTAAAACCCCCCCTCGTTAGTTCTGCAGTAATGAAGACCAAGTGAAGGGATTGATGTTCGCGTGCCCTCGATGCGGTTTTCTCAGTCCGGCTAATAGGGGCCGTCCGCCCTAGTATAGGGATGTTTTTTTTTAACGACCAGTTAGATATGTCAAGGATATGTGATGCCTTGTTTTAGCATATGGCTGGTCAGTCCATATGTGGACAATAAAGTTATGGGCGCTCACATACCAAGGTATTAGTTACCTTGTTTTGGTTTTCGGACGCATGTGTGAGTGGCAGCAGGAGGAGTAGGTGGTGGTCACCAGAGAGTGTGACGTATTGGGGCGGTCCTGTGGGGTTGGTCTGGAGGAGAGGGTCGCATGAGGATGGTTGCATTGGCGTTGAGTTTTCCAATCCAGTAAGAAAAGGGGGGGTAGTTGTTGTCCTAAGTAGGTATCAAGTTGGGTCTCAGTTGGTGGGCAAGCCTCAGGAGGTCAGAAGACCTAGGTAGGAATCTTTCTTTTGTCTTTTGCTGTCTCTCTCTCTCGGGCTGTATGTGGACTCTGATCAGGTCAGCATGCAGCACTCGCACACTTACATAATACATATCTTCTTTCGTCTCTTTCATTTTCCCTTTTTGATTTCTGTTCTCCTGAGAGCAAGCTCAGCTGAGCCAACCCAACCACGACGTCCACCGGTATCTTTTGGGGAGAGGTACACTGCAGGGTACCCTCCTGGCCTTTAACGTTGGGGCAACTATGTTGCCCTTTTGGGGTGAGGGTGTGCTGAGTCAAAAGATTCAGCGCTAGTTCAGTCATTTTATTTGCAGTTTTGACGTTATTGGCAGTACGAAATTTAAGGCAGTAATTAGTGCTGCGCTCTACCCGTGTTTAGGAAAAATTAATAGTTCAGACAACGGCGGTCGGGGGGCGGCACTTGCCGACTCTCGGTGGTACGAAAATTCCCGTGCTGCTCCCTGGCGTTAATTGCGGTACGCAAACGAGACGATGCCGAATTATCTAAGTTTCGTCTAACAAAATACTTCAGGGTTGACGGACGCTTTTCTCTTCGGTGGAGAGGTATTAATTTCCAACATCTTCTAACTACTATGGTGAGATAGTTTCTTAAACGACTGCGGTGAGTTTTGATTTCATTATATTATTTATATACTAAATTTCACGGGAGAAAACGTTTTTTTAGTAAGCTTGAGTAAGCCCCCACTTGTCGAAGCATGCGTTCCAAGATACGTAATTGTTGTAAAGTTTTTATAAACCAATAAAACTAGATTATTGGAGTGTCAGAATCTCGGCCTTACTACCTAAAGTACAATAACCACAAAATAATTAAGTTTGAACTTTCATTAACACTGATGTAACGAGATTCTGTTGAGCACTTAACCTATTACACAATGTGTCGTTATTAAGTGGTATAAGGTTTTGCTACAATATCTGTAAAACTTTATACATATATATATGGGAACTTACTCAGGCACGTTTTAAACGTAAATCATGTCTTATTCAAAGTAATAGTATTCTCAGATTCTATGGAGTAAAAAACTATGTGTTTTAAATAAATTCTGCACCACGTGGTAACCTCAATTTCACTCAAAGTAATAAGTTCATAAGATGTTACAGAGCCAAGATAAATTATTATATTGCAAAAGCAACTCACATTCAGTGAGGTTCAGGTTATAAAGGGTTATAAAGAATCATTGTTAGAGAGTTTTTTTTAAGTAAGGCATGTTGGCCAAAATAATGTTACCAAGTTTTATTATGTAGCACGTAACTAGGTGTTGTTTTTATATATGATTTTGGAGGGTGTCCAAACAGTGGGGGCATTTGTGTGTGGTCTCTCACTAAAAATATAATATGTGATCAGGGTTCGCCGAACAGAGACAAGTCCTGCTACATGACTGAAAGAATGACATCTTAAAAGCTCCACACTCGACACCGAAGAGAATAAGACCACAACAACCACAACAACATGCCAATCCTAAGATCGCCACGTTACAAATAAGAGATCATCCTTCTGGGCACATAAGCAGGTGAAAAACAACCATTTATAATTAACACGTAGAATCAACATGGCACCAGTTATACATAATCATCAGTTTTTACCTTTCAAGTTAAACTTTCATTTGGATCCCCAATTGATGGGACAGTTTAGTGTGAACACTAAGAATTAATTGTAAAATTTCAATATATGTATAGTAAATTGTCAGTTCAGAGACAGACATGTCTACAACACAGCATCCAACTTAGATTTCCACTCATTTCTTTATAGGGCTTTCGCTACAGATTTAAAGTCAGTTTTGTTATTAGTAATTTTCTCAAGTTTAATTTACTATGCATAAAAACATATATTTTCTCTTATTTATAATATCAGGTTATGTCATTTGTATAAAAAGATTACTGGGGAGGTAGGCGAATTTTTATCTAGTTTCAACCAAGCTATGCATGTCGAAACACCTTTCAACTTGTTTGTCGAAACAAGGTTGTTGAGACAAATTTGTTGAGACTGGTCATAAGTTGAAGGAACATGTCCGTCTCTGACACACAAATGTATTTTTTTATATAAGGTGCTAATATTGTGCAATTTTTCTCTTTTCATTAATTGGCCCTATTTTAGTCTATATAAATTCTTTATATTAATCATGGTAACTGGGGGGCGTTAATTATTTTAAACAATTTTTATTTCTCACCTTAATTAAGTATTTTAGCACTTAGCCACTTAGGCACTTCTTTTGAATTTTTATTAGGTCCTGGGGACATTTGTATGCAATACATTATGATACACATGACGTGCAATTAACCCACACCATGTGGGTACTATTATAAATGTAAATTTCTTATCCTAATTCGGATTTATTATTAGAATTTATATACACCAGAAGGGTAATATAAAAAGGGGCGTGGCAAGAGACCTTTATGTATTTGTATACTATTATATAATGTAATTTGTCTTGTGGAACATGTTATGTCTGTATATTTCTGTGTACATTTTGGGGGATATATATATATAAATATTATGCATTACTGTACTTTTGGTGGGATATAGGGATTTCTTATTCAGGGTCTTTTACAACAGAAAGTTAACACATGTAGGCATGTGGATATATCCTTTTCATTTTCTTTTTAAGGGAGGTATTCTATCTCAATAATTGTGGCTGATCATTTCTTTAAGGAAATTAATTATTTAATAGTATACCAAGTATAGGAAGTGTCAGAGAAAGCGACGAGAAGTTCAGAAAAAATTGCAGACCGATTCTGGAACCGTTAGAAGCTATTTCACGAAAGTTAAGTGGTGATATGATGGAGAAGGAGGAGGAGGAGGAGGAGCAGGAGGAGCAGGAGGAGGAGGAGGAGGAGGAGAAGCAGCAGATAAAACAAGAAGAGCCTACACAACACGTAATAACTGAAACCGAAAGTGGTGCGCAGAGTCATAACGCTTCTCATTTCAGTGACGATAGCGCATGGAACCCTAACGCTTCACATTTCAGTGACGATTCATTAGCAAACAAATATATGCGTTTGTGCGAATCGTCTGACTGTAAACGGATTATATATCGTATATGTATGGTGTTCGATACGGGGCCGGTAAATGGATGATAGGTGATTCAAATGTGAAAATCGATGATAACGACAACTTTCATGTCAAAGGAAAAATTTACGAGGGTACGCCCGGTCTGTACGAACTTTTGTTTATGAAACTACCGCAAAAATACAATAAGGACGATATGAGGAAATACAAGTCCATACTACTAGCAACCAACGGACACAAACAAAAATATAAACACAATACGCGAATAAACAGTAACAGTGGTGTCAAATACCGACTAGTAATATCTAAATTGTTTGCATCGAGTGCGCGAAAACGTACAGGGAGTGGCTATATGGAGATGAAGCCGAACACTGCAATCGATTACGTACATTGGGATGATCCTAACGAGTTGGTTAATCGATTAAGAATGTTAATGGCTTCTCAAAGTAGTGGACACACTGGACATAGGAATGAAATCGTTTCGATATTGGAAGAATTACGTGAAGCCGGCATTATCATATAAAAGCAGACGCACCGTTCTATGACCACCAGTTCTTCATAAATATGAGTGTAGACAAGTTCGGTAGACACGACAGCACTGTAAGAGTGCGAAAAGAAACTCATCAAAGTCTGCGTGAGGATATCGGTTTAGGAGTGACTAACGACGGTCACTTTGATGTGAAAAACAAAAAGATATACAACTTGGGTGATCCCGAAGAGCTGCACGATGCTGTTTCTTTACAGTACGTAAACGATGCGTGCTTACAGTACAAGTACGCTACCATAGACGCAAAAGATCATCGAATAATAATGCTAACCGATCCGCTTAAATCAAGAGATGCAGCCACAAAACGATACGTAGACGCAAAGAGTTTGAGAAAAGATCGTGCAGGTAACGTAATCGTTGATGACTGTCGGCTAACACACGTGCAAGCGCCAGTCGCCAGCAAAGACGCTGTGAATTTGGAATTTTTGTACGACAACACAATCAGTTTGCAAAGCAATCCTTTCTACGCTGGCGAAAGAAAAATTACGAATATAGCGGACGGAGTAGCTGACACAGACGCAGTCACTGTACGACAAATGCACGAATTAAAACTACATATAAAGACTGAATTGTACAAGGTCACTCAGGTATTTCACGCTCATATAATCAATCTGATAAAGTTTGTCTATAAATATCAAGACAGCGCGACACAGCGTTCAGTCCTGTCTGAATATATTGAAGAGGTGGGACGTTTAATAGACGTTCTCGATACGGAAACGGAAATCAAGGATTGGAGATCTGTTTACAAGAATGCACGTACTTCGTAAGAAAAGAATGGAGCGTGGTGTAATTGGAAAAATACTTAAAAACGCCGTGCCCGCTATCGTTTCGTCAGTACCTACTTTGATTAATCGAGCGGTGGACGCATTACCAGTAGAATTACATCTACCCGGCTACCGATTCTGTGGACCCGGAACAAAACTCAAAGAGAGATTGGCACGTGGCGAGCGCGGAATCAACGAGCTGGACGAAGCCTGTCGCGAACACGATATTGCCTACGCAAGGTACAAAGACAACAGTCGAAGACGTATAGCTGATCGCGTTCTTGCCGACAAAGCGTGGGAACGAGTGAAAGATTGGAATTCTGGTGTTAGTGAAAGAGCGTATGCCGCAGCCGTAGCAGCCGCAATGAAAGCAAAATCAGCAGTAGGTGGAGGGGGCTCGCGTAGTGGTTGCAGAAAAAAGAAGAAGGGTTCAGGAATTAAACGTCAATCCGCAGGCAAACGCAAAACGACCTTCAAACATAAACGTAACAACACCAAACGCAAAACAGTCTCAAGGCATAAACGTAACAATAAAATAGCATCAGGTCTATACCTGCGTCCTTACAGACAAAAAAACTAATTTCCATACCAGTGCGTGCATTGTCCGACAGCGATTTGTATGTGTACGCAAAACTTTTGAAAATACCTTATTTCAGAGGAGTTTTTATGCGTAACACTTTACCGCACAGACCACCTTGGAAGAACGAGAGCGCGGTTGTTAATCTGGACAGTGCAGAAGGACCTGGTACGCACTGGGTTTGCTACAAGAAGCGAAACAACCGAGTTTACTACTATGACGCGTATGGTAATATGCGGCCACCTCTTGAGCTGACACAGTATTTTGGAACCGACACTGATATTTACTACAATTACGAGTGTGAACAGCCTCCACACACAGTCATCTGCGGACATTTATGTTTGGACTTCTTGACACGTGAGTGATCAGTAAAGACCGGATTTTCGTGCAATTGCATCTTTTTTTGCTAACTTCAAATTCATTAAAACTTTGATAGAAATTCGAATCATGAAAACCACGTTATTTCGATACTAGTTTTATATTGCACGAAATTGCACGTTTTGACGTTAATGCACGAAATTGCACGTTTTAAGGTTTTCCTGCATGAAATTGCACGTTTTAAGGTTTTATTTTTAAATTTGTCTGTTATTTAAAAAAAATCAGTCAACAAAGCGGATAAAACATTAAAATTAATTACTTTCAATATAAACAAACACTATACGTTTTATAAAACAAGTGGAATAAAACAAACCATTTTCTTTGAATCGGTTTTAATATTTTTTCGTAGAAGTTTTCAATTCTCGAGTCGATGATTTTCTGGGAATCGTTTTATGTTTTTTCAACACCCCCACTCCCCCCTATATCCGGTAGCCGTGTTTGTATTTCTCAGTTCTTTATTTTCATTCCTTCTGCCACTGTCAAGTTGTGCAATTCAATATCAAACATGCCTAAAGGGAAAAGTAGTGTTTGCTCCAAATTAAAGGGATGGATACAGCCGTACCCAGAACTAAAAACTGATGGAAAAATCATTTTTTGTGAATCTTGCTGCAAAAAAGGTAGGTGTCGATAGAAAATCGCAAGTAGACGCCCACTGCCAAACAAGTAAGTTTTAGACTTAAATTATGAAATGGCATTTCCTGAATCCTAATCTAGAAAATGTAATTTAATGTACTACCTACGTTTAATTTTAATTTTTCCTAAACAGTCAAATCATTAATCTCGGTCTGTGTACCTACATTTTTTTACTTTATTATTTTATTTTATAGGCAGTCATAAACAGGCAGTTGAGGCCGCTAAGAAAAGAAAAAACGTAACTCAACTTTTGATAACAGAAAGCTGTAGTGGCGCCAATAAGAAGAATTCTTTTAATCAGGACTTGTGTATGGCATTAGTCTCCTCCAATATTCCGCTATTCAAGCTTTCATGTCCGCAATTTACAAACTTTTTAGAAAAATATACTGGACAGAAAATACCTGACGAGAGCACACTAAGAAAAATTATCTAAATGTCTGCTATGAACAGACTTTAATAAAAATTAAAAATGAAATTTCCAATAATTTTATTTATATTTCAGTCGATGAAACGACTGATTCGAGAGGGAAATATTTTTGTGCATTAATAATTGGTATTTTGCACCCAGAAATTGAGCCTACCCCTCACTTAATTTCTTGTAAAGAATTGGAAAAAACCAATTTTGTGACGGTGTCGCGGTTTGTTAACGATAGTTTGTTAAATTTTTTCGGTCAAAACGGGTATCAAGATAAGGTTTTACTTTTTGTAACCGATGCAGCCCCTTATATGCTCAAAACTGGGAACGCTCTTAAAGTGTTTTACCCAAACATGGTTCACACAACATGTGTGGCGCATGGTCTTAATAGAGTTGCCGAGAAAATACGTGAAGTTTTCCAAAATGTAAATAAATTAATAAGTTGTGGTAAAAAAATCTTCTTGAAAGCCCCTCAGCGAGTGGCTTTATATAGGAATGTAATGAATTGCCCCTTGCTCCCAGAAGCAGTTCTTACCAGGTGGGGAACCTGGATAGACGCTGCCCTTTTTTATTCCGAAAATTTGGATAGATATGCAGAGTTAATAGAACGTTTGGAAGAAGATGCTCTTGCTATCACCAAATTAAAAAGCATTGTAAAAAACAATTCAGTTAAGTCCGAATTGGCATTCATAAGGTCCCATTTTAGCCCAATACCCGTTGCAATAAAACGTTTAGAGGCAAAAAATCTATCGTTAGATGAACAAATCAATATCGTACAAAGTATTGAAGAGACACTCAAAAAAGTAAATAACGACAAAGGAAAATTAATTTATGAAAAATTTCAAACCGTATTTGAAAAAAATCTTGCCTTTAAAATTTTACAAACATTTAACGACGTTTTAAATGGCAAACGTTCAGATGTAGATGTGGCACCAAACATTTTAAGTTCCTATAAAAAATGCCCAATTACGAGTATTGATGTAGAAAGAGCTTTTTCTCTTTTAAAACATATCCTCGATGACAGGAGGTATAATTTAACAGAAAAAAATTTAGAAATGTACATGGTAGTAAATTTTAACGAAAAAAATTGATTTCTTTATTTTGTTTTTGTCTTATTGAATTGTTTATATCGTCTAATTAATTGATTCTTGTCCTAGAGAATGTTCCTATTGTTTTCGTCTTTTATAGTTTAAAAGATAGATTTAAAATATATTCTTTTAAAACATAATATTATGTATCTACTTGATGGTAATTAATAGAATTTTGTATTATGTTTTGTCTTACTGTTTATGCTTTTTTAAACCGCATATAATTATTGTTCCTAAGAGTGTTTTTTATTTAATTTTATTAATACAAAATATAGTTTAAATAAAGGAAAATTATTAATTTTATTGTATTCAATATTTTACTTCATTTTATGCCTACTTGGTGCTAATAAAAAATAAAAACGAAAATCTTTTTATTTAGTACACCTTTTTGCACGTTTTGATTTTTTTATTGCACGTTTTTGCACGTTTTGAAGTTTTTGTTGCACGTTTCAATGGTTTATACTGCACGAAAATCCGGTCTTTAGTGATCAGTAAGCGACAAGATGTCTTCGTTGTCGGTCACCTTAACAGGCACGAATGCTGCCGCTCTTGTATGTGACTTTTTCCCACCTCTCGAACTAACAAACGGTGAATGGTATGTAGGTCTATTGGACTTTACTACATACAACAGTATACCGAACGTGATTGAGGGGAAAAACAATGTGTTTCCAGTACTACGGGACGGGACAACGTGGGACTTGATAACTTTACCCACCGGTGCTTATGAAATCGGCGACATAGAAGCCTTCCTCAAAAAGCAGTTAGGAGACTCAAAGATTAGTCTACGTCCTAACAACAATACACTGAAATGTGAACTGACTTGTGCACTGGATATTGACTTTCAACAAACAGCGTGTGGTATCGGTGATATGTTGGGTTTCAAGGAAAAGCGTCTGCTTGAAGCGAATAAAACTCACACGTCTGACGCCACAGTTAACATTATAAAAGTAAACAGTATACTGATAAGGTGTAATATAGCGCAAGGATCATACAAGAACGGTAAAAACGAGCACACGCTGCACTCATTCTATCCGTCAGTCGAACCAGGATTCAAAATAATTGAATCACCTACAAACGTTATATACCTACCTGTGAATGTGAGTCGTTTGGACAACATAACATTATCTTTACACGACCAGGACGGTGACGTAATAGATTTTCGTGGAGAAGTCATCACTGTGCGTTTACATCTAAAACGACTATAGACATGGGCTTGTACTTTATTTCTCCGCCACCGCTGCTACCACCGTCGTCAGAAATAAAAGAAGAAGAAAGATCAGTTAGGAAACGCATCAGTACTCGTTCGAAACTGAAACGATTAACATCGGTTAACCGACGTTTACTGATTTTATTGGGTTTTGTTGTTGTTGTAAACAAGTAACATGGCGAGTGGAATATTATGTGTGGAGCAGCAACCGTTCTTTGAAGACAGTATCACGCACTTTTCATTTCACTCACACGCGCCGTACGCAACAACAAGATATGGAAACAATGATGAAATACGTGTGCCAATACAACAACAGGGCGTCTTTACACTGCCGTCAGAAAGTTTCCTCTACATCGAAGGCAAGTTGGTTAAAAACCCTAGCGTGCCTGCAGATACTGCGCTGAATGTGGAACTGGTGAACAATGCTATAGCATTTCTCTTTGAAGAGATTCGTTACGAGTTGGCCGGAGTGGACCATACCAGAAACGTCGGCGTTACGTCAACTATTAAAACTTTTCTATCACTCAACAACAACGCACATGACGCAATGGAAAACGCGGGTTGGGTGGCACCGACCGCGAACGTGTTAAAAGTGAACGATGACGGTGAATTCAACTTTTGTATTCCACTGAAAATGCTAATTGGATTCGCAGAAGACTATACACGCATCGTGCTGAACGTGAAACAAGAACTTATACTCCTACGCACATCTACTGACATAAACGCTATGGTTTTATCAAGCGGACAAACGGCTGCTAATTGTGTTCTTGAACTGGATAAAGTTTACTGGAAAATGCCTTATGTACATGTAGCTAATGCGTACAGATTACCACTGTTACGACGCATAGAGAAAGACCACCCGATAACTATGCCTTTTAGGGCCTGGGAGTTGCACGAGTATCCTGCCTTACCGCAGACTAAAAGGCAGAATTGGATTGTCAAGACCTCAAGTCAGCTAGAAAAACCACGCTTTGTTGTGTTAGCGTTTCAGACAGCAAGAAAGAATGTACTGACAGCACACGCCGATGAATTCGATCACTGTAACGTGACCAATGCGCGACTGTTTCTAAACGACAAGTATTATCCTTACGATAATTTAAACTTGGATATTGGAAAAGACCGTTTTGCATTATTGTACAATATGTACGCCAGTTTTCAAAGTTCTTATTACCACCGTCTAGACGCCAGCCCACTACTGTCACCAGAATTATTCAAATCAAAAGCCCCGCTGTTTGTATTCGATTGTAGCAAACAAGACGATACGCTTAAGTCTTCAGCGGTTGATGTACGTTTAGAATTTGAATCGTCTATGAATTTTCCTGCACAGACTACCGCCTACTGTATGATACTACATGATTCGCTTGTAGAATATACGCCATTGTCCAACACAGTACATAGACGTGTTTAAGTCTTATTTTATACATATTTTGTAAATACTAGTTTTAAATATATATATTTTCATATTTGTAACAATATAATCTTGGAGCTGTGTATGTATTTTAATTGTAAAAAAAAACTAGTTTAATATAATCTTGGAGCTGTGTATGTATTTTAATAAATGTATATAGTACACACTTTATTATTATTTGTATAACCCACTTCCATAATGTACATAGATTTTTTACTTACTTGCAACAAACTAGCGAGTGTTGTCCACACACACGTACCCTTAAATGACAGACGTTGTATGTATACTGAAGGCTCGCACGCTTAAAATTCAGCTATACCTAAAATATATCTTCAATTAGAAGTGTAATATAAAAAGTACGGTAAGAATAAATTTCAGAAATTGTAACAGACATAGTAATTTGATCACACACACACACATACTTATTTGAACGAGTCATGTATTAAATTCAATAAATAATGCACTTGATAATGTTTTAATGTGAATAATTTTTACGTTTAAATAAAATCTGTACATACAATAAAATTATGTAGTGTAATATAAAAAGCACGACAAGAATAAAATTCAGAATTTGTAACAGACATAGTAATTTGATCACACACACCCACACACACATACTTATTTGAACGAGTCATGTATTAAATTCAATAAATAATGCACTTGATAATGTTTTAATGTGAATAATTTTTACGTTTAAATAAAATGTGTACATACAATAAAATTATGTTCACTTATTAACGTATTCAAAATGTTTCATGTACACTTACCAAACTAGCGTGCGTTGTCTACACACCCTTAAATGACTGACGTTGTGTATACTGAAGGCTCGTAAGACGTATAATAATAATGCAAAACGGTCTTTCAGCTATACCTAAAATATATCTTCAATTAGAAGTGTAATATAAAAAGTACGGTACCGTTAAATAACACACACACATACTTATTTGAACGAGTCATATATTAATGTATTCAAATATTTTACTCACCTATTAAAAAATGCTGTTGTACGCAGTGATAGATTTCACGATGTATCAAGCACACGCAGACAGTCGAATGAGAAATTGCAACTGATTTTCTTCGTGTATATATTGTACACCGGTAGTGGGGACAGCTTGTGTCCGTTTTGGGAGTAAATACTTTATAATCCGTAAGTAACCCGACTTACCGTCACCGCTTAATTTCTAAATCGCTGCTAATGACTGTCATGTGTCAAATTAGAAAGTAGGACGCACCGATTCGGTCGTTGTAATCACGGTCAATCACCCCTTGGCTTAAGCCAGTGTTGCAGATTCATAATAGTGAAGAATAACTATATCTAATTCTGTATCGTTGTGTGTGTGTGTGTGTGTGTGTGCGCGCGCGCGCGCGCGCAGTATGGATTTCTACTTGTCATCTGTAACAGCACACGCACAGGTAATTACATTATAAACTAGGAATTTCTTCCGACGTTTGCAGCTCTAGAGAGAGAGAGTGAGAGATGTTGTACAACAGATTTTTTGAGGAATAATATCGTGATCGATAACTGCGTCTAGAGATGTGAGACAGAGACGTTACATAAACACATAGAGACAGCAATACATTATTTCTGTTACATGTATACGGCGCATAAACATATGTCATGTGTGTATATGTGATCGTAGTATGATTTTATTTCTTGACACAACCCTTTATCTTGAAAATATGATTTTTAGTCGGGCGTTGTAAATAATTTTTTAAAATATCACTTACTAAGTGTATCCCTGCAAAGATACACCCCTTGCGTACGAGCAGATAACAATATGTAATTCCGTGTATAGTAATCAGAAATGTATTTAATGTAAAATATGTATTTCATTTATCTGCATACATCTATGTAGATTGAAATCTATGTACGAATCAATGTGTAGACTGCTGAAAATGTAAATTCTTGGATTAATGTTTTGTTGGTTCGATTATTTCCTTAATTTGGTTAATTACGAAAATATTTTCAATATCGCTGACTTCTTAAAAGCTTTCCACCACCACGGTCAATGACCCTGTGTGTGTGTGTGTGTGTGTGTGTGTGTGCGCGCGCGCGCAGTTATTATTACACAATTAGATATCGGTACAAATTGGTTGAAATGACGAACGAGAGAGCGAGAGAGAGAGAGAGAGAGAGCGAGAGAGAGAGACAATTTAATAATGCGTCTGGATAATAAAAGTAATATCGTAACATTACTGCATACACAGCAGAGATGGTCAGGACTTGTATGCCAGCTAGTCTATGTAGGCCTACACCATTTGGATGTAATGATGGTACACTTGGCCCCATGTGTTAACGTTTGTAAACATTTCTCAGGAACTGTAGAACATATCAGCATGAGTTTTTCTTTTCAATTAAGTTTGTACCTTTTTAAATAAGTGGATCTAAAAGTTTTGGTTTACAACAACATGTAACATAGCAGTTTTTTTAAGTCTGATTTTAAGAAAAAATATGTTTTAAAATTTTTATATTTTTTACTTGAAAATTTTTTCAGATGTTTTAATTTTTTTATTTCCATTTATATAAGATCATTAGTTTTACATGCAGAAAAAATTAAGATATCTTACTGTTCCTCAGGAAAAGGTACATGAAGTTGAAAAAACCTTATTTTTGGAAAACAAAAAACTACATATGAATATGGTTGTGTTTACATTCTAGTACATTTCGGGTCCATATGTTTGTTCTTGGCCTTCTTCTTCCTAAAATAATCTTCTATTTTTGTTTTAAAAATGTTTTTGTGTTTCCTTATCTTCTTTTCCAGCTCTAGTTGAGTTTATTCAGCTTCCACTAATGCTTGGTCCATAACCCCACAAAGTCGCCTGTGAATTTCAGCAGCATTATTGTTTAGTACTAACAAAAAACATATCACAGTGTGAACCTCACAGTTGGTTGGAATAACTGTTGTAGCACTCATCTTAAATTGCTCACACACCACAACAACCATGTGTCCGATCCTGACATAATAGTCAACAGCAGAGTGTGACACGGCCCATGAGCGAACTCACTTCAGTCTCACAGTCAACAGAAATGTTAAAACAAACCTCACTTTAAAAACATCAAATAATAATATTAAATAGACAAAATTCATATATACAGTATATTTACTGTCATGTGCTTACAGTATTTTATACTAAATCTGATTTACAGATAGGCATCCCTTGTAGGATACATTCAGGAAACTACAGACTTTGTAGTTTTTGTAACTGGTAAGTAAACCCTGTGTCACATTTTTTAGACCTATGTGGTGCAGTCATATCTCATATATATTCACTACAGTTAAACACATATTGTTAAATTGTAATGCCCACTTTATCACTAAGTAATCAAAATAATTATTTCCATGTGCAAATGATACACGAATACTGAAGCTAGTTCAGTTTCCACATGAATGTAACATCTACACCATCTACATGTACAGGTGTATACATCTACACCTGTGTGGTAGAAACTATTCGTTGTTTTTATCTATGATCATATTTATTTACTTACTTTGGTATATAAATTTATTCTATTTCTATTTTCATTAAACAGTGATCTGAAAGTTGAACCTTTGAAAAGAGTCAAATGTGGTGGTGGATTATGAATATTCTTGGTGGATGTTACCTTAGACAAAAATTTCCATTATATGGATATTAGTGCTGTTATCATAAATGGGGGTTACATCGCAACGTGAATATCTAATGTCTTGCTTTCACAAGATGTTAGAACTACCTTTTTTCCTTTGTTATCAAATAAACAAAGTTTTTTAGCTTTCTATAACAAATATGCAAAGCTTCTGACACTAAGGTGATAATTGTATCACATGCATAGAAAAATGAGAATTTTTATAATACATAAAATAATGTATTTCCTAACCTGTACCTTATACTATTAAATACACTATTGACCTTATTATTGTATTACGTTATTGTACCTCATAGTCATTAAATTTCAAATAAACATATTTCTTTAATAATTTTTGAATTTTCATTTACTGCTTATTTTATTAATACCTATACCATAAATGTGTATTACATATGCATTAAAAATATGTAGGCCTATACTATTTCTGTTCTTAGTTCAATCCTGATGTAAACAATCCCATGTGGCAAATCTGAAATAATTTTGGTCAGGGGCACAGGGCCATTGACACTGTTCACACAGTAATGTATTATGCGCATGTGCAGAAAGTCTGCATAGTCGTGTGAGAGTTAGTTACCACAAATCAGGGCACGATGTTTTAAGACTTTGTCCTTATCACCGTATTCTGAATCCTAATGATATGGAGCCAGTTAAAAGGATATGTTGCCCGTCACAACACAACATATAAGCTTCTCCTTCTTCTTCACTCCATGGGTTGGGCTATAGCCCATTCCGACTTCACAGTCTTTGACTATTTTTTCCAGGGTCTTCCACAATCTCTTCTCCCCACTGGCCTATATTCTATTCAAACGCTTGATTAGAAATTTTCCACATGGGACTTCCAATTCTGCCTGTATTCCTTTATTCTCTCCAGAATCTTCAGGTCAGGTCTTTCACTTCAAATCTTTCCTTATGTTGTCGTTTTGTACATGATCTCTCCAACTACATCCCTTAACTGCTCTTAAAAATTTCATTTCCAAGGCTTGTATTTTTGAAATATCTTTTTGCAGGAGAGTCCATGTTTCACATCCATACATTACAGTTGGCACAGCCATGACCTTATAGAACTTTAGCTGTGTCTCCCTCTGCATTTTATTCTTCAAAATCATCTTATTGTTCTTGTGTGTGGAACATAAAGCTGCCTAATATAAAACAATTGATAGAGGAGGTGGTAAATGACAAACAGAGGACAAGTGACGTCATTGTATCCAGCATATAATCAAGGAAAAAGATAAGCAATGGCAACTGGCCCACATTACTGGTGTCATTGTGACCAATCTTATCAGTTATAATGCTGACTCAAGTTCCGACACAAATATGGAAGGCAGTGAATTAATCTCAGACAGCAACTGACAATGTACATAACACTGGCAATTAACACAGCTTCTATTTTCATTTTAAATAAACTTTACTTTCTTGTTTTGTTGCAATTTAAACAGTTAATAAACAATCCATTAACTGGTGTTATAAAATACTTCGCTGTCGGTCTGACACTGTCACACAAATTTACTTTGGTCAGGACAAATTATTACAATTTACGTGTGTTTGTACAGTATCAATATTATATGTACCCTGTCTGTACTTCTTCTGTCAGAGTGACACGCCTCTTATTCAATCAGCAAATCGCATTTCATATGTTATGATAATTTTTAGAAGTTTCAACACTTCTTTGAAAACTAACGTAAGGTTGTTTTCTTCTATAAAGTTTGGAATTTTTTTTTGCCACCTTTAATATTAAAATTGTGCAGTCTGTATACTAGTTCCAATTCATTTTGAAGTTTGTTTTCTTGTAAGAAAGCATAATGCTGGATCACTTGCCTGAATTTATCTTCCAGAAAGTTTGTAGAAAACAGTTGAAATAGGTCATTGGACATCAATTACGTTTCTTCCAGGTGACCGGTGTAGATAAATCTTTCTTTTACGTGAGTTATAATGATGTCACATACTTCTTTTGCACACCCTATTCTAGTGCTGCATCCAACAATATTGTTCCATTTTCTTGGTTGCTCAGGGAAATCCTCATTTATTAGTGTTTCTATTTAATTTATTTTCTCACTCTCTTTCCGCATCTCATTTTCGAAAATTCCGATGTCACTTTGCCTCATTACACTGTCTTTGTTCCTATTCTGTAATTGTTGGTACAGTATGTCTATGTGGGGTAGAATTTTATAGAAAAAAGTTACCCAGAACATGAAACTTTGGTCATGAAGAGCCCTTCTGTGACCACTTGCCTCATTAACTGTGAATTTGTTTGTACACTTTTCTTCAAAAACTTCGAAACATTCTTCCAACTTATATCAGTTTTTGTACACAACGTTGACTGTACGAATGTTACAGAAACTATTCCATCTTGTTATAGAAACTCTGGGTAACCTGGCTTGCACTACTTCCTCCAAAATGTCCGTTTGTGAAAAAAATGCTGGAATGGCAACATATTTGAGAAATAAACTCTAACTTTGTTGCTTACATTTGTTGGTTTTTCTAACAGCAAATTAAGATGATGAGTATAACAGTGTACAAAATATGCAAACGGATGCACTTCTCTAATGTTTGCCTGTACACCTCAAACAGAACCACACATAACATTAGCACCATCATAAGTCTGAGATATTAACTTTTCCTTTGATGTGTGCGGAAGAGGATTGATGTTGTCCATTCTGCACATTTATCTTCAGGACTGAGGGTTCCTAAATCCCCAACACCTTTCGTATACTGACCCCTAAAACACGTACCTAAAAAACTAATGCCATTTGACAGTCGTTTGTCACATCAGTTGTGTCATCACATTCGATTGCCACAAATTCATAACCTTGTATCTTCTTTTCTATTTCTTCCCTGCATACAGTGCAATATATCATTCTGTATTATTTTCTATGTACCTTTGAATATAGTGGCCGATTCTAAATGGTCTTTCATTTCAGAATCCAGCTCCACAGTAAAATTAATTAAACCTTTGGATTTGTAGACGATGCCGATTTGTCATGACCTCTTAGAGGCAACTCAAAAACACTACAGAATTTGACACACGAAGTCAGCCATTTTAAAATATGTCTGGTTTTTTCTGACTTGAATATTGTGCTATCAACGTTTTGTTTAAATTGTGAGTCAAGACTAGCCAGTATGTTTACTTTGCCTAACAAAGAAAGCTCAACAACACTATTCATGTTATTGGCGGATGGATATTTCATCCTTCTTAATTTTTTCTGTAAGATGTTTTATATCATTAACCTCTTTTACAGTCCATAAGCAATCGTCACTGTCTCTGGGAGAAAATAAAATACATGGAAAACAGAAGAAAAATTTCTGAACATCACAGCCACAGATACTGTCATTTTTTTTGTACGCATCTTTTGAAAGCTGCTGCCTTCTGAAAACATAATTTCTCACTTTTCTTATTTTCTGTTTGTATCATGCAGAATTAAGGAGTTGACCTACCTAAATGACTTTAGTTCAATTTTTTTATCAAGAGTTAATCTTGCAAAAGTTATTGCTTTAAACACCTGCACTGAATTATTCATATTGGGTAAAATGTTAAAACAAAACCTAATAATTCGACACTACAATATTTCCCTAAATTATTTGTGAAGCTATTAAAAAAAAAAGACATAGGCTACTCAAAACCTAAACACTAAACAAATGCACTGAATTAACAAACGCAGAGAAACTTTAAACACTAAAACGAGCAAATCTCATATTATCAATAATCTGCGATTAAGTTGTACTGAGTGAATCACGCCACTTTCTGCTTAACAAGGCATGGTAGCAGACGTGCCAATTGACAGTGTAGATGGCGCCAATAAGCTTATAAGTTCATTTAACTTGAGACTGAGTGGAGGAATGGAGAAATGGGCACGATTGTAACAGCGCCGTAATGCATGCTGTTCCAAAAAATTTCTGCTGTTACCTAACACAAAAACATTTCCAAGTCCAAACTATTAAAGAAAGATATAATGAATTTCCAGGAGTAGTGATAATAGAAATAGATGTTAAGAAATAGAAATAGATGAAGACGTTACTCATCTTCACATAGTTTAATGATATGATTTAAACTAGGGAGTGCGCGCCTTAGCACCCTAAGATTGAGCCGCCCCTGCTGTGGACCTTATCCTTTTTTTACAATAATGTCAAACACTGCCCTGTTAGCTATGTTACAGCTCATGTCAGTTACTCCCATTATTCTAAGGTCTTATATTACCATCCAGGTTTTTCTTGGCCTACTTGTTGCTCTGCTGTCTCTTGGTTTTCACTATGCAAATCTGTTTTCATTCTATTCTCATATTTTCTTTCCAAATTCCCAATCCACTGTCTACATTGTTTTAATTGATATAATTTATGAGGTAACATCCAAAGATTACTTTAGGTCTTGGTCACTGCTCAATCTGAAACCATTTTGATATTGGGGAGACATTCAACATTTTGTCCTGGAAGACAAAGGACTGGGAAGTGTAACAAACATAGAAGTCCTTCAGATGTTCCTGGACAAGGGAATTCATTTTCTGATTAATCTATTCATTGCCTGTTTTCAACACTCCTGTTTCTCTCAGAAGTAGTATAAACCAGCAGTCAGGCTGTGAATGATCCAGAAGCATCAGAATTCCTGTTGGGAACCTCCAGTTGGGAATCTACATCAAACTTTTTTAATGCCTATTGGTATCATGTACTTAAACGTCTGCTACCTATTATTCTTCCTATCCAGCATTGTATCCTCGATATTTTGGTCCCCAATAAATTTTGTTTTCATGAACACCATCAAACTTATCATGTGACACAGCTTGATGAGTGCATGATCAAGGCTGCTCACATGAACAAACTGTTGCTTCCTTTTGACATATTGGACAAGTTTCAATCATAATGGCCTCCGCAAATCTGTAAAATCTTGCTTCCAGACTGTTAAATTCATTCGGTAGCTATTCATCTATGCAAGAGAGCTCACTGCTTTAAAATTTATATATACTTTATTTTTGCTTTGGAAAAGATCATTATTGTTATACCTCATGTTAGTGTCCTAAGACTACTTGGTTTACACCAAGTAAACTTCCTCATCAACTCACCACACATCACAACAGGATACCTAAACATTTTAGGTATCTTGGCCTCTGCCTAGATTAGTGAAAACATGTACATGCTTCCAATACTTTCCTTTGTTTTACCCATCTGGGGTTATCTAGCCAAAACGCATAAAAAATTTCAGTCCCTCAGAGGCAGAAGCCCACTACATCTTCACATCTGCACTGCTTTTGATGTCCATTCACACACATTTGGTAGACTTGGTAGATGCTCTTTAGTTAGTGGATATTCTATACCCTGTACCAGGGGCGGATTTGCTGTACTGCCGCCCCCAGGCATGGCAGATAATGCCGCCCCTCCCCTCCACCCTCTCCTATCTCTCTCTCCTTCATTCCCCCCTCCCTTCCCCTCTTCGATTTCACATCCTCTTTCCCCCCCAGTTTGATTGTCTGCCTCGTTTCCTTTGACTGTCAGGTGAATTATATTTCATGTAAAAATAAATAAACATTGATAATATAAATATTTACTTGTCAGAAGGAAATAATTAATTTGAGCAATGATCTATACTAGTGGATCGCGCTGTGCGTGCTAACAAAACGGTCCTGCTCGTTCAGCTCTCCCCACCACCTGGCTGTCGTCGCTCACTGCTGGAACTTGAGCAGCGCATGACAACACCAAATTGTTTTATCATTGAGCTTTCCTTATTAAAGGAAAAGTACTAAAAGAATAAATTTCTTAAGGAATAAGGATAAGAAATTTTACCAACGGGATGATGAAAAATACAACAGAAACAATTCCTAATTATTAATCAAATATATTGGAACTTACCGTCTGCGGCTTTCAGAAACAGCGTCTTTATAAATTTACATGTTTCGGGACCCTTGTCCCTTCATCAGAATTTAAAAGTAATTGTGTATCATTTAAATATGATACACTTGTCAAACACTTAAAATATTAAAATCTAATATAAAATAACTTAATATAACATATTATAATATTTACAACGAGTACGAAGGTTACCGATGTACATCGTATGAAAACCGACTGCGCACTCAACATATTGTAATAATATTTTAAGTATTTTAATATTTTAAGTGTTTGACAAGTGTATCATATTTAAATGATACACAATTACTTTTAAATTCTGATGATGGGACAAGGGTCCCGAAACATGTAAATTTATAAAGACGCTGTTTCTGGAAAGCCGCAGACGGTAAGTTTCAATATATTTGATTGAACAACACGTGGCTTGGTACTAAACATTTGGGATTTATTCCTTTTAAACCTAATTATTAATTTAAATGTGTTTTTAATTTTTATTATGTACATGTTATTGACCATGATAATGTTTGCATTTTGACATTTCATTATAATTACATTACTACAGTACATAATTTTTGTATATTACATTCTTAACTTACAATTAATTATTTACAACTTACAATTAACTCAAATAAACTTAAAACTAAATGGGCTTATGCTAGATTATCTACAAAATTATTTGCACAAACTAATATTTATAAAGTGAATTCTCAAATTGTGCGCCGTGTATGTAATCTATCTGATCTTTTTAACAGTGCAATAGGGATTCTAATTTCCCTTTTGTGATACATATGATAGGCCTACATATACCGGTAACTGTCATATTCATATCTTCTATTTTGAGCATTTATTATAAAGAATTCTTAAATTATAAGAAAATTCCATTTATAAGAAAAACACGCGATTAACATGTTTCTTTCTCAGTTACATATTGCAAAAAAGAACGAGTTTATTATACTTTTGACGAACACCTAGTTTAGAAATATTTGCTGCCAAAGTTTTTTCTTTGGCAGAAGCATGACATATAACTTTAAAAAACATTTGACCTATAAGTTTAATGAGTTTAATTTCATGACTGTCTGCAAAGTCACTACAGAATTTATGATTTTTAAACACAGAACCTGTGAACTGGCGACAAGTTTGTGCTAATAAATTATAAGTATTTACTTCTTTGTTGTTATTAGACAAATATAAATTATACATGTATTTAATCAGTTTTAGAACATCATGAGATGCCCTCACCAGTTTGCCCTTTGAAATAAAATCTGTAAAGTAGTATACGCACTAAGATCTGAAACGTCGGCCAACAGTACGTTACTGCATTCCAAACACTTGATTTTGCTGTCAAATTTTCTTACAATAAATCCACTTATATAAAATAAAATATTATCTTTGTAATATGTAGAACTCTGATTCCGTATCAAGTCACAAAGCACCTTTTCAAAGTTACAAGTCTCTGAAATATCTTCCTCTTCAAATGTTAAAACAGGCACAGAAAAGCTTATTATGGAGTCCTGATGATGGGCATCAAACTGTAAACAATTAAGTTTTTAGTGTTTTTTACAAAATTATTGTAAATTAGTGCATTATTATTTTAAATTAATAGAAAATAATTTGTGTAATGCAAACAGAAATTAATGAATTTCAAGATAAAACAAAAGAATATGCAAATATAACCTACACTAATTTTCAGTAACTTGTACAAAACTATATTGAAAATTAATTTACTTACCGGTGAAATGATACATTTTCTTCACTGCTTTTCTGATGTCTCTTCGTACAATTGTAGGCTGCACAATGGACGGGCATGTTGGTTAAATATTTTAACAGTCTACTGAAAATATATTTTTAGTGAGATCACAGAACAAGAAGTAGTATGTCGAAGCAAAACACACGTAATTGCATGGGTGCGTAATTATGACACTATGATATGCGGTATGCACAGTATGCACACTGGTTGCAGTGGACAGCCAGATTGTGGGGATAGCAGGTAGACCGTTTGCTCCGCACCTCCACTCCACACAAGCGCGATCCAGTAGTATAGATCGTTGAATTTGAGTTAGAAATGAAGGGAAACGTAAATAAAATCACATAAAATATGGGTACAAACATTATTTATTAAATGACAAACGGAAAATACTGGAATACTGGTACAGTTATATATGCAACTCAACTAATTTTATCGTAGATAATTTTTATATTTGTGTGTGCTTAATTGAACTGGCTTTTATACTTATAAATTTGTTTGAATCTAAAAATATCATTTCTTAACTCAAATTTTGCCGCTCCCCATAATTTGCCGCCCCAGGCAAGTGCCTAGTCTGCCTGTGCGTAAATCCACCCCTGCCCTGTACAGGGTTAGAGTTGCATCTCTCAAGCCAAGGGTATGGACAGTAACATTGTCAGGCATCTGGTCAATGCTCATAACAAGTGACCTCTGCATAATGGACAACTGGGGATGATATATCTGTAGAGCTAAGCTTTAATCTGGAATGTCTCCATTATCCTTATGAGATTGTATCTGTTCATGGAATTCCCTGTCCCTAAATTTTACAGATGTTCTGCCTCTGAAGGCAATCGACTTGCCTTAGGCGTTGTTCAATACCTATATGTATTCAGTTAATCTTTGATGAGACTTTGGCAAACACTGACACTCTAACATCTGTTTGATAATTTATGGCCAGTTGGAGACCACACCCCAACCCATCAGTGAGAGTCCAACTTACCTCATCCTCATTAAGATCCCATAACTGACAGTGTACACCACTGTCACAGGAAAGTCAAGACAATTGAAGGATTATCACAGATTTTGCCAAAATATCTCTCTGAAGAAGACATCCTATAATGGACTATGACCTCAACATCTTGAAAATGAAATGAAAAGTACACAACTAATTTACAGTTATTTCTCAATGATCAATTATTCGTGTAATGATGAGCTGACTTTCAAGTAACAGAGAGCATAGCTTGTTTTGCAACACCCACACAATTGTGTGTTTTGGTACACTGGCCAAAGACTATCAACTAAATAGCACCCCTCACATATGGACAGACAAACAGTAGATGTTTGCTAATAAATGTTCAGTAGGAAAACTGGTTATAAAATTTATCGTGTTTTCTTTTAAATGTAAGTAACTTTTAAGACCTTCATATGCATTGTAGAAGAAGACAAGTTAGTAGTACCGTACAGAAATGAATTACACAACTGTCCAAACCTATAAAGTTTTAAGACACTCTGTAACAATGAATCCTTTTGATGCTGCTGGGAGGTCTGAATCCTTACACTATAAGACCCTTTGCATCAACTAACTACTCAGTAAAAATTCAGTTTGTGTAAACTGCAGGTACAGCATTGGTAATCTTTTTAGTTACGTGTGAATGGCATTCCTCTTGTATCTCAAAATAAGCTACCAAAACAGGATAAAATTCTGAATATATGTATTACATATGATTTTACTAGTGGCAGACATGATAAGTAAAAATTAATAGTTACTTATGTAAAGAATTCTCACAGAATTTTTTTGTTAAATGGATTACTTTATTTTTTTCAATAAAATACTATCTTAATCTTTTTAGTGGTTTAAGCATGTACACTTACAAAATTGTTACGTTTCTACAGTGTTCAAGACAAGTTAAATCGTCCAACTTTTTTAATTAGTAAAGTGCTTATGACAGATTTATTGAATACATGTAATGTACAACAGTGGCTAAACACTCGCTACACCATTTCACATGAAGTGAATGAAGTGATTGTGAGCTGTTACTCATCTTCACATACAATCATTTTACAATAGGTATACCACTGTCTGTATATTATTGTTTTTTCTTAGGTGAATTCTAACATACACAAAGAATTTATATACACTGGAACAAACAACATTTGTTGGTATCTAGATTAGGCTTCACAGAAACAAATTATGTATAAACCAGACAAGGTCAGCAGCAGGTGCCCATAGTCTTTCACACACACACACACACACACACACACACACACACACACACACACACACACACACACACACACACACACACACACACACACACACACACACACACACACACACACACACACCAAATACAGCATGTTCCGTCTTCTGTCCTGCCATCAACTTCTGGCCTACCTACATCTCTTCTTCCTTGGAGTCTATAATTGACTGGCTGTTTTATAGATAGACATCACTCATCCTTTCTATATACTGATTCCATTGCAGTGAGGACTGCCTAGCCCTATTGTTCGTACCAGTGGCAGCTCATGGTTCTGACAGTTGAGGGTTTAATGTCTGAACTTTCTACTAAGATAAGAGCAATTATCCCATTCCAAATAACACACAGGGTGGGTTGCAACATGAAGAAATAACTGTTGACAACTTTAAGTAGGCCTAATATTAGGTTGTGTTTACGCTATTTGTAGATTATTCTAAAAATTCAGTTAAAATAAAAGGATAGTTAAATGCCTACCTTACTTTGGAATAACATATTTTGTGGATACTTTTTCCAGATCCAGTTGGTACGCTTCTCCCAGCATCTTCTAGTTTGTTATTGTTCCACTGTTTGTTGTTCAAGTTGCTGAATGTTCATATAAAAAAATCCATCCTTCTTAGCAGCGAATTTATCAATAACACTTTCACTGAAATCTACAAGTCCGTGAACAAATTCTTTCTCCATTGGCACATAACACGAGCAGTTAATCTTTCCTCTTCCATTGTGTTTCTTAAAAAAGTCTTTACATGATTCAAACATGAAAAGAATCTCTCAGCTTCACTAGATGTTAGTGGCATCACTCTTACAATGGTTTTTAAGTTTCATCACTTCACAAAAGCACTCATCCAAGTTATTTTCAATAAAAAAGCTTAGTAAATCACTAGTTTTTTTTACACTTCTAAAATTATCTTGCCCATAGATAATTTAAAATTCAGTTTTTAGTTTATTTCTGCTAAGGAAAGGATATGATTGAATTATAATGTCCAGTATACAATCTGGAAATTGTTTTTTAAAATTATCAAAACTTTCAAATTCAAACAAATTTGCAGATAATAAGTGGCCAGTAAATTCATATATTTCTTCTGCCTGATTTATAATAACACCACACTTTATTTTTGCTGCATCATACCCTGATATATTATATTCATACCCTGAGTTTTCTTTTGGACCTTAATTTAGTTGTTTCAACATCTGTTACAACAGTATCATTAACAGTTTTCTTTATTTCATTTATGAAAGATGATATGGATTCTTTAACTGTTACTGAATTTATATTTTGTGACTGCAGTCCCTTGTATAAAATGTCAACATCTGGCATTACTCTATACAAAATTCAAGCCAAAAAATAAAACTATACTGCTGCATTTTTAAGTTTTATTCCCATAGACTGGCTGATAGTTTGTGTCTGTTAAGTTGTGTTTTCTAACTCTTCAAAACACTGAATCAATTCATTTTTATTTTCAAAAATGGTTAAAGCTCTCGAATGGAAATTCCATCTTGTGGTAAAGCTTGAAGGTTCTCCCAACAATGTTATCTAAGATTTGAATTCGTTGAGGGGAATGACTGAAAAATGTAATTTCTGAAACATTGGCAAAAAGTCTTAACTTCTCTATTTTGACTAGCTGCTTGTGCCATTATTAGGTTAAGCTGGTGGGCTTAGCAATGCACAAAGTAAGCGTAAGGATAGTCCTCTTTGATTATCGTCTATACCCCAGAATGTCTGCCACTCACGTTTGCTCCATCATAACTTTGTGAAATTAGTTTTCCTTATTCTGGCCAGTTACTTCATGAAGAATCATTTTAATGCAGGCAGCCAATGCTACAGCATCATGACCACTTTAGATTTACAAATGTCCAAAAACTTTCAACAGGTTTGACATTTTTTTAATACACAACGCAAAATAATTGCCATTTGACACTTGCTTCACACATCAGTTGTCTCATCGGCTATGATCAAAATATAGTATAAAAAGGAAATTTCTCTTGAAATAGCTTTGTAGCATACATGGTAACATGCAGTCTGAATATCTTTGTGAGTGCCCTTAAACACTTTAGACGTACTTAAATGTTCTCTTAAAATATTATCTAGGGCAGAAGTGAAATTAATTAAACTTCTGAATATACCTGGATTTTCAGATTCACGTGTTTCATCATGACTTTTTAGGTCTAGTTCAAATTCACCAGAAAATTTAATGCAGTCACATTTTAGAAAACGATTTCTTCTGACCTGATCATTTTGGAGTTCTATATTTCTTCGAAAAGCATCACTGAGTTTTTTCCGGATTTCATTTTTCCCCAAGTACTGACAAATCAAGGCATGTATTTATGTGGCTAGGAGAGGATTCGTGTTATTTATTTTTATTTTTTATGACAGGTGCCTTAAATCAGAGACCCCTGCAGTGGTCCAACTAGTGTTTTCTTCGTTTGGCAAACAATAATAATGGTTACTAATGTTACACCCACATATCCAATTATTCTTATCATATACACTAGTTTTGAAGGAACAAAAATATTCCATTTCTTTTACAGTCTGTTACTGTTTACTATTTAAAATGAGAAGCGGCCTACCGAGCTCCTTAATTTTGCATTTATCTTCAATAGAAACATTTGTTTTTAAAATAGATTGAACACTATTCACTTTACCAAATAAATGTACACAAAAATAAGAAATACCTGAAAACTGAACACACAAAAAACACCAGCAAGCGCTTTTGAGATTATACACGCTTCGGTCAGCTTAACATTATTATAATTATTTAATGACTACATTAAACACACTTTATTTTCACAGTACAAAGACTTCACTATTTTATTTGATTTTAAGACTTCACTCCACACATTTTCATTACATACTAAATTAAATAGAGAAATCTGACACAAAACTGAAGGTAAACAGACAAATTATGTGATAAAAATCATAGTACCGGTAATGGTGAATAGCGGTATTATGAAAATGTTGACATTTCTGGTCGGGGCGGTTCAGACCTCCTCAGAACTATTTGTCTCTGTAGCTAACACTCCAGTTTAGTGACAGTTGAGTCTAATTTTTGGTATAATGATGTCCCCCTCCAAAGTTGTCTACATAGTCTAGGAGGTGCTGAGAGCTGCTTTGCACCTCAAGCAGTAGTAGGAAGCAATTTGCCTATTACAAGAATCGATTATTGCTCAGTCAACAAGATTAATCTCACAAATCTTATTATTTAAATATTAAACCATTTTCTCAACAAATCCTTAAACATATTTAAATTATGTAAGGGGTTCACTGAATCATTGAACCCTATTAATGAGCCCCCACTAGTTCACACTGTATTACCCCAACCCAGTCCTTATAACTTCATACTAAATTTGAGTGCAGAGGAAACATCCTTACATCTAAACAACTTCATTTCAGTCTCTTCTATACAGTGAGTATCTTGTTTCCAGAACATCCACATCTCACACCCATAGGTTAGCACAAGTGCTGACGTTACCTTATAAAATTTAAACTTTCTCCCTCTTGTTTTGTTATGTAGCATGCAATGTATGGTCCACACATCAGTTGGTATTTATGAAATTTATTGGCAGTGACAATAACAGTCTCATAACTGAGATCACACCCCAAGTTAAAATGTGACACCTGTTCTATAGGTTGCAGATTGACCACCATCTTCGAACTCACTAGCCACTTCCCTTTGAAAGCATGACTTTTGTTTTGTTTGTAAATATTGTCACATTATAATCCTTACATATAAGGCTCAAGGAGTGCATAGCAAATTGTAGGCTATTCTTTGTCTTTTATAAAATTATCTGGTCATCCACAAAAACGTTTATACATTGGTCTGTGTTTATATATTTATGGGTGGAGGGTTAATGTTATTTTGAGATTAATAACATTCTCCCACTGTCGTACATTGTCAGTATTAGGTAACGTTAGTGATAAGCTACACCCCCATCACTCTATACAAGCCAATTACACTCTCAATTAGCCCGCTGAAGTGAGTCACACACTGTAATTTTACACAAATGTTGAATATAGAACTGTAAGTAGAGTCATTTTAAATATACTGAAGTGAATTCTGTAAACATTTGAATGCTCCACATACATTCGCTACCACTAAATGCATGGCTCAAGGGCACTGCATACCACGCAATGATATTGCATAACATAAAGTTAATTAATATACAGTGAGTGTACACCACTCAGAAACATTATATAAATCTTATGACTCAACAAATGCCTCAGAAGGAAAAAACAAAACTACATAAAGTTAGCCGTAAGTCATTTCTTTTATAATTTCTTTTCCCAAGTGACTTATGGTCCATCCTGTACGTGAAACTTTAATGTAGTACACAGTAACTGTGACATATCTTACACAGTTACCCCTTACGTGTGTAAATAATTACATAAAAGGTTTAAAAAGGACTGTGGATATTTCATCGATATAATTGTGTATGGCATCAAATAAAATAATAACTTCACATAAAATTAATTATTATTATTATCAAAATACCCTTATACCATATTGGTGTCGGGTTACATCAATATATGATAAGTACATCAACTACACTCTATATACAAATTTTTTCCATCTTACTCTATCCATTGACAATATCTTCGCTTCCCTCCAGCCCAGGCCTTTTTCTCTCAAAATGTTTCCCATCATTCCATCCCAAGTCAGTCGCGGTCTTCCTCTCTTCTTTCTCCCCCCTGATTTTGCCTCCCAAACCTGTTTTACCATTCTATCACTATCCATTCTCTGCATGTGTCCCCATCAGCATAGTTGTCTCTGTTCAATAAAATCCAGAATCGATATCACTTCCAGATCTTCTCTTATTTGTGTATTCCTAACTCTGTTCTTCCTTGTTACTCCTACTACTCTCTTAAGATATTTCATTTCTGCCGCCTGGATTTTACTTTTTTGGCTTTTGGATAGCACCCACGTCTCACAGCCGTATGTTAAAACCGGTCTATATAGGTACTGTTTTATACACACTCATTTTCGTTTTTCTTGATATCTCCTTCTTATTTATAAATCTATAACACATAAAATTAAAATATACTTTATTTACATTTGTATAAAACGTTTATTTCAATGTCTCTGATCTTTTCTCACTTTGCTTCCAACAACTCTCTTCTGGGGTCTGAATTTTTTATCTTTTCCAGGCATTTTCCTCTTATCATTATTTCTGAAACCTGCATCTTACTTGTTTTTAAATTTTTTGATAGGTTTCTTAAACTTATCACTCTTCAAAGGCTTCTTAATAATTGTCTTACTTCCTCCTTCACTATTCAATTTTTTCTTTTTATGTAATTCTGAAAATAGATTTAGTTTTCTCTTCACACCCTGCTTCCATTTACCAGCAAATAAATCTAAAAACCACACAAAAATATGAATAAATTATGTTCATAATTACTCACAGTAATTATTGTTCATTACTAAATATTAATATAAATAATATTTTATAATATAAAGTATATTATATATATTATATTATATATATTATAATATTTGTATATTATACAAATATGATATATCATAATATATCACAGGGGTGGCTGGTGTTAAGGTTGTAAGGTTGCACAACCACCAGTATTTATAGGTCTAACATAACAGTGTATAATATATATTTAGACTAAGTATACAACACATTTTTTTATGTTAAAACAATCTTAGTTTTCCAGTTACTTTTTAAAAGAACTTATTTTGCTAAAGCTGGGAAAATGTCGAAATATAATGTTTAATGCAGGACATCACAGATGACTAAGTTAAGCATGCTGCCTGTAGTTGGTTTCCACTCAGCTGGTTGGTTGAGCTCTGCAAATCAGTAAATGCGATTGTCGTGATACGATTTGAACACAGCACAGTGACAAAAACGGTGTAGGGATAAAATAAACGACGGTTTGAAATTGGTTCAGCTGGTGCATGGGAGTACTGTAAACAACCACCGCAAGCGCTGCTGTTGCAGTACAGCACATGCGTATCAGAGATACCAGTAAACGTTACCCAATGTTTGAATTTATAAAATTATAGTAATAATTTTGTATAACTGTGATTGTGATATGTCAATTGACTTTATATTAATTAAACTGCATATTAAGTATTATTATGTGTGCTTTTTGGATTAGTGATTCTGTATGCTTTTAAACAACATGTGTTTTTTTTTAGTTTAAATGAATAACATTAAGAACCAATAGACTAGGATGCCAAATGCCTGCCTTAACAATAAATCAATTTGTGAAATCAGGCGGTCAACAATTTAATCGATCATTCAAACTAGAATATAATGAAAATACTGACTAATTATGTAGTTGTGACGAAAGAAATTCTTTATTTTGTTTTCCATTTTATTGCTTGGAGGAGAGCAATTCCATGGACAAAATTCGGAAAGAAAGATATAATCATCTAGCTGAAAAAAAAGAAATCAACAGGCGTCCAGAGTATATATAAAGAATGATTTTCAGTTTTCTCTTTTTGGTATAGTTAATATAGCTCAGCAGCTGGGCAGTGAATATAGATGAAATATTGTTTTACATAACAAAAGAGTTAGCAGTAGTCGCTACGTCTTAAATATAATAATAAACTGTATCTGCTTCTGTGGAGCTTCTGAATTACCTTTGCATGATGATTCTGAATCTTCATCAGATCCTGGTGTATTTCAAGGCTTGTTTGGTTTCAGTTCTGAGCTTGACACAGCAAACTGTATTTAAGGACACCTCAAAAACCATTCAAAGTGAACTTTTAAATATAATATTGTAATTATATATTTATTTATAATTATAAATATAATATAAATATAAAGAAATGTGCCATGAAGAAGCGGATTATTTGGCTGTAGTTGTTGACGATACCACTGATGTTGATTGCTAGTATGTTTTTCAAATGGTCATAGTGTATCATAAAAAAAGGTAAGCCAGTTGAAGACTCTGGGGTTTCATTACTCTTCCTAAACAGAATGCTCAGCCGCTTGCATCATGCTTGTTAGATGAACTGTCTAGACACAACTGACTTGGAATTTCCCACAAATTAACTGCTCAAACAACTTTGAAAACAGTAATTTTCTATTTTTTCCCATACAACAGTACTATGTATGATGCACATATGTAGTAGGTCTGCCTTTTGTTTAATGTGTTCTTTTACCCCCCCCCCAGCCATTCAACCGGCTACTGCAACCACCAAAATGTGGAACCACCAGCTGCCACTGAATTAAACTGCTTTATTGTTTGGTATGCTACATTTACAAATTAAATACAGTACCTAACTGTGAAGTGTAATAATGCTTCAATTGATTGAATACTAAAGAATTATGAAAACTTTAAAATTTTAATTTTAATGTACAGCGAAATCTGTATGCATTGTTCCTATTATGTTTGTTTTCCCTTTTGCAGCGAAATCTGTATGCATTGTTCCTATTATGTTTGTTTTCCCTTTTGGTCCCAGAATTCTCCCCATTAGAGCAATCCCATGCTTGCGGGTTTTAATGTCGAGTTCCATGTAAACAACACTGATGAAAAAATGGGCCATGATAATTTATACAAAAGTGGCCACACTCGGCATGATTTCGTGTCGGAATACAAGGAATAAGGCCTGTCTTCAAAATCGCCTGCTTCAGTATACTGAAAAAAGCATATCAGAAAAAGAAATACCAGGACTCATATTTCCCATTAAACAATAAAGAATTATATCAATATGTAAAATATAAAATATTAGAATTAGCCAATTATCCAGATTTATGGTTACTAAGTATCTGGATTCAATCTTGCAGAAGTCAGTCTGTATAATCAGTTTCCTCATGTAATATCATTCTTTAACTTAAGTCTTGTAATTAATTGTTCAGAATTTTTCAGCCAAGCTTTTGAATTATGATTTTTACTTAATTTCCTACTTGTATGGAATTAATAATAAGATATGTAGAAATTAAAACTGATCTTACTATAATTGTGAATTTTTCTTCTCCACTAACATATTCGTGTAACTTAATTTTTGAGATGTCATCTTCATCCATAAACAAAAGCATTCCAAATGAACTAACTGATATTCTATTTTTCAGTTGTTATGTAGGAGATTTTCCCTTTCTTGTTTAATATGCCAGGATTCAAGACTTTTTCAATGTAAATCAACAACTAAAGTGGCACATTTATAGTTTGCACATTATTAAACAACTGCAGTTTTGTTTAATAAAATGCAGTTCAGAAGTACAAAATGTACACATACATAAATGTTTTTGCCAGTTTACATCCCAAATTCTACTGAAACACATGAAAATGTAGGCACATCAGCTTTTCAGCCGTTTTTCATGTGAAAAATGTATATTAAAAAATGCAACTGTGGCTGTAGCTTAATACTATTATTTCCCGCCTCCAGTCTTCCCCACATTATTGTTTTATCACAGTGATTGTTTAAAAAAGTCTTTTTCTATCTCTTTTTGATTGAATCTTTTCCCATCATTTATTTTAGTTCTTTCAAATCATATAGGAAACCAAAAATGCTGTCATTGTCTCTTATTTGCTCAAAACAGCTGACCATAGATTTCATAGCTGTATCCACAAGAGGGTAAAAATATTTGATTTTGAAACTTTCCTCAGAAGTCATAAAAGCAAATACAGGCATATCTTCCGTCTCATAGTTGAACAGTTTTGTTTTCTTCCTCTATCTTGGCTCTACAGCCCAGATCGAGCCTTGGCCTCCAAAAGAAACTGTCTCCACTTATTCCTGTCCTCAGCCATCTGCCACCAATTCACTTAGCCCAGCTTCCTCGCATCACTGCTGACCTGGTCCAACCATCTGTTCTTCGGTCCTCCATTCTTCCTGTTTCCTGTTGGCTTGTGTTTCTTTTTACCATATGTTCGTCATCCATTCTCTGAACGTGTCCTGCCCATCTTAATCTATTAATTTTGCAAATCGGACAACTGTAATGTCATTGTTCTTAGCATATAATTCATTATTATTTCTCTTTCTCCAAACTCCATCATGTTGAATTGGCCCATAAATCCTTCTCAGTATCTTCCTTTCAAATACAGCCAGCCTCTGTTCATTAATTTTATTGAGTACCCAGCACTCAGATCCATATGTCAATACAGCCCTTACCAATGTCTTATAAAGCTTTGTTTCTATGGCTTTAGTTTCTGTGGTTAATAGTCTTGATTTAAAATGTTTATTCAGCCCGTAATAGCTTCTATTAGCAGCCAGAATTCTTTTTTCAATTTCTTTTGTACAGTTATTCTCAGCATCAACATATCGATGGCCTAGTTCAAGACAGCAATAACTCAAAAAAACTAGTTTTAAGATAATTGGGTTTAAAGTTTTTGTGCTTGCTATTATAAAGTATAGCTTCTCTCACAATTAGCTCCAGTATTTCTGGTTTTGTTTATCATAAAGATTACAATTTCAACATTAATTAGATGGTAAATTGATGTTCGTATCTTTTTGTAAATATTATATATTTATTATTGTTTAATTATGTTTTGAGTTGTTTCTCTACTGAACTGACATTGTAGAGGGTTTATGATGAATTTATAGTTATTGCTACTGTACGAAGCAAAGTAAGCCATTAAATTACTCCATATTTATTTAAAATGCAATCATTTAAGGATTATTCTCTACTTTTACTCTATAAAATAGTAAAATAGTACAACAATGATGTTTGAATTTCAAAGTAAACAAAATAATTGCTGACTCTTTTGTGCCTGGTTACTTCCAGTCTGAGTCCTACTGCTAACGGTTAATATTTTTAAAAACAGTACTAAATAAAACAAAATTACTGACATAAAAACACTGGAAAATTAAAAATTGAATAATTACAGTATTGTTTAGAGTTCAATGTGTTGAAACATTGGAAAATCTAAAACCGAAAAATTTTTCTTCAGAGTTCAAAATTTTAAAACAATGGAAAATCAAAAACAAAAAATTATACTTATTCTCATTCTGAGTTCAACGATTCATAGAACTGCCAATATTGATAGGGAATGCTGTTATTTCTGCACAATGAAAGTATATTATCAATCTTTGCTCTTGTTATTGCTGGTGGACGTGTTAAGCTTTATTCAACTCAGGGATACTGTTCCTCCTCTTCCGAATCATGCGCTGTGCTATGTTGATCCGGCCATAATTCTCTTGTGTGTATGATGTTTTGTAAAACATGTTTGGTTCTGCTTTTTCGACTCTTAAGACACACAGGTTATTCCAGTTAACATCTTCGCCATTTTCATCAGTCTTGAAATGTTTACCCATACTTTCTTGCAGACTTTTGACATCTAAGAAGTCTTCAGTTGACAGTTCTACTGTTTTATAAGGGTGACCTTTTGTTTTAGAGAGACTTATTATTGGAACAAGCTGGGAAGGGATGTAGATTGGTCCTCCATTCAAAGCTCGTTTCTTAGACCGCTCAATCAGAGCATGCATACTATCACCCTTGTTTAGGGTGTGTACTACAACGAGAAATTTGATCGTTATAGTATTGGTAGTTTCAGAGTTCATGACATGAAACATAAGAAGAGAAGCCATAAACTTATTTTTATGCTGTCCAGCACAGTTGTCTGCACAAAATATAATGTCATGTGCCTCACATTCTTGTAAATACTTATATACACAGCTTGCGATGTCGTTTGCGCCTCTTTTTACCGATGCCTTCATGCCATAAGTAGCACGTTCCTTTTTTTTTCAGAAATGTTAAAAACCATAAAATTGTAGCAAGAGAGTCTTCTTTTATAATAAAACTGACTGATGTCTCCACAAGGAAGCGCAATAACAGCTTGTAAGTCGAAACAACAAACCTGGAGATTTTTGTTTTTCTCTGCGTTCTTTACATGACTTTCTTTCTCTGCTCTACTTAGTTGTTTTTCAAGAATGTGACTGTCTTAAGTGGCTTGTTTCTCAATTTTTTCTTCAGCTGAACTATTTTTGTAGCTATCACATTGAGCACATTTTTTTTTTTTTGGCCTACAAAAAGCAATGTTATACTCTGTATTAAAAATAGTTTCATACATACTTAATTTTGCATATGGCTCTCCATTTTCCTTGCATGCAGACACATACATGCGGTACATTGCTGCCAGTGTTAAACTTCCATCCAAATACTTCTTTGTAGAAGATGCACGGCAATAGTGTGAATATACTACCGCAAATGATTCTATGTCCTTTTTAATACCTGCCTTCAACTCTGGAGGTAATTGTCTTCCACTCTTACCATGACGCCCTCGCTTATCTGGTTCTATTACACCTTCATCATTCTTTTTCTTACAAGCAGTGAAGATCATTTTGCTGCTAATATCTAAAGTTCTTAGAAAAAATAATTTACACACCCTAACTTTTGAACCATAAATATCAAAGTAATAGCCATAGTTCAGTGACCTATTGCTGTCAATATTTTTGTATGTGTATTTAGGCTGTATTTCTGTCATACTTTGAATTAGGTAGTCCCATAATTGTTTTGTTTTCTTCCTCTTCTTTTCCTAGACACAGCGCTGCCAACCATAGAAGAGGCAATAACTTTGGAAAATTTTCAAGTATACACTTCCATAGAGAAACAACTTGAAATGTTTCAGTATGGAACTAAGTTGAAGTGTAGTTTCTCTTCTAAACAGGAACATGTCTAAATGTTGCTGTATTGAACTAGGTTTATGCAAGCACAAAAATATTTCTAGAGTGAATTAACGCTTTTCTGGCCCACAATATTTATGTTTTGACTTGGTTCTTTATTGAAATATGTAGAGCAGCATGTGAACAATGCCTATCAAGCAATAACTCAAAATCGTTAAAGAATCCACATTGATAGTCCTTGATATTATTTTCAACGTATGGTAACAATCTGTTCAGCATTTAGTAGGGATATACCACTATAATTATTACAGCTTAAGGGATGACCTTTTGTGTGGATGAGATATATAATTCCCTTATTCCATTCATCGGTCATTTTCTCTTCATCCCATATACATACAATTAAATGGGTAAATTCTTTAACAAAGTCTTGTCCAGCATTTTTAAATAATTCACCAGGCAATCGATCCGATCCTGCGGCTTTGTTATTCTTTAACTTCTTAATGGAATCAATAACTTTGTCATAGGATGGGAACAAACATTCTTCATCATCTTCTTCATTTTCTTCAAGTATAACAGTCTCTTCCCTTCTTTCATATGACAATTCTTCATTATGAATACCCAGAAGGTCACCAAATTGTTCAGTCCATCTATGGAAGATATCAGTAATGTCATTAACTGTGTCACCATATTTGTTTTTACATGCATTAGCTCTGGGTTGGAATTCTCTCCTGGTATCAGTAAACTTCTTACACATATCTCTGGTCAATCTTCAATCATTTTAATTTGTTCTGCTATATACTTCCTTTTCTTTGTCCTATGAATTCTTTTTTCATTCCTTCTAGCTTGTTGGTATTCTTCTCTAGTGGCTCTAGTAGATTTCCTTTGTAACATTTCCTTATAGGGTTTATTCTTTTTAACTGTCACTTCTTCACACTCCTCATCAAACCAGTGATTTCTTTTGACATTCTGAGTAAAGCCAAATATAGTCTCTTCATCTGCTAACATAATACTCCTCTTAAGTCTGTTCCAGTGGCTTTCTACATCATTGTTTCTGTCCAAATTCTCCTCCTACCACTGTATTCACTATTTCATTTATCCTACACCCAAAAACTGTTTTAACATTCTCAGCTTTAAATTCTTGGGTATTTTAGCATAGGATCTTTGCCCCTTTATCATTTCTTATGCTAGAGATTCTAGCTCTAAGACGCCCTTCAAGAAGAAAATCATCGCTGTCTATATTTGCACTCTGATACATTTTAGTATCTAATAGGTTTGATCTGTGGAGTTTGTCTATCAGGATGTGATCAGTTTGATTGATCATTAGTCCATCAAGAGAAGTCCAGGTACCTTTATGAATGTTTTTATGGTTGAAGAATGTTCCACCAATTATTAGATTGTGATATGAGGCAAGATTCAATAATCTTAGTCCATTGTCCGAGTATTCCATGTGTAAACTATATTTCCCGACACTGCCACACAAGTGATCTTTACCCCATTCATGTCGCCTAGGACAATTTTCATGTCATTTCTGGGGGATTCAGCATAAGTACGGTATTCTCTAAACAGTCATAGAAATCATCTTTTTCTTTGTCTGACTTATTGTCAATTGGTGCATGAGCATTTATGACCATATAGTTGAAGACGGTTCCTCTAATTCTAATTTTGCACAGTCTGGGATTATAATGTTTAAAATCAATCACATTTGGATTCAATTTACTAAGAATCCAGTGCCAAGGGCGTGGTCCTTGTCATGACAGCTGTACAATACAGAATAGTCTTTTCTATCCATTATACCATGTCTAGTCCACCGCATTTCCTGAATTGATAGTAAATCAGTATTATATCTGAGAGCCTCACAAGAAAGAATCTTGATAGCTCCAGGTCTGTATAGTGAATGAACGTTCCATGTCCCAATCTTCAAATCATTTTGCCTTTTAGATTTTCCAGCCTTTCTACCATTAATCCGTCCGGCTTTTCCTATACCTTTCGGTTTCATAACAGTGAGTCTTTCTGGGATGGGTTGTTAGCCCTACGCACAACCGCCAAGCTGGAGGACCAAGAACATTTGTCTCAAGTCGTTCATCCCCTAGAGAGTTACCTTCACTCAGGCTGATGAGCTCTCTTTGCCTGGTCACAGTAGGCAATCTGACTTAGCCCGTGTATGCAGTCGTTGACCTTGGAGGTTCTTCCACCTCCATACTAGGCTCAAATCCTGTTGCCACTGCATGCCATCCTGCCCGGCCAGGACCCAGGTTACCCCAAGCTTCCCTAATACGTTAGCCCTTTACTCTCGTCTGCTTGCCAACCCATTACACCAAAGGGGTTGGTTACCACAACCTTAGAATGGGTTGCTCAGCATAACAGTGCCCGCCAGCGAGTAGATGAGAGTGGGGTTAGGAAGATAGCCACTGAGTTTGGGTTGCATGCTGCTTTTAACTCCTGCCATATGTTAGGAAAATTATTAAGTGTTACTAAGCCTCTGGATCCCGTGTTCAATATAAAAAATATTACGTATAGTATCCCTTGTGATTGTGGTTGTGAATATGTGGGTGAATCTGTTGACCTTTGTAGACCCATTTGAATAAGCATAGAGTGAATGTTCAGAGAGGTAGCACTTCTTGATCAAGGTTGGCTCAGTGTGTGTGTGGGAGGTGCAACATGAGGTTTTATGGCAGGAAGCAAAAAATATTAGTAAAGGAAAGAAATGGTTCAAATGAAGATTTGTTAAGCTGCTTTTATTGTTATAAATAATAATTACATTAGTCAGGTTAGCAGCAAAATTCTGAACATCTGGCTGCAATCCGTTTGTAAAGCACTTCAGTTAGTTGTTGGATGACCTTAGCAGTTTGTCCATAGGCAGTGTTTGCCAACTACTTTTATTTTTCCTATATAAGGGTTGGGTTCATTGCAATCCTGTGTTTTGATGACCTTGTTGGTGTGCTAGTGTTCGTGTTCATGTTCATTGTGCTTGTGTTTTTCCCTAGTAAATATTTATTTGTATTATTTAGTCTTTTGATCAAATATTATGTAAACTTTTTGTTACTTTTATTATTTTAACTCGCTATTACTCATTGATAGAGTATTATTTAGAATTACCATATATGTTAGTATATAGAATACCCATATATGTTAGAATTAGGAGTTAAGTGTTCCAATAGTCAATAAACTCCTACACAAAACAAACAACAGACAAAGATAGAAAACAACAAATTCATAACACTAACATACATCAATAACCACACTGAAAAAATAGCCCACAAATTCAAAAAAACAGGATACAGAATCACATACAAAACTACAAACAAAACAGAACACACACTGTCAAAACACACACACAAAGCACAAAATAAATTCAATCTACCTGGTGTTTACAAACTAAACTGTTCAGATTGCAACAAATTCTACATAGGCCAGACAGGACGTAGCTTCAAACAAAGATACATTGAACACACAAAGGCACTACACTCCACTACCGAATCCACCTTTGCAAACCACCTCATTGAAGCAAACCACACATACAAAAACATCGACACAAACATGGATATTCTACACGTTCACACAAAAGGCTTAAAACTAGACACTCTTGAACAACTGGAAATATACAAACACACGAAAACACATAAAAACGACATCCTAAATGAACAGACACAATTCAAATCACACGCATTATTCGAACAAATCACACCCCACACATACAACATCGATCCTTCAAAAGTCGATACCGTCGCCAAGAACAAGATGGACAGTGCTCCCAGCGGCAGCCTCTGAAGAAGCTTTTTAAAAGTGAAAACTGGTTTAGGCTATAAGGTAAAGCTTTTACGTTTTTACCCATAAAAAACTTTGTGTTCCAAGTGGGTAGTGATTTAATTATAGCCTACTTAATTATTATTTTCTTTTACACACACATCTATACCATGGCGCCTATGCCTTCATAATTTATTTTGCTGCCTTTTATTGGTGCGGGATATCAAATTTATAGTGCCCAAAAGTCCATGTACCATTACATTATTATGAAGTATTCTTTATTTTTTTACAAAACTTAACTTTTTAAAATAATTTTATAGTATTCTTAATGTACATTTTTCTTGAAGTAGGGCTTTTATATTCATCCACATGGGTTTCCACTAATAAACCTGATTGCAGCGATAGCTAACAAAAAACATCAACACTATGCAAGCTAATGAAGAATAGACTTAGATTTCAGTACAATTTTGTTTAAATAATTTATTTATTTATTAGTAATCAGGAAATCTGCTTATTAGCATTTCTTAACTAATCTGCTAATCACCAATTGATATATTATTCCCTTGGAAAGGCAACCCCCTTGATGCTAAAAACAGTGTTACATCCAAAATTCTTTGTAATATTGCCTTCCATTTTTCTGCTTCATTTAAAATTTGTTTTTGAAGACCACTATCAATACCTTTGCAATTAATTGATTGTTGAAGGGATTTCCATTGACAATAGCACTTTCGATGTTCATCACTGTTTTCATGTTCGGGAAGTTTGTTATACAACATTTTCCACGCGAATTGAGCCGGAGAAAAACCTCTGTTTGCCAATTTGCTTCGTTTTGGGGTAGTAGCAAACAGAGTACATGCAAGGCAATGAAGCGTCTGTTTCGAAGAGCTCCAGATTAACCAACCTCTGGGATACTGCTCTCGATTGTTTGCAGATTTAGAATTGAGAAAATAGTTAGGGAACAGTTTTCCTGTTTTGTCCCTCGGGAATGTCTTAGCCTGCTTAAATAATTACTCAACTTTGATATTATTCTGAGAGACAATATTCTGCCGGTTAATGTTATTAATTATTTCTGGCCATGTACCTGGATCGGTAAAATCCTAAGACTTTGTTATCTTTATTACAGAAAAAACTTATGTTTACAAACAAAAATAAACCTTCCGATGTATTTGATGGTACTGGTGTATATAGGCTTAATTGTTCGGATTGCACACAATTCTATATAGGACAAACGGGTCGTTTGTTCAAATTACGTTATAAAGAACACATCCAAAGCTCCAAGTCAAATGTAGGAAGATCTATATTTGCTGAACATTTAAGCTTACATGACCATAACATAAAGAGTATTGGTGAGAATTTAGACATCTTACATAAATGTAAGAAATCACTAAAGCTAGACACTCTCGAACAGTTTGAGATATATAAGGATATAAAGGAGGATTACAATCGCGTCCTAAACGAAAAATCAGTACATACAAATAATATTTTGTTTAATAGAATCAATCATATAGAACAAGAAATCGGCTATATCAGATCGATAAAATTGAACGAAGGTCAAGCCGGTATCGATTGGTTTTACCGTGGAGGCGTTCCTGTACAGGTTTGTGACGGCAGCATGTTTTGTGTGTTATTACGTTTTGTTTTATATTTATATTTATTGTGTGTTATTTATTTAATGTTTTATACCGTGTACATGTTGTTTTTATTATCTGACGTGATGTACAAACATCGAAAAATGGAGTTTTAACCATATTTGTATATAAGATCTGATGATGACACAGTTGTGATCAAAACTCGAGTAATCCCGCAATTGGATTCAAAGAAACGTGACAGAAGTAATTAACCTGTTTTATAGTCTGAACTGTTTCTGGAGGAAAATAAAATGTTTAAATTGAAATTACTCGTAGTAGAAGTAGTAGACATAACTAAACTCACTATAAAACACAATAATAATAATAAACTTTCACACTTAGGACTTCAAAATAATACAATTAATAACTGAAATCGAAAAAAAAACTAGTAGCCCACTGCTTAACGCAAAAACAATCTCGCACAAACTGACAAACAAAGCATCCAATTCCGACATCCGATTCGGGCATGTGCACTGTTGCATTGACCTTGAGCTGTGTCTACACTCTACACCAGGGTTGGGTAGAGAATGATGCCACGCATCATACTCGATGACTGTTAGCAGCTAGTGGCGCCTGGTGATGGTTTCTGGCATTGAAATTGCAGAGTCGATAATTTCAAATGCCGTGGTACTACAACTACCTACTACCTACTTAGTTGTTTTAGTTAAGGGATTTTTACATTTTAATTTGACATGTGAAAAAGTTATTTTCAACATTGTCGCCAGTATTATGAATTTTGTTTTTTAAATCACATTCTTTTTGCTCCTTTGCAGGCCCCCCTGACCCACGGGCCCCGTTTCCATGGCAACGGCAGCACCGCCTATGTGGGGCCCTGATGTTATGTTATCCTTTTGTGAGGTCTGTATCTGTATAGTGGGTTGATGTTAATTTTAAAATGTTCTTGCTACTAATGTTTATCATACCTTATTATGTATACTGCAGTATGTGAAAGGTGCAGTGAACAATAAAATTGGTCACACAGTTCCATCAACTGAATGTCATAATGTCAAATTGACATGCATGTATCTTACCTTATTGTAATTATTGTAATGTTTTGAGCTTGCTGAAATGCGAGTTTAAATTGTATTTTACTTCACAGGTAAGTATACATTGGATGTTATGAAAAATGCACTTACATCTTGCTATGGCAATTCCAAACCATCACCATGTGACATGTATTGGTTTGCAGGACAACTATGTATTGCACAGTTTCATGTGGATAAAATGTGGTATCATGGTAAAGTGCTCAGTGTAAGTTGACTGTTATATATCTGTGACTGATCAGTAGCACATAAAATTTATTGTTAAATATTGCAAATATATGTTAGTGAGTTGATAGATTTGAAACAATATTTATATCACTTGGTGATAAATGCTTTTTTTTATTATGTATTATTTGGCCTGACAATGCTGTACAGACTTGTTGATGTCACTTTCAACCAAATATGGGCATGTCATCCATTACACCAAGTGTAATTTATCTTTTAGCTCTCCTCTGCAGTTATTGGATTGTTCTTCTCGACCATAAAGATGACCATCACCATCATCATAGAGCAGATTGCTCAATACAGTACCCAGGGGGACAAGGGGGAGCAGTATGCCCTGGACGCTGGGGGGTGGCAAAAGACAATATTGCAATATTGTTTGTGTACTGAATGTCTCTTAGTGGTTTTAATAATTACCTTATTTAATAAATATTTTAATATGAATGTAATATATTTTTATATAGTATACATATTTATATAATTTAATTTCTTTATAAGTAACTCTAAGAGTTTCTTGTATAATTTTAAATATATATATATATATATATATATATATAAATAAATTTATATTAATATATATTATGAAATTATAATTACTTCTGCAAGTAGTTGTATCTTATTTTTTTATCGTTTTAATTGACCTAAAATTAACCTTAATTTTAAAAGAAGATACAACTACCTGAAGAAGTAATTATAATTTGATAATATATGATATTACACACTTTTGTATTGAATGCCATATGATGAATCTGCCAGCCTCTACCAACTTTGAATACCATGTGTCATGTTGATAGCTATTTCCAATAAGACACAGCATGTTCTAACTTGGGCAAAGTGCACGACCATGTCTACTAGTCTAGTGAAATCTCAAGCCTTTCATTTCAGTTTTCAGTTGTCTCCTAAAACCTTGCAGTGTAGTTTGGTTTTGGAGTGCGGTTCAGAGAAAAGCAAAGTGAATTACTGTTAGTGTTTAAGTGGAGCAGTGATTAGTGAATGTTGTGTCTCGAACTTCTGTAGTTAAGTACATCCCATTATAGTAATAAAATTGAAATATATGTTAAAGAATTAAAAAAAAACCTTCAGGAGTAGAGTACAGGACAAAAGAAGTTAAATAAGGTGTAGAATATAGAACTTTCACTTGTGAAACTTACTTGTTTTTCTTTCCGTACGCGTTTCGGCATGGTGTTCGCCTTCATCAGCAGTTTGAGACAGACTGGCCAGTAACTCGTAACGGTTTTTGTTTGAAAGGTTTAGTGGGAGTGGTGTGCGGTGGAAGCGGATTGGCGCGGGGATCCAAATTATTGTTAGTTTTATGTATAATTGTGTCAAACAGTGTGTGACATAAAACTAACAATAATTTGGATCACCGCGCCAATCCCACCCCCAATACACCTTCCAAACAAAAACCGTTACGAGTTACTGGCCAGTCTGTCTCAAACTGCTGACGAAGGCGAACACCACGCCGAAACGCGTACAGAAAGAAAAACAAGTAAGTTTCACAAGTGAAAGTTCTATATTCTATATTATTTAGTACTGTGAAAAAAGATAAAAAGGAAGATGAACAATCAAAACAACTAAATAAGGTGGCACCATCGCTCATCTTCTTTTGTAACATCTTGGTTGATTGAATGCACTAGTGCTATGTTGTGATAGTCTTCCAGTTATGAAACTTTTTTTTATAATAATCAGTACAATTAACTGAAATTTGGTTGTGGATTTCAAGCCATTACATGGTGTCTCGATCAAATTTGCCTCATCTGGTGTCAGTTATTCTGTTAGCACTATACAAATGATGATCCGTGCGTCCATTGTAACAATATTTTGTTAATGTACTGTCCTTTTTTAATAACAGAGTGTCTGTATCTGTTAATTATTACTTATTATGTCTTTTTAACACCAATGTGATTGTTAATTAAAGTACTGTTCTTTACAATACTATTTACTAGGAATTAAGCTTTCTAAAAGTTTGACTGACATATATTGTTTACAGTGATTGTGAAATTAAAATTTATTAAATAATTATTGTATTTTCAAAGCAATGGGATAGGCTTTCACATCCTTTGTTTTGCTCAACTGTAAATATTGTTATGACATCACAGAACAATCTCCGTGTTTATTGAATGTTCCAGAGGGATCCGGAATGTAATGCATGTGCCGTACGTGATTCTCGACGCATTAGCTAGACTGTGCCAGAAATCACGCGGACTGTGTCAAGGCCGCAATTAATTACGTCATAGGTAGAGATAACGCGTAGCTTGGAATGTTCTGGTCTGTGAGTGGGGGTATAAATACAAGGCGGCAGCGGCCTTAGTTTCAGTTATAGTTGCGATATATTACAAGTGATTATTGTGTGCATTCAAGTGGTTATTAGTGAAGTGTTGTGTTTTATAATTGGGCGGTATAATTTTAATACAATTGTGTTTTATATTAGTTGACATTTTATTGCGTGTGAACAATTTTTATTTGATTTTGTTAATTATGAACTGTTTAACTGTGAAAATTAAAGCTGGTGATTAGTGACTTAATTGGTGTCTTGTATTTTGTTTTCCACTGTACCATACGACGATCAAGTAGACCGTCATAACAATATATTATTTTAAAAACTGCCGATAATAGCAGTGTGATACTTTCTTATCTAAACTGATTGCTACCAAACATTAACTTACAAACAGCTCTTTAAACATTTCAAATACTAAAATCATTTTTAATTTTATCAACATTATTTAACATTAAAAACATCATTAATGTTACTCTTTTGTCATGAATAATGTAATCAAAAGAATTTGGTCTTATATGATGTCATATTAAATAAAATAAATATTTTTCATTCAGCAGGCAGAAAAATAGTAGGTGCCTGTTACAAAGCACCTTGAACAGTTTCTGGTCTTACGCATTAAAGTTAAGAGTACAGTCTCTGATGCACGCACAAGTGTGGGTGATAAGTGCAGCCTCCTATGGTATGAGCCAGAACAGAACTCTGCATGATGAGGTGGATGCACTGGCGGAAGCTCAGGCCTCGATGATAGTGCAGTCGAGGCAGCTTGAACTCTTCTATACTCTTTCCGTTCTTAGGTTAATCCTGATGTAAACAAAACCACGTGGCTCATCTGAAACGCTATTGGTCAGGTGCGTTGACACTGTTTGCACAGTAATGTGTTATGCACATGAACGGAATGACTGTACAGTCATGTGAGAGTTGTCTTAACTACAAGTGGTTTTTACTTCCATGTTCCTTAAGGAAATGGGAGTATGGTGATGGCAAAAAAAATCGTGTTCAAGATTATTGCAGATTCTGATTGTACTACACTCAAAACATGAAAAAAAGTCATTTTACTTCCATATTCCTTAAGGAATGGAAGTATGGTGATGGCAAAAAAAATCGTGTTCGAGATTATTGCAGATTCTGATTCTACTACACTCAAAACATGAAAAAAAGTCGTTTTCCGAAAAGTGTCTGTGTGTCTGTCTGTCTGTCTGTCTATCTATGTGTCTGTGTGTCTGTAGATTTTTTTTCTATGGCAAACGATAACTGCCGCAAATTCAAACAGAATCAAATAATTTTTTGCATACAGCCCTGATTTGCAGAGTACTCGCGACTAATTGTTTTTGGTGAAGATCGGTTGAGGGAAAGAGGTAGTTTACCTGCAACGGTTTTTTTTTAGCAAGGGTAATTTTGTTTGTTTGGCAAACGATAACAGCCGCAAACTCAAACAGAATCAAATAATGTTTCGCACACAGGCCTGAATTGTAGAGTTCTCAAGATCTGTTGATTTTGGTGAAGATCGGTTAAGGGAAAGGGGTAGTTTACCTGTAACGTTTTATGTTTTAACAAGGGTATTTCCTATGGCAAACGATAACAGCCGCAAATTCAAACAGAATCAAATAATGTTTTCATACAGCCCTGATTTGTAGTGTACTCAAGACCTATTGTTTTTGGTGAAGATCGGTTAAGGGGAAGGGGTAGTTTACCTGCAACGTTTTTTTATCAAGCGTATTTTCTATGGCAAACGATAACAGCCGCAAATTCAAACAGAATCAAATACTTTTTTGCATACGTCCCTGAATTGTAGAGGTCTCAATGACTTTCGATTTTGGTGAAGATCGGTTAAGGGGAAGGGGTAGTTTACCTGCAACCTTTTACGTTTTAACAAGAGTAAAGTACTTGAAAATTTATTTAAACTTTTTGAAACAAACGATAACAGCCGCAAATTCAAACAGAATCAAAAGATTATTTGCATACAGCCCTAAATTGTAGAGTTCTCAAGACCTATTGTTTTTGGTGAAGATCGGTTGAGGGAAAGGGGTAGTTTACCTGCAATGTTTTTTTAACAAGGGTATTTTCTATGGCAAACGATAACAGCCGCAAATTCAAACAGAATCAAATAATGTTTTGCATACAGCCCTGATTTGTAGAGTACTCAAGACCTATTGTTTTTGGTGAAGATCGGTTAAGGGGAAGGGGTAGTTTACCAGCAACGATTTTTTTATCAAGCGTATTTTATATGGCAAACGGTAACAGCCGCAAATTCGAACAGAATCAAAAGATTATTTGCATACAGCTCTAAATTGTAGAGTTCTCAAGACCTGTTGTTTTTGGTGAAGTTCGGTTGAGGGAAAGGGGTAGTTTACCTGCAACGTTTTTTTATCAAGCGTATTTTATATGGCAAACGGTAACAGCCGCAAATTCAAACAGAATCAAATAATGTTTTGCATACAGCCCTGATTTGTAGAGTACTCAAGACCTATTGTTTTTGGTGAAGATCGGTTAAGGGGAAGGGGTAGTTTACCTGCAACCTTTTACGTTTTAACAAGAGTAAAGTACTTGAAAATTTTTTTAAACTTTTTGAAACAATGGTAATTGTTACAAATAAAATAATTTTGTTGCCAGGCAATAAAATTATAATTTTTTCATTTTAATGTAATATAATATTTTTCATTTAATACAGCAATAAAAAGGCAGGTAAGACACAGCCTGGCTGTTTGGCTGAAAATGATTTTAAATATAAATCTTAGAATATGGAAGTCATGTATGGTTCTCCATACCGATATTTTACTTCCATATTCCTTAAGGAATGGAAGTATGGTGATGGCAAAAAAAATCGTGTTCGAGATTATTGCAGATTCTGATTCTACTACACTCAAAACATGAAAAAAAGTCGTTTTCCGAAAAGTGTCAGTGTGTGTGTGTGTCTGTCTGTTTGTGTGTCTGTCTGTCTGTGTGTCTGTCTGTGTGTCTGTAGATTTTTTTTCTATGGCAAACGATAACTGCCGCAAATTCAAACAGAATCAAATAATTTTTTGCATGCAGTCCTGATTTGCAGAGTACTCGCGACCTATTGTTTTTGGTGAAGATCGGTTGAGGGAAAGGGGTAGTTTACCAGCAACGTTTTTTTAACAAGGGTATTTTCTATGGCAAACGATAACAGCCGCAAATTCAAACAGAATCAAATAATGTTTTGCATACAGCCCTGATTTGTAGTGTACTCAAGACCTATTGTTTTTGGTGAAGATCGGTTAAGGGGAAGGGGTAGTTTACCTGCAACGTTTTTTTATCAAGCGTATTTTCTATGGCAAACGATAACAGCCGCAAATTCAAACAGAATCAAATACTTTTTTGCATACGTCCCTGAATTGTAAAGGTCTCAATGACTTTCGATTTTGGTGAAGATCGGTTAAGGGGAAGGGGTAGTTTACCTGCAACCTTTTACGTTTTAACAAGAGTAAAGTACTTGAAAATTTATTTAAACTTTTTGAAACAAACGATAACAGCCGCAAATTCAAACAGAATCAAAAGATTATTTGCATACAGCCCTAAATTGTAGAGTTCTCAAGACCTATTGTTTTTGGTGAAGATCGGTTGAGGGAAAGGGGTAGTTTACCTGCAACGTTTTTTTAACAAGGGTATTTTCTATGGCAAACGATAACAGCCGCAAATTCAAACAGAATCAAATAATGTTTTGCATACAGCCCTGATTTGTAGTGTACTCAAGACCTATTGTTTTTGGTGAAGATCGGTTAAGGGGAAGGGGTAGTTTACCAGCAACCTTTTACGTTTTAACAAGAGTAAAGTACTTGAAAATTTATTTAAACTTTTTGAAACAATGGTAATTGTTAAAAATAAAATAATTTTGTTGCCAGGCAATAAAATTATAATTTTTTCATTTTAATGTAATATAATATTTTTCATTTAATACAGCAATAAATCACCATACTTCCATTCCTTAAGGAATATGGAAGTAAAAGGCAGGTAAGACACAGCCTGGCTGTTTGGCTGAAAATGATTTTAAATATAAATCTTAGAATATGGAAGTCATGTATGGTTCTCCATACCGATATTTTACTTCCATATTCCTTAAGGAATGGAAGTATGGTGATGGCAAAAAAAATCGTGTTCGAGATTATTGCAGATTCTGATTCTACTACACTCAAAACATGAAAAAAAGTCGTTTTCCGAAAAGTGTCTGTGTGTGTGTCTGTCTGTGTGTCTGTCTGTGTGTCTGTAGATTTTTTTTCTATGGCAAACGATAACTGCCGCAAATTCAAACAGAATCAAATAATTTTTTGCATGCAGCCCTGATTTGCAGAGTACTCGCGACCTATTGTTTTTGGTGAAGATCGGTTGAGGGAAAGGGGTAGTTGGTAGTTTACCTGTAACGTTTTATGTTTTAACAAGGGTATTTCCTATGGCAAACGATAACAGCCGCAAATTCAAACAGAATCAAAAGATTATTTGCATACAGCTCTAAATTGTAGAGTTCTCAAGACCTATTGTTTTTGGTGAAGTTCGGTTGAGGGAAAGGGGTAGTTTACCTGCAACGTTTTTTTAACAAGGGTATTTTCTATGGCAAACGATAACAGCCGCAAATTCAAACAGAATCAAATAATGTTTTGCATACAGTCCTGATTTGTAGAGTACTCAAGACCTATTGTTTTTGGTGAAGATCGGTTAAGGGGAAGGGGTAGTTTACCTGTAACGTTTTATGTTTTAACAAGGGTATTTCCTATGGCAACGATAACAGCCGCAAATTCAAACAGAATCAAAAGATTATTTGCATACAGCCCTAAATTGTAGAGTTCTTAAGACCTATTGTTTTTGGTGAAGATCGGTTGAGGGAAAGGGGTAGTTTACCAGCAACGTTTAATGTTTTAACAAGGGTATTTCCTATGGCAAACGATAACAGCCGCAAATTCAAACAGAATCAAATAATGTTTTGCATACAGCCCTGATTTGTAGAGTACTCAAGACCTATTGTTTTTGGTGAAGATCGGTTAAGGGGAAGGGGTAGTTTACCTGCAACGTGTTTTTAAAAAGGGTATTTTCTATGGCAAACGATAACAGCCGCAAATTCAAACAGAATCAAATAAGTTTTTGCATACGTCCCTGAATTGTAGGGGTCTCAATGACTTTCGATTTTGGTGAAGATCGGTTAAGGGGAAGGGGTAGTTTACCTGCAACCTTTTACGTTTTAACAAGAGTAAAGTACTTGAAAATTTATTTAAACTTTTTGAAACAATGGTAATTGTTAAAAATAAAATAATTTTGTTGCCAGGCAATAAAATTATAATTTTCTCATTTTAATGTAATATAATATTTTTCATTTAATACAGCAATAAAAAGGCAGGTAAGACACAGCCTGGCTGTTTGGCTGAAAATGATTTTAAATATAAATCTTAGAATATGGAAGTCATGTATGGTTCTCCATACCGATATTTTGAAAAGTCTCTGCGTGTGTGTCTGCCTGTCTGTCTATCTATGTGTGTCTGTAGATTTTTTTTCTATGGCAAACGATAACAGCCGCAAATTCAAACAGAATCAAATAATGTTTTGCATGCTGCCCTGAATTGTAGAGTTCTCAAGACCTATTGTTTTTGGTGAAGATCGGTTAAGAGAAAGAGGTAGTTTACCAGCAACATTTTATGTGATAACAAGGGTAATTTTGTCTATGAAGAACGATAACTGCCGTAAATCAAACTTAATCAAATCATTTTTAGCGTACATCCCTAAATTGCAGAGAACTCAAGGCCTGTTGATTTTGGTGAAGATCGGTTAAGGGAAAGGGGTAGTTTACCTGCAACATTTTATGTTGTAACAAGAGAAATTTTTTTCATGACGAACGATAACTGCTGTAAATTCAAACAGAATCAAATAAATTTTACATATGTGCCTGAGTTGTAGAGGACTCAACACCTATTGATTTTGGTGAAGATGGGGGGGAATGGGTAGTTTACCAGAAACATTTTTTGTTGTAACAAGAGTAAAGTACTTAATTTTGATAAATAAAGTAATGTCATGTGTACTACGTTATTGGCAACAAAGAAGTAGTTTGTTGTTAAAATTTCTTCCTGGGCTGTTTGGGCTTGATCCAATGTTTTCTACAAAACCAGACGTTTCGGCAGTGCTATCGACTGCCATCGTCAGTGAAAATTGATCGCACTATCGTGAGGTGGTATATGTTAGTGATCACAGTACTGTGGTTAAGGCTGAAGAAAGAAGTAATTTCTATGGAAATAGTTCATTGCGAAAAGTATTTTAAATATTAATCTTAGAACATGTAAGTCATGTATGGTTCTCCATACCGATATTTGAATATTTATCATCATCTTTATGAAAACATAGTAGAACTTTATCGCCGGTAGCAAAATTAACATAAATTTAAAAAGTTTTTAGAAAATGATATTTCCGAAAAATCGGGGCATGCTGTTTTAAGACTGTTTCCTTATCATTGTATTCTGAATCTCATTGAATTAATATGGAGCCAGTTGGAAGGATATGTTGTCCCTCACAACACAACATATAAGCTGCATGATGTAAAACAACTGATAGAGCAGGCGGTAAATGAAATAACGATGAACAAGTGGAGTCGTTATGTCGAGCATGTATTCGAGGAAAAAGATAAGCTTAAGGCAATTCGACCAAATTACCGACGCCGTCGTGGACAATCTTATCATTAACACTGCTGATTCAAGTGACGATTCAAGTTCCGACACAGACATAGAAGGGATTAAATTACTCTCTGACAGCAACTGATAATACAAAGTACACTGGTAAGTAAATATCATAGCATAGCCCTATATTTTCGCTTCAAAATATAGGCCTACTTTATTTTATTTTCTTGCGATATTCAAACAGTAAATAAAATATCGGTATGGAGAACCACACATGACTTCCATGTTCTAAGATTTATATTTAAAATCATATTCGAAATGAAATATTTCCATAGAAACTACGTCTTTCTACTTATTGCTTCAGCATTAACCACAGTACTGCGGTCACTAAAGTATACCATCTCACGTTTTCGCTCTCGATTTTCACTGAAGATGGCAGTCGATGGCACTGCCGAAAAGTCTGGTTTTGCAGAAAAAATTGGACTACGGCTAAACAGCCCGGGAAGCAATTTTAACAAAAAAAACTACTTCTTTGTTGCCGATAACGTAGTACACATATAAAAAATTCTCCCCTCCACCTTCAAATATAATTTTTAATTATAGAAAATTACCCCCACCCCGTTCACCTAACCTGTTCATTTATAGATATTTCATCTACGTTTCTACAGTGGATTATTATGAGCTTCTTATCAGGATACTTTATTTATAAAAATTAAGCACTTTACTCTTGTTAAATCATAAAATGTTTCAGGTAAACTACCCCTTTCTCTTAACCGATCTTCTCCAAAATCAATAGACCTTCCGTCCTCTACAATTCAGGGATGCATGCAAAAAAATATTTGATTCTGTTTGAATGTACGGCAGTTATCGTTCGTCATAAAAAAATTACCCTTGTTAAAACACAAAATGTTGCCGGTAAACTATCCTATTCCCTTAACCGATCTTCAACGAAACCAACAGGTCTTGAGAACTCTACAATTCAGGGTTGTATGCGAAACATTATTTGATTATGTTTGAATTTGCGGCTGTTATCGTTTGCCATAGAAAATACCCTTGATAAAACAAAAAACGTGGCAGGTAAACTACCCCTTTCAATTAACCGATCTTTACCAAAAACAATAGGTCTTTAGTACTCAACAAAACAGGACTGTATGCAAAAACTTATTTGATTCTGTTTGAATTTGCGGCTCTTATCGTTTGCCATATAAAATACCCTTTTAAAACATAAAACGTTGGTGGTAAACTACCCCTTTCCCTTAACCGATCTTCACCAACACGAACACGTATTGAGAACTCTACAATTCAGGGCTGTATGCAAAACATCATTTGATTCTGTTTGAATTTGCGGCTGTTATCGTTTACCATAGAAAAAAATCGGTATGGAGAACCATACATGACTTCCATATTCTAAGATTTATATTTAAAATCATTTTCAGCCAAACAGACAGGCTGTGTCTTACCTGCCTTTTTATTGCTGTATTAAATGAAAAATATTATATTACAAAAAAAATGAAAAAATTATAATTTTATTGCCTGGCAACAAAATTATTTTATTTTTAACAATTACCATTGTTTCAAAAAGTTTAAATAAATTTTCAAGTACTTTACTCTTGTTAAAACGTAAAAGGTTGCAGGTAAACTACCCCTTCCCCTTAACCGATCTTCACCAAAATCGAAAGTCATTGAGACCTCTACAATTCAGGGACGTATGCAAAAAATTATTTGATTGTGTTTGAATTTGCGGCTGTTATCGTTTGCCATAGAAAATACGCTTGATAAAAAAACGTTACACGTAAACCCCTTAACCGATCTTCACCAAAAACAATAGGTCTTGAGTACACTAAAAATCAGGGCTGTATGCAAAACATTATTTGATTCTGTTTGAATTTGCGGCTGTTATCGTTTGCCATAGAAAATACCCTTGTTAAAAAAACATTGCAGGTAAACTACCCCTTTCCCTCAACCGATCTTCACCAAAAACAATAGGTCTTGAGAACTCTACAATTTAGGGCTGTATGCAAATAATCTTTTGATTCTGTTGAATTTGCGGCTGTTATCGTTTGCCATAGGAAATACCCTTGTTAAAACATAAAACGTTACAGGTAAACTACCCCTTTCCCTTAACCGATCTTCACCAAAATCAACAGATCTTGAGAACTCTACAATTTAGGGCTGTATCCGAAACATTATTTGATTCTGTTTGAATTTGCGGCTGTTATCGTTTGCCAAACAAAATATCGGTATGGAGAACCATACATGACTTCCATATTCTAAGATTTATATTTAAAATCATTTTCAGCCAAACAGCCAGGCTGTGTCTTACCTGCCTTTTTATTGCTGTATTAAATGAAAATTATTATATTACATTAAAATGAAAAAATTATAATTTTATTGCCAGGCAACAAAATTATTTTATTTTTAACAATTACCATTGTTTCAAAAAGTTTAAATAAATATGCAAGTACTTTACTCTTGTTAAAACGTAAAAGGTTGCAGGTAAACTACCCCTTCCCCTTGACCGATCTTCACCAACATCGAAAGTCATTGAGACCTCTACAATTCAGGGACGTATGCAAAAAATTATTTGATTCTGTTTGAATTTGCGGCTGTTATCGTTTGCCATAGAAAATACGCTTGATAAAAAAAAGTTGCTGGTAAACTACCCCTTCCACTTAACCGATCTTCACCAAAAACAGTAGATCTTGAGTACTCTAGAAATCAGGGCTGTATGCAAAACATTATTTGATTCTGTTTGAATTTGCGGCTGTTATCGTTTGCCATAGAAAATACCCTTGTTAAAAAAACGTTGCAGGTAAACTACCCCTTTCCCTCAACCGATCTTCACCAAAACAATAGGTCTTGAGAACTCTACAATATAGGGCTGTATGCAGATAATCTTTTGATTCTGTTTGAATTTGCGGCTGTTATCGTTTGCCATAGGAAATACCCTTGTTAAAACATAAAACGTTACAGGTAAACTACCCCTTTCCCTTAACCGATCTTCACCAAAATCAACAGATCTTGAGAACTCTACAATACAGGGCTGTATGCGAAACATTATTTGATTCTGTTTGAATTTGCGGCTGTTATCGTTTGCCATAGAAAATACTCTTTTTAAAAAAACGTTGCTGGTAAACTACCCCTTTCCCTTAACCGATCTTCACCAAAAACAATAGGTCTTGAGATCTCTACAATTTAGGGCTGTATGCAAATAATCTTTTGATTCTGTTTGAATTTGCGGCTGTTATCGTTTGCCATAGGAAATACCCTTGTTAAAACATAAAACGATACCGGTAAACTACCCCTTTCCCTTAACCGATCTTCACCAAAAACAATAGGTCTTGCGTACTCTACAAATCAGGGCTGTATGCAAAACATTATTTGATTCTGTTTGAATTTGCGGCTGTTATCGTTTGCCATAAAAAATACCCTTTTTAAAAAAACGTTGCAGGTAAACTACCCCTTTCCCTCAACCGATCTTCACCAAAAACAATAGGTCTTGAGAACTCTACAATTTAGGGCTGTATGCAAATAATCTTTTGATTCTGTGTGAATTTGCGGCTGTTATCGTTTGCCATAGGAAATACCCTTGTTAAAACATAAAACGTTACCGGTAAACTACCCCTTTCCCTAAACCGATCTTCACCAAAAACAATAGGTCTTGAGTACTCTACAAATCAGGGCAGTATGCAAAACATTATTTGATTCTGTTTGAATTTGCGGCTGTTATCGTTTGCCATAGAAAATACCCTTGTTAAAAAAACGTTGCAGGTAAACTACCCCTTTCCCTTAACCGAACTTCACCAAAAACAATAGGTCTTGAGAACTCTACAATTTAGGGCTGTATGCAAATAATCTTTTGATTCTGTTTGAATTTGCGGCTGTTATCGTTTGCCATAGGAAATACCCTTGTTAAAACATAAAACGTTACAGGTAAACTACCCCTTTCCCTTAACCGATCTTCACCAAAATCAAAAGATCTTGAGAACTCTACAATTCAGGGCTGTATGCGAAACATCATTTGATTCTGTTTGAATTTGCGGCAGTTATCGTTTGCCATAGAAAAAAAATTTACAGACAGACAGACAGACACACACACAGACAGACAGGCACACAGATAGACAGACAGACACACACACAGACACTTTTCGGAAAACGACTTTTTTCATGTTTTGAGTGTAGTAGAATCAGAATCTGCAATAATCTCGAACACGATTTTTTTTGCCATCACCATACTTCCATTCCTTAAGGAATATGGAAGTAACAAATTTACCCTTGCTAAAAAAAAACCGTTGTAGGTAAACTACCCCTTTCCCTCAACCGATCTTCACCAAAAACAATAGGTCGCGAGTACTCTGCAAATCAGGGCTGTATGCAAAAAATTATTTGATTCTGTTTGAATTTGCGGCAGTTATCGTTTGCCATAGAAAAAAAATCTATAGACACACAGACAGACACACACACAGACACTTTTCGGAAAACGACTTTTTTTCATGTTTTGAGTGTAGCAGAATCAGAATCTGCAATAATCTCGAACACGATTTTTTTTGCCATCACCATACTTCCATTCCTTAAGGAATATGGAAGTAAATATCGGTATGGAGAACCATACATGACTTCCATATTCTAAGATTTTTTTAAAATCATTTTCACCCAAACAGCCAGGCTGTATCTTACCTGCCTTTTTATTGCTGTATTAAATGAAAAATATTATATTACATTAAAATGAAAAAATTATAATTTTATTGCCTGGCAACAAAATTATTTTATTTTTAACAATTACCATTGTTTCAAAAAGTTTAAATAAATTTTCAAGTACTTTACTCTTGTTAAAACGTAAAAGGTTGCAGGTAAACTACCCCTTCCCCTTAACCGATCTTCACCAAAATCGAAAGTCATTGAGACCTCTACAATTCAGGGACGTATGCAAAAAATTATTTGATTCTGTTTGAGTTTGCGGCTGTTATCGTTTGCCATAGAAAATACGCTTGATAAAAAAACGTTGCTGGTAAACTACCCCTTCCTCTTAACCGATCTTCACCAAAAACAACAGGTCTTGAGTACTCTGCAAATCAGGGCTGTATGCAAAACATTATTTGATTCTGTTTGAATTTGCGGCTGTTATCGTTTGCCATAGGAAAAACCCTTGTTAAAAAAACGTTTCAGGTAAACTACCCCTTTCCCTCAACCGATCTTCACCAAAAACAATAGGTCTTGAGAACTCTACAATCTGGGGCTGTATGCAAATAATCTTTTGATTCTGTTTGAATTTGCGGCTGTTATCGTTTGCCATAGGAAATACCCTTGTTAAAACATAAAACGTTACAGGTAAACTACCCATTTCCCTTAACCGATCTTCAACAAAAACAATAGGTCTTGAGTACTCTACTAATCAGGGCTGTATGCAAAACATTATTTGTTTCTGTTTGAATTTGCGGATTTTATCGTTTGCCATAGAAAATACCCTTGTTAAAAAAACGTTGCTGGTAAACTACCCCTTTCCCTCAACCGAACTTCACCAAAAACAATAGGTCTTGAGAACTTTACAATTTAGGGCTGTATGCAAATAATCTTTAGATTCTGTTTGAATTTGCGGCTGTTATCGTTTGCCATAGGAAATACCCTTGTTAAAACATAAAACGTTACCGGTAAACTACCCCTTTCCCTTAACCGATCTTCACCAATATCAACAGATCTTGAGAACTCTACAATTCAGGGCCGTATGCGAAACATTATTTGATTCTGTTTGAATTTGCGGCTGTTATCGTTTGCCAAACAAACAAAATTACCCTTGCTAAAAAAAAACCGTTGCTGGTAAACTACCCCTTTCCCTTAACCGATCTTCACCAAAAACTATAGGTCGCGAGTACTGTGCAAATCAGGGCTGCATGCAAAAAATTATTTGATTCTGTTTGAATTTGCGGCAGTTATCGTTTGCCATAGAAAAATATCGGTATGGAGAACCATACATGACTTCCATATTCTAAGATTTATATTTAAAATCATTTTCGAAATGAAATATTACCATAGAAACTACTTCTTTCTACTTACTGCTTAAGCCTTAACCACAGTACTGTGGTCACTAACGTATACCACCTCACGTTATCGCACTCGATTTTCACTGATGATGGAAGTCGATGGCATTGCCGAAACGTCTGGTTTTGTAGAAAACATTGGACTACGGCCAAATATCCCGGGAAGGAATTTTAACAAAAACTACTTCTTTGTTGCCGATAACGTTGTACACATATATATCAGTGGCGAAGTTACATGGAGGCAATTGAGGCAATGCCTACCCTAACAAATTCTGTAGAATAAAAATTATAAATACGTATGAACTACATAACGTAAAGATTATACATTGTTACTGGGACTGTCAAATTTATTAAACCGAGACGTGCTTTATTGAGCGACCGCTAGATGGTGACAGGTGAGATTCGGCATAGTTCGTTTAAAGCGAATGAGGCAACCTGAACTTGCCTCAGCGTTTTTTGTATACATCGTATGTAAGCAATGTAGCGGTGTGATAGGGAAGTGTAGGGAGGGGGGATTGTCCCGCGCTGTACACATAGAGCGTTCATGCATGCCTCACTTCTGTGGTCCAAACAGTTAAGTTAAAGCGCCTGTGTTGTTTCTAAGTGTTTATTTTATGCGGTTATTAAAAGTGTCACTGTTATTCCGCTGAACTAACAGATGATCAAGATTGTTATTTGAATTATTTGTAACATTAAACATATATATAGAAACTAATCAAGTTTAAAAATTTGAAGTTCAATCAGTTGTATTATTGTGTATGACTAATACAAGGATTGTTCAATAGACACACGTATAGAGCTGTAAAGCATTTTTTATTCAACGGTTTTAAAAGAAGTCTCCAATAACATTAAGACATGAGTTCCACTGTTGCGCTAACCTGTAGATTCCCTGCTAGTAAAATTCTTACGGCTGTTTGTGGAACCATTCGGTTACAGCAACTCTACCTCAGCGTCCGATTTGACCCACCGTCCTTTTAGTGATTCCTTAAAAAAAATTTAAGATAAGATTTTTGCCTATCCATTCATTAACTACTAGCTTCGCCAGTAAGCAAATTGATGTCCATTTTTTCGGCTTGCACGCGTTATGTTGGTGTGGGTTTCGGCACTTTCCATTTAAAAAGCGTGCAAACGTAAGAAAATAAACATGAGTGAGGCCAGAAATAACGTGAATTGTGTGTTTGTGTCTTACCTGCCTTTTTATTGCCGTATTAAATGAAAAATATTATATTACATTAAAATTAAAAAATTTTAATTTTATTGCCTGGCAACAAAATTATTTTATTTTTAACAATTACCATTGTTTCAAAAAGTTTAAATAAATTTGCAAGTACTTTACTCTTGTTAAAACGTAAAAGGTTGCAGGTAAACTACACCTTCCCCTTAACCGATCTTCACCAAAATCGAAAGTCCTTGAGAACTCTACAATTCAGGGACGTATGCAAAATATTATTTGATTCTGTTTGAATTTGCGGCTGTTATCGTTTGCCATAGAAAATACGCTTGATAAAAAAACGGTGCAGGTAAACTACCCCTTCCCCTTAACAGATCTTCACCAAAAACAACAGGTCTTGCGTACTCTACAAATCAGGGCTGTATGCAAAATATTATTTGATTCTGTTTGAATTTGCGGCTGTTATCGTTTGCCATAGAAAATACCCTTGTTAAAAAAACGTTGTAGGTAAACTACCCCTTCCCCTTAACCGATCTTCACCAAAAACAAAAGGTCTTGAGAACTCTACAATTTAGGGCTGTATGCATATAATCGTTTGATTCTGTTTGAATTTGCGGCTGTTATCGTTTGCCATAGGAAATACCCTTGTTAAAACATAAAACGTTACCGGTAAACTACCCCTTTCCCTTAACCGATCTTCACCAAAAACGACAGGTCGTGAAAACTCTACAATTCAGGGCTGTATACGAAACATTATTTCATTCTGTTTGATTGTGCGGCTGTTATCGTTTGCCAAAAAAAAAAAATTTCCCTTGATAAAAAAAAACCGTTGCTAGTAAACTACCCCTTTCCATCAACCGATCTTCACCAAAAACAATAGGTCGCGAGTCCTCTACAAATCAGGGCTGTATGCAAAAAATTATTTGATTCTGTTTGAATTTGCGGCAGTTATCGTTTGCCATAGAAAAAAAATCTACAGACACACAGACACACAGACACACACTTTTCGGAAAACGACTTTTTTTCATGTTTTGAGTGTAGTAGAATCAGAATCTGCAATAATCTCGAACACGATTTTTTTTGCCATCACCATACTTCCATTCCTTAAGGAAGTAAAATTACCCTTGATAAAAAACCGTTGCTGGTAAACTACCCCTTTCCCTTAACCGATCTTCACCAAAAACGACAGGTCTTGAGAACTCTACAATTCAGGGCAGTATGCAAAACATTATATGATTCTGTTTGAATTTGCGGCTGTTATCGTTTGCCATACAAAATACCCTTGATAAAACAGAAAACGTTGCTGGTAAACTACCCCTTTCCCTTAACCGATCTTCACCAAAAACAATAGGTCTTTAGTACTCAACAAGTCAGGCCTGTATACAAAAACTTACTTGATTCTGTTTAAAATTGCGGCTTTTATCGTTTGCCATAGTAAATACCCTTTTAAAACATAAAACGTTGCTGGTAAACTACCCCTTTCCCTCAACCGATCTTCACCAAAAACAATAGGTCTTGAGAACTCTACAAGTCAGGGCAGTATGCAAAAAATTATTTGATTATGTTTGAATTTTCGGCTGTTATCGTTTGCCATAGAAAATACCCTTGTTAAAACACAATACGTTGCCGGTAAACTACCCCTTTCCCTTAATCGATCTTTACCAAAATCAACAGGTCTTGAGAACTCTACAATTCAGGGCTGTATGCGAAACATTATTTGATTCTGTTTGAATTTGCGGCTGTTATCGTTTGCCAAACAAACAAAATTACCCTTGATAAAAAAAACCGTTGCCGGTAAACTACCCCTTTCCCTTAACCGATCTTCACCAAAAACAATAGGTCGTGAGTACTCGACAAGTCAGTGCAGTATGCAAAAAATTATTTGATTATGTTTGAATTTGCGGCTGTTATCGTTTACCATAGAAAATACCCTTGTTAAAACATTAAACGTTGCTGGTAAACTACCCCTTTCCCTTAACCGATCTTTACCAATATCAACAGGTCTTGAGAACTCTACAATTCAGGGCGGTATGCGAAACAATATTTGATTTTGTTTGAATTTGCGGCTGTTATCGTTTGCCAAACAATCAAAATTACTCTTGATAAAAAAAACCGTTGCAGGTAAACTACCCCTTTCCCCTAACCGATCTTCACCAAAAACAATACGTCTTGAGTACTCTACAAATCAGGGCTGTATGCAAAACATTATTTGATTTTGTTTGAATTTGCGGCTGTTATCGTTTGCCATAAAAAATACCCTTGTTAAAAAAACGTTGCAGGTAAACTAACCCTTTCCCTCAACCGAACTTCACCAAAAACAATAGGTCTTGAGAACTCTACAATTTATGGCTGTATGCAAATAATCTTTTGATTCTGTTTGAATTTGCGGCTGTTATCGTTTGCCATAGGAAATACCCTTGTTAAAACATAAAACGTTACAGGTAAACTACCCCTTTCCCTTAACCGATCTTCACCAAAATCAACAGATCTTGAGATCTCTACAATTCAGGGCTGTATGCGAAACATTATTTGATTCTGTTTGAATTTGCGGCTGTTATCGTTTGCCAAACAAACAAAATTACTCTTGCTAAAAAAAAAAACCGTTGCAGGTAAACTACCCCTTTCCCTCAACCGATCTTCACCAAAAACAATAGGTCGCGAGTACTCTGCAAATCAGGGCTGTATGCAAAAAATTATTTGATTCTGTTTGAATTTGCGGCAGTTATCGTTTGCCATAGAAAAAAAATCTATAGACACACAGACAGACACACACACAGACACTTTTCGGAAAACGACTTTTTTTCATGTTTTGAGTGTAGCAGAATCAGAATCTGCAATAATCTCGAACACGATTTTTTTTGCCATCACCATACTTCCATTCCTTAAGGAATATGGAAGTAAATATCGGTATGGAGAACCATACATGACTTCCATATTCTAAGATTTTTTTAAAATCATTTTCACCAAACAGCCAGGCTGTATCTTACCTGCCTTTTTATTGCTGTATTAAATGAAAAATATTATTTTACATTAAAATGAAAAAATTATAATTTTATTGCCTGGCAACAAAATTATTTTATTTTTAACAATTACCATTGTTTCAAAAAGTTTAAATAAATTTTCAAGTACTTTACTCTTGTTAAAACGTAAAAGGTTGCAGGTAAACTACCCCTTCCCCTTAACCGATCTTCACCAAAATCGAAAGTCATTGAGACCTCTACAATTCAGGGACGTATGCAAAAAATTATTTGATTCTGTTTGAATTTGCGGCTGTTATCGTTTGCCATAGAAAATACGCTTGATAAAAAAACGTTGCTGGTAAACTACCCCTTCCTCTTAACCGATCTTCACCAAAAACAACAGGTCTTGAGTACTCTACAAATCAGGGCTGTATGCAAAACATTATTTGATTCTGTTTGAATTTGCGGCTGTTATCGTTTGCCATAGGAAAAACCCTGGTTAAAAAAATGTTGCAGTTAAACTACCCCTTTCCCTCAACCGATCTTCACCAAAAACAATAGGTCTTGAGAACTCTACAATCTGGGGCTGTATGCAAATAATCTTTTGATTCTGTTTGAATTTGCGGCTGTTATCGTTTGCCATAGAAAAATATCGGTATGGAGAACCATACATGACTTCCATATTCTAAGATTTATATTTAAAATCATTTTCGAAATGAAATATTACCATAGAAACTACTTCTTTCTACTTACTGCTTAAGCCTTAACCACAGTACTGTGGTCACTAACGTATACCACCTCACGTTATCGCACTCGATTTTCACTGATGATGGAAGTCGATGGCATTGCCGAAACGTCTGGTTTTGTAGAAAACATTGGACTACGGCCAAATATCCCGGGTAGGAATTTTAACAAAAACTACTTCTTTGTTGCCGATAACGTTGTACACATATATATCAGTGGCGAAGTTACATGGAGGCAATTGAGCCAATGCCTACCCTAACAAATTCTGTAGAATAAAAATTATAAATACGTATGAACTACATAACGTAAAGATTATACATTGTTACTGGGACTGTCAAATTTATTAAACCGAAACGTGCTTTATTAAGCGACCGCTAGATGGTGACAGGTGAGATTCGGCATAGTTCGTTTAAAGCGAATGAGGCAACCTGAACTTGCCTCAGCGTTTTTTGTATACATCGTATGTAAGCAATGTAGCGGTGTGTAAGGGAAGTGTAGGGAGGGGGGATTGTCCCGCGCTGTACACATAGAGCGTTCATGCATGCCTCACTTCTGTGGTCCAAACAGTTAAGTTAAAGCGCCTGTGTTGTTTCTAAGTGTTTATTTTATGCGGTTATTAAAAGTGTCACTGTTATTCCGCTGAACTAACAGATGATCAAGATTGTTATTTGAATTATTTGTAACATTAAACATATATATAGAAACTAATCAAGTTTAAAAATTTGAAGTTCAATCAGTTGTATTATTGTGTATGACTAATACAAGGATTGTTCAATAGACACACGTATAGAGCTGTAAAGCATTTTTTATTCAACGGTTTTAAAAGAAGTCTCCAATAACATTAAGACATGAGTTCCACTGTTGCGCTAACCTGTAGATTCCCTGCTAGTAAAATTCTTACGGCTGTTTGTGGAACCATTCGGTTACAGCAACTCTACCTCAGCGTCCGATTTGACCCACCGTCCTTTTAGTGATTCCTTAAAAAAAATTTAAGATAAGATTTTTGCCTATCCATTCATTAACTACTAGCTTCGCCAGTAAGCAAATTGATGTCCATTTTTTCGGCTTGCACGCGTTATGTTGGTGTGGGTTTCGGCACTTTCCATTTAAAAAGCGTGCAAACGTAAGAAAATAAACATGAGTGAGGCCAGAAATAACGTGAATTGTGTGTTTGTGTCTTACCTGCCTTTTTATTGCCGTATTAAATGAAAAATATTATATTACATTAAAATTAAAAAATTTTAATTTTATTGCCTGGCAACAAAATTATTTTATTTTTAACAATTACCATTGTTTCAAAAAGTTTAAATAAATTTGCAAGTACTTTACTCTTGTTAAAACGTAAAAGGTTGCAGGTAAACTACCCCTTCCCCTTAACCGATCTTCACCAAAATCGAAAGTCCTTGAGACCTCTACAATTCAGGGACGTATGCAAAATATTATTTGATTCTGTTTGAATTTGCGGCTGTTATCGTTTGCCATAGAAAATACGCTTGATTAAAAAACGGTGCAGGTAAACTACCCCTTCCCCTTAACAGATCTTCACCAAAAACAACAGGTCTTGAGCACTCTACAAATTAGGGCTGTATGCAAAATATTATTTGATTCTGTTTGAATTTGCGGCTGTTATCGTTTGCCATAGAAAATACCCTTGTTAAAAAAACGTTGTAGGTAAACTACCCCTTCCCCTTAACCGATCTTCACCAAAAACAAAAGGTCTTGAGAACTCTACAATTTAGGGCTGTATGCAAATAATCGTTTGATTCTGTTTGAATTTGCGGCTGTTATCGTTTGCCATAGGAAATACCCTTGTTAAAACATAAAACGTTACCGGTAAACTACCCCTTTCCCTTAACCGATCTTCACCAAAAACGACAGGTCGTGAAAACTCTACAATTCAGGGCTGTATACGAAACATTATTTAAGTTTGTTTGAATTTGCGGCTGTTATCGTTTGCCAAAAAAAAAATTTCCCTTGATAAAAAAAACCGTTGCTGGTAAACTACCCCTTCCCCTCAACCGATCTTCACCAAAAACAATAGGTCTTGAGTACTCTACAAACCAGGGCTGTATGCAGAAAATTATTTGATTCTGTTTGAATTTGCGGCTGTTATCGTTTGCCATATAAAATACCCTTGTTAAAAAAACGTTGTAGGTAAACTACCCCTTTCCCTTAACCGATCTTCACCAAAAACAATAGGTCTTGAGAACTCTACAATTTAGGGCTGTATGCAAACAATCTTTTGATTCTGTTTGAATTTGCGGTTGTTATCGTTTGCCATAAGAAATACCCTTGTTAAAACATAAAACGTTACAAGTAAACTACCCCTTTCCCTTAACCGATCTTCACCAAAAACAAAAGGTCTTGAGAACTCTACAATTCAGGGCTGTATACGAAACATTATTTCATTCTGTTTGATTGTGCGGCTGTTATCGTTTGCCAAAAAAAAAAAATTTCCCTTGATAAAAAAAAACCGTTGCTAGTAAACTACCCCTTTCCATCAACCGATCTTCACCAAAAACAATAGGTCGCGAGTCCTCTACAAATCAGGGCTGTATGCAAAAAATTATTTGATTCTGTTTGAATTTGCGGCAGTTATCGTTTGCCATAGAAAAAAAATCTACAGACACACAGACACACAGACACACAGACACACACTTTTCGGAAAACGACTTTTTTTCATGTTTTGAGTGTAGTAGAATCAGAATCTGCAATAATCTCGAACACGATTTTTTTTGCCATCACCATACTTCCATTCCTTAAGGAAGTAAAATTACCCTTGATAAAAAACCGTTGCTGGTAAACTACCCCTTTCCCTTAACCGATCTTCACCAAAAACGACAGGTCTTGAGAACTCTACAATTCAGGGCAGTATGCAAAACATTATATGATTCTGTTTGAATTTGCGGCTGTTATCGTTTGCCATACAAAATACCCTTGATAAAACAGAAAACGTTGCTGGTAAATTACCCCTTTCCCTTAACCGATCTTCACCAAAAACAATAGGTCTTTAGTACTCAACAAGTCAGGCCTGTATACAAAAACTTACTTGATTCTGTTTAAAATTGCGGCTTTTATCGTTTGCCATAGTAAATACCCTTTTAAAACATAAAACGTTGCAGGTAAACTACCCCTTTCCCTCAACCGATCTTCACCAAAAACAATAGGTCTTGAGAACTCTACAAGTCAGGGCAGTATGCAAAAAATTATTTGATTATGTTTGAATTTTCGGCTGTTATCGTTTGCCATAGAAAATACCCTTGTTAAAACACAATACGTTGCCGGTAAACTACCCCTTTCCCTTAATCGATCTTTACCAAAATCAACAGGTCTTGAGAACTCTACAATTCAGGGCTGTATGCGAAACATTATTTGATTCTGTTTGAATTTGCGGCTGTTATCGTTTGCCAAACAAACAAAATTACCCTTGATAAAAAAAAACCGTTGCCGGTAAACTACCCCTTTCCCTTAACCGATCTTCACCAAAAACAATAGGTCGTGAGTACTCGACAAGTCAGTGCAGTATGCAAAAAATTATTTGATTATGTTTGAATTTGCGGCTGTTATCGTTTACCATAGAAAATACCCTTGTTAAAACATTAAACGTTGCTGGTAAACTACCCCTTTCCCTTAACCGATCTTTACCAATATCAACAGGTCTTGAGAACTCTACAATTCAGGGCGGTATGCGAAACAATATTTGATTTTGTTTGAATTTGCGGCTGTTATCGTTTGCCAAACAATCAAAATTACTCTTGATAAAAAAAACCGTTGCTGGTAAACTACCCCTTTCCCCTAACCGATCTTCACCAAAAACAATAGGTCTTGAGTACTCTACAAATCAGGGCTGTATGCAAAACATTATTTGATTTTGTTTGAATTTGCGGCTGTTATCGTTTGCCATAAAAAATACCCTTGTTAAAAAAACGTTGCAGGTAAACTAACCCTTTCCCTCAACCGAACTTCACCAAAAACAATAGGTCTTGAGAACTCTACAATTTATGGCTGTATGCAAATAATCTTTTGATTCTGTTTGAATTTGCGGCTGTTATCGTTTGCCATAGGAAATACCCTTGTTAAAACATAAAACGTTACAGGTAAACTACCCCTTTCCCTTAACCGATCTTCACCAAAATCAACAGATCTTGAGATCTCTACAATTCAGGGCTGTATGCGAAACATTATTTGATTCTGTTTGAATTTGCGGCTGTTATCGTTTGCCAAACAAACAAAATTACTCTTGCTAAAAAAAAAACCGTTGCCGGTAAACTACCCCTTTCCCTCAACCGATCTTCACCAAAAACAATAGGTCGCGAGTACTCTGCAAATCAGGGCTGTATGCAAAAAATTATTTGATTCTGTTTGAATTTGCGGCAGTTATCGTTTGCCATAGAAAAAAAATCTACAGACAGACAGACAGACACACAGACACATAGACACACAGACACACAGACAGACAGACACACACACAGACACTTTTCGGAAAACGACTTTTTTTCATGTTTTGAGTGTAGTAGAATCAGAATCTGCAATAATCTCGAACACGATTTTTTTTGCCATCACCATACTTCCATTCCTTAAGGAATATGGAAGTAAAAATTACCCTTGATAAAAAACTGTTGCAGGTAAACTACCGCTTTCCCTTAACCGATCTTCACCAACACCAATAGATATTGAGAACTCTACAATACAGGGTTGTATGCAAGACATCATTTGATTCTGTTTGAATTTGCGGCTGTTATCGTTTACCATAGAAAAAAAAATCGGTATGGAGAACCATACATGACTTCCATATTCTAAGATTTATATTTAAAATCATTTTCAGCCAAACAGACAGACTGTGTCTTACCTGCCTTTTTATTGCTGTATTAAATGAAAAATATTATATTACATTAAAATGAAAAAATTATAATTTTATTGCCTGGCAACAAAATTATTTTATTTTTAACAATTACCATTGTTTCAAAAAGTTTAAATAAATTTTCAAGTACTTTACTCTTGTTAAAACGTAAAAGGTTGCAGGTAAACTACCCCTTCTCCTTAACCGATCTTCACCAAAATCGAAAGTCATTGAGACCTCTACAATTCAGGGACGTATGCAAAACATTATTTGATTCTGATTGAATTTGCGGCTGTTATCGTTTGCCATAGAAAATACGCTTGATAAAAAAACGTTACAGGTAAACTACCCCTTCCCCTTAACCGATCTTCACCAAAAACAACAGGTCTTGAGTACACTACAAATCAGAACTGTATGCAAAACATTATTTGATTCTGTTTGAATTTGCGGCTGTTATCGTTTGCCATAGAAAATACAATTGTTAAAAAAACGTTGCTGGTAAACTACCCCTTTCCCTCAACCAATCTTCACCAAAAACAATAGGTCGCGAGTACTCTGCAAATCAGGGATGTATGCAAACAATTATTTGATTCTGTTTGAATTTGCGGCAGTTATCGTTTGCCATAGAAAAAAAATCTACAGACAAATAGACACACAGACACACAGACAGACACTTTTCGGAAAACGACTTTTTTTCATGTTTTGAGTGTAGTAGAATCAGAATCTGCAATAATCTCGAACACGATTTTTTTTGCCATCACCATACTTCCATTCCTTAAGGAATATGGAAGTAAAAATTACCCTTGATAAAAAACTGTTGCTGGTAAACTACCCCTTTCCCTTAACCGATCTTCACCAAAAACGACAGGTCTTGAGCACTCTACAATTCAGGCCGGTATGCAAACAATTATTTGATTCTGTTTGATTTTGCGGCTCTTATCGTTTGCCATAGAAAACACCCTTGATAAAACATAAAACGTTGCTGGTAAACTACCCTATTCCATTAACCGATCTTCACCAAAAACAATAGGTCTTGAGAACTCTACAATTCAGGGCTGTATGCAAAACATTATTTGATTCTCTTTGAATTTACGGCAGTTATCGTTCGTCATAGAAAAAATTACCCTTGTTAAAACATAAAACGTTGCAGGTAAACTACCCCTTTCCCTTAACCGATCTTCAACAAAATCAACAGACCTTGAGTTCTGTATAATTCAAAAACGTACGCAGAAGAGTAGTTGATTATGTTTTAATGTACGGCAGTTATCGTTCGTCATAAAAAAATTACCCTTGTTAAAACACAAAATGTTGCCGGTAAACTATCCTATTCCCTTAACCGATCTTCAACGAAACCAACAGGTCTTGAGAACTCTACAATTCAGGGTTGTATGCGAAACATTATTTGATTATGTTTGAATTTGCGGCTGTTATCGTTTGCCATAGAAAATACCCTTGATAAAACAAAAAACGTGGCATTTAAACTATCCCTTTCCCTTAACCGATCTTTACCAAAAACAATAGGTCTTTAGTACTCAACAAATCAGGACTGTATGCAAAAACTTATTTGATTCTGTTTGAATTTGCGGCTCTTATCGTTTGCCATATAAAATACCCTTTTAAAACATAAAACGTTGGTGGTAAACTACCCCTTTCCCTTAACCGATCTTCACCAACACGAACACGTATTGAGAACTCTACAATTCAGGGCTGTATGCAAAACATCATTTGATTCTGTTTGAATTTGCGGCTGTTATCGTTTACCATAGAAAAAAATCGGTATGGAGAACCATACATGACTTCCATATTCTAAGATTTATATTTAAAATTATTTTCAGCCAAACAGACAGGCTGTGTCTTACCTGCCTTTTTATTGCTGTATTAAATGAAAAATATTATATTACAAAAAAAATGAAAAAATTATAATTTTATTGCGTGGCAACAAAATTATTTTATTTTTAACAATTACCATTGTTTCAAAAAGTTTAAATAAATTTTCAAGTACTTTACTCTTGTTAAAACGTAAAAGGTTGCAGGTAAACTACCCCTTCCCCTTAACCGATCTTCACCAAAATCGAAAGTCATTGAGACCTCTACAAATCAGGGACGTATGCAAAAAATTATTTGATTGTGTTTGAATTTGCGGCTGTTATCGTTTGCCATAGAAAATACGCTTGATAAAAAAACGTTACACGTAAACCCCTTAACCGATCTTCACCAAAAACAATAGGTCTTGAGTACACTAAAAATCAGGGCTGTATGCAAAACATTATTTGATTCTGTTTGAATTTGCGGCTGTTATCGTTTGCCATAGAAAATACCCTTGTTAAAAAAACATTGCTGGTAAACTACCCCTTTCCCTCAACCGATCTTCACCAAAAACAATAGGTCTTGAGAACTCTACAATTTAGGGCTGTATGCAAATAATCTTTTGATTCTGTTGAATTTGCGGCTGTTATCGTTTGCCATAGGAAATACCCTTGTTAAAACATAAAACGTTACAGGTAAACTACCCCTTTCCCTTAACCGATCTTCACCAAAATCAACAGATCTTGAGAACTCTACAAATTAGGGCGGTATGCGAAATATTATTTGATTCTGTTTGAATTTGCGGCTGTTATCGTTTGCCAAACAAAATATCGGTATGGAGAACCATACATGACTTCCATATTCTAAGATTTATATTTAAAATAATTTTCAGCCAAACAGCCAGGCTGTGTCTTACCTGCCTTTTTATTGCTGTATTAAATGAAAATTATTATATTACATTAAAATGAAAAAATTATAATTTTATTGCCAGGCAACAAAATTATTTTATTTTTAACAATTACCATTGTTTCAAAAAGTTTAAATATATATCCAAGTACTTTACTCTTGTTAAAACGTAAAAGGTTGCAGGTAAACTACCCCTTCCCCTTGACCGATCTTCACCAACATCGAAAGTCATTGAGACCTCTACAATTCAGGGACGTATGCAAAAAATTATTTGATTCTGTTTGAATTTGCGGCTGTTATCGTTTGCCATAGAAAATACGCTTGATAAAAAAAAGTTGCTGGTAAACTACCCCTTCCCCTTAACCGATCTTCACCAAAAACAATAGATCTTGAGTACTCTAGAAATCAGGGCTGTATGCAAAACATTATTTGATTCTGTTTGAATTTGCGGCTGTTATCGTTTGCCATAGAAAATACCCTTGTTAAAAAAACGTTGCAGGTAAACTACCCCTTTCCCTCAACCGATCTTCACCAAAACAATAGGTCTTGAGAACTCTACAATATAGGGCTGTATGCAGATAATCTTTTGATTCTGTTTGAATTTGCGGCTGTTATCGTTTGCCATAGGAAATACCCTTGTTAAAACATAAAACGTTACAGGTAAACTACCCCTTTCCCTTAACCGATCTTCACCAAAATCAACAGATCTTGAGAACTCTACAATACAGGGCTGTATGCGAAACATTATTTGATTCTGTTTGAATTTGCGGCTGTTATCGTTTGCCATAGAAAATACCCTTTTTAAAAAAACGTTGCAGGTAAACTACCCCTTTCCCTCAACCGATCTTCACCAAAAACAATAGGTCTTGAGAACTCTACAATTTAGGGCTGTATGCAAATAATCTTTTGATTCTGTGTGAATTTGCGGCTGTTATCGTTTGCCATAGGAAATACACTTGTTAAAACATAAAACGTTACAGGTAAACTACCCCTTTCCCTAAACCGATCTTCACCAAAAACAATAGGTCTTGAGTACTCTACAAATCAGGGCAGTATGCAAAACATTATTTGATTCTGTTTGAATTTGCGGCTGTTATCGTTTGGTATATAAAATACCCTTGTTAAAAAAACGTTGCAGGTAAACTACCCCTTTCCCTCAACCGAACTTCACCAAAAACAATAGGTCTTGAGAACTCTACAATTTAGGGCTGTATGCAAATAATCTTTTGATTCTGTTTGAATTTGCGGCTGTTATCGTTTGCCATATGAAATACCCTTGTTAAAACATAAAACGTTACAGGTAAACTACCCCTTTCCCTTAACCGATCTTCACCAAAATCAAAAGATCTTGAGAACTCTACAATTCAGGGCTGTATGCGAAACATCATTTGATTCTGTTTGAATTTGCGGCAGTTATCGTTTGCCATAGAAAAAAAATCTACAGACAGACAGACAGACACACACACAGACAGACAGGCACACAGATAGACAGACAGACACACACACAGACACTTTTCGGAAAACGACTTTTTTTCATGTTTTGAGTGTAGTAGAATCAGAATCTGCAATAATCTCGAACACGATTTTTTTTGCCATCACCATACTTCCATTCCTTAAGGAATATGGAAGTAACAAATTTACCCTTGCTAAAAAAAAACCGTTGCAGGTAAACTACCCCTTTCCCTCAACCGATCTTCACCAAAAACAATAGGTCGCGAGTACTCTGCAAATCAGGGCTGTATGCAAAAAATTATTTGATTCTGTTTGAATTTGCGGCAGTTATCGTTTGCCATAGAAAAAAAATCTATAGACACACAGACAGACACACACACAGACACTTTTCGGAAAACGACTTTTTTTCATGTTTTGAGTGTAGTAGAATCAGAATCTGCAATAATCTCGAACACGATTTTTTTTGCCATCACCATACTTCCATTCCTTAAGGAATATGGAAGTAAATATCGGTATGGAGAACCATACATGACTTCCATATTCTAAGATTTTTTTAAAATCATTTTCACCCAAACAGCCAGGCTGTATCTTACCTGCCTTTTTATTGCTGTATTAAATGAAAAATATTATATTACATTAAAATGAAAAAATTATAATTTTATTGCCTGGCAACAAAATTATTTTATTTTTAACAATTACCATTGTTTCAAAAAGTTTAAATAAATTTTCAAGTACTTTACTCTTGTTAAAACGTAAAAGGTTGCTGGTAAACTACCCCTTCCCCTTAACCGATCTTCACCAAAATCGAAAGTCATTGAGACCTCTACAATTCAGGGACGTATGCAAAAAATTATTTGATTCTGTTTGAATTTGCGGCTGTTATCGTTTGCCATAGAAAATACGCTTGATAAAAAAACGTTGCAGGTAAACTACCCCTTCCTCTTAACCGATCTTCACCAAAAACAACAGGTCTTGAGTACTCTACAAATCAGGGCTGTATGCAAAACATTATTTGATTCTATTTGAATTTGCGGCTGTTATCGTTTGCCATAGAAAAAACCCTTGTTAAAAAAACGTTGCTGGTAAACTACCCCTTTCCCTCAACCGATCTTCACCAAAAACAATAGGTCTTGAGAACTCTACAATCTGGGGCTGTATGCAAATAATCTTTTGATTCTGTTTGAATTTGCGGCTGTTATCGTTTGCCATAGGAAATACCCTTGTTAAAACATAAAACGTTACAGGTAAACTACCCATTTCCCTTAACCGATCTTCAACAAAAACAATAGGTCTTGAGTGCTCTACTAATCAGGGCTGTATGCAAAACATTATTTGTTTCTGTTTGAATTTGCGGATTTTATCGTTTGCCATAGAAAATACCCTTGTTAAAAAAACGTTGCAGGTAAACTACCCCTTTCCCTCAACCGAACTTCACCAAAAACAATAGGTCTTGAGAACTTTACAATTTAGGGCAGTATGCAAATAATCTTTTGATTCTGTTTGAATTTGCGGCTGTTATCGTTTGCCATAGGAAATACCCTTGTTAAAACATAAAACGTTACCGGTAAACTACCCCTTTCCCTTAACCGATCTTCACCAATATCAACAGATCTTGAGAACTCTACAATTCAGGGCCGTATGCGAAACATTATTTGATTCTGTTTGAATTTGCGGCTGTTATCGTTTGCCAAACAAACAAAATTACCCTTGCTAAAAAAAAACCGTTGCAGGTAAACTACCCCTTTCCCTTAACCGATCTTCACCAAAAACAATAGGTCGCGAGTACTCTGGAAATCAGGGCTGCATGCAAAAAATTATTTGATTCTGTTTGAATTTGCGGCAGTTATCGTTTGCCATAGAAAAATATCGGTATGGAGAACCATACATGACTTCCATATTCTAAGATTTATATTTAAAATCATTTTCGAAATGAAATATTACCATAGAAACTACTTCTTTCTACTTACTGCTTAAGCCTTAACCACAGTACTGTGGTCACTAACGTATACCACCTCACGTTATCGCACTCGATTTTCACTGATGATGGAAGTCGATGGCATTGCCGAAACGTCTGGTTTTGTAGAAAACATTGGACTACGGCCAAATATCCCGGGAAGGAATTTTAACAAAAACTACTTCTTTGTTGCCGATAACGTTGTACACATATATATCAGTGGCGAAGTTACATGGAGGCAATTGAGCCAATGCCTACCCTAACAAATTCTGTAGAATAAAAATTATAAATACGTATGAACTACATAACGTAAAGATTATACATTGTTACTGGGACTGTCAAATTTATTAAACCGAAACGTGCTTTATTGAGCGACCGCTAGATGGTGACAGGTGAGATTCGGCATAGTTCGTTTAAAGCGAATGAGGCAACCTGAACTTGCCTCAGCGTTTTTTGTATACATCGTATGTAAGCAATGTAGCGGTGTGATAGGGAAGTGTAGGGAGGGGGGATTGTCCCGCGCTGTACACATAGAGCGTTCATGCATGCCTCACTTCTGTGGTCCAAACAGTTAAGTTAAAGCGCCTGTGTTGTTTCTAAGTGTTTATTTTATGCGGTTATTAAAAGTGTCACTGTTATTCCGCTGAACTAACAGATGATCAAGATTGTTATTTGAATTATTTGTAACATTAAACATATATATAGAAACTAATCAAGTTTAAAAATTTGAAGTTCAATCAGTTGTATTATTGTGTATGACTAATACAAGGATTGTTCAATAGACACACGTATAGAGCTGTAAAGCATTTTTTATTCAACGGTTTTAAAAGAAGTCTCCAATAACATTAAGACATGAGTTCCACTGTTGCGCTAACCTGTAGATTCCCTGCTAGTAAAATTCTTACGGCTGTTTGTGGAACCATTCGGTTACAGCAACTCTACCTCAGCGTCCGATTTGGCCCACCGTCCTTTTAGTGATTCCTTAAAAAAAATTTAAGATAAGATTTTTGCCTATCCATTCATTAACTACTAGCTTCGCCAGTAAGCAAATTGATGTCCATTTTTTCGGCTTGCACGCGTTATGTTGGTGTGGGTTTCGGCACTTTCCATTTAAAAAGCGTGCAAACGTAAGAAAATAAACATGAGTGAGGCCAGAAATAACGTGAATTGTGTGTTTGTGTCTTACCTGCCTTTTTATTGCCGTATTAAATGAAAAATATTATATTACATTAAAATTAAAAAATTTTAATTTTATTGCCTGGCAACAAAATTATTTTATTTTTAACAATTACCATTGTTTCAAAAAGTTTAAATAAATTTGCAAGTACTTTACTCTTGTTAAAACGTAAAAGGTTGCAGGTAAACTACCCCTTCCCCTTAACCGATCTTCACCAAAATCGAAAGTCCTTGAGACCTCTACAATTCAGGGACGTATGCAAAATATTATTTGATTCTGTTTGAATTTGCGGCTGTTATCGTTTGCCATAGAAAATACGCTTGATAAAAAAACGGTGCAGGTAAACTACCCCTTCCCCTTAACAGATCTTCACCAAAAACAACAGGTCTTGAGTACTCTACAAATCAGGGCTGTATGCAAAATATTATTTGATTCTGTTTGAATTTGCGGCTGTTATCGTTTGCCATAGAAAATACCCTTGTTAAAAAAACGTTGTAGGTAAACTACCCCTTCCCCTTAACCGATCTTCACCAAAAACAAATGGTCTTGAGAACTCTACAATTTAGGGCTGTATGCAAATAATCGTTTGATTCTGTTTGAATTTGCGGCTGTTATCGTTTGCCATAGGAAATACCCTTGTTAAAACATAAAACGTTACCGGTAAACTACCCCTTTCCCTTAACCGATCTTCACCAAAAACGACAGGTCGTGAAAACTCTACAATTCAGGGCTGTATACGAAACATTATTTAAGTTTGTTTGAATTTGCGGCTGTTATCGTTTGCCAAAAAAAAAATTTCCCTTGATAAAAAAAACCGTTGCAGGTAAACTACCCCTTTCCATCAACCGATCTTCACCAAAAACAATAGGTCGCGAGTCCTCTACAAATCAGGGCTGTATGCAAAAAATTATTTGATTCTGTTTGAATTTGCGGCAGTTATCGTTTGCCATAGAAAAAAAATCTACAGACACACAGACACACAGACACACAGACACACACTTTTCGGAAAACGACTTTTTTTCATGTTTTGAGTGTAGTAGAATCAGAATCTGCAATAATCTCGAACACGATTTTTTTTGCCATCACCATACTTCCATTCCTTAAGGGAATATGGAAGTAAAATTACCCTTGATAAAAAACCGTTGCTGGTAAACTACCCCTTTCCCTTAACCGATCTTCACCAAAAACGACAGGTCTTGAGAACTCTACAATTCAGGGCAGTATGCAAAACATTATATGATTCTGTTTGAATTTGCGGCTGTTATCGTTTGCCATACAAAATACCCTTGATAAAACAGAAAACGTTGCTGGTAAACTACCCCTTTCCCTTAACCGATCTTCACCAAAAACAATAGGTCTTTAGTACTCAACAAGTCAGGCCTGTATACAAAAACTTGCTTGATTCTGTTTAAAATTGCGGCTTTTATCGTTTGCCATATTAAATACCCTTTTAAAACATAAAACGTTGCAGGTAAACTACCCCTTTCCCTTAACCGATCTTCACCAAAAACAATAGGTCTTGAGAACTCTACAAGTCAGGGCAGTATGCAAAAAATTATTTGATTATGTTTGAATTTTCGGTTGTTATCGTTTGCCATAGAAAATACCCTTGTTAAAACACAATACGTTGCCGGTAAACTACCCCTTTCCCTCAACCGATCTTCACCAAAAACAATAGGTCGCGAGTACTCTGCAAATCAGGGCTGTATGCAAAAAATTATTTGATTCTGTTTGAATTTGCGGCAGTTATCGTTTGCCATAGAAAAAAAATCTATAGACACACAGACAGTCACACACACAGACACTTTTCGGAAAACGACTTTTTTTCATGTTTTGAGTGTAGTAGAATCAGAATCTGCAATAATCTCGAACACGATTTTTTTTGCCATCACCATACTTCCATTCCTTAAGGAATATGGAAGTAAATATCGGTATGGAGAACCATACATGACTTCCATATTCTAAGATTTATTTTTAAAATCATTTTCAGCCAAACAGCCAGGCTGTATCTTACCTGCCTTTTTATTGCTGTATTAAATGAAAAATATTATATTACATTAAAATGAAAAAATTATAATTTTATTGCCTGGCAACAAAATTATTTTATTTTTAACAATTACCATTGTTTCAAAAAGTTTAAATAAATTTTCAAGTACTTTACTCTTGTTAAAACGTAAAAGGTTGCAGGTAAACTACCCCTTTCCCTTAACCGATCTTCACCAAAAACAATAGGTCTTGAGTACTCTACAAATCAGGGCTGTATACAAAACAGTATTTGATTCTGTTTGCATTTGCGGCTGTTATCGTTTGCCATAGAAAATACCCTTGATAAAACAAAAAACGTGGCTGGTAAACTACCCCTTACCCTTAACCGATCTTCACCAAAATCGAGAGTCATTGAGACCTCTACAATTCAGGGGTGTATACAAAAAATTATTTGATTCTGTTTGAATTTGCGGCTGTTATCGTTTGCCATAGAAAATACGCTTGATAAAAAAACGTTGCTGGTAAACTACCCCTTCCTCTTAACCGATCTTCACCAAAAACAACAGGTCGTGAGTACTCTACAAATCAGGGCTGTATGCAAAACATTATTTGATTCTGTTTGAATTTGCGGCTGTTATCGTTTGCCATAGAAAATACCCTTGTTAAAAAAAGTTGCTGGTAAACTACCCCTTTCCCTCAACCGAACTTCACCAAAAACATTAGGTCTTGAGAACTTTACAAATTAGGGCTGTATGCAAATAATCTTTTGATTCTGTTTGAATTTGCGGCTGTTATCGTTTGCCATAGGAAATACCCTTGTTAAAACATAAAATGTTACAGGTAAACTACCCCTTTCCCTTAACCGATCTTCACCAATATCAACAGATCTTGAGAACTCTACAATTAAGGGCCGTATGCGAAACATTATTTGATTCTGTTTGAATTTGCGGCTGTTATCGTTTGCCAAACAAACAAAATTACCCTTGCTAAAAAAAAAACCGTTGCAGGTAAACTACGCCTTTCCCTTAACCGATCTTCACCAAAAACAATAGGTCGCGAGTACTCTGCAAATCAGGGCTGCATACAAAAAATTATTTGATTCTGTTTGAATTTGCGGCAGTTATCATTTGCCATAGAAAAAAATCTACAGACAGACAGACACACAGTCAGACAGACAGACACACACACAAACACTTTTCGGAAAACGACTTTTTTTCATGTTTTGAGTGTAGTAGAATCAGAATCTGCAATAATCTCGAACATGATTTTTTTTGCCATCACCATACTTCCATTCCTTAAGGAATATGGAAGTAAAAAACTACCCCTTTCCCTCAACCGATCTTCACCAAAAACAATAGGTCTTGAGAAATCTACAATTCAGGGCTGTATGCGAAACATTATTTGATTCTGTTTGAATTTGCGGCTGTTATCGTTTGCCAAAAAAAAAAAATTTCCCTTGATAAAAAAAACCGTTGCAGGTAAACTACCCCTTCCCCTCAACCGATCTTCACCAAAAACAATAGGTCGCGAGTACTCTACAAATCAGGCCTGTATGCAAAAAATTATTTGATTCTGTTTGAATTTGCGGCAGTTGTCGTTTGCCATAGAAAATACGCATGATAAAAAACGTTGCTGGTAAACTACCCCTTCCCCTCAACCGATCTTCACCAAAAACAATAGGTCTTGAGTACTCTACAAATCAGGGCTGTATGCAGAAAATTATTTGATTCTGTTTGAATTTGCGGCAGTTATCGTTTGCCATAGAAAAAAAATCTACAGACAGACAGACAGACACACAGACACATAGACACACAGACACACAGACAGACAGACACACACACAGACACTTTTCGGAAAACGACTTTTTTTCATGTTTTGAGTGTAGTAGAATCAGAATCTGCAATAATCTCGAACACGATTTTTTTTGCCATCACCATACTTCCATTCCTTAAGGAATATGGAAGTAAAAATTACCCTTGATAAAAAACTGTTGCAGGTAAACTACCGCTTTCCCTTAACCGATCTTCACCAACACCAATAGATATTGAGAACTCTACAATACAGGGTTGTATGCAAGACATCATTTGATTCTGTTTGAATTTGCGGCTGTTATCGTTTACCATAGAAAAAAAAATCGGTATGGAGAACCATACATGACTTCCATATTCTAAGATTTATATTTAAAATCATTTTCAGCCAAACAGACAGACTGTGTCTTACCTGCCTTTTTATTGCTGTATTAAATGAAAAATATTATATTACATTAAAATGAAAAAATTATAATTTTATTGCCTGGCAACAAAATTATTTTATTTTTAACAATTACCATTGTTTCAAAAAGTTTAAATAAATTTTCAAGTACTTTACTCTTGTTAAAACGTAAAAGGTTGCAGGTAAACTACCCCTTTCCCTTAACCGATCTTCACCAAAATCGAAAGTCATTGAGACCTCTACAATTCAGGGACGTATGCAAAAAATTATTTGATTCTGTTTGAATTTGCGGCTGTTATCGTTTGCCATAGAAAATACGCTTGATAAAAAAACGTTACAGGTAAACTACCCCTTCCCCTTAACCGATCTTCACCAAAAACAACAGATCTTGAGCACACTATAAATCAGGACTGTATGCAAAACATTATTTGATTCTGTTTGAATTTGCGGCTGTTATCGTTTGCCATAGAAAATACCCTTGTTAAAAAAACGTTACTGGTAAACTACCCCTTTCCCTCAAACGATCGTCACCAAAAACAATAGGTCGCGAGTACTCTGCAAATCAGGGCTGTATGAAAAAAATTGTTTGATTCTGTTTGAATTTGCGGCAGTTATCGTTTGCCATAGAAAAAAAATCTACAGACAAATAGACACACAGACACACAGACAGACACTTTTCGGAAAACGACTTTTTTTCATGTTTTGAGTGTAGTAGAATCAGAATCTGCAATAATCTCGAACACGATTTTTTTTGCCATCACCATACTTCCATTCCTTAAGGAATATGGAAGTAAATATCGGTATGGAGAACCATACATGACTTCCATATTCTAAGATTTATTTTTAAAATCATTTTCAGCCAAACAGCCAGGCTGTATCTTACCTGCCTTTTTATTGCTGTATTAAATGAAAAATATTATATTACATTAAAATGAAAAAATTATAATTTTATTGCCTGGCAACAAAATTATTTTATTTTTAACAATTACCATTGTTTCAAAAAGTTTAAATAAATTTTCAAGTACTTTACTCTTGTTAAAACGTAAAATGTTGCTGGTAAACTACCCCTTCCCCTTAACCGATCTTCACCAAAATCGAAAGTCATTGAGACCTCTACAAATCAGGCGTGTATGCAAAACATTATTTGATTCTGTTTGAATTTGCGGCTGTTATCGTTTGCCATAAAAAATACCCTTGTTAAAAAAACGTTGCAGGTAAACTACCCCTTTCCCTCAACCGAACTTCACCAAAAACAAAAGGTCTTGAGAACTTTAGAAATTAGGGCTGTATGCAAATAATCTTTTGATTCTGTTTGAATTTGCGGCTGTTATCGTTTGCCATAGGAAATACCCTTGTTAAAACATAAAACGTTACAGGTAAACTACCCCTTTCCCTTAACCGATCTTCACCAATATCAGCAGATCTTGAGAACTCTACAATTAAGGGCCGTATGCGAAACATTATTTGATTCTGTTTGAATTTGCGGCTGTTATCGTTTGCCAAACAAACAAAATTACCCTTGCTAAAAAAAAACCGGTGCTGGTAAACTACGCCTTTCCCTTAACCGATCTTCACCAAAAACAACAGGTCGCGAGTACTCTGCAAATCAGGGCTGCATACAAAAAATTATTTGATTCTGTTTGAATTTGCGGCAGTTATCATTTGCCATAGAAAAAAAATCTACAGACAGACAGACACATAGACAGACAGACAGACACACACACAGACACTTTTCGGAAAACGACTTTTTTTCATGTTTTGAGTGTAGTGGAATCAGAATCTGCAATAATCTCGAACATGATTTTTTTTGCCATCACCATACTTCCATTCCTTAAGGAATATGGAAGTAAAAAACTACCCCTTTCCCTCAACCGATCTTCACCAAAAACAATAGGTCTTGAGAAATCTACAATTCAGGGCTGTATGCGAAACATTATTTGATTCATGTTTGAATTTGCGGCTGTTATCGTTTGCCAAAAAAAAAAAAATTTCCCTTGATAACAAAAACCGTTGCTGGTAAACTACCCCTTCCTCTCAACCGATCTTCACCAAAAAACAATAGGTCGCGAGTACTCTACATATCAGGGCTGTATGCAGAAAATTATTTGATTCTTGTTTTGAATTTGCGGCTGTTATCGTTTGCCATAGAAAATACCCTTGTTAAAAAAACGTTGTAGGTAAACTACCCCCTTTCCCTTAACCGATCTTCACCAAAAACAAAAGGTATTGAGAACTCTACAATTTAGGGCTGTATGCAAATAATCTTTTATTCTGTTTGAATTTGCGGCTGTTATAGTTTGCCCATAGGAAATACCCTTGTTAAAAACATAAAACGTTACTGGTAAACTACCCCCTTTTCCCTTAATCGATCTTCACCAAAAACAATAGGTCTTGAGAACTCTACAATTCAGGGCTGTATGCGAAACATTATTTGATTCTGTTTGAATTTGCGGCTGTTATCGTTTGCCAAACAAACAAAATTACCCTTGCTAAAAAAAAACCGTTGCAGTGTAAACTACCCCTTTCCCTCAACCGATCTTCACCAAAAACAACAGATCTCGAGAACTCTGCAAAACCGGCCCTGTATGCAAAAAATTATTTGATTCTGTTTGAATTTGCGGCAGTTATCGTTTGCCATAGAAAAAAATCTACAGACAGACAGACAGACAGACACACAGACAGACAGACAGACAGACAGATAGACAGACAGACACTTTTCGGAAAACGACTTTTTTTCATGTTTTGAGTGTAGTAGAATCAGAATCTGCCAATAATCTCGAACACGATTTTTTTTGCCATCACCATACTTCCATTCCTTAAGGAATATGGAAGTAAAAATTACCCTTGATAAAAAACTGTTGCTGGTAAACTACCCCTTTCCCTTAACCGATCTTCACCAAAAACGACAGGTCTTGAGCACTCTACAATTCAGGCCGGTATGCAAACAATTATTTGATTCTGTTTGATTTTGCGGCTCTTATCGTTTGCCATAGAAAACACCCTTGATAAAACATAAAACGTTGCTGGTAAACTACCCTATTCCATTAACCGATCTTCACCAAAAACAATAGGTCTTGAGAACTCTACAATTCAGGGCTGTATGCAAAACATTATTTGATTCTCTTTGAATTTACGGCAGTTATCGTTCGTCATAGAAAAAATTACCCTTGTTAAAACATAAAACGTTGCAGGTAAACTACCCCTTTCCCTAAACCGATCTTCAACAAAATCAACAGACCTTGAGTTCTGTATAATTCAAAACCGTACGCAGAAGAGTAGTTGATTATGTTTTAATGTACGGCAGTTATCGTTCGTCATAAAAAAATTACCCTTGTTAAAACACAAAATGTTGCCGGTAAACTATCCTATTCCCTTAACCGATCTTCAACGAAACCAACAGGTCTTGAGAACTCTACAATTCAGGGTTGTATGCGAAACATTATTTGATTATGTTTGAATTTGCGGCTGTTATCGTTTGCCATAGAAAATACCCTTGATAAAACAAAAAACGTGGCAGGTAAACTACCCCTTTCCCTTAACCGATCTTTACCAAAAACAATAGGTCTTTAGTACTCAACAAAACAGGGCTGTATGCAAAAACTCATTTGATTCTGTGTGAATTTGCGGCTCTTATCGTTTGCCATATAAAATACCCTTTTAAAACATAAAACGTTGCTGGTAAACTACCCCTTTCCCTTAACCGATCTTCACCAACACGAACAGGTATTGAGAACTCTACAATTCAGGGCTGTATGCAAAACATCATTTGATTCTGTTTGAATTTGCGGCTGTTATCGTTTACCATAGAAAAAAATCGGTATGGAGAACCATACATGACTTCCATATTCTAAGATTTATATTTAAAATCATTTTCAGCCAAACAGACAGGCTGTGTCTTACCTGCCTTTTTATTGCTGTATTAAATGAAAAATATTATATTACAAAAAAATGAAAAAATTATAATTTTATTGCCTGGCAACAAAATTATTTTATTTTTAACAATTACCATTGTTTCAAAAAGTTTAAATAAATTTTCAAGTACTTTACTCTTGTTAAAACGTAAAATGTTGCAGGTAAACTACCCCTTTCCCTTAACCGATCTTCACCAAAATCGAAAGTCATTGAGACCTCAACAATTCAGGGAGGTATGCAAAAAATTATTTGATTCTGTTTGAATTTGCGGCTGTTATCGTTTGCCATATAAAATACGCTTGATAAAAAAATCGTTGCTGGTAAACTACCCCTTCCCCTTAACCGATTTTCACCAAAAACAATAGGTCTTGAGTACACTACAAATCAGGGCTGTATGCAAAACATTATTTGATTCTGTTTGAATTTGCGGCTGTTATCGTTTGCCATAGAAAATACCCTTGTTAAAAAAATGTTGCTGGTAAACTACCCCTTTCCCTCAACCGATCTTCACCAAAAACAATAGGTCTTGAGAACTCTACAATTTAGGGCTGTATGCAAATAATCGTTTGATTCTGTTTGAATTTGCGGCTGTTATCGTTTGCCATAGGAAATACCCTTGTTAGAACATAAAACGTTACAGGTAAACTACCCCTTTCCCTTAACCGATCTTCACCAAAATCAACAGATCTTGAGAACTCTAAAATGTAGGGCTGTATGCGAAACATTATTTGATTCTGTTTGAATTTGCGGCTGTTATCGTTTGCCAAACAAACAAAATTACTCTTGCTAAAAAAAAACCGTTGCAGGTAAACTACCCCTTTACCTTAACCGATCTTCACCAAAAACAATAGGTCGCGAGTACTCTGCAAATCAGTGCTGCATGCAAAAAATTATTTAATTCTGTTTGAATTTGCGGCAGTTATCGTTTGCCATAGAAAAAAAAACTACATATAGACAGACAGACAGACAGACAGACAGACAGACAGACAGACAGACAGACACAGACACTTTTCGGAAAACGACTTTTTTTCATGTTTTGAGTGTAGTAGAATCATAATCTGCAATAATCTCGAACACGATTTTTTTTGCCATCACCATACTTCCATTCCTTAAGGAATATGGAAGTAAAATATCGGTATGGAGAACCATACATGACTTCCATATTCTAAGATTTATATTTAAAATCATTTTCAGCCAAACAACCAGGCTGTGTCTTACCTGCCTTTTTATTGCTGTATTAAATGAAAAATATTATATTACATTAAAATGAAAAAATTATAATTTTATTGCCTGGCAACAAAATTATTTTATTTTTAACAATTACCATTGTTTCAAAAAGTTTAAATAAATTTTCAAGTACTTTACTCTTGTTAAAACGTAAAAGGTTGCAGGTAAACTACCCCTTCCCCTTAACCGATCTTCACCAAAATCGAAAGTCATTGAGACCTCTACAATTCAGGGACGTATGCAAAAAATTATTTCATTCTGTTTGAATTTGCGGCTGTTATCGTTTGCCATAGAAAATACGCTTGATAAAAAAACGTTGCAGGTAAACTACCCCTTCCCCTTAACCGATATTCACCAAAAACAATAGGTCTTGAGTACTCTACAAATCAGGGCTGTATGCAAAACATTATTTGATTCTGTTTGAATTTGCGGCTGTTATCGTTTGCCATAGAAAATACCCTTGTTAAAAAAACGTTGCAGGTAAACTACCCCTTTCCCTCAACCGATCTTCACCAAAAACAATAGGTCTTGAGAAATCTACAATTCAGGGCTGTATGCGAAACATTATTTGATTCTGTTTGAATTTGCGGCTGTTATCGTTTGCCAAAAAAAAAAAATTTCCCTTGATAAAAAAAACCGTTGCAGGTAAACTACCCCTTCCCCTCAACCGATCTTCACCAAAAACAATAGGTCGCGAGTACTCTACAAATCAGGGCTGTATGCAAAAAATTATTTGATTCTGTTTGAATTTGCGGCAGTTGTCGTTTGCCATAGAAAATACGCATGATAAAAAACGTTGCTGGTAAACTACCCCTTCCTCTCAACCGATCTTCACCAAAAACAATAGGTCTTGAGTACTCTACAAATCAGGGCTGTATGCAGAAAATTATTTGATTCAGTTTGAATTTGCGGCTGTTATCGTTTGCCATAGAAAATACCCTTGTTAAAAAAACGTTGTAGGTAAACTACCCCTTTCCCTTAACCGATCTTCACCAAAAACAATAGGTCTTGAGAACTCTACAATTCAGGGCTGTATGCGAAACATTATTTGATTCTGTTTGAATTTGCGGCTGTTATCGTTTGCCAAACAAACAAAATTACCCTTGCTAAAAAAAAACCGTTGCAGGTAAACTACCCCTTTCCCTCAACCGATCTTCACCAAAAACAATAGGTCGCGAGAACTCTGCAAAACCGGGCTGTATGCAAAAAATTATTTGATTCTGTTTGAATTTGCGGCAGTTATCGTTTGCCATAGAAAAAAATCTACAGACAGACAGACACACAGACACACAGACAGACAGACACACAGACAGACACACAGACACTTTTCGGAAAACGACTTTTTTTCATGTTTTGAGTGTAGTAGAATCAGAATCTGCAATAATCTCGAACACGATTTTTTTTGCCATCACCATACTTCCATTCCTTAAGGAATATGGAAGTAAAATTACCCTTGATAAAAAACCGTTGCTGGTAAACTACCCCTTTCCCTTAACCGATCTTCACCAAAAACGACAGGTCTTGAGAACTCTACAATTCAGGGCAGTATGCAAAACATTATATGATTCTGTTTGAATTTGCGGCTGTTATCGTTTGCCATACAAAATACCATTAATAAAACAGAAAACGTTGCTGGTAAACTACCCCTTTCCCTTAACCGATCTTCACCAAAAACAATAGGTCTTGAGAACTCTACAATTCAGGGCAGTATGCAAAACATTATATGATTCTGTTTGAATTTGCGGCTGTTATCGTTTGCCATAGTAAATACCCTTTTAAAACATAAAACGTTGCTGGTAAACTTCCCCTTTCCCTTAACCGATCTTCACCAAAAACAACAGGTCTTGAGAACTCTACAAGTCAGGGCAGTATGCAAAAAATTATTTGATTATGTTTGAATTTTCGGCTGTTATCGTTTGCCATAGAAAATACCCTTGTTAAAACACAATACGTTGCCGGTAAACTACCCCTTTCCCTTAATCGATCTTTACCAAAATCAACAGGTCTTGAGAACTCTACAATTCAGGGCTGTATGCGAAATATTATTTGATTCTGTTTGAATTTGCGGCTGTTATCGTTTGCCAAACAAACAAAATTACCCTTGATAAAAAAAAACCGTTGCCGGTAAACTACCCCTGTCCCTTAACCGATCTTCACCAAAAACAATAGGTCGTGAGTACTCTACAAGTCAGTGCAGTATGCAAAAAATTATTTGATTATGTTTGAATTTGCGGCTGTTATCGTTTACCATAGAAAATACCCTTGTTAAAACATTAAACGTTGCTGGTAAACTACCCCTTTCCCTTAACCGATCTTTACCAATATCAACAGGTCTTGAGAACTCTACAATTCAGGGCGGTATGCGAAACAATATTTGATTTTGTTTGAATTTGCGGCTGTTATCGTTTGCCAAACAATCAAAATTACTCTTGATAAAAAAAACCGTTGCAGGTAAACTACCTCTTTCTCTCAACCGATCTTCACCAAAACAATAGTCGTGAGTACTCCACAAATCAGGGCTGTATGCAAATAATCTTTTGATTCTGTTTGAATTTGCGGCTGTTATCGTTTGCCATAGGAAATACTCTTGTTAAAACATAAAACGTTACAGGTAAACTACCCCTTTCCCCTAACCGATCTTCACCAAAAACAATAGATCTTTTAGTACTCTACAAATCAGGGCTGTATGCAAAACATTATTTGATTTTGTTTGAATTTGCGGCTGTTATCGTTTGCCATAAAAAATACCCTTGTTAAAAAAACGTTGCTGGTAAACTACCCCTTTCCCTCAACCGAACTTCACCAAAAACAATAGGTCTTGAGAACTCTACAATTTAGGGCTGTATGCAAATAATCTTTTGATTCTGTTTGAATTTGCGGCTGTTATCGTTTGCCATAGGAAATACCCTTGTTAAAACGTAAAACGTTACTGGTAAACTACCCCTTTCCCTTAACCGATCTTCACCAAAATCAACAGATCTTGAGAACTCTACAATTCAGGGCTGTATGCGAAACATTATTTGATTCTGTTTGAATTTGCGGCTGTTATCGTTTGCCAAACAAACAAAATTACCCTTGCTAAAAAAAAAACCGTTGCTGGTAAACTACCCCTTTCCCTCAACCGATCTTCACCAAAAACAATAGGTCGCGAGTACTCTGCAAATCAGGGCTGTATGCAAAAAATTATTTGATTCTGTTTGAATTTGCGGCAGTTATCGTTTGCCATAGAAAAAAAATCTACAGACAAATAGACACACAGACACACAGACAGACACTTTTCGGAAAACGACTTTTTTTCATGTTTTGAGTGTAGTAGAATCAGAATCTGCAATAATCTCGAACACGATTTTTTTTGCCATCACCATACTTCCATTCCTTAAGGAATATGGAAGTAAAAATTACCCTTGATAAAAAACTGTTGCTGGTAAACTACCCCTTTCCCTTAACCGATCTTCACCAAAAACGACAGGTCTTGAGCACTCTACAATTCAGGCCGGTATGCAAACAATTATTTGATTCTCTTTGAATTTACGGCAGTTATCGTTCGTCATAAAAAAATTACCCTTGTTAAAACACAAAATGTTGCCGGTAAACTATCCTATTCCCTTAACCGATCTTCAACGAAACCAACAGGTCTTGAGAACTCTACAATTCAGGGTTGTATGCGAAACATTATTTGATTATGTTTGAATTTGCGGCTGTTAACGTTTGCCATAGAAAATACCCTTGATAAAACAAAAAACGTGGCAGGTAAACTACCCCTTTCCTTTAACTGATCTTTACCAAAAACAAATTGTCTTTAGTACTCAACAAAACAGGGCTGTATGCAAAAACTTATTTGATTCTGTTTGAATTTGCGGCTCTTATCGTTTGCCATATAAAATACCCTTTTAAAACATAAAACGTTGCTGGTAAACTACCCCTTTCCCTTAACCGATCTTCACCAACACGAACAGGTATTGAGAACTCTACAATTCAGGGCTGTATGCAAAACATCATTTGATTCTGTTTGAATTTGCGGCTGTTATCGTTTACCATAGAAAAAAATCGGTATGGAGAACCATACATGACTTCCATATTCTAAGATTTATATTTAAAATCATTTTCAGCCAAACAGACAGGCTGTGTCTTACCTGCCTTTTTATTGCTGTATTAAATGAAAAATATTATATTACAAAAAAATGAAAAAATTATAATTTTATTGCCTGGCAACAAAATTATTTTATTTTTAACAATTACCATTGTTTCAAAAAGTTTAAATAAATTTTCAAGTACTTTACTCTTGTTAAAACGTAAAAGGTTGCAGGTAAACTACCCCTTTCCCTTAACCGATCTTCACCAAAATCGAAAGTCATTGAGACCTCAACAATTCAGGGAGGTATGCAAAACATTATTTGATTCTGTTTGAATTTGCGGCTGTTATCGTTTGCCATATAAAATACGCTTGATAAAAAAATCGTTGCTGGTAAACTACCCCTTCCCCTTAACCGATTTTCACCAAAAACAATAGGTCTTGAGTACACTACAAATCAGGGCTGTATGCAAAACATTATTTGATTATGTTTGAATTTGCGGCTGTTATCGTTTGCCATAGAAAATACCCTTGTTAAAAAAACGTTGCTGGTAAACTACCCCTTTCCCTCAACCGATCTTCACCAAAAACAATAGGTCTTGAGAACTCTACAATTTAGGGCTGTATGCAAATAATCTTTTGATTCTGTTTGAATTTGCGGCTGTTATCGTTTGTTTCAAAAAGTTTAAATAAATTTTCAAGTACTTTACTCTTGTTAAAACGTAAAAGGTTGCTGGTAAACTACCCCTTCCCCTTAACCGATCTTCACCAAAACCGAAAGTCATTGAGACCTCTACAATTCAGGGAGGTATGCAAAAAATTATTTGATTCTGTTTGAATTTGCGGCTGTTATCGTTTGCCATAGAAAATACGCTTGATAAAAAAACGTTACACGTAAACCCCTTAACCGATCTTTACCAAAAACAATAGGTCTTGAGTACACTACAAATCAGGGCTGTATGCAAAACATTATTTGATTCTGTTTGAATTTGCGGCTGTTATCGTTTGCCAAAAAAAATACCCTTGTTAAAAAAACATTACAGGTAAACTACCCCTTTCCCTCAACCGATCTTCACCAAAAACAATAGGTCTTGAGAACTCTACAATTTAGGGCTGTATGCAAATAATCTTTTGATTCTGTTTGAATTTGCGGCTGTTATCGTTTGCCATAGGAAATACCCTTGTTAGAACATAAAACGTTACAGGTAAACTACCCCTTTCCCTTAACCGATCTTCACCAAAATCAACAGATCTTGAGAACTCTACAATTTAGGGCTGTATGCGAAACATTATTTGATTCTGTTTGAATTTGCGGCTGTTATCGTTTGCCAAACAAACAAAATTACCCTTGATAAAAAAAACCGTTGCCGGTAAACTACCCCTTTCCCTTAACCGATCTTCACCAAAAACAACAGGTCGCGAGTACTCTGCAAATCAGGCCTTCATGCAAAAAATTATTTAATTCTGCTTGAATTTGCGGCAGTTATCGTTTGCCATAGAAAAAAAATCTACATACAGACAGACAGACAGACAGACAGACAGACAGACAGACAGACAGACAGACAGACAGACAGACAGACACACACACACAGACACTTTTCGGAAAACGACTTTTTTCATGTTTTGAGTGTAGTAGAATCATAATCTGCAATAATCTCGAACACAATTTTTTTTGCCATCACCATACTTCCATTCCTTAAGGAATATGGAAGTAAAAATTACCCTTGATAAAAAACCGTTGCTGGTAAACTACCCCTTTCCCTTAACCGATCTTAACCAAAAACGACAGGTCTTGAGAACTCTACAATTCAGGGCAGTATGCAAAACATTATATGATTCTGTTTGAATTTGCGGCTGTTATCGTTTGCCATACAAAATACCCTTGATAAAACAGAAAACGTTGCTGGTAAACTACCCCTTTCCCTTAACCGATCTTCACCAAAAACAACAGGTCTTGAGAACTCTACAAGTCAGGGCAGTATGCAAAAAATTATTTGATTATGTTTGAATTTTCGGCTGTTATCGTTTGCCATAGAAAATACCCTTGTTAAAACACAATACGTTGCCGGTAAACTACCCCTTTCCCTTAATCGATCTTTACCAAAATCAACAGGTCTTGAGAACTCTACAATTCAGGGCTGTATGCGAAACATTATTTGATTCTGTTTGAATTTGCGGCTGTTATCGTTTGCCAAACAAACAAAATTACCCTTGATAAAAAAAACCGTTGCCGGTAAACTACCCCTTTCCCTTAACCGATCTTCACCAAAAACAATAGGTCGTGAGTACTCTACAAGTCAGTGCAGTATGCAAAAAATTATTTGATTATGTTTGAATTTGCGGCTGTTATCGTTTACCATAGAAAATACCCTTGTTAAAACATTAAACGTTGCTGGTAAACTACCCCTTTCCATTAACCGATCTTTACCAATATCAACAGGTCTTGAGAACTCTACAATTCAGGGCGGTATGCGAAACAATATTTGATTTTGTTTGAATTTGCGGCTGTTATCGTTTGCCAAACAATCAAAATTACTCTTGATAAAAAAAACCGTTGCAGGTAAACTACCCCTTTCTCTCAACCGATCTTCACCAAAACAATAGTCGTGAGTACTCCACAAATCAGGGCTGTATGCAAATAATCTTTTGATTCTGTTTGAATTTGCGGCTGTTATCGTTTGCCATAGGAAATACCCTTGTTAAAACATAAAACGTTACAGGTAAACTACCCCTTTCCCCTAACCGATCTTCACCAAAAACAATGGGTCTTGAGTACTCTACAAGTCAGGGCTGTATGCAAAACATTATTTGATTTTGTTTGAATTTGCGGCTGTTATCGTTTGCCATAGAAAATACCCTTGTTAAAAAAACGTTGCAGGTAAACTACCCCTTTCCCTCAACCGATCTTCACCAAAAACAATAGGTCTTGAGAAATCTACAATTCAGGGCTGTATGCGGAACATTATTTGATTCTGTTTGAATTTGCGGCTGTTATCGTTTGCCAAAAAAAAAAAAATTTCCCTTGATAAAAAAAACCGTTGCAGGTAAACTACCCCTTCCCCTCAACCGATCTTCACCAAAAACAACAGGTCGCGAGTACTCTACAAATCAGGGCTGTATGCAAAAAATTATTTGATTCTGTTTGAATTTGCGGCAGTTGTCGTTTGCCATAGAAAATACGCATGATAAAAAACGTTGCTGGTAAACTACCCCTTCCCCTCAACCGATCTTCACCAAAAACAATAGGTCTTGAGTACTCTACAAATCAGGGCTGTATGCAGAAAATTATTTGAATCTGTTTGAATTTGCGGCTGTTATCGTTTGCCATAGAAAATACCCTTGTTAAAAAAACGTTGTAGGTAAACTACCCCTTTCCCTTAACCGATTTTCACCAAAAACAAAAGGTCTTGAGAACTCTACAATTTAGGGCTGTATGCGAAACATTATTTGATTCTGTTTGAATTTGCGGCTGTTATCGTTTGCCATAGGAAATACCCTTGTAAAAACATAAAACGTTACAGGTAAACTACCCCTTTCCCTTAACCGATCTTCACCAAAAACAATAGGTCTTGAGAACTCTACAATTCACGGCTGTATGCGAAACATTATTTGATTCTGTTTGAATTTGCGGCTGTTATCGTTTACCATAGAAAAAAAAAATCGGTATGGGGAACCATACATGACTTCCATATTCTAAGATTTGTATTTAAAATCATTTTCAGCCAAACAGACAGACTGTGTCTTACCTGCCTTTTTATTGCTGTATTAAAAGAAAAATATTATATTACATTAAAATGAAAAAATTATAATTTTATTGCCTGGCAACAAAATTATTATATTTTTAACAATTACCATTGTTTCAAAAAGTTTAAATAAATTTTTAAGTACTTTACTCTTGTTAAAACGTAAAAGGTTGCAGGTAAACTACCCCTTCCCCTTAACCGATCTTCACCAAAATCGAAAGTCATTGAGACCTCTACAATTCAGGGACGTATGCAAAAATTATTTGATTCTGTTTGAATTTGCGGCTGTTATCGTTTGCCATATAAAATACGCTTGATAAAAAAATCGTTGCTGGTAAACTACCCCTTCCCCTTAACCGATTTTCACCAAAAACAATAGGTCTTGAGTACACTACAAATCAGGGCTGTATGCAAAACATTATTTGATTATGTTTGAATTTGCGGCTGTTATCGTTTGCCATAGAAAATACCCTTGTTAAAAAAACGTTGCTGGTAAACTACCCCTTTCCCTCAACCGATCTTCACCAAAAACAATAGGTCTTGGGAACTCTACAATTTAGGGCTGTATGCAAATAATCTTTTGATTCTGTTTGAATTTGCGGCTGTTATCGTTTGTTTCAAAAAGTTTAAATAAAATTTCAAGTACTTTACTCTTGTTAAAACGTAAAAGGTTGCTGGTAAACTACCCCTTCCCCTTCACCGATCTTCACCAAAACCGAAAGTCATTGAGACCTCTACAATTCAGGGACGTATGCAAAAAATTATTTGATTCTGTTTGAATTTGCGGCTGTTATCGTTTGCCATAGAAAATACGCTTGATAAAAAAACGTTACACGTAAACCCCTTAACCGATCTTCACCAAAAACAATAGGTCTTGAGTACACTACAAATCAGGGCTGTATGCAAAACATTATTTGATTCTGTTTGAATTTGCGGCTGTTATCGTTTGCCAAAAAAAATACCCTTGTTAAAAAAACATTACAGGTAAACTACCCCTTTCCCTCAACCGATCTTCACCAAAAACAATAGGTCTTGAGAACTCTACAATTTAGGGCTGTATGCAAATAATCTTTTGATTCTGTTTGAATTTGCGGCTGTTATCGTTTGCCATAGGAAATACCCTTGTTAGAACATAAAACGTTACAGGTAAACTACCCCTTTCCCTTAACCGATCTTCACCAAAATCAACAGATCTTGAGAACTCTACAATTTAGGGCTGTATGCGAAACATTATTTGATTCTGTTTGAATTTGCGGCTGTTATCGTTTGCCAAACAAACAAAATTACCCTTGCTAAAAAAAAACCGTTGCTGGTAAACTACCCCTTTACCTTAACCGATCTTCACCAAAAACAACAGGTCGCGAGTACTCTGCAAATCAGGCCTGCATGCAAAAAATTATTTAATTCTGTTTGAATTTGCGGCAGTTATCGTTTGCCATAGAAAAAAAACTACATATAGACAGACAGACAGACAGACAGACAGACAGACAGACAGACAGACACACACACACAGACACTTTTCGGAAAACGACTTTTTTCATGTTTTGAGTGTAGTAGAATCATAATCTGCAATAATCTCGAACACAATTTTTTTTGCCATCACCATACTTCCATTCCTTAAGGAATATGGAAGTAAAAATTACCCTTGATAAAAAACCGTTGCTGGTAAACTACCCCTTTCCCTTAACCGATCTTCACCAAAAACGACAGGTCTTGAGAACTCTACAATTCAGGGCAGTATGCAAAACATTATATGATTCTGTTTGAATTTGCGGCTGTTATCGTTTGCCATACAAAATACCCTTGATAAAACAGAAAACGTTGCTGGTAAACTACCCCTTTCCCTTAACCGATCTTCACCAAAAACAACAGGTCTTGAGAACTCTACAAGTCAGGGCAGTATGCAAAAAATTATTTGATTATGTTTGAATTTTCGGCTGTTATCGTTTGCCATAGAAAATACCCTTGTTAAAACACAATACGTTGCCGGTAAACTACCCCTTTCCCTTAATCGATCTTTACCAAAATCAACAGGTCTTGAGAACTCTACAATTCAGGGCTGTATGCGAAACATTATTTGATTCTGTTTGAATTTGCGGCTGTTATCGTTTGCCAAACAAACAAAATTACCCTTGATAAAAAAAACCGTTGCCGGTAAACTACCCCTTTCCCTTAACCGATCTTCACCAAAAACAATAGGTCGTGAGTACTCTACAAGTCAGTGCAGTATGCAAAAAATTATTTGATTATGTTTGAATTTGCGGCTGTTATCGTTTACCATAGAAAATACCCTTGTTAAAACATTAAACGTTGCTGGTAAACTACCCCTTTCCATTAACCGATCTTTACCAATATCAACAGGTCTTGAGAACTCTACAATTCAGGGCGGTATGCGAAACAATATTTGATTTTGTTTGAATTTGCGGCTGTTATCGTTTGCCAAACAATCAAAATTACTCTTGATAAAAAAAACCGTTGCAGGTAAACTACCCCTTTCTCTCAACCGATCTTCACCAAAACAATAGTCGTGAGTACTCCACAAATCAGGGCTGTATGCAAATAATCTTTTGATTCTGTTTGAATTTGCGGCTGTTATCGTTTGCCATAGGAAATACCCTTGTTAAAACATAAAACGTTACAGGTAAACTACCCCTTTCCCCTAACCGATCTTCACCAAAAACAATAGGTCTTGAGTACTCTACAAATCAGGGCTGTATGCAAAACATTATTTGATTTTGTTTGAATTTGCGGCTGTTATCGTTTGCCATAGAAAATACCCTTGTTAAAAAAACGTTGCAGGTAAACTACCCCTTTCCCTCAACCGATCTTCACCAAAAACAATAGGTCTTGAGAAATCTACAATTTAGGGCTGTATGCGAAACATTATTTGATTCTGTTTGAATTTGCGGCTGTTATCGTTTGCCATAGGAAATACCCTTGTTAAAACATAAAACGTTATAGGTAAACTACCCCTTTCCCTTAACCGATCTTCACCAAAAACAATAGGTCTTGAGAACTCTACAATTCACGGCTGTATGCGAAACATTATTTGATTCTGTTTGAATTTGCGGCTGTTATCGTTTACCATAGAAAAAAAAAATCGGTATGGGGAACCATACATGACTTCCATATTCTAAGATTTGTATTTAAAATCATTTTCAGCCAAACAGACAGACTGTGTCTTACCTGCCTTTTTATTGCTGTATTAAATGAAAAATATTATATTACATTAAAATGAAAAAATTATAATTTTATTGCCTGGCAACAAAATTATTTTATTTTTAACAATTACCATTGTTTCAAAAAGTTTAAATAAATTTTTAAGTACTTTACTCTTGTTAAAACGTAAAAGGTTGCAGGTAAACTACCCCTTCCCCTTAACCGATCTTCACCAAAATCGAAAGTCGTTGAGACCTCTACAATTCAGGGACGTATGCAAAAAATTATTTGATTCTGTTTGAATTTGCGGCTGTTATCGTTTGCCATAAAAAATACGCTTGATAAAAAAACGTTACTGGTAAACTACCCCTTCCCCTTAACCGATCTTCACCAAAAACAACAGATCTTGAGTACACTACAAATCAGGACTGTATGCAAAACATTATTTGATTCTGTTTGAATTTGCGGCTGTTATCGTTTGCCATAGAAAATACCCTTGTTAAAAAAACGTTGCTGGTAAACTACCACTTTCCCTCAACCGATCTTCACCCAAAACAATAGGTCGCGAGTACTCTGCAAATCAGGGCTGTATGCAAAAAATTATTTGATTCTTTTTGAATTTGCGGCAGTTATCGTTTGCCATAGAAAAAAAATCTACAGACAAATAGACACACAGACACACAGACAGACACTTTTCGGAAAACGACTTTTTTTCATGTTTTGAGTGTAGTAGAATCAGAATCTGCAATAATCTCGAACACGATTTTTTTTGCCATCACCATACTTCCATTCCTTAAGGAATATGGAAGTAAAATATCGGTATGGAGAACCATACATGACTTCCATATTCTAAGATTTATATTTAAAATCATTTTCGAAATGAAATATTACCATAGAAACAACTTCTTTCTACTTACTGCTTCAGCCTTAACCACAGTACTGTGGTCACTAACGTATACCACCTCACGTTATCGCACTCGATTTTCGCTGATGATGGAAGTCGATGGCATTGCCGAAACGTCTGGTTTTGTAGAAAACATTGGACTATGGCCAAATATCGGCAACAAAAAGGAAAAGAAGGAGCGCTCCGAAGTCACTCATGGACCCTCAGCATCTTGCAGAGGGTTCATTCCCTAAAGACGAAAAGTCTGTCTATGAATCGTTCCTCTGTAAACACGTGCAGTTACACTGCCCAGCGATCCACAGGAAGCAAATCGCTATCCACGCTGGACACTTTTTCGGCTTGCATGCGTTATGTTGGTATGGGTTCGGCACTTTCCATTTAAAAACCGTGCAAATGTAAGAAAATAAACGTGAATGAGGCCAGAAATAACGCGAATTGTGTGTGCGCGCGCGCGCGTGTGTGTGTGTCTTCCCTGCCTTTTTATTGCGGTAGTGATAATAATAAAATGGAAACGTAAACAGTACATAACTGAGATATGCTTGCCTGCCACGCACGATATATTTTCTCTTATACATGACTAGCAGAATACCCGTGCTTCGCTACGGAGTTTCACGTTGTACGTAATGAAAATGTTAGTTTAATTAATAAAGTTTAATTAAAGTAGGCTTCTTAAAAATAAATAGCTGTTGCCCACAACTTCGTTCGCGTGGTCTTCAATTTAATGCGATAATATATTTAGAACAGAATCTATTCTATTGGGTTGCCATAGTAACCAGATCGAATAGTTTTTTAAGACCGCAAAGGACCCCCCAGAGGATCGTATCGAAAAAACACCTGTCCTATGTTGGTTCTCCCGTTGCGTAAAATATTTGTGCCAAGTTTGGTTGAAATCGGTCCAATGGTTTAGGTGGAGACGTGGAAGACCCCAAAGGACCCCCCAAAGGATCATATCGAAAAAAAAACACTTGTCCTATGTTGGTTCTCCCTTTGCGTAAAATATTTGTGCCAAGTTTGGTTGAAATCGGTCCAGTGGTTTAGGAGGCGATGTGGAAGACCCCAAAGAACCCCCAAAAGGATCCCATCGAAAAAACACCTATCCTATGTTGGTTCTCCCATTGCGTAAAATATTTGTGCCAAGTTTGGTTGATATCGGTACAGTGGTTTAGGAGGAGATGTGGAAGAAACCTTCGCGGACGTGCGCACAACTCACCGAAGTTTCATCGCAATCGGATGAGTGGTATAGGAACGCATACGGGACAAACAAAGAAACATTCATTTTTACTTCCATATTCCTTAAGGAATGGAAGTATGGTGATGGCAAAAAATATCGGTATGGAGAACCATACATGACTTCCATATTCTAAGATTTATATTTAAAATCATTTTCAGCCAAACAGCCAGGCTGTGTCTTACCTGCCTTTTTATTGCTGTATTAAATGAAAAATATTATATTACATTAAAATGAAAAAATCATAATTTTATTGCCTGGCAACAAAATTATTTTATTTTTAACAATTACCATTGTTTCAAAAAAATTAAATAAATTTTCAAGTACTTTACTCTTGTTAAAACGTAAAAGGTTGCTGGTAAACTACCCCTTCCCCTTAACCGATCTTCACCAAAATCGAAAGTCATTGAGACCTCTACAATTCAGGGACGTATGCAAAAAATTATTTGATTCTGTTTGAATTTGCGGCTGTTATCGTTTGCCATAGAAAATACGCTTGATAAAAAAACGTTGCAGGTAAACTACCCCTTCCCCTTAACCGATCTTCACCAAAAACAAAAGGTCTTGAGTACTCTACAAATCAGGGCTGTATGCAAAATATTATTTGATTCCGTTTGAATTTGCGGCTGTTATCGTTTGCCATAGAAAAAACCCTTGTTAAAAAAACGTTGCAGGTAAACTACCCCTTTCCCTCAACCGATCTTCACCAAAAACAGTAGGTCTTGAGAACTCTACAATTTAGGGCTGTATGCAAATAATCTTTTGATTCTGTTTGCATTTGCGGCTGTTATCGTTTGCCATATTAAATACCCTTGTTAAAACATAAAACGTTACAGGTAAACTACCCCTTTCCCTTAACCGATCTTCACCAAAAACAATAGGTCTTGAGTACTCTACAAATCAGGGCTGTATACAAAACAGTATTTGATTCTGTTTGCATTTGCGGCTGTTATCGTTTGCCAAAAAAATACCCTTGATAAAACAAAAAACGTGGCTGGTAAACTACCCCTTTCCCTCAACCGAACTTCACCAAAAACAATAGGTCTTGAGAACTCTACAATTTAGGGCTGTATGCAAATAATCTTTTGATTCTGTTTGAATTTGCGGCTGTTATCGTTTGCCATAGGAAATACCCTTGTTAAAACATAAAACGTTACAGGTAAACTACCCCTTTCCCTTAACCGATCTTCACCAAAATCAGCAGATCTTGAGAACTCTACAATTCAGGGCCGTATGCGAAACATTATTTGATTCTGTTTGAATTTGCGGCTGTTATCGTTTGCCAAACAAACAAATTTACCCTTGCTAAAAAAAAACCGTTGCTGGTAAACTACCCCTTTCCCTCAACCGATCTTCACCAAAAACAATAGGTCGCGAGTACTCTGCAAATCAGGGCTGCATGCAAAAAATTATTTGATTCTGTTTGAATTTGCGGCAGTTATCGTTTGCCATAGAAAAAAATCTACAGACAGACACACAGACAGACAGACAGACAGACAGACAGACAGACAGACAGACAGACAGACAGACACACAGACACTTTTCGGAAAACGACTTTTTTTCATGTTTTGAGTGTAGTACAATCAGAATCTGCAATAATCTCGAACACGATTTTTTTTGCCATCACCATACTTCCATTCCTTAAGGAATATGGAAGTAAAATTACCCTTGATAAAAAACTGTTGCTGGTAAACTACCCCTTTCCCTTAACCGATCTTCACCAAAAACGACAGGTCTTGAGCACTCTACAATTCAGGCCGGTATGCAAACAATTATTTGATTCTGTTTGATTTTGCGGCTCTTATCGTTTGCCATAGAAAACACCCTTGATAAAACATAAAACGTTGCTGGTAAACTACCCTATTCCATTAACCGATCTTCACCAAAAACAATAGGTCTTGAGAACTCTACAATTCAGGACTGTATGCAAAACATTATTTGATTCTCTTTGAATTTACGGCAGTTATCGTTCGTCATAGAAAAAATTACCCTTGTTAAAACACAAAATGTTGCCGGTAAACTATCCTATTCCCTTAACCGATCTTCAACGAAACCAACAGGTCTTGAGAACTCTACAATTCAGGGTTGTATGCGAAACATTATTTGATTATGTTTGAATTTGCGGCTGTTATCGTTTGCCATAGAAAATACCCTTGATAAAACAAAAAACGTGGCAGGTAAACTACCCCTTTCCCTTAACCGATCTTTACCAAAAACAATAGGTCTTTAGTACTCAACAAAACAGGGCTGTATGCAAAAACTTATTTGATTCTGTTTGAATTTGCGGCTCTTATCGTTTGCCATATAAAATACCCTTTTAAAACATAAAACGTTGCTGGTAAACTACCCCTTTCCCTTAACCGATTTTCACCAACACGAACAGGTATTGAGAACTCTACAATTCAGGGCTGTATGCAAAACATCATTTGATTCTGTTTGAATTTGCGGCTGTTATCGTTTACCATAGAAAAAAATTTGCATGGAGAACTATACATGACTTCCATATTCTAAGATTTATATTTAAAATCATTTTCAGCCAAACAGACAGGCTGTGTCTTACCTGCCTTTTTATTGCTGTATTAAATGAAAAATATTATATTACAAAAAAATGAAAAAATTATAATTTTATTGCCTGGCAACAAAATTATTTTATTTTTAACAATTACCATTGTTTCAAAAAGTTTAAATAAATTTTCAAGTACTTTACTCTTGTTAAAACGTAAAAGGTTGCAGGTAAACTACCCCTTTCCCTTAACCGATCTTCACCAAAATCGAAAGTCATTGAGACCTCAACAATTCAGGGAGGTATGCAAAAAATTATTTGATTCTGTTTGAATTTGCGGCTGTTATCGTTTGCCATATAAAATACGCTTGATAAAAAAATCGTTGCTGGTAAACTACCCCTTCCCCTTAACCGACTTTCACCAAAAACAATAGGTCTTGAGTAGACTACAAATCAGGGCTGTATGCAAAACATTATTTGATTCTGTTTGAATTTGCGGCTGTTATCGTTTGCCATAGAAAATACCCTTGTTAAAAAAACGTTGCAGGTAAACTACCCCTTTCCCTCAACCGATCTTCACCAAAAACTATAGGTCTTGAGAACTCTACAATTTAGGGCTGTATGCAAATAATCTTTTGATTCTGTTTGAATTTGCGGCTGTTATCGTTTGTTTCAAAAAGTTTAAATAAATTTTCAAGTACTTTACTCTTGTTAAAACGTAAAAGGTTGCTGGTAAATTACCCCTTCCCCTTAACCGATCTTCACCAAAATCGAAAGTCATTGAGACCTCTACAATTCAGGGACGTATGCAAAACATTATTTGATTCTGTTTGAATTTGCGGCTGTTATCGTTTGCCATAGAAAATACGCTTGATAAAAAAACGTTACACGTAAACCCCTTAACCGATCTTCACCAAAAACAATAGGTCTTGAGTACACTACAAATCAGGGCTGTATGCAAAAATTATTTGATTCTGTTTGAATTTGCGGCTGTTATCGTTTGCCATAGAAAATACCCTTGTTAAAAAAACATTGCAGGTAAACTACCCCTTTCCCTCAACCGATCTTCACCAAAAACAACAGGTCTTGAGAACTCTACAATTTAGGGTTGTATGCAAATAATCTTTTGATTCTGTTTGAATTTGCGGCTGTTATCATTTGCCATAGTAAATACCCTTGTTAAAACATAAAACGTTACAGGTAAACTACCCCTTTCCCTTAACCGATCTTCACCAAAATCAACAGATCTTGAGAAGTCTACAATTTAGGGCTGTATGCGAAACATTATTTGATTCTGTTTGAATTTGCGGCTGTTATCGTTTGCCAAACAAAATATCGGTATGGAGAACCATACATGACTTCCATATTCTAAGATTTATATTTAAAATCATTTTCAGCCAAACAGCCAGGCTGTGTCTTACCTGCCTTTTTATTGCTGTATTAAATGAAAATTATTATATTACATTAAAATGAAAAAATTATAATTTTATTGCCAGGCAACAAAATTATTTTATTTTTAACAATTACCATTGTTTCAAAAAGTTTAAATAAATATCCAAGTACTTTACTCTTGTTAAAACGTAAAAGGTTGCCGGTAAACTACCCCTTCCCCTTGACCGATCTTCACCAAAATCGAAAGTCATTGAGACCTCTACAATTCAGGGACGTATGCAAAAAATTATTTGATTCTGTTTGAATTTGCGGCTGTTATCGTTTGCCATAGAAAATACGCTTGATAAAAAAAAGTTGCTGGTAAACTACCCCTTCCCCTTAACCGATCTTCACCAAAAACAATAGAACTTGAGTACTCTAGAAATCAGGGCTGTATGCAAAACATTATTTGATTCTGTTTGAATTTGCGGCTGTTATCGTTTGCCATAGAAAATACCCTTGTTAAAAAAACGTTGCAGGTAAACTACCCCTTTCCCTCAACCGATCTTCACCAAAACAATAGGTCTTGAGAACTCTACAATATAGGGCTGTATGCAGATAATCTTTTGATTCTGTTTGAATTTGCGGCTGTTATCGTTTGCCATAGGAAATACCCTTGTTAAAACATAAAACGTTACAGGTAAACTACCCCTTTCCCTTAACCGATCTTCACCAAAATCAACAGATGTTAAGAACTCTACAATACAGGGCTGTATGCGAAACATTATTTGATTCCGTTTGAATTTGCGGCTGTTATCGTTTGCCATAGAAAATACCCTTTTTTAAAAACGTTGCAGGTAAACTACCCCTTTCCCTCAACCGATCTTCACCAAAAACAATAGGTCTTGAGATCTCTACAATTTAGGGCTGTATGCAAATAATCTTTTGATTCTGTTTGAATTTGCGGCTGTTATCGTTTGCCATAGGAAATACCCTTGTTAAAACATAAAACGTAACAGGTAAACTACCCCTTTCCCTTAACCGATCTTCACCAAAAACAATAGGTCTTGCGTACTCTACAAATCAGGGCTGTATGCAAAACATTATTTGATTCTGTTTGAATTTGCGGCTGTTATCGTTTGCCATAGAAAATACCCTTTTTAAAAAAACGTTGCAGGTAAACTACCCCTTTCCCTCAACCGATCTTCACCAAAAACAGTAGGTCTTGAGAACTCTACAATTTAGGGCTGTATGCAAATAATCTTTTGATTCTGTTTGAATTTGCGGCTGTTATCGTTTGCCATAGGAAATACCCTTGTTAAAACATAAAACGTTACAGGTAAACTACCCCTTTCCCTAAACCGATCTTCACCAAAAACAATAGGTCTTGAGTACTCTACAAATCAGGCCTGTATGCAAAACATTATTTGATTCTGTTTGAATTTGCGGCTGTTATCGTTTGCCATAAAAAATACCCTTGTTAAAAAAACGTTGCCGGTAAACTACCCCTTTCCCTCAACCGAACTTCACCAAAAACAATAGGTCTTGAGAACTCTACAATTTAGGGCTGTATGCAAATAATCTTTTGATTCTGTTTGAATTTGCGGCTGTTATCGTTTGCCATAGGAAATACCCTTGTTAAAACATAAAACGTTACAGGTAAACTACCCCTTTCCCTTAACCGATCTTCACCAAAATCAAAAGATCTTGAGAACTCTACAATTCAGGGCTGTATGCGAAACATTATTTCATTCTGTTTGAATTTGCGGCTGTTATCGTTTGCCAAACAAACAAAATTACCCTTGCTAAAAAAAAAACCGTTGCAGGTAAACTACCCCTTTCCCTCAACCGATCTTCACCAAAACAATAGGTCGCGAGTACTCTGCAAATCAGGGCTGCATGCAAAAAATTATTTGATTCTGTTTGAATTTGCGGCAGTTATCGTTTGCCATAGAAAAAAAATCTACAGACAGACAGACAGACACACACACAGACAGACAGACACTCAGATAGACAGACAGACACACACACAGACACTTTTCGGAAAACGACTTTTTTTCATGTTTTGAGTGTAGTAGAATCAGAATCTGCAATAATCTCGAACACGATTTTTTTTGCCATCACCATACTTCCATTCCTTAAGGAATATGGAAGTAACAAAATTACCCTTGCTAAAAAAAAAACCGTTGCAGGTAAACTACCCCTTTCCCTCAACCGATCTTCACCAAAAACAATAGGTCGCGAGTACTCTGCAAATCAGGGCTGTATGCAAAAAATTATTTGATTCTGTTTGAATTTGCGGCAGTTATCGTTTGCCATAGAAAAAAAATCTATAGACACACAGACAGACACACACACAGACACTTTTCGGAAAACGACTTTTTTTCATGTTTTGAGTGTAGTAGAATCAGAATCTGCAATAATCTCGAACACGATTTTTTTTGCCATCACCATACTTCCATTCCTTAAGGAATATGGAAGTAAATATCGGTATGGAGAACCATACATGACTTCCATATTCTAAGATTTATTTTTAAAATCATTTTCAGCCAAACAGCCAGGCTGTATCTTACCTGCCTTTTTATTGCTGTATTAAATGAAAAATATTATATTACATTAAAATGAAAAAATTATAATTTTATTGCCTGGCAGCAAAATTATTTTATTTTTAACAATTACCATTGTTTCAAAAAGTTTAAATAAATTTTCAAGTACTTTACTCTTGTTAAAACGTAAAAGGTTGCAGGTAAACTACCCCTTCCCCTTAACCGATCTTCACCAAAATCGAAAGTCATTGAGACCTCAACAATTCAGGGACGTATGCAAAAAATTATTTGATTCTGTTTGAATTTGCGGCTGTTATCGTTTGCCATAGAAAATACGCTTGATAAAAAAACGTTACTGGTAAACTACCCCTTCCTCTTAACCGATCTTCACCAAAAACAACAGGTCTTGAGTACTCTACAAATCAGGGCTGTATGCAAAACATTATTTGATTCTGTTTGAATTTGCGGCTGTTATCGTTTGCCATAGAAAAAACCCTTTTTAAAAAAACGTTGCAGGTAAACTACCCCTTTCCCTCAACCGATCTTCACCAAAAACAATAGGTCTTGAGAACTCTACAATTTAGGGCTCTATGCAAATAATCTTTTGATTCTGTTTGAATTTGCGGCTGTTATCGTTTGCCATAGGAAATACCCTTGTTAAAACATAAAACGTTACAGGTAAACTACCCATTTCCCTTAACCGATCTTCACCAAAAACAATAGGTCTTGAGTACTCTACTAATCAGGGCTGTATGCAAAACATTATTTGTTTCTGTTTGAATTTGCGGATTTTATCGTTTGCCATAAAAAATACCCTTGTTAAAAAAACGTTGCAGGTAAACTACCCCTTTCCCTCAACCGAACTTCACCAAAAACAATAGGTCTTGAGAACTTTACAATTTAGGGCTGTATGCAAATAATCTTTTGATTCTGTTTGAATTTGCGGCTGTTATCGTTTGCCATAGGAAATACCCTTGTTAAAACAAAAAACGTTACAGGTAAACTACCCCTTTCCCTTAACCGATCTTCACCAATATCAACAGATCTTGAGAACTCTACAATTCAGGGCCGTATGCGAAACATTATTTGATTCTGTTTGAATTTGCGGCTGTTATCGTTTGCCAAACAAACAAAATTACCCTTGCTAAAAAAAAACCGTTGCAGGTAAACTACCCCTTTCCCTTAACCGATCTTCACCAAAAACAATAGGTCGCGATTGCTCTGCAAATCAGGGCTGCATACAAAAAATTATTTGATTCTGTTTGAATTTGCGGCAGTTATCGTTTGCCATAGAAAAAAAATCTACAGACAGACAGACACACAGATAGACAGACAGACAGACAGACAGACAGACAGACAGACAGACAGACAGACACACAGACACTTTTCGGAAAACGACTTTTTTTCATGTTTTGAGTGTAGTACAATCAGAATCTGCAATAATCTCGAACACGATTTTTTTTGCCATCACCATACTTCCATTCCTTAAGGAATATGGAAGTAAAATTACCCTTGATAAAAAACTGTTGCTGGTAAACTACCCCTTTCCCTTAACCGATCTTCACCAAAAACGACAGGTCTTGAGCACTCTACAATTCAGGCCGGTATGCAAACAATTATTTGATTCTGTTTGATTTTGCGGCTCTTATCGTTTGCCATAGAAAACACCCTTGATAAAACATAAAACGTTGCTGGTAAACTACCCTATTCCATTAACCGATCTTCACCAAAAACAATAGGTCTTGAGAACTCTACAATTCAGGACTGTATGCAAAACATTATTTGATTCTCTTTGAATTTACGGCAGTTATCGTTCGTCATAGAAAAAATTACCCTTGTTAAAACACAAAATGTTGCCGGTAAACTATCCTATTCCCTTAACCGACCTTCAACGAAACCAACAGGTCTTGAGAACTCTACAATTCAGGGTTGTATGCGAAACATTATTTGATTATGTTTGAATTTGCGGCTGTTATCGTTTGCCATAGAAAATACCCTTGATAAAACAAAAAACGTGGCAGGTAAACTACCCCTTTCCCTTAACCGATCTTTACCAAAAACAATAGGTCTTTAGTACTCAACAAAACAGGGCTGTGTGCAAAAACTTATTTGATTCTGTTTGAATTTGCGGCTCTTATCGTTTGCCATATAAAATACCCTTTTAAAACATAAAACGTTGCTGGTAAACTACCCCTTTCCCTTAACCGATTTTCACCAACACGAACAGGTATTGAGAACTCTACAATTCAGGGCTGTATGCAAAACATCATTTGATTCTGTTTGAATTTGCGGCTGTTATCGTTTACCATAGAAAAAAATTTGTATGGAGAACTATACATGACTTCCATATTCTAAGATTTATATTTAAAATCATTTTCAGCCAAACAGACAGGCTGTGTCTTACCTGCCTTTTTATTGCTGTATTAAATGAAAAATATTATATTACAAAAAAATGAAAAAATTATAATTTTATTGCCTGGCAACAAAATTATTTTATTATTAACAATTACCATTGTTTCAAAAAGTTTAAATAAATTTTCAAGTACTTTACTCTTGTTAAAACGTAAAAGGTTGCAGGTAAACTACCCCTTTCCCTTAACCGATCTTCACCAAAATCGAAAGTCATTGAGACCTCAACAATTCAGGGAGGTATGCAAAAAATTATTTAATTCTGTTTGAATTTGCGGCTGTTATCGTTTGCCATATAAAATACGCTTGATAAAAAAATCGTTGCTGGTAAACTACCCCTTCCCCTTAACCGACTTTCACCAAAAACAATAGGTCTTGAGTAGACTACAAATCAGGGCTGTATGCAAAACATTATTTGATTCTGTTTGAATTTGCGGCTGTTATCGTTTGCCATAGAAAATACCCTTGTTAAAAAAACGTTGCTGGTAAACTACCCCTTTCCCTCAACCGATCTTCACCAAAAACAATAGGTCTTGAGAACTCTACAATTTAGGGCTGTATGCAAATAATCTTTTGATTCTGTTTGAATTTGCGGCTGTTATCGTTTGTTTCAAAAAGTTTAAATAAATTTTCAAGTACTTTACTCTTGTTAAAACGTAAAAGGTTGCTGGTAAATTACCCCTTCCCCTTAACCGATCTTCACCAAAATCGAAAGTCATTGAGACCTCTACAATTCAGGGACGTATGCAAAACATTATTTGATTCTGTTTGAATTTGCGGCTGTTATCGTTTGCCATAGAAAATACGCTTGATAAAAAAACGTTACACGTAAACCCCTTAACCGATCTTCACCAAAAACAATAGGTCTTGAGTACACTACAAATCAGGGCTGTATGCAAAAATTATTTGATTCTGTTTGAATTTGCGGCTGTTATCGTTTGCCATAGAAAATACCCTTGTTAAAAAAACATTGCAGGTAAACTACCCCTTTCCCTCAACCGATCTTCACCAAAAACAACAGGTCTTGAGAACTCTACAATTTAGGGCTGTATGCAAATAATCTTTTGATTCTGTTTGAATTTGCGGCTGTTATCATTTGCCATAGGAAATACCCTTGTTAAAACATAAAACGTTACAGGTAAACTACCCCTTTCCCTTAACCGATCTTCACCAAAATCAACAGATCTTGAGAAGTCTACAATTTAGGGCTGTATGCGAAACATTATTTGATTCTGTTTGAATTTGCGGCTGTTATCGTTTGCCAAACAAAATATCGGTATGGAGAACCATACATGACTTCCATATTCTAAGATTTATATTTAAAATCATTTTCAGCCAAACAGCCAGGCTGTGTCTTACCTGCCTTTTTATTGCTGTATTAAATGAAAATTATTATATTACATTAAAATGAAAAAATTATAATTTTATTGCCAGGCAACAAAATTATTTTATTTTTAACAATTACCATTGTTTCAAAAAGTTTAAATAAATATCCAAGTACTTTACTCTTGTTAAAACGTAAAAGGTTGCTGGTAAACTACCCCTTCCCCTTGACCGATCTTCACCAAAATCGAAAGTCATTGAGACCTCTACAATTCAGGGACGTATGCAAAAAATTATTTGATTCTGTTTGAATTTGCGGCTGTTATCGTTTGCCATAGAAAATACGCTTGATAAAAAAAAGTTGCTGGTAAACTACCCCTTCCCCTTAACCGATCTTCACCAAAAACAATAGATCTTGAGTACTCTAGAAATCAGGGCTGTATGCAAAACATTATTTGATTCTGTTTGAATTTGCGGGTGTTATCGTTTGCCATAGAAAATACCCTTGTTAAAAAAACGTTGCAGGTAAACTACCCCTTTCCCTCAACCGATCTTCACCAAAACAATAGGTCTTGAGAACTCTACAATATAGGGCTGTATGCAGATAATCTTTTGATTCTGTTTGAATTTGCGGCTGTTATCGTTTGCCATAGGAAATACCCTTGTTAAAACATAAAACGTTACAGGTAAACTACCCCTTTCCCTTAACCGATCTTCACCAAAATCAACAGATGTTAAGAACTCTACAATACAGGGCTGTATGCGAAACATTATTTGATTCCGTTTGAATTTGCGGCTGTTATCGTTTGCCATAGAAAATACCCTTTTTTAAAAACGTTGCCGGTAAACTACCCCTTTCCCTCAACCGATCTTCACCAAAAACAATAGGTCTTGAGATCTCTACAATTTAGGGCTGTATGCAAATAATCTTTTGATTCTGTTTGAATTTGCGGCTGTTATCGTTTGCCATAGGAAATACCCTTGTTAAAACATAAAACGTAACAGGTAAACTACCCCTTTCCCTTAACCGATCTTCACCAAAAACAATAGGTCTTGCGTACTCTACAAATCAGGGCTGTATGCAAAACATTATTTGATTCTGTTTGAATTTGCGGCTGTTATCGTTTGCCATAGAAAATACCCTTTTTAAAAAAACGTTGCAGGTAAACTACCCCTTTCCCTCAACCGATCTTCACCAAAAACAGTAGGTCTTGAGAACTCTACAATTTAGGGCTGTATGCAAATAATCTTTTGATTCTGTTTGAATTTGCGGCTGTTATCGTTTGCCATAGGAAATACCCTTGTTAAAACATAAAACGTTACAGGTAAACTACCCCTTTCCCTAAACCGATCTTCACCAAAAACAATTGGTCTTGAGTACTCTACAAATCAGGCCTGTATGCAAAACATTATTTGATTCTGTTTGAATTTGCGGCTGTTATCGTTTGCCATAGAAAATACCCTTGTTAAAAAAACGTTGCCGGTAAACTACCCCTTTCCCTCAACCGAACTTCACCAAAAACAATAGGTCTTGAGAACTCTACAATTTAGGGCTGTATGCAAATAATCTTTTGATTCTGTTTGAATTTGCGGCTGTTATCGTTTGCCATAAGAAATACCCTTGTTAAAACATAAAACGTTACAGGTAAACTACCCCTTTCCCTTAACCGATCTTCACCAAAATCAAAAGATCTTGAGAACTCTACAATTCAGGGCTGTATGCGAAACATTATTTCATTCTGTTTGAATTTGCGGCTGTTATCGTTTGCCAAACAAACAAAATTACCCTTGCTAAAAAAAAACCGTTGCAGGTAAACTACCCCTTTCCCTCAACCGATCTTCACCAAAAACAATAGGTCGCGAGTACTCTGCAAATCAGGGCTGCATGCAAAAAATTATTTGATTCTGTTTGAATTTGCGGCAGTTATCGTTTGCCATAGAAAAAAAATCTACAGACAGACAGACAGACACACACACAGACAGACAGACACTCAGATAGACAGACAGACACACACACAGACACTTTTCGGAAAACGACTTTTTTTCATGTTTTGAGTGTAGTAGAATCAGAATCTGCAATAATCTCGAACACGATTTTTTTTGCCATCACCATACTTCCATTCCTTAAGGAATATGGAAGTAACAAAATTACCCTTGCTAAAAAAAAAACCGTTGCAGGTAAACTACCCCTTTCCCTCAACCGATCTTCACCAAAAACAATAGGTCGCGAGTACTCTGCAAATCAGGGCTGTATGCAAAAAATTATTTGATTCTGTTTGAATTTGCGGCAGTTATCGTTTGCCATAGAAAAAAAATCTATAGACACACAGACAGACACACACACAGACACTTTTCGGAAAACGACTTTTTTTCATGTTTTGAGTGTAGTAGAATCAGAATCTGCAATAATCTCGAACACGATTTTTTTTGCCATCACCATACTTCCATTCCTTAAGGAATATGGAAGTAAATATCGGTATGGAGAACCATACATGACTTCCATATTCTAAGATTTATTTTTAAAATCATTTTCAGCCAAACAGCCAGGCTGTATCTTACCTGCCTTTTTATTGCTGTATTAAATGAAAAATATTATATTACATTAAAATGAAAAAATTATAATTTTATTGCCTGGCAACAAAATTATTTTATTTTTAACAATTACCATTGTTTTAAATAAATTTTCAAGTACTTTACTCTTGTTAAAACGTAAAAGGTTGCAGGTAAACTACCCCTTCCCCTTAACCGATCTTCACCAAAATCGAAAGTCGTTGAGACCTCTACAATTCAGGGACGTATGCAAAAAATTATTTGATTCTGTTTGAATTTGCGGCTGTTATCGTTTGCCATAGAAAATACGCTTGATAAAAAAACGTTACTGGTAAACTACCCCTTCCTCTTAACCGATCTTCACCAAAAACAACAGGTCTTGAGTACTCTACAAATCAGGGCTGTATGCAAAACATTATTTGATTCTGTTTGAATTTGCGGCTGTTATCGTTTGCCATAAAAAAAACCCTTTTTAAAAAAACGTTGCAGGTAAACTACCCCTTTCCCTCAACCGATCTTCACCAAAAACAATAGGTCTTGAGAACTCTACAATTTAGGGCTCTATGCAAATAATCTTTTGATTCTGTTTGAATTTGCGGCTGTTATCGTTTGCCATAGGAAATACCCTTGTTAAAACATAAAACGTTACAGGTAAACTACCCATTTCCCTTAACCGATCTTCACCAAAAACAATAGGTCTTGAGTACTCTACTAATCAGGGCTGTATGCAAAACATTATTTGTTTCTGTTTGAATTTGCGGATTTTATCGTTTGCCATAAAAAATACCCTTGTTAAAAAAACGTTGCAGGTAAACTACCCCTTTCCCTCAACCGAACTTCACCAAAAACAATAGGTCTTGAGAACTTTACAATTTAGGGCTGTATGCAAATAATCTTTTGATTCTGTTTGAATTTGCGGCTGTTATCGTTTGCCATAGGAAATACCCTTGTTAAAACAAAAAACGTTACTGGTAAACTACCCCTTTCCCTTAACCGATCTTCACCAATATCAACAGATCTTGAGAACTCTACAATTCAGGGCCGTATGCGAAACATTATTTGATTCTGTTTGAATTTGCGGCTGTTATCGTTTGCCAAACAAACAAAATTACCCTTGCTAAAAAAAAACCGTTGCAGGTAAACTACCCCTTTCCCTTAACCGATCTTCACCAAAAACAATAGGTCGCGAGTGCTCTGTAAATCAGGGCTGCATACAAAAAATTATTTGATTCTGTTTGAATTTTCGGCAGTTATCGTTTGCCATAAAAAAAAAATCTACAGACAGACAGACACATAGACAGACAGACAGACACACACACAGACACTTTTCGGAAAACGACTTTTTTTCATGTTTTGAGTGTAGTAGAATCAGAATCTGCAATAATCTCGAACATGATTTTTTTTGCCATCACCATACTTCCATTCCTTAAGGAATATGGAAGTAAAAAACTACCCCTTTCCCTCAACCGATCTTCACCAAAAACAATAGGTCTTGAGAAATCTACAATTCAGGGCTGTATGCGAAACATTATTTGATTCTGTTTGAATTTGCGGCTGTTATCGTTTGCCAAAAAAAAAAATTTCCCTTGATAAAAAAAACCGTTGCAGGTAAACTACCCTTCCCCTCAACCGATCTTCACCAAAAACAATAGGTCGCGAGTACTCTACAAATCAGGGCTGTATGCAAAAAATTATTTGATTCTGTTTGAATTTGCGGCAGTTGTCGTTTGCCATAGAAAATACGCATGATAAAAAAGTTGCTGGCAGACACGCCAGGTCTAATCTAGAAGTTGACGCAAGCCGTCTGTTTAATTTTTTATTAATGAATTGAGATTTTAGTTATCCGAGGTGACCACTCTCCTATTAAACAATAATAATTATTGTGTTGTGTTAACGTTTAGTATAAGCTAAAGGAACCCATGTTGATTAAATTTATTGTAAACAAAAACATTGTGGAGTGTTGTATCCACATACACAGATTTTAATATTATAACCTCTTCTCTTGAGTTATAACAGAGGGAACCCAAAGTAATTGGTTCGGCCAATTACTTCAGGCTGCCTTATTCGGGACGAGCTGAAATTTAAACAGAACAACACACAGTAAATATAAAAGGAATCATGGAAGGGAAAACTGTTGATTTATGTACTCAGTATTTGTGGAACAAGAAGATTTCCCTTTATTAAACATTAAAAAAAAACAAATGACATTTACTCAAAAACAGATCCCATTACATTATTAATTAAATTATTAACTTGTTTAAATTGCTTTATATAGACTGTGGGATCACAACAAATTATATTTAGCTTTTCCCCGAATCCGGGTAACCATTTGGTATTTAGTCTTTAAACTTTAAAAATTAATTATATTCAATTCAAGATATTAGCTTGCAAGACTGTTACTTTTACTTTTACTTTTAAGTTTCATTATTATTCCATTTGAAGAATGGTATTAATTATACTACGATACGTTAAAATCTAAACTGTAACAATTGCAAGAAGTCTGAATAGTTACAATTAAATTCTTAGATTTAAATTTTTATATTCTTATAAAGTCAATCGTCTCTGAAAGTCTCTTTAAGAGAGTATTGTGTTACAATTACTATTATTATTATTCCTCGATAGACGTGCTATCTAGTCACCTTTAATTTGGGATGTAGAAGTCTCCTCCATATGGTTACATCTTGGGAATCCTAAGAGCGTCGTCCTCGTCTAGGTCTGGTCTCAGTTGTTCACGGCTTAAACGTCTGCAGGATAGAGTGGGCCTTCTACACAGGTACTCGTTGATTCTCAGATATCTCGAACTGCATTATCGGTCGGGTCTACTAGAGTTGTAATTCTGATGATTCATGTCTCCAGGTAGGATGTTGTGAAGAGTCGTCAATCGGAGAAGATAGCTGTTATAGTTATTAACACTCGTACTATTGGTTGTCACATATTTCTTCTTGTTACAACGTTTAAAAAATTTTTTTTTTCTCTTAACGTTACATATTACACTCTTTTGTAGCAGTTAGTAAAATACATAAGAATTAATCCAAACTAATAACCAATCACATAACATTTTAACAGAGCATTTCGCTCGTGCGTGTGCACTGCTTGGAGTCGTCATAGAGAGAGAGAGATTTTTCGTCCGCTACCACTGGTACAGGACAATAGGTAGTGGGGTGTTTATTCCGCGAGAATATAGTCCCGGTCTCTCTCTAAATAAAACTTTTTATTTATACAAACTATCGCTAGATAAAAATACATCATTTAAATTAGTTGTTTTCGTGACTATCTGTGTCTTCAGATTCTTTAATTATTAACATTATTTTTCTATATTATTTTAATTACAGAAGACTCGGTAAACATGTCGAGTCCGGTATCAACAGGTAGGCGCCTGATAACAAGCAAAGGGTTAAATGCGACAATAATAATTATTTACAATATGTCTTTTCTTTACCGTTTCTTTGCCCTTATTAATTACTACTTCCATCCACACTTAGTACCTACATGTTTTTTATTATCATTGTGAGATTTAAATGGTTAATTGTTCGCAACTTAAAATTTTTTATTTCTTTATTTTTTTTTTTAATTGTCATAATTTAAATCGTCACAATATGACCAACCTGAGATTTTAATAAGAGTTTGATGAAAAATGAAAAAAGTAATTGTGAAGTCTAACCTTCTTATGTTAAGGATTCAATGAAATTCATGCACAGATTTTAACAAGAAATAAATTATGTTTAACTAAATAATGAGAGTTGGGCCAATTATTTCACGTAGATAGGCATTTGCAGGCTTGGCAGACGACATGCAATGGTTGGCAATACAAACGGCGCCACGAATGATTTTGAATTAATCTTGAATTAATCTTGTTTTTTAGGTGAGCTGATACACTCTACCTGATAACAAGAACGTCACTAACTGTACCGTTATTCTAAATTGTCTTGATTACAGTTAGAACCAACGCCGCCAAAATATATCTACTAGTGAAGAAGAACCAACCTCTGTCCGATACTCAACATTCGAATAACAAGGAACAGTTTAAACCATTAATAATAATCCTGAACACTTTAACTCAACGACTTCATAATAATAAATAAAACAAAAACCAATCATAAATAAATTAAAATAAATAAACTAAATCAAAATAATACTCGTACCGATCTAGTTGTTTAACAACACACAAAAGGCCAAAAACTAGACACTCTAGAACAATTGGAAATTTACAAACACATGAAAACAAATAAAAATGACATCCTAAACGAACAGACACAATTCAAATCACACGCATTATTCGAACACATCACACCCCACACACACAAAATCGGTCTTTCAAAAATCGATTCTGTCGCCAACAACAAGACGGACAGTGCTACCAGTGGCAACCTCTGAAGAAGCTTTTTAAAAGCGAAAGCCAGTTCAGGTTATAAGGTAAAACTTTTATGTTTTCACCCACAAAAAGTTTTGTGTTCTGAGTCGTAGTGAAATAATTATATTTAGCTAAGTAACGGACATGTCATGGACAACAAAATCCAAGAATGAATTTATTGTTGCCATTAATACAAACAAACGGCCTAATTATACCACAGAATTATACATAAGCTAAATAAAGAGTAGTTTTTAATGCAGCATGATAATAATTCCAGTTTAATAGAAGGTGAGCAAAACACCAGTGCTGTGGTGCAAATTACTTTTAACTTTGTAATTATCTTCTTATTATGGGCAAACAAGTGTCGGTATCAAAAAGTTCTTGAAACAAAATATAAAATATAATCTTATCTACAATTTTCTCACCATGAATTTCCATCTGGTCAAACATTTTTTCAATCCTAAGTACTTTTTTTTAAGTCAGATGTACAATTTTCTCTTCAAACTTGTGAAAAATATCAGGATGTATGAAACTTAAAAATTTGTTATTGTCTTGATATATATACCATTGGATTCCTTACAATTTTCTCTTTGTATCTATGTATGATATTTGTAGCTCAACACTTCTGGTATAGCGGTAAACAAGAGAGAAACGAAAAAAACACACGTTTCCATAACGAAGCTGCAGGGTATTTTATAATGATTACAGGGTCAGCTTTTTGCTATATACCTAATGGTCTCAAATAATCTCTGGAACAGGTGTAGATTCTTAATATATCATCTTTGATGCATTAAAAAGTGGTTTTAAATGTTGCACATGTGCAGTGCAGATGTGTGGAGTTACAACACTAGTCATGTTTTCAAAAACGCAAAACACTATGTGTATTAATGTTAATGGGAATCACATTTTTATTTTATTTTTGTAATCCTCTTCTACTCAATATATTTAGTCTCATAATATTATAGTAAAATCCAGGTTTCATAAAATCTGTTTGAACTATTGCAGTTTCTAAAAAGTTCAAATTTGCTTTAGTTCACTTATTTTTTTCAATTTTTAATGTGTTCAGATGTCCTGGTCATTCAGCATTCTCTTGAGCTCTTACTTTTGTACTAATGAAATGTGTGTATATTATTCTTCAAAGCTTCAGTTAATAATTGAAAAGATTAAGGTACTGCCTTGTTCTATTTTCTAAAGCACATAAAAAACAGGTGTGGTTCAAATGATTTGTGGTGGCAAGCCACAAATCAGAGAGGATTAGGACTTGTAGGATAAATTTGGGCGAGCACAAAACCAGTACTAACAGATTATTTCAACTCAAATGGTGATGTTTTCTGAGAATTACTATCCCATTATTTGACCAGACCTTGTATGTCATTTGATTATTGAAGTGATAAAATGAAACTTCAAAATTTCCAGAATCTTTGCCTTCTAGATGTTATTAATAGCCATACTAAATCAGGGCTATTTCATTTTTGATAATCGGTTTTATACACAGGATGAAGGACTGATAATTTACAGGCTTTAATCATAACCCCTTTGAAAATGAGTATCTTCTCATCACAGTTAAATAGGCTGTATGAAAATATTAATCTCACGTTTGACTAAACATGTGGATGACACATTTCTTATTATTAGGGGAACGTGTAGATAGACACGGGAGATCTGGAAGAACTACACAATATTCATTTCAAACTGAAATTTATCTTGGAGTTGGAAAACGGCAACAGCTTAAATTTCTTAGGTTTAATTATATAAAAAGCAGGGTACCGATTAACATCGAAAATATACAAGAACCTGTCCATTACAGATATTACCATACATACTTCATCCTTTCACCCGTTCACATGGGAAATTGCTGCCTTTAGTTGCTTTGTTAATCGATTGTTAAAAATTCCATTACAATCAGAAGACATTAAGACATAGGCCTACTGGAATAGCACTAGTACTGACTAAAATCATGTCAAGACAGAGGAAGATTTAAAATGAAAATAATAATAAAAGATTGTGCCGAAGCAATTTTAAAATTCAAAATTCAAACCTCCCGGCCAGTTCATAAGTCACACGAAGGCCACGACTTTCAGAATTGTACGTTAACTGAGTGAGATAGGCGAACTTGATCACTGCATCATGGCAGCGAGCATTGTTGATATATAAAGTAAACCAGTCTGCAGTGACCTTTACCGCCAATGATATTGTTGTGGCAGGCATATGAACAGCTGGCTTTGGCGATTCGCGACTTGTTTTTTGAACCCTCGTGGCTTAGCTGAGACCATTTTTCATTCTCATTTCTTTCTCTGCATTTTGAGTGATCGGTTCATGGACTGGCGGCCTGGTTATGTGCTCAGTATCTTCATCTGCCATGCACGAATAAGTTAAAGTGTCTCAGGTGAGCAGCTGTATCTATTTGCTGTTAATCTAATTTAATAATGGAGTTAGCCTTATTAATTAATAATGAGAATGTGTGTTGATTGACGTGTCTGTGTCTGTTGCACACGTCAAATCTTGTGTTTGCAAGCCCTAAAAATCTTGTACTTTACTATCAAGGATTAAATGTAAAAAATAAATATATAGAAAAGCTAAAATTTAAATTGAGTGTGCCAAACAAAAGTGTTACATAATTTAAAGTGAATATTTAATTTCGAGAAGCTTAAAGAAAGTAGATGGGCTAATTCTTAAGTTGACAAGTTGATGGTTTCAATAAAAGTGTCACAGAGTGGTGCATGTGTGTCGAGGCGAGAGAGAGTGTGAGCAAGTGCATCTCCTGACACCCAGTATATAAAAATTTTTTCTAGGGTTCTCGAGCAGCCGAGGGATGGGGTATCAATGTGATGATGACTGCCCACCCGTCATCATCAGCAGAGAACAAGCTGTAAATGCTCCTCCACGCCGCCAGCCTTGCACAGGCTCCAGTACATCGATAACACCGATTAAGAAAGAACATCTACTCGTCATTACTGGCACCACTGCTGACCATCTTAACCACAGGCCCGAACTGAAACCTCCAGTCTTGGAAAACAGGTGGGATCTTTCTATTATTATTAATTTTCGACACCTTCAGCATTTCTTCAGTTCTAAGCAGGAAGCCATGTGCACAAAAACTTGTGAATTTGTAAAACTTTAAATCTGTAAACTTGTAAATTTTGGTGAGAACATGCACAATGCATGTGTAAGACTGGTTCTTTTTCACTGTGTAAAGGTGGATCCCATTCTGATATTGCCGATTAATTTACATTATTGAAATAGTTTTCTAGTTTTGACGTTCTTATATAAAGAGAGGTATATACATACATATTGCAACGATACTCTTAACAACTCACTTTTGCACATATGCTATTACTCATTTGTGCACACTTACACATGTCTCGAAGGTATACTCTTCTTCTGCAGTATTTACCTTGATGTTTCCCAGCTAGGTCGCAGGCTTTCGTAGTTAATTGAGGGTGGATAAGCATGTGAATATCATTACAAGTAAAGAGTACAGAGGATTTAGTACTGGTTGTGAAATTAGAACGACTTTGTTAATAAAATTATATTCATTTTGTTTATTAATTATAAAATACAAATTGTCATGTTATTAATTAGTGTGTGGGTTAACTAATATTGAAACCCTTATATTCACTTATACGAATATCGTATAATAACGTGGCAAAATCTTATCTCTTATAATCTAAGACACATTATACACACAAATAAGACATATATGGCCTGGAATATTACACAGACATATAATACATAACACATATATTCTTACAATGCGTGATTAACACGTACGAAATTGAATATTAATATTGACTTAGCAAGTGTGGTTTTTTATTATGTACCACTTAATTAAAAAAAATAAATAATTAAACATTTATAAAAATTCTAATATAGACCATTCTATTACTTTAATTAACAATAATCCTAATGTCTCAATTAATTAAAAATCTACAATTGAAGTAACTTTCATACTTGATTTTACGTTACAGTTACTTGATTTTAATTATATAATAAAATTATAAAAATATAATAAAATATGGTTTCTCTAATTACCATTTATTTATGAGACTTATAAGTTTTATGTTCTTTGTTATAAATTATTATTCTCTGAACTTTTATTAATTATTCATTATGCAAATAAAAATAATAAAGTTTATGTAAACTTGGATATGGAATCTAGAGCCTTCTTTTGATAGACCTCAGGGTCATTTATAAGATTGAATAAATGTCTGACTTCACCTGCATATTTCTGCAACCATTTAACTGTGTTGTTACCGTCATATGGACTCTCGAGTTTTGGGATCCCCTTCCGGTATCACCTTCTCTGTCTCTGCGTTGTTTGGAATTACTCTCTCCGTCTACTGGATGCTGAGTTCTGCCATGAACCTCTGGTCATGATGATGTACAGCTGGATGTAGCTGCGTGTGGCTGTCCCTGCGTCCTCTAGTATATTGCTCTGGTTCCTCTCCTCTCCTCGTCTTTTTCCTCGTGGATGCCTCGAAGTTCTACGTGGACTTCTTGAAGTTCATCGACGACGTTATGTCTCCTCGTAGATTATGGTATTATTGTCTTTTACATCACTCGTGTATATCACTAGTTACTTTCACCGATGTACTGCCGGTTTCATCGCACTTTAAGTTACGTAATTCGATTTAAAACATTACTTAAACTTTGTAAAATTTGCGGTGGCGAGATGCGTGGATTTCACGTACTGTCTGCTAATGATCTGAGAAAGCGTGTGTCGCTCGCTGGGGTTTTATACTCCTGCCATCGTTCAATTCCTGTTGAAAACTGTTCGGACAGAGTTGAACAAGTCAGCGCATCGGTTTATTAACTAATTACAACATACACGTCTTTCTATGAAGCGCACACTTTTAAAAAAATATTATTTGACAAATCGTTAGGTACATTAATAAACTTAACCTATACAAATTATGAACATTAAGGTGTGTAAACTATGGAAGTTATGGCAAAATTTCACACGGTAGCTGAACGATTCCCATGATCATAGACCTCTTAGTATTGAATTGTAGCGCCAGGCACCACATCGTCCTGCTCTCGCGTTATAGTAGTTGAAGTATCATTTAAATTATCATTTATTTGTTTATACGCTTCTTTTATATATTTTCTCCACTCGAGACATAATTCTTTTTGTTTATTTTCAATCCTTACAACTTGCTCATGTAAGGTCTGTTTAAAATTATTCTCAAGAGTGTCAATACGTGAATTGGTATCAACAGTCTTTTCTGTTAATTGTGCATTAGTGTCAGCTATGTTTTGCTTTAATTCTATGTTGTCTTTTTCAACTGGAGATTATCAATTTTTAACTCTTCTACCTCTCTGGATTTTTATGGTGTCTTGTTTAAAATTTTGGGGCTGTTGCTCTAATTTATTTTCTAAACTTTCTGTTTGTTTGGTATTTATTTCATCTATTTTTTTATTTGTTTGACATTCTCCTCTTTCAACTCTTCTTTAAATTTTTCGGCTTGTTTTATGACTAATTCGTCCATCATGGCCAGTATCGAATTTTTAAATGCTTCTAGATTCAACCCTCCTGGTTCCGCCATAGTGAATTATTATTAAAATATTTATTTATACTTTATTATTGGTGAACCGTATGCGAGCTTTTATTTATTTATTGTTTAATTATTATTTATTTATTTATTTTTATCTACTCATGTTACAATTACACCTGTTTATTGGGGTGGGCGCCAGTTGCGTTATTACAAAACAATACACACAACAATTTTAAAATAACTAACATATGAAAATAATTAAAATATAATATTAGTTATAACATATAAATTATTAAACACTGGTAATCATAGAGCATACATTAATTATTAAATGTAGGCGTTTCGTGCTCCACGTTCATGGGCGACAATTCTATACAACGATACATATTATTAAATGTAAGCGTGTCGAGCCCCAAGTTAACGGGCGACAAAATTATATATCAACACAAATTATATATGCAGGTTGTAAATAATTATAACAATACCAGGTGTAACTATAATAAGAGTAGTAGATTTATGAGTAGTTAAAAATTCATGTTTATAGTTTTATCAAGCATTATAAATAATAAAACATTGTTAATAATCTTTGATCAAGATATCACTCATTATTAAGTGTTTATCTCTTAAACTATACGGTGTTACACACATTTAAAACACTCTTACATCTAGACATGTTAATAATCTTAATCTAGACATTTATTCAATGTGATTTACTAAAACAAAATAAAATTTAAATGTAATTTTAATTGAATTCATTTAACTCAGATCTGACCTCAGCTTGCTCAGTCTATACCAATGTTTAAAAAAATAAATTTAAAATTATATTAATTACTCTTAGACTGGCATTTGTTTCATATTCAAATTTAAATTATTCTTTTCTACAAATGCAAATATCAAATCATTTCAATTCTTTACATTGATAAACAAAAATATACTATCTCAAATTTGAACTCTTTCTTTTTCTATATTTCTCTATATGCGATCGCTCATTCTTACGATTAAAACATTTATCTAAGATTTGTGAAGTTACTCACTATTTACCCTGATATTTAACACATTCCACTCTTCATAAAATAATACTTACCGCTGCCAGAATTTCACTTACCGTCATGTTCCCCGTAAAACTTATCTTTTGAAAACTGCCCAAGGTCGCCACGATATTTTTCTAGAAGGTAAAATATCGAAAACTTCTATACTCTTGCCCTTATAAAAAATCCCGCGATCTGAGTGTAATATCTGAGTGATCCCGGGCCACTGTCACTGCCCGGCAACTGTTTATAACTTAGTTCAATTCTTCGGGTCCCGGTCGGTCTTCTTGGATTAACTACATTTGGCGAAAACTCGACCAACCGGGCCCGACACAAAATGTATAGGCGTCTGTTACTGAATGCGGCTCTAGCTGACTGTATGGCGTCTCTACTTAAAGTCGACCGTCACTGGGAACGTAACAGGTACATGTTCTCTTTGGAGGGAAGCTGGTTCTTTACTGCCACGATGTTTTCGTCGTCGCTCCTTGCTCCTATGCTGTCGTATAACCATCTTATATATGGAATGGAGCTGATATATGTGGGTGACCAGAGCTTAATATTGGGCTTGGCTCTGCTGACGTCATTGGAAAAGCCGGATTTAGCCATGACTTCCTGCCGCTCAAAAAGCACATTTCTGGATCTTGTTCGTCCCAGGACATCCGGTTTTGTGGCTGGCTGCGTCACTAAGATTTGTGGTGATACAGTTGCGTCTGTGTGCTGTTTACACAAGTACAGATTTCTGCGAATTTTGTGGAGGTGCAAATTCCTCTGCCGCATTACACCACTGAATTTGCGTCTTATTGCTTTGTTTCCAACTGTTCTGTTTCTCAACACTGGTCTGTTATACGGACAAATATGTTGCACAATAATACATTTATTTTGCAATATTTTATCCAAACCCGCCCGAAAATGAACTGAATAAAATTATATAATTGACCCAAACGATTAAAATAAAACACCCAAAAATTGACCCGCTACAGATTCTAATACATTATTTCTAATTATAAACCTTTTTTTGTTTTAATTCATTGTCTTTTTATATAGTCTTTATGAGCTCTTTTTTAAAAAAATCATTTATAAATGCATTATGCATGTCACCTCGAGTTTTGATGACCTTACGACTTATTGACGGGGTCCAGCATTGTCCAGAGTTAGGTTTCCGTTATTCCTGGGTTGGAGTGGTCCTGGATATGTCCAGAGTCCAGCATCGTTCTCCAGTAGTATGTGGTCCGTCCCAGAGAATTACTATCTGCTGCAAGGTGGATCCCAGTCATCGCTTAGGTGTCTAAAAAGCATCTCCTAACTTCCAGCATCCCACGTCGCTCTTGTAGCTTCTCCGTTGCTCTTTGTAGACTTAAACGGTCCCGGTACTTTACATTTCCCAAAATATTGTCAACATAATTACTGAGTGTCTTTATTCGTTCATTGATGATACTTATAATAAAATAAAACTGTTCTGCCGACGGACAGCGTGTCCGACTGCAACTGTGTCTGGAAATGAAGAGAAGGGTTTTCAGTCGAACCCTTAATTTATACCCTCCCAATATTCTGCACCTGTTGGTTCCGAAATCATCTTGTTGAGACCTGCAGATCACATGCTAGCCCCCACTCCTGAACCTTTTCATATATTTGCAATTTTTTGCAAATGGCAATGTTTTGGATGGAATCGAGATAGCACAAATCATGGCTAATTTGATTAAGCACTCACTGTATTAATTTGAGCATCTTAGGGTAATTTGCGTATTTTTGGCACATTTATTTCGCACTGTCTTCACGTAGTGTGTCCTATTAACGTCATTTTCTTACTGTGGATAACTTCAAATTTACACACACTTTGGTGCCTTTTGTTTGTTTATACACTAATTACTTTTCACACAGTGAATTAAAATAATTATTTTTTTAATTAATTGGGGAGGGTAGCTGAGATTCCTTTCTGTACATGCATCACTAACACACACAAGATACACGCGTAACACACATACAATCGAGCAGGTGTTCCTTGCCTGTTGAAACAGGTTAATTTCTCCCCTAGTATAACAATGAAACATTTTTACAATCCCAGACCTGTCTATTTTCCCCAAACTTATATTAATTTTACAAATTTTAGATTTATTTAAATCAATGCTCAATACAGCATATGGCTGTATCGTTGCAATATATATATATATATATATATATATATATATATATTGTGCTGTTACTTTTTATAAGTATTGTAATTAAAATATTTAATTACAGATATTATAATTTTTTTTTATCTGCACATGAAAAGAAAACTCTATCTCAGGGTTAACAATTATTAAGTTGATTTATAGTATTTAATACTGTGTATGATTTATTCTTTTCTTTAATCCATACCAAATAACGTTAGTGTATACATTTTTTAATGAATAACAAGGTAAGAATATCTACCATATAAATGTAAATAGCTTGAATCTGAATTCTTCACAACTGCAACGGGTTCAATTCTAGTTGATGTTTATCATCTTAAAGGTAATGTTAGGCTTCGTAGTCTGTTCCTTCTCTGGGATTTCTTATTAGATTAAATATTGAATTATATTTTCTTCTATGATTACTAACTTGATACTTCTTCGGAATATCGAATTTTATTGTATTGACACTCAAACTATCTTCCAGTACAGGCTTCTTCTTTTAGTTCAGCTTTCTCTAAATGATATACTCAGACTTCTTGAAATCTTGTTTTTTATTAAGTTATATACAAATTATGATTCTTTCAATGTTATAGATTTATACTCTTGTATGTTTATTAAATTAAATATCAATGCTAACTCCCTTCCTTTAAAGGTTTCCTTTATTAAATACAAAATTAAACTCTTTTATAAAAATTAAACTCTTTTAATGTATATCTTATTACATATAAAATTAGACTAAATATCACTATAATATTGACGACTCGGAACACAAAGTTTTTTATAAGTAAAAACGTAAAGTTTTACCTTACAGCCTAAACCGGCTTTCACCTATAGAAGGCTTCATCAGAGGCTGTCGTTAGTAGCGCTGCTCGTCTTGTTGTTGGCGACGAGAAAGTGTTTCGAAAGATTGAAGCTGTGTGTGTGTGGTGAGATGTGTTCGAATAATGCGTGCGATTTGAATTGTGTCTGTTCGTTTAGGATGTCGTTTTTATTTGTTTTTGTGTGTTTGTATATTTCTAATTGTTCTAGAGTGTCTAGTTTTCGGCCTTTTGTGTGTACGTGTAGTATGTTCATGTTATTGTCGATGTTTTTATATGTGTGGTTTGCTTCAATGAGGTGGTTTGCGAAGGTAGATTCTGTAGTGGTGTGGAGTGCTTTTGTGTGTTCAATGTATCTCTGTTTGAAGCTACGTCCTGTCTGGCCTATGTAGAATTTACTGCAATTTGAACAATTTAGTTTATATACACCGGGTAGATCGAATTTGTTTTGTGCTTTGGGCATGCGTTTTGATAGTGTGTGTTCTGTTTTGTTAGTAGTTTTGTAAGCGATTCTGTATCCTGCTTTTTTGAATTTGTGGGCAATTTTTTCTGTTTGTTTGTTGATGTATGTTAGTGTTATGAATTTGTTGTTTTCTGTCTTTATCTGTTGTTTGTTTTGTGTTTTGTGTAGGAGTTTACTGACTATTGTTCTGTCATAACCGTTAGATTCTGCTAGATATTTTATCGTGTTTAGTTCGTCTTTGTAGTCTATTTCATCTAAGGGGATGTTGTTAAGTCTATGTATCATGGTTCTAAAAGCAGCTAGTTTGTGTTGTATTGGGTGATTGGAGGTGTTGTGTATTAGTGTGTCAGTTGTAGTTGGTTTTCTGTATATACTGAATTTGTGCCTGTGTTCTAGTTTTGTGATGGAGAGGTCTAAGAAGTTTATGGTATTGTTGTGTTCGTATTCGGCAGTGAAGGTTATGTTTTTATGTATTTTGTTTATGTGCGTTAGTAACTGTTCACATTGTCTTTTGTTTCCCCTGTATAGTATTAGAATGTCATCAACGTATCTGTGCCAATATAGTATTTTATGTGAGTGTCTGTCATTGTTTGTGAGTATTTTTGTTTTTTCTAAGTGTTGGAGGAAGACTTCTGCTAGAATGCTGGATATGGGGGAGCCCATGGGTAGGCCATCGTTCTGTGTGTAGTATTTATTGTTATAAGTAAAGTAGTTTTGTTTTGTGATAATGTTCAGAGTTTCTGTTATTTCATTGATAAGTTCGTCTGGTGTGTTGTTCTGTTTGAGTTTGTTTTGTAGGATGGTGATTGTTTCAGAGATGGGGATGTTTGTGTACAGGTTTTTAATGTCAAAGGAGGCTAATGTGGCATTATGGGGGATGTGTATGTCTTTTATTTTTGTTACTAGGTCAGTGTTGTTTTTTACTGCAATGTTGTTGTCTATTTGTGTGTGTTGTCTAATAATTTTGTCTAGATATTTTGCCAGTTTGTGTGCAGGGGCATTACGGTAGTTGATAATGGGGCGGATCGGAATGTCTTCTTTATGGATTTTGGGAAGCGCTTGGAGTGTAGGTGCTGATGGTCGGATTTGTTTCATGTAGGGCTTTTGTTTATGTGTCATAATGTGTTTGGCTTTGTTGACTATTTGTTTTACTGAGTTTTGGTATCTGTCGGTGGGGTCGTGTTTTAGTTCTGTGATGTTGTTCTGTTCTATGAAGTCTTGTACTTTTTTGTGTAGGTTGTCTGTGGGGATAATTACAGTCGTGTTGCCTTTGTCAGCTTTTACAAATGTGATGTTGTGTTTGTGTGCCTTTTCCCTCAGTTTGATGGCTGTGTGTATTTCTGAGTTGTGGTTGTTGTTGTCTGGTGTCTTATGTACTCCTATTGTGTTGTTTATATTATGTCTTAATGTGTCTTGATGTTCTGGTGCTGTGTTTTGTATATTTGTTTCTGTGTCAATTATGAGCTTTGTTAGTGTTTGGTTGTTATGTTTGTAAATCCTAACAATAAATAGAAATCCAAGAATAAAATTAGACTTTTTGATGTGGCTCTTCTTAAATATAAAATTAGACTTTTTGATGTGTATCTTCTGAAATATAAAATTTAACTAACCAAATTTTCTTTCATTTGAATACAATTCAAATCTAATGATTTGCCATGTAGATACCTAACTACATTCGTCACATCTTTCCATCATATGACTCTTAACAACATATATAATTTTATTAATTATTATTAATTACATTTATTTGCTTTTTTACATTATCCATATAATTAGTATATTTTAGATTACTATTCTATTAATCTTTCATTTTATTTGAATGTTTATTTCCAATTTAATATAATAATTGTCAACACATATTTCTTAATGCTGTTCTATATAATATTGGAGTCTACCTCTATGTTGGTCATGACTAACACTCAGTTTTTTTGTTTACAATCCTAACATATGTTCATAATACTATTAATTTTATACATTGGCTTCTTCTAAAATTATTATTTTACTCTTATGTACTATGGTGTATTTTAACAGCAGTACATAATACCTTCCTTTATTTCATAATCTCAGATATAATTTGATATGAGATTTCGAAATAATTAATTTCTTATCACCACCATGGTCTAACATTAATATTGACAACATTTGATTAATTCGCTAATTGTATATCACAAAGTTCTTTTCATAATTTTTTTTTTTTTTTTTTAAACATAACAAATAAGGTTCATCTCTATCATGAATCACCGTATCTTACACACTCATTTATGGCTTAAAATAACATCAATCAAACCAACTGGTTTTACATCAAAAATAATAAGTACGGTATAAAATAACAATTGTGCCTACTTTCATGGCTAAAAAACTCAAAAACATGAATACAAACATTATCTTTTCTTTTAAATCTTACCTTCCCAATCCTGGTCATAAATTTCATGTGTTCTTTATTTCAGAATTCACACTAATTTAGTTATTGTCTGACTTATAAGGGCGAAGTGATTAATATTGTATGTCCCTTTAATTTTTCCATCCTGGTATTTTATTACTACGGTATTGTTATTGTTCACCGTGTCAATGATGAAGGGGCCTACATAACATAGAAATAATTTTTTCATCAACTTCTCCTTACTGCTGGGAAGTTGTCTGTTACGAACAAGTACTAACTCTCCTATATGATAATTAATTTGTTTATACCGCTTCTTGTATTGTCGTCTGGCTCTTTCCTCTGCCTTCACTTTCAACCGACTTTCCATAATAACTTGGATGTCCTTCTGTGGTTGAGTGAACCACGTAAAGTCGACTAAACTTTCGATAATTCTGGGTGGGCGTTTTTTATGCATTGCCTCATATGGTGTCACACCGGTACTGTCGTAATTTGCTAAATTTATAATCTCCTCTGCTTTACTAACATATTCACTCCATTTATTATGTTGATCATGACAGTATGTGCGAAATAAACGATCCACTTCTTTGAGCATTCTTTCGGCCGGGTTACTATTTGGATGGTTTACAGATGTTTTATGTCTAATTTTTATTGCTCTCATCGCATTCTGCCACTTTACACCTTTAAATTGTGTTCCATGATCGGATATGATACTACTAGGCAACCCTACCTCCTTTATATACTTTACTTTAATTATTTTTACTATAGTATGGGTATTAGCCTTAGTGATGGGATATAACTTTGTAAACCTAGTAAAACTGTCCATGATAATCAGTATGTACTTATTACGTCTCCTACCACTAGTTGGGAATGGTCCACAAATGTCAATAAAAACTTGCTCTAGTGCTTTCAACGCTTGATTATTTATCCATCTTCCCTGATATCTGACATTGGCTAACTTGGCTTTTTGACAAATATCACATGTTTCTATGGATTGAATTACCTTCTTTTTTATTTATTTATGTAAAAGTGTTCCTTGAGTGCTGACACCACTTTCTTCTGGCCTTGGTGTCCATATCTCTCATGGACAGATAATCAACAATTAATTTATGACATACCTCTTCCGGCACTAAGAGGTATAATTAAATCAATATTTCTTTTGTCGGTGATTACTCCTTCATGAATCATATAATGTGATGTAGTGTTGGAAGTACTTTCCATCCTTTTCCTCAACTTCTGTATTCTAATATCTGTTGGCTGTAATTTCTTTATTTCTTCTACAATGAGTTTTAATTCTGTTTTGTTCCTAAAGCATGCCAAAATTTTACGTGCTTCTTTGGCCATTATTTCTTCATACCCCCTACTCGGGATAATATATCCGCTACTATATTTTTACTGCCCGGTAGGTACTCCCATTTTATATGATATTCTTGTAACTGGAGCATCCATCTTGTGAGCCTTCCATGGGACATCTTACAGTTTTTAAAAAGGTTATTGCTTGATGATCAGTTCGTACTACTACCTCACTGTTTAATAAGTATGTTCGGAATTTAGTTATTGCAAAAACCACACTCAATGTCTCTTTTTCAGTTATCGTATAATTAAATTGTGCTTTAGTTAGTGTATGGCTTGCAAACGCTATTACCTTCAGTTCTCCCTTGTCATTTTCTTGATATAATACCGATCCCAAACTTACTCCACTGGCATCACAATTTAAATAAAAAGCTTTACTAAAATCTGGGTGACTTAACATGACACACTGTAAAAACCTCTGTTTCACTTCATTGAAGACTTCCTCATCTTTTTCAGTCCACTTCCATTTATTCATCTTACAAATTAAATGTTGATAATGATATGTTAGGTCGGAGTAATTACTTTGGAAGTTTCTATAATAATTACAAAGACCTAAGAAACTTTGTAATTGTTTTATATTTTTTGGATATGGGAAATTCTGTATTGATTGTATTTTATCAGGATCCGCAGATATGCCTGTGTTCGAGATTATAAACCCTAAAAACTTAATCTTGCTGGCTATGAATGTTGACTTGTCTAATTTTAGTGTAATTCCATGTTCCCCCAATCTGGTGAGTACCTTATCAATTCGATGACAGTGCTCTTCCCAACTGCTTGATGCAATTACTAAATCATCTACGTACACTGTAGTAAATTCCAAAATCTCCTTACCCAATACTGCATCAAGACATTTGATAAATATAGCCGCACTATTAACCAGACCAAAAGGTAATCTTTTGAATTGGTAATTCCTACCGTTTACTATGAAACTCACATATTTTCTGCTTTCAGGATGCAATTCTACTTGCCAATATCCAGATACAGCATCCCAACTACTAAAAAACTGTACGTTATTAAAACGTTTTAAAATTTCTCATATGTTCTCGGGCGATGTCTTATTAGCAATTATCATCTGATTAATTTGACATGCATCCAAACAGAATGTTAATGACTTATCTTTCTTAGAAATTACTACTAACAGGCTAGTGTGTTCTGACTGACTTAGTTCAATTATATCTTCACGAAGCATTTTGTCGATTACTTCTTGTACTTGCTCTCTTAATTTATAGGGTATTGGATATGACCTTTTGTTGAATGTCACATTTTCTCTTATGGGTAACTTACACTGCACTCCTACTATCTTGCCAGGTTTATTTGAAAATACTTTATAATGTTTCAAATAAATTTTCATTAATTGATTTATTTGTTCTTTGGTTAGTTGACTGTTATGATTACAAAATTGTTTGATCCCTTGCATTTTCTCCTCCCACATTGGGTTGTTTACCGCTAATGTCTATGTTGACTTTCTATTGATTGGACTATCCTCACATGAGTATTCAAATCTATCACTTAATTTGGTTGAATTGACCATTTTCATTACACCTTCATTTCTATTAATAATTTTGATAGGTACCTTTTGCTTATCGTATGTAAATACCACCTGATTGGTTTCTAAATCTATAATAGTTTCATACTTCCGCAAGTTATCGCATCCGACTAATATTTCTGTTTCTATATTTTGGTATACTACAAATATTAATGGTATCACCCTTCCACTGAATTGGACATTCATCATTATTTGTTTGCGAGCAGTTCGGTTGGCTCGTCCTGTTACACCCACTATAGTGATTTTGCTCACGGGTAATTAATATATTCTATTTGCCCTTCCTTCAGATGAAGTGATTCTCTTTTCCATTTCCTTTAACTCGTGGTATTTAGTCATACTCATCAGCGATATTTCTGCACCAGTATCAATAATAAAATTTTGATTGGTTTCCCCATATTGACCGGTAATAGATACTACATCACTTTCAGTTACATTTTTATTGCTTCTCTCATTGTCCATGAAATCTTGGCCTAACCTGGTTATCCAATACAGTGATCGGCTATTTGACTGTGGTTGACCACTGCACTCACTCACAGTCTTCTTTAGTTTCCCTGATTTTCATTTTCAGTTGCTCTCTCCTCTCTCCTTCCTTCATGTTGACTATTTTCTGATTGGGAAAGGGAACCATGTTGATCTCTATGCCTTATCTGTTCATAGTTGTTGTTTCCCTCACTTTGTCTCTCCTCACTGCGAGAATGTTCATTTTGATCAGTCTCCCTCGGGTAATGACTATTATAAACTCGGGAATCATAGTTTCGGCATATAAAATTTGCTCGATAAGTATTTGAAGCGTGGTTGCCCCTATAATTATTATTGTTATTATTATTATTATTATTACCATATCTTCGGTAATTCCGGTTACCGTTTCTGCCGTAATTTCTTCCACCTTCCCTATCTTGGTATCTTGGAACATTTCTTTGGTCGTTCCTTTCTACTATTTGTTTCTACCATGGTTTTGTTCTTCCGGATATCGGTTAGGGTAGCTGTCTCTTCTCATATTCCCTTGTCTAGCACTGCTGTCATAATTCATTTTTCTCTCATTATCAGTGAGTAATAATGTCATCGCTTCTATAGTATGCGCCTGACTCGCAAATTGATACTTAATACTAATTGTACCATTGTATCGTCTATTTTTGTATTGTTGTTGTCCAACTGGTGTTCCATGGATTGAATATTGCTGGTTACCTCCTGTTTGTGTTTTGTCAATTCTCTCGTTATCTGTTCCATAACTTCTTGTTTATTTTCTCCTAATTTCTCTTTCACTTCTTACTTCAGTGACTGTTGTCCCATTTCCATTCCGTCTAACCTGTTTCCCATTGTTTCTATATTCAATTTAACTTCTGCTAATTGCCTGTAGTTCTTTTCCTCATAGGTTTGCAACATTTTTGCAACATTAATTCAACTTCAGCCTTCTGCTGGTCTAATTTATCATTCACACCATTTATTTGTTGTTGAATGGTCTCTTTTAATTCAGTATTCTGTTTATCCAATTTATCCGTAACCTCAGTCCTGAAAGTATTTTGTTGCTCAGAAAAAGCCTTTAACTGGTTAGAATTATCAGTCATATATTGGTCTAATTTAGCATTTTGCTGGTCTAATTTAGCATTTAATTGGTTAGAATCAGCATTTTGTTGGTCGAATTTAGCATTTTGCTGCTCAGAAATAGTCTTTAACTGGTTAAAATTAACCATCATTACATCCATCATTGCCTTTATATTTATTTGTTCAATTTCTTTAGGTGGCTGTTCCATTTCAGTTTCTTCCTCTTCAGCACTATTACTCCTTAATTCATATCTTTGCTCTGGTTTGTTAGCCATGTTACAATATTTAAATTAATTTAACTATAATTAAATTTTTCTTATTCTAATTAAATTTAACAAAATTATTTTATTGTAATTTAATTAATTCAGTTTGGCACTCTTGCCTATTAGTTAATTTATATTATTTGGTGCTGGCTTAAAGAAAATCTTTGCGGATTTAATGTGTGGGCGCCATTAAATGTGCTATTATTTTTTTATAAGTATTGTAATTAAAATATTTAATTACAGATATTATTATTTTTTTTATCTGCACATGAAAAGAAAACTCTATCTCAGGGTTAACAATTATTAAGTTGATTTATATTATTTAATACTGTGTATGATTTATTCTTTTCTTTAATGCGTACCAAATAACGTTAGTGTATAAATTTTTTAATAAATAACAAGGTAAGAATATCTACCATATAAATGTAAATAGCTTGAATCTGAATTCTTCACAACTGCAACGGGTTCAATTCTAGTTGATGTTTATCATCTTAAAGGTAATGTTAGGCTTCGTAGTCTGTTCCTTCTCTGGGATTTCTTATTAGATTAAATGTTGAATTATATTTTCTTCTATGATTACTAACTTGATACTTCTTTGGAATATCGAATTTTATTGTATTGACACTCAAACTGTCTTCCAGTACAGGCTTCTTCTTTTAGTTCGGCTTTCTCTAAATGATATACTCAGACTTCGTGAAATATTGTTGTTTATTAAGTTGTATACAAATTATGATTCTTTCAATGTTATAGATTTATACTCTCGTATGTTTATTAAATTCAATATCAATGTTAACTCCCTTCCTTTAAAGGTTTCCTTTATTAAATACAAAATTAAACTCTTTTATAAAAATTAAACTCTTTTAATGTGTATCTTCTTAAATATAAAATTAGACTTTTTGATGTGTATCTTCTGAAATATAAAATTAAACTAAACAAGTTTTCTTTCATTTGAATACAATTCAAATCTAACGATTTACAATTTGCCATTTAGATACCTAACTACATTCGTCACATCTTTCCATCATATGACTCTTAACAACATATATAATTTTATTAATTATTATTAATTACATTTATTTGCTTTTTTACATTATCCATATAATTAGTATATTTTAGATTACTATTCTATTAATCTTTCATTTTATTTGAATGTTTATTTCCAATTTAATATAATAATTGTCAATACATATTTCTTAATGCTGTTCTATATAATATTGGAGTCTACCTCTATGTTGGTCATGACTAACACTCAGTTTTTTTTGTTTACAGTCCTAACATATGTATATAGTACTATTAATTTTATACATTGGCTTCTTCTAAAATTATTATTTTACTCTTATGTACTATGGTGTATTTTAACAGCAGTACATAATACCTTCCCTTATTTCATAATCTGAGATATAATTTGATATGAGATTTTGAAATAATTAATTTCTTATCACCACCATGGTCTAACATTAATATTGACAACATTTGATTAATTCGCTAATTGTATATCACAAAGTTGTTTTCATAATTTTTTTTTTTTTTACATAACAAATATGGTTCATCACTATCACGAATCACTGTATCTTACACACTCATTTATGTCTTAAAATAGCATAAATCAAACCAACTGGTTTTACATCAAAAATAATAAGTATAAAATAACAATTGTGCCTACTTTCATGGCTAAAATCTCAAAAACATGAATACAAATATTATCTTTTCTTTTAAATCTCACCTTCCCAATCCTGGTCATAAATTTCATGTGTTCTTTTGAAACCCCCCCTTTTATTTTATAAGTTTTTTTTTGTAATTTTTATTTTATTTTATTTTTATTTATTTTATTTTATTTTTATTATATTTTTGTAAAGGGGAGAGACATAATATTTAGAACTAGGTGGTGAACCTAGAGGAAGCATAAAGTGTGCACAGGCCCAACCTACAATTACAGACATGTCCCCTGGTGAATGACAGGACTTGCAAATGAAAAACTCTGTTAACAAACAAGCGTGAACTTTATTGAGCATGCAAGCATTTACATGACATTACAAGTTGTAAACTCAACAATGAGTAAAACCATGGGTAAAATTTAACTGCAATATATTGCAACTTATTTTTACATATAAATTTGGTGATCTTAATCGTGCCCCTAAAGTTGCGGCGCCAAATCTATACAACGCTCCCTTTCGTCTAACACTATTATCTAATATGTGTGATGTTAGATAAAAAGTTACTTACCCGTGATATTACTTTACCTGGGCGCCAGAACAAATGCCAGATACAAATGACATGGTTTCAGCTTAGCTCAGCGCATGGAGACCCTCTTTCTCAGGATTCGTTCAGTGATTGTGGTTTTCAAGGGGAATCATTACAAATAACACTTTAATATTTCTTGATTATTTTAATGAACGTTTAATTAATTATTTTTGAACTTTAAATTGTTAATGGTAGGACTTAATTCTACCCTAACACTTATAATTATTGAGTGAGTGTGGAAAGTAATGATTAAGACGCTCAAACGACCTATAGCTCTTATCTGGTTTGATTAAGAGATTTCTATCTCCCAAACCAGTGCTAAAGAACAGGTCTGCAATAATTTGCACGTCCAATACTACACACCACTTTCCATTCAACACTCCTATCCTATATTAGAACTAATCTTATAGTTACAATACAATGTGTGCTTTTCTTAGTGTCTTTTTAAAATTGTTTATTGTTTTATTATTTGTTTAGCGCTTATGTCATTGATCAATGAATCTATTTCTTACTGTTTGATGCGTTGACCGAAGATAGGAATCTGTAGAGGTCCTCTTTTCGATGATGTTGCACAGAAGAATGGATTGATCAATGCTGTTGAAGATGCCCTGGCAATTACAGATGCTGTAGCCTTCTGTAGCACAGGTCCTTCATGGCTGATTGATTAATTAACGGTTGTTTTTCGCAGCTAGTGTTATTGAATGTTGTTAATTCATCTACACTGCAGACTACTTCTCGATTTAGAACTTATTTGCACTGTTGTGTAATTTAAAAATTTCTGTATGTGAATTATACACGTCTAGTGTGTTTAAGTACTGAACGAAGAGTGATGTTACCCCTCGCTTTTAGCTGGCGTCTCTTTTAAATACGGGCTGCTGATTGGTTGTACAAATAAATCATGCGTTTTTCCAGTTTGGACAATCTCGAACTAGTCGGTCAAACACACTGTGACAGGTTTCAAACGGCAGAGAAATTCTTGTCAAAACCGTACTTCCTGTATTTGCAAATCGATTGATTACTGGTATTTGCAAATGTGTTTCCGAAGGTCTGCCCACAGAATATTGTTGCTTAGGTCTTTATCTGTGTGTGTGTGAAAACACCTTATTCCTACGTAGCATAATTCTCTCGTTATTCCTGTTGGTGTGCATCATCCGTATAACTTCTTTATTTGTTAATTATATTAACTGAGCTTGCGGCTACTTATAAAGCTTTTCTTGCTGAAAATGCTGTTTTCAGAATTGCCGTATATTTACAACTTTAGAAGTTATCGCAGGTTGAACTGATAATTCGCTTTGAGTAAAATTACCTGTTTGAACTGGATTCTACTGTAGCGGTGACGTGGTTAGGGTGAGATGGCTGCGATTATACTCTCTCTCTCTCTCTCTCTCTCTCTCTCTCTCTCTCTCTCTCTCTCTCTCTCTCTCTCTCTCTATCTTACGGCGTTGCACTCGTACTGTCTATAGCTTTCATATAACACTCGATAGGACGCTATAATGAATCGTTATATATACCCCCACTCGGTATAAAAAAAATTGATTACGTAAATCATTAATTTTTTTCTAATGTACAGTTTTACACTGAATACAAATTTTTGCACATTTACTTTAGCACTTTTTCCCGCACAAAACTAGCACTTATACAATGTTACTTACATCTATCTTATAACTAAAGATTACAATGTTTCTTAACCTAAAATGGTATATTGGAAATTTATATGATCATTTTAATCATCATTTTGGATTAATTAATGTAAATAATTTAAAAAAAAGTCTACATTTATTTAAATAATATTTTTTATTATTATCTAGACCTTAATTCCAAACAATTATTTATTTATTTTATTTGACCAGGTTTGACTCTCATACCTTATGGCTCAAATTATTATTTCTTTGTGGGTCAATACTTTGTTTATATTCTTCCTCCTATGGGAACATAGCTTATATAGCTTACCTCCATATATAGAAAATCCTGGTTTGGAGTTGGTAACTGCACTCCTCTAAGCTACACTAATCCTAGGGTCTTGTTGCTGATGAGTCCCTATTTCCTTGAGTCGTCTAACTACTTCAGGTTTAGTTATATGTTTTACCGCGTAAACACCAATATCATTGCTACTACATTTAATATTACCTGTTTCCATGTTGTTTTCTAATGGTGGATTTCTACTGAGTACATCTGCTACTAAGTTGTCTTTCGCTTTGCAATACTGTATTTCAAATTGATACTCTTGTATAGCCAAGATCCAGCGAGTCAGACGAGCACCTAGCAATTTACACTTTAATAAAATCACTAACGCCTTATTGTCGGTGATTATAGTAAGTTTAGCACCCAGAATATAACTTCTAAACTTTGACAGGCTATGCACTATCGCTAATAGCTCTTTTTCTGTCGCAAAATAGGTTAATTCTGCCCCTTTAAGTGTGCGACTTACGAATCCTAATACCGCTTTTTGGCCCTTCTCATCGATCTGATACAAGTTTGCTCCAATAGCAATATTGCTGGCGTCTGTTTGCAAGTAAAATCTTTCTCCTATTCTTGGATGATTTAATACAACAGTATTTATAAAAAGACTTTTCACTTGTTGCAGTGCTTCATCGTGGTCCTTTGTCCACTTCCGTTTAATACCTTTGTTCAACAACTTTAACAATGGAATAGTACTTTCCGCGTATTTACTTGTAAACTTTTGATAGTAGTTAGCTAAACCTAGAAATGACTTTAGCTGCTTACAGTTCTTTATTACACTTACTGACTTGCAATGCTTATATTCTTTAATACCTACATTTATTTTATTAGCATTTATTTCCATAGTAATGGTATTTCTTTTAAAATTTATTTTTGCTTTCCATTCAAGTAACGTATCTACCCCTATAATACAATCATGAATGAGTTTCGGGACTATTAGAGCTACTATTTGGGTTTGGTTACCATTTATACTGACAGGTAAATATATTTGTTCAGTTATCTTTTGCATTTTGGCTCCAGTGGCTCCCTGTACATTACAATGTTTTACGGGTAGTCTGGGACAATTTCGCAACTAATAATTATCTACAAACTTTGAGCTAACACAGGTAACTTCACTGCCAGTGTCAATAAGTGCTCCTACCAGTAGATTACTGATCTTACAAATTATTTCCGGACATTCAGGATAATGGTTTCTACCCACTTCTTTCTCCTCTTTTAACAAGAACTCCCTATCGCTCACTTGTTTTATATTATTATCTACGTTTTTCTTACCTGTTCTCTTTTGTGATTTCACTGCAGGTAATGGTAGGTTTAGTTTTGTTTCTTTTCTACCCGCAGTGGCTTCCCGTTTCCCGTATTCATTTTACTAGTCGACGGTTGCTGCTCGGTAGAGGTTATAGTTGTTTTACACACTTTATACCCTTTATTAGATTTATTTTCTACACTTCTACTTCTACCTTTATCCTCCACTTCCTGTCGATTTTGTGGTTTATTACCCGGATATGGGGTAAACCTTTTTTCTTTCATACGTTCATTATCTCTCTTTCTATTTGAGTAGAACGTTGGTTCTTGCTGATCGCCTCTAGAGTAGTTACTCAGCTGATTACTTACCCGCTGTAGGTCCCTCTCTAAATCTAGACACTCATCTACAACCATTATGAACTTTTCTAAAGTATCCACTCCTCTAGTTGTGGTTGCTACTCTAGTGCGTTCTGAGAAATGACGCGCTAGCTTATATACTAGGTCTCTCTCTTCTATTGGTGGTGTTAGATGTTTAACTTGCGCCATTACATTAAGCACATAATTGGTAGTTGTCATATTCATTGACGGGTGATACTTACCAAATTCTAAATGATCGCGTACCCTTCTTTGTATCTGCATGTTCCAGTACTGAGCTAGAAATTTTTCTCTGAAGTCTGAGTAGGTTTGGACTCTGTCTGAGATGACTTTCCACCACGTACCTGCCCAATTCTTGAGAAATCGGCCTAACATGTCCTTCTTATCCTCGTCGTCCATCAGTGGATTTACACGAGTTACATACGCTTCAAACAGCTTTAGGAATTCCACAGGATTCTCATGTGGGATTCCTGAAAATGCAAGGTTTTCCGGTTCTTCCTTATAGCCGCCACACCTCACTACTTTGGTTTGCTGTGACTTCATTGCTTTAGTCAGATCATCCCGCATTAACTTTAACTGTTGTTCCACCTTTTTATGTACTTCGTCACTGTTAGCCTTACTCTCTACCTGTTTCTTAACTTCACTAATATTTACACCCAGTTGGGTACACTCTTCCCTAGTAGTCTGGATTTCTTCTTTATTTAGAAGTGTTTGTGTTTTTAGTTCAGCTGTTACTTCACTGAATTGTTGATTAATGAGGGTTACTTTTGTAATGGTACAATCATGGTACGTTTTATAATTACCTTAAATAGGGTAAATAAAACCATAACTATTGTATTTTCTTAGTTTGGTCATAATCAAACCAACCTTAAATAACCGGTATGAATATATAGTGAGTGGAGTGTATAATAATATTTGCCAGGATTTGGACCGATTCATAGAAAAAACTGTGAAACATCACAAAAACAATATGTAATTTGTTGCGATAACAGTGACGCTCCTTAATTACGTGAGCAGCCGAGAATGTGTTTACATCCACAACACGATGCTGTCAACAGCTTAACAAAGAACGTGTGACGTAGGTTCACCCCACCTCGGCAACATATAACAAAGACTCTTCGTCATTCCATCTGTAACAGTGAGCAGAGCCGGCCGGCCACCCGTTCACTCATACGTGAATTTTAATATTTAAACCACTGTAAGTGGTTAATTAACTGTTTAAATAGCTACAGTGTACTCCAAGATGTGACCGGGTAAAAAGTCGACGAACTCGCGGTACGCGAAGTTCGCAAAACAATAGACATCCAACTATTTGGTGAGAACTCACAACAACCTATACGACTTTGGTGAGAACGCACAACAGCTACGACTTTGGTGAGAACGTTCCATCACACACAAGATTATTTTATTTTCACATCAAATTCCATTAAAATGACCACGTAACATATAAATTCAATTATTCAAAATGTCACTTTTAAAAAACAAATGAGCTCATAACACAACAAATTGTACCATGAGAGAAAGAGAGAGAGAGAGAGAGAGAGAGAGAGAGAGAGAGAGAGAGAGAGATTGCGTGTGCGTGAGTAATTACTAAGTGTTGCGTTGTGCACACCTAAATATATTACGATATGTAAGGATATAGTCACGTAAGTACATAATATTATATAATAACACATTTACCTGTATTATGATTTTGGAGGGTTTAGAGTTTGTTTAACACTTGCAAGATTATTATGTAAGATGTCTATAAAATAAAAAGGGTATTTCATTGGTAACAATTTTAAACAGATATCTTATTATTTCAAGCAACTTCCGTTCTTCACAACTTCGCGTAACGAATTCCTGCCCTATAATGTATGACAACATATGTAATAAAGATGGCGCCCGAATTTTGTAAACATGACTATAAGTTTAACATGTAATCTATCGTATAATTTTGCGCCCGAAAAGGGACATCACTATATGTAACTATATAATATTAAGGTTACAGATGGTCGCCTGCGAACAGGGACTCTATGTAATGTTATTTATATAGAGTACGCCTAGAAAGAGAGCGGAAAAAGTTGTTTGAGGTAATAAATACTAAAATTGTAATACATAAACATAACCTAATAGTTAGGTTATACAATTGTATTAATGTGTGTATTTTAAAAGTGCCAACATGAGTACAAATGATAATATTACAAAAGAAATCAGTACAACTGATGTAAATTTGACTGGCGAGATGGATGTACAATCAAATCAAGCTAGTCAGACTGACGAGGCAAATACGCCTGTATCTGTAGAGACAACGAAAACCGATACATCCATATCAGCTATGTCAGATAGTAATAAGGATGAAACTAGTGCAATGATGCAATTACTATTAAAATTAGACAAAAAACTAGATGAGCAGAAAAACGATTCTCATATTAAATTCACAAATTTGAATAACAAATTTGATAAACAAAGTGACAAATTCGATAGTTTAGATATCAAGTTCAATGAACTCAAGAATGAAATAAAATTAGGTCACGATAAACTGATTAAAAAATGTGACAAAGTAATCACAAAATTAGATGAGAAGGTAAGTCAATTGGTAAGTCAATTAGAAAGCCAGAAGGTAAATAGTAGCACCCAGCAAAATGCAGTACTGAATAATAACGCATTTAAAAATGATAACTCAAATAATGAATTGACAGATAGTAAGAATATTACAAGTAGTACGAATGTGGTGTTAGAAAATGAAAGTATTATGAATGATAATGAAATGTTTGAATTTATTGAGTCAGAAAGAGTGTTAGGAGAAAGTATTTTTGTACAAGGAGTGCAGGGGGTAGAATTTTCTTTTGATGTTGTGTTAGGGGGTGAAGACAAGTCTTCATGTAATTTTTATAAGGATAAGAGTTCCTTCAATTTATATTTGGGAGACGAAAGGTCTAAAAATAAAGTTTCTTTGTATTTTTGTGTACCTAATAAATGGTGCAACAATTTTATGCTAGGGACCCCTGCATATTTGGAGAGAGAAAGTGTAATTAGGTGTTATGGAGAGAAATGTATTAATAAAAAAAATATAGAGAGATATTGTAAGAGTAAGAGAGTAATAGAAATATTTAAAGTAAACAAAAATTACAGACAATTGTTAGAAAGGTTAAGGTTAGATAAGGTATCTGAAAATAAGGAATACGTACCTTATAATAATAATGAATTTGAAATAACAATAAATGAGAAAAAGGGTATTAAGTACTTACCTGTGGTGGATAATTATGAGGAAAATTATAGAATAAATAACAAATTAATGACATATGATACTGAGATAAACGGAACCCTACTCGATCGTGACTTGCAATATTTGTTTGATAACGTATGTAGAGATGAACATGAATATAATGTTACTAATAATAAAATGTATTTATTAAGTAATAAATTAAATAGACTTAAGATTCGTTTGTTGTTCAACGATGGAGGATAGAGTGTTTCAATTGTGTAATGAACATTAAACATATATGTGTAAAGTGGTATTGAATTGGACTGCTATGAACTGAGTTTGGTAAATAACAAAATAATGAGTTGGAGTATATATTTTTCATTGTTTTATATGTATTTATCTATCAATGTATTTTTGATGTGTATTATGTATTATGTATTACAGGTACACCAGTATGTATTATTATGTATTTTAATAACATGTTTAATAATAATATTTTTCTTTTCAATTGAATAACCATTAAAGAGTAATCATTCTTTATTAAATTGTGGTACAAAAGAAAGTTGTACTAACTTTGTAACTTTATAAATTATTAATTGTCATAGAAAGTTTCTATGAAGATAAATTATTATTTAAATTATTGTATTGAAGGTAATGAAGAATACTATTAGCGAATATTGATGAATAATTAAATGAATATTTAAATAAGAATATATATATTTGAGAATTGTGAGATGTATTGTTATGAGTAGGTGAGAGATGAATTTTATAAGATAATTGTCAATGATTACAGCAAGGTAGAATGTGTAAACAGGAATAGAGCCTGGGTATAGATAAAATGTAGGTGAGTTATTTAATTAATGAAAAGGGAGTTAGATAGTTAAGAATTTTGAAGTAAATAATACAAAGAGAATTATTAGATATTTAGGGACACAGTAGTTAGTGATTATTAGTAAAGGTGTTTAAGTAAAGGTATAAACATATATTTGTTGTTGATGAATTCTGTAGTGGGGGTGAGGTGATAAAGAGTAGCCAACCAATAGTGTTGTGGCAGGTAATAGCATAATTTTAAGGGAGTGTTTGCCGAAATATTTGGAAGGGCAAAATAATATGAATGTATATAGCCAGTTAGGGAACACCCAACTCATTGCAAAGACGAGCGGTGCCATAGGATTTAAATGAAATTAGTAATGGTGTTTATAATTGAGATATTGGTGTCATTGATAGGTAATTTGGTGGTCAGTTAGAAGAAAGGTGAGTAAGATTATAATAAATAAAGGCATAGTGAATATAGGAGTCATCCAGACTAAACAATAATTAGAAGGTGAAAGGTTAGGTAGTTAGGGAGGTAGGAAGTTCAGAATAGAAAGGTAATGAAATAATAATATTATAAGAATGTAATAATAAATTTGAAATGAATTTTATAATTATAATAAATAATAATTGATGTCTAATTAATGAATTAACTGCAATTGTAAAATTTTAACTTAAATGCAACTTTCAATTATGTAAATGTTAGTGCATATCTTATAGTGAAAATCTTAATCAATGAATAAATTATTTTAATGTATTAAATGTATCAATGTGTATTATTATTTAAAATGTATTATGTATTTATGTTATAAAATTTTTAACATGCTTTTATAATATGGAAATAATGTGTAAAAGGGATACATAGAAATGGCGCTGTTAATACCAGATTATTACCTGTTAATAGTAATAATAATAATAATAATAATAATAATAATAATAATAATGTTTTAATTTTTTATTTTTTTAACCATTCAATAAGATTTATAAATAAATAAATATACAGATTTATTAATTCTTTTATATCAATTTAATTTGTTTTTCTCCAGGTTTGGGAGATATATAGTGTGATTTTCATATTTTAAAATGGAGTTTAATTCTTTTTATATCAAGGTGTTTATGTTATAATTACAGTAATTATAAAAGAGAATGAGATAAATATTATCGATAGTAAACGAAACCATTCATTAATTCAGGATTTGTTAATATGGAGAAAGGAAATTCTTTCTAATTCTTGAGAATTATTTTTAGTAGTATAACTTTTATAACTATATTAGCCAACCCAGTGCTTATTAGCACAAACCAGCACTTAGCTAAGGGGAACCAGATCAGTTGAGGATGGAGTGATTTACCAAGCCACTATTTTAATATTTATCATGTATTGTTTCAGTGTTTGGCGGTCCTGAGCTGGCCAACGCGTCAGAGCAGGGACGTTAAGAGCCTAAGTGGCCTTATGGTGTTGGGATCTCGCAGGAGAAGTCCAGTAAGGTCATGTAGGTACGGTCATCATCATCAGACTAAGGGTGAGTTGTTATTTTCTTTTATATAAAATTGTAAGGGGGTTGTGGCGACTTATCCTGGCTGATCCCTTTAGGATGTACGAAAGGGTCAATGAAAGTTTTTGTGCTTCGACACACAATCTTTCATTGAGGGGGTTTTGTAATGGTACAATCATGGTACGTTTTATAATTACCTTAAATAGGGTAAATAAAACCATAACTATTGTATTTTCTTAGTTTGGTCATAATCAAACCAACCTTAAATAACCGGTATGAATATATAGTGAGTGGAGTGTATAATAATATTTGCCAGGATTTAGACCGATTCATAGAAAAAACTGTGAAACATCACAAAAACAATATGTAATTTGTTGCGATAACAGTGACGCTCCTTAATTACGTCAGCGGCTGAGAATGTGTTTACATCCACAACACGATGCTGTCAACAGCTTAACAAAGAACGTGTGACGTAGGTTCACCCCACCTCGGCAACATATAACAAAGACTCTTCGTCATTCCATCTGTAACAGTGAGCAGAGCCGGCCGGCCACCCGTTCACTCATACGTGAATTTTAATATTTAAACCACTGTAAGTGGTTAATTAACTGTTTAAATAGCTACAGTGTACTCCAAGATGTGACCGGGTAAAAAGTCAACGAACTCGCGGTACGCGAAGTTCGCAAAACAATAGACATCCAACTATTTGGTGAGAACGCACAACAACCTATACGACTTTGGTGAGAACGCACAACAGCTACGACTTTGGTGAGAACGTTCCATCACACACAAGATTATTTTATTTTCACATCAAATTCCATTAAAATGACCACGTAACATATAAATTCAATTATTCAAAATGTCACTTTTAAAAAACAAATGAGCTCACAACACAACAAATTGTACCATGAGAGAGAGAGAGAGAGAGAGAGAGAGAGAGAGAGAGAGAGAGAGAGAGAGAGAGAGAGATTGCGTGTGCATGAGTAATTACTAAGTGTTGCATTGTGCACACCTAAATATATTACGATATGTAAGGATATAGTCACGTAAGTACACAATATTATATAATAACACATTTACCTGTATTATGATTTTGGAGGGTTTAGAGTTTGTTTAACACTTGCAAGATTATTATGTAAGATGTCTATAAAATAAAAAGAGTATTTCATTGGTAACAATTTTAAACAGATATCTTATTATTTCAAGCAACTTCCGTTCTTCACAACTTCGCGTAACGAATTCCTGCCCTATAATGTATGACAACATATGTAATAAAGATGGCGCCCGAATTTTGTAAACATGACTATAAGTTTAACATGTAATCTATCGTATAATTTTGCGCCCGAAAAGGGACATCACTATCTGTAACTATATAATATTAAGGTTACACTTTTTGTTCTAACCTTTCATGTAATTCATTTCTAAATTTATTTAGCTTTTCGTCTTGACGGCGAAAATTAGTGTTTACTTGTTTTCTAAACTCTTCTAATGTAGTTTTAACCTGTTCGGAATGCTTATCAAATCTATTATTACTCTCATCTATTTTACGCGCTAAGTTAATAGCTAAATTTGCTATTTCTTCATCTATTTTAAAGGTAGCCTCTTTACTACTTTGTTCTATTTGGCTAGACAAATTTTCATTTATTTGTTTCATTTCACTGGACAAATATTTATTAGTTTGTTCTATTTTATTATTAACATCTGTTATTAATTTTTGATTACTTTCTTCTAAACATTTATTATTTTCTTCAATTTTACTTTCAATTTTTTCAATTTTATATTTAATTGACTATTTGTACTTTCAAGTTTACTATTAGTAATTTCGATTTTACTTTCTATTTTACCATTATTTTCATCCATTTTAATGGTCAACTGTTTAAACATTTGCTCAATTGCTGCCATATCTACTACTGATGATTTAGCCATTTTTTAAAATTTATTATTAACAAATAAATTCAACAATTATTTAATAGTTATTTGTAACCTTGAATTCCACTTTCTTTTCAATTTTATTAATATTACAATTTAATTATCACTTGGGTAAAAGCAACACCAAATTATATAACTTTATTTATATAATTTTGTGTTTAATCGGGATTAAGCGAGCCCCCTAGTTGGCTGCGCCAATTCTATATGTAACTTATTTTTACATATAAATTTGGTGATCTTAATCGTGCCCCTAAAGTTGCGGTGCCAAATCTATACAACGCTCCCTTTCGTCTAACATTATTATCTAATATTTGTGATGTTAGATAAAAAGTTACTTACCCGTGATATTACTTTACCTTGGCGCCAGAACAAATCCCAGATCCAAATGACACGGTTTCAGCTTAGCTCAGCGCATGGAGACACTCTTTCTCAGGATTCGTTCAGTGATTGTGGTTTTCAAGGGAAATCGTTACAAATAACACTTTAATATTTCTTGATTATTTTAATGAACGTTTAATTAATTATTTTTGAACTTTAAATTGTTAATGGTAGGACTTAATTCTACCCTAACACATAATTATTGAGTGAGTGTGGAAAGTAATGATTAAGACGCTCAAACGACCTATAGCTCTTATCTGGTTTGATTAAGAGATTTCTATCTCCCAAACCAGTGCTAAAGAACAGGTCTGCAATAATTTGCACGTCCAATACTACACACCACTTCCCATTCAACACTCCTATCCTATATTAGAACTAATCTTATAGTTACAATACAATGTGTGCTTTTCTTAGTGTCTTTTTAAAATTGTTTATTGTTTTATTATTTGTTTAACGCTTATGTCATTGATCAATGAATCTATTTCTGACTGATTGATGCGTTGACCGAAGATAGGACTCTGTAGAGGTCCTCTTTTCGATGGTGTTGCACAGAAGAATGGATTGATCAATGCTGTTGAAGATGCCCTGGCAATTACAGATGCTGTAGCCTTCTGTAGCACAGGTCCTTCACGGCTGATTGATTAATTAACGGTTGTTTTACGCAGCTAGTGTTATTGAATGTTGTTAATTCATCTACACTGCGGACTACTTCTCGATTTAGAACTTATTTGCACTGTTGTGTAATTTAAAAATTTCTGTATGTGAATTATACACGTCTAGTGTGTTTAAGTACCGAACGAGGAGTGATGTTACCCCTCGCTTTTAGCTGGCGTCTCTTTTAAATACGGGCTGCTGATTGGTTGTACAAATAAATCATGTGTTTTTCGAGTTTGGACAATCTCTTACAAGTCGGTCAAACACACTGTGACAGGTTTCAAACGGCAGAGAAATTCTTGTCAAAATCGTACTTCCTGTATTTGCAAATCAATTGATTACTGGTATTTGCAAATGTGTTTCCGAAGATCTGCCCACAGAATATTGTTGCTTAGGTCTTTATCTGTGTGTGTGTAACAACACATTATTCCTACGTAGCATAATTCTCTCGTTATTCCTGTTGGTGTGCGTCATCCGTATAACTTCTTTATTTGTTAATTATATTAACTGAGCTTGCGGCTACTTATAAAGCTTTTCTTGCTGAATACAATGCTGTTTTCAGAATTGCTGTATATTTACAACTTTAGAAGTTATCGCAGGTTGAACTGATAATTTACTTTGAGTAAAATTACCTGTTTGAACTGGATTCTACTGTAGCGGTGACGTGGTTAGAGTGAGATAGCTGCGATTATGCGCTCTCTCTCTATCTTACGGCGTTACGCTCGTACCGTCTATAGCTTTCATATAACGCTTTGATAGGACGCTATAATGAATCGTTATGATATATATGTATGTATTCTTCATAGCATAAGATTCTGAGTGAATTTAAGTATAAATATAAATTGTATAGACCCTGCCAGGCTATGTCCAATTTAATTCTTGCAATAATCTTGTTCACAAGTAAAATTGAAATTTACTAATCTTTGAGTGCTATATAAAGTTAAATTAAAGAGGATAGTCTTTTGAGTAATTTTTGTAAGCACATTTTTGATATCATAATTTCTAATACATTCCCCTCCAAAAGTGAAAATTACACACAAACACATACACAACATATATAACACACATCCACCATTTCTGTACTAAACCCCTCACAATAATCCCTTGCAATAAAGAACAAATAATATAAAAATGCATATAACAAGGCGAATTTAGTAATTCTCAGTTAAGCATCTGATATGCTGAATAATATCTGATAAGCGTCTATCATTAATATGCTGATATAAATAACACGGGAAGTGAAGTGCCCCCAACTGAACGAGAGACTCAAAATATTAATCAACTACCACTTCAATAATAATGAAGCAATTCCGCGTATGTAATCAAGAAAATAGTTTAAACACTTAAAGAAATCAGACAGCCCCCTTTTAGTCCGGAATTCTGCCATGACCGCATGACATGAACAAGCAGAAAATAACTAACTCTCAATAGAAAATAACTCATATAGATTTAACTCAATAGAAAAGGTAAAACTTAGAGCAGAGCCTGCGGATACCTGTGTGTGTGTGTGTGCAATTTTCTTACATAGTATAAGATGATATAATAGTTTGCATAAGACTTAATTATATAAGGTCCACACATGTAGGCACAGAACTTAACATGAGAGTTTTTGCAGAACTTTAGCAATTAAACGCGGCCTCATGAGTCTGCTTCGGGGAGCTTCTGTGGATTCACAGTGTAGTGGTAGTTGAGAGAGTATTAAAATAAGAGAATGGTCCCACCTAGATCGTCCGGTGTACTTAAGTAAACCTTGGTTAATCGGTAGAGTCTTGGTCGCACCAATAAGTCCTGGGGCAGAGTACCTCCACGAGTGTGTCTGTGTGCGTGAATCTCGACTGACGGCATGTCATGGCTTAAGGGTCATCTCTGCCAGAAGGGTGGACAGCTGGACGTCTACACCCGACACCCATCTCGCCCTTGTTCAAGCACCTGTGACAGGCAATGAGTTGTATAGGGTGTCATAAGGAACATGATCTCACCACAGCTCGCACACATACGCCATCATTATTTAATTGCTAACACACACTCTAATGCTTCAACAGCCACTATAAACACATCACCACTTATTCGTATTAATCTGGATTGAACCACCAGCTGTGCCTTATTTCATTTAACCACTAATTATGTTTAAGTATTTCATTCAGGACATTATTCTTCTATGTATACCATGATTATTAACGACACAAAAAAAAAACAGCTGAGTGCAAGATATCTATTATCATTTTCATTACTGAAATCAATTTAACCTGCTACATTCACTTCCATACTGAGTTAATTTCTAATTTGCTTTAATGCCCGAATTGAAAACTGACACACACGCACACACAAGTTATCGTTTACCATTAAAGCTGAAGCGTTCAAAGTTGAGCGTTCAAACATACCAAGTTGAGCGTTCAAACAGAAATGAGGACGATTTGATGGAAATGTCTAACCACGAAGATTTTACCAATGCAGGCTTGCGCAGATCACAGCTGGGTCAGCGGACTGAATATCATCACCACACAACAAGCCGTCTACATACGGAGCGACAACGCGATGCAGTGGCACAGCGTGACGTCAGGGACCCGCCCGTTTTAAAAACACATCACCCCTCTCGGCAACCGCCTTTCATGGGCCGAACAAAGTACGGCACACCCTCACCCCAAAAGGGCAACATGGTTGACCCAAACCAAACCAGTACTCTGTAACGTTTTGCCCACGTTACAAATCCAGGGAACCCATCATAATTGACACTAGCCAATTATACGGTCTGCCTACGTTGTAACGAACTGAAATTAAACTCAACACAATTAACAATAATAATAAGCTAATTATTAGGACACAAGGGAAGGTATTTCACTGATTTATGCACTCACTTCAATGTGTAATAAGATGCCTTCTCTTTATTAACAAATGATATGTTAGGATCCCATAACATAATTATTTATACTAAAATATTCAAAAGTGTTTTCTGGAAAACTAGGGATCATATTGATCATGTACTTTTACCTCGGATCCGAGTTTACTTTAAATATTGTAAAGACGTCTGAGTATTATTATCCTCATCTAGGAGCTTGCAAGATTACATTTGCCATTTGAAGAATTGTATTATTTACTAAAGGGATTATAATTAACATTTACATATTAACGTTACAACGTATGATTTTCCATATTACAGTATACATCTATTTGGTTTCATTTATTGTTTAAAGAAAATTATAGTCTTTGAAAAATCTCTTTCATCTATAAGTTATATCTGAAATGTAATTAACTCTCGATAGTCTCGATAGTCGAGTCACCTTTACAATAAGTTGTGCTGTCCTCGTCCTGGGGTGTCACACTTGGGAATTCTGGTAGTCGGCGTCGTCATCTGGGTCGGGTCTTCGGCGAATACTTTATAGCTGGTTCACTGAGGAGTTTGAAGTAAAGCTGGTTAAAGTTGGGGTAGATCCACGTAGGTCCTGGTCAGCGTCGTAGGAGTCGTAGGCGTCCATATGTGCAGTTTATGCAGGTCACATATTCACATGTAGAGTTGTACTGGGGTTTACATCTTGAGTAGAGGCGTCATCTTGCTTACGTGTTGTTAAATTTTCTTAACTTATTACATTTCTTAACAAAACTTTCTACATTTTATATATTAAAAACTTGCTCCCCACGTTTTGTAGTGGTAGCTAATAGTTACATTTAACTTTAATCAACACATTTCTGAAGAGCTCTCGCTCGTAGGTGTGCACTGTCTGACGTCTGCATAGTAACTCTTAACTCGATTCGACTGGCACATTACAACCAAGCGGAGAGAGTAATCCGCGATAATATAGTTCCTATTTTTAATTAAATTGACATTATTATAACAAGAAGAAACAAATTATTTATACTTATTTAATTTACGGGAATTATTTTAACTACTACTCGTGCCTTCAAATTACTAATTACAAACATTACGATATTTACACATTTCTAAGTTACAGACGGTTCGCTAAGCACGTTGAGTCCGGAATTAAACAGGTCAACGCATGATGACTTACAAAAGGGTTAACTGTGATATTAATAGCTTTTTACAATTCGATTTTTTTTTATTAATTGTTTAGTTAGATTTTTCCGTTTACATCTCATACTTATTCTGAGTTAGTACAGGGGCATTAGGTTTAATAGTGCAATTTAAGAATACTTAATTGCTATTTAATTTTTTTTTATTATTAAATAATTTATTATCAATTAAATCGTCACAACTCGACCTCGACTGCTGCAGGGATCCTGGAAAATCTCAGACCCTCATTTGCACTTGGTGGGTTCAGTACCTCAGGAAAACGAAAGAAGCAGAAGGAAGGAGTGTAAGTATGCCAATGTGTGTCTGAAAGAGAAGATGTAAGTGTGTGTCCTGCATGCTCGCCGGGCCCTGGTCCACATGCAGAGATAAGGAACAGAGAAGAAAAGGAGAAAGACACGAATCGCTGATACCAGCTCTGAGAACTGACCACCAAGGCCTCCTAAACCCAACAACTGAGACCCAGGACCATAGACTTCTATCACGGAACCAAACTTTACCATCCAGGACCATTGACACTATTCCCCCCTTCCCAGGACTGAAAATCTCTACCACACTGCGACCATCCTCCACGCGAGTCCTCTCCGCCATGCCAAACTCTCGGGACCGCCCCAACACGTCACTCTCTCCAGTGACCACCACCTACCTCTGCTGGTACTCACATATCCATGCCGGAAGTCCAACAAGGTGCTACTAACCTTGATATGCGAGTACCCTTCGAGAACCGTCCACCTCGTGGACTGACCAGCCATGTGCAGCAAAACAAGGCATCATCAATCCTTGACACATGACTGGCCCATCTCCCCACACTAGGGTGGGCGGACCAGAATCACAAGGTAGACAAGACCGCGCAGAGGGCACGCGAACATCAATCCCTTCTCTTACCTTTTCAAATACAGCGTAACTAGCAAGGGGGGGTTACTTCTCACCGTCTAATCAAACCGCTCTTAACCCAAAAATAAAACACCAGGGAAATCAACCGGGGAATGCGGCATGAACCGATCCTACGATGATCAACAAACAAATTCAACCACTATTAACAACGAAACAGCAGCACATAACTTCTCCATCTTACTTTTAGAACAGGGGAAACTGACGATCTCCAGATCTCCAAGACCACGACAATCTAAGGGCACTCTCCAACTCTCTAACTTTCTCCATGATAACCTTCCAGAACAGGGGAAACTGACAATCTCCAGGACCACAATCTAAGGGCACTTGGGCACCTTCGGCAAGGTTCTCTAACTCCTTATTGATAGATTTTTTTTTTTTTTTTAAGGGGAGGGGTAGGAAAATCGGGAAGATGAAACGGGGCAAGGATCATTAAAGGGTCAATAGCTAGGAGTAAGGGTAAGGACATGGCTCGCTCCGGAAATAAGAATGAATGGAGGAAACCAAGGCTCGCGTGGGCAGGGGCGCAACCCTGAAGTAGACGAACACCACTGGGACTGTGGGGAACATCTACCCGCTACCCGTTAACCGCTTCTTCTCACCTTTCTGTGACGGACTTTAGGTACTCGTTCCTTTCGGACACCACTCTCTGAGAAATTATCTCGTGTTGAGCTGTACTGTCTGGTTTCTTCTGAATCAGAATCAAGGCAACTTACCTCACTACTTATACTACGCTTTGAATTATCCTCCTCATCTAACTCCTCTGCTTTTCTTTCTTCCTTTTCTACTTCTTTCTTCTCTTCTACAATTTCCCCTTCTTCGTCCCCATAATCCAAATCAACCTCCTGACACTGCACCTCCTCACCACCATCCAGTTGCTCGTCTGATCCATCTTCAACCGCATCTTCACCCAGCTCCTCACCAATCTCTCCATCACACTCGTCACCAGCTCCTTCACAAACGTCTTCACTAACCTCTTCTCCAATTTCATTGACATCCTCCTTTTCATCAACACGTTCATCATCAACATCATCGCCATCATGTCCACTACCACCATTCGAACACTGCACATCTTCATCATCCTCTAGTTGCTCATCTGGTCCACACGAAACTCCTTTTCGTTCTTCGGAATCCTCAACACTACTTACAGAAGGCGTCTGCACATCTTCACACACTACATCATTCTCACTCGTACACTCCACAACGGTGCTACCAAATTTCTCCTCAACTTCTACCTCATCTCCTTCCACCACACTTGCAGCATGGACATCCCTTGTCCATCCGCAACCTCAGAAACACTTGCAGCCTGGACATCCCCGTGTCCATCCGCAAACTCAGACTTTTCAGTCTCCCTAACACTTACAACTATACTCCCCTGCGCAGCATCTGCAGACCGCTCTTCTGACTCTTCCTTCGATTCCTGTCCTTCCTCTCTCTCAGCAACTACAACGTTCTCAACATTTTCCACCCTGGAATCCAGCTGTCCAGGTTCATGTGCAATGACTAAATTAATTTCTACTGGTGATGGTAAAGCTACACCCTCAAGTGACTTCTCATATCCCTGCGTAGGCGTTGATGATGACACAGGATCTGGATCCCTCACGAACAATACCGGAACAAATTCTGCGGCATCTGGATTCAACCATGACGTCCTCTCTGAGTCCTGTAATTCAGTATCAACAAACGTTTTCTTGTCGTCTTGTATTAATCCACAGAAGCTATTCCGCTTTTCTTCTTTCTCTTCACCTTCTTCATCCACTACTCTATTAGGCACTGGTAATTCCTCTGGAACCTTTAAACTCTCACTTTTCTCCAAATAAGAATAACGCCTAAATACAGGCTCCCTACTGGTCGATGTTGTTTTACTAGTATAATTTCTTCTTCCCCTGTTAATTCCACACTTATTTGTTTTCTGTGCTGTAGCTGTTGTTACCGTCTTCTCACTTCCCACCCCTTTGTAGCCTCCATTACTTCCGGAATATTTAGTTTTTCTGACCGTCTCCTGTGTTCTCCTCCAACCGCCATGTTTGTCCTTTTTAGCTCTTCCTAATGAACCACTGGAGTATTGGACATCTTTAGCAGCTCTTTCCCGGGACTCATCATTCTCCTGGACTCTTCTGGCATGCGCACACCACCGGTCCAGGTCCGTAAAACAACGTGGAGGATCTGCGAAGACCAGCCGGGATCTCTCTTGGGGATTCAGCCCTTCTCGTATTACCTGTATTACTTCCGTCTCGGACAACCCCAACCTTAATATACGGGCAGCTTCTTTCCTTACATCATGCACGAAGTCCCCCAATGCCCCTCCGTTGGCCTGCAGGCGATAGAATAAGTCTAACTTAAGCTGGGAACGTCGTCGATGGGGTATGAAGAAATCCAACACTTCCCCATGGAAGGTGTCGACACTGCAGCCCCGATGCAGAGTGTTGGTGACCAGACCGGCCAATGAACCCTAGCAATACGGATATATAAGGGACAAGACCTCCTCATCGGACACACCCGGGAAATCTGCCAACTGCAGGACCAGGTCCAAGAAGACCAACAACCTGTCCTCATTTACTCCATCCAAAACCGAAATTTTCTGGAGAACGCCAGAAATGGGGTGGGGCAATTTCTGGAAACATACCGCCGCCAGAATTGCACAATTCTCAAACACAACACAATAAAACGTAAATCCCAATATAACACCTAACACAAACTTAACCTACAAAACATAATGACAAAGAATCCGGAAAAAACTCAAGTACTCTACTTCCTTTGAGCCGCCCCAGAGTGCTCTAGCGATGCGACGAGATGGGTGTATGAGAAAGGCAGAGAAACAGCCACTCAAAATGCCCAGAAGAGAACACAACACAAAACAACAAACTGACTCACTATACAAAATCCACAAAGTATACATAACATCCAACATGATTCGAAAATATATAAATCAACACCATAACATCTGGTCGGACCATAACCGCATTCATAATCCATGATACCGCAATGGAATGCCCTCAATAAGCAAATACTACATAACGGGTGCTATAAAACACGCTGTCTCTTCCACATAATAAGTCCCAATCAAAATCAACAAGTACCGACGGCTCCCATCATGTTCAAAATTCGTCTAAGCTCCAGAGTATGACAGAGTAAAACTCTCCTTAGCTCTCCTTCATATTAAACTGTTAACCACACGATTATAACCCCTTTCCAAAACCTACCTTACACTCAACATCACAAAATAATTACTTAAACACTAACACATATTAAATCATTTTAAACTTAATCAACCCCTTATTCATTTCTTATAAAATATGTCATTATTCAGATTATTCATTTTCTTAAACCGTTACATTGCAATTAACTTTCTTTAAACACTTGGACTCAGATCAAAAATCATGATTTAAAATAATTTGCAAGTCCCAACACCAGATGACATGCCTGTAGCCACACCAAGTTTCATTAAAGAAAATAAATGCAAGTCCCCAGATTCTAAAACTTCCAAAGTTCAAAAAAAATAAAGCAGAAATAATATCTACTACATCCATAGAATCATAACCACGCTCTGCTACCATTTGAAACCCCCCTTTTATTTTATAAGTTTTTTTTGTAATTTTTTTTTGGATTTTATTTTTATTTATTTTATTTTATTTTTATTATATTTTTGTAAAGGGGAGAGACATAATATTTAGAACTAGGTAGTGAACCTAGAGGAAGCATAAAGTGTGCACAGGCCCAAGCTACAAATACAGACATGTCCCCCGGTGAATGACAGGACTTGCAAATGAAAAACTCTGTTAACAAACAAGCGTGAACTTTATTGAGCATGCAAGCATTTACATGACATTACAAGTTGTAAACTCAACAATGAGTAAAACCATGGGTAAAATTTAACTACAATATATATATACGTATGTATTCTTCATAGCATAAGATTTTGAGTGAATTTAAGCATAAATATAAATTGTATAGACCCTGCCAGGCTATGTCCAATTTAATTCTTGCAATAATCTTGTTCAAAAGTAAAATTGAAATTTACTAATCTTTGAGTGCTATATAAAGTTAAATTAAAGAGGATAGTCTTTTGAGTAATTTTTGTAAGCACATTTTTGATATCATAATTTCTAACACATTCCCCTCCAAAAGTGAAAATTACACACAAACACATACACAACATATATAACACACATCCACTATTTCTGTACTAAACCCCTCACAATAATCCCTTGCAATAAAGAACAAATAAATATACAAATACATATAACAAGGCGAATTTAGTAATTCTCAGTTAAGCATCTGATATGCTGAATAATTTCTGATAAGCTTCAATCATTAATATGCTGATATAAATAACACGGGAAATGAAGTGCCCCCAACCGAACCAGAGACTCAAAATATTAATCAACTACCACTTCAATAATAATGAAGCAATTCCGCGTATGTAATCAAGAAAATAGTTTAAACACTTAAAGAAATCAGACAGCCCCCTTTTAGTCCGGAATTCTGCCATGACCGCATGACATGAACAAGCAGAAAATAACTAACTCTCAATAGAAAATAACTCAAATAGATTTAACTCAATAGAAAAGGTAAAACTTAGAGCAGAGCCTGCTGATACCTGTGTGTGTGTGTGTGTGCAATTTTCTTACATAGTATAAGATGATATAATAGTTTATATAAGACTTAATTATATAAGGTCCACACATGTAGGCACAGAACTTAACATGAGAGTTTTTGCAGAACTTTAGCAATTAAACGCGGCCTCATGAGTCTGCTTCGGGGAGCTTCTGTGGATTCACAGTGTAGTGGTAGTTGAGAGAGTATTAAAATAAGAGAATGGTCCCACCTGGATCGTCCGGTGTACTTAAATAAACATTGGTTAATCGGTAGAGTCTTGGTCGCACCAATAAGTCCTGGGGCAGAGTACCTCCTTGAGTGTGTCTGTGTGCGTGAATCTCGACTGACGGCATGTCATGGCTTAAGGGTCATCTCTGCCAGAAGGGTGGACAGCTGGACGTCTACACCCGACACCCATCTCGCCCTTGTTCAAGCACCTGTGACAGGCAATGAGTTGTATAGGGTGTCATAAGGAACATGATCTCACCACAGCTCGCACACATACGCCATCATTATTTAATTGCTAACACACACTCTAATGCTTCAACAGCCACTATAAACACATCACCACTTATTCGTATTAATCTGGATTGAACCACCAGCTGTGCCTTATTTCATTTAACCACTAATTATGTTTAAGTATTTCATTCAGGACATTATTCTTCTATGTATACCATGATTATTAACGACACAAAAAAAACAGCTGAGTGCAAGATATCTATTATCATTTTCATTACTGAAATCAATTTAACCCGCTACATTCACTTCCATACTGAGTTAATTTCTAATTTGCTTTAATGCCCGAATTGAAAACTGACACACACGCACACACAAGTTATCGTTTACCATTAAAGCTGAAACACAGACAAAATACATTTTGGGGTTAAAATATTTTAGAAGCACGTTAAATAATACATACCTGGAGCAGAACTTTATTTAGCCTCTCATAGAGAAGAGCAACAAAGCCTGAACCGATGAGTGCCGTCAGCCGAGAGCAGGCTACCAAGTTGAGCATTCAAACAGAAATGAGGACGATTTGATGGAAATGTCTAACCACGAAGATTTTACCAACGCAGGCTTGCGCAGATCACAGCTGGGCCAGCGGACTGAATATCGTCACCACACAACAAGCCGTCTACATACGGAGCGACAACGCGATGCAGTGGCACAGCGTGACGTCAGGGACCCGCCCGTTTTAAAAACACATCACCCCTCTCGGCAACCGCCTTTCATGGGCCGAACAAAGTACGGCACACTTTATTTCAGAATTCACACTCTTTTAGTTATTATCTGACTTATAAGGGCAAAGTTGATTAATATTGTATGTCCCTTTAATTTTTCTATCCTGGTATTTTATTACTACGGTATTGTTATTGTTCACCGTGTCAATGATGAATGGGCCTACATAACATAGAAATAATTTTTTCATCAACTTCTCCTTACTGCTGGGAAGTTGTCTGTTACGAACAAGTACTAACTCTCCTATATGATAATTAATTTGTTTATACCGCTTCTTGTATTGTCGTCTGGCTCTTTCCTCTGCCTTCACTTTCAACCGACTTTCCATAATAACTTGGATGTCCTTCTGTGGTTGAGTGAACCACGTAAAGTCGACTAAACTTTCGATAATTCTGGGTGGGCGTTTTTTATGCATTGCCTCATATGGTGTCACACCGGTACTGTCGTCATTTGCTAAATTTATAAACTCTTCTGCTTTACTAACATATTCACTCCATTTATTATGTTCATCATGGCAGTATGTGCGAAATATACGACCCACTTCTTTGAGCATTCTTTCGGCCGGGTTACTATTTGGATGGTTTACAGATGTTTTATATGTCTAATTTTTATTACTCTCATCGCATTCTGCCACTTTACACCTTTAAATTGTGTTCCATGATCAGATATGATTCTACTAGGCAACCCTACCTCCTTTATATACTTATCTTTAATTATTTTTACTATAGTATGGGTATTAGCCTTAGTGATGGGATATAACTTTGTAAACCTAGTAAAACTGTCCATGATAATCAGTATGTAATTACTACGTCTCCTACCACTAGTTGGGAATGGTCCACAAATGTCAATAAAAACTTGCTCTAGCGCTCTCAATGCTTGATTATTTATCCACCTTCCCTCATATCTGACATTGGCTAACTTGGCTTTTTGACAAATATCACATGTTTCTATGGATTGAATTACCTTCTTTTTTATTTATTTATATAAAAGTGTTCCTTGAGTGCTGACACTACTTTCTTCTGGCCTTGGTGTCCATATCTCTCATGATAATCGACAATTAATTTATGACATACCTCTTCCGGCACTAAAATTTTCCAATCAATATTTCTTTTTTCGGTGTTCCTAAACATTTCTCCTTCATGAATCATATAATGTGATATAGTGTTGGAAGTACTTTCCATCCTTTTCCTCAACTTCTGTATTCTAATATCTGTTGGCTGTAATTTCTTTATTTCTTCTACAATGAGTTTTAATTCTGATTTGTTCCTAAAGCATGCCAAAATTTTACGTGCTTCTTTGGCCATTATTTCTTCATGACCCCCTACTCGGGATAATATATCCGCTACTATATTTTTACTGCCCGGTAGGTACTCCCATTTTATACGATATTCTTGTAACTGGAGCATCCATCTTGTGAGCCTGCCATGGGACATCTTACAGTTTTTAAAAAAGGTTATTGCTTTATGATCGGTTCGTACTACTACCTCACTGTTTAATAAGTATGTTCGGAATTTAGTTATTGCAAAAACCACACTCAATGTCTCTTTTTCAGTTATCGTATAATTAAATTCTGCTTTAGTTAGTGTACGGCTTGCAAAAGCTCTTACCTTCAGTCCTCCCTTGTCATTTTCTTGATATAATACCAATCCAAAACTTACTCCACTGGCATCACAATTTAAATAAAAAACCTTACTAAAATCTGGGTGACTTAACATGACACACTGTAAAAACCTCTGTTTCACTTCATTGAAGTCTTCCTCATCTTTTTCAGTCCACTTCCATTTATTTATTCTTCTTACAAATTAAATGTTGATAATGATGTGTTAGGTCGGAGTAATTACTTTGGAAGTTTCTATAATAATTACAAAGACCTAAGAAACTTTGTAATTGTTTTATATTTTTTGGATATGGGAAATTATGTATTGATTGTATTTTATCAGGATCCACAGATATGCCTGTATTCGAGACTATAAACCCTAAAGACTTAGGCATGTTTCAAGATAGTATTAACAAACTTAAATACTGTTATGACGGTCTAACTGATCATCATAGGTACAGTGGAAAACAAAATACAAGACACTAATTATGTCATAAATCACCAGTTTTAATTATCACAATTATACAGTTTGTAATTGACAAGATAGTCTTTTACAACAAATCAAATAGAAATTGTTCACAGACAATAAAAATGTCCACTAATAGAGTATCACACAATTATAAAACACATAATACTTTGCCACAATACTTCAACCTGCACTGTGTAAATCGTCACTTAAATGCACAGAGTAATCACCCGACATTTACTAAATTTAATACTACCAACCGCATTCTAATAAATTGCAACTGAAACTGAACAAAATGTTGCTGAATACTTGTATATATGCCCACTGAAAATCCAGAAACATCCATAAACTATGCATCAGCTCTACACTAGGATGCAATTGATTGTGGCCTTGACACAGAGCGCTGGACTGGCAACGTCCAGAAAAGTCTCGCGAGCACATGTTGAAATCACGTACGCACACAACATTACAGCCGGATTCCTCTGGCACATTCGATAAACACGTAGATTATTCTATAATGTCGTAACACTTCCCCTCCTTAAGCCTGTTCGTCCCGAACTGGGAAACCATCTCTGAAGTAATATTCGACCAGGTGATCTAGGTGGACGTCCTTGTGAAAGAGAATTCTCCGGTTCTTCGAATTCAGTCTCGTGTGATCCGAACATCACGTTCCCAGGAACGCAAGTCTTCCGCTCAACCACTAGTTTTGCTAGAATCACTCACGTTGCGTCATGTACTGATGACCTAAATACCACTGGCTGACCCAAGTGTGTTTGGTTCTCATCAACAACCTCTTGCGTAACTTGATCTTCAGCAACTTTTCTCTGGGTTCTTCCATTAACTCAGGAACAAGCAAGAGTCTGGTCTCAACACCCATAGTTGGCTTTCCAATCACTTCTTTTGTCGATACACTTATTTGTATTTCCTCTGCTAGTTCTTCCTCCATTTCTGCTTGCAATAGGGAGGGTTCCTCTTAACCAGACCTGTTGACTTTTTCTTCGGCTAATGCCACTTGCTTAATTGAATGGTTGGTAGTCCCTGTCATTTTAACCATGCAAAGCTTTATCTTCTCTTGGCCAACCCTCAGGACATTCTCTCTTAAGTCCACAATGAATCGGTAGGCATTCATAAAGTCCTTGCCAAGAATCACTTCATCGACAATGTCTGCAACGAGCATTTGATGGCTAAACTCGATAAGACCCAGGTGTACACGTACATCTATCTTTCCTAACACATTGACAGGGCTTCCAGTCACAGTCTGTATTTTACAAGAGCTAATTAGAGGTTGGGGGTTGCTGACTAAGTCAGGGTGCACAATGGACACTGTTGCACCCATGTCAACTGTAAATGTTGTTGGTTTACCTCCTAAATCCATTACGATCAAGTTTCCACTGGTCTTATGTAGTTTGGAAACTATGTGCTGTTCTGGGGCTTTACTTCTTCAATTGGTGCGATCACACTCTTCTCTCGGTGTTTTCTTCACCCAACAGTCTACCTGTAGATGACCATGTTTTTCACAGTTTTAATGCTTCGGTCTTCTGTCTTTTTCCCATCATTCAAATCATTGCAGCACTCTTGATCTTCTGAATTGTTTGGCTGACAGCATTGTTTCTCTGCACCCATCATAACGGCAGTGTGATACTGGGATCTTCTGACTACAGTGTGATGGCATAAACCCATTAATGTAGTGGGACGCTGACTTGGCAGCTTCAAACTCTAGGGTGTGAACAAGCTTCTGAGCTATTTCGGTGTCTTGCCATTCGTAACACTTGCTGAAGTTCACAATCTCCGATGCCATCAATAAATTTCTGGACTGCAAACCTTATTCGAAAATCTTCTGGTGCTTCAGGATAGGCCAATCTAATCAGTCTGTTGATACTTGCTTCAAACTTTTGAAGACTCTCCCCAGAGCATTATCGTTTTGTTCTCAACTGTGCATAGTACACATCTCGCAAATGTTTATCACCGTACCATAATTCTAGAGCTTTAATCAGTTCGTCATAGATTTTCTGGTTGTCAGGTAGCACATTCTGTAGTAATTCTGCTGCAGGTCCTTCCAATCTGAGAATGAGTGAAACTGCTGTGTCTTTCTCTATTCAATTATTTGTCCATTCAGCAGCTTCAAATTCGCTGAGGTACGTTGCACAGTGACTGATTCCATCTAAGGTTGGAACTTTGAAATTAACTGTCCCTACTGCAGGCAAAGTGACTTTCTCTACTGACTTATTTTCTGTGTCTTTTTCTGTCTTTATCATTGGTACAGTCTGTTCAGAAATTTGTTTTGGTTGTATCTTTATGAAGTGCTCAATTTCACTTTTAATTTGTTCTCTTATGTTTGCCATTGAGTTTTCTACTGCAGATATTTTTGTTGACAAAGCTTCCTCCACACTCAAAACAGATTTTTCTACTTCAGCCATTTTATTTGACATGGATTCTTCTACGTCAGATATTCTGGTAATCTGTCTATTAAGCTGACCTCATAGTTCACCTATATCACCATGTGGGAGACCCAATTCTGCGGTAGTATGGTGTTGCATCTGCTTTTGCTCTCGTATTAATGTTTTGGGGTCACCTGCTTCACGTTTATGTTCCTTTGCTTCCTGCTTACGTCGTTCCTCTGTTTCTTCCCTTTCTTGTCTTTGTTCTTCTTTTTGTCATCTTTCTGCTTCTTCCACCTCCTGTCAGAGTCTTTCCCCTGTCTGCAACAGCAGCGCCTGGAAATTTGTCATCATCTGACTGGCATCCAGTCATGATGCCACCGATTAATTACGAATTACCTCGTCTTGTACAAGGTGTCTACTGCTTCCACTGTTAGAAGTTCTATCCCACTTCTGACACCACTGTTATGATGGTCTAACTGATCATCGTAGGTACAGTAGAAAACAAAATACAAGACACTAATTATGTCACTATATTACCAGCTTTAATTGTCACAATTAAACAGTTTGTAATTGACAAGATAGTCTCTTACAACAAATCAAATAGAAATTGTTCACAGACAATAAAAATGTCCACTAATAGAGTATCGCACAATTATAAAACACATAATACTTTACCACAATACTTCAACCTGCACTGTGTAAATTGTCACTTAAACGCACAGAGTAATCATCTGACAATAACTAACTTTAATTCTACCAACCGCATTCTAATAAATTGCAACTGAAACTGAACCGAATGTCATGGAATACTTGTATTTATACCCCGCTGGAAATCCAGAAACATCCATACACTCTGCATCAGCTCTACACTAGGACGCATTTGATTGCGGCCTTGACACGGTGGGTGGGGCTGGCGACGTCTAGAAAAGTCTCGTGAGTGCATGTTGAAATCACGTGTGCACACAACATTACAACCGGATTTCTCTGGAACATTCGATAAACATGTACTGTAGATTGTTCTGTAATGTCGTAACAATACATTATCATTTGAATCATAAATTTTTAACTGTGTGTCATAACTAATATGTCAAAAAAGCTATCGAAAAATGCTCTATTATACGCATAATAAAATCTGATGATTGCAGTAGGTTTTATGTTGGAGAAATTAGCAGAAATATTGAAGATAGATACAGTGAACAGTTACCTAGACATGACTTCAGTGATTTCAACTTGAATTTTACTATGCAGGTTGTTAATTTTAACCACGTGAATTATGAATGTACATAAACATTCATGGATGGTGTTTCCATTCTCACAAATTTTCGGGCTGTTATGTGACAATGACCAAATAAAAAATGGCCAACCAGCACCTTAAGGAAAGTGTATAAATATAAGTTCCTTAATGGGATAGAAAAGTCTTTGTTTGCAATCATTCGCGGATGTTAGTGTTCCTGTGGCACTGAAGATGTCCATCATATATCAGAAATACATCAGGTATAGATGAAATGCCTGGAGATAAACATGAACAACATAAACCACGGTTTAACAGCCTGGAAAATTGTGATAAAATATGAATTCTAGTTTCAAAATAACCTTAAGCCACTATATTTTTGTAAAGAGGGCAAACTTATGGTTGTGTGAGAGGAACTTGAAAACTTACAACATTGTTCAAAGTTACTGAACAACAGACTGTCATTCAAGTCAAATATGTTGTATGATACAGTTATATGTATGATGGGTGATACACTAGATGAACATGACTGAGATACAGACACTAGACCCGGCACTCAATTGCCAAATGCATAGTTGTGCACATCAGTGGGTATCATGTGGTATTTCAGTGATATGATTATTATGATGATGTAGTTGTAAGTCTCAAACACAGTGTGCTAAAACAAAGAAGTTGCAAGAGTGTCAAGAGTGTATTTTACTTCCACCAGATAAGAGTTTATATGTATTGATGGTGTGTACTGTTTACAATAATAGTCCTGTCAGGGAAATTATTTTGTAAGTTGGTAGCACTTATACCATACACAGTATGGCCCATGTTCTTTAACAGTAGCACATGGAGTAGTGTGCTTGTGACACATTGGATTTAAAAATGTCTTTTGTCCCTGTACAAGTATAAGATGTAATAACGTACTAACATAAAATTCTGCATTGTGCTACAAAATTCACTGTCCGAGACAGTAACAGCATATTGTGAATTAACAAAAAAAAAAAAAAAATTAATAATAATACATAAGCATTTCAATGTGGATCATGTTATTGAGCTCATGTTTACCACAACAAATGATACAATAATTGGCCCAAGTTTGAATGACAAAAGAATATCAGTGGGAAGTTACACAGTATTCTCCATAATGAGTCAGGTGTGTCCCAACAGAAATGATACTGGTAGGCGACTGACCTTGTCATTATGGCTAATCAAGGAAACATTTTGTGAACAGTATTATCACAAAGATGAAGTATAGTGGTTTTTTTTTAATGATTTGTATACAAAACACTAGTTACTGGAATAGAAATTAAATCAGCTCCTCGAATAAAAAAGTTTCATTTCAACAAGAGCAAAGAAAAAGTTAATTGTTGGAATTATTTTTATTTGCTGGGTATTGCCCACTGTGAATAAGGAAATGTATGTCAGTATCTTTCATCATCCATGGAATACAGTCAAAAGGTGTATTCATGATACTTGAAATATCATACATGATATGTGTCTATATCATGAAAAATGGAAAACAATGGAAAAATTCTTTCCATGGGTTCTTTATCATGACAATGTGCTAGCATATCAGACCATCCTGTTCAAGTAAAATATTGCACAGGACAACAAAATGTGTCTCAAACTCTCGATTTCGCACCAGCTGGTTTTTTGTTTTCTGGCTGGAAGTCAACTTTGAAGGAATGATACATGGCCTAGAAGTATGTTTCCAAAAACTATATGAATTTTGCCAAAAAAGTGTAGCTACTGAAGGAAAACACTTCAAAGGGGAACTGATACAAATTTTTTAATGTTCACAGTTTTTATAAAATAATATAATTCTGGGATCTTTTGAGTTACTTTATATACATTCCACACTCTATTAGCATTCTGATGTGTCTGTAAAAACAGAAATTCCCAGGGTCAATTTCTACATTTGATAGTTGGTATGTGGAAATCTATCACTATTCCTGTTATTCATAAATTCTTATTTTCATTAATAAAAGTCCTTCCAGGTCAATTTAGGGGAACCTACTGAACATAGGCTTGAAATAACTTAATTCATAATTGCTCTAGCAAACATTTTGCTATTTTTTACAGACAACTCGCCAGAGATAAATTACATAATATTGTTACGACTGTCTAACTGATCATCATATGGTACAGTGGCAAACAAAATACATGACAACAATTAAGTCACTAATCAGCAAGATAGTCTCTTACAACAAATCAAATAAAAATTGTTGACACACAATAATAATGTCAATTAATAGAGTCTCGCACAATTATAAAACACATAACACTTCGCCACAATACTTTTAACCACACTGGAATAAATCACCACTAAAACTGAACTAAGCGACGCTGAGTGCTTGTATTTATACCCTGCTGATATTCCAGATTAATCCATACTGTCTGTCAACAACGCTACTAGAAAACACTAGTGCTTGCCGCCTTGAACACAGTGTGTGTGGACTGGTGAAATCAAGATCAGTAGGTGGCGGATTTCTATGATATGTCATATTTTTTTCCTTGACATTATTTCAGGTTTCAGCTTGATTTAAACTTGATTCCAAGTATTCTGATGAAGATTGATAGTGTTTTATTGTGTATATAATTGCATATTTCAATAGTTTTCAAGTTTTGTAGCATATTTAGCACTAAAATGCATATTTAAGTTATATTTTTTGACTTTTCATATGCACATTTAGACATTTATGAAGTTTTACAGCATATTTTCAGTGAAAATGGATTATAATGTCAATTTTCGTGTATTTGACATGTGAAAATGCATTTATTCACTCCGCAACAAATTGTGATGTATTCAACTAGTAAAAACATCTTTCAGGATATCCTTAAAATACCTATATATTCAGAGAAATGGTGAATAAGGTGTGAAATGTCTGCGGATTTTCAAGTACCGTTTGGCCTCTATTTTTTGCCTCCGTGAGCAATAAAGCCAGCAGGCAGAAGTGATGGGAGGGAGAGGGTTTTTCTTACATTTTGTAAAGTGCTTTTAACTTTCACTTTCCCCTGTAATGGTCATTCACTCATTCCATGTGTCCACAGTTTGTTTCCATCATGCCTAGAATAAAGAGTTTGGTGAATGAAAAGTTGTGTGGTTTTATTCGAGAATTTGGGGATAAAATATTTAGTACCGATGGCACTATTTTATTTTGTAAGTTGTGTGAAGTTAAAGTCACCGCTGAGAAACGTTTTACTATGCAGCAACACTGTAATACGGCAAAACATAAAAATTGCTTACAAAGACAGCAGTTGAAAGTAGACAACTTCTATTATTCGAAAAATCTGCTAATACTTCAAATTCATCCTACAACACTTCAGAGTTTAAGAAGGATCTCTGCAGAACGATGATTTCATCCAACATCCCATTGAAAAAGCTTAACAATCAGAACTTGAGACAGTTTCTGGAGAAATATACGAAACATCCGGTTCCAAATGAATGACTGAGGAAGAACTATCTGACTGGGTGTTACCAAGAGGTGTTGGATAAAAGAAGATGTAGTGTGGAGGACTGTAAAATATGGGTTTCAATTGATGAAACAACAGATGTTGATGGGAGGTATGTTGCAAACATGATTGTTGGAACACTAAAAGAAGACAGACCTGGAGAAATATTCCTCCTAGCATGTGAAGTGCTAGAGGAGACAAATCATTCAAGTATTGCTGTCTTATTCGATGATTATTTGAATATACTGTGGCCAAATGGGACAAAAAGAGAGAATGTTCTTCCCTTTATTACTGACATGCTCCTTATATGATGAAAGCAGCCAAGGGACTAAAGGTGTTATATCCGAAGATGACACATGTAACATGCCTTGTGCATGCTTTACATAGAGTGGCCAAAGAAATTCGCAGTAACTACCCGGAAGTGGATAAATTAATATCAAATGGAAAGAAAGCATTTAAGAAATTACCACTCCGGCTGCAGGCATTTAAAGATGCAGCTCCTTCATTGCCGCTTCCTCCCCAGCCTGTCCTAACACGAAGTGGTACTTGGATTGAAGCTGCGGTGTATTACTGCAACAATTACGACACCGTGGAGAAGATCATGAACTCCTTGGACCCTACAGATTCTTCATCAGTGAAAATAACGCAAGATTTGTTTTCATATTCCACTATAAAAACTGACCTGGCTTACTTGAAATCCAACTTCGGTTTCTTAACGAGCAAAATCACCCAGCTAGAAGCTTCAGGTTCTGAACTAAGTGATGCTCTGAATATTGTAAAATACACAGAACAAGAGTTAAAACATGCAAAAGGAATAGTAGCAGCCAAAGTTCGTGCAAAATTAGTGAGTGTACTGGAGAAGAACCCTGGATTTTTGCAAGTGGGATAAGTGAGATTTTGTGTGGAAATGGACCAAGTTCAGACTTCGAAAATGAATTTTCATCCTTTGACCTAAGTTTATTTAAGTACGCCCCCATTACATCATGTGATGTGGAGAGAAGTTTCTCTCGCTACAAGACTATTCTCAGCGACAACAAGGGAGGATTTTAATTTCACAACCTAAAAATGTATGTAGTCATCAACTGCAACAATTCAGGTGAACACTGAGATCAGGTATGAATATTTTTAATAGAGGTGTTAAATGGGATTTGAGCAAGTAAAATTATTTAATTACTTTTCCCTCCCTTTCAGGGTTGGTGCGGTTTTTGCAGAATGCAGTTAAATGAGTTCGTGAATGCTGCATTGTGTGACTATCTTAAAGACACTCATTTGAAGTAGATAAGTAAAAATAATAATTAACAGGATTAGCTCTATATTTGATAAATAAAATAAAAATGTGACACATACATGTCATTAATAAAGTCATATTTTGCATTTTATTGGTCATGTTTTAATGTTTTTTAGGTCATAAATGCATGGGGGTGAAGCTGGTTGGTCCTCGCCTTGCCCCTGGATAGCTGCTTAGCACTGAACTAAACGCCAGCACTAGCTTTCCTCGAGAAAGTGGCATTAGTATGCCGAAATCAAAAAATATTGTAAACAGCCCTTTTCAGGGCTCTTGATGCATTTCATGGAAGGAGAAACAAGATCACCTGGACAGACTTAAGATTATTTTTTGGAAAACGAGACAATTATAAAATCTATATAGAAAAATTTTAATGTTGACAAAACGCTCATAAGCACACTAAAGAGAACCGAACTATGGTGCCCCACAAGAACGTATGCAAAAAATCTTCTACATGAAATAAAGGGGAAAGCTAACAAAAAGGAAGGACACATTTCATTGGGAAAGTCTTACAAAGACCGCAAGAAGTGCGGAGAGGTAAAGAATAAAAATCCACCTCAGGCAAAAACTAACACCATGAGCAACTCAGTGGTAATCATGCACTGGAATGCCAGATCGCTTAATAAAAAGGCAGATAATCTCAAAAACTATACTAGAGAGCAACGCAAAAATAATTTGTATTCAAGAAGCATCTCTAAACAAAACCCATAAGCTGAAATTAAAAAAATTCAACATGTTTAGCCTGCCAAGGGAGAACAGTAATGGTGGTGGATTGCTCTCTCTGGTACACGAATCGCTTCATGTCGAAGACTGTTCCACAGAACTTGATCAAAACCTGGAACTCATGAAACTGAAAATCAGAGTCCACAGAGACCTTACCTTTACCTTGGTGACTGTCTACATACCATCGCAAGGTATTCATGGAGAGCTTCTTGACCACATCATACCATCCACTACGAATTATGTAATCGTTGGCGACTTTAATAGTAAGCACAGAAGCTAGAACAATGGACTGGAGAATTGGAATGGACCAGGCCTGTTTGAGTGGATGCAAAAGCATGATATAATCTTCCTGAACAAAAACAAGAAACCAACATATCAATCCCCAGCCACAGGGGCTTTAAGCACACTGGACCTGGCCTTGGTATCCCAGAACCTGCAGAAATTTGTAAACTGCCAAGTTGGCGACGATCTGGGAAGTGACCATTTTCGTATATTCTTCAAAATCACCTTCTCAAGGGTGCCGGTGCAGAGCCCACACTTAGTACGTAACATATTCAATATCAAATAAGCTGACTAGGCAGTCTTTACAGCTCTAACAAAGGTGGTTAAAGGTGGAAATTGCACGGTGGGTGAGATTGGAAAAGCGCTACTTGAAGCAGCTGAAAAGGCAATTCCAAAGAACAAGCATCCCCAAGATCAAAACCACATGAATAGCTGGTGGAATGAGGAGATAAAAGCACTGAGAAAGAAACGGTCTAAAGCAAGGAAAAAATGGAATGCAAAGTGTTCTAGTGAATATCGAAACAGTACAACAAGTGGAATGCCACCCTTCGTAAGGTCATATTGGCAGCAAAACGGACATCGTGGCGGGATTTTGTGGGCTCTATGAATGCAAATACCCCAAGCAGCACAAACTGGAAATGATGGGAAAGCAGGGAAAAAGATCAATCAAGTAAAAAATGGAAGAGGTGTTTGGCTGCAAGAGGATTCAGAAAATGCAGAAGCATTCAATGATCACTACAAGTGCAGAGCTGGAAAGAAAGTTTCATGGCCGAAACTACTCACTCACGAGGAAATGGTATTATCAGCTAGATTCGGATTAGCAACCTTTGATGATGATGAGGCAAATGCACCCTTTACAATGGCAGAATTAAAAATGGGGATCTCTAGCTTGCACAGCACAGTACCAGGTGCCGATAACATTCATAACGAAATGTTAAAACACTGTGCACCAGAATTGTTTAAACAAATCCTACAACTCTTTAATACAATCTGGAAAACCGGTACTATTCCAGCCATGTAAAGCAGCACAGATTATCCCTATTCCAAAGCCAAATAAAGATTTGATGGAGATTAACTCATACCGCCCGATAGCTTTAACATCCTGCTTGGGGAAGCTTCTAGAGGGACTAGTGAACTCATACCTAATATGGAAACTTGAAACTTCAAACAGCTTAAGTAACTGCCAGTTTGGGTTCCAGAAACAGAGGAGCACAAATGATGCACTACTCTACTTCAGAGACAAAATCTATGAGGGGTTCCAAAATCAGAAATCAACCATTGCCATCCTGATCGACTTTGAGGCTGCATTTGACAAGATACCTCATAAAACCATTTTACTAAAATGCATGAAACTGGGTATAAAAGGTAAACTCCTCCAATATCCGGCAAATTTCCTAGAGAACTGGCAAATAAGAACCGTAGTTAATGGTCAAGGTTCTGGCAGTGCAACAGTGGAAAATGGCATTGTGCAGGGCTCTGTCATCGGCCCAACTCTGTTTAACATCGCAATCCATAACATCGTGGACAACACTTACCCAGATGTCCATCATATCATATTTGCTGATGATGTCACTTTCTTTACATCAGATGAAGACCCCGAGAGAGCCAACCTTCGTGTGCAACAAACCGCCCAAAGAGTGGCAAAATGGTGTGAAAAATGGTCCCTAAAAATCTCAGCTGAAAAAACAGAGAGCACTTTCTTTACCAGGAAAAACAACCATGTGGAGTTCATTCCAAAACTAGTCATTAATAACACAAATATTAAATATAATGAATGTCCAAAATTACTGGGAGTCAGCCTAGATAAGAAGTTACGATGGAAGACCCATATTGAGCGGATGGTGGATCAATGTGCAAACCACCTAAACAGCCTGAAAGCTGTAGCAGGATGAAAGTGGGGTGCAGACATGGTTACACTGAGATCATTCTATCTGTCGTACATCAGAGCAAAAATGATGTATTGCAGTGAGGTGTGGGGGTCAGCTGCAACAACCCATATCAACAAACTGCAAGTTTTTCAAACAGCAGGTCTTAGGACGTGCCTTGGCTGTCCAAAAACCACGACAATGGCTGCAATGGAAATAGAACTAAATATTTACTCAGTTGACCTGTATATAAAAAAACAAATATGGTTAAAAAATCTGAAAAACGAAACTCTGTCGACTAATCACCCGCTGTCAACCTTGCGGGGCAACAGAATAAAACAGTCTTTTGCAAGTAGGATTGGAGAAATGAGACTCAGCTTGTCAGAGAGCTCACCGGAACCAATACCTGTCTGCTACTCGGAACCACTATGGATGATCATTGACAACAAAATGGAAGTAGACCTCCCATCGAAACTCAGAAAACAGGACCCAGGAGAAGTGCTGAGACAAGAGTTTTTTGCACTGCCAAATGACCAGTACCAGGAGTATACCAAAATCTATACAGATGGATCAGTAGACCTTAAAGAATCCAAATCTGGTGCCAGTTATTATATACAAACAGGCGAGAGCTACTTCATTCCATGCAGTTCCGTTTCAAGCCTGGATGCTGAATTACTAGCAACAAACGCTGCGTTGATGCAATGCTTGCAGATGGAGGCTCAGAACATCTGTATACTGACCAACTCAAAGGGTGCCATAGAAAGCCTGAAGAGATACCATCCAAATGACTATGCATTCCGCATAACAGAAATAAGGACATTGCTCACTTATCTCAGTATGAAGGGGAAGACTATAGCCTTCCAGTCGGTTCCAGCCCACTGCGGAATTGTGGGTAACGAGTGGGCTAATGAAATGGCGAAAGCATCTGAGAAAATGCAGCCAAATCAAATGCCACAGATGTCCCTATCAAAACTAAAGAGTAAGGTGATGGGGATGATCCAGGAAGAATGGAAGGAGAGATGGAGACAAGCAAGCACGGGGAGACGGCTCTTTGAGCTACAGCCAACACCAAAAGACCACAAGCTCTATGAAGGTGTCCCAAAAGAAATCGCCAACTTTGCAGCAAGGGCCAGAACAGGACACATAGTTACACAACAATATTTGTTCCAATTTAAACTGAGCACCTCCCTGAACTGTGAAAACTGCGGTGAGCAAAAGGAGGAATCACTGGCTCATATTCTCCTGGAATCCACTTCCATCAATGGCAGGAGATATAGACTGAGAGCACTTATTGGTGACAATGGGAAGCTGGAGGATGTCCTCAGGACAAAGGCTTTATGGGGTCTGGTGGCTGCGGTATACTATGGACATCGGGCCATCGGCATCACCTGATGCTGGATGCCTGACTCAAGAAGTAAGAAGTAAGTAAGGTCATAAATGCATGCTTTCCTACATTTTTAGGTCATAGAAATCCGCCCCCTAGTGATCAGTCTCGGCTACGGACGCGTGACAACTGTCACGTAATTGTCCTTCATCTAAAGTAGTAGCAACATGTACAACACAAACATTAAAGCCAGGCTCCACTGGAATAGCCGAGAAACACGTAGCGTGTTCTGTAATGTTGTAACAGTATGATATACAATGAATTCTTCCAGTTTTACTAGACAAATCATGTAAACAAGGACCAAAATATAAAAATGCAATTGCAATATTTATAGTCTTATTATATGAAATAAACCCTCCAAATATATAATGTAGTAATATATATATAGTATAATTTTTGATATGACTTACTAAAAATTTATAAAGAACGAACACATCTGTTATTTTAATAATACCAAAAAACATGAAAATTTATTGTCATATTAAGCATTATAAATTCAAAAATTTTAACACACGCCTTGATGTATGATTATCACCCAGTAACCAAAAATTGATGTACTCTGATCACTGTTGTACGTATCATAATTTTAAATTGCTGTTATCATTTAATCATATAAATTGCCAGATAAATATATGATTGTATGCATTGCATACAATGCATGTAGTACACATAAAACAAGTAACATTAATTTTAATTTAATTTTAACTGAATATAAAATTAAGCTTACAAATGATGTCTCATTTGAAAATGTAATATTATAAAACTACCATATTGGAAATCAAAGCAAATCAGTGCTTTTTTCGTGCTCTTTTCTTTTTTATTCCCTCTCTCCCTTGCATACCCCACATGCTAGCATCTTAAACAGGGGCAGCTCATTCTTAGGGCCTAAGTCGCATGCCCCCCACTTTAAATAATATCATTAAACAAATCATTATCACTAATTGTGGAAAATCATTACATATTTATTTAATACTTCGGACAAGAAAATGTTTTCGTGTTAGGTAATAGCAGAAATGTTTTCAGAACAGCATGCATCACACGGTGCTGTTTCATTCGCACCCATTTCTCCATTCCTCCACTCTGTCCAAAGTTGAATGAACTTGTAAGATTATAGGCCTCATATACACTGTGACTTGGGCGCGTTGGCTGCTGCGTCACGTTCAGCATTAAGTGGCGATTCACTCAGTACAATTAATCACAGACTCTTGGTAATATGAGATTTGGTCTTTTTAGTGTTTATAGTTTCTCTGGCGTGGTTAATTCAGTGCGGACATTTGTTTAGTGTTTAGGTTTTGAGTTTGTGTGTTTTTTTAATAGCTTCATGAATAATTCAGGGAAATATTGTAGTGTCGAATTATTAGGTTTTGTTTTAACATTTTATCCAATATGGATAATTCAGTGCAGGCGCTTAAAGCAATAACTTTTGCAAGATTAACTCTTGATCAAAATATTGAACTAAAGTCATTAGGTAGGCCAACCAACTCCTGAATTCTGCATGATGCAAACAGAAAATAAGAAAAGTGAGGATTGTGTTTTCAGAAGGCAACTGCTTTCGAAAGATGCATACCAAAAAAATGACTGGATCTGTGGCTGTGATGTTCAGAAATCTTTGTTCTGTTTTCCATGTATTTTATTTTCTCCCAGAGACAGTGGTTATTGCTTGTAGACTGTAAAAGGGGTTAATGATATAAAACATCTTGCAGAAAAAATGAAGAAGCATGAAATATCCGTTAATCACATGAATAGTGTTGTTGATGGCAAACTAGGCAAAGTAAATATACTGTCTAGTCTGGACTCGCAATTTAGACAAAACATTGAAAAGCAAAATATTCAAGTCAGCAAAAACATACATACTTTAAAATGGCTAATTTTGTGTGTCAAATTCTGTAGTATTTTTGAGTTGCCTCTAAGAGGTCATGACGAATCAACATCGTCTGCAAATCTGGGTATATACAAAGGTTTAATTAATTTTACTGCGGAGCTGGATTCTGCAATTAAAGACTATTTAGATTCTTGGATTTCGTTGTCCATGACGTGTCCGTTACTTAACTAAATGTCACTATTGTATTGACGACTCGGAACACTAAGTTTTTTATAAGTAAAATCGTGAAGTTTTACCTTACAGCCTAAACCAGCTATTTAGGCTTCTTCAGAAGCCTTTTAAAGGTGAAAGCCGGTTTAGGCTGTAAGGTAAAACTTCACGATTTTACTTATAAAAAACTTAGTGTTCCGAGTCGTCAATACAATAGTGATATTTAGTTAAGTAACGGACACGTCATGGACAACGAAATACAAGAATTTAACTCAGCAAGAACGCCTCTGAAGAAGCCTTTTAAAGGTGAAAGCCGGTTTAGGCTGTAAGGTAAAACTTCACGATTTTACTTATAAAAAACTTAGTGTTCCAAGTCGTCAATACAATAGTGATATTTAGTTGACTATTTAGAATCGGCTACTGTGTTCTAAGGTACATAAAAAATAATACAGAATGATATATTGGACTGTATGCTTAGTGTCTGCCAGGAAGAAATAGAAAATCAGATACAAGCTTCTGAATTTGTGGCAATTGAATGTGACGAGACAACTGATGTGACAAAACACTGTCAAATGGTATTAGTTTTTAGGTATGTGTTTAAGGGGTCGGTATATGAAAGGTTTTGGGGGATTTCTCAGTCCTGAAGGTAAATGTGCAGAAACCTTAGCAAAGTGCATCATGGACATCAAAGGAAAAGTTAATAGCTCTAACGTATGATGGCGCTAATGTTATGTGTGGTTCTACTGGAGATGTACGGGCAAAAATTAGAGAAGTGTATCCGTTCGCATATTTTGTACACTGTTACGCTCATCAACTTAATTTGATATTAGAAAAAGCAACAAGTGTAAGAAGCAGCTTCATTGATGTCCAATGGCTTATTTCCACTTTTTCTACAAACTTTCTGAAAGAAAAATTCAAGCATGTGATTCAGCATTACCCTTTCTTATAAGAAAACAAACTTTGGAGTAAATTGGAACTATTATACAGACGGAATGATTTTAATATTAATGGTGCAATAAAACTTCTTAACTTTATAGAAGGAAACAATCTTATATCAGTTTTCAAAGAAGTGTCAAAACTTCTGAAAATGATCTTAACTACCCCCATGACAACTGCTGAACCAGAGCACTGCTTTTCGACTCTGAAAAGAGGAAAGACTTTCTTGAGAAATACAATGAAAAACCATAGATTGAATGCCCTTGCGATGTTATCTATCAACAAGGAACTTGTTAAAGAAATGAAGGACTTTGATGATAGAGTGCTACAAAAGTTCGTTAATTCAAAGGAAAAGCGAATGGACTTTGTATATAAATAAATGGTCTGTTTAAAGTGAAGGTATCATAAAAATAATATAATGTAAATATAGTGTATTACATTTTTTTGTGGAAGAAGTATAGACATTTTTGTGGACACTTTCGACAGTTTGTGGTTATGTTTATTAATAAAACTGCTGACTCTCCACAACAGCTCACAGTATTTAAGGTGAGTTCATTTTAAATAATCTTTGCATGCTGCACATGTTACTATTCTTATTTTATTAATAAATTATGCGATAAAATATTGCAACATTTCTATTGTACGTTAAATTCAATAGTGATAAATAATTAAGAAGCCTAAAGGCTGCGCCCTCCAGCCTCTTAAATCACGAGCCGCCACTGATCTTAACCCGGGTACATCATAATATGGTTTTGTAAGTGCTTTTTGTTTTTAGTTTTTTCATTTTCACAGCATTGATCCAATGTTTATTAACATTGTTCTATTTTCTTTTGTACTTATCTGTTCCACTACCTATGTTAAGAAGCCGTAGTGTGCAGGATGGCAGCTGTCAGTTCCAGAGTGTAAGCCTATTTCTATTTTCTGCAAACTCAAAGAAGACTCACTAACATTTGCCAATCAGTTGTGTTTCTCTGTAACCGTTGGGCTTAAACTGTTTTTTGTCCAGTTTGTGGTGTGTATGCGTGAGGCTAGTTCATGGAATCACTGCCCATGAGCATATGGAATTTTGCATTCAGCATGTTCATGATGTCTGAGACGGCTTTGTCCTTGCTCCATGTCATGTATACAAATTTCACACCATCTTACCAGAACTTTCAAACAATACTTTGAAATTTCATACCCATAAAATAAAACACAAACACTGTATAGTCAAACTTTAGATGAAAACAGCAGTTCAAGAAAAAAGCCATGTTATTCATAGTTATTGGTAACTATATTTTGTAATTTTTGTTAATAGCCTCTTAAATTGTATTGTTAGAAATGCACAACATGTGGAAAACAGTCTAATAATCCTGAGAAAATGTGTGTTTGGCTGGGCATACTTGTCTTTGGCTGTTTATTTTCACTTGTTTATACCATCTTTTATTGCAGGGTGAGACAGATTAGATTGGGCTAGTGACGTTCCTGCTAAAGGTATTTTCTGTGTACTGTCAGATATTACAAAGGCTAGACCATTTACTACAGAAAAACTCAAGAAACTTGCTGACTGTATATTGGACTGTTCTCTTATTAAGAAAATAAAGGTAATAATTGCATGTGCAATTTTTTGTGTTAGTGTTTATAGGACATAAGAAACGGGGATGTTTGTTTCCCTCTCTTAACCAGTTTCACCTTATTTGGACCTAAATTTCATTTGCAGGAAATTTGGGCAAATAGTTATTACTACTAAGCCACTACAGAGCAGAACAATACAAAGCCAAGTTATTCATTTTTATATAATGCTGTATTTATTTATTAAATCTGTGAATGAAAAGATATGTATAACTGTGTGAGGGGGCTGAGAGAGAGAGAGAGAGAGAGAGAGAGATAGAGAGAGAGAGAGAGAGAGATGCACATTATATTTTCTAATATTGTATTGGCATTCGAAGAATTTCAGCTCTAAATACTGTTTTCACTGGCATCAAATATAACTTTATAGGTGGTGGGTGCGGGTGTTGAAAATAAGATTTTGTCAGTGACTATACTTGTCTTATAATAAAAGCACACCTATTCCAAGGGAATGCAAACTGTCATGATGTGAGTTGTCATAGATGTAAGACATGTTAACCGGGCTATTCAGATAATCAAATTTCCTAAAACGCCAGACATTTCTGCCACACCAATAGCGGCCATCTTCAATGGAGTGGGAACAAGGTAGTACAGCCCGCTAAAGAATAAACTGAAATTAACATAAAACCAGAAGTACACTTCTATAAATAACTTTTGTTGCAACTGTTCAAGATGTTACCATGACTCAGGCTATGAAACAGTCAAGACTCCGCAAACATGACTGCATGTCCTTCATTGAACAACACATGCTCTGCTGCAGCCGATTTCTCAGGCTGACAGCAATGTTGTCAGTGTTCAGTGATCTGAGTGTCGACATTACACTTCATAGCACTGATAATACACTTTCCTGCAGGAGCAGGGCATTCTGTTACACACTGCATGAAGCAAAATATGGATCCTTGGCATCTTTCACCAACCACAGGCATTGTTGGCTCTTCTGTGTCAGCATGAAGAGAGAAGCACCCTACACCACTTGACCATTGACCATCTTCCCAAGTGGATGACATCTTGGAAGCTACGTGGAAGAGGAGCCATACCACTTCATGGACCACTTGAATGGCATTTGCCACAACATCCAGTTTACCATGGACAGGGAAGCATGCAGTAAGCTGGCATTCCTTGACATGTTAGTCCTAAACAGGACTGATGGAGGACCCGGGCATCAAGTCTTTCAGAAGCTGACGCATACTGATTGCTATTTGTATCATGATTCAAATCACCATCCAAGACAGAAGTGAGCCTTGATTAAGGCACTGATTGACCAAGCTAATTGTGTATGTGAGCCCCAATGTCTGCAGGAAGAAATTTCCCATCTTGAGGTGGTGTGCATGCAATTGGTTATTCCACAGTAGAGCTGAAAAGTCATGAACCTGTGAAGATCTTGCCAAGCTGATGGTTCAGAGCAGCAGCCGGTGGTTGGCACAATGTTTTTGCCCAATGTCAGAAATGTGTTGGACCATATTGAGTAGTTGCTCGAGTGGTGTGGGGTGCTCACTATCTTCATGCCTACACAGAAGATCCAACAATACCTGCAATTAGTGAAAGATGCCAGGGATCTGCTTGCTTTATGTGATGTGTACAGAGTGCCTGCTCCTATGGGAAAGTAAATATCAGAATTAAAAAGCACAAGAAAAGTCTAGTTCAGAAAAGTACAATTTTTGGACTATTGTTGGCCGTTACATAAGCATGTTCATATTAACTCACACTAGTACAGTTTTGCCGAGAATCACCTAAACGTACATGGTACCTGCAAAGGCCGGTTCTGAGGAGGGGGGCCTTGCAACTCGTATATAAAATTTACATGTAAGTCACCACACGATGTCATCCAAGGAATGGATACCAAGCCTCTTTTCAACAAGTGAGAAGGGAACTGACAGGGAACTCTGGCCACAAGCCGAAGCCTCCTGTTGAGAATGCTTTGTACGTTGAGCCATATGCTGTACTAAGCATTGATTTAAATAAATTTAAAATTTGTAAAATTATTATAAGTTTGGGGTAAATGGACAGGTCTGGGATTGTAAAAATGTTTCATTGTTATACTAGGGGAGAAATTAACCTGTTCCAACAGGCAAAGAACACCTGCTCGATTGTATGTGTGTTACGCGTGTATCTTGTGTGTGTTAGTGATGCATGTACAGACAGGAATCTCAGCTACCCTCCCCAATTAATTACTAAAATAATTATTTTAATTCACTGTGTGAAAAATAATTAGTGTATAACCAAACGAAAGGCACCAAAGTGTGTGTAAATTTTATAGGGTCCACAGAAAGAAAAATATGTTAATAGGACACACTACGCGAAGTCAGTGCAAAATAAATGTGCCAACAATACGCAAGTTACACTAAGACGCTCAAATTAATACAGTGAGTGCTTAATCAAATTAGCTACGATTTGTGCTATCTCAATTCCGTACAAAACATTGCCATTTGCAAAAAATTGCAAATATATGAAAAGGCTCAGGAGTGGGGGCTATCATGTGATCTGCAGGTCTCGACAGGATAATTTCGGAACCAACAGGTCCAGAATCTCGAGAGGGTATAAATTAAGGGTTCGACTGGAAACCCCTCTCTGCTTTTCAAAACACAGTTGCAGTTGGACATGCTGTCCGTTGCCAGAACAGTTTTATTTTATTATAAGTCTCATCTATGAATGAATGAAGACGTTCAGTAATTATGTTTACACTATTTTGGGAAACGTAGAGTACTGGGACCGTTTAAGTCAGCAAGAGTATTAACAGAGAAGCTACAAAGGGCGACGCGAGATGCTAGATGTTAGGAGATGCTTTTTAGATGCCTAACAGCTGAACGAGATCCACCTCGCAGCAGATAGCAATTCTCTGGGACGGACCACACACTGCTGGAGAACGACGCTGGACTCTGGATATATCCAGGACCACACCAAGCCAGGAGTAACGGAAACTCAACTCTGGACAATGCTGGACCCCGTCAATAAGTCGTAAGGTCATCAAAACTCGAGGTGACATGCATAATGCATTTATAAATGATTTTTTTAAAGAGCTCATAAAGACTATACAAAGAGACAATGAATTAAAACAAAACAGTTTATAATTAGAAAGAATATAATAGAATCTTATGTAAATGTTTTAGTCGTAAGAATGAGCGATCGCATATAGATAAATATAAATATAGAAGAAAAAAAGAGAGTTTAATGTTGAGATAGTATATTTTTTTTATCAAAGTAACATAATTGAAATGATTTGATATTTGCATTTTGTAGAAAAGAATAATTTAAATTTTGAATACGAAACAAATGCTAGTCTAAGAGTAAACAATATAAATTTAAATTATTAAAAAAAAAGAAACATTGGTATAGACTGAACAAGCTGAGGTCAGATCTGAGTTAAATGAATTCAATTAAAATAAAACTTAATTACATTTAAATTTTATTATTTTTTTAATAAATCAAATTGAATAAATGTCTAGATTAAGATTATTAACATGTCTAGAGGTAAGAGTGTTTTAAATGTGTGTAACACCGTATAGCTTAAGAGATGAACTTAATAATGAGTGATATCTGATCGGAGATTATTAACAATGTTTTATTATTTATAATGCTTGTTATAACAATAAACATGAAATTTGAACTACTCATAAATTTACTACTCTTATTATAGTTACACCTGGTATTGTTATAATTATTTACATCCTGCATATACAAAAGGTATCGTTGTATAATTTTGGTGTCCCAAAGAACGTGGGGCCACATAAATTACAGTATATCAAATTTATGTTATGTATCGTTGTTATATATATATATATTATATATTACAACAACACATTTTGTGTATACAAATTTAAATTAATTTAATTTGTGTAGCCCCACGCTTTTGGGAGACAAAATTATACAACAATTTAATGTATTAATTAAATGTAATCTAATTTGTGTAGTGGTATAACTGATACAACATTTTTTTATAACGTGTTAATTATAAATAGAGTTTGGGTTGTAATCATAATAAGAGTAGGCCTTTTATAAATCGTAACATGTTTTCATTACTTTATTCAAACGAAATCATAAGTAAAAAAAATAGTAATAATATTTACTTCGCCATAAAATATTCATTATCAATTGTTTTAATGTTTCTTTGTTGCCATATATTCATCATAAAATAAATCTTATATCTTATATTAGCAAAACTCTACGTTACACATTTCTTTGTTACACTATAAATTCTTGACTGCTCAGTCTGACTGTGTGCTTTATAAGTTTGTTCTTATTTACATTATTATTCTATGCTTGGCATACATTTTAATGCTTTATAAAATTTTAACTGTACTAATCGAATCGTTAGTCTTCTTCTATATTTCCAATTACTTTACTTTATACATTTCGTGTGATATTACACACTGATTACTTTACACACTTTAAATGAACATTTAAAATTATTAAATCAATTGTTAATCATCCAAGCAATGATTGAAGTTATCTTTAAATTAATTGGTCATCATTAAAGAAAATTCTTACTAAAGTTAAATTACATTCTCTTATCTCTATCTACATATGACATAAATTTTCTTTATTTTTCAAGTTTAAAAAAATGTCTTTTCAATGTCTTTATTTTTTCTTTATAATTATAAATTGGTTATTTGTCACCTCAATTCTGCAGATTGTACCCGTGTCCTCCGGTGATCTGTCGGTCCTCTCCTACTGGATTTCCTCTTGCGTTTTCCGGTTCCACTGGTCGTCCTTCCATCACTCGTCCTTCATGGTTCCATCTGCTGGCTGTAGAATGAAATGATATGTTGCTCTGCATCGGCTGCTGTTGTTCTAGTAACTGTCTCTATTGCTCTGCATATCGTTCCTCTGCTCCATGTGCTCTCGCCATTTGTCTTGGGTGTTGACGTTTGTGGTTGTAGACTGATTGTAGACGTCCGATAATGTCGTTAAAAATAACCAAATTAATAGTTACTGTTTTTGATTACTTGAATTAACAGCATCTCCTAACATCTAGCATCTCGCGTCGCCCTTTGTAGCTTCTCTGTTGGTATTCTTGCTGACTTAAACGGTCCCAGTACTCTACGTTTCCCGAAATAGTGTAAAAATAATTACTGAACATCTTTATTCCTTCATAGATGAGACTTATAATAAAATAAAACTGTTCTGGCGACGGACAGCATGTCCGACTGCAACTGTGTTTTGAAAAAAAGAGAGGGGTTTCCAGTCAAACCCTTAATTTATACCCTCTCGAGATTCCGCACCTGTTGGTTCCAAAATTATCCGTTCGAGACCTGCAGATCACATGATAGCCCCCACTCCCGAACCTTTTCATATATTTGCAATTTTTTGCAAATGGCAATGTTTTGTACGGAATTGAGACTTGTCTGAGTAGTCAGGAAATGATATTTTTAATAAAATAATTATTAGAATAGGATATTTAGTCAGTAAGGATGTATATAGCGCAAGCCTTACGGCATAGTAACAAAGCAATAATGAATGTTTTTAAGTCAAATCAAGTGCCTTGCGCACAATTTCATTATTACTAAGTAAATTTGAAATACCATTACAAGTTACATAGAGTTATTATTACAGATACACCTGAACCACAAATACATACACGCCATTATAGGAATGTTATATAAAGAGTACGAGTTAAATTAATGTACAGATTAAAATACACAAAGAAGGGTAATTTGTCACCTTTTGGCGTCCCAAAGAACGTGGGACTCCACAAATTTAAAATGCACTTAAATGTTGGTATTTAAAATGTTGCAGTATATAATATGGACAAGACAGGAATTTCATCTGTCCACACTCCTCCCAAGATTATAGCTTCAAAAAAACTTAAACAATTTGGAGGAATCACATTAACTGAAAGAGGTTTTAACACCACAATGATTGCGTGCATAAATGCAGTAGGAAATGCTCTTCCACCTGTGTTTGTTTTTCCGCGTGTCAATTATAAAAGTCACATGCTTCACGGAGCCCCTCCCGGAAGTCTCGGGACTTGCAACCCATCTGGCTGGTCCAATATTGATATCTTCTTGGAATTTTAAAATCATTTCATTAAGCATGTAAAACCAAACAAGGACAACAAAGTTATTTTAATTTTAGACAATCACGAAACACATATCTCCATCGAAGCTATCAACAAAGCCAGAGATAATGGCATTGTCATGTTAACAATACTGCCACATACCAGCCATAAACTACAACACCTTGACAGGGGGGTCTTTGGTCCACTAAAGACTTATTACAATGATGCTTGTAAGAGTTGGTTTCTGACAAACCCAGGGAAACAACTGACTATATATGATGTAGCTGGAATGTGTGGGAAGGCTTATCCCCTGGCATTTACCCCTTCGAATATAATTCTTTTTTTCTTCTGGGCTGTGGCCTTTCAACCAACATATTTTTTCTGAACATGAGTATTTTGCTAGTTTAGTCACTGATAGTCCCAACCCTGAATGTAGTACTAGTTCTGAACATCCTCCTTGCACTGGCCCTTCAAGCGCGCTAACGGCTTCTAATGAGCTTAGTCTTAACAATGAACCCATGAATGACACTAACCTTTGTGCTGGCCCTTCTAGTTCAATTATTTCCACCCGTTAGGACAAACCTACCATGATTGCGACACCAAAATCTCTAGAAGAAATCAGACCATTTCCAAAAACAGAGCGTAAGAAACTTACAAACAAGGGCAGAAAACCTGGTAGGTGTAGAATCCTTACCGATACGCCTGAAAAAAAAAACAAATAGCAGCAGATGCAGAAAAAAGGAAAAAGAAACTTGGAAAAAAAAATTATGATAGGAAAGGAAAACGGAATAAAGTAACGACTGCACTCTTTGATGATGGTCAAAAGCAAAAATCAGCAACGAAGAAAAGGAAAAAGGAAGATTCAACATCTGATAATTCATTGGCATCATTCTTATCTGAAGAAAGTAACATTGGTATTCAAGATTCGATAGAAAGAAATAAAATGGAGCAGCAAGAACAAGCAAAAGATGAAGAAATTTTTTCTGAATTACCGATACAAAATCAGTTAAACAAGTGGGTACTTGTATCATTTCGAACAAAAACATCAATCAAACATTACGTTGGCCAAATTACAGATGTAAATGAAGGTTTCCCAGTTGTAGAATTTGGAAGACGGGTGAAGAAGACTTCCATTTTTGTATGGCCCCATGAGAATGATGAAAGTGAAACGCAACGAGAAGACATAGTAATTTTTCTTCCTTCACCAGTTGTTGGGAGAAGGGGGGAATTATCCTTTATGTATCCTTTTCAGGATTTAATGTTTGTTAATTAATGAAAAGGTTTAAACCTAAATGTAATTTCAAAAGTTCTGAAATAATAGCCTAGTATTAATTGAACAACAAAAATTTTGATTTTTTTACTGCTGTACAGTGTATATATATATATATATATGATTAATATAGATTGAAATTTGATTCAGTGTTAATTACTTCATATTCTTGATTACTTATTAGGTTTTGGCTCAAATTATAGTGAATGGCCCAAGGTACAATTCAGGGTGGTCCAAGGTACAATGACATTCATTGTACCTTAGGCCATTTAATAATTTTTTTTAAATAATTAAAAAATAGAAAATGTTAAGATAAATTGTTCAAAAATTAACATAGGATCTTAAGAATGTGATTAATCCAATGCTAATCAAAACTCTTACGTAACATAATTAATTTGGAAATATTTACTTAAAAAAAAACTGACCCAAGGTAGAATTATTACCCCTACTTACCTAATTTTAAACGTTGGACCTTCCTCTTAATAATGAAATATACAATTTTATTTTTTCATGTAGTTGTAGTTGTTTCAACGAAACTTTACTTTTTTTATTCACAATTTTTATAAAAAGAGTTCTTTATAAAAAAGTAACTGTTGTAGCACACTAGAATACTATAAAATCACTTTAAATAACCCATAAGTAATTCATTACACTGTTGAAACACAAAACATAAGAAAATGTATCACTAATATTAGTATGTATAATATTTTTTTTGAATGAAAAACTTTGAAGCATGGGTCTTAACACATAGCAATTAGAAATTTTCTTGTAAAATTTCTTTGTGGTTTTAGTTTGGTTCAGTTGAGCTACCATGTGTTGGCAGTTTGAAGAACTAAGAACACTAACAAACATTATGCGACAGCGACATCATTAGAAGTGATCCCCTATTTAAAGAAACATAAAAATTAAGTAAAGTCAAATGACATGATTGGCACTCTATAGAAGTTTTGTCACCACATCAAATGACGTGATCGGCACTCTATGAATGTTTTGTCACCATGTCAATATCGGCACCCTAAGTGTTAAATTGTTTAAAAATAGGAAATGGGACTTATTGTTAGTAAATAAGTCAAGCAAAGGTTATTATTTCTTTATTGTATGCAAGAAAGGTCAAGTTGTTACCACACACACACACACACACACACACACACACACACACACACACACACACACACACACACACACACACACACACACACACAGTTTTAGAAAGTTGTGCCGTAATTTACAGGTGTATTCCTCTCAAAATAATAAACAGTTTATGTAAACATAGATTTGGAATTGCTTTGTTTTCACTTGTAGCTAATTGAAGATTTATATTTTTCCTCTTAATTGTAAAACATCAATATGTGTGTGCTTGAAATTAATGGAACAGTTGATCACTTCACACTTAATTTTGTCTAAAGAAGATCAGTCCAATAAATAAATTTTGTCTTTTTGTGAATGTAGGCTATTTGAAAATTCATTAAAAATAACCTGAAAATTGTGTTTTCATATTTTAAAAATAAAAACTAGCAATGGAGTACTTAAAAATAAGCAGTTTTCTCTAAATGTGGAAGAGAATTTAATTGTGAATAAATCTAGAATAAATAAACATTGTAAAAAAAATGGGTACATAATTTTATTTTATTTTAAATATATAAGAAAAATTCTGGATATCTTGCACAGTAAGGGTACATTAAAAATAGGTTTATGTATTTTTATAGAGTACAAGACCAGTATTGTTTAACATAATTGAAAAAAACTTTGCAAGCATTTTTTTTCAGAATTTTAAAGAATTTTCAAAAGGTATACAATTTATGGCATTTGGAACAATTTTGTAATTATTTTAAATGATAAGAATAATACAAATACCTCAATATTCATTTACCTTGTGATTCCAAAACCCTAAAAAAAAAAAAAAAAACAGGGCCGCCACCACATTTGAAAGACAGAATGTGGAAATTGCACCACCATACATGTGAAAACAAAAACTTTAATTTTTCTCTCAACAGAATTTTTACAGATTTGTTTAGGCAAACTCACTGAGCACAGGTTAGGATAAGGTGACATTAGTTAACTCATATACTTTGCTCTCCAAATAAACCCATTTATTATCATTAACTATTGTTGTCTTCATTAACCCAAAATCTTAACTTTTTCATTACATTTCAACACGACTATTATTCAAATTGAACATAACAAAAATGTAAGTTCACCAAAGATTAAATTTGAAATTTATTACAGAAGATACAAAAACTGAAATTTATGACTAAATAAATAAAAACATTAACCCATAACTTTGTATACAACCAAAAAAATTAACATTACCCTAATAAGGTAACCATTTTAAAGGTTACCTTTCATGGTGCAGTTGCCTTTGACAGATTAAAATTTGATAAAACCTTAAATTTTGGCCTATACTAATGTAAAAACAAATCAAGGTAAATCAGTAATCTTTCTAGGCTTCTCTTTTCTCTCACTTTCTCCTTCTCTGACACACATGATGATACTATGTCCAAATGTCCTGAATATTGCTTATTTTATTTTTGATGGCCAAAAATAATTCCACTTGATAGTTTAGTAGTATTGTCTGAAATTTTATATATCGACTATTATGTTTTATACAGTTAGGTATACAATCCGCCCGCGTGTTCTAAGTTGCTATATTTTAATCATTTTATATACCGAGGCACAGCTGACAATGTCTCACTCCGCCATTTACATTTTCTACTGAGACACAGCCTCTATGATCTAGATGTGGTCACTGCCATCTGTTCATCCTGATGTTCAACTTGTGACTGCCGGAACACGTGGCTAGGCGTCCCTTACCTTGACCCCGTGCTAAGCTAAACTGTTTTTTGTGGCTCTTCTGTGGGAAACTTAGCAAGTGTGACATCTTTTGTCTGATGCAAGACTCCTTAAGCATGGGAAATGCGTTTTGAGCACATACACCTGTCAAATAATTATGCACTTCGCAAACTAAAGTCACATACAAAATTTCTATGCGGTTCAATGTTCTGCTTCATGCACTTAAAAGTCTGTCTTTGTTCCATTACAATTTTGTTAAAATTCTTCATATGCAATTCCATATGGATCATACATTTTTGCCGTTAATTTCATTCACATTCTTGCAATATCCAGGTGTTTTACTTTTGAGGTCCTAAAAATGGAAATCCATTGGCCATAACTAGAAAACAGTGTGTCCAGACCTGTCTTATATATTGTTATGACATTACAGAACAATCTATGTGTTTCTCGGATATTTCAGTGGCATTCGGCTGTAATGTTCTGTGCGTACGTGACACTTGTCATGTCCCCGAGACTGATCCAGATTTCACCAGTCCATGCACGCTGTGTAAAAGGCAATCAATTACATTCTGCTGTTTTCTAGTAGCCTTCTTGATGCATAGTATGGATGTTCCTGGAATTTCAGTGGGGTAATAAGTACAAGTACTCAGCAACGCTAAGTTTCAGTTTGAGTTGCGATTTATTTCAGTGCTGTTCGAAGTATTGTGGCGAAGTGTTATGTGTTTTATAATAGTGCAGGACAAGTGTAATAAAATTGTGTTTTATATTAGTTGACATTTTTATTGCATGTGAGCAATTTTTATTTGATTTGTTGTAAAACACTATCTTGTTGATTACAAACTGTTTGTGATAATTAAAGCTGGTGATTAGTGACTTAATTGGTGTCTTGTATTTTGTTTTCCACTGTACCAAACGACGATCAAGGAGAGCATCGTAACAGTGGGATAGAACCGTTAATAGTGGAAACAGTGGACACTTTGTACAAGACTAGTGTAATTTGTAATTAATCGGTAAACAATGGATGCCAGTCAGATGATGGAAGCTTTCCGAGTGCTGCTATGGCAGAGGGTTGGTATGGTACCATACAATGATCAAGGAGATCGTCATAACAGTATAAACTTAATGGGTATGGTAGAAACCTCCTAAAACAACCTGTATATATAATAAACAATAAAAGTTGTTCAGTACTCCTACTTTCCTCCCTGGCCAAAGTGAAAATAAAACTCAGACAGAACTTAAGAGAAAAGTAAGTATTCAAAAGACTTACTTTTGACAATAATTATGTTATTTTGTTGCATGCCGAGCCAAAAATAATAATTCATAAATACCATTTTCTTTATCTGTGCTGCGACTACGTCTTTGATGTCTTACAACATGTTTCGGGAACACGTTCCCATCATCAGGTAAAATCGTTTTTTCTTCTAGTTCATAACGAACGTGTCAAGAGTATAATAATTAAAACACATCAATACACAAACACATAACACAATGAGTATGATAGAACTCAGTCCACGTAACAGTGCGCACTGCCGTACTATAACTCATAACTGATTATAGTATATTATAGTATTTTATCAAAAACAAGATAAAATAAGAACAGAAGCCTCAATGGAAATAATAAATTATATCAAAAATATAATAACTGAAATCGTCATACTAAAAATACAAATGAACAAAATAACACCATTAATAACATAAAACAAAAAATAACGACTAATAACCTTACTTTAACCAAAGCTGGTAAGAGTAAGAGTACAATAATAATTTCTCATAAAGATTTAGACTATAAAACAGAAGAATTTATAGTTAATAATAATTACATAACATTAAATAAAGACCCCACAAATAAATATCAAACACAAATACAAATGTACTAAAAAATAGTAACCAAATCATAAATCCTAAAGAGTCCTTTAAATATAAAATGGATAATCCTTGTGCACCAAAATTTAATTCTTTAATAAAATTACACAAAATCAATAAACCTATCAGACCTTTAATAAACGCTAGGACCGCACCAAATTATAAAATATCAAAATTACTAACACAAATATTAAAACATAAAATTGAACTTCCAGCAAAATACAATATAAAAAATAGTATCGAACTCACGGAAACAACAAAAAAACGTAGAAGTAAACAGAAATACAAAATTATATTCATTCGACTGTCAAACATGTATACAAACATTCCCATTGAAGAAACTATAAATATTATAATAAATAATCTGAAAGTAACACATACATTAGACAGTTAACTAATAGTTTAAAAATGATTTTAAATCAAAATTATTTTCAATACAACAACAATTGTACTATCAAACAGATGGCCTTGCTGTGGGAGCCCCAACCTCCGCTATCGTATCAGAAATCTTCCTACAAAAACTCGACGAACAAATAATAAATATAATAAAATTAAATGACCCATTAGTATGTTATTTTAGATACGTTGATGACACTCTGTAAATTTCCCAAAACAATGGTATAAATATAAATAAAATATTCAACTCCATAAATAATTTACATTCCAAAATAAAATTCACGTTAGAAGAAGAATCTAATAATAAATTAAATTATTTAGACTTAACAATAAAGAAAAATGAAACAAATTTTGAATACTCAATATACAGGAAACGTTCTCAAACTGATTTAGTAATACCAAATACTTCTAATCATCCTCCCCAACACAAAATGGCAATATTTATTTCCATGATTCACCGAATGCTTAGGATCCCATTAAGTAACACAGAAAGAAGCAAATAAAGAAATATTATCCAACAAATAGCAGTTAAAAATGGATACAAAATAAAAACTATTAATAAATTAGAAAATAAAATTAAACATAAAATCACTAATAAAATTCCCAAGAACACTACATTTAAAAATTCACCTATTAATAAGAATATAAAATATACAACCTTCACTTATTACGGAAATATAACTGAAAAATTAAATAAAATATTTAAAGATACTAATTTTAATGTATCTTATAATACAGATAATATAATTTTTAATAAAATAAAACCTAAAACTAAATCCAGTACTCACAATAAAAATAGAATATATAAAATAGAATGTCCAGATTGCAATAAATTCTACGTGGGCCAGACAAAGAAACAACTACTAGATAGATTCCTTCAACACCGCAATGCATATTTAAAACCAAATATTTATAAATCTTTGGCCACACATTGTCTTAATAATAACCACCAATTTCCAAACATTGAAAATATAAAATTAATTAAAAACATACAAAAAGGTCAAAAAATGAATATTTGGGAAAATCTTAACATTTACACACACAATAAAAATAATTTATTAATTAAAGAACAAACCCAAATAAAAACAAAACAAGACAGTCTATTTAAAATTATAAATTTACTAAAAAATAAAAATGAATAAAATATAAACAACAAATTTTCAAATATAACCGAGAAAACAGCTGCTGAAGAAAATAAACATTAAAACAATCGTTAACTAATCGACCTAAATCGATTATCAGTTATTTTACATTAAAATCGATACAAATTCGATTATTTGTTAATTTTATATTAATAGAATTATTTCGATTGTTATTAATTTACTTAGAAACCTTTGATGATACTGATATTTTTCAGTGAAACGTGCGTCAGGTGTTAAAAAGAATATACGCATTATACTACTTGCAGAAGAAAGAAATTGAATAACATCACAAATATATATATATATATATATATATATATATAGTAGGGATGAGCATCGCCAGAAAACCATCGATGATTAACACCGATGTTAACATCGTTAAGAGTACATCGGTATGAAAACATCGATGTTTTAAGACTTCAAACGTCGATGTTTTTATGCCAATGTTGCAATTCAAATAAAAATCTATGCTTTTTACATGTTTGTAATAGTACAAATAATTGGGGATGAATAATAAATAAAAATAATTTAAGAGAAGAATAATATACCCCGATACTTTACTCACTTAGCTTATCGGAAGATTCTGAAAAACCAAAAACCCTTGGGTGACCACCACATTTTGACAGGCGGAATGTGGAAACCTCAACACTGTACCCGAGAAAACAATTTAAATACATCTAACTTCCCCGTATCGGAATTTCCAGGGCCGTTGACAAACTCGTTGAAAATATGTTAGGTAAAGGCGAGATGACGTTAAAATAATTTAACTCACATTCATAATTAACTAAATCTGTTCATTATTACTTATTATTATAATGATTATAAAGTGTTCTGAACAAACATACAACCACCCTTTAACAAAAACAGAAACCTCTTTAAATCTATGTCAGGTTTGTTTACTCCTAGTGAAAGTTTAAATTAGTATTCCCAAAGAGAGATAGGCCTATAAATTCTCTTATTTTCTTTTAAACAGTAAAAGCTTAATAAAATCACAGTGTAAAGTAACACTGTTAATACTTTTAAATTCAATTTATTTTTTATAACAAATTATACAGGTACAGTAAAACCTCTCTAGTCCGACCCCCGGCTGGTCCGACCGCGGCTCAGGCACCGACTTGTTGATGACTCACCAGCTTCTTTACATACTTGTCAGTTATTTTGCTGAGTGCGCAGTGTTGCCAGGTCTTCCAAAATTTCGGAAGACCTTCCGATTTTTTTTTAATGTTCCAGAAAATACGAAATTTGGTGTAAATCTTCCGAATTTTTTCCTAGTCTCGTTTCAGTGCTATGTCGCATTTCTAGAGTTTTGTTTTTGCGTACGATATGACGTCAAATCTGGTGTTTCATTGCAACCGCAATTATAATTGCTTTCAATAAAAGTTTATAAGAGGTCTTGTCAAAAATTATAGTTCCTTCCTCCTGTCACAAACAATAATTATGACCACCCATACACAATGATGTAATAAGCATTTTGCAATATTCACATATTGTATCATACTACTATTCAAATAAGAGTGACTAATCGTTATAGTTTAGTCTCAAGCTGACAGAATCGCACTACATGACTGCACCTGAATAAACTGATACTGTAATGTCTAGCCTACACCAGGTCATAATAATAATACATTAATATTGTTTCTCCGGTTCTTTACGGATAGTTTACATCTGCTTGTTTTTTAAACACGCGCGTGCGCGCGCACACACACACACACACACACAAAATCATTTTGCGTACGAGGCTGTTATTAATGTTACGTATTCAAACAAATTAAGATGCCAGAGCAATGTGGATAATATATTACTACGTTTTTCGTGATCGTAATACGTTATACGTACACAAAGGTATGCATTCCAAAATATACGATTGTTGATGTCTAGCCTCGACTTTCGAGAAACATTGCAACAGACACAACACGCAAATCACTATTTACAAAATAATGAAAATCTTTATTAGGTCTACAGTGTCTCTTTCTGTTGTGTCTGACGCTTGTTTCGTCTTACAAAATGTCCACGTTTACTGTCGTAATCGAAATCAAAACTTACCTACAACCAAATTTCGTAGGTAACCAAATTTAAGGTAAAAACCTTAAAAACAATTAAAAAAATAAAAGAATTTTCAAATTATAAGAATAATTGGTTAGTAAAAAGTTAGGTACCGGTAAGTTAGTAAAAAGTAAGTTACATATATCTGTGCGAGCGCGGATGGTATGTGTGTGTGTGTGTGTGTGTTGGTAGGGCTGTAAAATTTAGTTTGGTAAAGTACTTAGTAATATAATTAAAAATGTAGCTAATGAAATGTAAAAAACAATAAATACATAAAAACGTTAAAAATTAAAAATAAACAATTGAAAACACTATAAGAATCATAGACAATAGAAAACTAAATAAATAAAGTTATAAATATAATAAAACGAAAATAATTGTGAATCGACAAAGCAGTGTAACTGCTTTATTTCATTATAAGCGATATCAGTTTTCGAATTTTACTACTTTTACAAGGAAAACGGTAAATTTAACTATTATCTTTCATCTTTAATTATTAAAGAAGCGTAACTTCGGCACATTAGGTATAAAAAGTCAACCCGTCTCAAAATAGATTACTCCTGTCATATGTGCGTCTTATTGACAATTCAGAGAGTAGACTAATATTTTCAACTGCGTTAGTAGACATTTTCCTCTCTCGTGCCTTTCACTGCTGCCATCTTCTCCCCACTACAACCTGCGCGCTGATTCATGTCTGTTTAATATTACTGTACATGGTATTTATTGTTTACCTAGGTTAGGGAGCAAACTACATAGCCATTAATATCTAAAATAAAAATTTGTTGATTTAAAATAAACTAAATTTAACAATCAACTGAAAAAAAGTCTTCATTACAAATTAAAAAATTGTCAAAGGAAAACATCGAAACGAAACCATCGATAGTATGAAAACATCGCAACTGAACCATCGATGGAAAAAACATCGAACATCGAACGTTAACCATCGATGTTTTTGGAACATCGGCCATCGATGCTCATCCCTAATATATAGTATATAGGTCTGTTGTGGCTCTGTTGGGGGTGAGATCAACGAAGGATGGAGTGGTGTTCTTCAAATTTTACATTATCTGGTAAGTAAAACACCTTTTGTAACATATTTATACCTTAATTCTACGGAATCTATAATCTTAAGAGTTCTATAATTATGTAACAATGAATGAAAGGTTTCAGAACAGTCAAATGTCTATATAGCTTTTATTAATATCAGTGTTGAAAATTTTTAAATTTTTGTAAATTGAAATGCTTATTTAGTTTTGTTACAATCGTAGTGAATATCTCTTGGACTTTGTTAGATTAAAACGTTTTAGGTTTTTTTACGGTCACTGTTAATACTGTCAATTCACTTTTGCCTTGATTATATAACCTAATATTTCACATTTAGGCTTAATGATAAAATAATGAATTTTCTAACTGTTTAATTAAGCATTTGTCGTGGTAACATAATCCAAGTTTATTTTTGAATTTTATTTACGGTAATTTAACCTAGTGTTCTATGAACAAACAATTTCTTCATTTCCATCAATTTCTGATGAATTAAAATTCACTGCCGTTTAAATATCTGTGTGAATTACAATTGGTACACTGTTCATCTTTTAGTGTTAAATGAATAATCGAATCAATTAAAAATTTAATTTTTTGACAGAATAATTGTATTTTATATACCATAACCTATTTCATTATATTGTTAGGATAATATGTTTACAGACCTAAATAAGCTTACTGATTGGTTTAATTTAAACTTTTCCAATTTAGAATAATTATTTTTATAATGAAAAACTGATTTCGCACATTGTTTTTTAGAGTTTTCCTTTACTTGATTTTATAACAAATGACAGTTATTTTTCTGATTTTAACTGTCATTTTTATGGTTTTATATGGAAAGGAATGACTCCACACTTTGGTTAAAATCTGTTAGTAAATCTGGCAAGGAATGAAATGCATACCTGAGAATACGCATGTAACGACATGCTTTACTTTAGTTGGCCAAGTCAAGAGTGTTTCTTTAGTTTATTATTGCTGGAACGAGCAAGGGACTATGTGGTAATTGATTCAGATAAACAGTAGAATCACTAAAACCTAATCAAAGAATAAGGTCCTCTTTAATCTGTTTCTTCGGTCTACGCAGATTATCTGGTCAATAGGCCCATCGCTCTCTTCGGCAAAATAAACTAATGAATCCCTCTTGTCATAACCAGCTTAATGAAAACATATCTCATTATATATATAGATCACTGTTTTTCGTGTCATAGTACATAATAATGCTTTTCCAAGGTGCAGGGCTTATAATGGATTTAAACCCACGTTTTAATTGGTAAAGAAATAATAACAACAGAACTAAGAGTTTTGTAAAGATACCTCCATATAATTTTTTTCTGTACGTTTTCATAAAATGTGTTTTTGAAAAACATATAATTGTATAATGCACATCAAAATTATATTGTAGGAATCTCATGAATTTATATTTTCAGTCTTGAAGTCTAGATACATAGTAGATGAGCAGAATGTTTACATTTTTATAATCACTAAAATTATAAAAAGAAGCGTTATTAAATTTTGTATTAGGTATTTATTACTTCTTTGTAAGTGAAAATTCTTTACTCCAACTAAGACATTTCATTACTTCCAGTGGGGTAAATTATTAAATACTACAGTAAAACCCTTTAGATATAGATTGGCTACTGTATGGGCTCAGTTCAAGGACCAACCAAACATCCACTCAATTTTCTAAATATAATTTTATATTAAAACAGAAAATAATGAAATTTTGTAATTAATTTTCATTTCTCCTAATATGTTCATTGTAAACATATTAGCAGTTGCCAGTGTTATTAAAGAGATTTCACTTATTAATGGTCATAGAGAAGGTCTACAAACACCATTAATAATTTTATTAAAATATTATTACAGATGGTTAAATTTGAAACATAATAATTAGACCCATAAAATCTTCCCAGTTCATGTTAATTCTTAATATTATAAATAATTAAAATGATAAGTTGTGAATTAAATCAAGTTAAGAGTGAAGTTTTAGCACTTTTAGCTTGTGCTGTAATAAAGGAGCTTTTACTATACACCTTTTTCTTTATTAAATTAACTTTTTTAAGTTTGTAAATAAATTGATGTTTTTTTAGATTCTTGCCGTAAAAAGTTGTTTCAAACATCAGCAAATGAAACTACCTAATCATCAACCGATGAAACTGGAAGTTCTTTTGTAAATTGTGACAAATAATATGTCACTGAAAAATTTTTTATAGGACTTAAATAACTATTTTTCGTAAGTAAGAATTGTGTATTGATTTTGATTTTTTTTATTTACTTTATTTTACATCGCATCAACTAATAGGTCATTAGCAGCGACATTAGATTTAGTGCATTGAGTTCTTGAACTGTATGTTTTTTTAATAAAAATGATAGATGGAATTTTAACAGTCTACGGAAAGATGTCATGTCTTGACAGGATGCGAACCCAGGACCACTGGGTTCCTGGGTTTAGCATTGCGCTACAGTGAATTGCTTTTAAATAATTATAAATTTTATTATTATTATATTTACAGATATATTTATTTTAGTGATCATATGTTAACAATACATCGATTTTGCTAGTTATCAGTTATAAGTAAATACTCTTAGAATAACAAAAACTGACACTGTAAGGTTGGCATGCTTATTCCTTCCTTATCTCATACCCATACCTGGAGATCATAGATTTTATAATCATACTGTGAAGTTCATATTTTATATTTATAAAACATTTTACAATTAGTTGTTGCCCACAACTTCTTTGATTTCATACCCATTACTGAACAAAACTAATAAGTTAAAGCAGTACATTACAAAATTTCAATAAAGCAGTTGTATATTAAACTTATAAAAAAGTATCAGTTTTAAATATGTTAATTAGAGTTCCATAAAGTGAGGTAGTATCATATATTGTTATATTGTTTCATTTTAGTTGTTATTGTTCTAATCGAAGTTATGATTAACGTCTGTGTATTTATCATTTATGTTTACTGCATGAAGTGAAATCAACTTGATGTTATTAAGTCTGTCGATACATTGGTGCTGAAATCTAAGAGCATAATATTTTATGAATGTTTCCTACATTTAACACAGTAGTTCCAAAATGCTCTAAGAATTCGCAAAGTATTCATTTGCATTATTCAAGTCAGGTAGAACGAGTCATTTAAATTATATTCTACGGAGTTAATTTTGTTCTCGTTAAGTTTCTAGGTGTTGTGTAGTTTAGCTAATGTAAATATTCAGTTCAGGGTAAAATTAATAGATTCTGTGGTAAATTTTATTTCTCAAATTTTGAACCAACTGTTTGGATTAAAATGTAGATTTGTTTCTCAAGTAGATTGTGCTAAATGAAAGCTCATTATCATGGCAAAAGCAGGTTGTTTTGTGACAGGGACTATCAACTCTTGTGAAACAAAGTATTACAATTATCTTGTTGATTCTTCCACTTCATTCACTTTTTTAAATATTATTATATATATAAACTTTCACATATGAACTTACTTTGGTTATCACTTCCCCATACGTTTCAAGGTGATGTGCCTCTTCCTCAGTGGGAGTAAATACTGAATGTCATTTTACAGAATAACGGTTATGGACTATAGGTGTGTGTGGTGGGGGTTGATGGTGGGAGGGAATTGGGGCTGAGGTTCAAATTGTGTGTTTGGATCAGTGTATCGAATAGTGTATGTGATCTATAATGTAATTGTTCATTTAATATGTTGTTTGGTTGTAGTGCATGATATCTGTATATTTCGAATTGTTCAGCTGTGTTTAGTTTTCTACTTTTAGGTAAGTAGTGTAATATTTCCATGTTGGGTTCTATGTTTGTGTAACTGTGGTTTTCGTTTTGTAAATGTGTGGCAAATGTGGAATGTATGTAATTTGTGGTGAGGGCTTTTAAATGTTCTGAAAATCTGGAGGAAAAAGATCTTCCCGTCTGGCCGATGTAGAATTGGTGACAATCATTACAATTTAATTTATAAACCCCTGTTTTGCTGTATGTGTCTGTGTCTTTGTTAGTATTATTTATGGTGTTTCCTAATGGTATTTTTGGTTCTGTAGGCTACTTTATAATTATGTTTCCTAAATGTGTTAGCAATTTTGTGTGTATTGAAATTGTAGTATGTAAGTGTTATGTATTTACTGGGTTGTGTGCTGTTGGTCTGATGTGTTTTACTTTTTGTGCTTAGGATGCGTGTGTGTATTTTATTTACCAAATCGGGGTTGTATCCATTTTTGACTGCTATATATTTGATTGTGTTTAATTCTTCTTGGTAGTCATGTGTGTTTAGGGGTATTATTACATTATTATTAGGGGTTTATTTTTCATTGTTCTGCAGATTATATTATATTGTTATTAAATGATTAAATGTAACTACCGTTTTTGTGTCTGTTTCAGGAAAATAAAGCAGAAGTGGCAGTGGAAGTTGTAGATGAACATATCAATGTTGAAGGTGTAGATGAACATAACGATGTTGAAGTTGTAGAAAGTGATGCATTCAATATTCTAAATTTTGGAAGTGATTATTGTACTCGTATTGTAGAGGAACCAAACTGTGCAGGGTGTTTGACTTGGCAGATATCCGTAAAAAAAAAGAAAAATCAATTATTATTGACCAAGAAAATGCTGATTGTAGAAAAGAAACTATTAATGATAATAAGAAAAAAAGAAAATGGGATAGAAAAAACTGTTGCCCGTTTTGTCACATTTTAGTGACAAATTTTTCTAGAAACATTGTAAAACATCATCCATTTGAAGAAAAAGTAAAAGAATATACTATGAACTTAGATGAAAATTTAATTATTAGATGAATATTTGTAATTATTTACTTTCTAATTAGTCGTTAGTCTTAATTAGTTTCCTCTTTTTGTGAAATTTCTTTTTACAATTATTGAGATGCTTAATTTAATTACTGTTATTTGTTAAAATAATAATTATAATTTTTTTTTGTTAGAATACACTTTCCATGTCTAAAAATGTATTTTTTTTTTTATCGTGTTAATGTAACCTTAATTGAAATGAGGATTACAAGTGTTTAAAATTCAATAATAATATCTAAAAAGTTCAAAAGACTCCTGTATTTAAAAAATAGGTAAGTGTAATTTTTAATGAATCCTTGTAGATTCTTGTAATAAGAATCTGTACAGTGTGCCAAAGTCTGTGTGATTTGTATTCAGTGCAAACTTTTTTACTTGGACGTAATTTTATATTATTTTTATTATTATTGTACTTTATTGTAAGACAAACAAATCTTTTCTTCTAAACTTTGTCTAGTACCACACTTAAAAAATGACAGTGCAGCTAATTATCTCAATTTGTGTTTTACGTGAAGTAACTTTAAATAATTTTTTTGTTTTCTCATGTTTTTGAAATTAATTTTGCTTGTAATCTGTTATTCAGTGTATTTTTTATTAATTTTTAATGTCTTAAAAGACAAGAAGTTATTTTTTGTATTATTGATAATAATATTTACTTTCTAATTAGTAATGGAGTTTTCTCTTTTTTGTGAGGTTTCATTTTAGAGTTATTGCTATGCTTAATTTAATTACTGTTATTTGTTAAAATAATAATAATTTATGTTTGTTAGAATTCAATTTTTTATGTTTCAAAATGTATTTTTATTTTTTTATCATGTTTATATAACCTTAATTGGAATGGTGATTACAAGTGTTCCAAATTCAATAATAATATCTAAAAAGTGCAAAAGACTCCTACATTTAAAAAAATAGGTAATTGTTATTTTTAATGCATCCTTGTAGATTCTTGTAATAAAAACCTGTACAGTGTGCCAAAGTCTGTGATTTAAATTTTTCCTTTTTCCAGTTTAGTGTTAACTTTTTCCTTGGTGTAGGCTTATTGGCTATTGGATTTGATTCCAGGATAGTGTGACTTTTGTTATCAGTGGTTCCCTTTGTCCCATAAGTTCCCGCGTAAAATTTATATTACTTTATCATTCAATCATGCAAAACAGACTATATAACACATAGAGTCTGTTCAAAACAAGCTAAGAAAAAATAGGGAAAACAAAGTTTAGTAACTAAATTGAAGCGTTTTATTTTATTCACAGGGTTTAACTTGTGATAGAAACTGATAAGCTAATTGAATCAACTGAAATGTGACAAACAAGGATTGGCTAAAGATTAGATTGGTGAGAATATATTGTGTTTCCACGAAATTTAGGTACATGATTTCTAATTTGATCAATCGTATGCAAAATTTTATTTAACTCACAAATAGGATACACCACCACCTAGCTTTTTGTCAATAATCTAATCAGCTTTTTTCTTTTTATTAAAGACCCTCTTAAGTTGAAAGTTTCTGTAAAAAGATCCGAATTTCAACTTTGACAGGAAAAGAGAAAATATCACACAATGGGGAATCAACCGTTTTGTTATATTAGTTACTGTAATGAAAGGGACAGTGATCATTGTAAAATTAACATTTTACTCTACCATACTTTTTCCACTTGAATGAAGTAACCATTATTTTATTCAGTTCTATTCAAATTCTGTTTGCAGGAACCATTAATATTAAACTATAAAATGAGATATTCTTTATGGAATGTCTCTTAATTTTTCTTTAACAATGAAATGGGTAAAAATACAATAGAAGTTTCAGCTGTAATAAACATTGTTGTAATAACAGAGACAAAGAAGAAACTTTAAAGTACAAAAGATTGTTTGATGTTGCACAGCACCATAGACTCAGCAACAAGAGCTCAGAGTGGAGTGGCAGTTACGACTGATAAGAGATGGAGAAATAAAATACAAAACTATATTTATTTCAATCATAGAATATTAATAGTGAGATTTAAGATAAACAGAAGGTATCTTGTTGTGGTAGGTGTATATACACAAGAAGAAGGCAGAAAGGAATGTACTAAAATATGGCAATATTTTATGAGGAATTGCAGAAGAAAATTAATAAAGTCAATCCCAACAATTACTTGGTAATAAATGGAGATTTAAACCCCAGAATAGGAGATTCACCAATTCAATTCAAGGAGTTGTAGGCAAGTTTGGAGAGCAGACTTTAAACTGTAAAGGACATGAGCTGATGTGCTTTTGATTCCTATAATGAATTAAAAATAACAAACAGCTTTTTAGAAAAAAGGACATACATAAGTATTCGTGGTGTGTGAGAGGGCAAAGATGAATAATAGATTATATTAGGGTCAATAAGAAACTGAACACACGTACAAGACGTTAGACTTTTCAGAGGTAGTGACAGGTTCTGACCACTTTTTAGTAATTAGGAAAACACGTCAAGACTCCGAGGATGTACTGACATCTAACATAGAAGCAGACGTTCATGGAAGACAAGAAGTAACATATTAACTTCTGAAACAGCTTAACAAAACTGAGAAAGATAATGCACAATTTCACATGACAAATGAGGAGGTAAATAATACAGGAAGACAAGATATAACCATCACTCTTCCGGTTGTTAATAGCAATATTTTGATATTTATTTATATATTGCTACGACAGCATAGAACAATCTACGCGTTTATCGAATGCGCCAGAAAGATCTCGACGTAAGCGTGCGGTGTACGTGCTACTAGACGCATTTTGCGAGAATTTTCTCGACTGTGCCGGCCTTCGCTCGGGCGCTCGGACTGTGTCAAGGCCGTAGTAATTACGTAGTTCGCGAGAGATAAGACGCAGTTTGGAAGCTTCTGGTGTGTGAGCGTGACTATAAATACATCGGGTAGCGGCCTTAGTAGTTCAGTTCAATGCGAGATTTTTGACTGTGCGGTTCGAGAGTATTAGTGCGATATATTTACAGAGCGGTTCGAGTTATCACGGTGTACGTTCAAGTAGTTATTAGTGAAGTGTTGCGTTTTATATTCGGACGGTATAATTGTAATACAGTTGAGTTTTAATATTAGTGGACATTTTATTGCGTATGAACAATTTTCATTTGATTTGTTGTAGACACTGTGTTGTTAATTACGAACTGTTTTACTATAACAATTAAAGGTGTGATTAGTGACTTGATTGGTGTCTTGTAATTATTGTGTTTCCACTGTACCTACTACGATCGAGTAGACCGTCGTAACAGTGGTGTCAGAACTGGGATAGAACGGTTAACAGTGGAAACAGTGGATACTTTGTACAAGACGAGTGTAATTCGTAATTAATCGAAAAACAATGGATGCCAGTCAGATGATGGAAAATTTCCAGGCGCTGTTGTTGCAGACAGAAGAACGACGAAGACAGGATGCAGAGAAAGCGGAAGAGAGACAGAAAACCCTCCTGCTGGAAGCAGAGGAAAGACGCAGACAGGAGGCGGAAGAAGCAGAAAGACGACAAAAAGAAGAACGAAGACAAGAAAGAGAAGAAGCAGAAAAACGACAGGATGAAAAACGTAAGCAAGAAGCAGATAAAACGGAAGCTCTCTTTGAAGTTATGCAGAAACAGTTGCAAGAACACAGTACCGCAGAATTGGGTATCCTACGAGGTGAGCTTAATAAACAAGTTACTAAAATATCGGAGGTACAAGAATCAATGACATTAAAAATAGCTGAAGTAGAAAAATCTGTCTTGACTGTTGAAGAATCGATGTCTACAAAAATATCTGTTATAGAAGAATCTGTTTCAAATAAAATATCTGCAGTAGAAAACTCAATGGCAAACATAAGAGAACAAATTAAAACTGAAGTTGAACAGTGCATGAAGATTCAACCAAAGCAAATTTCTGAACAGACTGTACCAGTGATCAAGACAGAAAATAAGTTAACAGAGAAAGTCACTTTGCCTGCAGTAGGGACAGTTCATGTCAAAGCTCCAACCTTTGACGGGAGCACTCACTGGGCAACGTACCTCCGCCAATTTGAAGCTGCTGCATGCGCAAATAATTGGACAGAAAAAGACAAGGCTGTTCACTTGTTCTTGCATTAAAAGGACCCGCGGCAGAACTACTACAGAAAGTGCCACCTGACAGCCAGAACACCTATGCCGAGTTGATAAAAGCTCTAGAATTACGCTACGGTGATAAACATTTGCGAGAGGTGTACTACGCTCAGTTGAGAACAAGACGACAACGTTCCGGGGAAAGTCTTCAAGAATTTGAAGCAAGTATCGACAGATTGATTAGATTGGCCTATCCTGAAGCACCAGAAGACTTCCGAATAAGGTTTACGGTGCAGACATTTATTGATGGCATCGGAGATTGTGAACTTCAGCAAGTGTTACGAATGGCAAGACACCGAGATAGCTCAGAAGCTCTTGTTCACGCCCTAGAGTTTGAAGCTGCCAAGTCAGCGTCCCGCTACATTAATGGGTTTGTGCCATCACGTTGCAGTCAGAAGATCCCTGTATCACATTACCGTTACGATGGGTGCAGAAAAACAGTGTTGTCGGACAAACAATTCAAAAGTTCAAGAGAGTCGCAACGATTTGAAAAAGACAGAAGACCGAAATGTTACAACTGTGGAAAACGTGGTCATCTACAGGTAGACTGTTGGGAGAAGAAGATACAGAGAGAAGAGACTGATCGCACCAATTGGAGAAGTAAAGGCTCAGAACAGCACACAGTTTCCACGCTACATAAGATCAGTGGAAACTTGATTGTTAGTGGATTTGCGGATGGTAAACCAACATCATTTACAGTTGACACGGGCGCAACAGTGTCCATTGTGCGCCCTGACTTAGTCTGTAACCGCCATCCTCTAATTAGCTCTTGTACAATACAGACTGTGACTGGAAACCCCGTCAAGGTGCTAGGAAAGGTAGACGTACGTGTACGCCTGGGTCTTCTTGAGTTTAGCCACCAAATGCTCGTTGCAGACATTGTCGATGAAGTGATTCTTGGCACGGACATTATGAGTGCCTACGGATGCGTTGTGGACTTAAGAGAGAATGTCCTGAAAGTTGGCCAAGAGAAGATAAAGCTTTGCATGGCTAAAATGACAGGGTCTACCAACCATTCGATTAAGCGACTGGCATTAGTCGAAGAAAAATTCAACAAGTCTGGCCAAGAGAAAACCTCCCTGTTGCAAGCGGAAATGGAGGAAGAACTAGCAGAGGAAGTACAAATAAGTATAACGACAAAAGAAGTGATTGGAGAGCCAACTATGGGTGTCGAGACAAAACTCTTGCTTGTTCCTGAGCTGATAGAAGCGGCCGAGGGTAAAGTGGCTGAAGATGAGGTTGCGCAAGAGGTTGTTGACGAGAACCAAACAAACTTGGATCAGCCAGTGGTATTTAGGTCATTAGTACATGACGCAACGCGAGTGATTCCAGCGAAGCTAGTGGTTGCGCGAAAGATTCGCATTCCTGGGAACGTGATGTTCGGATCACACAAGACTGAATTCGAAGAACGGGAAAATTATCCTTCGCAAGGATGGCCACCTAGATCGCCTGGTCGAGTACTACTTCGAAGACGCTTTGCCAGTTCGGGACGAACAGGCTTAAGGAGGGGGAAGTGCTACGACAGCATAGAACAATCTACGCGTTTATCGAACGCGCCAGAAAGATCTCGACGTAAGCGTGCGGTGTACGTGCTACTAGACGCATTTTGCGAGCATTTTCTCGACTGTGCCGGCCTTCGCTCGGGCGCTCGGACTGTGTCAAGGCCGTAGTAATTACGTAGTTCGCGAGAGATAAGACGCAGTTTGGAAGCTTCTGGTGTGTGAGCGTGACTATAAATACATCGGGTAGCGGCCTTAGTAGTTCAGTTCAATGCGAGATTTTTGACTGTGCGGTTCGAGAGTATTAGTGCGATATATTTACAGAGCGGTTCGAGTTATCACGGTGTACGTTCAAGTAGTTATTAGTGAAGTGTTGCGTTTTATATTCGGACGGTATAATTGTAATACAGTTGAGTTTTAATATTAGTGGACATTTTATTGCGTATGAACAATTTTCATTTGATTTGTTGTAGACACTGTGTTGTTAATTACGAACTGTTTTACTATAACAATTAAAGGTGTGATTAGTGACTTGATTGGTGTCTTGTAATTATTGTGTTTCCACTGTACCTACGACGATCGAATAGACCGTCGTAACAATGTATATATACAGATTATTTTTACATTAAATTTTCTAGGATTTGTAAACATAAGCAGAAATTTGTAAGCGTAAACAGAAACTATACGTATATTGTATAAACATTTAAAATAATAGCAATTGCATTATACACATATAAAAAATAAAGTAAATTGAATAATACAAAATACAGTATAATACAAAATTATTGGAAAGTTAGAGTAAAGTCTTCTAGTATTTAGTATTTCTTTCCATACAACATTTCGTGTATGGTGAGGATTTTCTGGTGGCAAAAGAACTTTTAAGCTGCTTCGTCTTTTTACTCTAGAAAATGCTACATATAACGTTCCATGCATAAAAACTGATATAAGTAAGTAGATATCAACAGATTCAAATGTTTATCCTTGAGCAGTGTGGATGGTCAAGCAAAAGCAGGTCTTATGGGGAACTGATGTTGCATAGTACATCCAAGTTGATTTTTGCTAGAATCTAATGTGATTCTTAGGATATGGACTTCTCGGCCTGCATTCTCTCCAGTGATAATTTTTGATTTAATAATATTGTTACACAACTCAGTAACTATTAACCTTGTTCCATTGCATAGTCCTTCGGAGACATCCAAGTTTCGCAAGAGCATTATTATTGTATTTTTTACAAGTTTCAGTTCATGTGGTGGTAGATCAGCCATTTCAACGGAATTCAGAAGTAAATTCGAGACCTCCTTCTGGTTGATCTTTGACAGAATCATAACTGTTGTAAACTTTGCGCTCTCTAGGAAGCTTTTCAATAATTTCTGCATTAATTTTATTAACATCTTTATTATTGGTTCTAGTATAGCCCTGTCCTTTGTATTTTCATATCTGTTTTTAGCCAGACAGTCTCTGAATACTTCTTCAGTAAGATTGCCGTTGGAAAGAATATCCTCTGGTAGTTCAATCTCATGCATAGCATTTACTGTCAAGTCTCAATTGCCAACTTTTAATAAATATTCAGCAAAGTCTCTTTGCTCTGGATTCACATGCATATTTTCTGTCAGTGAAAAGAAGTTAAAATGACGCCAAAGACTTTTCCTTAATCGAAAGGTCTACCAACTCACTACGGTTAGCACGAGGTTGAACGGGCAAACATTGCCGGAAATCTCCTCCAAAGACAACAATCTTTCCACCAAAGGTTATATTAGGATTTCCTATAGAACGACGTATTTGATCCATATTGTGTAATCCATATGTAGGTAACATACCCCACGCACCAACCCGAGCGTTTTACTCGTACCTTTCTGTTGTAAGTCACAAAGAAGCAACAGCAACAGTTTCAAAAAACTAATAAATTATTATTAACTTTAGCTTACTATCAACCTTTTTCGAACGTTTCAATACAATCCTTGAATTTTTTTGTTCATGACATGTCCGTGTATTAATGCTTACCTCAGAGAACACAGAAAACACAACAGCGTACAGGGAACAAGTTATAAATTAAATACGTTATTGCTCGCTTAATATAATTAGATAGGGTAAACAATTATTGCTCGTCTCAACTCTTATTTTGTTTATTTACATTGATTGGAACAGCTATTTATTCTTTTTCATATATATACATATTGTAACGCGTAAATGATGTCGTCTCTGTAATTATGTATATGTTGTGTGTTCGCCTCACACGGGTTGTTGCGGTTTGGAAGCTCTTGAATAATCGCGAGTTATTCCAAAGACGCTAAGCAGGAAAGGCTGGATTGCATTAGAAAGAAGTGGACTGTATTGCGAATATTGAACATGCGTTTATTGACAATTTTAATTATTAGTTATGATCGGCACGTGCGGATGCATTTGGGGCAATAACGCCCGAAAATTAATTTTGAATGAAATCGTGGTCCATTGTAGATGGACGCAGGTAACTTGAATTAAATAGAATCTTATGAATGCATATTAAAAAATATCCAGTAGCCGCGGCTGGAAGAGAAGTGTTTAACGAGAGATGCGCTCGGAGCCTTGTTAGAAACTAAACTAAACTTGCCTGTAGCCGGCGGTGAGGACCGGCTGCAGCGTTTGATAAGCGCGTGACGTCATCCGCGCATGCCGCATTGCGGCGGTACACCGCGTACAGCTGATAAACAAGTACAAAGTTTAAACATACTGCCCGCCAAAATCGGGACGATTTTGTACATTAAAGGTTAACGGGGAACAGTATATTACAAACATTATCAATGTATATATATAAACAATACATAGTACACTTAAAGGCTTACACATAAAATATGTAGAAAACAAAATTCATTAAGCTAGCACAAAGCTTAAGTCAAAACAAAACAATTTCTGTGCTAGAAAAGGTACAAAAAATAAAAAATCATGATAAAAACGAGCCTTTACATAACTAAACATGATCTCTCTTGAAGCATAACATGTGGATAAGAAATACATACATTTAAACCTTGACAAACGTAAATAACAACCTTAAATTATATAAGAGAAATCATCTTGCTCACTGCTTCATATATAGTAATAGAAATAATAGAAACATAATAATGTACACGTACATAATGCTATCATAATGTCCATTAGAAAGTACAATACATACATGGAAGATTGACACTATAAATAACACTTGTAGTTCTCAGAATTTGAATTATATAAACATATTGACAATGCACAACATCCATAAATAATTGATAGTATATATGAAACACAGTCACTGTTGCAGTAATAGCTAGCGGCACGTAAACAATATTACAATGTTTATGATACAATTGGCTTGTATGCTCGCCCGGGGAATGTCCCGGGCGTGGTCCATGCAATGTGACACGCACACACACCTCGTATGGCACGCATACGATTAGCTTGTTGCCACCGGAAGGGGGCATAATTTGTGGATGGGTCGGCGTAAGATACCTAGCGCGGTGCGAACTTTTGCGACGCGTACTAAGGAATCTTGACCCGGAAAAACATTGGTAATTACCCCACGCTTCCATTCTAGAGGGGGGGATTGTCATCCAAAATGAGGACAAGCTGTCCGACATTCAACTCCTTAACGGGGTGCGCCATTTATTGCGCTGCTGCAGCTGGTGCAGATAATCCCTAGACCACCGTTTCCAGATGGTCTGCGTAAATTTTTGGAGCAGAAGCCATCTGCCCAAATGACTATTATTGCTTTGGGTATAGTCGGGTTCCGGTAGTGCCGTCAGTGGAGCACCGACCAAAAAATGAGCAGGTGTTAAGGGTTTAGGGTCTCTAGCATCGTCGGACACCGCGCATAACGGGCGTGAATTAAGGCAAGCCTCAATTTGAGAAAGAAGAGTAGAATATTCCTCAAAATTCAAGATCGTACCGCCTATTACGCGACGTAAATGAAATTTAACACTCCTTACACCACTTTCCCACAAACCACCGAAATGAGGGGCTGAAGGGGGGATAAAGGACCATTTGATACCGTGGAGACCGCAAAACTCCAGAGAAGATTGCTCAACTTCCTTGGAGGTTAGAAATTTGTACCAGTCAAGCAAAGTGTGGTTGGCACGACGAAAATTCGTGCCATTATCCGAAAATATCTGCGCGGGAATACCTCTGCGCGAGACGAACCTTTTTAAAGCCGCTATAAAGACGTTGGAAGTGAGATCCGACACCAATTCTAAATGGATGGCCCTAGTACACATGCATATAAATAGCGCGATGTATGCCTTGGTCGTGGCCTTAGAGCGCTGCCCGCCATGGCGTAAAAGTACAGGACCAGCGTAGTCCACGGCCGACTGTGAGAAAGGCCTAGAAGGCGTGACCCTTGAAGGGGGTAACTGACCTAGTAGTTGATTCGCACCTTTAGCCCGGAAACGAAAACAAGTGACACACTTATGTATCGCTGAGCGGATATAGGATTTGTCGTGTATGATCCAATACTTTCGCCTAAGCGAAGCTTGAGTTGATTGCACTCCAGCGTGCAACAAACGGATGTGTTCGTGTTCAATTATTAATCTCGTGAGATGAGAGTGCGGGTGCAAAATTATTTGGTGTTTACTCTCATAGCTAAGTGGGGAGAATTGCAAGCGGCCTCCCACTCTTAAAATGCCCGATTCATCCAGGAATGGGCTGAGAGCAAGAATTTTACTACTGCGAGGAAGGCACCGGCGTGCCTCAAGTTCCATAACTTCTATGCCGAAATGCAACTGCTGAGATTGCCGGACAAAAATCAAGAGCATGTCTGACAATTCCTGAGACGACAAAAAGGACGTGTCTCTATCAACAGCCGCGAGCCTAGAATTGCGAAAGAATCGACGGCAATATGCGAAGACGCGAATAAGCCTCGTAAGTGATGAATAATTTTCAACATAACTATGTGTTGAGGATGCGACAATTAGTGAGGTTTGAACCTGCTTGCGACGTTCCTCCTCAAGGTCGGGAAAAGTACAGGGAATATTAATGTCGAACGCGCTGACCGGCCATGAAGCTGACTCATGCGCTAGCCAGGAGGGACCATGCCACCATTGAGTATGACAGTGCAAGCTACGAGGGAGGCAACCGCGCGATAAGATGTCGGCAGGGTTGTCATTTGATACTACATGACGCCAAGTACCCCTGCTGCTAACAAGACGCTGTATTTCCGCGACACGGTTGGCCACAAATACCTTCCAACGGGAAGATTGCTGATGTATCCAGAACAACGCTATCATGGAGTCCGAATAAAGATATATTCTGTCAACATTGTAATTGATGGCGTTTAAAACTTTGGACGTTAATTGAGCTAACAATAAACAAGCACAAAGCTCAAGTCGTGGTAGCGTTATCTGTTTCAGCGGAGCGACCCTAGATTTAGCACACAACAAGTTTGATGATATGGCGCCGTTCGAATAGACCCGCACATAAATGCAACACGCGTAACCTTTAGCCGAAGCGTCGGCGAATCCGTGCAGCTGTAATGAACTAATTGGGTAATTGTTCGAACTCTTAACCGACCTCGTAATCTCAAAATGAGTGTCGGAGATTAATTGAGCGTATAATTCCAACCATTGATTGGCTAATGACCCAGATAGGGGTGCGTCACAATCTGTGCCCGCCAACCACAACTGTTGCACGAAATGCTTGCAGTAAAATGTGATGGGAGCGATCAAACCTAATGGATCATAGATCCCGGCGATGATCGACAACACGCTTCTCTTGTTGAACACGGTTAAATTATTATCACTCCTAACGGTGTATAAAAAGTTATCCCTTTCAACGTTCCATTGGATTCCCAATGTACGCACGTTTTGACCTTTGCTGAAGTCACGGGTTACTTGGGCGCGAAGGGTCATAATCTTATGGTGGTTAGAGAACCACTTATGCAACGTAAAACCATACCTACTCAACAACTTCACGATCTCGCATTTCATTTCAGCTAAGCCGTCGGATCATCCGAACCCGTTATGAGATCGTCTACGTAAAAGTCATTTGCTATGGCCTTAGCAGTTGTAGGGTAGTCGGGTTCATTTTCGTAGGCTACCTGAGCCAGACAACGTGTAGCAAGGAAGGAGGCACTAGCAGTGCCGTATGTAACCGTCCTTAACGCGTAATGTCGCAATTCCTTGTGCGGCGCATCACGCCAAACGATGCGTTGCAGGTTTGAATCCTTGGGATTAACAATGATCTGGCGATACATCTTTTCTATGTCCGCAATAAGTACGTATCGGTGGGTACGGAACCGAACCATTATCGAAAACAGATCCTGCTGGATCGTAGGACCGACCATTAAAGTATCGTTAAGGGACAAATTATTTGTGGTTTTAGCGGAGGCGTCAAATACCACGCGCAATTTAGTGGTTAAGCTAGAGTCCTTGAAGACTGCGTGATGGGGCAGACAAAAGATTTCTGACCTGTCAAGCGACAGATCGTATTCATTAAGCGGCGACATGTGGCCAAGTTTCAGATAGTCACTCATGAACTCGCTATAATCCTTATAAAGGATAGGGTTCTGCTTGAACTTGAACTCTAACGAATGGAATCTTCGGATGGCTCCGCGGAGAGAATCTCCCAAATGAAATTTATCAGATCTGCGGGGCAGGGATACCACGAATCTCCCATCACGGTTACGGCTAGTGGTTTCCACGAAATGTTTTTCACACGGCGAGTCCTCAGATCGGGCTTCGCGACTAGAGATCTCCTCCAACTTCCAAAATTCTTTTAGTTGCGAGGAAATCTGATTATCATCCTTACAGACCATAAAGGAAGAAACTGTTTTAGTTATATCGACGTTGAAGTGTAAGTCACCGGCCAAAATAAATCCTAATTTGGTTTCCTGAATTATAGGAAAGTGTGGTCCGCGTGTAAATTTCATAGGTTCAATTAGTTGGAGAAAATATTGAGCGCCGATTAATATATCGACTTGCGCCGAGCAATGTAGGTGAGGATCCGCCAAGAATATGCGCTTGGGTAAATTCAAAGAGGCAAGATTGAACGACTCCGCCGGTAAATTATTAGTTATACTGGGTAATACGGCACAATGTACGTTTAACGTGAAGGATTTATAGCGTGAATGTAGTCTTACATTAGTACTGAAGTCAGCCTGGGAAAGCGAGTTGTTTATACCCGTGATGGGCAGTTGCGATTTAACCAATTGGAGGCCCATTCTGCGGCGAAATCCATTGTGCAAAAGTTCGCTTGAGAACCGGAATCCAGTAATATCCTAACGGGAAATTTTTTGCCGACCTTACTGGAGGTCATACAGACGGCGGTAGATAACAATACCGATTTATTGGTCTGTGATTTCAGTGAACATTGGTTGTTAACAGAAGTTGCGTCCCTGTTGGGGACATGAATCGTGGTGTGGTGACGCCTAGAACATTTTTTGCATGAGAATTTTGAGGGACATTTTGAGCTTTCGTGTCCCGAACGGAGGCAGTTTAGGCAAAGTTTGTTTTTTATTAACACGTCTTTTCTGTCAGGGATAGACAGCGATGTAAATTGTAGGCAGTCGCTAAGTCTATGACCACCGTTACACAGCCTGCATAAATTGTTTCTAATATGTGAGTGGAATGCGCCCTTTGGAGTGCTTATTTGTTTAACTGCCTTGCGATAAGGAGACTTATCGCTTTTGTTCAACCTGCTCGTTGGGCTAGTCGCGTTATCGAGATTTTGCAGTAATTTTCTTCGTGAATTTATAAAATTTATAAAATTATTAAAATCAGGGAACTTATGCTCCGACAAACTCTCTTTCCACAAACGTAAAGTGTAATTGTCAAGTTTTTTGGCTAAATAATTTACAACAATAATTTCGAACGTGTTGACTGGCAGTTTGAGATTATTTAAAGCGTTTATATTGGCAGAGATTTGATCAATAAATTTCGATATGCTAACTTGGGATTCTTGTTGAACTAATGGTACGTCCAGGACATTCCATACGTGATGGGCGGAAACAATTAGCTTACTGTCATATCTATTCCTCAACAGATCGATAGCCACCGCGTAATTCTCATGAGTGATTGGCAACGATTTTATTACGTTAAGAGCCTCGCCATGTAATGACGAGTGCAAATAGTGAAGTTTCTGTATATCCGTCAGATCTGTTCTGACGTGAATTAATTCGAGAAAAATATGGTAATAATGTTGCCACTCAACAATACTACCCGCAAACCGTGGTAATTTTATTGGTTCCAATTGAATGGGGGGTGTTTTAGACTGTTTACTTTCAGCATTAATTACTGGTTTTTGGTTCACATGCTCAGCTTGCTCCAGCAGGTGTTGCAATTTACATTCTATATTACAGAGATCGTCCTCAGTTTGTACTCTATCACTCGTTAAAGCAACGTCCGCTTCCTCAGCTTCGATTTGTGACTGTATCTCATCATATTTGGTGGATAATTCCATCAAATGACGCAGTTTTATTTTCAGCGCATGAGGATCGCTGGTTAACAAATCGAAGTTATCCGCGAAAGTATTTACTCGGGATATTGAGGCTTTAATTGTGCCTCGTTTTTTTATTAGAGCCCTTACATCGGCCATTATTACAATTTAAGAGAAAAAAAAGGAAAAATATTTAGAAAGAAATTGAGCATAGAGCATGTGAACCACAAACTTAATTTTGAATGAATTTGAATACGTTTCGGTAGCTAGCGATCGTTGTTTAGAACATAAACTTACTCTCTCTAACTAATCAAGCTTTGTTGGCAATTAAATTATTAAAATTATGAATCTAAATGGTAACAAAGTATATCTTTATCTTTAAAGCTTTAACTGATAATGATCTGCCAACCATTTATTAATTTGTATTGTGTAATGACGGTGTTTGTTTATACAAATGTGTTAAGAAATAACCACTAAAGTGAAATATTAATAAACATCAACTATAAGTAAAGTTTATAGTCACGTGGACGTCGATCCATTCGTGATGAAGCTGGCTTCGATCCCGTTTGGAGCTGTTACACCTCCTGTCTCTGCTGGTCAGATGACGCCTCATGTTGTACCCTCCATGAATTAAAGCTGTGGAATCTTTTTTGATGACTTCGCAAATGCTGTCCTGCTTTGTCCCGTCGTCTCTGGTCTACTGTTTGGCCGAATCTTGTCGAGATGACTGCGACGTGATTCACAACAATGGTGTCGCTCAGGACGAGAATGATGCCCGTAGGGCGTGATTAAATTCAGATCGGTTGGTCCAGAAATGATGCGTATAAAGAAATGCTGTCGCTTGTGGACCCAAACATGAGCAATCCGTCCCGTGCTGACCAAAAACGTTTTCGTTTTTGGGCCAAAAATATGAAATCCTGCCCGGTGGGACCAAAAATGATGTCGTTTTTGGGCCCAAAAATATGAAATCCTGCCCGTGAGGACCAAAAATGTTGCGGTTTGGAAGCTCTTGAATAATCGCGAGTTATTCCAAAGACGCTAAGCAGGAAAGGCTGGATTGCATTAGAAAGAAGTGGACTGTATTGCAAATATTGAACATGCGTTTATTGACAATTTTAATTATTAGTTATGATCGGCACGTGCGGATGCATTTGGGGCAATAACGCCCGAAAATTAATTTTGAATGAAATCGTGGTCCATTGTAGATGGACGCAGGTAACTTGAATTAAATAGAATCTTATGAATGCATATTAAAAAATATCCAGTAGCCGCGGCTGGAAGAGAAGTGTTTAACGAGAGATGCGCTCGGAGCCTTGTTAGAAACTAAACTAAACTTGCCTGTAGCCGGCGGTGAGGACCGGCTGCAGCGTTTGATAAGCGCGTGACGTCATCCGCGCGTGCCGCATTGCGGCGGTACACCGCGTACAGCTGATAAACAAGTACAAGTTTAAACACGGGTGTTGTTACATCTATGTGTTGCGCTAATGATGTCCGTTGCGATCCTTCAATTACCAGTACAACGCGAATGGAAACCTTACCTGTTATTCAATAGGGGTTTATAAATCCCGGGTGGCGCCAAATTGTTTATTTAAAACACTTACATTAATAGATAGTGTGGTAAACAGTGTTCTTAGCGATGACGGCCTGGAGCATTCAAATTTTGCTCCCGCCTTCGTTCGACCTTCTTAATCGAGCAGTTAGTTCGCTAGATTTGCAACGTGAGCGCTTGCCATCATTCTCGTTCTCTTTACTATACAATACACAATTTATACAATACACTTCCCTATGAAATATAAACAATGGTTACACTCTGTACTAGTTTCTTTAATTATTGAATGGTAATTATTCTGTTTGACAATCTAATTATTCTTGGTTATTAACAATTTTGCACCGACAATTAATATGATTCTGAGATCTCTAGGGGTTCGGCGAAGTCGATTTTGAATGAGCGATTTAGTAAAGTATGGTGACAGTGTTGTCTGTTCAGATTTATTATCGTTCAAAATCTGGGTCCTTGTGATTACAAGAAAAATATTAATAATGATTAGAATAAAAAGTACACTACCTTACATTATTTGTACTTAAATAATATAATGTGTAGCTACAATTTGTTACTGCAGTGTAGTAAAGTGTGTTTCAAAAGTTCGCAACCTAATACTAGGTTATTTTCTTCGTTAATAAATTTTCAGTGTTTGTTTATTTTACTTAATCTTTGAAAGAAATTATATTCAGTTTATAGTGAGAGTTCAGATAACTGTGAGAAATATTCAAAGTGAGATTATTTCTGGAATATGGGTAATTTAATGATACTTAACACATCAGTAGGCTTGAGATAAACCGTTGTTCAGGTAAAATGGAATTGGGCTGCAATCGTATTCAATTTTCTATTGTCTGGGACTTCTGGCATCTTTTTCAAGTTAGTTGTCTCAATTTCTTCATTTGATTTTTATTAAAATTGGTCCTTGGTATCAGTTAGCCTAAATGTTATTGTTCATCTTCTGCTGCTTACTGGTTCTGCTTTCTGAATTTTGGTTACTTTTTATACATTTTAAATTAAAATTTAGGTCATTCAAGATCTGGCGTCTAATCTGGATGAGGGTCACATTGAGTACTATATATTTAACGGAAAATCCATAACAAACGGTCTGTTGTCATGGTTACAAATTAATTCTGATTGGTTAATCTTGTCTTTATAACCATTGTTATAAATTTTGAAATATTATTCAAAATTACTATATATCTTCTAATTGCTTTTATTCTTCTGTCCTCCTTCCTATGTATTAAATATTATCACTACTGTTATTATTTCCTTTCAAAGATTGTTTTGATATCCCATAAGGTTGGGTTCTATAAAATACTAATGTTTGTACAATTATGTTAATATTTGTTAATTACATTTCTCTTTTAATTTAAGTCCTTATTCTAACATTGAGCCGCTCATAACCAATGACACACAACACAATTTTCAACTTTCCAAATTTAACACATTTTACAAGTTTGGCTTCCTAAAAAAAAAAATATAAATAAAATCTACAACTTACCTGGATGACCGGCTCACTTGTTCACTTGAACCAGGAGAGGCCTCCTAGTGGAAGAATGGCCACATGCTGGGAAACCATTAGGTAATTGGACTAATGAGGTGACCTCAATTTTCAAATTCCGCAAAGAACAAATTTATTGGTTGTCTAAAAATTTCTGTTTTTTTTTTTTTTTGCAATGAGTGTTTTCATAGTATCCAGACTGTGAAAGTATTCTATTAGCAATATATAAAATATGTAAAATATTTAAAATATACTACATGGTATTCAAAAGAACCATGACATGCAACAAGCCTCTACAGTACATTTTTTACCTTCACCAAACAGAATTTCCATATTTGGAAATAACTATATTAACATTAACAAATAAAAAGAATAAATCCAGAGGTTTTCGCAATCTAATACATTTAATAACAATAAGTCTTTTTTTTTCTTTTACAGTCCCCCTCTGGTTGTACTATAAACAATTTTATAAACCATTTAACGAACAATTTTACCCCCACAACAATTGTTACAGCAACAACAATTTAAAAAATTATCTTACACAACAACATGCGCCCTCTGAAATCTCAATCAAAAGCTAGGAAGGAGAATCATATAATTAGTAAGGTATAATGTAAACATAAGGTAGGTAATTATGTACTTAGTGTGGAATTCACAAGTGTGTGTGCTCAATTTTCCTTAAACTTGTATAAACTTGTGTAGCACAATGGCTTGCTGATTTCAGAGTGCACACCATTATTAAAAAAATATCAAATAATCAGGTATATATCTCTCAAAAATGTAAAAATGTTTTGTGCATACACCCATGTGTATACGAAGGACTAGATGCATAACACTATTTATATATGCTCATCGCTCAACGATCAAATATAGTCATTCAACATGTTTGAAACTGAACCAGCGTTATTAAGTCTATTAGAATTATGAATATATACATATACGAAAGGATTTTAACAGTGACTGTACATTGATAGAGAATTAAAATAAATACTAAATCCCAAAGTGGAAATTTCATCTTGTACAAAAGTTCAGTCATTTCTATTAACATGATGAATACTTCTGAATTACAGTTCTAGTACTTATTATGGCATATTGTATGTGATCTGCAGCTCTTTTCATAAACAAATTTATACGTTCCAATAAAAGGCAGACACAATATAAGTTCAACACAGATTATAGACAAAACGTATACTGGACATTACATGCTTTTCACAATTCAAACACAAGACATTTATATGAACAACACTAAATAATAGTGAGAGAAATTAAGGAACTCGGGCTAGATTTCAGGCTTCACTAGGCACACAGGCCGAATCCTAACCCATTTTCTTAAGTTTTTTTTTGTTTTTTTTTGTGTAAAAAAAAGGTTTTGCACATAAGGTATTACTGTCACTACTAGCAGCATGAGAAGCTGACCTCACCATTTAAAAGATATATGAATTTGCAATAACTAAGGAAACCTGAGCATTCCAGGTAGTTAGTAAAGTAAAAAAACATCCAGAATTAAAGCAACTGTTTTTTTTTTTTTTTTTTTTTTTTGAGTTAAGAACTAGCCAGGCTCTCACTTGACCCGAAACTCAAGTAGTGCAAAAGCACCTCCGAGGAAAAATTTGATAATTTTCATTTTTGCATACCTGTCCGATTTTGCACTAGCCATGCTCAGTCTGAGTTCCTCAATCTACTTACACATTACATCTTGGTCTCACCACAGATTCACAGTTGCCAGGCCACAGACCCCTTGGCACACTTTTTACTTAGCCTTCCATAATCAATTAAAAAAACCCCCGGCATTAAAAATGAAACAATACTTTTCCAGACGCTGACCTGGAAAACAGCTCGCTGCCTGCACAGCTGACAAAAACTCCTCGAGTCAACAACAGGCTTCCCGTCTTCTCAACGGCCACTACTGCTCCACGCCGCGGGACAGAAAAGTCAAGTAGTCTAAAGTCTCTCATAGATAGCGTGAGCGTCCACTATCACGCAACTACAACCCCACGGCCAAATGAAAGCATCTATTGCCAAGATTCGACTTAAACAAATTCGTATGTTGCCGTAACGAACTTCCAAGTTACGGCACACCCCCACAACAAAAGAAGTCCAACGGGTTGGACAACACTGGGACTGCCACCACTGGAGGAAAAGCGGGGACTAATTAAAAACAGATAAAAAGATAAAATCAGGCGTAAGTTGAAAACAAAAGGACACCAGAAGGAAGGACAAGGTGTGTGTGTGGGTGTGTGTGTGTATGTGTGTGGGTGTGTGTGTGTATGTGTGTAGCTGGGTGTGTGTAAGTGTAAAAGATACGGGGAGTGTGAGCGGTCGCGACCTAAAGCAAAGGAAAGAAGAAAGGAAAGGAGAGGAGCTAAAAAATACCGATAAAACTTTAAAACCCCAATTAACCCCACCTAAAACAATAAAACACTAAAATTAAAACATTAAAACCCAATTCCTCCAGATAAGCCCCCCCCGAAAACCAAACCCGAGGACCCTAATTAATCCTAACTGGGGTAAACAATATCACTCCTTCACTCAATGAAGCTCCACCTGAGCACACGCCTTCAAATGTGACACATGGGCCACCCTCACCTTCATCCCATCCTCCAGACCCACCAGGCTGGCAGTAACAGGCGAGACAAACTCGGAAATCCGGAAGGGTCCCAACCATCTATAGCAAAGCTTGGCGGCGCGACCTTCCATCTTAGAGCTGAGCGGGTGGCTCCTACAATATACTAACTGGCCCACCTTGAAAGGGTTGGGGACTCTCCCCGCGTTATAACGACGCCGCACGCGCTCGTGCGACCGGAGCTCTCCTCACCTCTTTCCACCTGTGAGAGACCCCCCCCCGTTCGACGAATCCGGGAGAAGATCCTCCAATCTCCACAAATTGCTAAGGGGATGAGCCGGGGAGAAACCAAACATGACCTCAAAAGGCACGGCTCTATGGCTTTCATGAAGAGAAGAATTAAAAGCCATTTGTAACCAATGAAGATTCTGGTCCCACGTGTTCTGCTGTTCCGCGTGGTAAGCGATGAGAGCGGATCTAAGGTTGCGATTGAATCGCTCAGCGTGGGAAGGTTGCAGGTGATAAGGGGAAGTGGTTACATGCCGAATGCCGTGCCTGAAACACATGTTCCGGAACTGCCTCGAGATGAATTGGGGGCCATTGTCTGAGACAATGATGGAGGGAAGCCCGAAATGCTGAAAGATGCTGGTCTGAAGGGCTATGATGGTAGTGGCAGCACTAGCCTGACGCAAGGGAAGTAGCCAGACATACTTAGAGAAGGCGTCCACATAAACAAGGAGGAACGAATTCCCGGCCTTGCTAAGTGGGAAAGGACCCACGTAGTCGATGAAAACCTTTTCCATCGGTCTGCCAGCCACCTCAGAAGACAGCAACCCCAACTTGGTGTTCTGAGCGGGCTTGCTCAGACTACAGAGATGACAGCACTTCACCCGGGTGGCGATGTCCCGGTCCATGCCTTTCCAGATGAAGTTCTTTCTGATCGCGGCGATGGTCTTTGAAACACCAAAATGGCCTCCTACCGGGGAATCGTGATAATACTGGAAGACCATGGGTACCAGCTTGCTCGGCAGCACTATCTTAGGAACCCGTCCTCTACGTTCCTTGCAGCAGAGGACGCCCTTGGACAGATGATAGGGAGCCTTCATCTCGCCTGATTTAATTATATCGATAATCGGACCCAACACCTCATCATCAAGCTGATGAGGGATAACCTCAGTAAAGGCGAGGGGAAACTCCAAGAGTAAGGCGCAGGGTTCATTTATTGGCTCCTCACTGGGTAGATGATACATACGGGACAGCGCATCGGCAACAACATTTTGGGTCCCTCGTATATGCTGTGCCCTAAACTTAAAAGATGAAATTTTGACCACCCAGCGACCAAGTTTACCCAGTTGACGGGGGTGCGCCAGAAGCCAAGAGAGAGCCTGATTGTCGGTCTCTAATAGGAACTCAGCATGTTCCAAATACCTCCTAAATTTGTCCAGGGCGAAGACTACCGCCAAACACTCCTACTCATACACCGAGGATTTCTTTTCAGTGTCGGTGAGGGTCCTAGATACAAAGGCAACTGGCTGCCGAGCACCATCCACCTCCTGCGAGAGCACGGCCCCGATCGCCACAGAGCTGGCGTCAGATTTCAAAACAAAGGGCTTCGTGAAGTCAGGCATCCGAAGCACGGGCGGCGACAGAATGGACTCCTTCAGGGCCTCAAAGGCACGTTGTTGCTCGTCGCCCCACACAAATTTGGCACCTGTCTTCCTTAAGGAATTTAGGGGAGCCGCAATCTCGGCAGCCCCTGGGATGAACCGCCGATAAAAATTTACCATGCCCACGAAGCGGGCCACCCCTTTAGCGTCCCGAGGAGGAGGAAAATCCCGAATTGCCTGAGTCCTCTCTGAGACACAAGGCGACCGTGACCCCTTTATGAGACACAAGGTGACCGAGGAAAGAAATTTCCTCCTGGGCGAATTTCACCTTGTCGGGGTTTACCGTAAGCCCCGCGCGCCTCAAGGACACGACACCTCTCGGAGATGGTTCATGTGTTCCTCTAAGGTAGAGCTGTAAATGAGAAGATCATCAAGATAATTTAACACGTACTGGAATTTAACATCGTGGAACACAGAGTCTAGTAGACGTGTTAACGTCTGAGCACCCACCGCCAGTCCCATGGGGACTCTCTTATATTGGTACAGGTTCCACGGTACGCAAAAGGCCGTGTACGGCCGAGAATCCCTGTGTAAGGGAATCTGGTGGTAAGCCGAATTAAGGTCAAAAATGGTGAAATATCGGGCCTGCGAAAACGAGTCAAAGGCCGAATGCAGGTCCGGGAGGGGCACCGACTCAACTTCTATATTTTGGTTTAATTTCCGGTAATCAATAACCAGCCTATGCTTCCCTCCCGGTTTAGGCACCAAGAATGCTGGACTGGCATAGGCCGACGTGGAAGGTTCAATAACCCCCTGGTCCAACAATTCTTGCACCTTCTCACGCAAAATGGTCATTTTGGGTGGAGCGAATTTATATGGGTGCGAACGGACAACCGAGGAGTCGCAAAGACGGATACGATACTCCAAATTGTGAGTGAGTCCCAGGTTGGCAGTCAGCACCTCGGGGAACTCCTCACACAATTGACGGAAAGTGGTCTGTTGGGATTGGCTCAAATTATTAATGGACGCCGGGGGTTGAAGTTCTTCAAGACCTTCCCCCACCTCATCCCGATATCCAAAAAAGGGAATGCGCACGGCACGGTTAAACTTAAAGAAACATACGTGCCCCTGGATATCGAGGACTAGACCACTTTTCACTATAAAGTCCGCACCCACAATACAATCAACGCTCAGATTCGGAGCAACAAGAAACTCCCACACCCACGAAAAATAATTTATTTTAAATTTAAAGGCAACCAATTTGGAGGTCGGCAAAACCTCCCTCGAGGCCGTCCAACACACCACCGACGAAAGAGCACTTGACCGAATTAAAGACTCCCTGACCAACTGCTGGTAAACCCGGGAGGAGATCAGACACCGTGCCGATCCGGAGTCCACCAGGGCCCTAATACGGCCCTTCCCAAACTCCAGCTCCAAATATGGACACACGGAGAGGCCAGGACGAATCGGCTTAGGATAGGGCTCCCCGGATGGGTGTCCTGTTTCAACAGCACATAACGGGACCTGGGATGCGCTAACGCTTCCACACGTGGGGAGGGACCGGCGTCCCCTCAATCCCCCCCACGCAGGCCGTTTTTGAAGGACGGTCCTCCCGCGAGACCTCCGACCTTTTGAGGGGGCAATTCCGGGCCAAGTGCCCCATCTTACCACAAGTATAACAACGGTATTCTTTCCTCTCAGAGTTGCCACCACGTTGCTCCCGGGTAGGCCGCTGCTGACCAGATGGGGAACAGGGGACAGGGAATTCGGAACTGCCGGAGCGAGCCTCATCGTTCATCTGGATGGTGCGGGCGAAGACACAAGCTCTGCTGAGATCTGCGAAGCTTCGCGGTCTCTCCAAGAACACCAACCTTGACCTCTCCTGAGGATTGAGGCCCTCCAATATGACCCGCACCACCTCAGCCTCCGACACGTCCACCCGCAGCACACGGGCAGCACTTTTGATAGAATTAATAAACACGTTTAACTTTTCCCCGTGCCCCTGAACTCTGTAAAATAATCTTTGCCGCATCTGGTCACGCAGCCTCCCGGGCATAAACAGTTCCAGAACATCCCTGTGGAACGCCTCAAAATCCCCGCCCGCGCCTAGATGCCAGACCACACGATCCAGCAGAGGCGCCCGACAATACGGGTAGATCATATTTAACAGCGAAACACCAGTCACCCCAGGGAAATCATAAATGCCGAAAATCCCTTCAAAGAATTTCACAAGCTGGTCAAGGTCCAGACCGTCGACCACTGGAAGCCGACGGAGGAGGTAAATGGGGTTCGGCAATGACTCATATTTGACGCTGGCAAGGGCGGTACCAAACCCTCGAGGGACTTCCACATGATCCCCCTGAAATCCCTGGGGGCGACTGCCCACCGAAATAGAAGGACGTTCCTCCACCAGAGCACTACAGGCCTCCCCCAGGAGATCCACCCGCTCAGTGGCCACGGTCTGGCGCGTGAGCATCTCCTTAGGGTTATTAGGACTTTCTGGAGCCTCCCCAGGTAGGCCAATTTTTGACTGCAGGGCCGACGCAGTCCGCCTAACCTCCTCCTCCAGATCGTCCTGCAACAGCAAATTACTGAGACGAGCGGATAAGTGGTGCATTCTTTGGGTCACCCGCTGCCAAACACGGGTGGAACTCCCCATATATTCCGAGTCCTCCATCAAGGTGGAGAACTCGGTCCACTTGTCCGCACACAAGGCCAGCTCCTCCCCCAAATCCTCAATTTTGATTCTCCGGGGGGGTCCCCCACCAGCAGCTCCCGCAGTTGTCTCCTCAAGGACGCTACATTCCTCTGGGGAACCCCACCCCGCAAGCGTATCTCGAACTGGAGCTCATCTTTAGTAAAATACTCGGGCACCAGACCGCTACCTTCACGCCGACCACTACACTGCCCCGCCTCCGCCATAGTTTCACACAACAAGGACCTGAATACAACCAAGTGATAAAAATCAAGGTACCTCAGGGTCCCCGACCCGACACCGGACCAACAACCAAGACCAAGATCATGTGCTAGAAGACAACAAAGACAATGACAAAACAAGAACACAAACAAACAAATAAACACTTAACAACACCCCCAAGATACAATCCGGAATCACCAAGCTGTGCTCCCCCCCCCCCAGGAGTCCCGGCCCGGCAACCGCACCCAAAGACCAAGATTTACAACAATAGTGAACACATAATTACAACAATGGAGAACACACCACAACTGACAGGACATGTTCAACTAACATATTGAGGTCACCGCATCCATTTCCAAATTTCGGTTCAGAGGTGGCCAGGCCTACGTCCAAACCACGCTCTGCTACCATTTGTGAGCCGCTCATCACCAATGACATCACAACACAATTTTCAACTTTCCAAATTTAAAACATTTTACAAGTTTGGCTTCTTAAAAAAAAATATAAATAAAATCTACAACTTACCTGGATGACCGGCTCACTTGTTCACTTGAACCAGGAGAGGCCTCCTAGTGGAAGAATGGCCACATGCTGGGAAACCATTAGGCAATTGGACTAATGAGGTGACCTCAATTTTCAAATTCCGCAAACAACAAATTTATTGGTTGTCTAAAAATTTCTTTCTTTTTTTTTACAATGAGTGTTTTTATAGTATCCAGACTGTGAAAGTATTCTATTAGCAATATATAAAATATGTAAAATATTTAAAATATATTACATGGTATTCAAAAGAACCATGACATGCAACAAGCCTCGACAGTACATTTTTGACCTCCACCAAACAGAATTTCCATATTTGGAAATAACTATATTAACATTAACAAATAAAAAGAATAAATCCAGAGGTTTTCGCAATCTAATACATTTAATAACAATAAGTCTTTTTTTTCTCTTTTACAGTCCTACTAGCAGCATGAGAAGCTGACCTCACCATTTAAAAGATATATGAATTTGCAATAACTAAGGAAACCTGAGCATTTCAGGTATTTAGTAAAGTAAAAAAACACATCCAGAATTAAAGCAACTGTTTTTTTTTTTTTTTTTTTTTTTTTTTTTTTTGAGAACTAGTTAGGCCCTCACTTGACCCAAAACTCAAGTAGTGCAAAAGCACCTCCCAGGAAAAATTTAATAATTTTGCACTAGCCATGCTCAGTCTGAGTTCTTCAATGTACTTACACATTACATCTTGGTCTCACCACAGATTCACAGTTGCCAGGCCACAGACCCCTTGGCACACTTTTTACTTAGCCTTCCATAATCAAAACATAATCAATTAAAAAAAAACCCCGGCATTAAAAATGAAACAACAATACCTTTCCAGACGCTGACCAGGAAAACAGCTCGCTGCCTGCACAGCTGACAAAAACTCCTCGAGTCAACAACAGGCTTCCCGTCTTCTCAACGACAACTACTGCTCCACGCCGCGGGACAGAAAAGTCAAGTAGTCTAAAGTCTCTCATAGATAGCGTGAGCGTCCAATATCACGCAACTACAACCCCACGGAAAAGCATCTATGAAAGCATCTATTGCCAAGATTCGACTTAAAGAAATTCGTATGTTGCCGTAACGAACTTCCAAGTTTCGGCACAACATTTTTCTTTTAATATGATTTACAAATTATCCTTGGCTAGTTACTCGCCTTGGATTTGTTAATTTCCTTGTTGATTTTATACAATTTGTAGTTATTTGTTTTTGACAGTTAGGCATTTCATAGGCCTAAGCAGCCATTGATTATATTTACTTATTTTATACAGATTATATCTCATTTTACTTTATGTGTTTTGTTTTGTTATTATAATTGGTTGGTTTATTTGTTGATGTGTTTTGGATCTATTTTTTATACTATTTGTAGATTTCTAATATTTTCTACATCATGGCTTGTTAATTATTTCCTAATTGATTTTCCAGTGTAATTGTATCTGTATTGATTCACCTTCTTAATTATCTATTTTGCCCTTGTTAACATTATGGCTATTACTTACTATTAAAACATAACATCTAGGCCTATGGTCTGTACAATTCCTTCAGCCATATCCTATTCATAAATTTAATTAAACAATTTTTTAACAGTTATTAGGTAATGTTTGTTTACAATTCATTTCATTCCTTATTATTTTTTGGGTGATAAACCTCATCACACCTTTTAAACTTATTCAATTGATTATCCCTTATAACCTGAGGTGTTTATTAATTTCATTTTTAATTTCTTATTTCTTAAATAATCTCTATCTTCAATCCATGGTAACACCAACTGTTTACCTTTCATGGGATTCTCCCTTTTAAATACTATTGTATACTATTAAACTTAATTTTATTAACAATACGATTCTTTTTTAAATAATAATGTCACCATCAATATTCAGTGTTCATTACAGGTTATTATCTGTTTACTTCTAATACTATCATTAACAACATTCTTAATTATTAATATGGTTCACCATTAATCATTTAGTGTTTATTATAGATTCCTAAGTGTTTATTCCTATTAATATGGTTTCTAATTACTTTGGGGTTTTACACTTTCACTTTTGCACTCCTTAAATGTTTATATTAAGTGTTTATTAGTGGGTAATCCCTATAATTACTTTTTCTTTGTCACTTAGTTGATTTTATACTCTCACCATCTCACTATCTCTCTCATTACAAATATTATTTATACTATTAATAAGTTTTTGTCTTTATAGAGTTTTTTATCACATCTAACTCTAATTCTTGGGTTAGTGTACTTTTATTTTTCACATTACTGTATTGGGTTTTATCAAATCATTTACTTTTATATTTCAATCGATAATAATAATTATTTTATACATTGGTTAGTTATTGGTTTCGTTTCCAATATTACATTTGAGTGTACCATTTCTCCTTTTCATATTCTATATTATTTGTCTGTGTTTTCTCATTCGGTTTCACTTTATTTCCTTTATACTTGGTTAGTTTCATGTTCATGATCCTTCTTCACTTTTATCTTATTTTGTTTAATTTTATTTTGGTTTTCCCCTTCTCCTTTTGTTTCTTTTTATTTGGTCAATCACTTGGGTTAGATCATGTCGTCGTTTGTCGTTTTATTTTCAATATTTTACACATTTTATTTTATACGAATTATTTTTTATATTGTGGATTCATCTTTTTTATCCCTGGTATTGGGGTGGCTTATTTGTGTTGTAACATAATGCCTCTCCTTCAAAATTGATCATTTTGGTAAAACACTAGCATAGTTTTTTATGAAATTATCAGTTATATATAAGTTTTTCCTTTTCTTTCTTGTTTATTTCTTCCTTCTTATTTCTACTCTTACTGGTTCCATTCCTTTTTAATTAGATCTGTTTTTTCTTATTTCCATTAGTGCGTTCTCCCTTTTATATAATTTTTTCCCTAACTTTTTAGTACCTGGTTTCTTCCATTACTACTCATTTGCTGAGACCAGAGGAACATCATTTCTGCTCAGTTATTTTGATTGCTGGACCTATTCTCAGTCAATCTTAAATACCTTCTTTGTCATCTTGTGACTTTCATTATTAATAATATTTTTCAGGATTGTCCGTCCACTTAGTGGTTTTTTTATCATTTTAGCCTTTTACTCATTCTTCCTTCCACTGTATGTTTGCTATATACTGTTATTTACTCATACAGTTGATTGTTTTTTATTTATTTAGTTGTTAATTTCATTATTTCTAACTTTTCATTTGTTTGTTTTTCTTTTCTTCTTGTGATCATTTTAAATATCTTAGACATCTTTTTTCTTTTTATTGGTTGATTACCAATATTCTGCTTTAGCCATTTGCTTTATACACAATATATTTTTTTTTCTTGTTTATACCAGTTCAGTTTTTTTTCTTTCTTTGAATACTCTAATTTCATTATAATTTTAGGTATTTGTTTTAGCAGTTCTTGTTTGATTTTATTTTTGTTTATTTTGTTTTGTTTTAAATATTATTCTGAATAATTTTTTTACGTTTGTTGTTCTTATATTATTGGAATTTTTGTAACTTATTCCTTATATATATATTTTTTTTTTTTACTTTATATGTTATTTATACATGATTGTAAGGTGATCTTACTTTGTAAGAATTTTTGTAACTTATTCCTTCTTTTTATTTTATATTATGCCTCATATGTCATCTAAATATTGTTGTAAGCTGATCTTACATCTTTTGAAATTGGTAATTTCTTCTCCTTTCTTTTCCATTGGTTTGCTTGGTCATTAACCTGAAAATCAGTCCCATTTCTCGGCGTGTATCTTCACTTAGCTTACCCATGGTCCATCATTTCCTCTGCACTTGTGGTCGGATAACCTTGGTGTGTAGAACTATTTCTGTCCTTGTGGAATAGGTATTTTCTATCTTGTACCACAATTCTTCTAATATCATATGTTCCTTAGTATCGATGACTACTTCCATCATTTTATTATGTGGTTCATTAATCAAAGAAGTTAATTGTACCTCCCTCATTAATGTTATAATTGATTTTCTATTCTGCATTTCCAATTCTGGTGTACTCGAGTGTTTTAGAGACCTTCTTAATTTGTGACACACTATTTTGTTGTGAGTCCTTTCAATTTTGGGTAATTTCCATTTACATATCGATTTGGTGAAGTTTTCATCCGCTTGTTTGTTGTGAATTTCCTCTATAATTGCTTTTAAGCTCCTCCTACAGTCTTTATATTTCATAAATTTGCTTTGGTCAGTAATTGGTAAATTGAACACATCAATTAGCCCATGCTTCATCATCTCCACTTCTTCTCTTGTTTTTAATAGTTTCCTTTTATATATTTTTCCTATATCCTTTGTTCTCTTAATCTTCTTAATTATTCGATTCTTCTTTACTCTTCTACGGTTGGTTTTTATGTGCTTAATTTTCTCTTTGGTTTTGTTATCTTTATTCTTAGGAAACAATATACTTTTGTCTTCTTTAATATCAATTTTTTCCATTGATACCTTCAGAAGTGCTGTCTAGTGTTTTATTCAATTGTTTGACAACACTATTTAATGTTTCATTAGGTTGATCTGCTTGGTAATTTGTTTCTTCCCATTTCTTATTCATCCCCGTTTTTGTCTGCTTAACTTCTTCACGATGCCCTATTAGTATATATCTTAATTCTCCCTTCAGTTCTTCATTACTTTTTTGGATGTGCTCCGTCAATTCCTGTTGTAGAGCTTCTTGGTTCTTCCTCAATGTTTCATTATTTCCTTCAATTTTATTGTTCGGCGTTTCAATATCTTCCCTTATTTCTCCCTTCATTTTGTCTATTTTTTCATCAAATTTTTCATTTAAAAGTTCCCTGTCTTCCTTTTTTGTTCTTTTGCTTCTTCCTTGTCTTGCTTTCTTTGTTCCAATTGCTCCATCATCATCCTCATCAAGCTATCCAATTTCGCCTCTTCGTTTGTTTTGCCTGGTTGGTCCCCTTGGGTATCCTCTTCGATCGTTTCCTCGATTATTTCTTCCATCATTTCCATTTCTTCACCCTTGTTATCTTCAGTTCCCTGCTTAGCTTTATATCTTGTAACCATAGAATGTTGCATATTTTCCCGTAATCGCTGCTAGTCTTCTTTTCTAGCCTCACCAGTTGGTCGCTAATCTGTAACGCGTAAATGATGTCGTCTCTGTAATTATGTATATGCTGTGTGTTCCCCTCACACGGGTGTCGTTACATCTATGTGTTGCGATAACGATGTCTGTTGCGATCCTTCAATTACCTGTACAACGCGAATGGAAACCTTACCTGTTATTCAATAGGGGTTTATAAATCCCGGGTGGTGCAAATTGTTTATTTAAAACAATTAAATTAATAGATACTGTGGTAAACGGTGTTCTCAGCAATGACGGCCTGGAGCATTCAAATTTTGCTCCCGCCTTCATTCGACCTTCTTAATCGAGCAGTTAGTTCGCTAGATTTGCGATGTGAGCGCTTGCCATCATTCTCGTTCTCTTTACTATACAATACACAATGTATACAATACACTTCCCTGTGAAATAAAAACAATGGTTACACTCTGTACTAGTTTCTTTAATTATTGAATGGTAATTATTCTGTTTGACAATCTAATTATTCTTGTTTATTAACAATTTTGCACCGACAATTAATATGATTCTGAGATCTCTAGGGATTCGGCGAAGTCGATTTTGAACGAGCGATTTAGTAAAGTATGGTGACAGTGTTGTCTGTTCAGATTTATTATCGTTCAAAATCTGGGTCCTTGTGATTACAAGAAAAATATTAATAATGATTACAATAAAAAGTACACTACCTTACATTATTTGTACTTAAATAATATAATGTGTAGCTACAATTTGTTACTGCAGTGTAGTAAAGTGTGTTTCAAAAGTTCGCAACCTAATACTAGGTTATTTTCTTCGTTAAAAAATTTTCAGTGTTTGTTTATTTTACTTAATCTTTGAAAGAAATTATATTCAGTTTATAGTGAGAGTTCAGATAACTGTGAGAAATATTCAAAGTGAGTTTATTTCTGGAATATTGGTAATTTAATGATACTTAACACATCAGTAGGCTTGAGATAAACCGTTGTTCAGGTAAAATGGAATTGGGCTGCAATCATATTCAATTTTCAATTGTCTGGGACTTCTGGCATCTTTTTCACGTTAGTTGTCTCAATTTCTTCATTTAATTTTTATTTAAATTGGTCCTTGGTATCAGTTAGCCTAAATGTTATTGTTCATCTTCTGCTGCTTACTGGGTCTGCTTTTTGAATTTTGGTTACTTTTTATACATTTTAAATTAAAATTTAGGTCATTCAAGATCTGGCATCTAATCTAGATGAGGGTCACATTAGGTACTATATATTTAACGGAAAATCCGTAACAAACTGTCTGTTGTCATGGTTACAAATTAATTCTGATTGGTTAATCTTGTCTTTATAACCATTGTTATAAATTTTGAAATATTATTCAAAATTACTATATATCTTCTAATTGATTTTATTCTTCTGTCCTCCTTCCTATGTATTAAATATTATCACTACTGTTATTATTTCCCTTCGAAGATTGTTTTGATATCCCTAAGTTGTGTTCTATAAAATACTAATGTTTGTAAAATTATTTTATCAATTGTTAATTACATTTCTCTTTTAATTTAAGTCCTTATTCTAACATTTTTCTTTTAATATGATTTACAAATTATCCTTGGCTAGTTACTCGCCTTGGATTTGTTAATTTCCTTGTTGATTTTATACAATTTGTAGTTATTTGTTTTTGACAGTTAGGCATTTCATAGGCCTAAGCAGCCATTGATTATATTTACTTATTTTATACAGATTATATCTCATTTTACTTTAATGTGTTTTGTTTTGTTATTATAATTGGTTGGTTTATTTGTTGATGTGTTTTGGATCTGTTTTTTGTACTATTTGTAGATTTCAAATATTTTCTACATCATGGCTTGTTAATTATTTCCTAATTGATTTTCCAGTGTAATTGTATCTGTATTGATTCACCTTCTTAATAATCTATTTTGCCCTTGTTAACATTATGGCTATTACTTACTATTAAAACATAACATCTAGGCCTATGGTCTGTACAATTCCTTCAGCCATATCCTATTCATAAATTTAATTAAACAATTTTTTAACAGTTATTAGGTAATGTTTGTTTACAATTCATTTCATTCCTTATTATTTTTTGGGTGATAAACCTTATCACACCTTTTAAACTTATTCAATTGATTATCCCTTATAAACTGAGGTGTTTATTAATTTCATTTTTAATTTCTTAAATAATATCTATCTTCAATCCATGGTAACACCAACTGTTTACCTTTCATGGGATTCTCCCTTTTAAATACTATTGTATACTATTAAACTTAATTTTATTAACAATACGATTCTTTTTTAAATAATAATGTCACCATCAATATTCAGTGTTCATTACAGGTTATTATCTGTTTACTTCTAATACTATCATTAACAACATTCTTAATTATTAATATGGTTCACCATTAATCATTTAGTGTTTATTATAGATTCCTAAGTGTTTATTCCTATTAATATGGTTTCTAATTACTTTGGGGTTTTACACTTTCACTTTTGCACTCCTTAAATGTTTATATTAAGTGTTTATTAGTGGGTAATCCCTATAATTACTTTTTCTTTGTCACTTAGTTGATTTTATACTCTCACCATCTCACTATCTCTCTCATTACAAATATTATTTATACTATTAATAAGTTTTTGTCTTTATAGAGTTTTTTATCACATCTAACTCTAATTCTTGGGTTAGTGTACTTTTATTTTTCACATTACTTTATTGGGTTTTATCAAATCATTTACTTTTATCTTTCAATCGATAATAATAAATATTTTATACATTGGTTAGTTATTGGTTTCGTTTCCAATATTACATTTGAGTGTACCATTTCTGCTTTTCATATTCTATAATATTTGTCTGTGTTTTCTCATTCGGTTTCACTTTATTTCCTTTATACTTGGTTAGTTTCATGTTCATGTTCCTTCTTCACTTTTATCTTATTTTGTTTAATTTTATTTTGGTTTTCCCCTTCTCCTTTTGTTTCTTTTTATTTGGTCAATCACTTGGGTTAGATCATGTCGTCGTTTGTCGTGTCAATGTCGTTTTATTTTCAATATTTTACACATTTTATTTTATACGAATTATTTTTTATATTGTGGATTCATCTTTTTTATCCCTGGTATTGGGGTGGCTTATTTGTGTTGTAACATAATGCCTCTCCTTCAAAATTGATCATTTTGGTGAAACACTAGCATAGTTTTTTATGAAATTATCAGTTATATATAATTTTTTCATTTTCTTTCTTGTTTATTTCTTCCTTCTTATTTCTACACTTACTGGTTCCATTCCTTTTTAATTAGATCTGTTTTTTCTTATTTCCATTAGTGCGTTCTCCCTTTTATATAATTTTTTCCCTAACTTTTTAGTACCTGGTTTCTTCCATTACTACTCATTTGCTGAGACCAGAGGAACATCATCTCTGCACAGTTATTTTGATTGCTGGACCTATTCTCAGTCAATCTTAAATACCTTCTTTGTCATCTTGTGACTTTCATTATTAATAATATTTTTCGGGATTGTCCACTTAGTGGTTTTTTTATCATTTTAGCCTTTTACTCATTCTTCCTTCTGCTGTACGTTTGCTATATACTGTTATTTACTCATACAGTTGATTGTTTTTTATTTATTTAGTTGTTAATTTCATTATTTCTAACTTTTCATTTGTTTGTTTTTCTTTTCTTCTTGTGATCATTTTAAATATCTTAGACATCTTTTTTCTTTTTCTTGGTTGATTACCAATATTCTGCTTTAGCCATTTGCTTTATACACAATATATTTTTTTTCGTGTTTATACCAGTTCAGTTTTTTTTCTTTCTTTGAATACTCTAATTTCATTATAATTTTAGGTATTTGTTTTAGCAGTTCTTGTTTGATTTTATTTTTGTTTATTTTGTTTTGTTTTAAATATTATTCTGAATAATTTTTGTAAGTTTGTTGTTCTTATATTATTAGAATTTTTGTAACTTATTCCTTATATATTTTTTTTTTTTTTTTTACTTTATATGTTATTTATACATGATTGTAAGGTGATCTTACTTTGTAAGAATTTTTGTAACTTATTCCTTCTTTTTATTTTATATTATGCCTCATATGTCATCTAAATATTGTTGTAAGCTGATCTTACATCTTTTGAAATTGGTAATTTCTTCTCCTTTCTTTTCCATTGGTTTGCTTGGTCATTAACCTGAAAATCAGTCCCATTTCTCGGCGTGTATGTTCACTTAGTTTACCCATGGTCCATCATTTCCTCTGCACTTGTGGTCGGATAACCTTGGTGTGTAGAACTTTTTCTTTCCTTGTGGAATAGGTATTTTCTATCTTGTACCACAATTCTTCTAATATCATGTTCCTTAGTATCGATGACTGCTTCCATCATTTTATTATGTGGTTCATTAATCAAAGAAGTTAATTGTACCTCCCTCATTAATGTTATCATTGATTTTCTATTCTGCATTTCCAATTCTGGTGTACTCGAGTGTTTTAGAGACCTTCTTAATTTGTGACACACTATTTTGTTGTGAGTCCTTTCAATTTTGGGTAATTTCCATTTACATATCGATTTGGTGAAGTTTTCATCCGCTTGTTTGTTGTGAATTTCCTCTATAATTGCTTTTAAGGTCCTCCTACAGTCTTTATATTTCATAAATTTGCTTTGGTCAGTAAATGGTAAATTGAACACATCAATTAGCCCATGCTTCACCATCTCCACTTCTTCTCTTGTTTTTAATAGTTTCTTTTTAGATATTTTTCCTATATCCTTTGTTCTCTTAATCTTCTTTATTATTCGATTCTTCTTTACTCTTCTACGGTTGGTTTTTATGTGCTTAATTTTCTCTTTGGTTTTGTTATCTTTTTTCTTAGAAAACAATATACTTTTGTCTTCTTTAATATCAATTTTTTCCATTGATACCTTCAGAAGTGTTGTCTAGTGTTTCATTCAATTGATTGACATCACTATTTAATGTTTCTTTATGTTGATCTGCTTGGTAATTTGTTTCTTCCCATTTCTTATTCATCCCAGTTTTTGTCTGCTTAAATTCTTCACGATGCCCTATTAGTATGTATCTTAATTCGCCCTTCAGTTCTTCATTACTTTTTTGGATGTGCTCCGTCAATTGCTGTTGTAGAGCTTCTTGGTTCTTCCTCAATGTTTCATTATTTCCTTCAATTTTAGTGTTCAGCGTTTCAATATCTTCCCTTATTTCTCCCTTCATTTTGTCTATTTTTTCATCAAATTTTTCGTTTAAAAATTCCCTGTCTTCCTTTTTTGTTCTTTTGCTTCTTCCTTGTCTTGCTTTCTTTGTTCGAATTGCTCCATCATCATCCTCATCAAGCTAACCAATTTCGCCTCTTCGTTTGTTTGGCTGGTTGGTCCCCTTGGGTATCCTCTTCGATCGTTTCCTCGATTATTTCTTCCATCATTTCCATTTCTTCACCCTTGTTATCTTCAGTTCCCTGCTTAGCTTTATATCTTGTAACCATAGAATGTTGCATATTTTCCCGTAATCGCTGCTAGTCTTCTTTTCTAGCCTCACCAGTTGGTCGCTAATCTGTAACGCGTAAATGATGTCGTCTCTGTAATTATGTATATGCCGTGTGTTCCCCTCACACGGGTGTCGTTACATCTATGTGTTACGTTAACGATGTCCGTTGCGATCCTTCAATTACCAGTACAACGCGAGTGGAAACCTTACCTGTTATTCAATAGGGGTTTATAAATCCCGGGTGGCGCCAAATTGTTTATTTAAAACAATTAATTAATAGATACTGTGGTAAACGGTGTTCTCAGCGATGACGGCCTGGAGCATTCAAATTTTTCTCCCGCCTTCGTTCGACCTTCTTAATCGAGCAGTTAGTTCGCTAGATTTGCAACGTGAGCACTTGCCATCATTGTCGTTCTCTTTACTATACAATACACAATTTATACAATACACTTCCCTGTGAAATAAAAACAATGGTTACACTCTGTACTAGTTTCTTTAATTATTGAATGGTAATTATTCTGTTTGACAATCTAATTATTCTTGGTTATTAACAATTTTGCACCGACAATTAATATGATTCTGAGATCTCTAGGGATTCGGCGAAGTCGATTTTGAACGAGCGATTTAGTAAAGTATGGTGACAGTGTTGTCTGTTCAGATTTATTATCGTTCAAAATCTGGGTCCTTGTGCTTACAAGAAAAATATTAATAATGATTACAATAAAAAGTACACTACCTTACAATATTTGTACTTAAATAATATAATGTGTAGCTACAATTTGTTACTGCAGTGTAGTAAAGTGTGTTTCAAAAGTTCGCAACCTAATACTAGGTTATTTTCTTCGTTAATAAATTTTCAGTGTTTGTTTATTTTACTTAATCTTTGAAAGAAATTATATTCAGTTTATAGTGAGAGTTCAGATAACTGTCAGAAATATTCAAAGTGTGTTTATTTCTGGAATATGGGTAATTTAATGATACTTAACACATCAGTAGGCTTGAGATAAACCGTTGTTCAGGTAAAATGGAATTGGGCTGCAATCGTATTCAATTTTCTATTGTCTGGGACTTCTGGCATCTTTTTCAAGTTAGTTGTCTCAATTTCTTCATTTAATTTTTATTTAAATTGGTCCTTGGTATCAGTTAGCCTAAATGTTATTGTTCATCTTCTGCTGCTTACTGGTTCTGCTTTTTGAATTTTGGTTACTTTTTATACATTTTAAATTAAAATTTAGGTAATTCAAGATCTGGCGTCTAATCTGGATGAGGGTCACATTAGGTACTATATATTTAACGGAAAATCCATAACAAACGGTCTGTTGTCATGGTTACAAATTAATTCTGATTGGTTAATCTTGTCTTTATAACCATTGTTATAAATTTTGAAATATTATTCAAAATTACTATATATCTTCTAATTGCTTTTATTCTTCTGTCCTCCTTCCTATGTATTAAATATTATCACTACTGTTATTATTTCCTTTCAAAGATTGTTTTGATATCCCATAAGGTTGGGTTCTATAAAATACTAATGTTTGTACAATTATGTTAATATTTATTAATTACATTTCTCTTTTAATTTAAGTCCTTATTCTAACATTTTTCCTTTAGTATGATTTACAAATTATCTTTGGCTAGTTACTCGCCTTGGATTTGTTAATTTCCTTGTTGATTTTATACAATTTGTAGTTATTTGTTTTTGACAGTTAGGCATTTCATAGGCCTAAGCAGCCATTGATTATATTTACTTATTTTATACAGATTATATCTCATTTTACTTTAATGTGTTTTGTTTTGTTATTATAATTGGTTGGTTTATTTGTTGATGTGTTTTGGATCTGTTTTTTATACTATTTGTAGATTTATAATATTTTCTACATCATGGCTTGTTAATTATTTCCTAATTGATTTTCCAGTGTAATTGTATCTGTATTGATTCACCTTCTTAATAATCTATTTTGCCCTTGTTAACATTATGGCTATTACTTACTATTAAAACATAACATCTAAGCCTATGGTCTGTACAATTCCTTCAGCCATATCCTATTCATAAATTTAATTAAACAATTTTTAACAGTTATTAAATAATGTTTGTTTACAATTCATTTCATTCCTTATTATTTTTTGGGTGATAAACCTCATCACACCTTTTAAACTTGTTCAATTGATTATCTCTTATAACCTGAGGTGTTTATTAATTTCATTTTTAATTTCTTATTTCTTAAATAATCTCTATCTTCAATCCATGGTAACACCAACTGTTTACCTTTCATGGGATTCTCCCTTTTAAATACTATTGTATACTATTAAACTTAATTTTATTAACAATACGATTCTTTTTTAAATAATAATGTCACCATCAATATTCAGTGTTCATTACAGGTTATTATCTGTTTACTTCTAATACTATCATTAACAACATTCTTAATTATTAATATGGTTCACCATTAATCATTTAGTGTTTATTATAGATTCCTAAGTGTTTATTCCTATTAATATGGTTTCTAATTACTTTGGGGTTTTACACTTTCACTTTTGCACTCCTTAAATGTTTATATTAAGTGTTTATTAGTGGGTAATCCCTATAATTAATTTTTCTTTGTCACTTAGTTGATTTTATACTCTCACCATCTCACTATCTCCCTCATTACAAATATTATTTATACTATTAATAAGTTTTTGTCTTTATAGAGTTTTTTATCACATCTAACTCTAATTCTTGGGTTAGTGTACTTTTATTTTTCACATTACTGTATTGGGTTTTATCAAATCATTTACTTTTATCTTTCAATCGATAATAATAAATATTTTATACATTGGTTAGTTATTGGTTTCATTTCCAATATTACATTTGAGTGTACCATTTCTGCTTTTCATATTCTATATTATTTGTCTGTGTTTTCTCATTCGGTTTCACTTTATTTCCTTTATACTTGGTTAGTTTCATGTTCATGTTCCTTCTTCACTTTTATCTTATTTTGTTTAATTTTATTTTGGTTTTCCCCTTCTCCTTTTGTTTCTTTTTATTTGGTCAATCACTTGGGTTAGATCATGTCGTCGTTTGTCGTGTCAATGTCGTTTTATTTTCAATATTTTACACATTTTATTTTATACGAATTATTTTTTATATTGTGGATTCATCTTTTTTATCCCTGGTATTGGGGTGGCTTATTTGTGTTGTAACATAATGCCTCTCCTTCAAAATTGATCATTTTGGTAAAACACTAGCATAGTTTTTTATGAAATTATCAGTTATATATAATTTTTTCCTTTTCTTTCTTGTTTATTTCTTCCTTCTTATTTCTACTCTTACTGGGTCCATTCCTTTTTAATTAGATCTGTTTTTTCTTATTTCCATTAGTGCGTTCTCCATTTTATATAATTTTTTCCCTAACTTTTTAGTACCTGGTTTCTTCCATTACTACTCATTTCCTGAGACCAGAGGAACATCATCTCTGCTCAGTTATTTTGATTGCTGGACCTATTCTCAGTCAATCTTAAATACCTTCTTTGTCATCTTGTGACTTTCATTATTAATAATATTTTTCGGGATTGTCCACTTAGTGGTTTTTTTATAATTTTAGTCTTTTACTCATTCTTCCTGCCGCTGTACGTTTGCTATATACTGTTATTTACTCATACAGTTGATTGTTTTTATTTATTTAGTTGTTAATTTCATTATTTCTAACTTTTCATTTGTTTGTTTTTCTTTTCTTCTTGTGATCATTTTAAATATTTTAGACATCTTTTTTCTTTTTCTTGGTTGATCACCAATATTCTGCTTTAGCCATTTGCTGTATATTTGCTTTATACACAATTTTTTTTTTTCTTTTTTATACCAGTTCAGTTTTTTTTTTCTTTCTTTGAATACTCTAATTTCATTATAATTTTAGGTATTTGTTTTACCAGTTCTTGTTTGATTTTATTTTTGTTTATTTTGTTTTGTTTTAAATATTATTCTGAATAATTTTTGTAAGTTTGTTGTTCTTACATTATAGGAATTTTTGTAACTTATTCCTTATATTTTTTTTTTTTTTTTTTTTTACTTTATATGTTATTTATACATTATTGTAAATGATCTTACTTTGTAGGAATTTTTGTAACTTATTCCTTCTTTTTATTTTATATTATGCCTCATATGTCATCTAAATATTGTTGTAAGCTGATCTTACATCTTTTGAAATTGGTAATTTCTTCTCCTTTCTTTTCCATTGGTTTGCTTGGTCATTAACCTGAAAATCAGTCCCATTTCTCGGCGTGTATGTTCACTTAGTTTACCCATGGTCCATCATTTCCTCTGCACTTGTGGTCGGATAACCTTGGTGTGTAGAACTATTTCTGTCCTTGTGGAATAGGTATTTTCTATCTTGTACCACAATTCTTCTAATATCATATGTTCCTTAGTATCGATGACTACTTCCATCATTTTATTTTGCGGTTCATTAATCAAAGAAGTTAATTGTACCTCCCTCATTAATGTTATCATTGATTTTCTATTCTGCATTTCCAATTCTGGTGTACTCGAGTGTTTTAGAGACCTTCTTAATTTGTACACACTATTTTGTTGTGAGTCCTTTCAATTTTGGGTAATTTCCATTTACATATCGATTTGGTGAAGTTTTCATCCGCTTGTTTGTTGTGAATTTCCTCTATAATTGCTTTTAAGGTCCTCCTACAGTCTTTATATTTCATAAATTTGCTTCGGTCAGTAATTGGTAAATTGAACACATCAATACCATCATCATGCTTCACCATCTCCACTTCTTCTCTTGTTTTTAATAGTTTCTTTTTATATATTTTTCCTATATCCTTTGTTCTCTTAATCTTCTTAATTATTCGATTCTTCTTTACTCTTCTACTGTTGGTTTTTATGTGCTTAATTTTCTCTTTGGTTTTGTTATCTTTATTCTTAGAAAACAATATACTTTTGTCTTCTTTAATATCAATTTTTTCCATTGATACCTTCAGAAGTGTTGTCTAGTGTTTCATTCAATTGATTGACATCACTATTTAATGTTTCATTAGGTTGATCTGCTTGGTAATTTGTTTCTTCCCATTTCTTATTCATCCCAGTTTTTGTCTGCTTAAATTCTTCACGATGCCCTATTAGTATGTATCTTAATTCGCCCTTCACTTCTTCATTACTTTTTTGGATGTGCTCCGTCAATTGCTGTTGTAGAGCTTCTTGGTTCTTCCTCAATGTTTCATTATTTCCTTCAATTTTATTGTTCAGCGTTTCAATATCTTCCCTTATTTCTCCCTTCATTTTGTCTATTTTTTCATCAAATTTTTCTTTTAAAAATTCCCTATCTTCCTTTTTTGTTCTTTTGCTTCTTCCTTGTCTTGCTTTCTTTGTTCGAAATGCTCCATCATCATCCTCATCAAGCTAACTAATTTCGCCTCTTCGTTTGTTTGGCTGGTTGGTCCCCTTGGGTATCCTCTTCGATCGTTTCCTCGATTATTTCTTCTATCATTTCCATTTCTTCACCCTTGTTATCTTCAGTTCCCTGCTTAGCTTTATATCTTGTAACCATAGAATGTTGCATATTTTCCCGTAATCGCTGCTAGTCTTCTTTTCTAGCCTCACCAGTTGGTCGCTAATCTGTAACACGTAAATGATGTCGTCTCTGTAATTATGTATATGCTGTGTGTTCGCCTCACACGGGTGTCGTTACATCTATGTGTTGCGCTAACGATGTCCGTTGCGATCCTTCAATTACCAGTACAACGCGAGTGGAAACCTTACCTGTTATTCAATAGGGGTTTATAAATCCCGGGTGGTGCCAAATTGTTTATTTAAAACAATTAAATTAATAGATACTGTGGTAAACTGTGTTCTCAGCGATGACGGCCTGGAGCATTCAAAATTTGCTCCCGCCTTCGTTCGACCTTCTTAATCGAGCAGTTAGTTCGCTAGATTTGCGACGTGAGCGCTTGCCATCATTCTCGTTCTCTTTACTATACAATACACAATTTATACAATACACTTCCCTGTGAAATAAAAACAATGGTTACACTCTGTACTAGTTTCTTTAATTATTGAATGGTAATTATTCTGTTTGACAATCTAATTATTCTTGGTTATTAACAATTTTGCACCGACAATTAATATGATTCTGAGATCTGTAGGGGTTCGGCGAAGTCGATTTTGAACGAGCGATTTAATAATGTATGGTGACAGTGTTGTCTGTTCAGATTTATTATCGTTCAAAATCTGGGTCCTTGTGATTAAAAGAAAAATATTAATAATGATTACAATAAAAAGTACACTACCTTACATTATTTGTACTTAAATAATAAAATGTGAAGCTACAATTTGTTACTGCAGTGTAGTAAAGTGTGTTTCAAAAGTTCGCAACCTAATACTAGGTTATTTTCTTCGTTAATAAATTTTCAGTGTTTTTATTTATTTTACTTAATCTTTGAAAGAAATTATATTCAATTTATAGTGAGAGTTCAGATAATGTGAGAAATATTCAAAGTGAGTTTATTTCTGGAATATGGGTAATTTAATGATACTTAACACATCAGTAGGCTTGAGATAAACCGTTGTTCAGGTAAAATGGAATTGGGCTGCCATCGTATTCAATTTTCAATTGTCTGGGACTTCTGGCATCTTTTTCAAGTTAGTTGTCTCAATTTCTTCATTTAATTTTTATTTAAATTGGTCCTTGGTATCAGTTAGCCTAAATGTTATTGTTCATCTTCTGCTGCTTACTGGTTCTGCTGTCTGAATTTTGGTTAACTTTTTATACATTTTAAATTAAAATTTAAGTCATTCAAGATCTGGCGTCTAATCTGGATGAGGGTCACATTGAGTACTATATATTTAACGGAAAATCTGTAACCAACGGTCTGTTGTCATGGTTACAAATTAATTCTGATTGGTTAATCTTGTCTTTATAACCATTGTTATCAATTTTGAATTATTATTCAAAATTACTGTATATCTTCTAATTGCTTGTATTCTTCTGTCATCCTTCCTATGTTTTACATATTATCACTACTGTTATTATTTCCCTTCGAAGATTGTTTTGATATCCCTAAGTTGTGTTCTATAAAATACTAATGTTTGTAAAATTATTTTAACAATTGTTAATTACATTTCTCTTTTAATTTAAGTCCTTATTCTAACATTTTTCTTTTAATATGATTTACAAATTATCCTTGGCTAGTTACTCGCCTTGGATTTGTTAATTTCCTTGTTGATTTTATACAATTTGTAGTTATTTGTTTTTGACAGTTAGGCATTTCATAGGCCTAAGCAGCCATTGATTATATTTACTTATTTTATACAGATTACATCTTATTTTACTTTAATGTGTTTTGTTTTGTTATTATAATTGGTTGGTTTATTTGTTGATGTGTTTTGTATCTGTTTTTTATACTATTTGTAGGTTTCTAATATTTTCTACATCATGGCTTGTTAATTATGTCCTAATTGATTTTCCAGTGTAATTGTATCTGTATTGATTCACCTTCTTAATTATCTATTTTGCCCTTGTTAACATTATGGCTATTACTTACTATTAAAACATAACATCTAGGCCTATGGTCTGTACAATTCCTTCAGCCATATCCTATTCATAAATTTAATTAAACAATTTTTTAACAGTTATTAGATAATGTTTGTTTACAATTCATTTCATTCCTTATTATTTTTTGGGTGATAAACCTCATCACACCTTTTAAACTTATTCAATTGATTATCTCTTATAACCTGAGGTGTTTATTAATTTCATTTTTAATTTCTTATTTCTTAAATAATCTCTATCTTCAATCCATGGTAACACCAACTGTTTACCTTTCATGGGATTCTCCCTTTTAAATACTATTGTATACTATTAAACTTAATTTTATTAACAATACGATTCTTTTTAAATAATAATGTCACCATCAATATTCAGTGTTCATTACAGGTTATTATCTGTTTACTTCTAATACTATCATTAACAACATTCTTAATTATTAATATGGTTCACCATTAATCATTTAGTGTTTATTATAGATTTCTAAGTGTTTATTCCTATTAATATGGTTTCTAATTACTTTGGAGTTTTACACTTTCACTTTTGCACTCCTTAAATGTTTATATTAAGTGTTTATTAGTGGGTAATCCCTATAATTAATTTTTCTTTGTCACTTAGTTGATTTTATACTCTCACCATCTCACTATCTCTCTCATTACAAATATTATTTATACTATTAATAAGTTTTTGTCTTTATAGAGTTTTTTATCACATCTAACTCTAATTCTTGGGTTACTGTACTTTTATTTTTCACATTACTTTATTGGGTTTTATCAAATCATTTACTTTTATCTTTCAATCGATAATAATAATTATTTTATACATTGGTTAGTTATTGGTTTCGTTTCCAATATTACATTTGAGTGTACCATTTCTCCTTTTCATATTCTATATTATTTGTCTGTGTTTTCTCATTCGGTTTCACTGTATTTCCTTTATACTTGGTTAGTTTCATGTTCATTTTCCTTCTTCACTTTTATCTTATTTTGTTTAATTTTATTTTGGTTTTCCCCTTCTCCTTTTGTTTCTTTTTATTTGGTCAATCACTTGGGTTAGATCATGTCGTCGTTTGTCGTGTCAATGTCGTTTTATTTTCAATATTTTACACATTTTATTTTATACGAATTATTTTTTATATTGTGGATTCATCTTTTTTATCCCTGGTATTGGGGTGGCTTATTTGTGTTGTAACATAATGCCTCTCCTTCAAAATTGATCATTTTGGTAAAACACTACCATAGTTTTTTATGAAATTATCAGTTATATATAATTTTTTCCTTTTCTTTCTTGTTTATTTCTTCCTTCTTATTTCTACTCTTACTGGGTCCATTCCTTTTTAATTAGATCTGTTTTTTCTTATTTCCATTAGTGCGTTCTCCATTTTATGTAATTTTTTCCCTAACTTTTTAGTAGCTGCTTTCTTCCATTACTACTCATTTCCTGAGACCAGAGGAACATCATCTCTGCTCAGTTATTTTGATTGCTGGACCTATTCTCAGTCAATCTTTAATACCTTCTTTGTCATCTTGTGACTTTCATTATTAATAATATTTTTCGGGATTGTCCACTTAGTGGTTTTTTTATAATTTTAGTCTTTTACTCATTCTTCCTTCCGCTGTACGTTTGCTATATACTGTTATTTACTCATACAGTTGATTGTTTTTTATTTATTTAGTTGTTAATTTCATTATTTCTAACTTTTCATTTGTTTGTTTTTCTTTTCTTCTTGTGATCATTTTAAATATTTTAGACATCTTTTTTCTTTTTCTTGGTTGATCACCAATATTCTGCTTTAGCCATTTGCTGTATATTTGCTTTATACACAATATATTTTTTTTTCTTTTTTATACCAGTTCAGTTTTTTTTTCTTTCTTTGAATACTCTAATTTCATTATAATTTTAGGTATTTGTTTTACCAGTTCTTGTTTGATTTTATTTTTGTTTATTTTGTTTTGTTTTAAATATTATTCTGAATAATTTTTGTAAGTTTGTTGTTCTTACATTATAGGAATTTTTGTAACTTATTCCTTATATTTTTTTTTTTTTTTTTTTTACTTTATATGTTATTTATACATTATTGTAAATGATCTTACTTTGTAGGAATTTTTGTAACTTATTCCTTCTTTTTATTTTATATTATGCCTCATATGTCATCTAAATATTGTTGTAAGCTGATCTTACATCTTTTGAAATTGGTAATTTCTTCTCCTTTCTTTTCCATTGGTTTGCTTGGTCATTAACCTGAAAATCAGTCCCATTTCTCGGCGTGTATGTTCACTTAGTTTACCCATGGTCCATCATTTCCTCTGCACTTGTGGTCGGATAACCTTGGTGTGTAGAACTATTTCTGTCCTTGTGGAATAGGTATTTTCTATCTTGTACCACAATTCTTCTAATATCATATGTTCCTTAGTATCGATGACTACTTCCATCATTTTATTATGTGGTTCATTAATCAAAGAAGTTAATTGTACCTCCCTCATTAATGTTATCATTGATTTTCTATTCTGCATTTCCAATTCTGGTGTACTCGAGTGTTTTAGAGACCTTCTTAATTTGTGACACACTATTTTGTTGTGAGTCCTTTCAATTTTGGGTAATTTCCATTTACATATCGATTTGGTGAAGTTTTCATCCGCTTGTTTGTTGTGAATTTCCTCTATAATTGCTTTTAAGGTCCTCCTACAGTCTTTATATTTCATAAATTTGCTTTGGTCAGTAATTGGTAAATTGAACACATCAATTAGCCCATGCTTCATCATCTCCACTTCTTCTCTTGTTTTTAATAGTTTCTTTTTATATATTTTTCCTATATCCTTTGTTCTCTTAATCTTCTTAATTATTCGATTCTTCTTTACTCTTCTATGGTTGGTTTTTATGTGCTTAATTTTCTCTTTGGTTTTGTTATCTTTATTCTTAGAAAACAATATACTTTTGTCTTCTTTAATATCAATTTTTTCCATTGATACCTTCAGAAGTGCTGTCTAGTGTTTCATTCAATTGTTTGACATCACTATTTAATGTTTCATTAGGTTGATCTGCTTGGTAATTTGTTTCTTCCCATTTCTTATTCATCCCAGTTTTTGTCTGCTCAACTTCTTCACGATGCCCTATTAGTATGTATCTTAATTCTCCCTTCAGTTCTTCATTACTTTTTTGGATGTGCTCCGTCAATTGCTGTTGTAGAGCTTCTTGGTTCTTCCTCAGAGTATCACTGTGTTCCTCCATTTTCTCATTTATCTGCTGCTTCAATGTTTCATTATTTCCTTCAATTTTATTGTTCAGCGTTTCAATATCTTCCCTTATTTCTCTCTTCATTTTGTATATTTTTTCATCAAATTTTTCGTTTAAAAATTCCCTGTCTTCCTTTCGTTGTTATTTTGCTTCTTCCTTGTCTTGCTTTCTTTGTTCGAATTGCTCCATCATCATCGTCATCAAGCTATCCAATTTCGCCTCTTCGTTTGTTTTGCCTGGTTGGTCCCCTTGGGTATCCTCTTCGATCGTTTCCTCGATTATTTCTTCCATCATTTCCATTTCTTCTCCCTTGTTATCTTCAGTTACCTGCTTAGCTTTATATCTTGTAACCATAGAATGTTGCATATTTTCCCGTAATCGCTGCTAGTCTTCTTTTCTAGCCTCACCAGTTGGTCGCTAATCTGTAACGCGTAAATGATGTCGTCTCTGTAATTATGTATATTGCTAGGACAGCATAGAACAATCTAGGCGTTTATCGAATGTGTCAGAAAGATCTCGACGTAAGCGTGTGGTGTACGTGCTACTAAACGCATGTTGCGAGAATTTTCTCGACTTTGCCAGCCTTCGCTCGGGCGCTCGGACTGTGTCAAGGCCGCAGCAATTACGTAGTTCGCGAGAGATAAGACGCAGTTTGGAAGCTTCTGGTGTGTGAGCGTAACTATTAATACATCGCGTCGCGGCCTTAGTTTTCAGTTCAATGCGAGATTTTTGACTGTGCGGTTCGAGAGTATTAGTGCGATATATTTTACAGAGCGGTTCGGGTTATAACGGTGTACGTTCAAGTAGTTATTAGTGAAGTGTTGCGTTTTGTATTCGGACGGTATAATTGTAATACAGTTGAGTTTTAATATTAGTGGACATTTTATTGCGTATGAACAATTTCATTTGATTTGTTGTAGACACTGTGTTGTTAATTACGAACTGTTTTACTATAACAATTAAAGGTGTGATTAGTGACTTAATTGGCGTCTTGTACTTATTTTGTTTCCACTGTACCTACGACGATCGAGTAGACCGTCGTAACAGTGGTGTCAGAACAGTGGTGTCAGAACTGGGATAGAACGGTTAACAGTGGAAACAGTGGACGCTTTGTACAAGACGAGTGTGATTCGTAATTAATCAGTAAACATGGATCCCAGTCAGATGATGGAAACTTTACAAACACTGCTGCGGCAGACACAGGAAGAAGCAGAAAGACGACAAAAAGAAGAACGAATACAAGAAAGAGAAGAAGCAGAGAAACGACAAGACGAGAAAGCGGAAGCGAGACAGAAAACCCTCCTGCAGGAGGCAGAGGAACGGAGGCAGGAAGCAGATGACATCAAGGAGTTAATACAGCAGCAAAAGCAGACACAAGAACAAACCGCTGCAGAGTTGGGTCTCCTACGAGGTGAGCTTAATAAGCAAGTAACTAAAATATCGGAGGTACAAGAATCAATGACATTAAAAATAGCTGAAGTAGAAAAATCTGTCTTGACTGTGGAGGAATCGATGTCTACAAAAATATCTGTTATAGAAGAATCTGTGTCAAATAAAATATCTGCAGTAGAAAACTCAATGGCAAACATAAGAGAACAAATTAAAACTGAAGTTGAACAGTGCATGAAGATTCAACCAAAGCAAATTTCTGAACAGACTGTACCAGTGATCAAGACAGAAAATAAGTTAACAGAGAAAGTCACTTTGCCTGCAGTAGGGACAGTTCATGTCAAAGCTCCAACCTTTGACGGAAGCACTCACTGGGCAACGTACCTCCGCCAATTTGAAGCTGCTGCATGCGCAAATAATTGGACAGAAAAAGACAAGGCTGTTTCACTTGTTTTTGCATTAAAAGGACCCGCGGCAGAACTACTACAGAAAGTGCCACCTGACAGCCAGAACACCTATGCCGAGTTGATAAAAGCTCTAGAATTACGCTACGGTGATAAACATTTGCGAGAGGTGTACTACGCTCAGTTGAGAACAAGACGACAACGTTCCGGGGAAAGTCTTCAAGAATTTGAAGCAAGTATCGACAGATTGATTAGATTGGCCTATACTGAAGCACCAGAAGACTTCCGAATAAGGTTTACGGTGCAGACATTTATTGATGGCATCGGAGATTGTGAACTTCAGAAAGTGTTACGAATGGCAAGACACCGAGATAGCTCAGAAGCTCTTGTTCACGCCCTAGAGTTTGAAGCTGCCAAGTCAGCGTCCCGCTACATTAATGGGTTTGTGCCATCACGTTGCAGTCAGAAGATCCCTGTATCACATTACCGTTACGATGGGTGCAGAAAAACAGTGTTGTCGGACAAACAATTCGAAAGTTCAAGAGAGTCGCAACGATTTGAAAAAGACAGAAGACCGAAATGTTACAACTGTGGAAAACGTGGTCATCTACAAGTAGACTGTTGGGAGAAGAAAATACCGAGAGAAGAGACTGATCGCACCAATTGGAGAAGTAAAGGCCCAGAACAGCACACAGTTTCCACGCTACATAAGATCAGTGGAAACTTGATTGTTAGTGGATTTGCGGATGGTAAACCAACATCATTTACAGTTGACACGGGCGCAACAGTGTCCATTGTGCGCCCTGACTTAGTCTGTAACCGCCATCCTCTAATTAGCTCTTGTACAATACAGATTGTGACTGGAAGCCCCGTCAAGTTGCTAGGAAAGGTAGACGTACGTGTACGCCTGGGTCTTCTTGAGTTTAGCCACCAAATGCTCGTTGCAGACATTGTCGATGAAGTGATTCTTGGCACGGACATTATGAGTGCCTACGGATTCGTTGTGGACTTAAGAGAGAATGTCCTGAAGGTTGGCCAAGAGAAGATAAAGCTTTGCATGGCTAAAATGACAGGGTCTACCAACCATTCGATTAAGCGAGTGGCATTAGTCGAAGAAAAATTCAACAAGTCTGGTCAAGAGGAAACCTCCCTGTTGCAAGCGGAAATGGAGGAAGAACTAGCAGAGGAAGTACAAATAAGTATAACGACAAAAGAAGTGATTGGAGAGCCAACTATGGGTGTCGAGACAAAACTCTTGCTTGTTCCTGAGCTGATAGAAGCGGCCGAGGGTAAAGTGACTGAAGATGAGGTTACGCAAGAGGTTGTTGACGAGAACCAAACAAACTTGGATCTGCCAGTGGTATTTAGGTCATTAGTATCTGACGCAACGCGAGTGATTCCAGCGAAGCTAGTGGTTACGCGAAAGATTCGCATTCCTGGGAACGTGATGTTCGGATCACACGAGACCGATTTCGAAGAACGGGAAAATTATCCTTCTCGAGGACGGCCACCTAGATCGCCTGGTCGAGTATTACTTGGAAGACGCTTTGCCAGTTCGGGACGAACAGGCTTAAGGAGGGGGCAGTGCTACGACAGCATAGAACAATCTAGGCGTTTATCGAATGTGCCAGAAAGATCTCGACGTAAGCGTGTGGTGTACGTGCTACTAAACGCATGTTGCGAGAATTTTCTCGACTTTGCCAGCCTTCGCTCGGGCGCTCGGACTGTGTCAAGGCCGCAGCAATTACGTAGTTCGCGAGAGATAAGACGCAGTTTGGAAGCTTCTGGTGTGTGAGCGTAACTATAAATACATCGCGTCGCGGCCTTAGTTTTCAGTTCAATGCGAGATTTTTGACTGTGCGGTTCGAGAGTATTAGTGCGATATATTTTACAGAGCGGTTCGAGTTATTACGGTGTACGTTCAAGTAGTTATTAGTGAAGTGTTGCGTTTTGTATTCGGACGGTATAATTGTAATACAGTTGAGTTTTAATATTAGTGGACATTTTATTGCGTATGAACAATTTCATTTGATTTGTTGTAGACACTGTGTTGTTAATTACGAACTGTTTTACTATAACAATTAAAGGTGTGATTAGTGACTTAATTGGTGTCTTGTACTTATTTTGTTTCCACTGTACCTACGACGATCGAGTAGACCGTCGTAACAATATGCTGTGTGTTCCCCTCACACGGGTGTCGTTACATCTATGTGTTGCGCTAACGATGTCCGTTGCGATCCTTCAATTACCAGTACAACGCGAGTGGAAACCTTACCTGTTATTCAATAGGGGTTTATAAATCCCGGGTGGCGCCAAATTGTTTATTTAAAACATTTAAATTAATAGATACTGTGGTAAACGGTGTTCTTAGCGATGACGGACTGGAGCATTCAAATTTTGCTCCCGCCTTCGTTCGACCTTCTTAATCGAGCAGTTAGTTCGCTAGATTTGCGACGTGAGCGCTTGCCATCATTCTCGTTCTCTTTACTATACAATACACAATTTATACAATACACTTCCTTATGAAATAAAAACAATGGTTACACTCTGTACTAGTTTCTTTAATTATTGAATGGTAATTATTCTGTTTGACAATCTAATTATTCTTGGTTATTAACAATTTTGCACCGACAATTAATATGATTCTGAGATCTCTAGGGGTTCGGCGAAGTCGATTTTGAACGAGCGATTTAGTAAAGTATGGTGACAGTGTTGTCTGTTCAGATTTATTATCGTTCAAAATCTGGGTCCTTGTGATTACAAGAAAAATATTAATAATGATTACAATAAAAAGTACACTACCTTACATTATTTGTACTTAAATAATATAATGTGTAGCTACAATTTGTTACTGCAGTGTAGTAAAGTGTGTTTCAAAAGTTCGCAACCTAATACTAGGTTATTTTCTTCGTTAAAAAATTTTCAGTGTTTGTTTATTTTACTTAATCTTTGAAAGAAATTATATTCAGTTTATAGTGAGAGTTCAGATAACTGTGAGAAATATTCAAAGTGAGTTTATTTCTGGAATATGGTTAATTTAATGATACTTAACACATCAGTAGGCTTGAGATAAACCGTTGTTCAGGTAAAATGGAATTGGGCTGCAATCGTATTCAATTTTCAATTGTCTGGGACTTCTGGCATCTTTTTCAAGTTAGTTGTCTCAATTTCTTCATTTAATTTTTATTTAAATTGGTCCTTGGTATCAGTTAGCCTAAATGTTATTGTTCATCTTCTGCTGCTTACTGGTTCTGCTGTCTGAATTTTGGTTAACTTTTTATACATTTTAAATTAAAATTTAAGTCATTCAAGATCTGGCGTCTAATCTGGATGAGGGTCACATTGAGTACTATATATTTAACGGAAAATCTGTAACCAACGGTCTGTTGTCATGGTTACAAATTAATTCTGATTGGTTAATCTTGTCTTTATAACCATTGTTATCAATTTTGAATTATTATTCAAAATTACTGTATATCTTCTAATTGCTTGTATTCTTCTGTCATCCTTCCTATGTTTTACATATTATCACTACTGTTATTATTTCCCTTCGAAGATTGTTTTGATATCCCTAAGTTGTGTTCTATAAAATACTAATGTTTGTAAAATTATTTTAACAATTGTTAATTACATTTCTCTTTTAATTTAAGTCCTTATTCTAACATTTTTCTTTTAATATGATTTACAAATTATCCTTGGCTAGTTACTCGCCTTGGATTTGTTAATTTCCTTGTTGATTTTATACAATTTGTAGTTATTTGTTTTTGACAGTTAGGCATTTCATAGGCCTAAGCAGCCATTGATTATATTTACTTATTTTATACAGATTATATCTCATTTTACTTTAATGTGTTTTGTTTTGTTATTATAATTGGTTGGTTTATTTGTTGATGTGTTTTGGATCTGTTTTTTATACTATTTGTAGGTTTCTAATATTTTCTACATCATGGCTTGTTAATTATGTCCTAATTGATTTTCCAGTGTAATTGTATCTGTATTGATTCACCTTCTTAATTATCTATTTTGCCCTTGTTAACATTATGGCTATTACTTACTATTAAAACATAACATCTAGGCCTATGGTCTGTACAATTCCTTCAGCCATATCCTATTCATAAATTTAATTAAACAATTTTTTAACAGTTATTAGATAATGTTTGTTTACAATTCATTTCATTCCTTATTATTTTTTGGGTGATAAACCTCATCACACCTTTTAAACTTATTCAATTGATTATCTCTTATAACCTGAGGTGTTTATTAATTTCATTTTTAATTTCTTATTTCTTAAATAATCTCTATCTTCAATCCATGGTAACACCAACTGTTTACCTTTCATGGGATTCTCCCTTTTAAATACTATTGTATACTATTAAACTTAATTTTATTAACAATACGATTCTTTTTAAATAATAATGTCACCATCAATATTCAGTGTTCATTACAGGTTATTATCTGTTTACTTCTAATACTATCATTAACAACATTCTTAATTATTAATATGGTTCACCATTAATCATTTAGTGTTTATTATAGATTTCTAAGTGTTTATTCCTATTAATATGGTTTCTAATTACTTTGGAGTTTTACATTTTCACTTTTGCACTGCTTAAATGTTTATATTAAGTGTTTATTAGTGGGTAATCCCTATAATTAATTTTTCTTTGTCACTTAGTTGATTTTATACTCTCACCATCTCACTATCTCTCTCATTACAAATATTATTTATACTATTAATAAGTTTTTGTCTTTATAGAGTTTTTTATCACATCTAACTCTAATTCTTGGGTTACTGTACTTTTATTTTTCACATTACTTTATTGGGTTTTATCAAATCATTTACTTTTATCTTTCAATCGATAATAATAATTATTTTATACATTGGTTAGTTATTGGTTTCGTTTCCAATATTACATTTGAGTGTACCATTTCTCCTTTTCATATTCTATATTATTTGTCTGTGTTTTCTCATTCGGTTTCACTGTATTTCCTTTATACTTGGTTAGTTTCATGTTCATTTTCCTTCTTCACTTTTATCTTATTTTGTTTAATTTTATTTTGGTTTTCCCCTTCTCCTTTTGTTTCTTTTTATTTGGTCAATCACTTGGGTTAGATCATGTCGTCGTTTGTCGTGTCAATGTCGTTTTATTTTCAATATTTTACACATTTTATTTTATACGAATTATTTTTTATATTGTGGATTCATCTTTTTTATCCCTGGTATTGGGGTGGCTTATTTGTGTTGTAACATAATGCCTCTCCTTCAAAATTGATCATTTTGGTAAAACACTACCATAGTTTTTTATGAAATTATCAGTTATATATAATTTTTTCCTTTTCTTTCTTGTTTATTTCTTCCTTCTTATTTCTACTCTTACTGGGTCCATTCCTTTTTAATTAGATCTGTTTTTTCTTATTTCCATTAGTGCGTTCTCCATTTTATATAATTTTTTCCCTAACTTTTTAGTACCTGGTTTCTTCCATTACTACTCATTTCCTGAGACCAGAGGAACATCATCTCTGCTCAGTTATTTTGATTGCTGGACCTATTCTCAGTCAATCTTAAATACCTTCTTTGTCATCTTGTGACTTTCATTATTAATAATATTTTTCGGGATTGTCCACTTAGTGGTTTTTTTATAATTTTAGTCTTTTACTCATTCTTCCTGCCGCTGTACGTTTGCTATATACTGTTATTTACTCATACAGTTGATTGTTTTTATTTATTTAGTTGTTAATTTCATTATTTCTAACTTTTCATTTGTTTGTTTTTCTTTTCTTCTTGTGATCATTTTAAATATTTTAGACATCTTTTTTCTTTTTCTTGGTTGATCACCAATATTCTGCTTTAGCCATTTGCTGTATATTTGCTTTATACACAATTTTTTTTTTTCTTTTTTATACCAGTTCAGTTTTTTTTTTCTTTCTTTGAATACTCTAATTTCATTATAATTTTAGGTATTTGTTTTACCAGTTCTTGTTTGATTTTATTTTTGTTTATTTTGTTTTGTTTTAAATATTATTCTGAATAATTTTTGTAAGTTTGTTGTTCTTACATTATAGGAATTTTTGTAACTTATTCCTTATATTTTTTTTTTTTTTTTTTTTACTTTATATGTTATTTATACATTATTGTAAATGATCTTACTTTGTAGGAATTTTTGTAACTTATTCCTTCTTTTTATTTTATATTATGCCTCATATGTCATCTAAATATTGTTGTAAGCTGATCTTACATCTTTTGAAATTGGTAATTTCTTCTCCTTTCTTTTCCATTGGTTTGCTTGGTCATTAACCTGAAAATCAGTCCCATTTCTCGGCGTGTATGTTCACTTAGTTTACCCATGGTCCATCATTTCCTCTGCACTTGTGGTCGGATAACCTTGGTGTGTAGAACTATTTCTGTCCTTGTGGAATAGGTATTTTCTATCTTGTACCACAATTCTTCTAATATCATATGTTCCTTAGTATCGATGACTACTTCCATCATTTTATTTTGCGGTTCATTAATCAAAGAAGTTAATTGTACCTCCCTCATTAATGTTATCATTGATTTTCTATTCTGCATTTCCAATTCTGGTGTACTCGAGTGTTTTAGAGACCTTCTTAATTTGTACACACTATTTTGTTGTGAGTCCTTTCAATTTTGGGTAATTTCCATTTACATATCGATTTGGTGAAGTTTTCATCCGCTTGTTTGTTGTGAATTTCCTCTATAATTGCTTTTAAGGTCCTCCTACAGTCTTTATATTTCATAAATTTGCTTCGGTCAGTAATTGGTAAATTGAACACATCAATACCATCATCATGCTTCACCATCTCCACTTCTTCTCTTGTTTTTAATAGTTTCTTTTTATATATTTTTCCTATATCCTTTGTTCTCTTAATCTTCTTAATTATTCGATTCTTCTTTACTCTTCTACTGTTGGTTTTTATGTGCTTAATTTTCTCTTTGGTTTTGTTATCTTTATTCTTAGAAAACAATATACTTTTGTCTTCTTTAATATCAATTTTTTCCATTGATACCTTCAGAAGTGTTGTCTAGTGTTTCATTCAATTGATTGACATCACTATTTAATGTTTCATTAGGTTGATCTGCTTGGTAATTTGTTTCTTCCCATTTCTTATTCATCCCAGTTTTTGTCTGCTTAAATTCTTCACGATGCCCTATTAGTATGTATCTTAATTCGCCCTTCACTTCTTCATTACTTTTTTGGATGTGCTCCGTCAATTGCTGTTGTAGAGCTTCTTGGTTCTTCCTCAATGTTTCATTATTTCCTTCAATTTTATTGTTCAGCGTTTCAATATCTTCCCTTATTTCTCCCTTCATTTTGTCTATTTTTTCATCAAATTTTTCTTTTAAAAATTCCCTATCTTCCTTTTTTGTTCTTTTGCTTCTTCCTTGTCTTGCTTTCTTTGTTCGAAATGCTCCATCATCATCCTCATCAAGCTAACTAATTTCGCCTCTTCGTTTGTTTGGCTGGTTGGTCCCCTTGGGTATCCTCTTCGATCGTTTCCTCGATTATTTCTTCTATCATTTCCATTTCTTCACCCTTGTTATCTTCAGTTCCCTGCTTAGCTTTATATCTTGTAACCATAGAATGTTGCATATTTTCCCGTAATCGCTGCTAGTCTTCTTTTCTAGCCTCACCAGTTGGTCGCTAATCTGTAACACGTAAATGATGTCGTCTCTGTAATTATGTATATGCTGTGTGTTCGCCTCACACGGGTGTCGTTACATCTATGTGTTGCGCTAACGATGTCCGTTGCGATCCTTCAATTACCAGTACAACGCGAGTGGAAACCTTACCTGTTATTCAATAGGGGTTTATAAATCCCGGGTGGTGCCAAATTGTTTATTTAAAACAATTAAATTAATAGATACTGTGGTAAACTGTGTTCTCAGCGATGACGGCCTGGAGCATTCAAAATTTGCTCCCGCCTTCGTTCGACCTTCTTAATCGAGCAGTTAGTTCGCTAGATTTGCGACGTGAGCGCTTGCCATCATTCTCGTTCTCTTTACTATACAATACACAATTTATACAATACACTTCCCTGTGAAATAAAAACAATGGTTACACTCTGTACTAGTTTCTTTAATTATTGAATGGTAATTATTCTGTTTGACAATCTAATTATTCTTGGTTATTAACAATTTTGCACCGACAATTAATATGATTCTGAGATCTGTAGGGGTTCGGCGAAGTCGATTTTGAACGAGCGATTTAATAATGTATGGTGACAGTGTTGTCTGTTCAGATTTATTATCGTTCAAAATCTGGGTCCTTGTGATTAAAAGAAAAATATTAATAATGATTACAATAAAAAGTACACTACCTTACATTATTTGTACTTAAATAATAAAATGTGAAGCTACAATTTGTTACTGCAGTGTAGTAAAGTGTGTTTCAAAAGTTCGCAACCTAATACTAGGTTATTTTCTTCGTTAATAAATTTTCAGTGTTTTTATTTATTTTACTTAATCTTTGAAAGAAATTATATTCAATTTATAGTGAGAGTTCAGATAATGTGAGAAATATTCAAAGTGAGTTTATTTCTGGAATATGGGTAATTTAATGATACTTAACACATCAGTAGGCTTGAGATAAACCGTTGTTCAGGTAAAATGGAATTGGGCTGCCATCGTATTCAATTTTCAATTGTCTGGGACTTCTGGCATCTTTTTCAAGTTAGTTGTCTCAATTTCTTCATTTAATTTTTATTTAAATTGGTCCTTGGTATCAGTTAGCCTAAATGTTATTGTTCATCTTCTGCTGCTTACTGGTTCTGCTGTCTGAATTTTGGTTAACTTTTTATACATTTTAAATTAAAATTTAAGTCATTCAAGATCTGGCGTCTAATCTGGATGAGGGTCACATTGAGTACTATATATTTAACGGAAAATCTGTAACCAACGGTCTGTTGTCATGGTTACAAATTAATTCTGATTGGTTAATCTTGTCTTTATAACCATTGTTATCAATTTTGAATTATTATTCAAAATTACTGTATATCTTCTAATTGCTTGTATTCTTCTGTCATCCTTCCTATGTTTTACATATTATCACTACTGTTATTATTTCCCTTCGAAGATTGTTTTGATATCCCTAAGTTGTGTTCTATAAAATACTAATGTTTGTAAAATTATTTTAACAATTGTTAATTACATTTCTCTTTTAATTTAAGTCCTTATTCTAACATTTTTCTTTTAATATGATTTACAAATTATCCTTGGCTAGTTACTCGCCTTGGATTTGTTAATTTCCTTGTTGATTTTATACAATTTGTAGTTATTTGTTTTTGACAGTTAGGCATTTCATAGGCCTAAGCAGCCATTGATTATATTTACTTATTTTATACAGATTACATCTTATTTTACTTTAATGTGTTTTGTTTTGTTATTATAATTGGTTGGTTTATTTGTTGATGTGTTTTGTATCTGTTTTTTATACTATTTGTAGGTTTCTAATATTTTCTACATCATGGCTTGTTAATTATGTCCTAATTGATTTTCCAGTGTAATTGTATCTGTATTGATTCACCTTCTTAATTATCTATTTTGCCCTTGTTAACATTATGGCTATTACTTACTATTAAAACATAACATCTAGGCCTATGGTCTGTACAATTCCTTCAGCCATATCCTATTCATAAATTTAATTAAACAATTTTTTAACAGTTATTAGATAATGTTTGTTTACAATTCATTTCATTCCTTATTATTTTTTGGGTGATAAACCTCATCACACCTTTTAAACTTATTCAATTGATTATCTCTTATAACCTGAGGTGTTTATTAATTTCATTTTTAATTTCTTATTTCTTAAATAATCTCTATCTTCAATCCATGGTAACACCAACTGTTTACCTTTCATGGGATTCTCCCTTTTAAATACTATTGTATACTATTAAACTTAATTTTATTAACAATACGATTCTTTTTAAATAATAATGTCACCATCAATATTCAGTGTTCATTACAGGTTATTATCTGTTTACTTCTAATACTATCATTAACAACATTCTTAATTATTAATATGGTTCACCATTAATCATTTAGTGTTTATTATAGATTTCTAAGTGTTTATTCCTATTAATATGGTTTCTAATTACTTTGGAGTTTTACACTTTCACTTTTGCACTCCTTAAATGTTTATATTAAGTGTTTATTAGTGGGTAATCCCTATAATTAATTTTTCTTTGTCACTTAGTTGATTTTATACTCTCACCATCTCACTATCTCTCTCATTACAAATATTATTTATACTATTAATAAGTTTTTGTCTTTATAGAGTTTTTTATCACATCTAACTCTAATTCTTGGGTTACTGTACTTTTATTTTTCACATTACTTTATTGGGTTTTATCAAATCATTTACTTTTATCTTTCAATCGATAATAATAATTATTTTATACATTGGTTAGTTATTGGTTTCGTTTCCAATATTACATTTGAGTGTACCATTTCTCCTTTTCATATTCTATATTATTTGTCTGTGTTTTCTCATTCGGTTTCACTGTATTTCCTTTATACTTGGTTAGTTTCATGTTCATTTTCCTTCTTCACTTTTATCTTATTTTGTTTAATTTTATTTTGGTTTTCCCCTTCTCCTTTTGTTTCTTTTTATTTGGTCAATCACTTGGGTTAGATCATGTCGTCGTTTGTCGTGTCAATGTCGTTTTATTTTCAATATTTTACACATTTTATTTTATACGAATTATTTTTTATATTGTGGATTCATCTTTTTTATCCCTGGTATTGGGGTGGCTTATTTGTGTTGTAACATAATGCCTCTCCTTCAAAATTGATCATTTTGGTAAAACACTACCATAGTTTTTTATGAAATTATCAGTTATATATAATTTTTTCCTTTTCTTTCTTGTTTATTTCTTCCTTCTTATTTCTACTCTTACTGGGTCCATTCCTTTTTAATTAGATCTGTTTTTTCTTATTTCCATTAGTGCGTTCTCCATTTTATGTAATTTTTTCCCTAACTTTTTAGTAGCTGCTTTCTTCCATTACTACTCATTTCCTGAGACCAGAGGAACATCATCTCTGCTCAGTTATTTTGATTGCTGGACCTATTCTCAGTCAATCTTTAATACCTTCTTTGTCATCTTGTGACTTTCATTATTAATAATATTTTTCGGGATTGTCCACTTAGTGGTTTTTTTATAATTTTAGTCTTTTACTCATTCTTCCTTCCGCTGTACGTTTGCTATATACTGTTATTTACTCATACAGTTGATTGTTTTTTATTTATTTAGTTGTTAATTTCATTATTTCTAACTTTTCATTTGTTTGTTTTTCTTTTCTTCTTGTGATCATTTTAAATATTTTAGACATCTTTTTTCTTTTTCTTGGTTGATCACCAATATTCTGCTTTAGCCATTTGCTGTATATTTGCTTTATACACAATATATTTTTTTTTCTTTTTTATACCAGTTCAGTTTTTTTTTCTTTCTTTGAATACTCTAATTTCATTATAATTTTAGGTATTTGTTTTACCAGTTCTTGTTTGATTTTATTTTTGTTTATTTTGTTTTGTTTTAAATATTATTCTGAATAATTTTTGTAAGTTTGTTGTTCTTACATTATAGGAATTTTTGTAACTTATTCCTTATATTTTTTTTTTTTTTTTTTTTACTTTATATGTTATTTATACATTATTGTAAATGATCTTACTTTGTAGGAATTTTTGTAACTTATTCCTTCTTTTTATTTTATATTATGCCTCATATGTCATCTAAATATTGTTGTAAGCTGATCTTACATCTTTTGAAATTGGTAATTTCTTCTCCTTTCTTTTCCATTGGTTTGCTTGGTCATTAACCTGAAAATCAGTCCCATTTCTCGGCGTGTATGTTCACTTAGTTTACCCATGGTCCATCATTTCCTCTGCACTTGTGGTCGGATAACCTTGGTGTGTAGAACTATTTCTGTCCTTGTGGAATAGGTATTTTCTATCTTGTACCACAATTCTTCTAATATCATATGTTCCTTAGTATCGATGACTACTTCCATCATTTTATTATGTGGTTCATTAATCAAAGAAGTTAATTGTACCTCCCTCATTAATGTTATCATTGATTTTCTATTCTGCATTTCCAATTCTGGTGTACTCGAGTGTTTTAGAGACCTTCTTAATTTGTGACACACTATTTTGTTGTGAGTCCTTTCAATTTTGGGTAATTTCCATTTACATATCGATTTGGTGAAGTTTTCATCCGCTTGTTTGTTGTGAATTTCCTCTATAATTGCTTTTAAGGTCCTCCTACAGTCTTTATATTTCATAAATTTGCTTTGGTCAGTAATTGGTAAATTGAACACATCAATTAGCCCATGCTTCATCATCTCCACTTCTTCTCTTGTTTTTAATAGTTTCTTTTTATATATTTTTCCTATATCCTTTGTTCTCTTAATCTTCTTAATTATTCGATTCTTCTTTACTCTTCTATGGTTGGTTTTTATGTGCTTAATTTTCTCTTTGGTTTTGTTATCTTTATTCTTAGAAAACAATATACTTTTGTCTTCTTTAATATCAATTTTTTCCATTGATACCTTCAGAAGTGCTGTCTAGTGTTTCATTCAATTGTTTGACATCACTATTTAATGTTTCATTAGGTTGATCTGCTTGGTAATTTGTTTCTTCCCATTTCTTATTCATCCCAGTTTTTGTCTGCTCAACTTCTTCACGATGCCCTATTAGTATGTATCTTAATTCTCCCTTCAGTTCTTCATTACTTTTTTGGATGTGCTCCGTCAATTGCTGTTGTAGAGCTTCTTGGTTCTTCCTCAGAGTATCACTGTGTTCCTCCATTTTCTCATTTATCTGCTGCTTCAATGTTTCATTATTTCCTTCAATTTTATTGTTCAGCGTTTCAATATCTTCCCTTATTTCTCTCTTCATTTTGTATATTTTTTCATCAAATTTTTCGTTTAAAAATTCCCTGTCTTCCTTTCGTTGTTATTTTGCTTCTTCCTTGTCTTGCTTTCTTTGTTCGAATTGCTCCATCATCATCGTCATCAAGCTATCCAATTTCGCCTCTTCGTTTGTTTTGCCTGGTTGGTCCCCTTGGGTATCCTCTTCGATCGTTTCCTCGATTATTTCTTCCATCATTTCCATTTCTTCTCCCTTGTTATCTTCAGTTACCTGCTTAGCTTTATATCTTGTAACCATAGAATGTTGCATATTTTCCCGTAATCGCTGCTAGTCTTCTTTTCTAGCCTCACCAGTTGGTCGCTAATCTGTAACGCGTAAATGATGTCGTCTCTGTAATTATGTATATTGCTAGGACAGCATAGAACAATCTAGGCGTTTATCGAATGTGTCAGAAAGATCTCGACGTAAGCGTGTGGTGTACGTGCTACTAAACGCATGTTGCGAGAATTTTCTCGACTTTGCCAGCCTTCGCTCGGGCGCTCGGACTGTGTCAAGGCCGCAGCAATTACGTAGTTCGCGAGAGATAAGACGCAGTTTGGAAGCTTCTGGTGTGTGAGCGTAACTATTAATACATCGCGTCGCGGCCTTAGTTTTCAGTTCAATGCGAGATTTTTGACTGTGCGGTTCGAGAGTATTAGTGCGATATATTTTACAGAGCGGTTCGGGTTATAACGGTGTACGTTCAAGTAGTTATTAGTGAAGTGTTGCGTTTTGTATTCGGACGGTATAATTGTAATACAGTTGAGTTTTAATATTAGTGGACATTTTATTGCGTATGAACAATTTCATTTGATTTGTTGTAGACACTGTGTTGTTAATTACGAACTGTTTTACTATAACAATTAAAGGTGTGATTAGTGACTTAATTGGCGTCTTGTACTTATTTTGTTTCCACTGTACCTACGACGATCGAGTAGACCGTCGTAACAGTGGTGTCAGAACAGTGGTGTCAGAACTGGGATAGAACGGTTAACAGTGGAAACAGTGGACGCTTTGTACAAGACGAGTGTGATTCGTAATTAATCAGTAAACATGGATCCCAGTCAGATGATGGAAACTTTACAAACACTGCTGCGGCAGACACAGGAAGAAGCAGAAAGACGACAAAAAGAAGAACGAATACAAGAAAGAGAAGAAGCAGAGAAACGACAAGACGAGAAAGCGGAAGCGAGACAGAAAACCCTCCTGCAGGAGGCAGAGGAACGGAGGCAGGAAGCAGATGACATCAAGGAGTTAATACAGCAGCAAAAGCAGACACAAGAACAAACCGCTGCAGAGTTGGGTCTCCTACGAGGTGAGCTTAATAAGCAAGTAACTAAAATATCGGAGGTACAAGAATCAATGACATTAAAAATAGCTGAAGTAGAAAAATCTGTCTTGACTGTGGAGGAATCGATGTCTACAAAAATATCTGTTATAGAAGAATCTGTGTCAAATAAAATATCTGCAGTAGAAAACTCAATGGCAAACATAAGAGAACAAATTAAAACTGAAGTTGAACAGTGCATGAAGATTCAACCAAAGCAAATTTCTGAACAGACTGTACCAGTGATCAAGACAGAAAATAAGTTAACAGAGAAAGTCACTTTGCCTGCAGTAGGGACAGTTCATGTCAAAGCTCCAACCTTTGACGGAAGCACTCACTGGGCAACGTACCTCCGCCAATTTGAAGCTGCTGCATGCGCAAATAATTGGACAGAAAAAGACAAGGCTGTTTCACTTGTTTTTGCATTAAAAGGACCCGCGGCAGAACTACTACAGAAAGTGCCACCTGACAGCCAGAACACCTATGCCGAGTTGATAAAAGCTCTAGAATTACGCTACGGTGATAAACATTTGCGAGAGGTGTACTACGCTCAGTTGAGAACAAGACGACAACGTTCCGGGGAAAGTCTTCAAGAATTTGAAGCAAGTATCGACAGATTGATTAGATTGGCCTATACTGAAGCACCAGAAGACTTCCGAATAAGGTTTACGGTGCAGACATTTATTGATGGCATCGGAGATTGTGAACTTCAGAAAGTGTTACGAATGGCAAGACACCGAGATAGCTCAGAAGCTCTTGTTCACGCCCTAGAGTTTGAAGCTGCCAAGTCAGCGTCCCGCTACATTAATGGGTTTGTGCCATCACGTTGCAGTCAGAAGATCCCTGTATCACATTACCGTTACGATGGGTGCAGAAAAACAGTGTTGTCGGACAAACAATTCGAAAGTTCAAGAGAGTCGCAACGATTTGAAAAAGACAGAAGACCGAAATGTTACAACTGTGGAAAACGTGGTCATCTACAAGTAGACTGTTGGGAGAAGAAAATACCGAGAGAAGAGACTGATCGCACCAATTGGAGAAGTAAAGGCCCAGAACAGCACACAGTTTCCACGCTACATAAGATCAGTGGAAACTTGATTGTTAGTGGATTTGCGGATGGTAAACCAACATCATTTACAGTTGACACGGGCGCAACAGTGTCCATTGTGCGCCCTGACTTAGTCTGTAACCGCCATCCTCTAATTAGCTCTTGTACAATACAGATTGTGACTGGAAGCCCCGTCAAGTTGCTAGGAAAGGTAGACGTACGTGTACGCCTGGGTCTTCTTGAGTTTAGCCACCAAATGCTCGTTGCAGACATTGTCGATGAAGTGATTCTTGGCACGGACATTATGAGTGCCTACGGATTCGTTGTGGACTTAAGAGAGAATGTCCTGAAGGTTGGCCAAGAGAAGATAAAGCTTTGCATGGCTAAAATGACAGGGTCTACCAACCATTCGATTAAGCGAGTGGCATTAGTCGAAGAAAAATTCAACAAGTCTGGTCAAGAGGAAACCTCCCTGTTGCAAGCGGAAATGGAGGAAGAACTAGCAGAGGAAGTACAAATAAGTATAACGACAAAAGAAGTGATTGGAGAGCCAACTATGGGTGTCGAGACAAAACTCTTGCTTGTTCCTGAGCTGATAGAAGCGGCCGAGGGTAAAGTGACTGAAGATGAGGTTACGCAAGAGGTTGTTGACGAGAACCAAACAAACTTGGATCTGCCAGTGGTATTTAGGTCATTAGTATCTGACGCAACGCGAGTGATTCCAGCGAAGCTAGTGGTTACGCGAAAGATTCGCATTCCTGGGAACGTGATGTTCGGATCACACGAGACCGATTTCGAAGAACGGGAAAATTATCCTTCTCGAGGACGGCCACCTAGATCGCCTGGTCGAGTATTACTTGGAAGACGCTTTGCCAGTTCGGGACGAACAGGCTTAAGGAGGGGGCAGTGCTACGACAGCATAGAACAATCTAGGCGTTTATCGAATGTGCCAGAAAGATCTCGACGTAAGCGTGTGGTGTACGTGCTACTAAACGCATGTTGCGAGAATTTTCTCGACTTTGCCAGCCTTCGCTCGGGCGCTCGGACTGTGTCAAGGCCGCAGCAATTACGTAGTTCGCGAGAGATAAGACGCAGTTTGGAAGCTTCTGGTGTGTGAGCGTAACTATAAATACATCGCGTCGCGGCCTTAGTTTTCAGTTCAATGCGAGATTTTTGACTGTGCGGTTCGAGAGTATTAGTGCGATATATTTTACAGAGCGGTTCGAGTTATTACGGTGTACGTTCAAGTAGTTATTAGTGAAGTGTTGCGTTTTGTATTCGGACGGTATAATTGTAATACAGTTGAGTTTTAATATTAGTGGACATTTTATTGCGTATGAACAATTTCATTTGATTTGTTGTAGACACTGTGTTGTTAATTACGAACTGTTTTACTATAACAATTAAAGGTGTGATTAGTGACTTAATTGGTGTCTTGTACTTATTTTGTTTCCACTGTACCTACGACGATCGAGTAGACCGTCGTAACAATATGCTGTGTGTTCCCCTCACACGGGTGTCGTTACATCTATGTGTTGCGCTAACGATGTCCGTTGCGATCCTTCAATTACCAGTACAACGCGAGTGGAAACCTTACCTGTTATTCAATAGGGGTTTATAAATCCCGGGTGGCGCCAAATTGTTTATTTAAAACATTTAAATTAATAGATACTGTGGTAAACGGTGTTCTTAGCGATGACGGACTGGAGCATTCAAATTTTGCTCCCGCCTTCGTTCGACCTTCTTAATCGAGCAGTTAGTTCGCTAGATTTGCGACGTGAGCGCTTGCCATCATTCTCGTTCTCTTTACTATACAATACACAATTTATACAATACACTTCCTTATGAAATAAAAACAATGGTTACACTCTGTACTAGTTTCTTTAATTATTGAATGGTAATTATTCTGTTTGACAATCTAATTATTCTTGGTTATTAACAATTTTGCACCGACAATTAATATGATTCTGAGATCTCTAGGGGTTCGGCGAAGTCGATTTTGAACGAGCGATTTAGTAAAGTATGGTGACAGTGTTGTCTGTTCAGATTTATTATCGTTCAAAATCTGGGTCCTTGTGATTACAAGAAAAATATTAATAATGATTACAATAAAAAGTACACTACCTTACATTATTTGTACTTAAATAATATAATGTGTAGCTACAATTTGTTACTGCAGTGTAGTAAAGTGTGTTTCAAAAGTTCGCAACCTAATACTAGGTTATTTTCTTCGTTAAAAAATTTTCAGTGTTTGTTTATTTTACTTAATCTTTGAAAGAAATTATATTCAGTTTATAGTGAGAGTTCAGATAACTGTGAGAAATATTCAAAGTGAGTTTATTTCTGGAATATGGTTAATTTAATGATACTTAACACATCAGTAGGCTTGAGATAAACCGTTGTTCAGGTAAAATGGAATTGGGCTGCAATCGTATTCAATTTTCAATTGTCTGGGACTTCTGGCATCTTTTTCAAGTTAGTTGTCTCAATTTCTTCATTTAATTTTTATTTAAATTGGTCCTTGGTATCAGTTAGCCTAAATGTTATTGTTCATCTTCTGCTGCTTACTGGTTCTGCTGTCTGAATTTTGGTTAACTTTTTATACATTTTAAATTAAAATTTAAGTCATTCAAGATCTGGCGTCTAATCTGGATGAGGGTCACATTGAGTACTATATATTTAACGGAAAATCTGTAACCAACGGTCTGTTGTCATGGTTACAAATTAATTCTGATTGGTTAATCTTGTCTTTATAACCATTGTTATCAATTTTGAATTATTATTCAAAATTACTGTATATCTTCTAATTGCTTGTATTCTTCTGTCATCCTTCCTATGTTTTACATATTATCACTACTGTTATTATTTCCCTTCGAAGATTGTTTTGATATCCCTAAGTTGTGTTCTATAAAATACTAATGTTTGTAAAATTATTTTAACAATTGTTAATTACATTTCTCTTTTAATTTAAGTCCTTATTCTAACATTTTTCTTTTAATATGATTTACAAATTATCCTTGGCTAGTTACTCGCCTTGGATTTGTTAATTTCCTTGTTGATTTTATACAATTTGTAGTTATTTGTTTTTGACAGTTAGGCATTTCATAGGCCTAAGCAGCCATTGATTATATTTACTTATTTTATACAGATTATATCTCATTTTACTTTAATGTGTTTTGTTTTGTTATTATAATTGGTTGGTTTATTTGTTGATGTGTTTTGGATCTGTTTTTTATACTATTTGTAGGTTTCTAATATTTTCTACATCATGGCTTGTTAATTATGTCCTAATTGATTTTCCAGTGTAATTGTATCTGTATTGATTCACCTTCTTAATTATCTATTTTGCCCTTGTTAACATTATGGCTATTACTTACTATTAAAACATAACATCTAGGCCTATGGTCTGTACAATTCCTTCAGCCATATCCTATTCATAAATTTAATTAAACAATTTTTTAACAGTTATTAGATAATGTTTGTTTACAATTCATTTCATTCCTTATTATTTTTTGGGTGATAAACCTCATCACACCTTTTAAACTTATTCAATTGATTATCTCTTATAACCTGAGGTGTTTATTAATTTCATTTTTAATTTCTTATTTCTTAAATAATCTCTATCTTCAATCCATGGTAACACCAACTGTTTACCTTTCATGGGATTCTCCCTTTTAAATACTATTGTATACTATTAAACTTAATTTTATTAACAATACGATTCTTTTTAAATAATAATGTCACCATCAATATTCAGTGTTCATTACAGGTTATTATCTGTTTACTTCTAATACTATCATTAACAACATTCTTAATTATTAATATGGTTCACCATTAATCATTTAGTGTTTATTATAGATTTCTAAGTGTTTATTCCTATTAATATGGTTTCTAATTACTTTGGAGTTTTACATTTTCACTTTTGCACTGCTTAAATGTTTATATTAAGTGTTTATTAGTGGGTAATCCCTATAATTAATTTTTCTTTGTCACTTAGTTGATTTTATACTCTCACCATCTCACTATCTCTCTCATTACAAATATTATTTATACTATTAATAAGTTTTTGTCTTTATAGAGTTTTTTATCACATCTAACTCTAATTCTTGGGTTACTGTACTTTTATTTTTCACATTACTTTATTGGGTTTTATCAAATCATTTACTTTTATCTTTCAATCGATAATAATAATTATTTTATACATTGGTTAGTTATTGGTTTCGTTTCCAATATTACATTTGAGTGTACCATTTCTCCTTTTCATATTCTATATTATTTGTCTGTGTTTTCTCATTCGGTTTCACTGTATTTCCTTTATACTTGGTTAGTTTCATGTTCATTTTCCTTCTTCACTTTTATCTTATTTTGTTTAATTTTATTTTGGTTTTCCCCTTCTCCTTTTGTTTCTTTTTATTTGGTCAATCACTTGGGTTAGATCATGTCGTCGTTTGTCGTGTCAATGTCGTTTTATTTTCAATATTTTACACATTTTATTTTATACGAATTATTTTTTATATTGTGGATTCATCTTTTTTATCCCTGGTATTGGGGTGGCTTATTTGTGTTGTAACATAATGCCTCTCCTTCAAAATTGATCATTTTGGTAAAACACTACCATAGTTTTTTATGAAATTATCAGTTATATATAATTTTTTCCTTTTCTTTCTTGTTTATTTCTTCCTTCTTATTTCTACTCTTACTGGGTCCATTCCTTTTTAATTAGATCTGTTTTTTCTTATTTCCATTAGTGCGTTCTCCATTTTATATAATTTTTTCCCTAACTTTTTAGTACCTGGTTTCTTCCATTACTACTCATTTCCTGAGACCAGAGGAACATCATCTCTGCTCAGTTATTTTGATTGCTGGACCTATTCTCAGTCAATCTTAAATACCTTCTTTGTCATCTTGTGACTTTCATTATTAATAATATTTTTCGGGATTGTCCACTTAGTGGTTTTTTTATAATTTTAGTCTTTTACTCATTCTTCCTGCCGCTGTACGTTTGCTATATACTGTTATTTACTCATACAGTTGATTGTTTTTATTTATTTAGTTGTTAATTTCATTATTTCTAACTTTTCATTTGTTTGTTTTTCTTTTCTTCTTGTGATCATTTTAAATATTTTAGACATCTTTTTTCTTTTTCTTGGTTGATCACCAATATTCTGCTTTAGCCATTTGCTGTATATTTGCTTTATACACAATTTTTTTTTTTCTTTTTTATACCAGTTCAGTTTTTTTTTTCTTTCTTTGAATACTCTAATTTCATTATAATTTTAGGTATTTGTTTTACCAGTTCTTGTTTGATTTTATTTTTGTTTATTTTGTTTTGTTTTAAATATTATTCTGAATAATTTTTGTAAGTTTGTTGTTCTTACATTATAGGAATTTTTGTAACTTATTCCTTATATTTTTTTTTTTTTTTTTTTTACTTTATATGTTATTTATACATTATTGTAAATGATCTTACTTTGTAGGAATTTTTGTAACTTATTCCTTCTTTTTATTTTATATTATGCCTCATATGTCATCTAAATATTGTTGTAAGCTGATCTTACATCTTTTGAAATTGGTAATTTCTTCTCCTTTCTTTTCCATTGGTTTGCTTGGTCATTAACCTGAAAATCAGTCCCATTTCTCGGCGTGTATGTTCACTTAGTTTACCCATGGTCCATCATTTCCTCTGCACTTGTGGTCGGATAACCTTGGTGTGTAGAACTATTTCTGTCCTTGTGGAATAGGTATTTTCTATCTTGTACCACAATTCTTCTAATATCATATGTTCCTTAGTATCGATGACTACTTCCATCATTTTATTTTGCGGTTCATTAATCAAAGAAGTTAATTGTACCTCCCTCATTAATGTTATCATTGATTTTCTATTCTGCATTTCCAATTCTGGTGTACTCGAGTGTTTTAGAGACCTTCTTAATTTGTACACACTATTTTGTTGTGAGTCCTTTCAATTTTGGGTAATTTCCATTTACATATCGATTTGGTGAAGTTTTCATCCGCTTGTTTGTTGTGAATTTCCTCTATAATTGCTTTTAAGGTCCTCCTACAGTCTTTATATTTCATAAATTTGCTTCGGTCAGTAATTGGTAAATTGAACACATCAATACCATCATCATGCTTCACCATCTCCACTTCTTCTCTTGTTTTTAATAGTTTCTTTTTATATATTTTTCCTATATCCTTTGTTCTCTTAATCTTCTTAATTATTCGATTCTTCTTTACTCTTCTACTGTTGGTTTTTATGTGCTTAATTTTCTCTTTGGTTTTGTTATCTTTATTCTTAGAAAACAATATACTTTTGTCTTCTTTAATATCAATTTTTTCCATTGATACCTTCAGAAGTGTTGTCTAGTGTTTCATTCAATTGATTGACATCACTATTTAATGTTTCATTAGGTTGATCTGCTTGGTAATTTGTTTCTTCCCATTTCTTATTCATCCCAGTTTTTGTCTGCTTAAATTCTTCACGATGCCCTATTAGTATGTATCTTAATTCGCCCTTCACTTCTTCATTACTTTTTTGGATGTGCTCCGTCAATTGCTGTTGTAGAGCTTCTTGGTTCTTCCTCAATGTTTCATTATTTCCTTCAATTTTATTGTTCAGCGTTTCAATATCTTCCCTTATTTCTCCCTTCATTTTGTCTATTTTTTCATCAAATTTTTCTTTTAAAAATTCCCTATCTTCCTTTTTTGTTCTTTTGCTTCTTCCTTGTCTTGCTTTCTTTGTTCGAAATGCTCCATCATCATCCTCATCAAGCTAACTAATTTCGCCTCTTCGTTTGTTTGGCTGGTTGGTCCCCTTGGGTATCCTCTTCGATCGTTTCCTCGATTATTTCTTCTATCATTTCCATTTCTTCACCCTTGTTATCTTCAGTTCCCTGCTTAGCTTTATATCTTGTAACCATAGAATGTTGCATATTTTCCCGTAATCGCTGCTAGTCTTCTTTTCTAGCCTCACCAGTTGGTCGCTAATCTGTAACACGTAAATGATGTCGTCTCTGTAATTATGTATATGCTGTGTGTTCGCCTCACACGGGTGTCGTTACATCTATGTGTTGCGCTAACGATGTCCGTTGCGATCCTTCAATTACCAGTACAACGCGAGTGGAAACCTTACCTGTTATTCAATAGGGGTTTATAAATCCCGGGTGGTGCCAAATTGTTTATTTAAAACAATTAAATTAATAGATACTGTGGTAAACTGTGTTCTCAGCGATGACGGCCTGGAGCATTCAAAATTTGCTCCCGCCTTCGTTCGACCTTCTTAATCGAGCAGTTAGTTCGCTAGATTTGCGACGTGAGCGCTTGCCATCATTCTCGTTCTCTTTACTATACAATACACAATTTATACAATACACTTCCCTGTGAAATAAAAACAATGGTTACACTCTGTACTAGTTTCTTTAATTATTGAATGGTAATTATTCTGTTTGACAATCTAATTATTCTTGGTTATTAACAATTTTGCACCGACAATTAATATGATTCTGAGATCTGTAGGGGTTCGGCGAAGTCGATTTTGAACGAGCGATTTAATAATGTATGGTGACAGTGTTGTCTGTTCAGATTTATTATCGTTCAAAATCTGGGTCCTTGTGATTAAAAGAAAAATATTAATAATGATTACAATAAAAAGTACACTACCTTACATTATTTGTACTTAAATAATAAAATGTGAAGCTACAATTTGTTACTGCAGTGTAGTAAAGTGTGTTTCAAAAGTTCGCAACCTAATACTAGGTTATTTTCTTCGTTAATAAATTTTCAGTGTTTTTATTTATTTTACTTAATCTTTGAAAGAAATTATATTCAATTTATAGTGAGAGTTCAGATAATGTGAGAAATATTCAAAGTGAGTTTATTTCTGGAATATGGGTAATTTAATGATACTTAACACATCAGTAGGCTTGAGATAAACCGTTGTTCAGGTAAAATGGAATTGGGCTGCCATCGTATTCAATTTTCAATTGTCTGGGACTTCTGGCATCTTTTTCAAGTTAGTTGTCTCAATTTCTTCATTTAATTTTTATTTAAATTGGTCCTTGGTATCAGTTAGCCTAAATGTTATTGTTCATCTTCTGCTGCTTACTGGTTCTGCTGTCTGAATTTTGGTTAACTTTTTATACATTTTAAATTAAAATTTAAGTCATTCAAGATCTGGCGTCTAATCTGGATGAGGGTCACATTGAGTACTATATATTTAACGGAAAATCTGTAACCAACGGTCTGTTGTCATGGTTACAAATTAATTCTGATTGGTTAATCTTGTCTTTATAACCATTGTTATCAATTTTGAATTATTATTCAAAATTACTGTATATCTTCTAATTGCTTGTATTCTTCTGTCATCCTTCCTATGTTTTACATATTATCACTACTGTTATTATTTCCCTTCGAAGATTGTTTTGATATCCCTAAGTTGTGTTCTATAAAATACTAATGTTTGTAAAATTATTTTAACAATTGTTAATTACATTTCTCTTTTAATTTAAGTCCTTATTCTAACATTTTTCTTTTAATATGATTTACAAATTATCCTTGGCTAGTTACTCGCCTTGGATTTGTTAATTTCCTTGTTGATTTTATACAATTTGTAGTTATTTGTTTTTGACAGTTAGGCATTTCATAGGCCTAAGCAGCCATTGATTATATTTACTTATTTTATACAGATTACATCTTATTTTACTTTAATGTGTTTTGTTTTGTTATTATAATTGGTTGGTTTATTTGTTGATGTGTTTTGTATCTGTTTTTTATACTATTTGTAGGTTTCTAATATTTTCTACATCATGGCTTGTTAATTATGTCCTAATTGATTTTCCAGTGTAATTGTATCTGTATTGATTCACCTTCTTAATTATCTATTTTGCCCTTGTTAACATTATGGCTATTACTTACTATTAAAACATAACATCTAGGCCTATGGTCTGTACAATTCCTTCAGCCATATCCTATTCATAAATTTAATTAAACAATTTTTTAACAGTTATTAGATAATGTTTGTTTACAATTCATTTCATTCCTTATTATTTTTTGGGTGATAAACCTCATCACACCTTTTAAACTTATTCAATTGATTATCTCTTATAACCTGAGGTGTTTATTAATTTCATTTTTAATTTCTTATTTCTTAAATAATCTCTATCTTCAATCCATGGTAACACCAACTGTTTACCTTTCATGGGATTCTCCCTTTTAAATACTATTGTATACTATTAAACTTAATTTTATTAACAATACGATTCTTTTTAAATAATAATGTCACCATCAATATTCAGTGTTCATTACAGGTTATTATCTGTTTACTTCTAATACTATCATTAACAACATTCTTAATTATTAATATGGTTCACCATTAATCATTTAGTGTTTATTATAGATTTCTAAGTGTTTATTCCTATTAATATGGTTTCTAATTACTTTGGAGTTTTACACTTTCACTTTTGCACTCCTTAAATGTTTATATTAAGTGTTTATTAGTGGGTAATCCCTATAATTAATTTTTCTTTGTCACTTAGTTGATTTTATACTCTCACCATCTCACTATCTCTCTCATTACAAATATTATTTATACTATTAATAAGTTTTTGTCTTTATAGAGTTTTTTATCACATCTAACTCTAATTCTTGGGTTACTGTACTTTTATTTTTCACATTACTTTATTGGGTTTTATCAAATCATTTACTTTTATCTTTCAATCGATAATAATAATTATTTTATACATTGGTTAGTTATTGGTTTCGTTTCCAATATTACATTTGAGTGTACCATTTCTCCTTTTCATATTCTATATTATTTGTCTGTGTTTTCTCATTCGGTTTCACTGTATTTCCTTTATACTTGGTTAGTTTCATGTTCATTTTCCTTCTTCACTTTTATCTTATTTTGTTTAATTTTATTTTGGTTTTCCCCTTCTCCTTTTGTTTCTTTTTATTTGGTCAATCACTTGGGTTAGATCATGTCGTCGTTTGTCGTGTCAATGTCGTTTTATTTTCAATATTTTACACATTTTATTTTATACGAATTATTTTTTATATTGTGGATTCATCTTTTTTATCCCTGGTATTGGGGTGGCTTATTTGTGTTGTAACATAATGCCTCTCCTTCAAAATTGATCATTTTGGTAAAACACTACCATAGTTTTTTATGAAATTATCAGTTATATATAATTTTTTCCTTTTCTTTCTTGTTTATTTCTTCCTTCTTATTTCTACTCTTACTGGGTCCATTCCTTTTTAATTAGATCTGTTTTTTCTTATTTCCATTAGTGCGTTCTCCATTTTATGTAATTTTTTCCCTAACTTTTTAGTAGCTGCTTTCTTCCATTACTACTCATTTCCTGAGACCAGAGGAACATCATCTCTGCTCAGTTATTTTGATTGCTGGACCTATTCTCAGTCAATCTTTAATACCTTCTTTGTCATCTTGTGACTTTCATTATTAATAATATTTTTCGGGATTGTCCACTTAGTGGTTTTTTTATAATTTTAGTCTTTTACTCATTCTTCCTTCCGCTGTACGTTTGCTATATACTGTTATTTACTCATACAGTTGATTGTTTTTTATTTATTTAGTTGTTAATTTCATTATTTCTAACTTTTCATTTGTTTGTTTTTCTTTTCTTCTTGTGATCATTTTAAATATTTTAGACATCTTTTTTCTTTTTCTTGGTTGATCACCAATATTCTGCTTTAGCCATTTGCTGTATATTTGCTTTATACACAATATATTTTTTTTTCTTTTTTATACCAGTTCAGTTTTTTTTTCTTTCTTTGAATACTCTAATTTCATTATAATTTTAGGTATTTGTTTTACCAGTTCTTGTTTGATTTTATTTTTGTTTATTTTGTTTTGTTTTAAATATTATTCTGAATAATTTTTGTAAGTTTGTTGTTCTTACATTATAGGAATTTTTGTAACTTATTCCTTATATTTTTTTTTTTTTTTTTTTTACTTTATATGTTATTTATACATTATTGTAAATGATCTTACTTTGTAGGAATTTTTGTAACTTATTCCTTCTTTTTATTTTATATTATGCCTCATATGTCATCTAAATATTGTTGTAAGCTGATCTTACATCTTTTGAAATTGGTAATTTCTTCTCCTTTCTTTTCCATTGGTTTGCTTGGTCATTAACCTGAAAATCAGTCCCATTTCTCGGCGTGTATGTTCACTTAGTTTACCCATGGTCCATCATTTCCTCTGCACTTGTGGTCGGATAACCTTGGTGTGTAGAACTATTTCTGTCCTTGTGGAATAGGTATTTTCTATCTTGTACCACAATTCTTCTAATATCATATGTTCCTTAGTATCGATGACTACTTCCATCATTTTATTATGTGGTTCATTAATCAAAGAAGTTAATTGTACCTCCCTCATTAATGTTATCATTGATTTTCTATTCTGCATTTCCAATTCTGGTGTACTCGAGTGTTTTAGAGACCTTCTTAATTTGTGACACACTATTTTGTTGTGAGTCCTTTCAATTTTGGGTAATTTCCATTTACATATCGATTTGGTGAAGTTTTCATCCGCTTGTTTGTTGTGAATTTCCTCTATAATTGCTTTTAAGGTCCTCCTACAGTCTTTATATTTCATAAATTTGCTTTGGTCAGTAATTGGTAAATTGAACACATCAATTAGCCCATGCTTCATCATCTCCACTTCTTCTCTTGTTTTTAATAGTTTCTTTTTATATATTTTTCCTATATCCTTTGTTCTCTTAATCTTCTTAATTATTCGATTCTTCTTTACTCTTCTATGGTTGGTTTTTATGTGCTTAATTTTCTCTTTGGTTTTGTTATCTTTATTCTTAGAAAACAATATACTTTTGTCTTCTTTAATATCAATTTTTTCCATTGATACCTTCAGAAGTGCTGTCTAGTGTTTCATTCAATTGTTTGACATCACTATTTAATGTTTCATTAGGTTGATCTGCTTGGTAATTTGTTTCTTCCCATTTCTTATTCATCCCAGTTTTTGTCTGCTCAACTTCTTCACGATGCCCTATTAGTATGTATCTTAATTCTCCCTTCAGTTCTTCATTACTTTTTTGGATGTGCTCCGTCAATTGCTGTTGTAGAGCTTCTTGGTTCTTCCTCAGAGTATCACTGTGTTCCTCCATTTTCTCATTTATCTGCTGCTTCAATGTTTCATTATTTCCTTCAATTTTATTGTTCAGCGTTTCAATATCTTCCCTTATTTCTCTCTTCATTTTGTATATTTTTTCATCAAATTTTTCGTTTAAAAATTCCCTGTCTTCCTTTCGTTGTTATTTTGCTTCTTCCTTGTCTTGCTTTCTTTGTTCGAATTGCTCCATCATCATCGTCATCAAGCTATCCAATTTCGCCTCTTCGTTTGTTTTGCCTGGTTGGTCCCCTTGGGTATCCTCTTCGATCGTTTCCTCGATTATTTCTTCCATCATTTCCATTTCTTCTCCCTTGTTATCTTCAGTTACCTGCTTAGCTTTATATCTTGTAACCATAGAATGTTGCATATTTTCCCGTAATCGCTGCTAGTCTTCTTTTCTAGCCTCACCAGTTGGTCGCTAATCTGTAACGCGTAAATGATGTCGTCTCTGTAATTATGTATATTGCTAGGACAGCATAGAACAATCTAGGCGTTTATCGAATGTGTCAGAAAGATCTCGACGTAAGCGTGTGGTGTACGTGCTACTAAACGCATGTTGCGAGAATTTTCTCGACTTTGCCAGCCTTCGCTCGGGCGCTCGGACTGTGTCAAGGCCGCAGCAATTACGTAGTTCGCGAGAGATAAGACGCAGTTTGGAAGCTTCTGGTGTGTGAGCGTAACTATTAATACATCGCGTCGCGGCCTTAGTTTTCAGTTCAATGCGAGATTTTTGACTGTGCGGTTCGAGAGTATTAGTGCGATATATTTTACAGAGCGGTTCGGGTTATAACGGTGTACGTTCAAGTAGTTATTAGTGAAGTGTTGCGTTTTGTATTCGGACGGTATAATTGTAATACAGTTGAGTTTTAATATTAGTGGACATTTTATTGCGTATGAACAATTTCATTTGATTTGTTGTAGACACTGTGTTGTTAATTACGAACTGTTTTACTATAACAATTAAAGGTGTGATTAGTGACTTAATTGGCGTCTTGTACTTATTTTGTTTCCACTGTACCTACGACGATCGAGTAGACCGTCGTAACAGTGGTGTCAGAACAGTGGTGTCAGAACTGGGATAGAACGGTTAACAGTGGAAACAGTGGACGCTTTGTACAAGACGAGTGTGATTCGTAATTAATCAGTAAACATGGATCCCAGTCAGATGATGGAAACTTTACAAACACTGCTGCGGCAGACACAGGAAGAAGCAGAAAGACGACAAAAAGAAGAACGAATACAAGAAAGAGAAGAAGCAGAGAAACGACAAGACGAGAAAGCGGAAGCGAGACAGAAAACCCTCCTGCAGGAGGCAGAGGAACGGAGGCAGGAAGCAGATGACATCAAGGAGTTAATACAGCAGCAAAAGCAGACACAAGAACAAACCGCTGCAGAGTTGGGTCTCCTACGAGGTGAGCTTAATAAGCAAGTAACTAAAATATCGGAGGTACAAGAATCAATGACATTAAAAATAGCTGAAGTAGAAAAATCTGTCTTGACTGTGGAGGAATCGATGTCTACAAAAATATCTGTTATAGAAGAATCTGTGTCAAATAAAATATCTGCAGTAGAAAACTCAATGGCAAACATAAGAGAACAAATTAAAACTGAAGTTGAACAGTGCATGAAGATTCAACCAAAGCAAATTTCTGAACAGACTGTACCAGTGATCAAGACAGAAAATAAGTTAACAGAGAAAGTCACTTTGCCTGCAGTAGGGACAGTTCATGTCAAAGCTCCAACCTTTGACGGAAGCACTCACTGGGCAACGTACCTCCGCCAATTTGAAGCTGCTGCATGCGCAAATAATTGGACAGAAAAAGACAAGGCTGTTTCACTTGTTTTTGCATTAAAAGGACCCGCGGCAGAACTACTACAGAAAGTGCCACCTGACAGCCAGAACACCTATGCCGAGTTGATAAAAGCTCTAGAATTACGCTACGGTGATAAACATTTGCGAGAGGTGTACTACGCTCAGTTGAGAACAAGACGACAACGTTCCGGGGAAAGTCTTCAAGAATTTGAAGCAAGTATCGACAGATTGATTAGATTGGCCTATACTGAAGCACCAGAAGACTTCCGAATAAGGTTTACGGTGCAGACATTTATTGATGGCATCGGAGATTGTGAACTTCAGAAAGTGTTACGAATGGCAAGACACCGAGATAGCTCAGAAGCTCTTGTTCACGCCCTAGAGTTTGAAGCTGCCAAGTCAGCGTCCCGCTACATTAATGGGTTTGTGCCATCACGTTGCAGTCAGAAGATCCCTGTATCACATTACCGTTACGATGGGTGCAGAAAAACAGTGTTGTCGGACAAACAATTCGAAAGTTCAAGAGAGTCGCAACGATTTGAAAAAGACAGAAGACCGAAATGTTACAACTGTGGAAAACGTGGTCATCTACAAGTAGACTGTTGGGAGAAGAAAATACCGAGAGAAGAGACTGATCGCACCAATTGGAGAAGTAAAGGCCCAGAACAGCACACAGTTTCCACGCTACATAAGATCAGTGGAAACTTGATTGTTAGTGGATTTGCGGATGGTAAACCAACATCATTTACAGTTGACACGGGCGCAACAGTGTCCATTGTGCGCCCTGACTTAGTCTGTAACCGCCATCCTCTAATTAGCTCTTGTACAATACAGATTGTGACTGGAAGCCCCGTCAAGTTGCTAGGAAAGGTAGACGTACGTGTACGCCTGGGTCTTCTTGAGTTTAGCCACCAAATGCTCGTTGCAGACATTGTCGATGAAGTGATTCTTGGCACGGACATTATGAGTGCCTACGGATTCGTTGTGGACTTAAGAGAGAATGTCCTGAAGGTTGGCCAAGAGAAGATAAAGCTTTGCATGGCTAAAATGACAGGGTCTACCAACCATTCGATTAAGCGAGTGGCATTAGTCGAAGAAAAATTCAACAAGTCTGGTCAAGAGGAAACCTCCCTGTTGCAAGCGGAAATGGAGGAAGAACTAGCAGAGGAAGTACAAATAAGTATAACGACAAAAGAAGTGATTGGAGAGCCAACTATGGGTGTCGAGACAAAACTCTTGCTTGTTCCTGAGCTGATAGAAGCGGCCGAGGGTAAAGTGACTGAAGATGAGGTTACGCAAGAGGTTGTTGACGAGAACCAAACAAACTTGGATCTGCCAGTGGTATTTAGGTCATTAGTATCTGACGCAACGCGAGTGATTCCAGCGAAGCTAGTGGTTACGCGAAAGATTCGCATTCCTGGGAACGTGATGTTCGGATCACACGAGACCGATTTCGAAGAACGGGAAAATTATCCTTCTCGAGGACGGCCACCTAGATCGCCTGGTCGAGTATTACTTGGAAGACGCTTTGCCAGTTCGGGACGAACAGGCTTAAGGAGGGGGCAGTGCTACGACAGCATAGAACAATCTAGGCGTTTATCGAATGTGCCAGAAAGATCTCGACGTAAGCGTGTGGTGTACGTGCTACTAAACGCATGTTGCGAGAATTTTCTCGACTTTGCCAGCCTTCGCTCGGGCGCTCGGACTGTGTCAAGGCCGCAGCAATTACGTAGTTCGCGAGAGATAAGACGCAGTTTGGAAGCTTCTGGTGTGTGAGCGTAACTATAAATACATCGCGTCGCGGCCTTAGTTTTCAGTTCAATGCGAGATTTTTGACTGTGCGGTTCGAGAGTATTAGTGCGATATATTTTACAGAGCGGTTCGAGTTATTACGGTGTACGTTCAAGTAGTTATTAGTGAAGTGTTGCGTTTTGTATTCGGACGGTATAATTGTAATACAGTTGAGTTTTAATATTAGTGGACATTTTATTGCGTATGAACAATTTCATTTGATTTGTTGTAGACACTGTGTTGTTAATTACGAACTGTTTTACTATAACAATTAAAGGTGTGATTAGTGACTTAATTGGTGTCTTGTACTTATTTTGTTTCCACTGTACCTACGACGATCGAGTAGACCGTCGTAACAATATGCTGTGTGTTCCCCTCACACGGGTGTCGTTACATCTATGTGTTGCGCTAACGATGTCCGTTGCGATCCTTCAATTACCAGTACAACGCGAGTGGAAACCTTACCTGTTATTCAATAGGGGTTTATAAATCCCGGGTGGCGCCAAATTGTTTATTTAAAACATTTAAATTAATAGATACTGTGGTAAACGGTGTTCTTAGCGATGACGGACTGGAGCATTCAAATTTTGCTCCCGCCTTCGTTCGACCTTCTTAATCGAGCAGTTAGTTCGCTAGATTTGCGACGTGAGCGCTTGCCATCATTCTCGTTCTCTTTACTATACAATACACAATTTATACAATACACTTCCTTATGAAATAAAAACAATGGTTACACTCTGTACTAGTTTCTTTAATTATTGAATGGTAATTATTCTGTTTGACAATCTAATTATTCTTGGTTATTAACAATTTTGCACCGACAATTAATATGATTCTGAGATCTCTAGGGGTTCGGCGAAGTCGATTTTGAACGAGCGATTTAGTAAAGTATGGTGACAGTGTTGTCTGTTCAGATTTATTATCGTTCAAAATCTGGGTCCTTGTGATTACAAGAAAAATATTAATAATGATTACAATAAAAAGTACACTACCTTACATTATTTGTACTTAAATAATATAATGTGTAGCTACAATTTGTTACTGCAGTGTAGTAAAGTGTGTTTCAAAAGTTCGCAACCTAATACTAGGTTATTTTCTTCGTTAAAAAATTTTCAGTGTTTGTTTATTTTACTTAATCTTTGAAAGAAATTATATTCAGTTTATAGTGAGAGTTCAGATAACTGTGAGAAATATTCAAAGTGAGTTTATTTCTGGAATATGGTTAATTTAATGATACTTAACACATCAGTAGGCTTGAGATAAACCGTTGTTCAGGTAAAATGGAATTGGGCTGCAATCGTATTCAATTTTCAATTGTCTGGGACTTCTGGCATCTTTTTCAAGTTAGTTGTCTCAATTTCTTCATTTAATTTTTATTTAAATTGGTCCTTGGTATCAGTTAGCCTAAATGTTATTGTTCATCTTCTGCTGCTTACTGGTTCTGCTGTCTGAATTTTGGTTAACTTTTTATACATTTTAAATTAAAATTTAAGTCATTCAAGATCTGGCGTCTAATCTGGATGAGGGTCACATTGAGTACTATATATTTAACGGAAAATCTGTAACCAACGGTCTGTTGTCATGGTTACAAATTAATTCTGATTGGTTAATCTTGTCTTTATAACCATTGTTATCAATTTTGAATTATTATTCAAAATTACTGTATATCTTCTAATTGCTTGTATTCTTCTGTCATCCTTCCTATGTTTTACATATTATCACTACTGTTATTATTTCCCTTCGAAGATTGTTTTGATATCCCTAAGTTGTGTTCTATAAAATACTAATGTTTGTAAAATTATTTTAACAATTGTTAATTACATTTCTCTTTTAATTTAAGTCCTTATTCTAACATTTTTCTTTTAATATGATTTACAAATTATCCTTGGCTAGTTACTCGCCTTGGATTTGTTAATTTCCTTGTTGATTTTATACAATTTGTAGTTATTTGTTTTTGACAGTTAGGCATTTCATAGGCCTAAGCAGCCATTGATTATATTTACTTATTTTATACAGATTATATCTCATTTTACTTTAATGTGTTTTGTTTTGTTATTATAATTGGTTGGTTTATTTGTTGATGTGTTTTGGATCTGTTTTTTATACTATTTGTAGGTTTCTAATATTTTCTACATCATGGCTTGTTAATTATGTCCTAATTGATTTTCCAGTGTAATTGTATCTGTATTGATTCACCTTCTTAATTATCTATTTTGCCCTTGTTAACATTATGGCTATTACTTACTATTAAAACATAACATCTAGGCCTATGGTCTGTACAATTCCTTCAGCCATATCCTATTCATAAATTTAATTAAACAATTTTTTAACAGTTATTAGATAATGTTTGTTTACAATTCATTTCATTCCTTATTATTTTTTGGGTGATAAACCTCATCACACCTTTTAAACTTATTCAATTGATTATCTCTTATAACCTGAGGTGTTTATTAATTTCATTTTTAATTTCTTATTTCTTAAATAATCTCTATCTTCAATCCATGGTAACACCAACTGTTTACCTTTCATGGGATTCTCCCTTTTAAATACTATTGTATACTATTAAACTTAATTTTATTAACAATACGATTCTTTTTAAATAATAATGTCACCATCAATATTCAGTGTTCATTACAGGTTATTATCTGTTTACTTCTAATACTATCATTAACAACATTCTTAATTATTAATATGGTTCACCATTAATCATTTAGTGTTTATTATAGATTTCTAAGTGTTTATTCCTATTAATATGGTTTCTAATTACTTTGGAGTTTTACATTTTCACTTTTGCACTGCTTAAATGTTTATATTAAGTGTTTATTAGTGGGTAATCCCTATAATTAATTTTTCTTTGTCACTTAGTTGATTTTATACTCTCACCATCTCACTATCTCTCTCATTACAAATATTATTTATACTATTAATAAGTTTTTGTCTTTATAGAGTTTTTTATCACATCTAACTCTAATTCTTGGGTTACTGTACTTTTATTTTTCACATTACTTTATTGGGTTTTATCAAATCATTTACTTTTATCTTTCAATCGATAATAATAATTATTTTATACATTGGTTAGTTATTGGTTTCGTTTCCAATATTACATTTGAGTGTACCATTTCTCCTTTTCATATTCTATATTATTTGTCTGTGTTTTCTCATTCGGTTTCACTGTATTTCCTTTATACTTGGTTAGTTTCATGTTCATTTTCCTTCTTCACTTTTATCTTATTTTGTTTAATTTTATTTTGGTTTTCCCCTTCTCCTTTTGTTTCTTTTTATTTGGTCAATCACTTGGGTTAGATCATGTCGTCGTTTGTCGTGTCAATGTCGTTTTATTTTCAATATTTTACACATTTTATTTTATACGAATTATTTTTTATATTGTGGATTCATCTTTTTTATCCCTGGTATTGGGGTGGCTTATTTGTGTTGTAACATAATGCCTCTCCTTCAAAATTGATCATTTTGGTAAAACACTACCATAGTTTTTTATGAAATTATCAGTTATATATAATTTTTTCCTTTTCTTTCTTGTTTATTTCTTCCTTCTTATTTCTACTCTTACTGGGTCCATTCCTTTTTAATTAGATCTGTTTTTTCTTATTTCCATTAGTGCGTTCTCCATTTTATGTAATTTTTTCCCTAACTTTTTAGTAGCTGCTTTCTTCCATTACTACTCATTTCCTGAGACCAGAGGAACATCATCTCTGCTCAGTTATTTTGATTGCTGGACCTATTCTCAGTAAATCTTTAATACCTTCTTTGTCATCTTGTGACTTTCATTATTAATAATATTTTTCGGGATTGTCCACTTAGTGGTTTTTTTATAATTTTAGTCTTTTACTCATTCTTCCTTCCGCTGTACGTTTGCTATATACTGTTATTTACTCATACAGTTGATTGTTTTTTATTTATTTAGTTGTTAATTTCATTATTTCTAACTTTTCATTTGTTTGTTTTTCTTTTCTTCTTGTGATCATTTTAAATATTTTAGACATCTTTTTTCTTTTTCTTGGTTGATCACCAATATTCTGCTTTAGCCATTTGCTGTATATTTGCTTTATACACAATATATTTTTTTTTCTTTTTTATACCAGTTCAGTTTTTTTTTTCTTTCTTTGAATACTCTAATTTCATTATAATTTTAGGTATTTGTTTTACCAGTTCTTGTTTGATTTTATTTTTGTTTATTTTGTTTTGTTTTAAATATTACTCTGAATAATTTTTGTAAGTTTGTTGTTCTTACATTATAGGAATTTTTGTAACTTATTCCTTATATTTTTTTTTTTTTTTTTTTTACTTTATATGTTATTTATACATTATTGTAAATGATCTTACTTTGTAGGAATTTTTGTAACTTATTCCTTCTTTTTATTTTATATTATGCCTCATATGTCATCTAAATATTGTTGTAAGCTGATCTTACATCTTTTGAAATTGGTAATTTCTTCTCCTTTCTTTTCCATTGGTTTGCTTGGTCATTAACCTGAAAATCAGTCCCATTTCTCGGCGTGTATGTTCACTTAGTTTACCCATGGTCCATCATTTCCTCTGCACTTGTGGTCGGATAACCTTGGTGTGTAGAACTATTTCTGTCCTTGTGGAATAGGTATTTTCTATCTTGTACCACAATTCTTCTAATATCATATGTTCCTTAGTATCGATGACTACTTCCATCATTTTATTATGTGGTTCATTAATCAAAGAAGTTAATTGTACCTCCCTCATTAATGTTATCATTGATTTTCTATTCTGCATTTCCAATTCTGGTGTACTCGAGTGTTTTAGAGACCTTCTTAATTTGTGACACACTATTTTGTTGTGAGTCCTTTCAATTTTGGGTAATTTCCATTTACATATCGATTTGGTGAAGTTTTCATCCGCTTGTTTGTTGTGAATTTCCTCTATAATTGCTTTTAAGGTCCTCCTACAGTCTTTATATTTCATAAATTTGCTTTGGTCAGTAATTGGTAAATTGAACACATCAATTAGCCCATGCTTCATCATCTCCACTTCTTCTCTTGTTTTTAATAGTTTCTTTTTATATATTTTTCCTATATCCTTTGTTCTCTTAATCTTCTTAATTATTCGATTCTTCTTTACTCTTCTATGGTTGGTTTTTATGTGCTTAATTTTCTCTTTGGTTTTGTTATCTTTATTCTTAGAAAACAATATACTTTTGTCTTCTTTAATATCAATTTTTTCCATTGATACCTTCAGAAGTGCTGTCTAGTGTTTCATTCAATTGTTTGACATCACTATTTAATGTTTCATTAGGTTGATCTGCTTGGTAATTTGTTTCTTCCCATTTCTTATTCATCCCAGTTTTTGTCTGCTCAACTTCTTCACGATGCCCTATTAGTATGTATCTTAATTCTCCCTTCAGTTCTTCATTACTTTTTTGGATGTGCTCCGTCAATTGCTGTTGTAGAGCTTCTTGGTTCTTCCTCAGAGTATCACTGTGTTCCTCCATTTTCTCATTTATCTGCTGCTTCAATGTTTCATTATTTCCTTCAATTTTATTGTTCAGCGTTTCAATATCTTCCCTTATTTCTCTCTTCATTTTGTATATTTTTTCATCAAATTTTTCGTTTAAAAATTCCCTGTCTTCCTTTCGTTGTTATTTTGCTTCTTCCTTGTCTTGCTTTCTTTGTTCGAATTGCTCCATCATCATCGTCATCAAGCTATCCAATTTCGCCTCTTCGTTTGTTTTGCCTGGTTGGTCCCCTTGGGTATCCTCTTCGATCGTTTCCTCGATTATTTCTTCCATCATTTCCATTTCTTCTCCCTTGTTATCTTCAGTTCCCTGCTTAGCTTTATATCTTGTAACCATAGAATGTTGCATATTTTCCCGTAATCGCTGCTAGTCTTCTTTTCTAGCCTCACCAGTTGGTCGCTAATCTGTAACGCGTAAATGATGTCGTCTCTGTAATTATGTATATTGCTAGGACAGCATAGAACAATCTAGGCGTTTATCGAATGTGTCAGAAAGATCTCGACGTAAGCGTGTGGTGTACGTGCTACTAAACGCATGTTGCGAGAATTTTCTCGACTTTGCCAGCCTTCGCTCGGGCGCTCGGACTGTGTCAAGGCCGCAGCAATTACGTAGTTCGCGAGAGATAAGACGCAGTTTGGAAGCTTCTGGTGTGTGAGCGTAACTATTAATACATCGCGTCGCGGCCTTAGTTTTCAGTTCAATGCGAGATTTTTGACTGTGCGGTTCGAGAGTATTAGTGCGATATATTTTACAGAGCGGTTCGGGTTATAACGGTGTACGTTCAAGTAGTTATTAGTGAAGTGTTGCGTTTTGTATTCGGACGGTATAATTGTAATACAGTTGAGTTTTAATATTAGTGGACATTTTATTGCGTATGAACAATTTCATTTGATTTGTTGTAGACACTGTGTTGTTAATTACGAACTGTTTTACTATAACAATTAAAGGTGTGATTAGTGACTTAATTGGCGTCTTGTACTTATTTTGTTTCCACTGTACCTACGACGATCGAGTAGACCGTCGTAACAGTGGTGTCAGAACTGGGATAGAACGGTTAACAGTGGAAACAGTGGACGCTTTGTACAAGACGAGTGTGATTCGTAATTAATCAGTAAACATGGATCCCAGTCAGATGATGGAAACTTTACAAACACTGCTGCGGCAGACACAGGAAGAAGCAGAAAGACGACAAAAAGAAGAACGAATACAAGAAAGAGAAGAAGCAGAGAAACGACAAGACGAGAAAGCGGAAGCGAGACAGAAAACCCTCCTGCAGGAGGCAGAGGAACGGAGGCAGGAAGCAGATGACATCAAGGAGTTAATACAGCAGCAAAAGCAGACACAAGAACAAACCGCTGCAGAGTTGGGTCTCCTACGAGGTGAGCTTAATAAGCAAGTAACTAAAATATCGGAGGTACAAGAATCAATGACATTAAAAATAGCTGAAGTAGAAAAATCTGTCTTGACTGTGGAGGAATCGATGTCTACAAAAATATCTGTTATAGAAGAATCTGTGTCAAATAAAATATCTGCAGTAGAAAACTCAATGGCAAACATAAGAGAACAAATTAAAACTGAAGTTGAACAGTGCATGAAGATTCAACCAAAGCAAATTTCTGAACAGACTGTACCAGTGATCAAGACAGAAAATAAGTTAACAGAGAAAGTCACTTTGCCTGCAGTAGGGACAGTTCATGTCAAAGCTCCAACCTTTGACGGAAGCACTCACTGGGCAACGTACCTCCGCCAATTTGAAGCTGCTGCATGCGCAAATAATTGGACAGAAAAAGACAAGGCTGTTTCACTTGTTTTTGCATTAAAAGGACCCGCGGCAGAACTACTACAGAAAGTGCCACCTGACAGCCAGAACACCTATGCCGAGTTGATAAAAGCTCTAGAATTACGCTACGGTGATAAACATTTGCGAGAGGTGTACTACGCTCAGTTGAGAACAAGACGACAACGTTCCGGGGAAAGTCTTCAAGAATTTGAAGCAAGTATCGACAGATTGATTAGATTGGCCTATACTGAAGCACCAGAAGACTTCCGAATAAGGTTTACGGTGCAGACATTTATTGATGGCATCGGAGATTGTGAACTTCAGAAAGTGTTACGAATGGCAAGACACCGAGATAGCTCAGAAGCTCTTGTTCACGCCCTAGAGTTTGAAGCTGCCAAGTCAGCGTCCCGCTACATTAATGGGTTTGTGCCATCACGTTGCAGTCAGAAGATCCCTGTATCACATTACCGTTACGATGGGTGCAGAAAAACAGTGTTGTCGGACAAACAATTCGAAAGTTCAAGAGAGTCGCAACGATTTGAAAAAGACAGAAGACCGAAATGTTACAACTGTGGAAAACGTGGTCATCTACAAGTAGACTGTTGGGAGAAGAAAATACCGAGAGAAGAGACTGATCGCACCAATTGGAGAAGTAAAGGCCCAGAACAGCACACAGTTTCCACGCTACATAAGATCAGTGGAAACTTGATTGTTAGTGGATTTGCGGATGGTAAACCAACATCATTTACAGTTGACACGGGCGCAACAGTGTCCATTGTGCGCCCTGACTTAGTCTGTAACCGCCATCCTCTAATTAGCTCTTGTACAATACAGATTGTGACTGGAAGCCCCGTCAAGTTGCTAGGAAAGGTAGACGTACGTGTACGCCTGGGTCTTCTTGAGTTTAGCCACCAAATGCTCGTTGCAGACATTGTCGATGAAGTGATTCTTGGCACGGACATTATGAGTGCCTACGGATTCGTTGTGGACTTAAGAGAGAATGTCCTGAAGGTTGGCCAAGAGAAGATAAAGCTTTGCATGGCTAAAATGACAGGGTCTACCAACCATTCGATTAAGCGAGTGGCATTAGTCGAAGAAAAATTCAACAAGTCTGGTCAAGAGGAAACCTCCCTGTTGCAAGCGGAAATGGAGGAAGAACTAGCAGAGGAAGTACAAATAAGTATAACGACAAAAGAAGTGATTGGAGAGCCAACTATGGGTGTCGAGACAAAACTCTTGCTTGTTCCTGAGCTGATAGAAGCGGCCGAGGGTAAAGTGACTGAAGATGAGGTTACGCAAGAGGTTGTTGACGAGAACCAAACAAACTTGGATCTGCCAGTGGTATTTAGGTCATTAGTATCTGACGCAACGCGAGTGATTCCAGCGAAGCTAGTGGTTACGCGAAAGATTCGCATTCCTGGGAACGTGATGTTCGGATCACACGAGACCGATTTCGAAGAACGGGAAAATTATCCTTCTCGAGGACGGCCACCTAGATCGCCTGGTCGAGTATTACTTGGAAGACGCTTTGCCAGTTCGGGACGAACAGGCTTAAGGAGGGGGCAGTGCTACGACAGCATAGAACAATCTAGGCGTTTATCGAATGTGCCAGAAAGATCTCGACGTAAGCGTGTGGTGTACGTGCTACTAAACGCATGTTGCGAGAATTTTCTCGACTTTGCCAGCCTTCGCTCGGGCGCTCGGACTGTGTCAAGGCCGCAGCAATTACGTAGTTCGCGAGAGATAAGACGCAGTTTGGAAGCTTCTGGTGTGTGAGCGTAACTATAAATACATCGCGTCGCGGCCTTAGTTTTCAGTTCAATGCGAGATTTTTGACTGTGCGGTTCGAGAGTATTAGTGCGATATATTTTACAGAGCGGTTCGAGTTATTACGGTGTACGTTCAAGTAGTTATTAGTGAAGTGTTGCGTTTTGTATTCGGACGGTATAATTGTAATACAGTTGAGTTTTAATATTAGTGGACATTTTATTGCGTATGAACAATTTCATTTGATTTGTTGTAGACACTGTGTTGTTAATTACGAACTGTTTTACTATAACAATTAAAGGTGTGATTAGTGACTTAATTGGTGTCTTGTACTTATTTTGTTTCCACTGTACCTACGACGATCGAGTAGACCGTCGTAACAATATGCTGTGTGTTCCCCTCACACGGGTGTCGTTACATCTATGTGTTGCGCTAACGATGTCCGTTGCGATCCTTCAATTACCAGTACAACGCGAGTGGAAACCTTACCTGTTATTCAATAGGGGTTTATAAATCCCGGGTGGCGCCAAATTGTTTATTTAAAACATTTAAATTAATAGATACTGTGGTAAACGGTGTTCTTAGCGATGACGGACTGGAGCATTCAAATTTTGCTCCCGCCTTCGTTCGACCTTCTTAATCGAGCAGTTAGTTCGCTAGATTTGCGACGTGAGCGCTTGCCATCATTCTCGTTCTCTTTACTATACAATACACAATTTATACAATACACTTCCTTATGAAATAAAAACAATGGTTACACTCTGTACTAGTTTCTTTAATTATTGAATGGTAATTATTCTGTTTGACAATCTAATTATTCTTGGTTATTAACAATTTTGCACCGACAATTAATATGATTCTGAGATCTCTAGGGGTTCGGCGAAGTCGATTTTGAACGAGCGATTTAGTAAAGTATGGTGACAGTGTTGTCTGTTCAGATTTATTATCGTTCAAAATCTGGGTCCTTGTGATTACAAGAAAAATATTAATAATGATTACAATAAAAAGTACACTACCTTACATTATTTGTACTTAAATAATATAATGTGTAGCTACAATTTGTTACTGCAGTGTAGTAAAGTGTGTTTCAAAAGTTCGCAACCTAATACTAGGTTATTTTCTTCGTTAAAAAATTTTCAGTGTTTGTTTATTTTACTTAATCTTTGAAAGAAATTATATTCAGTTTATAGTGAGAGTTCAGATAACTGTGAGAAATATTCAAAGTGAGTTTATTTCTGGAATATGGTTAATTTAATGATACTTAACACATCAGTAGGCTTGAGATAAACCGTTGTTCAGGTAAAATGGAATTGGGCTGCAATCGTATTCAATTTTCAATTGTCTGGGACTTCTGGCATCTTTTTCAAGTTAGTTGTCTCAATTTCTTCATTTAATTTTTATTTAAATTGGTCCTTGGTATCAGTTAGCCTAAATGTTATTGTTCATCTTCTGCTGCTTACTGGTTCTGCTGTCTGAATTTTGGTTAACTTTTTATACATTTTAAATTAAAATTTAAGTCATTCAAGATCTGGCGTCTAATCTGGATGAGGGTCACATTGAGTACTATATATTTAACGGAAAATCTGTAACCAACGGTCTGTTGTCATGGTTACAAATTAATTCTGATTGGTTAATCTTGTCTTTATAACCATTGTTATCAATTTTGAATTATTATTCAAAATTACTGTATATCTTCTAATTGCTTGTATTCTTCTGTCATCCTTCCTATTTTTTACATATTATCACTACTGTTATTATTTCCCTTCGAAGATTGTTTTGATATCCCTAAGTTGTGTTCTATAAAATACTAATGTTTGTAAAATTATTTTAACAATTGTTAATTACATTTCTCTTTTAATTTAAGTCCTTATTCTAACATTTTTCTTTTAATATGATTTACAAATTATCCTTGGCTAGTTACTCGCCTTGGATTTGTTAATTTCCTTGTTGATTTTATACAATTTGTAGTTATTTGTTTTTGACAGTTAGGCATTTCATAGGCCTAAGCAGCCATTGATTATATTTACTTATTTTATACAGATTATATCTCATTTTACTTTAATGTGTTTTGTTTTGTTATTATAATTGGTTGGTTTATTTGTTGATGTGTTTTGGATCTGTTTTTTATACTATTTGTAGGTTTCTAATATTTTCTACATCATGGCTTGTTAATTATGTCCTAATTGATTTTCCAGTGTAATTGTATCTGTATTGATTCACCTTCTTAATTATCTATTTTGCCCTTGTTAACATTATGGCTATTACTTACTATTAAAACATAACATCTAGGCCTATGGTCTGTACAATTCCTTCAGCCATATCCTATTCATAAATTTAATTAAACAATTTTTTAACAGTTATTAGATAATGTTTGTTTACAATTCATTTCATTCCTTATTATTTTTTGGGTGATAAACCTCATCACACCTTTTAAACTTATTCAATTGATTATCTCTTATAACCTGAGGTGTTTATTAATTTCATTTTTAATTTCTTATTTCTTAAATAATCTCTATCTTCAATCCATGGTAACACCAACTGTTTACCTTTCATGGGATTCTCCCTTTTAAATACTATTGTATACTATTAAACTTAATTTTATTAACAATACGATTCTTTTTAAATAATAATGTCACCATCAATATTCAGTGTTCATTACAGGTTATTATCTGTTTACTTCTAATACTATCATTAACAACATTCTTAATTATTAATATGGTTCACCATTAATCATTTAGTGTTTATTATAGATTTCTAAGTGTTTATTCCTATTAATATGGTTTCTAATTACTTTGGAGTTTTACACTTTCACTTTTGCACTCCTTAAATGTTTATATTAAGTGTTTATTAGTGGGTAATCCCTATAATTAATTTTTCTTTGTCACTTAGTTGATTTTATACTCTCACCATCTCACTATCTCTCTCATTACAAATATTATTTATACTATTAATAAGTTTTTGTCTTTATAGAGTTTTTTATCACATCTAACTCTAATTCTTGGGTTACTGTACTTTTATTTTTCACATTACTTTATTGGGTTTTATCAAATCATTTACTTTTATCTTTCAATCGATAATAATAATTATTTTATACATTGGTTAGTTATTGGTTTCGTTTCCAATATTACATTTGAGTGTACCATTTCTCCTTTTCATATTCTATATTATTTGTCTGTGTTTTCTCATTCGGTTTCACTGTATTTCCTTTATACTTGGTTAGTTTCATGTTCATTTTCCTTCTTCACTTTTATCTTATTTTGTTTAATTTTATTTTGGTTTTCCCCTTCTCCTTTTGTTTCTTTTTATTTGGTCAATCACTTGGGTTAGATCATGTCGTCGTTTGTCGTGTCAATGTCGTTTTATTTTCAATATTTTACACATTTTATTTTATACGAATTATTTTTTATATTGTGGATTCATCTTTTTTATCCCTGGTATTGGGGTGGCTTATTTGTGTTGTAACATAATGCCTCTCCTTCAAAATTGATCATTTTGGTAAAACACTACCATAGTTTTTTATGAAATTATCAGTTATATATAATTTTTTCCTTTTCTTTCTTGTTTATTTCTTCCTTCTTATTTCTACTCTTACTGGGTCCATTCCTTTTTAATTAGATCTGTTTTTTCTTATTTCCATTAGTGCGTTCTCCATTTTATGTAATTTTTTCCCTAACTTTTTAGTAGCTGCTTTCTTCCATTACTACTCATTTCCTGAGACCAGAGGAACATCATCTCTGCTCAGTTATTTTGATTGCTGGACCTATTCTCAGTCAATCTTTAATACCTTCTTTGTCATCTTGTGACTTTCATTATTAATAATATTTTTCGGGATTGTCCACTTAGTGGTTTTTTTATAATTTTAGTCTTTTACTCATTCTTCCTTCCGCTGTACGTTTGCTATATACTGTTATTTACTCATACAGTTGATTGTTTTTTATTTATTTAGTTGTTAATTTCATTATTTCTAACTTTTCATTTGTTTGTTTTTCTTTTCTTCTTGTGATCATTTTAAATATTTTAGACATCTTTTTTCTTTTTCTTGGTTGATCACCAATATTCTGCTTTAGCCATTTGCTGTATATTTGCTTTATACACAATATATTTTTTTTTCTTTTTTATACCAGTTCAGTTTTTTTTTTCTTTCTTTGAATACTCTAATTTCATTATAATTTTAGGTATTTGTTTTACCAGTTCTTGTTTGATTTTATTTTTGTTTATTTTGTTTTGTTTTAAATATTATTCTGAATAATTTTTGTAAGTTTGTTGTTCTTACATTATAGGAATTTTTGTAACTTATTCCTTATATTTTTTTTTTTTTTTTTTTACTTTATATGTTATTTATACATTATTGTAAATGATCTTACTTTGTAGGAATTTTTGTAACTTATTCCTTCTTTTTATTTTATATTATGCCTCATATGTCATCTAAATATTGTTGTAAGCTGATCTTACATCTTTTGAAATTGGTAATTTCTTCTCCTTTCTTTTCCATTGGTTTGCTTGGTCATTAACCTGAAAATCAGTCCCATTTCTCGGCGTGTATGTTCACTTAGTTTACCCATGGTCCATCATTTCCTCTGCACTTGTGGTCGGATAACCTTGGTGTGTAGAACTATTTCTGTCCTTGTGGAATAGGTATTTTCTATCTTGTACCACAATTCTTCTAATATCATATGTTCCTTAGTATCGATGACTACTTCCATCATTTTATTATGTGGTTCATTAATCAAAGAAGTTAATTGTACCTCCCTCATTAATGTTATCATTGATTTTCTATTCTGCATTTCCAATTCTGGTGTACTCGAGTGTTTTAGAGACCTTCTTAATTTGTGACACACTATTTTGTTGTGAGTCCTTTCAATTTTGGGTAATTTCCATTTACATATCGATTTGGTGAAGTTTTCATCCGCTTGTTTGTTGTGAATTTCCTCTATAATTGCTTTTAAGGTCCTCCTACAGTCTTTATATTTCATAAATTTGCTTTGGTCAGTAATTGGTAAATTGAACACATCAATTAGCCCATGCTTCATCATCTCCACTTCTTCTCTTGTTTTTAATAGTTTCTTTTTATATATTTTTCCTATATCCTTTGTTCTCTTAATCTTCTTAATTATTCGATTCTTCTTTACTCTTCTATGGTTGGTTTTTATGTGCTTAATTTTCTCTTTGGTTTTGTTATCTTTATTCTTAGAAAACAATATACTTTTGTCTTCTTTAATATCAATTTTTTCCATTGATACCTTCAGAAGTGCTGTCTAGTGTTTCATTCAATTGTTTGACATCACTATTTAATGTTTCATTAGGTTGATCTGCTTGGTAATTTGTTTCTTCCCATTTCTTATTCATCCCAGTTTTTGTCTGCTCAACTTCTTCACGATGCCCTATTAGTATGTATCTTAATTCTCCCTTCAGTTCTTCATTACTTTTTTGGATGTGCTCCGTCAATTGCTGTTGTAGAGCTTCTTGGTTCTTCCTCAGAGTATCACTGTGTTCCTCCATTTTCTCATTTATCTGCTGCTTCAATGTTTCATTATTTCCTTCAATTTTATTGTTCAGCGTTTCAATATCTTCCCTTATTTCTCTCTTCATTTTGTATATTTTTTCATCAAATTTTTCGTTTAAAAATTCCCTGTCTTCCTTTCGTTGTTATTTTGCTTCTTCCTTGTCTTGCTTTCTTTGTTCGAATTGCTCCATCATCATCGTCATCAAGCTATCCAATTTCGCCTCTTCGTTTGTTTTGCCTGGTTGGTCCCCTTGGGTATCCTCTTCGATCGTTTCCTCGATTATTTCTTCCATCATTTCCATTTCTTCTCCCTTGTTATCTTCAGTTCCCTGCTTAGCTTTATATCTTGTAACCATAGAATGTTGCATATTTTCCCGTAATCGCTGCTAGTCTTCTTTTCTAGCCTCACCAGTTGGTCGCTAATCTGTAACGCGTAAATGATGTCGTCTCTGTAATTATGTATATTGCTAGGACAGCATAGAACAATCTAGGCGTTTATCGAATATGTCAGAAAGATCTCGACGTAAGCGTGTGGTGTACGTGCTACTAAACGCATGTTGCGAGAATTTTCTCGACTTTGCCAGCCTTCGCTCGGGCGCTCGGACTGTGTCAAGGCCGCAGCAATTACGTAGTTCGCGAGAGATAAGACGCAGTTTGGAAGCTTCTGGTGTGTGAGCGTAACTATTAATACATCGCGTCGCGGCCTTAGTTTTCAGTTCAATGCGAGATTTTTGACTGTGCGGTTCGAGAGTATTAGTGCGATATATTTTACAGAGCGGTTCGGGTTATAACGGTGTACGTTCAAGTAGTTATTAGTGAAGTGTTGCGTTTTGTATTCGGACGGTATAATTGTAATACAGTTGAGTTTTAATATTAGTGGACATTTTATTGCGTATGAACAATTTCATTTGATTTGTTGTAGACACTGTGTTGTTAATTACGAACTGTTTTACTATAACAATTAAAGGTGTGATTAGTGACTTAATTGGCGTCTTGTACTTATTTTGTTTCCACTGTACCTACGACGATCGAGTAGACCGTCGTAACAGTGGTGTCAGAACTGGGATAGAACGGTTAACAGTGGAAACAGTGGACGCTTTGTACAAGACGAGTGTGATTCGTAATTAATCAGTAAACATGGATCCCAGTCAGATGATGGAAACTTTACAAACACTGCTGCGGCAGACACAGGAAGAAGCAGAAAGACGACAAAAAGAAGAACGAATACAAGAAAGAGAAGAAGCAGAGAAACGACAAGACGAGAAAGCGGAAGCGAGACAGAAAACCCTCCTGCAGGAGGCAGAGGAACGGAGGCAGGAAGCAGATGACATCAAGGAGTTAATACAGCAGCAAAAGCAGACACAAGAACAAACCGCTGCAGAGTTGGGTCTCCTACGAGGTGAGCTTAATAAGCAAGTAACTAAAATATCGGAGGTACAAGAATCAATGACATTAAAAATAGCTGAAGTAGAAAAATCTGTCTTGACTGTGGAGGAATCGATGTCTACAAAAATATCTGTTATAGAAGAATCTGTGTCAAATAAAATATCTGCAGTAGAAAACTCAATGGCAAACATAAGAGAACAAATTAAAACTGAAGTTGAACAGTGCATGAAGATTCAACCAAAGCAAATTTCTGAACAGACTGTACCAGTGATCAAGACAGAAAATAAGTTAACAGAGAAAGTCACTTTGCCTGCAGTAGGGACAGTTCATGTCAAAGCTCCAACCTTTGACGGAAGCACTCACTGGGCAACGTACCTCCGCCAATTTGAAGCTGCTGCATGCGCAAATAATTGGACAGAAAAAGACAAGGCTGTTTCACTTGTTTTTGCATTAAAAGGACCCGCGGCAGAACTACTACAGAAAGTGCCACCTGACAGCCAGAACACCTATGCCGAGTTGATAAAAGCTCTAGAATTACGCTACGGTGATAAACATTTGCGAGAGGTGTACTACGCTCAGTTGAGAACAAGACGACAACGTTCCGGGGAAAGTCTTCAAGAATTTGAAGCAAGTATCGACAGATTGATTAGATTGGCCTATACTGAAGCACCAGAAGACTTCCGAATAAGGTTTACGGTGCAGGCATTTATTGATGGCATCGGAGATTGTGAACTTCAGAAAGTGTTACGAATGGCAAGACACCGAGATAGCTCAGAAGCTCTTGTTCACGCCCTAGAGTTTGAAGCTGCCAAGTCAGCGTCCCGCTACATTAATGGGTTTGTGCCATCACGTTGCAGTCAGAAGATCCCTGTATCACATTACCGTTACGATGGGTGCAGAAAAACAGTGTTGTCGGACAAACAATTCGAAAGTTCAAGAGAGTCGCAACGATTTGAAAAAGACAGAAGACCGAAATGTTACAACTGTGGAAAACGTGGTCATCTACAAGTAGACTGTTGGGAGAAGAAAATACCGAGAGAAGAGACTGATCGCACCAATTGGAGAAGTAAAGGCCCAGAACAGCACACAGTTTCCACGCTACATAAGATCAGTGGAAACTTGATTGTTAGTGGATTTGCGGATGGTAAACCAACATCATTTACAGTTGACACGGGCGCAACAGTGTCCATTGTGCGCCCTGACTTAGTCTGTAACCGCCATCCTCTAATTAGCTCTTGTACAATACAGATTGTGACTGGAAGCCCCGTCAAGTTGCTAGGAAAGGTAGACGTACGTGTACGCCTGGGTCTTCTTGAGTTTAGCCACCAAATGCTCGTTGCAGACATTGTCGATGAAGTGATTCTTGGCACGGACATTATGAGTGCCTACGGATTCGTTGTGGACTTAAGAGAGAATGTCCTGAAGGTTGGCCAAGAGAAGATAAAGCTTTGCATGGCTAAAATGACAGGGTCTACCAACCATTCGATTAAGCGAGTGGCATTAGTCGAAGAAAAATTCAACAAGTCTGGTCAAGAGGAAACCTCCCTGTTGCAAGCGGAAATGGAGGAAGAACTAGCAGAGGAAGTACAAATAAGTATAACGACAAAAGAAGTGATTGGAGAGCCAACTATGGGTGTCGAGACAAAACTCTTGCTTGTTCCTGAGCTGATAGAAGCGGCCGAGGGTAAAGTGACTGAAGATGAGGTTACGCAAGAGGTTGTTGACGAGAACCAAACAAACTTGGATCTGCCAGTGGTATTTAGGTCATTAGTATCTGACGCAACGCGAGTGATTCCAGCGAAGCTAGTGGTTACGCGAAAGATTCGCATTCCTGGGAACGTGATGTTCGGATCACACGAGACCGATTTCGAAGAACGGGAAAATTATCCTTCTCGAGGACGGCCACCTAGATCGCCTGGTCGAGTATTACTTGGAAGACGCTTTGCCAGTTCGGGACGAACAGGCTTAAGGAGGGGGCAGTGCTACGACAGCATAGAACAATCTAGGCGTTTATCGAATGTGCCAGAAAGATCTCGACGTAAGCGTGTGGTGTACGTGCTACTAAACGCATGTTGCGAGAATTTTCTCGACTTTGCCAGCCTTCGCTCGGGCGCTCGGACTGTGTCAAGGCCGCAGCAATTACGTAGTTCGCGAGAGATAAGACGCAGTTTGGAAGCTTCTGGTGTGTGAGCGTAACTATAAATACATCGCGTCGCGGCCTTAGTTTTCAGTTCAATGCGAGATTTTTGACTGTGCGGTTCGAGAGTATTAGTGCGATATATTTTACAGAGCGGTTCGAGTTATTACGGTGTACGTTCAAGTAGTTATTAGTGAAGTGTTGCGTTTTGTATTCGGACGGTATAATTGTAATACAGTTGAGTTTTAATATTAGTGGACATTTTATTGCGTATGAACAATTTCATTTGATTTGTTGTAGACACTGTGTTGTTAATTACGAACTGTTTTACTATAACAATTAAAGGTGTGATTAGTGACTTAATTGGTGTCTTGTACTTATTTTGTTTCCACTGTACCTACGACGATCGAGTAGACCGTCGTAACAATATGCTGTGTGTTCCCCTCACACGGGTGTCGTTACATCTATGTGTTGCGCTAACGATGTCCGTTGCGATCCTTCAATTACCTGTACAACGCGAGTGGAAACCTTACCTGTTATTCAATAGGGGTTTATAAATCCCGGGTGGCGCCAAATTGTTTATTTAAAACATTTAAATTAATAGATACTGTGGTAAACGGTGTTCTTAGCGATGACGGACTGGAGCATTCAAATTTTGCTCCCGCCTTCGTTCGACCTTCTTAATCGAGCAGTTAGTTCGCTAGATTTGCGACGTGAGCGCTTGCCATCATTCTCGTTCTCTTTACTATACAATACACAATTTATACAATACACTTCCTTATGAAATAAAAACAATGGTTACACTCTGTACTAGTTTCTTTAATTATTGAATGGTAATTATTCTGTTTGACAATCTAATTATTCTTGGTTATTAACAATTTTGCACCGACAATTAATATGATTCTGAGATCTCTAGGGGTTCGGCGAAGTCGATTTTGAACGAGCGATTTAGTAAAGTATGGTGACAGTGTTGTCTGTTCAGATTTATTATCGTTCAAAATCTGGGTCCTTGTGATTACAAGAAAAATATTAATAATGATTACAATAAAAAGTACACTACCTTACATTATTTGTACTTAAATAATATAATGTGTAGCTACAATTTGTTACTGCAGTGTAGTAAAGTGTGTTTCAAAAGTTCGCAACCTAATACTAGGTTATTTTCTTCGTTAAAAAATTTTCAGTGTTTGTTTATTTTACTTAATCTTTGAAAGAAATTATATTCAGTTTATAGTGAGAGTTCAGATAACTGTGAGAAATATTCAAAGTGAGTTTATTTCTGGAATATGGTTAATTTAATGATACTTAACACATCAGTAGGCTTGAGATAAACCGTTGTTCAGGTAAAATGGAATTGGGCTGCAATCGTATTCAATTTTCAATTGTCTGGGACTTCTGGCATCTTTTTCAAGTTAGTTGTCTCAATTTCTTCATTTAATTTTTATTTAAATTGGTCCTTGGTATCAGTTAGCCTAAATGTTATTGTTCATCTTCTGCTTTAGCCATCTGCTGTATATTTGCTTTATACACAATATATTTTTTTTTCTTTTTTATACCAGTTCAGTTTTTTTTTCTTTCTTTGAATACTCTAATTTCATTATAATTTTAGGTATTTGTTTTAGCAGTTCTTGTTTGATTTTTTTTTGTTAATTTTATTTGTTTTAAATATTATTCTGAATAATTTTTGTAAGTTTGTTGTTCTTATATTATAGTAATTTTTGTAACTTATTCCTTATATATTGTAGCATGACAGATAATCCACATAAATAAATTACTCAATGATCATTAATAAAGCTCTAATATATGGAATATCCAGATGAGAATCAATTAAAAGGCACTTTTAATTAATATACTCACAAGAAAATTAAAAATAAAGAAAAAATCTGCAAATAATATATATACTACAAATTTAAAAACCCAGAAAACTAAAAATGTGAATAACAAAATTACCCAGGTAAGATAGAAGCAGGCAATTAAGATACCCCGACAAAGAAACCAGACCAGAAGAAACAAAGGCATACACAGCGAAATGGTACTGAAGAAAGAAGAAAGAAGGAAGAAGAAATATAAAATGAACAAAAATACTGAAGAAAGAAGAAAGAAGAAATATAAAATGAACAAGAATACTGAAGAACGAAGAAAGAAGAATTATAGAATGACCAAAAATACTGAAGAAAGAAGAAAGAAGAATGACCAAAAATACTGAAGAATAAGAAACCTGAGAAGATCCACTAGAAAAAAGGAAGTGAGACGACCCATATAAAATAGAAACCCCATAGGGAGAGAACCCAAAAACCCCAAAAATAAATGAATGTCCAAAGAGAAAGTATAACACCCCAAAAAACCATATCACAATGTAAAACTGACAAAAACCAAAAGTGTTAATAGTATTAAATAACAGTGCACCCAAAAAAGTTATTGTTTAGTTTGTATGAACAAATCTTCACAGTCCCCCCATGGTTGAATATTTCATGTTGTAAAGCTAGAAAAGGACTAGTAATAATATTAATAAATCACCATGGACAAGTGTAAGTTATTGAATTATAACTGATAAACTTTAAAAAGGTGCATGAGTTGCCGTACAAAGTTATAAACTTTAAGTGTTTTGTGAACAGTATCTTATTTGATATGAAATAATAATATTACTAATGAAATGCTACTGAATCTATAAGAACATTCCATAGAATGAAATAAGAAACAGATAGCTAGTGTTATACTTAGAGAGAGGGAATAAATCTTTAAAATTGGGAAATACAGAGCAGACTGTCAATAATTAGTTTTAAAGAAGTGTTAACCATTATATGGAACCAATGTGTTATGTTCCTGTTCCATATAATAACTAGATAAATAAGAATTATTAGTAAGAGATATTATTGTTATAAGCTGTTATTTTGTTGTCAATTTAATTTAGGAATGCCCTATCTAAAGGTAGATATCATTCCCCATGTTATAAAATATTGTTTAATTATGTTACTAGGTAATCAATACACATAAAAGGTATTATTCAAGGTACCAGTTTTGATAGAGATAGGTGTTATATTTTAATTGTACAATCAATAATCACTGTTATACCAGTCAAAGAACTAATTGTTAATAAAGTATATAAGGATAAGAAGTCAGAGAAGGGTATAAAATAACTACATTGGTAAAAATTTTGCAAATAGCAACACATCAAATCTAGGTCATATAATGAATTTAAACTGCAGAATAATTAATAAATCTAGTCTTATAAGCCAGTTAAACTGACAATATTTATGCAAGATAAACCCAAATATGCATATATGCATATAGTATACCATGTAAATAAGGCTTTCTAAAGATATGGTCAGTAGATAAGTAAAATTACTTATTTATCTAATAAAATTACCATTAAAAATGGAATGGACTAACTGACATTATCATAGGAGGAGTCATAGACAAATGAATTGTATTTAAAAACCATTATTAATAAACTAAATTGCAAGAAATGAAGTAAGAATAGACAATTATATCAGTTTCAGATTTAATAGAATAATAATTATATTAGGGAAAATGGCTATTATTTGCTTAGACTACAGGAAGTATAATTTTAGGCCTACCTTCCAAAAATGTAATAAATATAATTTTCTAATGAAACTTTGTAACACTATATTAATTTCTAGCAAAATAAGCAGAATAGAATAATGAAACCGAATATGTATTTAATATTTCGTACAGTTAACTAATAACGAAATTATTTTCTGAGTATAATGTATCAAAATAAAATGTATCGGAAGCTAAGATAATTTGAAACAATGTATAAGATATATTAAATAGGCTAAGATTTTCAGGAGACGAAGGAAATGAGTATAGTTCATTATTATACGTTGACGAGTGCACTTAACGTGATTATTAACTAGAAGTAACCTTTAATGGCGGTTACGTTATAAACAGAGTTCGGTGAAAATTTGTATAAACTTATTTTGAGCTAGTTTGTTTATTGTGAACCGGTGAAGTTAACATATGAACAGTGTAACACCAGTAAACTGAACCACCTAAGACTAATTAATCGAAATAACACTAATATCACACCATATACAAACGAAAAATCGAGGTTAAAACCGACACACATAGACACTATGAGATATATCCAATAACAACATTTTACACCAAGTGAACTATTCCACCATACACCAGTGACACTCAAATACATCCAGGACTATCATATACAATTGCTGAGACAATTTACACGAAGAAAGGACATTTTTATTTCAACAAATACTTCATCAAAGTTAGAGGCTTCATCGCGCATGCGCCAGTCGGCCATTTTGATTCATGCTGTTCTCACTTCTGCTGTGAAAAAACGACATTTGGCTGCTATTGGTTTGAATAAAAATCATATATAAACTTTATTATTTTTTAATTATCATTGTATTGTTTAATATTAAGTCATTTTATAATTGTAAGTGTTATACTTTCCTGCCCATAACCTTCTCTGGCTATATCTTAAATAACCGTTTAAAGAACCATATTTTTATAATACTAATGTAAACTTTTTATATCGACCGGCCCTGAGTGAGTCGATACTACCTTGTAACATCGATTCTAATCGAACAAATTAATTATTTTTATTAATAAACGTTCTGTTTTTTGTAATTTGGATTTGATTTTTCTTATAAAAAGGCTTAACAGGTAAATTAATCAAGAAACCCAACTAACCGAAAGGCGGTATATACGAAACAACGAACGTTTCAAGAAGAAGAAGAAGAAGAGAGCCGTCTTTCGCCTAGATTTGGAGGTAACCAGATTGTCTTTTAACAAATTTACTGAAAGTGACACTATTACCAAAATAAACCTAATACCACTTCATTTCTAATTATAAACAATAAACACGATTAGTTCCTAAATATTAGGATTAAAATTTACATAAAAAATATTTTTCCAGAATTTTTTTTTGAAATAAAATTTAAAATTTTTTATTTCAAATTGTTATAACAACATTACTACAGATCTTAATATTTTGTTTTATTACAAAATTGGCTAGCCCAACAGTGAGGGCTTAACGAAGACCAGGAACGTTACCAAATTGACGTTTCCAAAGTGGAACATTACTACACATTCTTACATACTTAAAATAAATTAATATTTAGTTTTATTACAAAATTGGCGTCCAACTAAAGGGCTGTAATTAGGGGTTGAAAGGCTGTAATTACTTGCCCAATTTCTAATTCAGCTTGGCAGCGGTTATCCAGCCAGGGAACCAGGGAAGATGCAGCGTCGTGCCACATCAAAGAAGAGAGCGGCGGAGGCCGAAAAAGAACTCAATATGGATGATAAGGAGGCGACCCCAGTGGAGGACGTGGAAAAGATATTAGAACGGGTGGAACATAAACAACCAGCACCACCAGAGGAACAACCCGAAGTACCCACACAAACAGGGGACGTCAATGTCCAAGACAAAGAAGTGGAAAAGTCTAAGACTACAGAAGAAAGTAAAATGGACAAATTAATGGAAATGTTCATGAGAATGGAAGAAAACTTGCATAAAAAAATGGATGACACCATCCGGTCAACCAAGGAAGAATTAAGCAAGAAAATGGATTCCACCGAAGAAAACTTGCATAAAAAAATGGATGACACCAACCGGTCAACCAAGGAAGAATTAAGCAAGAAAATGGATTCCACCGAAGAAAACTTGCATAAGAAAATGGACGACAACAACCATTCAACCAAGGAAGAATTGAGTGATATAAATAAAAACATAGAGGAATTGAAGAAGGACAACCAAGCAACAAAGGAAGAATTGAAGAAGGACAACCAAGAAACAAAGGAAGAATTGAGTAAAAAGATTGAAAACACCAATAAGAGAATAGAGGAAACCAGCAAGGAAATGAAGAAAGACAGCCGATCTTTAAGCCGGAAAATTGATGAAACTAATCAGAAAATGGAGGAAACCAGCAAAAAGATGGAAGAAAAATTGGAGGAGAATAACAAGAAAATGGAAGATAAGATGGGGGAAAGGTTGGAAGAGTTAAGAGAGGATAACCAACTATTACGAGAAGAATTACGAGAAGTTAACCAAGAGAATTTAGACAAGTTAGACGAACGAATGGAACTATTAAGAAAGGAAATGAACAAAGAACTCAAAGATAATAAGAAATCTATGACCAAAAGGCTGGAAGACGAAACCATAACTATAAATCAACAGATAAGAGAAGTTGATGGAAGATGTCGGCTGACGGAAGTGGAAGTACAAGAATTCAAGGAAGTGGTGAACACCAAGGTCACAAATCTTGAAGAATCTAGTCGCAAGAAGGCAGAAGAAAACCGAAAGGAAAGCCAGGAAGAACTCAGTAAAGTACGAACTCGAATTACGGAAAGATGTGACGGAATGGAGGAAGCGATGACTAACATCACTGGTCAAGTGAGACAGAACCAGGAGGACATGGAAGCAATTCGGAACCGACCAACCAGCTTCACTAATATCCCCATCAACGAGAACAGAGAATAGCTTAACTTCCGCCAATATAAAAGGAAGCCGATGGAGTTCTTGGCCCGTATCGAGGAATATATGGCCAAACATAGAAATAATCGATGGTCCAATAGTCGAGAACTATTGGACGAATCATTCCAGGATATGACGGACAATTGGTGGATGGCGAACAGGAGCGAGATAAACGATTATCAGCAGTTCAAAAGTTTGTTCAAGTCCAAGTATTGGTCAGAGACCACCCAGAATTTAATAAGGGACAACATCTGCAATGGCCGATACAAAACCCAGTTTGGCAGTACCATGACTGCATAGTTCCTTGGGAAGGTGTGCCTGGCCAAGCAACTGGAGCCAGCCATACGGTACTTCAAATAAATTAATATTTAGTTTTATTACAAAATATATATATTTTTTTACTTTATACGTTATTTATACATTATTGTAAGGTGATCTTACTTTGTAGGAATTTTTGTAACTTATTCCTTCTTTTTATTTTATATTATGCCTCATATGTCATCTAAATATTGTTGTAAGCTGATCTTACATCTTTTGAAATTGGTAATTTCTTCTCCTTTCTTTTCCATTGGTTTGCTTGGTCATTACCCTGAAAATCAGTCCCATTTCTCGGCGTGTATCTTCACATAGTTTACCCATGGTCCATCATTTCCTCTGCACTTGCGGTTGGATAACCTTGGTGTGTAGAACTATTTCTGTCCTTGTGGAAAAGGTTTTTTCTATCTTGTACCACAATTCTTCTAATATCATATGTTCCTTAGTATCGATGACTACTTCCATCATTTTATTATGTGGTTCATTATTCAAAGAAGTTAATTGTACCTCCCTCATTAATGTTATCATTGATTTTCTATTCTGCATTTCCAATTCTGATGTACTCGAGTGTTTTAGAGACCTTCTTAATTTGTGACACACTATTTTATTGTGAGTCCTTTCAGTTTTGGGTAATTTCCATTTACATATCGATTTGGTGAAGTTTTCATCCGCTTGTTTGTTGTGAATTCCCTCTATAATTGCTTTTAAGATCCTCCTACAGTCTATATTTCATTAATTTGCTTTGGTCAGTAATTGGTAAATTGAACACATCAATTAGCCCATGCTTCATCATCTCCACTTCTTCTCTTGTTTTTAATAGTCTCTTTTTATTATTTTTCCTATATCCTTTGTTCTCTTAATCTTCTTAATTATTCGATTCTTCTTTACTCTTCTACGGTTGGTTTTTGTGTGCTTAATTTTCTCTTTGGTTTTGTTATCTTTATTCTTAGAAAACAATATACGTTTTTCTTCTTTAATATCAATTTTTTCCATTGATACCTTCAGAAGTGCTGTCTAGTGTTTCATTCAATTGTTTGACATCACTATTTAATGTTTCATTAGGTTGATCTGCTTGGTAATTTGTTTCTTCCCATTTCTTATTCATCCCCGTTTTTGTCTGCTCAACTTCTTCACGATGCCCTATTAGTATGTATCTTAATTCTCCCTTCAGTTCTCCATTACTTTTTTGGATGTGCTCCGTCAATTGCTGTTGTAGAGCTTCTTGGTTCTTCCTCAAATTATCACTGTGTTTTTCCATTTTCTCATTTATCTGCTGCTTCAATGTTTTATTATTTCCTTCAATTTTATTGTTCAGCGTTTCAATATCTTCCCTTATTTCTCCCTTCATTTTGTCTATTTTTTCATCGAATTTTTCGTTTAAAAATTACCTGTCTTCCTTTCTTTGTTCTTTTGCTTCTTCCTTGTCTTGCTTTCTTTGTTCGAATTGCTCCATCATCATCCTCATCAAGCTATCCAATTTCGCCTCTTCGTTTGTTTTGCCTGGTTGTTCCCCTTGGGTATCTTCTTCGATCGTTTCCTCGATTATTTCTTCCATCATTTCCATTTCTTCTCCCTTGTTATCTTCAGTTCCCTGCTTAGCTTTATATCTTGTAACCATAGAATGTTGCATATTTTCCCGTAATCGCTGCTAGTCTTCTTTTCTAGCCTCACCAGTTGGTCGCCAATCTGTAACGCGTAAATGATGTCGTCTCTGTAATTATGTATACGCTGTGTGTTCGCCTCACACAGGTGTCGTTACATCTATGTGTTGTGCTAACGATGTCCGTTGCGATCCTTCAATTACCAGTACAACTCGAGTGGAAATCTTACCTGTTATTCAATAGGGGTTTATAAATCCCGGGTGGCGCCAAATTGTTTATTTAAAACAATTAAATTAATAGATACTGTGGTAAACGGTGTTCTCAGCGATGACGGCCTGGAGCATTCAAATTTTGCTCTCGCCTTCGTTCGACCTTCTTAATCGAGCAGTTAGGTCGCTAGATGTGCGATGTGAGCGCTTGCCATCATTCTCGTTCTCTTTACTATACAATACACTTCCCTATGAAATAAAAACAATGGTTACACTCTGTAATAGTTTCTTTAATTATTGAATGGTAATTATTCTGTTTGACAATGTAATTATTCTTGGTTATTAACAATTTTGCACCGACAATTAATATGAGTCTGATATCTCTAGGGGTTCAGCGAAGTCGATTTTGAACGAGCGATTTAGTAAAGTATGGTGACAGTGTTGTCTGTTCAGATTTATTATCGTTCAAAATCTGGGTCCTTGTGATTACAAGAAATATATTAATAATGATTACAATAAAAAGTACACTACCTTACATTATTTGTACTTAAGGTGATTAGTGACTTAATTGGTGTCTTGTATTTTGTTTTCCACTTTACCTACGACGATCAAGTAGAACATCGTAACAATATGATGCTGTTTGGTCAGAAGGTCTACTGAAAAATTGTCTTTGTAATCAATAACGAATTTAGTTTTTATGTACACAGAACAGCGTTTAGTCAGAGCTGTACACAACATGCAGCTGGGACTGTATAACACTTAGACCCTGGAACACAAACGAAGGCGATGTGCCAGCAACATTGTATCACGTGATCATGTAAGCCAATAGGCACCAGTCATTTGTTTCTGCGGTGTCAGTACACTTCGTGTCGCTATAAGAATATGTGGTGACGATTTTTAAAAATATTTTTACCCCAGTGTTTTAGTATTGTGAGTGTCATTAGTTACTTATTGCTGCATATGTCTGACAAAGAGAAAACAAGCCAAGTGTTGCACAAATAAGCTAGGGGAATTGTATTTCGTGTCTACCAGTTCTTCTAGCGCAGGGTGGAGTCAGAAACCAGAGCTTGTTCCAGCCTAGCCAAATGCCGTTATTACTGTTGTTGTACATGTTTCTAATTTTATTACTGTGAGCACTTTACATATGCCATAGAGATTTGTGTGTGGTCCTATTTTTTTAACACACTCGGAACAGCGTTTATCTTACAGTATCACTATCTCATGATCACTTGAGGGCAGGTTTGGACAGTTACGCATAAAAATACATAATGTATGACATAAATTTAGTACGTAATAAACTCATACATTCCCGTACGTTTAATAAAATATTAAAATAATATTTTAATTCATTAAAATATCCAGGCATTTTAATGGGTGAGCGACAATTAACACTTACTTGTTTCTTTTTCCCACAGTATGAATAGATTTGCTGACATAGTTGCATGGACCCCTGTCTCCATGCATAATTGCATAGGTAACATACCTAACATAATAAAGCATCAGCGGCTGCCGACAATTTTCTGTTTTCGAGAATCCTCTACTCTGCTCTCCTTTATAACCCCGGTAAAATTAATAGAACACAACATTAATATGTACACAAACGTATTTATCCTACAGGAGTTCTCAAAGTTATGATGAATGGTATTTTAGCTTGAATTTATTTTAAACAATTTTGGGGGCTCTTTTACTTTTTTACCTCTGTTTACGCCTCTGTTACTTTACTATACACTTACATTTGTTTTTGATATTTAACCATTTGAATTATTGTAATTACTGTGTCTTAAAGACTTCTAAGTAAATGCTTACTTCTAATCATGGCTTCTATTATTATGGGTATTTAATTAAGTTAGTTTCTTGAAAATAATTTATTACATCAAGTATAAACTATAAATATAGTAGTTTTCTACTACTATACTATAATATACATAGTTATATACTATAACTATGTAGTTTTCTACATAACGTAAATTGGATGTAAATTACATGAAGTGCTTAGCAGTAGAAAAATGCGACAGTTGATCAAAACAGCATGGCAACATCACAGAGAATCAATGCGTCTCTCTCTGCACAATAAGATACTGTCTCTCGCCTTCGTTTGAGCTCTGGAGTTAGCATAGTGATGACTGAAAACATGACCAACGTGGCATGGGATGACAAAAATAACCCACACCATACCGCGTTGGTCACATTGACCAAAAGCTCTTAAGATTACAATGCATGCATTGTGAATATGATAATACCAACGAACCTCAATTTAGTAGCCTAATAGACACAAAACTGATTAAAAAATATTTGGCCCAGGGGGATACGGAATAGGCTAAATATACCGGTGGAGAACGTGTTAATGAATATGTTAAGTCTCTAGAAAAAGGGTGTTTCCAGTGCTGTTTCTATGACTGTACTTATCAATTATTGAGAAATGTTTCATAATTAACCAGACTTTTAAGAGAAGGAACAAATTCCAAACTATATTGCAGTTGTTAGTGAAACAGAGAAGCACTTTTGTCACCTTGGATTAATTAATGTAAGAATTTGTAATGACAAGGGAAAAGTTGCTAAGGAACAGACAGACAGATTCACCACTCACACTTGACAGACAGCGTGTGAGAGCCATATCATTATCCTCATTAAACTAAACTCTAATGTAAACTAAACTACTTACCAGAAAAAGGAAACCACCAAGTCCGTATAGGACTTGAGTACAGGTTAGGTCGGGGTCAGGTGTCAAATAAAAACAACTACAAATAGCATTATTAATTTTTATTTACTTTTGTCAATATTCTGTAGTTTTTGTTTTTTGTTACCCATTCCATGACACCAAGAAATCTTTTAATACTTTTGATTGTTACTTAATAAAGTATTACCAAAAATCCAGTAAAAAGCTTTTAATACAAACCAAAGATTTAGCAATCTAAATTTTAGAAAATAAAGGCACAACTGTAACACAAAACATTATTTTACTATTATCATTATCAAATCCATCATTTAGAGTAAAATCTAATTGTCTTAAACTATTTGATTTCAATATTTCATATATTTCTATTTAAGAAAACACTTATAAAAATGTAACTTCAAATGTTGCCTTGTTTTTTACAGGAAGTTATTACTTACAAATATATTTGTGTATATGTATGATTAAAGTTATCCGGGCTGTTTGGCCATGGTCCATGGTTTATTTCCAAACCAAACGTTTCAGCAGCTCCAATGGTTGCCATCATCAGTAGAATAATAAAAATCCTGAATGTAGGGTGTTCACGTCAGGCCCACAGTACTGTGGTATAGGTTCCGAGACTATACCACAGTACTGTGGGCCTGACGTTAACACCCTACGTTCAGGATTTTTATTATTCCACTGATGGTGGCAGCCATTGGAGCTGCTGAAACGTTTGGTTTGGAAAAAACCATGGACCACGGCCAAACAGCCCAGATAACTTTAATCATACAACTGACACCGGCTGTGAAATCCTGAGGACAATATTTGTGTATATGTTTCAATGATTTAATAAATGCTGCTTAACTAACCATTAACACTACACAATGCTAAATACATGTAGCATTTTTAACCTTTAACTTGTGTCTCCTCAACAAACGATAAAGTCTATTTCATGTAACAAATTACCATCATGTACAACCTAATTACAAAACGGACATGGTCACAAACCCCATAGTATTTTATGTAAGGTTATAAAAACAATGATTAATGCTTACACCTATTTAAGGTGTACGTATTACACAATATGTAAATACTTACATATTTAAACATTGTTTAAATTCATAACTCATTTGTTCATTTTTTTTTTTAATAACTATCATTGCAAATCAGTACTTTTTGTTCTCTCTTTCTCCTCTCTTACCCCCCTTTTATCTCTCTTTCCTCTTTCACACACTCTTTAAAACAGTTATAGTTCTAATTTATCATTTTTGTTTTGTTTTTAGTATCTTCCTTAATAATGGTCGAAACGTTTCTCACCTTATTACTCATCTACATTGTGCGTCCCATGAGGCTCCTTTGTTCAAGTGTTTACATCACACGGGCGAAACCGCTTGGTTACGTGCGCGGTCACGTCACACAGCCAACAAGTGCACGGTTAAGTCTGTAGTCACTTGGGGGCACTGACATGCTATGTTCAGTAACGTGTGTGTACTCTTCCACCACTACAAGGAGACTGACTCACTCCATTTTCACAAGCGTCTGCTTACTATTGTGCACAGAAACTAGTTTTTTCTGGTCATAACCAAGCGTCACTTTATTTCGTTTCCGTTGGACGAAACACTTGATCTTTTGTAACTGATGTTCCAACTTGTATACATAATTACGCACAACTCTTGTCCAAGCCAAGGTCATGTACGCAATCCAAGACTATTTCACAAGACATAACAATCACAACAAAATATACTGTTACAAAGTATAATTGTTATTAGCCCTCTTCTGTTTTTTGTCAGGTTTTGTTCTAAATTTTATTTTAAAATTGATAATTAATGCAGGGACATTGAATATAAATACTTATATAAACATTTATTATTATAAATACAGTAATACAACTGTAGTAACATATAGTGTAATGCCCTAGGGTGCATTTGAATTATTATTCTTTATTATTTAAATACAGTGTAACAGAGTTTAACTTTGTCCAAATTATTCCTTTGTTTAAATTATCATATTTTTAGTGTCGAGATGACCGCTTTACAGTTGATTAACAAAACCACAACCTGACCACAGAAACCACAACTTCCTGTATTTTGAAAAACAAGGAATCCTCTTTTAAATCGCTTTATCCTTATCAAACTGGATGAGACTGGCTATCACATACGTCATAGTCCATCGTCTGATTGGTGACTATTTGGTGAACTCTTCAACTTTAGCCAATTAGAATGCCTCTCTCAGGGTGTGACTCCCCATATGGTGGTACATTGAAATCTATAAAAACCACTTGACACTTAATAATTCGTGTTTGTTCTGTTCTGCTCTTCTTCTTCATCCTTTGACAGTTTTGTCAATGTAACTCAGTTAGGTTGTCGTCTAATAATATAAGTTCTTTTATTTAAATATTTTGTTCCCGACTGTGAGTGCATCATGAGTCTTCTACACTGCAGTAATTCTCAACAAATTGTAAAGTTATAAGAGCTAGAGTACTCATTAACTCGCAGTAAATTGTCAGTTTAGAATGTTATTTATATAATTCTAAATGCTTAATAAAAACATAATTCAAACAGTCATTGTGAGTTGTGTGTTATGCATCATACACGTCCTTGGATAACAAGGTACGCTACAGGGTGATGCCATTCAACATCACCGCTCAACCATGACAATAGTGTAATATTAATTTTTGCAAGTGACTTGAGAGGATAACCATGTTTTTAAATTCAGTTTTTATTATGTAGAAATACAAGTAACCAATGATTTTTTTTACAACTCTATACTCTTCTTTGTTCCAGTTACAGAGAGCAGTGAAGAAGAGTGACTTCCACAAAGAAGTGAAGAAGCACCAATGTGACATTTGTGCAAAATCATTTACGCGTACATACAATTTAAACGCTCATAAAACATACATTATAGAATTAAAAAGTACAAATGTGACATTTGTGATAAAAAATTTACACAGTTGGGATCTTTATCAAAAAGATATATATTATGGTATAAAAAAATACAAATATTTGTACAAAATCATTTACTCAGTCAAACAATTTAAAGAGTCATACATTATTAATACATGATAAAAAATAACATCACACACACACACACACACACACATGTACACATGCATGCATGGTAAAACCAGTATACCAAAGTTTGTCTGATCCCTGATTTCCTATGTCTATAAAATTTGTTTAGTTTTAAGGATTAAAATATTGTTAGAAGAGAACTGAAATTATGTTAATGTCTTACTAAATATTTTTTAAGGCAGTCAACTATGATAGTTTCAAAATAAAAAATGCAAATAAACCATTTTAAAAATATTTTATAAACTTGTTAAACACTTTAATTTACAAAATTAGCGTCTAACCAGAATTAACTTTCCTACTAAAAAATATTTCTGATCCAGTGAGGTTTTGATTTTTGGATTTTATGTAATATATGCTAAAAGTAAGTTAACTAATTTATATTACTGCCACCTGTATATTAAAATAGTGTTGATAAAGTCTGATTGATAAACATTCCTTGACAGCAGTGAATAGTGACATCTACAAAGAAGAGAATTCTGCTGAGAAGTATGAAGAATATAAAAACAATTTAGTTCAGAGTCAGTCTGTTTCCTCTCTTCCACCTGCTTTGAAAAAACACTACATACCAGAACAGACAGACAGTTTGGGAAGACATAAATTACAACATTCTGATGTTAAGAAGCACCAATGTAACATTTGTCCAAAATCATTTACTGAGTCAGGGAATTTGTCACGACATAAATTAATACATGATGGTTTTAAGAAGTATCAATGTAACATTTGTGCAAAATCATTTACTCAGGCAGCGCATTTGTCACGACATAAATTAATACAGTGTGATCTTACAAAGTACCAATGTGACATCTGTACAAAAACATTTACTCGAAGAGACAGTTTTTGTAAGACATATAGTAATACATGATGGTGTTAAGAAGTACCAATGTAACATTTGTCCAAAATCAGTTACTGAGTCAGGGAATTTGTCACGACATAAATTAATACATGATGGTGTTAAGAAGTATCAATGTAACATTTTGTGCAAAATCATTTACTCTGGCAGTGCATTTGTCATGTCATAAATTAACACATGATGATGTTAAGAATTATCAATGTAACATTTGTGCAAAATCATTTACTCTGGCAGAGCATTTGTCATGTCATAAATTAATACATGATGGTGTTAAGAAGTACCAATGTAACATTTGTGCAAAATCATTTACTGATTCAGGAAATTTGTCACGACATAAATTAATACATGATGGTGTTAAGAAATACCAATGTAACATTTGTGCAAAATCATTTACTCAGCCAGGGCATTTGTCACAACATAAATTAATACATGATTGTGTTAAGAAGAAGGAATGTAACATTGTCCAAAATCATTTACTGATTCAGGGAATTTGTCACGACATAAATTAACACATGAAGGTGTTAATAAGTATCAATGTAACATTTGTGCAAAATCATTTACATAGGCAGGGAATTTGTCACGACATAAATTAATACAGTGTGATCTTATGAAGTACCAATGTGACATCTGTACAAAAACATTTACTCGAAGACACAGTTGTGTAAGACATGTAGTAATACATGCTGGTGTTAAGAAGTACCCATGTAACATTTGTGCAAAATCATTTACTCAGGCAGCACATTTGTCACGACATAAATTAATACATGATGGTGTTAAGAAGTACCAATGTAACATTTGTACAAAAACTTTTACTCAGGCAAGCGCCTTAAGGCAACATAAATTAAAACAGTCCACCAGTAAGATGTACTAGTGCAGTTTTTGTAAATAACATGTACTCATACAAACAGTTGAAAATGACATAACTTAACCCTTTTGGCTCCGGATGTGTCGGCACAAAGCTTCTATAGAGTGCCGGCTGCTGACGCAAAATACTTCTATAGAGTGCAAGCCGTTTTTTACAAGAAAAAATTCTTGTGAAACTAACAACAGAAAAAATGATACTTACCTTGTTTTAAACATTGAACTTTCCTCTTCATAATGAAGTATAAAATTTTATTGTTTTATGTAAACACCTTCAATTAAACTTTACGTTTTTATAATCAATTTTTATTTTAAAAAGTTGTCAAAACTGTTATAGCACACTAAAAATATTATAAAATTACTTTCAATTACCTAGTAGTAGCACATTTCGCTGTTGAATTACAAAAAATAAGAAATTTTATCAGTAGTATTAGTTTGTGTAATTTATTTTGAAGCATGTGTGAATAAAAAACTTTGAAGCATGGGTCTTTACACATAGCAATAGGAAATATTTGTGTAAAATTTCTTCGTAGTTTCAGTTTGGTTCAGTTGAGCTACCATCTGCTGGCAATTTCAAGAATAAGAACATTAGTAAACGTTATGCAAACAGCAAAAACGACGTCATTAGAAGTGATTCTGCATTTAAAGAAATGTAAAACTACATCATGTCAAATAACATGATTGCCACTACAGAAGTTTTATCACCACATTAAATGACATGATTGACACTCTATGAAAGTTTCATCACCACATCAATTGACGTGATCAGCATCCTAAGTGTTAATATATTCTGGTGTTAGGAAGGGTGACATTTGTGCAAAATTATTTACTCAGGCAAGCAGTTTGTCACAACATAAATTAATACACTGTCATTGAGATGTACAGCCTGAAGATATGTACATGTAATATTCAGTTCGATCTTTTAGCTTGCCGTGAACATATAACAATCACTAATGCAGCCACCAAAATACCTACTGTAATACAAGAAAATTTAATCATAATTAATAATAATCATATTTAATACATACATATTTAATATATGTACATGCTTTCTTTGTTAATGCATGTTATAATGGTGTTTCTTTACTTACATCGTTCATTACTTAGGAATATAATTAAATAGCTATTTATATATAGCTAAGGAGTAGGCAATATTTATATTTACAGAATTGTATAGAAGTTATGTATTATTTACAGTGGTAAATGTTATTGCTGTGTTTAGCTGTATTATCACTTACCATAATTTATAATACAGAACACTTGCACCATGTGAAGAAAGACTGATGAGTTTTAAAATTTCTGTTTCTTGTATAAAAAGATTCTTACTCTTAATTGAAATTGTATGTTTAATAGTTACTATAGTGTATTATGTACTAAATATGTAAGAGTTTTAACATGTAAATTAAATCTGTAATCAAGGTAATTCCTTGAAGAAAAGAAGATATGTTGGTTAATTTCAAACAAAAGCATTTTATAATACATAATGCAGAACATAGATAATGGCCATGGAATTGACTGTCTTTCGTGTGAAATTAAAATATAGGCCAGTATTAATGTGGAACATAATGCAGTGAATAACATATTTTGTATAATCATTGAGAAAAGTCTGCGATCACTAATTATTATTAAATTATTTGCAATATATATAACAACAGCATTAATGGCACTTTTATTTCTGTACATACATGTGAACGCTTTCACTCCTCAGCCTAAGTATGTACTGATAGCACACAACGTGTGTGGTCTGTATGAGCAAAGCCTAAACATGCCTCCGCCAATAGTTTTTGATACAGCGTATTTTCTAATTGTGTGTGTGTGTGTGTGTGTGTGTGTGTTCAGCTTTTCAGACTTCTTTAGTGATTTTTGTGTTAGTCATCTAAGTTTATTACTCTCTGTTAGTTTTAATTGTAAATTCAAATGAAAAAAATCTCTTCGTAAGTTTGTTGAATCATTATGTCCAGTGTTTCAGGGATGTTTCTTGTTCATGTAGATAATATTATCTAATGTTGACATATAGAGTATTTTTATTGCTGGAAAATGTGTTCAGAGTGTTAATAAAAGTTAGCAACTAATAATCCTGTAGCTTTTTTTTTTAATTTTATGATGAATTCAAAAATGTGTAAGTTTTGGTGTTTTACCACAAGATTTTTGTTAATGTGTATCTGTAATTTTAAACTTTATTTTGTGTTATTTAAAATAGTGAATCATATACTGCAACATGTCTATGTTTGTAATCACTCCAAAGTTTTAAATCTGTCTTTAAATGCAAGTCTTCTGCACCCAAAGTAAAGTAACTGTTGTGAAAGTTTAAAAGGAATTGTAGTTGAACCAATTATAGTATTATAAAAGTAGTTACCAAATCTATTAATATTGCTGTTCTGCCATTATTATATACCTATTTTTTCAAAGCATTGCGTGTGCGTTTTTATTACACAAAACATAATTGCTGGTTGGAGTACCACAGAGTGGAACACAATGGAAATCATGTCTCTTTTGGACTTTCATGTGTGTAATGAGATGTATACGTATCACACTAAATCATGTTTGATTTTGTCTAAATAATTATTATTTGAATTACTCATTTTGGGTGCTGATGTCATAAACTAATGTCTGTTTATACAAATGGAAAGATTTGGGACAGTGCCCATTGAGTATGCTAAAGGAAGGAGCACTTTACCTGTTTTGCAAATGAGGAGTGAGGGGCAAACTGAATGTGTGCATGCTTGTGTTGGTGGCATATTACTGGTTCTGGAAACATCATTCAGTTGTTCAGAATATGTATTTAATTTTGATTTGGTGTTTGTATTAGATTGAGTGTTCATACATTATATGTTGCTGACTATTATTATTTTTAATTTTTTTGAATATTTTGTTAGTGTGTTTTCTTATTCACTATGGATTTATGATTAGTCTATTGTTAATTATTTTATATTTTGTTGGTAATTGCTAAGCAGTTAATTTAATGTCAGTAACTATGTTTTTTATTAGTAGTTCTGTTACAAAGTAATATTAAAATGACTTTACAAAAAAGCAACAATCCATGACGAAGGACATGAAATTATATCGTCTTTTACGGGAAAGTGTGATGAAGAATCAGAAAAAGGGGCATATTTGAATATAAAAATGCTACTGTAAAGAGCAGCATAGTACACTGGCGTTTCAGAATTCATAAGGATGTGTTGTAATGAGAGGACAGAATGGAAAAAAAGTAATTGTACAGTCTAAAACCCACACTGGGTTGTAACGCCAGGAAAAGAAAAGAACATAATGAACTCTCATCAAACTGCAGGTTTTTTACAATGGTGTCACTCTGTTAAAGAGTTTTGCCCCCCCCCCCCAATGGAATAGTCTACTGCTGTTTAGCTGTGCTTTGCTCATTTCTTTGTCAGTGACTCTTTGTTAATCTTTTTTCCCCCAGGGGCATAACTGTTAAATATAAATAATATTTTTTTTATTAATTCATGTAAATACAAGAATTGACAATTTCAGTGTTCATATAATCCAATGTGCTTATGGTATCATATGGTATTCATTAATCTCTTACACATTTGTTTAGAATCATTTTATATTGTATACATCTACTTACTACTCACTATTCTCAGTAAACAGCATATAGCAGTCTAATTTTCTCTTCAACATGAAAAAAGATTTGTTATTTAGTAACATTACTGGCGGTAGACTTATACAAGGGTGGTAAAAGTTAAATTATTTAAGAATACATGATACCTTGTTACTTATTTCAAAACCATCATTGTTTATAGTTTACCAGTGCAAATTTGTGCATGTGTGTGTGTGTGTGTGTGGTTTTTAAAAATCTGCCATTTTCTTTGTTTATGTTACCAATCTTTTAGAAAAGATTATGTCAGCCTATCGCATTTTGAAAGAGAATTTTTTCCATAAATATTTTATGAAAGCTACTCCTTTGTAGTATAAAATGTTGTGTAAAACTAACCTTGATTAAAGATTGTTGTCTTATGTATTTTATTGTCTCATATGTGACCTAAAAAAACCTATGTTATATGTAATGTTAAATGAGAATAACGCCCAGCAGACAAACACGACTTCTGCATGGATGTTCCTTAGGAAGTGTATGTTGTTGACTGTATGTTTTTTCCAGTCTGCTGGTGTACACAATTTGCCGGACAGTGCATATTTGTGATTTATATGTTGCAGTTTTGATGCCCTGATTTAAACACATTATTGTTATTGCAATTAGTGAGCAGTTTACAGGATGAAACAGAGACTCTGTAGATATGTAATGCAGGGGTCACACAGATAACAGTTATTACATTTACTTAACATTATGGCACACACACACACACACACACACACACACACACACACACACACACACAGTAGTAACATGTTTGTGTAATCATATTTTTTGTACACACGTCTGATACAGAAAAAAATAATGTTAAAAATTAATGTTATAGATAAAAAATAGTGAAAACAAATACCATTTCTATTTAATTCTGAATAAGGGTTCTCCATATACACATAGAAAAACAACATATATTTTGTCTTAAATAATTTTTAGAAATCTTTATAGGCCACCAGTCTGTAAATGGTGGCTGATATAGGCAGACATGCATGTTATTCATAGTGGAAAGTCACGACATAATAACAGTCGAGTTTTGTCTGACAAACTGTCCAATTGTTGAGTTTTTTTTTTAATTTCAGTTTTTATCAATAGCGTAGCATATAATAGTTTAATGGTATATTTTTATTTGGAAAATGCTAAAAGCAATTGTAAAATTTCAGTAGAAACTTAGGAGTTAATTAAATAAGAAAACATCACAATACCAAGAAGAACGATGCCTAATAATATACACATACACGGACAATACTTATTTTCATAATCAGCACGAGTTAAGACAAAATTTGGACAGATAATGTAAAAACCATAATAAATGGACAGGTGATAGTGAAAACACTTGGATGATAGTAAACATACCCAGTGTGCTCTTAATATTTAATTTTTGAATCTGGCTCCTTACAAAGTAATTATCGCCGCAGTATGGACTGAGGAGAAATATGAAAATTGGCTTACTGAAAAACTTTTTCTGAACTTGAATAAGAATAAATTAATTATAACAATTATTGGATTTTGTTGTCAATGACGTGTCCGTTGATAAACTAGATATAAGTATATCACTACTGACTCGGAACACATGTGTTATTATGTGTTCCAAGTCGGTAGTGATATACTTATATTTATACAAATTAGTAATAGACAATACTTCCTACCACCTTGCACAAATAAATACCTCCCCCCCAACATGATAAAAATAAAAGGCAGACCTGACTGCGTGGTGAACTATGGCAGTCCTTGTATAGTCCAATGCTGCGTATTGTACTGTCCCTTGTATATTCTCGTATATTGTAACCCAAGCTATATGCGGTAATTATTACTCACAAACTACACCCACACACAAAACTTTTAAGTAGACATTGTTTTGGCAAAACTTGGGCATTCTGGTTTATAATTTCCATCCTACCACCAACATCTTAATCATGTAATTGAAATGATGCGGGGTATCATAAGGAAGAGCGTTAAAGAAAAAAAGTTATACTTTTCTGTTATAAATTTAGCAGTAAAGGAATTTGAGTGTATTTTTGGGCATCAAGATATGACCACATTGTGAAGATTGATAAAGACTCCGTCATGTTGGACAGATAATACAGTGGGTTCTGCTATAAACAAAACAGTATGAAGTTAATACTTTCTTAACAAAACAAACCTAAAGAAGTATAAAATGTGTTCTTTTGTTTTTACTTGGGTTAATCCAAATTAAAAAAAAAGTTTGTCGATATATTTTTAATCAGTTAAAACTAATCAATTGTGAACTATTTTATTCCTAGTGCAGGATGTAGTGATACAACCAGTCATCTAGTCAGTCCGGTTCAGGTACAAACTCATGGTTTTGCTTACATCAGGATCCATTCTGAGAATGAACAGACTTTACATGTTTTTGAAAACACATGCACAGATTTATTTATTTATTATGATTGCCGTAAATATATGAAACCAATATAGAGCATTATATAAAATGTGATGAATAGATAAAAAACTATGGATAAAATGATGCACGCGTTTATAGAATTGATATAGTGCATTGTTAATTATTGAAAAGATGTCAGTTTACGGATAAAATGCTGTCTTAAAAACGAAGTTCACGTAAGACTATACGTGCAAACAATCTGTAGACAATAGATATTAGAACTTACATATGAAGACAGGTATTCAGAGAGTAGACTAATATTTTCAAATTCAGAAACAGGTATTTTCCTCTCATGGTAACTTATGTGACTGACTCATGTGTGGCATTATGAATTGTATAGATGTTATAATTTAGGTAAAGATGGCATTGATTGTGTTATGTAGAAAAACTGTATACAATAAGGAGATAATTCATGGTTAGATTTCTACAATTTGTTATACATATACAGCAGAAAATTAATCATCATAGTATCAAGGTGAGTATACAATGTAAAAATTACAAGTGAAGAAGAAGAAAGACATAGGGTAATTATTGCCTGTTAACTCAGATTCTCTGTATCTTTGAAAAGGACTATAACAGTATAGGAAAAGGTGCAAATATGGGCTACAATTTTTTTTTTCTTTAAATATCTTAAGTTCAGAAGTGCCATTTTATAATTACAATCTCATTTATATTTCCTATAAAATATACACGATAGAACTTAAAAAACAAATTCCAGATTCAGTTAATAAATACTTTCTGTAAATGTGTAAAATCAATGATTTTAAAATGGTGGTGCAAATACGGGCTACTATAAAAAAGTGGAAAAAATAACGTTTATTAACTAAAAATTACTTGAAAGTACAAATTTTTTTTTAGCAAATTTTACAAATAGATCTATGACATTTATGAATTACATTTATTATATAAAACCATTACGGGTAAAACATATTTTAATATTATTTCAGTTTATCTCTTAATATTTTCTAGTCAACACGTAGAATTAAAACACCAAAAAATTTGTGTTTTTGTTCACTACTTAACCTACTGACAAAAGTCACACACATAAATGTCTTTCTCAGCTCCTGAACATTCATTGTGTGTCCACATTGAACACATGACGCACTGCCCCCTTAATTCACCTTTTTTCTGAAAATTTACTTTCACAAAAATGCACGTTGCATCTTCATCTTCAGGCTTTTTCATCCCAATAGGCAACTTCAAGTCACTGTCACTTTCAGGTAAGTTTGGATCTGGTTTATTGTTTGATTCTTCTGAATCTAGATTTAATCTCCTAGTAGGTTTCAATTTTTTCTTAAGTCCACTCTGCGATTTGCGTTTAGTCTGCCTTTTATCACCTCGAAACTCTAGGCTCTTTTTTTCATTCTTTAGACTTGATTTCTCCAAAGAATGGGTAAGCAAATTTTTGTAAGGGCTCCCAGTTATTAGAGTTGCACTGGTGGACTTGCGACCTCTGTTATTTGTCTTTTTTTTAATGACAGGAGGAGGTGAAATATGGAATGGGCTGATGATTCCCGACGAACCTGCCTGAGAGAGTAGTCCAAAATTAGTTGTTGGCGACTGACTTTCTGTACCTGGGTTATTGGCCTTGGTCTGCTGTTCTAGATTTTGACTTAGTCCATGCTGTGCTGAAGGTGATAGTTGTGAAGTAAAGTTAGGAGTACTGCATGTCCTTAGTGCTTCAGTTTCTGCTGCGATAAAGTCTGCATCGGTGAAAATGTTCCTGTCGAACGGCATAATTTCCGTTACACGAAACACGTTTTTTTAGGTTATAAGTACAATAACTTTGTTAAATGATTAATAAATGCATAACAGTTAAAAACAAAACTTGTAAAGAATTTAATTCTGAGAAAAATTGTGTAAATAAAGTCAATAAAAATCAACAAAAATTCCAATTTTGGTTAAAAACCATACAAAACGTTTTTAGGCAAAGATTTTTCTGTTTTACGTCGGATATCATGAAAGTTATGGAAGATACAGTTCTGTGACCTGTTTTATTCGATTTTCAGGTCATAAACCATAAGAAACAACAGAATTCGCCCCTTAATTTACGTTTCCAGAATTTCAGAAAGTCTTCATTTACCGAAACCCGGGCGAAATCTTTCGCTAGCCGTAACTCGCTTACAAAGCGTTTCCGGACATATGTTTATATTAACTTTTTTTCTTCTTTTACACTATAGAACCATTTCTCAAATTATTTCCCTCTCCTCCCGGGACACCCTGTATATATTGCAACAGATCAAACTTTATTATTCTAATAAGGATATTGTGAGTGTGTAACAATCGATACAAGTCTATTATGGAGGAGATGAAAAATTATTTATTATATACAAATATTGTTTATAAAGATGTATAATGTATTTTAAATTGTCATGTATTGATAATATATTTAATTGTTTGTATTGTTCGATAATATAAATCGACTTTACTTGTTTGCTGCAACGTCCTCCTCCCGTCTCATCGGTTCCGAGTGACAACCTAAGCTCTGGCAGCCATAAAACTTAAAAGAAACCACGGTTTTGCGTTTATACGTAAACTACAGTTGAAAACTAGGTGCGACGCGAAACATTTGCAAAAAAGACGGTAAACAATCATGGGATCCAAATATTGTAAAACGCGTTTTCTTTATTTTCTAAGTGGAATCCACGTTTAATTTAGCTGTGTACGCGGTAAACAAGGTAGCTTTCGGACGTAAATAGGGTAAAATTGACGTTAGGTTAACATACAAACTAACCAAACTATTAACCTTTCTCGCTTTTTGTGAAATTCACGTAAAAAAAACTCGAAGGCCTGTCACTATACATGACTCTCTTTTTTGTGTAGAAATGCAAAAGTCGCGGTTTTGTGGCTACCATAATAGCTCAGGTTGTTACTTGGAACTATTACCGAAATTTAATAAAGAATAGTAATTTGGAAGTGTGTGACAGTCAACATAAAACATGTCGCCATAAATAAAGAAATGAAATAAAAAAATATTATATTCAAACATATAAACAACTTTCAACAATATGTAATTCAAAAGACTAATTTGCTCTAATAAACACATGCTGAAGTTAAAAACAAAAGAGTTTTTACTTGCCTAACTAATCATTAGTTACTAATGTGACAGTTGGGGCTGCTTTTCTGCAAAAGCTGGGGTATGTTGGATTCAAGAGTGGTTAAATTAAGTCATAAATCTGAGTGTGCGTCAAGTCAATTTCTGTGCTTGCTTTCCACTTGAGATGAAAATCCCATTTCACTCAAGAATGAAGTGGTGAATGGGATGAGCAACTCCGAAAGTTCAGGATATTCATCTCTTAAAGATATCCAGAACTTTGTTAAGTCAGAATCTAAAAGTTTATGGATTTTGTTGTCCATGACATGTCTCATGTTATCACTAACTATACAAAATAATTTACTAAAAATTTAGTTTTAATCCCAGCATCACAGATGATATCACACAATTGCTCATTTAGTTTTACTGAGAACATGTTAGAACTTTCAAAATACAAGAATGGGTCTTGAATCCAATTGAATTCACTGTATCCCTCTGGGAAGCAACTTTCAATCTGGTTATCGAGAGTTAAACATCAGAGCTGGTAAAAATCAATGGTAGAGCATGAATAACAAAATGTACAGTTTAGACTATGTACAAAACAGGTTGAATTTAAATTGTTAAAATGATATATCTTAGTTATTTACATGTAGTAGGTTTTTAAGACACAGTAAATAAATTTCCGAACCTGACTTTGCAACCCTCCAAATGCCCTCTCGGGACCCAGCAGTGGCTCATGCCCAATAGGTTAAGAAATGCTGAACTAAAGGCATGTTTGTGGAGTGAAGCATAAAAGATAACCCAGACTTCTAAAATGCTCTTAGTGAAATGGGATTTTCAGGAGTAACAACACACTATTTGGTTAACAAGCACATTTTACTAATATTGTAATACCAAGTCAATTAGATAGCTTAAATGTGTAGTAGTCTATGTGATGCTGATGTAAACAGCTGCTATGTTTGTATAGGTAGGGGGAAAGAATTTTGTCGCCCACCACAAACGGGTTTGTTCGTACATATCGGTAAGAAATATTTACTTTTATAAGGAGTTTTTAAAAACCAATTGTAATGTAGATAATAAGATTTAATTGTAATTATAAAGTACACATATAAATCTGTGTAAATAAAATTTGAACAAGAGTCAAATTTTATTTAAACCCACCTGGGGAATATATGCAACAATACATATACTTGCACATTTGCCCAGGGCGGTATGTTTGTAAATATTTAGCATAGAAAAATATATGATGAACAGTTTTTAACAATATTATGCAGGATAAGAATTGTCAGAAAGCGTACACCTGCCGCCGCGAGTGAATACAGCGCTTGTGTGTGTGAACGCAAGCTACGACAGGCAAAGATGGGGTGATGCGTAAGTCTGTAATCAGGTTTTAACCGGATAAAAATAAACTAATTAATACGTTTTAAACATGTGAACAAAGACTTACCCCAACTTACCCCAATTATAAAAACACCATTACATTAAGGAAGTTTTAACGAATATAGTGATGTAAAAGTATTGCAGAAATTTGCAATAATAAAGATGCCAGGTAATTTAATGTTAATTACTAGTAAAATTAAATAGTAATTAATATGTGTGTTATATGTGAGTGACCAGGAAAAAATTACGCAAAGGATGATATCGCTTGTGCTACGAGGATGTTTACGAAATCGCGAAAATGAACCAAAAAGTGATTTGTAATTAAAAGGATGCTTTCCACGCAGTGACAATATCTAACAGGTTGAAAACAGTCCTGGACTTGTCAGATTGCCGTCCAGAGTTGTAACTACAATGGAATTCGAGAAGTCTACATAGAACTTCGAGACATCCACGAGGGACAAGATAAGAAGAGGAGAGGAGGAACTAGAGAAGAAGACGAGAAGACACAGGGACAGCCACATGCAGCTACATCCAGCCGTACATCATCACGACCAGAGGTCCACGTCAGAACTCAGCATCCAGGAGACGGAGCGAGGAATTTCAACGACGCAGAGACAGAGGAGGTGATACCGAAGAGGATCAACAAACTCGAGAGTCCAGATGACGGTAACGACAAAGTTAAATAGTTGCAGAAAAATGCAGGTGAAGTCAGACATTTATTTAATATTATAAATGACCCTGAGGTCTATCGAAAAAAGCTCTAGTTTCCATATACAAGTTTACAAAGAACATTAGTGTATTTTTAAATTTGCATAATGAATAAATAAATGTTTAAAATATAATTGATAATAGAGAATATAACTGTAGTAATCTCATAAACAAATGGTCAAGGAAGAACCATATTTTTATTATATTTTTGTAGTTGATTAGATAATTAAATTCAAATATGAGAGTTACGTAATTTGAAGATTGTTAATTAATTGAGACAAATAATAGAATCAATTAAAGTAATAAATGTTCTCTATTAATATTTTAATAAATATTTAATTAATTAAAAGTTTTTATTAAGTGGTATAGTATATTAAAAGCCACACCTGCAAAGACAAGATGAATATTAAATTTTATACGTGTTAATCACGTTTTATAATAATTATATGTTATATATTATATGTCTGTGTAATATTTCAGGTCATATATGATTTATGTATGTGTATACTATGTCTTAGAAATATAAGAAATAAGATTTAAACACGTTATAATTGCATTATATTCAGATTGAATATAAGGGTTCAAATAATAATTAACCCACACAAAACAATTAATAAGATGGTAATTTGAATTTATAAAGAGTAAATCAAATGAATATGATTTTATTAAAACAGTCGTACTAATTTCACAACCAGTACTAAATCCTCTGTACTCTTTACTTGTATTAAAATTATATAACGATATTCACGTACTTATCCACACTCAATCAACGACCAAAGCCTGCGACCCAGCCGGGGAATATCAAGGTAAATACTGCAGAAGAAGAGTATACCTCCGCGACGTGGGTAAGTGCGCACAAATGAGTAAGAGCATATGTGTAAAAGTAAGTGTCTAAAAATAACGTTGTAATATATTTATATATATTGCAATGAAACACAGGATCCTGATAAGCAGGGCAAGCTTATATAATACACAGACTAAGAACATTCATGTTTAAATTGGTATTTTGTTAGATTTGGTTGTGATATCAGTTGTATTTTAGTAAGGATAAGGAGTTAAGTTTAGTAAAACTGTGTATTATTTATTTGTTGTTTATTCATGTACTATGTCTGTGGAAATGTGCGCGCGTGCGCGAGTGATAAACGTTTCCCCGGCTGTGCGTGAATAAATTATCGTTGTGTTATGATACTGAACTGAACATAGACAAATATATTCGCTACAATCCCTGTATATTTCTGGCTATTAGTTGACATTCATATATGATCTTATTAAAGTATGCAGTTATGCATGAGATAAGGGTATTCTGTGATTACCAGCTGTGCATGCTCTTACAAAGTTAATGCACTTTACAGCATGAAAAGTTGCTTGTCATGTTATGTAACCATGTGACTTCCTTCCACCAATTAAATGCTGGAAGGTAGTCGGAAATTTTCTTAAGCCTGTTGTTACACAGGCAGTTCTTCTCTACCAGCTATCACGATCGGGTCGCGCAGTTCTTGTTCAAGATTTTCCGCTTGCAAGAATCTGTAAAGACTATTCGGCGGTAGTAACGCGTGTGAAGACTCAGAGTTATTCGTGTTTTACATCTACACACAGTATTAGTATTACAGCATTGCGTGCATAATTACGAGAGTTCTTCTCTGGCAGCTATCACGATCGGGACGTGCAATTCTTGTTCAAGATTTTTTCCGCTTGCAAGAATTTGTAAAGACTATTCGGTGATAGTAACGCGTGCGAAGACTCAGAACAGTTGAATATTACCTTTTTACACACTGCATTATTACTAAAGCAATTGCGTGTGTAATAAGTGAGCTTGAACTGTGTTACTGTGTGAGATTTTCTGCAGTGCCAGTAAAATTTAATAATTACGCAATAGTAAATTTTATCATCAAGAAGTTTCCGCGTTAGTGGAAGATTTCCGCATAGGGAGGTCTGCTGATCGCGGTAGACCCTATGATTCGCGTGAACACTTGAAGAGTCCGGAGTGGTATAATTTTAATATACCGTTGTTATATAAAACTCACTGTTACCTGAGATACTTGTAAGTTATAAACTCTACATGAAATTTAACCAATAATATCCATAGAACCGTTGTGGTGTGCGAAGCGTCAGTGTCATCGTGGGAACTACAGGACACCAGCCCAGCTGGAAGTGTTTCCAGGGTGAACCGTCTATCATCAATAAGCCACGCCTGACGACTCAACAACGCAGCAAAGCCCCCCCCTTCTCTTCAGCAAACATCATCGTGGGAATCATCACTTATGTAACTATTGGCGCATAGGATATGGTAGTATGTGTATCTTAAAGCACATGTCTATATTGGAGGGTTTAAGATTATTTATTGCACAAGACACATGTAATTGTTTATATGGTATATTTGATAAGTATAATAATGGTAGTGTTTGATATATAGTCTTTTAAAGTGTTAATCACTGTTCATACACATGATGTGATACGTTACATAAGTGATGATTCCCACGATGATGTTTGCTGAAGAGAAGGGGGGGGCTTTGCTGCTTTGTTGAGTCGTCAGGCGTGGCTTATTGATGATAGACGGTTCACCCTGGAAACACTTCCAGCTGGGCTGGTGTCCTGTAGTTCCCACGATGACACTGACGCTTCGCACACCACAACGGTTCTATGGATATTATTGGTTAAATTTCATATAGAGTTTATAACTTACAAGTATCTCAGGTAACAGTGAGTTTTATAATAACAACGGTATATTAAACTTATACCACTCCGGACTCTTCAAGTGTTCACGCGAATCATAGGGTCTACCGCGATCAGCAGACCTCCCTATGCGGAAATCTTCCACTAACGCGGAAACTTCTTGATGATAAAATTTACTATTGCGTAATTATTAAATTTTACTGGCACTGCAGAAAATCTCACACAGTAACACAGTTCAAGCTCACTTATTACACACGCAATTGCTTTAGTAATAATGCAGTGTGTAAAAAGGTAATATTCAACTGTTCTGAGTCTTCGCACGCGTTACTATCACCGAATAGTCTTTACAAATTCTTGCAAGCGGAAAAAATCTTGAACAAGAATTGCACGTCCCGATCGTGATAGCTGCCAGAGAAGAACTCTCGTAATTATGCACGCAATGCTGTAATACTAATACTGTGTGTAGATGTAAAACACGAATAACTCTGAGTCTTCACACGCGTTACTACCGCCGAATAGTCTTTACAGATTCTTGCAAGCGGAAAATCTTGAACAAGAACTGCGCGACCCGATCGTGATAGCTGGTAGAGAAGAACTGCCTGTGTAACAACAGGCTTAAGAAAATTTCCGACTACCTTCCAGCATTTAATTGGTGGAAGGAAGTCACATGGTTACATAACATGACAAGCAACTTTTCATGCTGTAAAGTGCATTAACTTTGTAAGATCGTGCATAGCTGGTAATCACAGAATACAGTTATCTCATGCATAACTGCATACTTTAATAAGATCATATATGAATGTCAACTAATAGCCAGAAATATACAGGGATTGTAGCGAATACATTTGTCTATGTTCAGTTCAGTATCATAACAGAACGATAATTTATTCACGCACAGCCGGGGAAACGTTTATCACTCGCGCAAGCACGCACATTTCCATAGACATAGTACATGAATAAACAACAAATAAATAATACACAGTTTTACTAAACTTAACTCCTTATCCTTACGAAAATACAACTGATATCACAACCAAATCTAACAAACTACCAATTTAAACATGAATGTTCATAGTCTGTGTATTATATAAGCTTGCCCTGCTTATCATGATCCTGTGTTTCATTGCAATATATATATATATATATATATTTCAACGTTACACGTATTCAAAAATCCACACAATAAATAATACATTACCATGTACGCAACGCAAATATAAAGTGTATTACAACGGCCAGGTCGCAGGATTTTTTTTATTCTCGTTGCGTCACGTATATGTAGTTGCACGATAATTAAATAATTTTCAAAGAGGAGTGAGATATTGACATGAAATAATTAATTAAAACCGTTTCAAATTAATCATTCTATGATTTATTAATATTAATAGAAAATATGCAAATATTAAAAAATTCGAATCTTAGATAAATGAAAATATTTTCTTTTATAAGTTTACACAAATACAATGTAACCTTCTATGCTGTTCATGACATATAAAAAATAAACAACCATATAATCTTACTAGCTAAACAGACATGTTAAACAAATTATGTAAACCTTTTTATTTCAGTGTGTCTGACTTTTACTCAAATTTTAAATACAGTAATAGCGATTTATTTACAAACAAAAATAATATTCAATCTTAAGAATAAAATTAATTGTTGCTCTAAACAAAATAAAAAATATACACCTACTTCCAACCTATTATTTATTTCTATTGACACACCCAAATTTTAATATACAACAGAAGATTAGTATTTTAATTTTCTTATTAAATTAAATTTTTTTCTCGAAATACCATTTAAATTTATGTACAGTAATTATATTTAAAACTTTAAGTCTTTACTTTACAAACATACCGCCCTGGGCAAATATGCAAGTATATGTATTGTTGCATATATTCCCCAGGTGGGTTTAAATAAAATTTGACTGTTGTTCAAATTGTATTTTCACAGATATATATATATATATGTGTAATTTATAATTACAATTAAACCTTATTATCTACATTACAATTGGTTTTTAAAAACTCCTTATAAAAGTAAATATTTCTTACCGATATGTACGAACAAACCCCTTTGTGGTGGGCGACAAAATTCTTCCCCCTACCTATACAAACATAGCAGCTGTTTACATCCTGCTTTCCTGTTTCCCATTGTTATACATATCGACACACTGGCATTACACTTGTTCCTGTGTACATAACAACGATTATTGTACTCTTTGTGTACTGTTATGCCACTACCTTGTTTCATTTTCTGCCCTGTGTAAGGTGTTGTTCTCCCTGAACCTCTCTCTCTCTCTCTCTCTCTCTCTCTCTCTCTCTGTGTCTCCCAGTTTCCCCCTCTCTGAATATTTAAGAGAATCAGTTGAATTAAAAATACTACAAAGTTTTGTTTCTCTCTCTCTCACCACTCCCATACTGTTTCATCTAGCTCGCTGTTCTCCATACTTACTTGCGTTTCTCTCTCTCACTTCTCCGCCCTTACCTACATCCGGAGCGTCAGTTGTATTTTTCTCTTTACAACAATTCTCTTCTCTCTGTATAAAATTAGTTTTATTTCTGTACTCGGTGTGGAACATGTGTTCGGATTGTGCGAGAAAATTAACAATTCTTCAATAGTTTTAATTCCTTGTGTGTAAATGGCTAATCTAATATATCTGGGAAAGTGATGTGCTAATTTAAGTACCAATTCGTGTTGTGTAAATATGGGTCTTAAATTTTTACTTCTTTCCACGAGCTGTATGACATACTCCTCTAAGGTAAGTCTACCATTATGTTGATAATTATCATATTCTAATTGGTCTCGTATTTGTCTTTATGTGTGAATATTCCAATAGCGACCTTCAAATGAGTTTTTAAATTGTTCATAAGTAGTTAAATTATCTCGAACGATAGTATAGCATCGTGCAGCAGAATCTTGAAAATGTTTACTAACAAAATCAATTTTCTCTTTATCAGTTAAAACATTACCTATTAACTCAATTTCTTGTTCACAGTTCAGTAAGAATTCAATTGGATTGCATCCCTTTAATCCTTTGAAGACTAACAATTTTGTCCTTTCATCAACCTGTGTTGGATACACCATCACCTGCGTTGGTCTTCTCTTCAATTCCGTTTTTAGACGTTCTACTTCTCCACGTAGATTTTTCTTTAGTGTATTTATTTCACTTGAATATTCCTTTGTGGTTTTATTAGACTCTACTATGGCAGTTTCCAACGTTATTGTTCTGGCTTCCACCTCCTGTGTCTTATTGATGTTTGCATGCGCTTGTTCACTGACTGCTTTTATCTTTATATCCTGCTCCCACTTTGATACTATAAACTTCTCATTCCAGTGTTCAGCTAATTGTTTCACACTATCTTTTAATTCTTTCGACCATTCTGTTTTCTGTTCTCTAAACTTATTCTCCATCTTTAAAGCTTGTTCGTTTAGTGACTGTACTACTCTAGCTTGTGTTAATTTACAAACAATTTTTTTTTAACTTTATACTGCCAGACTTACTTACTTACTTACTTACCTTGCGATGTTTCTCTCGTAGCTTACCTTTTCATACACCATCAGAAGTTCAGGGCCGCCAACATATTTTTCAAGTTGAAATATGTAAAACGTTAGTACTCTTCCCGTTAATTAACCCTTTAATAATTTCAAAGCAATCTAACTCCCATTAATCAGAAGACTACCAGTGTCGTGAGACGAATTTGTGTGGACACAGAATATAGGTGAAAGTTAACGGTGAAATTAATTATTCTAACACATTGTTGTGCTGACTAAATCAATTATTTTGTTTTATTCCAAAAAAAAAACTTACTTCTCTTTTACTAACATTACTTTTACTCCTCAAACTCTGCACTTTCTTTTAACACGCTACTCCCTTTTTATAACATCAAAATCATAAATCTGAGATTACAGTGGCTTAATTAATATCAACATTATAAATGGTTAATTACTATAAAACTATTCTTGACCAACCAGTACAGTACTTTTAATATTTTTGTATTCTCACACGCACACCCACTTTCATTCTCATTATATTTTTTTTTAAATTCCCTTTTTATTAATAGAGCTCTTTCAAAATTTAATAGATAGCTAGCTAACTGGTCTGTCAATTGAAAGTTATAAATGTGTTTAAGAAGTACTCATCCTCGTAGCCTGTCCCCCGCCGTTGCGTCATTACCGTATATTCACTTTTTTGTTCATTTAACGTCCGAAACTATTTTCAAATTTTATCACTGTTGTCTCGTCTCCACGCATGTGTTTAAAACTGTTTAATACTCATTTATGAAATCACAATTTAGTCGGCCGAGTTGATAATAGCTCGTGAGCACTGTTTCACACAACCGCGCGTTCACACACCCGCGCGGTTGCGCGATCTTTTGTCGACTGAAGTTTCTAAAATGGCTAAGCGTCTCTCTGCGCCCGGCACCTTGGTATCCCATTGGCTGGCGAGCATCTCGCGGCTTCCCGTCATCTCGTATAAGGTGATAAGGAATTCTTGAACGTGACTTTCACGTTATGAAAAGGCGGCACACTCGCGCGCTCATACACATTCCCAGACTTTTAATTGCTTTTGTACCTCGCTCGGCCTGACACCGAGCTAACCACAGGGTGTTAAAAAAATCAAGCCTTTGAGATCAAAAAATGTTGCCCAGCCGAGTTGGCCCCAGATTATTACAATTATTATGAAAAATAAACAAAAATAAACCCTCAGCCTTATTTGCCCCGTTACACTTGTAATACTTCTATTTTGGTATTAGTTTCTTCGAGTTTTGTAGTCAACTGTTCTTTAAACTCTATGAATTTAGCTTTAAATTCGGCTTTAACTTCGTCTTTATTTTTCACTAATTCAGCTTTAACTACCTCCCTATTCTTGTTTAATTCTTCATTATTCTTTTGCATTTGTTCATTATGTTTTTGCATTTGTTCCTGAAGACTTGACTCAATATCAACTCCTTTCTGCGGTGTAGACATTTCGTTGTATTAGAATTAAATTTAAATTTGTTTTATTATTTTTAATTATTATTGGTAAACCATGACTCTATTGGTTTTTATTTAATATTATTTATTTACGTTTATCATTATTATAAATTATCTCATACCAACAATTTCTCTCCTCTCTCAGTTTTGTTGAACGCCAGTTTTCAAATACACAACAATATTACAATTACAATACAATAATATTAATAACAATAATAATAATACACTTATTAATTATGAACATATACAATAATTAACATATATCGAGCCACATGTTGGGCACGCCAATTTATTATGCAACATTACAAGTCTTACAAAAATTCACACAAATACATTACCATGTACTCAACGCAACTATGAAGTGTATTATACCGGCCAGGTCGCAGGACTTTTTTTTTATTCTCGTTGCGTCAAGTATATGTAGTTGCACAATAATTAAATAATTTTCAAAGAGGAGTGAGATGTTGTTGACATGAAATAATTTATTAAAACCGTTTCAAAATAATCATTCTATGATTTATTAATATTAAAAAAATATGCAAATATTAAAAAATTTGAAGCTTAGATAAATAAAAATATTTTCTTTTATAAGTTTACACAAATACAATGTAACCTTCTATGCTGTTCATGACATATAAAAAATAAACAACCATATAATCTTACAAGCTAAACAGACATGTTAAAGAAATTATGTAAACCTTTTATTTCAGTGTGTCTGACTTTGACTCAAATTTTAAATAATAGCGACTCATTTACAAACAAAATAATATTCAATCTTAAGAATAAAATTAATTGTTGCTCTAAACAAAACAAAAATATAACAATTACTTCCAACCTATTATTTATTTCTATTGACACACCCAAATTTTAATATACAACAAAAGATTAGTATTTTTAAATTTTCTGGTTAAATTAAATTCTTTTCTTTAACTACCCTTTAAATTTATGTACAGTAATTATATTTAAAACTTCAAGTCTTTACTGTTCACATTTAAGTTTCTTTTTGAGAGTTCTTTTTACAAACATAAAATTTTTAATATTTTATTCATCACCTGCTTACTGCCGACGTTACCGTTGCGTGTGTGTGTGTGTGTGTGTCGTGAATCCTGAGAATTTGATGATGATGATGATTATGCTGATGCTGTGTTCTCTGTCTCTACGGGTTGTTGTTTGTGATGGTCTAGAGTTCCTCCATAAGTCTTGGTGTGTGTGGTAAAGATGTCCTGATCGATCGGCAGACCAGCAGCGTGACGTTGTGTGAAGATGTCTTGAGTCTCTGAGGCCGCCCCAAAATTGCCAGTGGTATTTATACTGGACGGCAATCTGACAAGTCCAGGACTGTTTTCAACCTGTTAGATATTGTCACTACATGGAAAGCATCCTTTTAATTACAAATCACTTTTTGGTTCATTTTCGCGATTTCGTAAACATCCTCGTAGCACAAGCGATATCATCCTTTGCGTAATTTTTTCCTGTTCACTCACATATAACACACATATTAATTACTATTTAATTTTACTAGTAATTAACATTAAATTACCTGGCATCTTTATTATTGCAAATTTCTGCAATACTTTTACATCACTATATTCGTTAAAACTTCCTTAATGTAATGGTGTTTTTATAATTGGGGTAAGTCTTTGTTCACATGTTTAAAACGTATTAATTAGTTTATTTTTATCCGGTTAAAACCTGATTACAGACGTACGCATCACCCCATCTTTGCCTGTCGTAGCTTGCGTTCACACACACAAGCGCTGTATTCACTCGCGGGGGCAGGTGTACGCTTTCTGACAATTCTTATCCTGCATAATATTGTTAAAAACTGTTCATCATATATTTTTCTATGCTAAATATTTACAAACTACCGCCCTGGGCAAATATGCAAATATATGTATTGTTGCAATATATATACATACAATAATTTTAAACATTCTGGCATTCTGTAGGGTGAACCCATCTCTACGATATCTGGCATCTGGCAACACTTGAGTCTGCAGACTGATGATTGTGAAACCGCTCGGGCAACTTCAGCTACCTGCGTTCTCAGCTATGCCCGCCTATATTCTGTTGTCAGATGTGAGTTAGGTAAATGTTTGGTTAAAGTTTTGTGTATTTATTTTAGCACAATATTTTATTAAGTTCACGGCTTCAAATATGTTAACTCAAGTGTAAATGTTTCGTGCATTCAAGCAGTGGCGTACCTAGGCTATTTGGTACCCAGTGCGGAGCTCAGATTCAGATTTGAGTAAGCTAATAACTGAATATAATGTCTTTATTTCCAACACAAATTTAGTTTTTATTTCAACAATGGAAGTCCAATATTTAATAATACAGTAACTACAGAAACACAATATTAACTATAGTCGTGGTAGCCTATGCATATTTTCTTACATATTAAACTTACACATGCCACTTACAACCTAGCACATGCCACTTACAGATACTGAAACTACACTTCACACTACGCTAAAATTGTTACCAGGATCGATGCTCTGTTGCTGAGTATTAGTAAAATTATAACAACAAACAGGATCTTCATAATCAAAATACACATGTCAATTTAAAAATACTTTTATCTTCAGTAATTTGAGATTTGGTTAATACACAATTCATTGTAAATACATACATCACATCAATATTTCTCTATGATTTTAGAAACCTTACATTTTTTGGCTTCATACTTTGATTTCAGCAAATTTACTAATTACATCATCAAAATTAGTTTTATCAGCAGTTTTGTGCTTGATTTAAATAATAGCCAAATTTGAAAGCCTTGATTGGCTCATAGTAGAATGGTGATAACTTTTAATCAACTTAAATTTAGAAAAACTTCGTTCACACAAAGCAGTCGATACGCAAATTGTCAAATAGTGCTAAAGCCAAGTTTGGAACAGAGTTGAATTCCAAAAAGTTCAACAATGACCACTTTTTTCAATCTTCTTGTTTCAATTTCAGCCGCTCGCAAATGTCTTCTCAGTCACTCGATTTCAAGAATGATATCTTCTTTGGAAAACTCATCGAACGTTTCAGTAAGATTTGATGACAGAACTTGCAGATCTTCGTTTGAAGCACCGACTAAGTTATCTGGTTCCAGAACAGAGAACAGTTTTGAGACTTTTTCCATTGATTTGGTCCTATTATCAAGTTCTGAATGGAATTGATCCACACATTCAAACATAGCTCTTTTCAATTCTTGTTTTATTGTAAGACCAACATCTTACACTTTTCGCCTGACATCATCTTCTTGAGCTTTCTTCTACCCCTATTTTCTACAGGAATGTCAATTTTTCGCACATCTCGGTAGCAAGTGTGATGGCGTTATCAACGATAGAATTATGCTTATAATTGAAATACAGTTTCAGAGATAGAATTTTGATCACACATTTTTCAAAGCTTATTCCCTTTATTTGCAAATATTTTTGGATATGATTACCTTCGTCCAGTACATCACTCCAGAGGGAAAGAAAACAAAAACGAAAAGTCGCAGACACCATTCAATAAGACTTATGCTGACCCCTCGTTTCAATATTTTCTTCCGGACTAGACAGTTTTTCAATTGCTTCAACTAGTTCAGTGAATTCTGCCTTTACAGGTTTTACTGCCTCATGGTAGGCACTCCATCTTGTATCTACCATCCTCTTAACAGAAATTGTTACATGTTTCGTCAGTATATCCCAACAATGAGTTGAGGCCGAGAAGAACGTGTAAATACTCTCTAGAGCTCCAAAAAATGTTATACAAGAGGGTACACTCCCAAGTGAATGGACTCCTCACAGGTTTAAAGAGTGGTTAGTGCAAGGCACAAATAAAGACTTAGGATTCCCTTGTATTCCTGCCTGAATGCCTGTATGGATTCCTGCCATAGTTGATGCATTATCGTATTCTTGGGTTCGGTACATCTTAATATCAAGACCACCCTTTCCAATGTTCTTCACAATTTCGCTAGTTATAAAATCAGACTTTTTCCTAGTCAGAGAGTAAAACCCCATAAAGGACTCCCGTGCCAATATGAACTTTGCCACACTCAATATGAACATATCGAAACACTTCACACATCTGTTCAGTATGTGACAAATCATGGGCGCAGTCGAAAAGAATACCAAAGTACTTTGCTTTCCTAATATCAGACAATATTTTCTCTTTGACAGTGTCTCCCAAAATATTAATGAAAGCGTTCTGTGTTTTAAGGAAAAGGAAAGAGGTTTTTCCATCTGAACTACTTTGTTGTATTAAAACTAAATGTTCTTTCAATACTGGGTCGTAATTTGACAACAGTTCTGCCAATTCCAAAAAATTACCTTTCCTGTCAGAACCAGCATCCTCTCTATGGCCACGAAAAGGAAGGTTTTGTTTGGCCAAAAATAAAGTAATGTCTAGAAGATGGTGTAAAATATCCATCCATTTCTTATTTTCCTTTTCTACAGTTAGATGGACATAAGGATCAATAGTACTTTTTGTCAATAACCGCACTCTAAGAGTTTTCCACTTCTCAAGAGAAGAGAGGTGCTGCTCAGATCCCTCATGATCAACCACCTTTGGATTTAGTTTTCACCAAGACTGGAATCCGGTTACAAATTTTGATATACCAGCCTTTTTACCGTCTGTGCAAAAGAGCCTACAACAGAAATAAATAAAAAACTCTCTTTTGATGGAGAATATACCATCCATAATGTGAGAACTTTCTCCCCGTTTGACAAGTTCTTGTAAAACCATGCCGTGGTTAGTTGATGATATTTTCCCTTGTCTTTTGCTCCTTGCCTTTCTACTTTCTGGAATGGTCCATCCTTATGTTGGAAAGGTTTACTTCCTCTCTGAATTAAGTCTACTTTTAACTTATCTGGTACAGGAATCGGCCAATCAGCTATATCTGAATACATGGATATTTGGTCAGACTAAACTTCGTCATAAGATCTTTCTTCGATTTCGAGTTGTGGAATTTGCTGTGGAACTTCTATATAACCAGATTTATGTGTATAGATTTTTCTGATTCTAGCAATTTTAAGGCAGAATTATCTTAAAGAGTAGACTGGATTTTCCCGCATCTTCCTCTTTCTTCTTCTTTTTTATTGGGTTGTTTTCTATCTCCACTCTCCAGTTCATGTAAAGTGTCGACCAAGTTGTCACGTTGCGTTGAAGTGATCTCCACGTTATTATCCTCTTCTTTCGTCAGCTTTTTTCAGGGACTTAAGGAGTATCTTCTAGTTCAAAGGGTAATGAAGGCGATAAAACCTTAAATGCGGAACCAGAAGTTGTTTCCAATTCATGCAAACTCTCGTCCAAAGTTGCAAGTGACGTTGACGTTGACGGAATCTGATCGTCCTTGTCCTTTTCTCCAGACAAACTTTCTTCAGCTTCACATATGTCTGATAGCTGACAAAGTGCTGAAGGATTTAAGAACTTCAACAAGGAACCAGATATTATCTGATTTTCTCGTTATCTCGCCTTCTTCTGTTTTCTTTGTTGGAATCCGCTGGGCCGATGCCGTTTAATTTTATTGTTCCTGTAAAAAAAAAAAAAACAGACAAAACAGGAAATTTGTTCCTAACTGAGGTTGTGAGCGTTCGCCCGCCGCCATATTGGCTGGCCGGCAGGGTTCACGCGTTGGCCCACCTTTGCCTCTCTGCGTATTATTTCTCTAATCTGTGATTAGCCCGCGTAGCGCACGGAAGTGTCTCCTAGTTCATATGGATTTATACAAGGTACGCGCCAAGGTAACTCTTGGGACGAGTATGTAAGCTTAAACAACCGTTTGTCACTGAGGGTGACAGTGCCTGTCCCAAAAAATGTGATGCGTTTCATTCAACGCTAGCAAACATGTTCAGTGCCCCACATTCCAATGTTTTTGCTTTTCTAGAGGTACTGGAAGACATATAAATTACTACGTATGTCGGTATATACACAAAACAATAAGAAAAACATTAAATTCGGAGGTTGTTAAGAGACAATAATTTTTAAGTAATATTAAATTTGAGTTAGAAACGAAAAAATCACTAGTTTAGAATCTATAAAAAAGCATCATAGGTAGGCGTATATATATTAAAAGGAGTAAAGCTTTCTATAATAGCGTAGGCCTACTTTAATATTTAAGTTTTGTATTGTAGCGATAATAGAAGTATTGGACTGTGTGAGGTTTTGTGTTGCATAATTATTTATAGTGTTTTCTACTGTACGATTCAAACTAACAATATACTAAAGGTATTGTGACAGAAATGTATGTTTTAACCAGTGGCGGCTGATGACTTTTCACCCGGAGGGGCGCAATCATAAAATTTAACAATGTAAAATCTTACCTGAAATGGAAAGGGGATTGAATGAAGCCAATTATTTCTTAAAAGTAAATTCCGCCCTTCTATTTTTCATAGATATGAACTTTTCCAACATTTTGTCATCGAAACTGTCAATATCTTGCACTAAATTTGTGTTTATGGACATCATCGCCAACGCATTTAAACGTTCATTACCCATAGTATTTCGCAAAAATGTCTTGACTCTTTTAAGAGTTGAAAAACAACGCTCTGATTCTGCAGTTGTCATTGGCGTTGTTAAAATTACTTTTAGTATTTTTATAGTTTCCGGGAAAATATCAGTAAGATTATGTTGCAGCAGTAATAGAAGGAAGTTTCAGGCTCCAATTATTTGACTAAAGTCCGGTCGTGAGTAAATAACTTCTAATTCTGTTTTTAAACGAGTCTGGTCTAGAAATAGATATGAAGAACACTGTATCCAAAATGCCCGCTGGAAATTCTTTTGAATATTTTGGTATTGATTCTGAATTAAACAACTGAGCTGCTCGCAGGTGGCCACGATATGAGAATCTGTCTTTCATCTGTAAAATAATTACATCACACACTTCTTTGGCAAACGCACTTCTTGGTAAATTATCTTCTTTTTTTCTCCTCTTTATTGAATGAAAATTTTCTTCAATATTGCTTTGAATGGTGTCAGTCTCGTTTCTAATGTTTTTAACACAAATCTCAAAATTTTGAATATCATTTTGAAGTTGGATACTATCCTTAATTCTTGACTGGATTTGATTATAAAGAATGTCAACACGAGGCAAAAGTTTGTGAAAAAATGTGAGCCAAAACAAAAATTCTGGGTCTTCTAGAGCTCGTCTGAGACCAGAAGCTTTATTAGAAGTAGCTTCTTAGGCATTTATCTTCAATCTCTTCGAACACTTCTATGAGCTTCTCTCTATTCTCAAAAACAGTATAGACTGTCCTAATGTTATAGTTCCATCTGGTTGTTGCTACTTTTGGTAACCTGTGCTTGACTATTTCTTCTAACATATCGCACCTATTTGAAGGATTTGAAAAAAGGTGGGAATTGCTGATAAATTATTAAAAAACACTCGCGCTTTAGCATGCTGTGATGCTGCATTTTGGATCAAGATATTGTTATTTTGTTATATTAGGGTTGTAGTCGTTTTTTATTGCTATAAACAAAAAACTTTTTTTTGTTAATAAACAAACTACACAAACACATCATAAACAAAAACAATAAATACCAACAACACACAACAAAATAAATACATCACACTCACATACCATAACTCCAACACACACAAAATCGCCAACACATTCAGGAAACACAAGTACAAAATAGCATACAGAACAAACAATACCATCAAAAAACACATCAATGATACAAACACGGACATAGACAAATACAACAAAACAGGTGTTTACAAATTAAACTGCAATGATTGTAATAGTTTCTATATAGGCCAGACGGGAAGATCTTTTTCATCACGTTACTCTGAACACCTAAAAGCTCTATCCAGCAACAATATACATTCCGCGTTTGCCACACACATACACACAAAAAACCACAGCTACACCAACATAGATACTAATCTTGAGATATTACACTACTTACCCAAAAGTCGAAAACTTAACACAGCAGAACAATATGAAATATACAAACACTACATAACGCAACCAAACAGCATACTTAACGACCAATTACACTATAAATCGCACACACTCTTTGACACAATTATACATAAAACAAACAATTATTCGGACCCCCGCGCCAATCCCCTTCCTCCACACACCACCCTCACTCAACCTACCAAATAAAACCGTTACATGTTACTGACAGTCTGTCTCACACCGCTGATGAAGGCGCACATCAGGCCGAAACGCGTACGGGAGGAAACAAAGTAAGTTTCACAAGTGAAAGTTTAATAATCTATATTAATTTAGTGCTGTGAAAAAAGAAGATGAACTATCAAAACAAGGAATTTGCTAGAAATATATGTAACTGTCCAGATGGAGGGACAGGGCTCAGGGGGTAGGGAAGGGACATTTGAATTATAGCTTGTTGTGTGTGAGTAGGGTGGGGTGAGATGGGGGTGAAGGGTTTGTTTTCAGGTGATTTGTTTCAATTCCGATCTGACGATGAGCTGTGAAGCTTGAAAGCGCTAATCGGGATAATTTTTATATAGTGGTGTGCAACAGTGATCATTCTGCTTGGAATATGGCAACAATTACATCTGGTTTGACAGCACTCATAGCCTGAATTGTTATGGTTTCCAGCTGAATACTTTGCTCGTACTAGATGATATTAATAAAGGATTTCCTTGTGCTTTTATGTTTTCGAACAGAGGAGATTTGGCGGTTTTTGAAGTGTTTGTGTCTGTGATAGTAGATGTCATTGAATCACCAATTCAAACAAATGATTTTATGTCACATATGGCTGATGTGTTGTTTTTATGTCAGGTATGGCTGAGTTGTTTTATAATGCCTGGGTCAAGTTTATGCCACCTCCTCCATTTCGTCTCTTCTGTTCGTGGCATGTGCACCGCGCCTGGCGGAAAAACTTGATCAAAATCAAAGGTCGCAAGAATCAAGCAGAACGTACAAATTGATTCGAACGTTAATAGAAGAAAGAGCCCAAGCTGCATTTGTTAGCATGCTTCCAGAAGTTATCGATGAAATGAAAAGTGACAAGGACACAAAAGGCTTTGGTTCGAATTTTGAGAACGAATACAAATTTTCCGTCAAGACTGGGCGTATTGCTTCCGTCCTCATGCAGGCCTAAACATCAATATGCATTTGGAACGCATGGTGTTCTAAAACATATTTATGTGGGCGGGAAGAAACCCAAAACACTTGAAGTTGCACTGCATACGTTAATGCCCTTCGTGAGAGACAAGCTTTACGACAGATTAATTAACCTAAGCAGAGGTATATTAATGAGTAAGATTTCTGCCCTTCGTTACAGACACAAAGAGTCGCTAAAACTTTCTACAGAAGAAATTCTTTTTGATGGAACTCTGTAGAAAATGGAGTCGGCAAGCAGAAACGAGGCAGGAGAGAGAGAACAACTGCACTGTAAATGCGACCTGCGGTGTACCAAGTGTGACGATTTAAAAATTATTTAAATAGCACAAATTAAATTTTTGTTCTTATAACAAGTGAGAGTATTATCCACCCCTTATCTGTACCTAGATTCCTGTATCAACGTGCAAATTGTCCAGTACGAACACGCAAAGTACAATGTTATTAAGCGAAAAATAATAATTCTTTTAATTAAATAAAAGACGTATTAATAATAAAGGAAATATCTAACTCATAACAAAAAGGTAGCATAATTTATTACTAGTTAATTAATGAACAATTAATAATACTAAAGGAACGAACTACTTTTCTCAGCGCGTAAACCGCGCCAGCTTACAAACTCCCTGCCGCTAAACAACCCCCAGTCGCCGGAGAAACTTCGACATGTAAGCAGGTCAAAAATGTGTTGTAAAGTTACACTTAGGTGTATACCGCTAAACAACGATACAACCAGACGTTAGTTGTTATAATTTATTTAATCCAATGTAGCGTTGGAAAATAACTAAAAAAAAACTAGTAATGTAGTGCGTGAAGCAAATATTGGTAATATATAAAAAAAACTTAGCCGACACATCTCTTTACAAACAGTAAGTGGTAAGATATGTTTAGTGCTGCTAAAATAAGAACAATTAAAATGTAAAATGTGAACAACCAACTCCAGAAGAAGAAAGTTACAACAACAACCGTATGAACTTCAAGTAGCAGAATCCAATCGTCATGACCTAGACTACAATTCGGAAACAATCAACTAAATGGAGGATCCAGAGGAATAACGAACCACACCCAAGAAGACCTACTGAAGAAGACTATCACGAACACCCACAGCAAACTCACGTTCCATTCAGGTGATATTAAATCATAACATTTGTGCATAACTTGTTTTTTTAAAAACCAAAACAAAAAGAACAGTAAAGTTTCTTGTAAAGACTTTTAGATAACTTAAAGATTAACATATAAATGTTTGTAATTTCTGTAATGATATAGTAATAACCTGAAGATGTTTAAAGGTAAAGTAATTCTGAAAATTACACCGGACTATTCTTCAAATAGTTTGGATGAAGTTGTGGTATATTAGAATATTGCAAAGTTGAGACCCGGATCCGTGGTAATTGGAATAATATATAGCTGAATGATTTTGAGATAAAAAAGAGTAAAGAATAAAAATTTAAAGAATATTTAATGCAGAATTTATAAGAATTTTTCTTTTAAAAGTAAAGTAAAGTAAGTAAAAAATTAAAGGATGACCATTAAAGCTATTACTTTTATACTTAGTTAAAATATAAGAATAAAGAGATGTTTTCGCTAATACCCAGAGAGTGAATAAATTTATGTAACCCTTGACTAATTCCTGATATATACATTGTTATAATTTGTTGGTAAGTAAATTTTACTAACTACGGCAGCTAGTTTAATTAACAGCGAACAATTGAACTGGTTCCCGATGTTATAATGTCTTTGCAGGAGAGACGTTATAAGATGCGCAACTCTGCTCTTTTGTAAAAAAAATTAATTAATAATAATTGTGTACGTCGTGATAATTAATTAACAGTAACTTTGTAGAATATATAAATTTATTCACTCTGAAATTGTGAACAAATAAATAAATAAAGTTTTAATTAAGAAATAATAATATTAGTATTAGGATATTGCCGTAATAAAAAAGTCCTTGCTGGTAAAAATATTCCATTTTAAACCTGTCGGTATTTACAGGCTGTTTCATGTTAAATACGTGTCGAGAAATGTATGCTCCCCCCCTTGTACACAAGTAAGTTGTTTGTATGGGATTCCCTCGCGGACATAACAGACTGTCCAGGACAGGAAATAATCGTGTTTGAGATTGTCCGAATCACCCTCCTTTGTTAAACCACCCCTATGTAAACAATAAGACTCCCCAAACAGCTGATCCATTGTGCTATTATAAAAGCAATGAACTCTTCGTGTGTGAAATTTCTCTCCAATATAAAATAATATTATCATTTTGTCTTGACTGATAATTCCTAGGAGTACAGAAAATTGAATTGATTTGAGATAATTTTAATTTGATTAATTAGTATAAGATTCTATGTGTAGTAATAGATATGTATGTGTGTGTTTAAATGAATTCAAATTTTATAAGTGTTTAAAATAGATGACATAAGATTTGTCGTACGTAATACTTAGTTTATTTAAAAGTCATTATTACCACAACAATGGCTCAATTTAACCCCGACTTGTTGTTGAAGGACGAATTAAGCTATGAAGCCTTGTTACGCGGTCTCCCATACGCAAATGTAACGGTCGCGGAACTGCGCAAAACATTACGTGAAAATAGACCAGACAAACCCTCACTGTTAAATCGTTTAAGTGTATTAGACTTCGAAAGTGAAAAAGAAACATGCTATCACAAATATACGGAACTTACCGCCATCGCACAAACCCTGCGAGATGAAAAATCCCCCTCAGTAATTTTACGAACCACTCAAAGGATCGAACATCTGACCCGCCACATCACCAATTTGTTGAATTGGCCCGGTGATAAAGTTACTCCACCGGACGCGCAAAAATTCGCGGAAGAAGCATTACAACAATTACCCGAGATAATGCGCGAATTACGTCGAAGGTCCGAATCGTTTAGATTAGAAGAGATCGAAGAAGCAATGACGAAACTAAATATTTCCCCTACCCTATCTCCTACTCAAGAACAGCAAACCGGTGCTGTAAAATTTCAGGAATATAATATAGATCCCGTTAAGGAACGGTTAACCGATAGACAAGTAAATATCCAACCCGTAAACGTCACGTTACTTCCAAATGAACTAGAAAATATGACTAGTACCTACGATTTACCTCCTCACTTATCGACGAATCAATCTGCGGAAAAACCTAGAATGACGACTCAATTAAATCTAACTACCGAGCTTTATGGAAAAATAACTCACCCCGTAGAACGTATTTTATCTGAGATACCAACCACTGATGGGCTGAATATTACAAAACTCCTAGATTTTATCAAGCACCTTTTACAAATAAAGGATCTGCGACAATTAAGAGATAACCAAATTTTACAAGTAATTCTACCTAAATGCAAATCTGCTTTAAAAGATCGTGTGTTAGAATCTCTAAGGTATAATTACCCTGTAGAAGAACTTCATACCACCCTGATAAGACACTTCATTCCCACCGGTATCTACGAAGAATTGAAGCGGAACCTAGTACTTCGTGTACAAGGAGCATACGAGAGATTAGCTCATTATATATCTGAAATAAGGGAATCGGCCTTATTGCTACAAGTTAAATGGAGTGAACAACAGCTAGTAGACACTACCTTAGTAGGGCTATCTCCCGAGGAGCGATCTCGCCTAGCACTCATGAAGAGACCAACCACTTTCACAGAACTAGAACTGTGTTGTATACATTCGCCCAACGTCTGGTATTCTGACCAAAACAGACGCGTTTTTATGTCCCAGACTCAACGCAGAGATTCACTCCTACCTCTACCCATTGGGACTGATACTCGAACCTACCGCGATAAGCGATTCGTAAGAACGTCTAAAACCCAAAGCTACCCCAATACTTCAAACTCTCTACAAAAACCCCGACAACATGTGAGCGATGTAAATGAGGAAAGAAAATGTTATAACTGTGGAATGTCCGGCCACATTAGCAAGAATTGTAAACAAAAGCGGTACCAACAGAAAACCGACCAGTCAAAAAACATGTGAAGCGGGAAGAACAAAAATCCTACGTCTTCCGCAGCATCAGAAGGAAAGGTATAAACACTAATAATTCTAAAGTAAAAATAAATAGAAACAAACTTATAGACCCTTACTTAACAAGATTTATTGAAAAGTGCAACTCTATTGGTACATGCAAAACAAGTATATGCCAATTACCCTACATACAGATAGACCTTGGAGCAACGAATATCCTTGGTTTAATCGATTCAGGATCTACACGTAGTATAATCAGTCAACAGCTAGCCTGCGTATTAGCTAATCATAATCTTATTAAACGTAGCCAAAACGTGAACGTAAAGTGTGCCACCGCAAATAAGCAAAACCTAAATATATCGCGCAGTATTTCGGTGAAATTAAAAATAAAGAATTTTACTTGGTATGTTCCCCTACTCGTAGCTGAAGTGTTAAGGCAAAACTTAATACTAGGCGCTGACTTTATAAGTAAAACTGGCTTAATCCTTGACATATACGCAAAACAATATTTCTTCAGATTTGATCGTACTCGAAAATATCAGTTCGACTCCGAGCTAAGTAACAACGCGAATTGTGAAACATCAACTATTCAGTTAGAGCATCATGAATCTAGTTTGAGTCATTTAAAAGGAAATGAGCGACAAAGAATTCAAAAGTTAATAAGGGAATTTTCTACTGTACTCACACCCAAGTTAGGATTAACCCACTTAATCGAATACAAAATACATGTAAATCTAAGTGACAACAAGGTAATACGTCTTCACCCATACAAATTATCACCGCCCAAGATGGAAATAATGAGAAACCAAATCAACAAACTCCTAGAGCAACACGTCATAGAACCGTCAACTTCTCCATACTCAGTACCAAAAGGAACTGACAAACATAGACTAGTCGTGGATTATAGACAGCTGAATAAGAATATAGAATTTGAATCGATTCCCCTGCCCGACATTCACAGCGCGTTCCACTATTTTACCAAAGCGAAAATCTTCACCATAATGGATCTCAACCAGGCATTCCACCAAATCCCCCTAGCTGAGGAATCAAAACATCTAACTGCGTTTACTGTCCCATTTAATCTATATCAATTTACTAGAGTACCATTCGGTATATCACAAGGAAGTTCAGTATGTAGTAGACTGTTAGAAAAAATATTTCATTACGTTAAATTTAAATTCGTATATCACTATCTTGACGACATAGTAGTATATAGTGAATCGATGGATCAACATATTGATCACTTGCGTGAAGTATTATCGAGGTTAAAGAAAGCTGGACTAACCCTAGTAAAGTTAATTTCGCAGTGAAACAATTCTCTTTCTTAGGTCATATAGTATCGGCCGAAGGTAAGGTTAGCATCCCGAACGTACGCGTGCAATCCGAGAATTTTTACCACCTAGAGACACCAAAGGTATAGCTCGATTTTTAGGTATGATCAATTACTTTCACAAGTACATACCCCACCTAGCGGATATAGCAGCCCCATTAAATGCATTAAGAAAGAAAGGAGCGAAATTCGAGTGGACTACTCGACATCAAGCCGCTTTTGGTCGTACAGACCGACAGTTCGAGTGTAGCATTAGGAGCCGTAATATACCAAGAAATCAATAATACTAGACTCCCGATCAGCTATGCATCACGTACATTGACGGAGCAAGAAAGGAAGTTCTCAGCCTATGAACTTGAATGTTTAGCTGTAGTATTCGCCTTCGAAAAATTCAAACCATTTTTGAACACAAGGAATTTCTACTAGAAACCGACAATCAAGCTTTGTCATGGTTATTGAACCATCCAAAACAGTTAGGTCGTATCGGAAGATGGGTGTTAAGATTAAATTGCTACAAGTTCAAAGTACAACATATTCGTGGTACTCAAAATGTAGTAGCCGATACACTATCCCGCATGTTCCAACTACCCAGTACCAGACCTGGTGAAGACAATGTTGAAACCACTACTGTTAATACGCTAATTACTAACTTCCCTCTTGCATTTAAGGATATAGCATATCACCAACAACAAGATCCGAAATTGTGTAAAATAATAGAACAAATAGATAAAGGAAATGATTCTGACAAATATACCTTGAGTAAACGAGTACTTTGTTTTAAAAAGGCTAACGGAAAATCACTGAAAATAATCGCCCCGGAAATAATTAAACCTATGCTAATGGAATACTACCACTCATCAACCATTGGAGCTCATATGTGAATTAGGAAAACTATACATCGTATTCGCAAGGAATACCATTGGGAAAACATGAACAGTGAAATAACAAAGTTCGTGAAACAATGCGAAATCTGTGCCCTGAGCAAGCCAGCACGAATCAGTCAAGTCGGAAAATTAATCTCAGAAATCCCCACAACACCCTTCTCAAAGATATACATAGACTATTCTGGACCTTATCCCCGTTATAAGTCCGGAAATACTATGCTATTAATTTGCGTGGACTCCTTCACTAAATTCGTATGGATGTATCCTATGAGACGTGCCTTAGCATCTACGACAATAAAGATTCTAGAAGAGAGACTATTTAAAGATTATGGTACACCAGGACACCTAGTATCTGACAATGGATCTCAGTTTAAATCGAAAGAATTTAATGACATGTGTTTTAAATTAGGAATAAATCATATTACAGTGACAGAGTACCGACCGCAAGGAAACCTAGCAGAGAGATACTTGCGAAACCTAAAATCAGCCTTAATATCTTATCACGCTAAAGATCAGACAGCGTGGGGTCAAAATCTATCATGGATACAATTTGCCTTCAACTCAGCGTATCAAGAAGGACATAAATCAACACCATTTGATTTACTGTACAAGTATAAACCGAACCACCCGTTAACCACAAAGTGGAAAATTCATGAGTTATTACCCCGCGAAATAAATGGGAATAACATAAGGAAAATATGGAATGAAGCTCGCGCAAATTTGAGAGCGAATTTACAAAAATCGCAGAAATATCATGAGCAGAATAATAGGAAAATAAAGTACAAAGTAGGTGATTTAGTGATGTATAAAACTCACCCTACGAGTAAAGTCGTTGATAGGACCACTTCCAAACTATCATACCGATGGTGTGGCCCCTACAAGATTCACAAGTTCATCACCCCCATAACAGTAGCGCTGTATGAACCCAATACGGACAATTACGTTCGCAGAAGCCATGTGTCTCAAATACAAAAATTGTTTTCGTGTAAAAATAAAGAAGCACGACTACGAGAAAGATAGTAAACCAAGAATACTACTAAGCATTAAGAGTAAAATATGTTGTACAGTATATACTTATACAGGAATATAATAAGATTTTGCAACATCCTATATCGTAATTGAGTATAAACTCAAACACCTCGTAAGAATACTAGCGAGGCCTGATCAACCTTAGCTAATGTCCTGCGAGAATGAAATAAAGAATGAGAAGTCAGCTGACGAACAACAAACCTCTAGCGCAGTAAACTAAAAGTAATTCGATTGTTATTACAATACGTTATTATTATTAGTAACCTACTCATGAGTATAACTCCGTAAAACGAGTGAAGAAATCAAGCAAAAAACCGGTAGTAGATGTAAGAATTAAATATAAGGTAGATTTATGTATTTGTGTATTTTATGTGTAGTAGATGTATTAGATTTTAAGTATTTTGTATAAGATGTAAGATAATCGATTGATGGATAGAAATCACCTGAGGGAGAGAAATTTCAGCACGAAGTTCCGTGCCCGAATGTAATTGTACTTCTTAGGTTTTCATTTAATACCCCGTCGCCCCGTCCTCATCTTTAAGTGCAGGAGGATGTGACCATTTAAAAATTATTTAAATAGCACAAATTAAATTTTTGTTCTTATAACAAGTGAGAGTATTATCCACCCCTTATCTGTACCTAGATTCCTGTATCAACGTGCAAATTGTCCAGTACGAACACGCAAAGTACAATGTTATTAAGCGAAAAATAATATTCTTTTAATTAAATAAAAGACGTATTATAATAAAGGAAATATCTAACTCATAACAAAAAGGTAGCATAATTTATTACTAGTTAATTAATGAACAATTAATAATACTAAAGGAACGAACTACTTTTCTCAGCGCGTAAACCGCGCCAGCTTACAGACTCCCTGCCGCTAAACAACCCCCAGTCGCCGGAGAAACTTCGACATGTAAGCAGGTCAAAAATGTGTTGTAAAGTTACACTTAGGTGTATACCGCTAAACAACGATACAACCAGACGTTAGTTGTTATAATTGATTTAATCCAATGTAGCGTTGGAAAATAACTAAAAAAAACTAGTAATGTAGTGCGTGAAGCAAATATTGGTAATATATAAAAAAAACGTAGCCGACACATCTCTTTACAAACAGTAAGTGGTAAGATATGTTCCTTACCATATTTTAGTGCTGCTAAAATAAGAACAATTAAAATGTAAAATGTGAACAACCAACTCCAGAAGAAGAAAGTTACAACAACAACCGTATGAACTTCAAGTAGCAGAATCCAATCGTCATGACCTAGACTACAATTCGGAAACAATCAACTAAATGGAGGATCCAGAGGAACAACGAACCACACCCAAGAATACCTACTGAAGAAGACCATCACGAACACCCACAGCAAACTCACGTTCTATTCAGGTGTATTAAATCATAACATTTGTGCATAACTTGTTTTTTTTAAAAACCGAAACAAAAAGAACAGTAAAGTTTCTTGTAAAGACTTTTAGATAACTTAAAGATTAACATATAAATGTTTGTAATTTCTGTAATGATATAGTAATAACCTGAGGATGTTTTAAGGTAAAGTAATTCTGAAAATTACACCGGACTTATTCTTCAAATAGTTTGGATGAAGTTGTGATATATTAGAATATTGCAAAGTTGAGACCCGGATCCGTGGTAATTGGAATAATACATAGCTGAATGATTTTGAGATAAAAAAGAGTAAAGAATAAAAATTTAAAGAATATTTAATGCAGAATTTATAAGAATTTTTCTTTTAAAAGTAAAGTAAAGTAAGTAAAAAATTAAAAGATGACCATTAAAGCTATTACTTTTATACTTAGTTAAAATATAAGAATAAAGAGATGTTTTCGCTAATACCCAGAGAGTGAATAAATTTATGTAACCTTGACTAATTCCTGATATATACATTGTTATAATTTGTTGGTAAGTAAATTTTACTAACTACGGCAGCTAGTTTAATTAACAGCGAACAATTGAGCTGGTTTCCGATGTTATAATGTCTTTGCAGGAGAGACGTTATACGAGTGCAAAGTGTGTATTCACGCTTATGCGTGCAGCTGTCCCCACTCGGCCATAAAATTTAATATTTCTATGTGCAAATATATCCATGCAATCAGAAGGAAAATAAATGAGAGCTGTGAAGAACAAAAAAGTGATTCTGAAAGATTTTTAGTAATAGAAGAACATCCCAACTTTGGAAAACAAGAGGAAATAATAAAGGAATTAAGGCATACTTTACCTAATGAAGACATGGAGCAAAGTAAGGCTAAACTCAGAAAGATTTCTGAAACCATTCTTGCTAAAATTGAATCTGGTTAAGATTTTGAAATAATTAATAGGCTGTTTCAGCCTTTTATATTAGAGGCCAGGAAACTCAAACGAGCTCTGGAATCGGAACCGTCGTGTTCAATACAAATGAAGTTTGAACCACAACGACGGCTCTTTTCAACTAAAGTGCCTAAGAAGAAGTCGATATCAATATCGAAACCTAGCGTGAACGAGCAAGAAGCTATTGCTGCCTCCTTGTTGCTGCACTAGTAACTGTTTAAAGTTTTATAATCTTCTGTAAGTGTAATAACCAAGTGAATTGAAATATGTTGTGACGTTAAGAATTCCGTTCTGTTTAATGAACGGAAGTGTAAAATAATAATTAACTTAAATTCCTTAAAAGTGTGCACATCACTAGAAAAAAAAGCAGAGTGAGCGAGTAAGAGGCTATTGCTGCCTGTTACTTGTAGCGTTGACTATTTATTTTGAGAATTTAGGACTTCTGTGCAAAGTGTACTAATCAAGTATTTCTAAAGCCTGCCGTCAGGTGTAAAAGATTATATAGTTATGAAAGCCGTAAAATTGTACAGCCTTAAATCGTAATGTTGTAAAACATTCAAGACTTAAATCTTAACAGAAATTAGTTCTAAAGTTGCTACATCATCAACCCTGAAAATGACAAAGTTCTTCTACTGAACAAAAACTGGGTGGACAAAGGAATAAACGCTCTCTCATTACTGGACATACAAGCTGCTATAACTACGGTAAGTCTACACTACTGTATAATCATAATAAATTGAATGTGAATAAAGGATATAATAAATTGAGTGAGAATGTTTCCGTAAGTTATCCTAATTTTAATATTGCTGGAAAAGTTAGTATAAATGATGTTTTATATTTTAAATTAAGACATTAATCTTACTGCAAATACGAAAGCAGCTCATTTTCTTCAAACTTCAATAATTCACATACTGTCTGCTACTCAGACTTAGTTCACACACTTGCGTATAGACCTATATTATTTGTCCCAACGGGGTTTTTACCAGCAGCTAATGTTTCTGCGTTCTGATTGATCATCGTTTTTGTTGTCGTCTGCAACTGCAGAACGTTCAATTCTGTGTTTACAGAGAAAAAGACATGTAATATTAAAATGAATATTGATTGTAAAGGTATAAAGGTACCGTAACTATATAATTCTCGAAGATAAATAATAAACACAATTGAGAATTAATTCATATCATATATTTTCTTACATTTATTACCCTGAAATATACATTTTGTTTCAGCGTTTATCCCTCCAGAAACAAAAATAATTGATTAATTTGACTCAGATAAATACGAAACCAACCTGCGAAGTTAGTGCACAGGTAAAGAGGAGTTTCACCACAACTGATTACAGCAATAGGCCTATATATCAAAACCAACGTTGTGAGTACAAAAAACTGAACCTAAAAACCGGCAAAACAGTATGAAGTAAGTTTTCCTAATAAACGTATATTTCATACACTAATGCGACGATGTAGTAAAAAGGTTCATATTTATCTGGGGAGCCACTGAAATTGTGTGTTTCTGGAGGAAACAAAGGTTAAAACGAAAATTACAATTCAGTGTAATAAATGGAATACAACGATATGGTTAAATTCATTCTATAGGCCTATTATGTTTTAATATTTAACTGTGACCACAATCAATATTCACTTTAATATTCAAGTTTGCATCCACTAAACACACAAGCAAAACCCGATTTTGGATAAAAATACATGGATTTCAGTCTGCGGACTCAGTTCTGCCAACTGTGGTCAGTTAATGAAACGTAATCTAAACTAAAAGGTTGTCGGCTTGTAGCTTGTATGGTAACGTGTATTGTTTGGCGAGTGTGACTTGTTCTTGTTTTTGAGGCGTTTGAGAACAGGAATATTCTGAATTATTATAAAACAAACCTGTTTGATCGTTTTCATATATTCTTGAAAGTTACAGTCTGTGAAAATGTGTGATCCTAATTTATGGGAGAAGTCTATGCCGTGTGTTTTTGGTGAGTATATAATTTAGGTAGGCAGATATTATTTTTGTTTGATAAGATTTTTTTTTGTTTAATTCAGTATTTGTAAACGTCATTTCAGTGGGAAACATTCCATATGAAGCCGCAGAAGAAAACATGAAAGATATATTCAAAAAAGTTGGGCCTGTTTCATCTTTTAGGTAAGTATTCTATTAACCAAAAAATGTCATTGTTTATAAGTTTTTGGAAATTATAATGAAATGGTATTTGTGCAAATAATAAGTAAACGCTGTTTTACCAGCATAGGTCTACAGACAAAAATATAAAACACGAAACATTAATTAAATATTGCAGATTTTTATTTTAAAATTCAGATAAAATTTGCATAGGTAAGTCAAAATTTAGCTATTTTAAAATCTGTAATTAGAGGTATTGTAATTGTTTTAATTCCCTTTTGATTTCATTGTACTCTGTGGAGTTGTAACATTGATTATAAACATTCAGTTATAAGAAATTAACAAAATAATGTAGAATTTTGTTTGTATATAGCCCAACATAAAATAAAAAAGAAGAGTAGTGGAAAGGCTGCCAAGAGTACCCACTTAACAGATTTTAGCTTTTGTTGCTTTTATTTTTTCTGATACAAAGAAACTTGAAAAACACAATAAAGTACGGAATGTTACCGGCAATTTAAGCCATCATGTAATTATCTCTGTAGGCTATTGAGTACTAACATTTTTTTGACACGGCTTGCAAATGCGTACTCTTAGACGTACCGTTGGGCAAGAGTACACATACTGTCTGCTAAGAGTACGCATAGTTCTGTTTTTTAAATTATTTATTTGTTCATATTATCACTCTATTTATTGTAATTTACTTTTTATTACAAGTACTGTAATTATTGTTTTTACGAATACTACATTATAATTATATTTTTATTCACAATGAAATAGGCCTACTATAATTAGGTTTTGCAAAAACAACCTACAGAGTACATTTTGCTTAGGCTAATTAAAACAATAATTTTTAGATTATAATAGGCATTTATGTTAACAATAATCACAAACAAATGATCCACCCTCAAAACCAGAGCACAATTCATGCCACCATACCAGGCACACACCGCACTGAACCCAGTCTTCATCTAAATCTTCACCACAGCCAGGGCATGAAGTTCGGGTTTCTGATCTTGATGGTACATTCTTGGACCTTTCAAGAGTTTTATATCCTCTCATAACCTTCTTATTCTTATTCTCTATAATTTTTCCTTTTATCTGACCTTTCATCATAAGTTTGTTCTTAAATGGAGAACCAGATACAATTTCAGACCAAATTTTGCCCTGTAGGCCTATGACAGTTTTTTTTCTGTGAAGTACATTTTGGGACTGAAAAAATGTCTCTTACACCTTCTTTGTACTTGCTCTCAGCAGCTTCGTTTTCATATTCATTACCATTAGGCCCAGAATTCTTTTTTGGCGTGCTTGTGTCAGGAACTATTTCCTTTGAGCCTCCATTACTTGTAGCGATGTCTACTTGTACATCACATTCAATTGGTCTATCTGTTACCGTAGCTCATGCAAAGTCATCTTTGCTGAAGACGTCAGGATTGTAAGGAAAAATCTCTGTAGATCTAAAGAATTTTTCAGCTTTTTCAATTGTCGCGATCCTGTTGTATACTGCTTTAAACAATGAAGCAACTTGCATCTGAGTGACAGTTGACCAGGATGACAGACTAACCATTTATCCACTTCAGCTGGATATGCAGTCTTCAGTGGTCCAAAGAAACCTTTGGTCTAAGGGCTGCATCATATGGCTACAATGTGGTGGTAGGGAAACCAATGTTATAAAATGTTCATGACAAAACAAAACAGTGTCAAGAGAACATTGAGACGAATGGTTGTCGAGGATTAAAAGACCAGGTGATCTTGAGATGGATTAACGTATTTGGCAAAATGACGAAGCCAGTCAACAAATAGTTCAGTATTCATGTAACCAGAATCAGATATCAGTGGCAGTGTTTCTGCAGGAGCATCATTGTACAGTTCACTCTTCATTCTTTTACGAGTGAACACCATTGCTGGAGAGACGTAGTTTCCTGTTCGACTGAAACAGCAAACAATAGTTACTAATTGTCCCCGTTCTCCTGATGAGACTTTGCTAATGACTTTTTTTCCCTACAGGTGACACAACCTTTCGTAACCTGTTAGGTACTGCAGAGATACCTCACTCATCCATGTTGAAGATAGTACTGGGTGCAAATTTCTTATCTTCATAACACTGTTTCAAATTTTCAAAGAAATGTGACACTTTAACTTTATTAAAACCCATTGCATGTCCAATGCTACAGTTCTCCGGCACACGTAGAGAAAGCCCTTGTCGCTTGTAAAATGCTAAAACCCATTCTTTACCGGCCTGCCTAGTTTCCTGGTTAAACCTGTCACTACTGCTCTTTATTTCCACATACTTAACTGTTTCCGTGTAAGTCCGTAAAATTTTTAATCTAGTTGGCGACAGTACTTGGCTAACTGTTTTTCCTGACCTTTGCTAAAAACAGTCTTAAATCTTCCTAATAACAAAGGAATTGTACCCTAAAAATGAAACTAATTAATTAGTTTTTTAGTTTTACAGTGTAAACCTGTCAAAAAAAAAAAAAACAGCTTTATCTTTATCAATTATTTTATTATTTAGGCTACTTTAGTAGCCAGTGTTTTACTTTTAGACCAAATTAATAATTCACCCACAGTTTTTAATCTTTTCCTTAATGTACACTCATTGATTCCAAGCGAACTAGGTACCTGTCGTTTACTTTTGACATGGCATAATCTTTTTTAATATGCTGGAGCAGCTCCTCAGTGAATACTAGTTTCCTGTCGCTTTTCCTTTTGTAATTTCCCATTTTTTGCTAGGAACATAAAACCATTTTATATGACTAGTTTGATGTAGTTACATCAAACATAAATAAAGAATTCACAATTTTTTAAATCATAAACAATAAATATTTAAACTGTTGCCTTTTATTCATTAATCTATCGAACAGGAACTTTAAAAAGCTGATGGGTCCTACTAATTTAAGGTGACATTGTACACCCAAAAATAATTTTTTTGACAATTTTTTATTATTTTTTATTATTATTCTACATGTTTTTCTGAACAAAATGGTGTATCATTCATGGTAATCTGATAGACATAAGTACTATTTTTATTTTTTTTTATACAAAGCTGCAAACATCGTGAAAGTGGTAAAATCGCTATGCAACTCCCAGTTTTGTACCATGTTTCTCTCAACATTCTTTGGATGTTTATTTATTTATTATAGTAGTACGTAGTTTACATTTTGCTAAAAATTTCATTTTACATGTTGGCTACACTGGTTCAAGTCAGCTGATACAAATCAAAACAACAAAACATCTGTTCTGTTTGTACTGAATGTGCTATTGTGTTTTGATATAAGTCTATGGTAAAAGTTATTTTTGATTGATAAAAGTGGTTCCATGTTCTTCACATAATAGGAAGGTCCACTAAATTGTTCAAGAAAAGAATATTTACTGGTAATCAATATAAAAAGGCAGTGCATGTATCGCAAACTTATTCAAGTAGACCTAACCTAGAAGCATCTAGTCCTAGCCTTCAAAGTGAAAAGAAAGCTCATTGTGCATCTTTTACAAAGTTAAACTCTAGTATGAATGAAGAATTTCTGCATATTAATAAACCTTCAACTTATTTGGATTTACATATTGACATTTTATGCAATCAATTGAAATCTTTTGTTGTTTGTAAAAACTGTGGTGTTGGAAATGTTACATTGAAGGAAGACTTAGATAAGAGGATGGGTTGTGCAAGTCAAATTTTGTTTTTATGTGACAACTGTGGTGTAAATCAGGGTTTCATAAGTAGTGACAAGACAAATACAGGACAATATGATATCAATATGAGGCTTGTATATGCACTAAGATCTGTAGGAAAAGGACACGATGACGCCAAAATGATATGTACCCAAAATGATATGTACACTACTTTATATTCCTGGTCCCCCAACTAGGTTTATGAAGTACAATAGAATTATAGCAACGGCAATAAAAAAGGTTGCTGAAAAAAGTATGATTGAAGCTGTACAAGAGGTTGTAGATAAAACAGAAAACAGCGATCTCACAGTAGCCGTCGACGGTTCATGGCAAAAAAGAGGCCATACCTCCCTGAATGGAGTTGTTACTGCAACTTCAATCGAAACTGGCAAAGTATTAGATGTACATGCTCTGTCTAAATACTGCCAAGGATGCCAATTGGCTAAAGAGCACCTGAAAGAAAAGCATGAATATTACTGTGAACTCAACTATACTAGAAACAGTGGAGGAATGGAGATTGAAGGAGCACGGGCCATTTTTTTTAGTCGATGATGACGAGGGGTGTACGCTATCTTACTTAATCTCAGTGACGGTGATTCTAAGGGATATGCAGGTGTGTGTGAAGATGAACCCTATGGTCCTGATGTTGAAATTGAAAAAGCTGAGTGTATTGGTCATATACAAAAGAGGATGGGTTCTAGATTGCGTAAGCTTTGTAAAACTGTAAAAAAAAGGAGAAAAACTTAGTGACGGTAAGCCTCTTCGCGGAAAAGGAAGGCTAACAGATTCCGAAATTAACAATCTTCAAGTTTACTATGGTAAAGGTATTCGTGAAAATTGTCAAGATGTTGGTCAAATGAAGAAAGCTATATGGGCTATTTACTACCATAAGATGTCTACAGACGAAAAGCCAATCCACAGCCTGTGTCCAAAAGGCGAGGACTCATGGTGCGGTTATAACAGAGCACTTATTACAAAAGAAAACTACACTCACAAACATTCTCTTCCAATGTCAGTATTAGAGAAAATAAGACCAATTTTCAAAGACCTATCCAATGAAACTCTTCTGCGTCGGTGCTGTTTGGGGAAAACACAAAACCCAAACGAGTCCTTCAATGGATTGATTTGGAAGAGAATACCAAAAACTGTTTTTGTTGGGATAGTTACACTAAACATAGGGGTGTATGATGCTGTGCTATCATTTAATAAAGGTGCATTGAGTAAGGTTGATGTCTTGAAGGCACTTGGACTTAAATACAGTGATAACTGCAAGGTGCGGCTACAGCAAATAGATATGAAAAGAATACGAGAAGCTGAAAAAAAATTTACAGAACTCGAAAAATCTAAGAGAGGGAAGCAGAGACATGAAAAAAGGAAGAAGGAAGAAAGTGAAGAAACAAAAGACTATGAATTGGGCATGTTTTAATGTAATTTTGTTGATTATTCATGAATAAAGGTATATTTTAAATTAAAACGAGTTTCCTGAAAAATTACCTTTACTACAAATGTACCTTTATCTCAAAACTTACATGAGATATTCACTTAAAATTTTTACTGTAGTTGGTGGATACCTACATACATATGCTGAAGCAAAATTATTTAAATGCGTGAACTGAAAAAATAAATACAAACATATTTTATATAAAAAAAATAAATTTTTTTGGAACATTTTTCAAAAAATAGGTTTAGTACAAAAAAAATTTCTTTCAATGTTAATTTTGCTTTAGTAGTTATAGAAGCTAACTAAGAAAATTGTGTAAAAATTTCAGACTTTTATCTTTTATAGTTCTTGAGAAAAAGGTACATGAACTTTGCCAAAATAACATTGCCAGTATAGAGAGTACAATGTCACCTTAATTAGTAGGCCTATATGTTTTATTTAACAGATTCAATTATAATCAGATTTAAAAAATATAACCTCAAGTAAGTAAACATAATTTCTTGAATTAATACACTGGAAGTACGAGATAAACACAGGACGTCCAAGAGTATGTGCGTACTCTTAGACTACGCTGGACTGCGTACACCTAGCCGACTGTGAGATGGTTTACATAACTGCTACCAGGTTGCAGTACCAATCAGATATAAAGTACAGCATTGTGCCATTATGTAGATAAAAGAACCAGTTTCTAACACATATGATACAAAAAACTAACTAATTACCCTAAAACTGTGTAACCTTAATTTGACGCTGTTAAAAACTGTAATATGAAAGCTGTAAAGTGGTATTTACCTGTAACACAACAACGAAAAAGCTGTACAGAGTGAAACTTATACAACATAAGTGACACTAACAAAGGACTTATGGTTGTCAACCGTCTCAGTGCTGCCAACTTGCCAATATGACTAGTGCGTACTCTTACAAGATGCGTAGTCTTACCAGCCCTTACCCTATGTCACACATGTAAAAAGTGAAATGTAAACAGCTTTTACTAATAAAAATAATCCTCAGCAGTTGTGAAAGGCTTAATGTGATTTAAAATATATTTGTGAATAAAACGTATTGGTACTTTCCAGTTATCTCCACCATAGAAAACTCATTCTCTTTCTGATGGTGACTTACAAATGACCTGGAATGCAATTTTCCTCAGTCACATTAAATAAGATACATGCTGAACTTTTTGGAATCGCATCAAACTTATTTCATTTACAAACAGTTGTACAAAATAAGAAAGGGTAGATAAAGTTGCTGAGGTTATTTATTCAGAATTGTGAAATGATTTTACAAAAAAAACTCTATCTTTGTATGTAAAACAACAATAGGTGAGGTAATATTGATGTAGCTAGTCAGGCACAATTTTCACTAATTTTTCAGAAAACAATGACTTTGTTTGGAAAAAGTATATGAGACAAGTTTGGTATGGTAGAAATAATGGATAGTACAACATATTTAGTTGCTATATGTAAATTAAATACTGGAGCTTTAGCAACTGAACACACACACACACACACACACACACACAGGGGCAGATTAACCATTAGGCTGACAGGCTGTAGCCTAGGGTGCGGCACTTTGGGGGGCACAAAATTTTAGCTAAAAAATAATAAAATTTTACAGCTAAATGTAAAATTGGTAATAAATTACAAGGTTAAAAATTTGAGTTCCTTTGGCGCCTGTTTGCAAGAAATAGGGCGCCTGGCTCTATTTTATGTATGCTATAACTATGTGGGTGCCACACATTTGTGTGTGTTTTTTATAACTCTTGTCAAGATAACACCTGACCTGTTCTTGATTTTTAGGCTAGTGTATGACAGAGAAACTGGCAAGCCTAAAGGTTATGGATTCTGTGAATACAAAGACGAGGAAACAGCTCTGAGTGCAATACGAAATTTAAATGGATATGAAGTTTATGGAAGAAAGTTATGTGTAGATAATGCTTGTACTGAGAAGTCCCGACTAGAAATGGAGAGTAAGTTTGTGTCCATAATTGATTCAACTTTTATGCTTCTATGTATTCAACTGATTTAGAAATTATTTTGAATCACTGACAAGAAATACCCCTTGATTTATAAGTTCTAGGGAATATATTTGTGGGGAGTGCTTCCAAAACAGAAGTATTTAAATATTAAAATAATTGAGAACAAAATTATTTCTGAATCTTTCCTGTTTAGTGGCAGCATGCAGTAAGGAATTACTCGATGTAGCAATCGCCAGTATCAACGCATTTTGCAATCATTCCATGGTGACAGCACAGTTTCTACAGTAAAAGGGGCAGCATTTTACACTCTATGCCACAGTCGCAAGTGTAGTAGTATCATAGCAGTATCATGAATTCCCTGCAGTTAACAGCATGGATTCCAGACAAATATTCAGCCACACAATTTCTACAAGAGATGTAGAAATTATTTCTAAAAGAATGTATTTTACACGATACAGAATTTGTATGAATGGCCATCATATGAAACTGAATACAACAGGTAAAGACTGTTGGGTTTGTTCAAAAAAGACTGCCGGGAATCCAAACAAATGCAACAGGATATATTCCTAAATAATTCTCAGTTAGATTTTCACACAATCATATACTTCATTTACTGCTGGAATAAGGAGTACACAATTGTGAAATTCTGTCAAGACGAGCTTCACATGAATAAAAGCACATGCGTGGATTGGAATCCCTACACATGAGAAGTGAGTGAGCACCTACGTAGAGGTGGAAGAGACTTGTTTCACAAGAAGAAAGTATAATAGGGGAAGAATTTTACCTAATCAATGCGTGTTTGGCGGATTTTGTTGTGAAACAAGAGACTGTTTTCTTGTGAGCATCCCAGACAGTTCCCGGACTTTAGTGCCTATAATAAATCAGTATGTTACCCCAGGCATAACCATTTTGTCTGATGAGTGGAGGGGATACCAAAATTTACAACAAAATTGTAAACATTTAACAGTGAACCACTCAATACAATTTGTGAGTCCAGTGAACCAAGCCCACGTGCAAAATGTAGAAAGCACGTAAGGCCAAAATGAGGAATTAAAGGCTATGGGGTACTTCACAACTTATGTTGGGATTCCTACCTGGCTGAATTTATGTGGCAGCAAAGGTATCGAGATTATGATAAATTCAAAAAAAATTATTGAAAACATTACTCAATTTATGCCTCCCAAATAATTTATATTATTATTTGTAGCTGTAATAATTTATGAAATGTATCGTTGTATTTGTAGTTATAAATTAAATTTGTAATTGTAATTAATTTGTAGTTGTTAGTGTAGTAGGAAGTTAAATGTAAGTTACCAGTAAATTATAAATTAAATATAAATCTAAAAAATAAAGGTATATAAATATTAAGCAAAATGTACAATGATAAAAATATGATGGATAAAATATAAAAATAAAAAATTCATTTAAATAAAAAATTTTATGTAGATCAAAATGAAAATAAAAATAAAAACTAGCTGGTTATCGCTGAGAGGGAAATGTGTTTGTCTACGCCATGTGCATGGGAATTGCTACTTTGAGTAATTGCTCACTGCATGCTGCCACTAATCAGACAGATCCTAATAGTTATATAATTTTTAAAAATATTGTTTTTGAAGTTTTCATTTACAAAGAGTCAAGTATTTTATGTGGTCAGTTTTTTTAATTTCCATTGAAAAGTTTCAGGACATAAGCATCCTTTCAACCTCTCATCAGTTATTCCAAAAAAGTGGTACTTATTTGTAAATGAATGCTACAAGTTTCCTTTGTTAAATTTGTAAATGTAATTAATTTTTTTGTTATAACTGCAGTTTTCCTGTAATTCAGCCCCTGAATCAGAGTAAGTATTTACTCCAAGAGGATTATTTTTGTAACCATGTAACCAAGCTTTCTTGTTTTTGTATATATTGCAATATTATGTTCTGTGGTGTACATGTTCGTGTGTTAAATGTATCTCTTTTAATACATTTACATACCCAACCAGGGCATGGGATTTGAGTTACATTCAAACACTTTGTCATATATGAAGATTTAATTTGTAGAGTTGAGATCATTTACTTACTCAAAGTAAAAACATACTAAGTTCTAAAAAAACTTACTTACTAGCTTATTAAATGTATCTTAGGTTTAATGCAGAGGCCTCCAGTTAAAAGTCAGTATGGTGAACCAGTAAGTCCTGAGAAAGCTCCAGAAGCTATAAGCAAAGTTGTCGCATCACTCCCTCCAGAACAAAAGTTTGAATTGATGCGGGAGATGAAGTTATGTGTACAGGTTTGTATAATCCTATAATCCACTTGGCAGAAGTCTGTACTCAGTTTCTGTTATTGTACTATTAACATTAAAATTATGATACCAGTGATAAGAGGAAACTATAATATAAGATTAGTAAACATATAGTTTTAATGCTCAAGTTTTTTGCTCAGTAACTTTAAAAAAGTTGTGCCTAACATGTGGACAGTAGCAAAATCGATATATGCAAGGTTGGACAACTCTAGTTTGAAATATTTTGCTGTCACAAACAGTTTCATCAGTCATGGAAAAAGACATAAACACCTTACAGTGGAATTTTCCCTAAGTGGATTTTCCTTAGTATTTTCCCTATGTGTATGTACTTTAAGAACAGTGAATTTTGGTGAGTTTACTGCATTCCTTATTATCTGAAGTATGGTGTAACCCATAGTAATAATGAATATATTTAACTGTTGATTGATGTATGTACAATAAAAATTATTTTTATATTTTTATTATATTACTAATAAGTATGTTTCTTATTTTGGAAAAGAACAATCCAACTGAAGCAAGACAGATGTTACTGCAGAATCCGCAGCTAGCATATGCATTACTGCAGGCACAAGTTGAGATGCACATTGTTGATCCCCAAATTGCTAGAGTAAGTAAATGTTTGCTATACATACTGTATGATTTCTATAATGATGTGGATTATATATATAAGAGCGTTTTCCCTTCTGTGTTATAATCAAGACACATTTTCATATGTGGCATTAAATTTGTTAACCTTCAGATTATTTTATTTTGTAGTAGCACCTTCTTATTAAATGCTTTACAGAATTTTGCTAAATATAGCTAATCTGCTTAAGTACAATGAGAATAAGATGCACGTAAATTTAAAATTAAATATTGTTAATTCACACTTTTGGATTCATCTTGATTACAACACCCCTTTGTATAAAAAACTTACACGGGACAAAATGTTCACAAACTATCTAACCATATGGCTCACATAAAGAGGATCAAGGTCCAATTCTCATAGTTCTTTCAGATATTTCAGCTGCAGGAAAACTTCAGTTGTTTGAAGATATTGAGACCTCAGCTACTGTGAAGTACCACTTCTACAGTTACAATAAGAATGGCCTTTCAACCTAGCAATTTAAAATTTTTTAATCAATGTGATGCCAGCTGAGTGGAAGTGTGAATTGGAAGAGTGGAAAAACACAAAATGGGTTAAAAAGGGCCATATAAAAAACTGAAAGTTGGTAGCACATGTTTAGAAAAGCAGTAGAGCATAATGTAGGATCAAACGAAAATTGTAGACCCTGAAACAGAATGGTTTACCATATGTGTAGAGAATCCTTAGTCACAACTTTGATTAACAGATTCATTAGTCATGTTCCTAACACATGATTTCAGACCATTCATAAAAATTTATGCATTGGTTATCAGAGAGGAATCACATCAGTCTCCTGTGTAGGAGTTGGTGTTATCTTCATCTCCTACATTTACTGGTAGATGTATAAAGTTACAAAGATTCCATTTTTTCTAATCAATTAAACAGTTGATGTTAATGTTTCTTTTTGATATATTTGGTTGTGTCTGAGTTTATTTGTGCTGATAGCTCACATAGTTTCTTGTTTTTAAGGCGTTTTGATAAGAATACTTTTTATTCTCATTTATTTTTATAATTTACTATTTTTTTCATGTTCATACTTGTTTTGAGTGTCTCAGATCCATGGTCAACCAATGGAGTTGAGTTTTATGTTTCTGTGGTTGTGTACATATATATTTTACCTCATGACAGGTGAAGATATTTAAAAAATGTGTAGTAAAAGCAAGTGTCTGATTTGATGAAACTAATAATTTCATTTGGTAAATATTGTTATTTTTCTTAGTATGTACTTTTGTTAATTTCATTTAATTAATTGATATTCTAAAAATTAATGAAAAAATTATGAGTGGATACGTTTGCCTACAGTTCAGACAGAAATAAATATTTGTTGTTATCTTACAGAGTACAATATAAACATTTGTGTGTATGATTTAACGTTTTTCTCAAAACAGTGGATGTTAAGGGTTCAGTTTACTCAGGTTGTAATTTCCTGAAAAAGAATGAATAATAAAGATATTTCAGATGTTTCTCTGCATTTTGTAACCACAGTTAGTGAAAGCCTATTTTTACAGTGTAGGCCCTACATTAAATGAAATGTGTTGTGACTTAACATAGGTTTGAATAAAAACCTGTCCATGGAAGGAACTTTGAAAATTTATTAGGATATTGGCATAATCTCTAGAATTTGAGAATATAGCAGAAAATCTGATGTTTGTGGTTATTGTAGTAATTACTTATTGGTTTGTTATTAAATTGTTTACTGTAACACTAAACTGAATGTAATAGAATGTGGTTCAACAAAATATGGGTATCATATTTTCCTAAACACCTTAACATTTTCAAGTCACCTAAATGTTAGAAGACTTGATTGAGATGTAGAGGGACATATGAAAGTCTGAGAGTAAAATGAGATAGATGGAAACGATGAGCCCTTAGGTTCAGAATTGTCATTCTTAGATTCAATAAGATTTGTTACTTTTTTTTAAATTTAATATTTCCATATCATATGTTAATTCAAAAGCCTTTTTTATGTATCGCATAGGAGACTCATTGCCATTTTCTTTTAATGAATTGGGTAATTAGTGTTCATATGTTGTTACAGACAATGTTACAAAAGGACACTCCTGTACTTCAGCCACTGATGCCAGTTGAACGTGTCCGCCCTCCAGCACCACCAGTACCAGTTTTCCCTCCTCAAGTTGCACGTCCAGCACAGCCAGATTATGCACCACCAGTCAGTCTGTCAATGTCAATGAGTCAATGCGATGGGACTCAGTGGAATAGGTGGAGGACTCAATTAAGAGGGCATAAAAGTGAGTGTGAAGTAAAGGAGCATTGTAGAAATAGATGATTAGTGCTGGATGATAGTGGAGTAGATGTTGCAATTTATTACTTAGTTATTTCTGTTTCTGTGTCTTATTTCTAAAAGGAAGTATGTTGTGAGGCTTATTGTGAAGATACCTGTTTCATTGTTGCCTTGAAACAAAACTATTTCAGTAAAAAAAATTCTGGCAGTGTAAAGTAAATACATAATCTTAACAAATTTTTTTTATAGCTGTCACTTCCTGTTTGTCTTTCTCATAGTCATGTAGTCACGTATAGTTACAGTTTTTTTTATAAGTTACTCCACTTGTAGTGAGTAATTTTATAATTTCGTTTCAGTTGCTTGTTCAGAACTTTAAATCTTTTCCACAAATTTTGAATATCTGGGCTATAATGTGTTTTATATGACACACAATGATGTGGTGAAGAAGCTGCACAAGTTCAACCATATGTGTGGGTCTATCAGGAGAACTATAATCAACGAGGTGTAAGGTTAAAAGCAAGAAGGCCCCAACACTTACTTACCTTAATATTCCACAACCCCCCTTAAAAAAACAAACACCCGAGTTGCCACCACATTTTCATGGAAACTGCTTCATTATCTCCACAAAAACACAAAAAAAACACAGTTTTTCACTTAACAGAATTCTCTTCCAGGTTCGTTGCACGATCTGAGCACAGGTTAGGTTAGGATGAGGTGATGTTCAAAATAACTCATATTCATCTTAACATATAATTGTTTATTAGTAATCATATGAATTACTTTTACTGAACTTCGTTGTTACTTCCGTGAGTTGCACCACATCTACATTTCAAATTGACTACCAGTTCACTTGATTTTACATATTCAACTTTTATTTATATTTTTATATTACTTATGATTAGTGCTAAAAAACTGTTTCATTAAAGAATTTTAAAAATCTTTTAGCAAAGTTATAAACAAACAAAACTTTATATTCAACTTGCAAAAGTTACCATCAGTGGTGCCCTCATTTTATATTGCATTCACCACATATTCAGTTCCTTAAAAATGAATACGCAAATTTATTTGTAAAGAGTTCTTCTGTTATCTTCTATTTGCTTATAATTAATACTAAGGAAATAATCAATGCTAATAAATACTTTATGATAGGTTAACTCTCCCTCTCACTCCACCTCTCTTTCTCTCACACACTCTCTCCCTTCCCTTTCCCCCTTTTCTCACTTACTTTCTCTTTCCCTCCTTTTGTCACTCTCTCATCCCCACAGACGCTAAAGCCACATTTCTCTTGCAGTTTCACTCGCACAGTGTTACTCTCAATGTACAGTAGTATGTGCTGTGTCTTCTACGTTACTCATGGTTTTGTTCCATGAATTCATTCATTTGAGTCATTGATTTCTGTTCTGTTAATTATCAATTGTTCAGTTAAACATTTTGCTGAGAGACGTTAAATAAGTAATTGGTGTCTGTAAGCATCTAGTGTTGTTCACTGTTGTTATACTTTTTAGCGTAGCCATACATGAAATTGCCCGTGGGTGGCGAGTCGCTATACCTTTCACTGTGTGCACTGTTTTGTGGTTGGAAGGTGACTGATTATTGCAAGGTGTAGCATCACCTACACTGATACCTCCCTAAGCGAATGTTTTCCAGTTACTATGTGGGAAACTTAGCAGCTGCGAGTCCTTCCCGTCTAACGCAAGATTCCTAATCATGTGAAAATAATTTTTTAGCACACACATTCGGTAGAAACTACTCACTTTCCCAAGCCCGTCATGCACGAAAATTCCATGCTTTCCAGTATTCTGTTTCATACATGAAAACCTGTCTCCGCATTATGCTGGGTAAAATGCCTCATTACAGAGGAAATAAACTACCCGATGTTTTACAAGGTGATGGCCCTCCCTACACTTCTCCATGGGTCTGAAGTCCCAGGCCAGCCATATTCAACCAGCCGAAATGATATTTCTTGGGCATGTGGCAGGTTATAACCTACAAGACTGCAAAAGAAATATCGATGTACAGCAGGAGCAGAATATTATGAGTATACTTGATAGAATTTCCCTATATTGGGTAAAATGGTTGCAAGATGTTACCAATTAGTTTACAGTCAAATTAACCAGAGATGTAAACTGAATGCCATTGAATTTTGTTTATTCTGCAGTAATGTAGAATGGATTGTGTTTCATTGTTTCAATCGTTCTATTGTAATGTTTTCTATGTCACTAAATCTGTAGTCTATTCTGTATTAAAGGGAGGTCTCACCTATTCAGAGTTGTAAATGGGCAAGGTATTAGTCAAATATTTGTTGACATTTGTAACACTGCAACATATCTCAAACAACGGTAAAGTATAAACAAAATAATAAATAGTCTGGACAACATCCATCAAGAATTAGAACAAAACTACTGCATTATTTATGTCTTAAACAATAAGAAATTAACAAAAATCCAGGAAATGGATATGTACCAATTTTAGAAAGCTCCATTTAAACAATGTGTCATAGAAGACTAAAAATTTTTTGTATACAAATGTATGTAACTTTCGATATAAATATTTATTAGGATCTCCCCATGCAAAATTTAAGTTTAATAATTTTGTCTTAGGGACTGGTCCAGGTGTACGAAGTGGTAACATGGATATGAGAGCATTGGATCCTCGCATATTACGTGGTATGGGACATCAATACCTACGTATGCGACCTCAGAATTTCTCTCCTGCAGAGCAGTATGTATTTCTACACAACTTTACAAAAATGTTTCAATTTGTGACTCCATTAATCTTGAATAGTTTGACATTGAAATTTTTCATACGATTGGAAATCATATTTTTCAAGTAATATAGTTTCTTCAACCATGCCGTGTGTGTGTTAGATGGGGGGGAGAGAGAGAGAGAGAGAGAGAGAGAGAGAGAGAGAGAGAGAGAGAGAGAGAGAGAGAGAGAGAGAGAGAGAGAGAGAGAGAGAGACTTGATCTGCTGTTTTATTTCCACAGTCTACAGTAATAATTAAATTGCCATTTAGCTATATTTTATATAATAAATGAACTTGTAGTAAGTTGATTAAAGTACTATGACTTCTAATTATTATATGTTAAAACAATTTTCTTTGCATTGTGTAATGGCAGTCAGGCCTGGTGACTAGGCAATCTAGGTCCCCTTTAAATGGACAATTAGAGAATTATAACGTAAATCCTGAAAGGTATAATAAAATATACCTTAATTATATAATGGCAATAAAATAATTAAAAAATAGTGTTAATACTTAAGGTATATTATAAAATTTTTTTTTTCAGAAGAAATTTATTGGTTTGTTAATACAAATATTGAATTACTGCAAGAAACGTCAAGGAAACCGAGAGTTACTATAAATGGAAACTTAAAGAATATGAAGATTATTTACATTAAAAATATGGAAGTATTTTAATTAGGAAGATACATGTCTGTTAACTTTTAAGCAAATAAATTTATCAGAATCTTTTATTTGGATACATTTTATAACCAACATCTGTTCATTAAAAAAAAAATTATTTGCTGAGCCATATGACATTCTTGGTAACAATACAATGAATACAGTACAAACTGTTTTTATGTTTTGCGGTCTTTTATTACAGAGGTGTGAAAATTATTAGAATAATTGTGTTTTTTTTTTTGGTTTTCACTTTTAAGTAAAAGCATTATTTTATGACATATATGTTTTTAGTTGTCGATATAATTCATTTTTCATCTCTTAAGAATGATTTATATATCATTGGTGAATATATTTTTTTAATTTTGAGTGGTTTCAATGTATTTAGAAAAAAAATTTTCAGAAATAGGTCTTGTTGCCCTGAACAGACAAATCAGCCGGTTAACAGACAATTTTCAAAGTAAGATTATGTTATGTTTTGGTGTTGTATCATTATTTCATGTTGTTACAGGTTACCATGAGACTTTTTCCTGTATAAATCTCCCAATACCCGAATGAAATTTTATAAAACTTTGGCTGTCCCCACATTCCTGTATGCTAGTGAGACATGGACTCTTGGTAAAAGGGACGTGCAGAGGGTTCAGGCAACCGAAATGAAACTTATTATGGTTGTAAAATAAGTAGTGCACTTTCTTGCATTTACTGTCTTTTACTTTGAATTAAAGATGGAGTAGCAAACATAGATGCAGAAAAGAGTGTCATATTTAGAGAGACTTTTCGAGAAAAAGTCTCGAAAACACATGGGGATCTCAAAAACACGTCAGAAATATGGTTAACTTTTCTACGCTTGGTTCAGTAAGTGTATCACATGTTTAAGTCAAGCCTATAAGGATTCATTCGATCAACATACTAACTAGCTCCAAAAAAGGAGTGTAAAAATATGAGTACAGTTGTAGTAAGAATAAATAACATGAGCTGGCACTGATGATATAGTCCTTAACATGTACCTGCAGGGAACAGAGATTCATTTTATCTGGTTAGTGTAATACCAGTGGCGGCTCGTGACTTAAGAGGCTAGAGGGCGCGGCCTTTAGGCTTCTTAATTATTTATCAATATTGAATTTAACGCACAATACAAATGTCACCAATGTTTTATCGCATAATTTATTAATAAAATAAGAATAGTAACACGTGCAGCATGCACAGATTATTTAAAAATCTGAACTCACTTCAAATATTGTGAGCTGTTGTGGAGAGTCAGCAGTTTTATTAATAAACGTAACCACAAACTGTCGAAAGTGTCCACAAGAATGTCTATACTGTTTCCACAAAAAACTAATACACTATATTTACATTATATTATTTTTATGATACCTATACTTTAAACAGACCATTTATACAAAGTCCATTCACCTTTCTTTTAAATTAACGAACTTTTCTAGCACTCTATCATCAAAGTCCTTCATTTCTTTAACAAGTTCCTTGTTGATAGATAACATCGCAAGGGCATTCAGTCTATCGTTTTTCATTGTATTTCTCAAGAAAGTCTATAGTCTTTTCAGAGTCGAAAAGCAGCGCTCAGGTTCGGCAGTTGTCATGGGCGTAGTTACGATAATTTTCAGAAGTTTCGACACTTCTTTGAAAACTGACGTAAGATTGTTTTCTTCTATAAAGTTAAGAAGTTTTATTGCACCTTTAATTTTAAAATCGTGCCGGCTGTATAATAGTTCCAATTCACTCCGAAGTTTGTTTTCTTGTAAGAAAGGGTAATGTTGAATCACTCGCTTGAATTTTTCTTCCGGAATGTTAGTAGAAAAAAGTGGAAATAAGTCATTGGACATCAATGAAGCTGCTTCTAGGTGACCCGTGTAAGTAAACCTATCTTTTACGCGAGTTATAATGATATCACATACTTCTTTTGCATCCCCTATTCTAGTGCTGCATCCAACATTATTGGTCCTTTTTCTTGGTTGCACAGGGAACTCTTCATTTATTTGTGTTTCCATTTCATTTATTTTCTCCCTCTCTTTCTGCAACTCATTTTCAAAAATTCCGATGTCACTTTGCCACACTACACTGTCTTTGTTCCTACTTTATAGTTGTTGGTACAGTATGTCCACATGGGGTAGAATTCTATGGAAAAAAGTTAGCCAGAACATGAAATTTTGGTCCTGAAGAGCCCTTCTGTGACCACTTGCCTCATTAACTATGAGTCTGTTTGTACACTTTTCTTCAAGAACTTCAAAACAGTCCTCCAACTTATATCGGTTTTCGTACACAACGTTGACTGTACGAATGTTGTAGTTCTATCTTGTTATAGAAACTCTGGGTAACCTGGTTTGCACTACTTCCTCTAAAACATCCCTTCGTAGAGATGAGTGTGAAAAAAATGCTGGAATGGCAGACAGATTTGAGAAAAAAAACTCTAACTTTGTTGTTTACACTTGTTGCTTTTTCTAATATCAAATTAAGCTGATGAGCGTAACAGTGTACAAAATATGCGAACGGATACACTTCTCTAATTTTTGCCTGTACACCTCCAATAGAACCACACATAACATTAGCGCCATCATAAGTCTGAGCTATTAACTTTTCCTTTGATGTGTGCAGAAGAGGATTGAAGTTGTCCATGATGCACTTTGCTAAGGTTTCTGCACATTTACCTTCAGGAGCGAGAAATTCCCAAAACCTTTCGTATACCGACCACTTAAACACATACCTAAAAACTAATACCATTTGACAGTGGTTTGTCACATCAGTTGTCTCGTCACATTCGATTGCCACAAATTCAGAAGCGTGTATCTCCTTTTCTATTTCTTCCCTGCAGACACTAAGCATACAGTCCAATATATCATTCTGTATTATTTTCGATGTACCTTTGAATACAGTAGCCGATTCTAAATGGTCTTTCATTGCAGAATCCAGCTCCGCAGTAAAATTAATTAAACCTTTGTATACACCCGTATTTGTAGACGATGCTGACTCGTCATGACCTCTTAGAGGCAACTCAAAAACACTACAGAATTTGACACATGAAATTAGCCGTTTTAAAATATGTCTGTTTTTGCTGACTTGAATATTTTGCTTTTCAATGTTTAGTCTATATTGCGAGTCCAGACTAGACAGTATGTTTACTTTGCCTAGCAAAGAAAGATCAACAACACTATTCATGTGATTGACGGATATTTCATGCTTCTTAATTTTTTCTGTAAGATGTTTTACATCATTACCCCTTTTACAGTCCACAAGCAATCACCACTGTCTCTGAGAGAAAATAAAATACATGGAAAACAGAACAAAGATTTCTGAACGTCACAGCCACAGATCGAGTCATTTTTTTGGTATGCATCTTTCGAAAGCAGTTGCCTTCTGAAAACACGATTCTCACTTTTCTTATTTTCTGTTTGCATCATGCAGAATTCAGGAGTTGGCCTACCTAATGACTTTAGTTCAATTTTTTGATCAAGAGTTAATCTTGCAAAAGTTATTGCTTTAAGCGCCTGCGCTGAATTATCCATGTTGGATAAAATGTTAAAACAAAACCTAATTATTCGACACTACAATATTTCCCTAAATTATTCGTGATTATTCAAAAAAACTAAATTATTAAAAAAACACACAAACTCGAAACCTAAACACTAAACAAATGCCCGCACTGAATTAACCATGCCAGAGAAACTATAAACACTAAAAAAAGTAAATCTCATATTATCAATAGTCTGCGATTAGTTGTACGAAGGGATTCACGTCACTTTCTGCTGAACGCGGCGCGGAAGCCTACGCGCCCGAGTCAACAGTGTGAATGCTGGCTATAAGCTTACAAGTTCATTCAACTTTGGACAGAGTGGTGGATTGGAGAAATGGGCGCGACTGACAAAGCGCCGTGAGAGGCATGCTGTTCCGAAAACATTTGTGCTATTACCTAACACGAAAACATTTTATTGTCCGAAATGTTAAAGAAATATGTGATGACTTTTCACGATTAGTGATAATAGATTGTTTAATGATACGATTAATAGATTGTTTAATGATACGATTTAAACTGGGGGGGGCGCACCTTAGCGCCCTAAGAACGAGCCGCCCCTGTGTAATACTAAAGTAATTGACTGATTTGCCATTAGCAGTCCAAGTTCAAATGCCAAAAGTCATTCGGTAGAATTCAGTAAGGTTGCTCTTGCATAACCTAGATATGGCCGTGTACATAAAATAATGGTTATGTTTAACTAATCTGGAGTACTTGTAATTGTTGTGATGCAGTAAGTATAATACATATTCAACTACTGACTTAATGTTTAGAGTTGGTCAACTTCAATAATATACATAATAAGATAATCATTTAAATTTTTAAATAACTATTTGTAAATTTTATGTTTATTATATTACAATGACGGTTAACATGTAATTACAAGAAAAAGTTCACTTAAGACCCTTATGTTTGGACTGAATACAAAGAAACCCTTATGTTGTTTCTTTCTGTTAAACAATAAAAAAATACTAGTGTAATAGTATAGTGTATTACTGTTTACATAATAAAAAGGATTTATATTAGAAAAAATTGTAGTTTACATTATTTGAATTGTTTTTGACATTATTTTATTAAAAAAATTTTGTTCTTTGTCTCACAACTTTTGTAAAGCAAAATTTCCCTAACAATACTTTTGGAGAAGTTATAATTATTACAAAATAACTTATTTCAAAAATCTATTTTCTAGTTTTCCAAGAGATCCCCGTGGAACTGCTATACCCAACCGTTTTCAGAGGGATCCTAGAGCAGGTATGTTCTGAACTTGTATTAAGGTTTTTGGTTTACATATAACAAATTTACAAATCTCAAGAAACTCATTAGGAGTTTCTCACTCAGTGATTACCAAATTGTAATATGAAAACTGAAAATTTTTAAAAATTAGGGTCTGCCATTAATATTCTTAGGACAAAGATTTTAGGTAATATTTTGAGAGACTGGTGAGTAAGTTGTGAAAATCTTTATACAGTTGCCATATCTCTCTATATAATTTTATTTGACATTCCCATGTGTTGAATTGTAGAGTGTTTCAATTAGTCTGTTTACCTGGTTTGTCTAAATTATGTGGGATATCCAAGAAGTAAGTTCCATTTTTAAATATTGCCATGGTATCGATGCCATCATTCTGTTGTGCATGCACAGCCTGTTTCTTGATTTGTTGGCAAGCCAACAACACAATTTGTAAACAACTGTGCACTGAGTAAGCTTTGTTGGACGTGTTAACAATGTTGAAGAAATTCAGGATGCCTGCTGTGTGGAAGTAGGTATGTGGTTTGGCTCTTGAGTGCTAAAGGCATTAAAACAATTGAAATTTACTGTTACATTTTCGATGTTTATAGAGAAGATGCAGTGAGCGATTCAGTGGTACCAAGATGGATATGACTTTTTAATAAATTATGTGGGAATGTTCATGATGATGAAAAGAGTAGGCAACCACCTTTAGTGAATGACAACATGATGCAAGAGAAGATTGCAGACGGGAATAGACGATTCACTATAACATTGCTCTCCCTACCATTTTCCAGAAATTTCTCGTTCATTTCTTCATAAAATTGTGTCTTAAAAACTGAACTACTGGAAATGGCGTGCACGCTGGTTCCAAAAATGCTTATGGAGCAACACAAATGGAAAGGGTGGGGAAATCTATTGATTTTTTTTGACACAATTCAGACAGCAAAGGGATGAGTACTGAACTGTATAGTCACCAGAGACGAGACGTGGATATCGCACGTAACCTCTGAATCAAAACAATAATCTTCATGTCATCACCTGCAAAGGAAAAATTCAAGGCAACGTTTCCTCTCGCAAAATTATCTGCACAAAAAAAAGGGTTTTTCATATGGATTTCGTGCCTCGAGGCCCCACAATCAACTCAGATGTCTATTGAAAAAAGGTTAAGAAATTGGATAGTCTGATCCAGAGTAAGTAATGTAGGATGCTTACCAGGACATTACGATGAATCGTCATACACCCACCCACACACTGCCTCTGCAACGTAGCATCTCCTCACAAACGTTTGGCTGGCAGCAACATTTGATCATCCACCTTACAACACAGACCGCACACCAAGCGAATATCACCTTTACAGTTCATAATGATGGCAATATCAAACAAGCTGTTAATACATGGTTCAAATCACAGGTGGGAAATTTCTATTACAAAGGTATACAACGCCTGGTGTCTCACTATGAAAAGTGTTTCAAAAATTATGGAAACTGTATAGAAAAGTAGTTTAAATTGTGTACTTCATATAGCAATAAAAATGTTTTGTTTTAGTTTTCTTTAATACCATATTGAAACTTACTTTCTGGATATCCCTTGTACATTATCATCATCATCTTCAACAAGGATTAAACCAAAATTGGTTTGTTCTGGCCCCAAGCAGATAGATTAGAGCTGGTCACTCCAACGCTTCTTTGGACATCCTTTTGGCTGGTAATTCCATAGTTGTTTGGGGATGCAGCAGTCACCATTTGGTTAATGTGTTTCAAACATTTGAGCTGATATTAAGCAGTTCTATCAAGTATACTCATATTATTCAGCTCCTGTGGTACATCAATATTTCTTTTGTGATCTTGAATAGTATAACCTGTCACATGCCTGAGAAATCTCATTTCGGCCACTTGAATACGACTGACCTGGGATTTTGTTAAAGTCCAATTCTCAGACCTATAGAGATGTGTGGGGAAGGCCATCACCTTGTAGAACGTCAGGTGTATTTCTTTACTCATTGATTTTAGAGTTATCCTGGTTGTCTCATACATATGGTTGAGATTATGTAGCTTATGCATCATGTCATTGTTTGTAATGTAAGGTACATCACAGCCCATATAGTTAACATTACTGACCTGGTCCAGAACAATACCAGCTACAGCAATTTTTGCTCGTATGGGATCAGTTCCATGAAACACCAACCTTTGGTCTTTATTATGGAGATCTGTAATCCAAAATCTTGCTGAGTTGACTCAATGAGTGTTCTGCCATCTGCAAACCAGTTTCCGAGTTTGATAAGATAGCCTGGTCATCAATCAACATGTTCTGGAAGGTTTATCTGCCAATTCTATATGACATCGTCAATAGATGGGCACCCCTTTTGTACCCCACAATTGATCAGGCCCACATTAGAAGTTGTGCTCTGGCTTCCTGTGTCAATTAAGATTTTGTTTTCCACATGAAGACTTTGTATGGCTCTCATGATGTGTTGCACAATCCTTTTCTTTACCATTATTGCCCACAGCCTGCCCACATTCATTATCAAATGCCTTTCCAAAGTCAATGAAGGCTATGTATGTGGGCAACTGATATTCTCTGTGCTTTTCGAAGACCTGTGGTGTTGTGAAGAAACAATCTAAACTTGATCTCCCCTTCCTGAAACCATGTTGGACCTCTGAGAGAATAGTCCCCATTATTGAATTCAGTTGTTTTGCTTCTAAATTACACAATTCTAAAATAAACTACCATTGACATCAACTCATATATTATTTTTATTATTACACATGTTTATTACCACTAGATTAAAAAAAATGCCATTGTTAGCATTATCATTATACCAAGATTGTTATCATCAAGAAGAAAACAGAAAAGTTTGGGTTTTTTGTGATGTGCCACATGCACTGAAGTTGATACACAACCACTTGCTTGATGAAGGGTACGAGCTTGAATCAGGCAAGCTTTTCACGAAAAAACCATTTGTTAAACTTGTTGAACTTCAAAGTACCGGACAAGACCTGCAGTACGCCCACAAATTAACAATGAACCACCTTCTTGTGGCTGGGACCGAGAGACAGAATGTAAGGAAAGCAGCCGAGTTACTGTCTATGACTGTCGGTAAGGCCCTCATTCACAATTTTCCCGAATTCAGTCATGTTGGAGAAGCTGTTATTATTGTCAACAATGGGTTTGATGTTTTGAATTCTCGTATACCAATTGACGCCATTTACAACTTGAAAAGTGCGTATGGAACTTGTTTAAAAGAACAGGACGATGCCCTTGACAAGTTGTACAAACTGATACATTCCATGAAAGTAATAGCAAAAAGAGACAGAGGGAAGGAGGACAAAGAAATGGAAGACGGGGAAACTAATGACGAATATTTCCAAATGAAAAGAACTTCTGTATCTGGAAAGAAAAACAGAAGACCGTCCAGAAAGACAAGAGAGAAACAAGCAGAAAACATTCTTCTACCATTTCGGAAAGGATTGCTGATGTCCATAAATAGTCTTCATGGATTGTTTACTGATTTGAAAGCAGAAGGTTATTCGTACGTTATGGCATCAAGATGCAACCAAGACATTATTGAGAGTTATTTCTCACAAATCAGGGGTCTCGGCCGATTTTATGATCATCCTCTACCAAATACTGTATCGCAAAGGATTAAACATTTGATTCTGAGCCGCAATGCAGGAAAGCTAATAACAAGTAGCAGTTGCTTAACTGAGAAGGAAATTGAAACTTTAAGTGGAGACATTCTGGCTGATTGTTCTGAAGACCAAGTTTCGGACCTCTCACTTTCAGAAGAAATGAAACCCGGAAAGAGCAATTCATGTGGACAAGTTAAAGGAGAGTACAGTGATGATGATGATGAAGAATTAACATCAGCAGTCGATGGACTCATCAGGCACTTCCAAGAAGAAAACGAAGAAAGGAATATCCAAGACAGTGGTGTCTCAGAAAAACCAGAGCTACTTGAAATGATTGCTGGTTATATAGCTTACAGGATGAGGAAAAAATACCCATAAAGGGGAAATGTTTATGGAAGTGTCACAAAGGATATTTCCTTTGCCGGCAAGAACTGGCTACAGAACATTTCAAGAGGGTCGTTGATGAAGCCAACAGATGAATTCATGCAAAATGTCTTTAAAATAGAAGAAGAGTTTCAAAAGTTCCACGAATGTTCAACTAACAAAGAGCCCAAAGTTTTCAGAAACCTACAAGATATAATCAAAAGTAAATATCCAGAAATGGACGATTTCATGGTCAAATGTTTTGTACGGACGAGGACTTTCATAAGAATGAAATCACTGAACAAACGTTCATCAAAGAAGTGGAAAGGAGCAAAGCGTAATGAAAGCGAAGAAAGAAAGAAAACGAAAAAATGAAGAAAGTTGTGTCACAATAAAGAAATATTCTCATGTATATATGTACCAGATATAGTTCTTAGATTTCTTCTTTGCATCTGCAATTCAATTTTAAAACCACAAAACAACTATTCAGGTTTTTCCGTACCACAGGTCTATGATGGCCTAAGCCTGTGGGAGCCTTTTTATTCTTAAAAAAAAGTGCCCTCCGAGATGGTGGAAGAGGATGACGTCCTTCGGAGCCTTTTCACCGGCCATCAGCTTAATAATGTTATTTGCCAGGGGAAAAAGACCAATGGAAGTCGACCCCTCTAAACAAATAATAATAAAAATAATAATAATGTTATTTGAATTTTATTAATTCTTTTATAAATCACGTTAAAGGAATTAATGATAAGGAAAAATCAATGTAATTTATAAACGGAAACAAAAGCTCCTTTTGTAATTTATATTCACCGTAAGACTATATAAAACTAAAGATTTTGAAAGCTAAGATAGTAGACAAAATTAATACGAGGACTGAACAGGAATATCTGTACCTAATTAAAATAAAAATCGTATTGAACGATGCGAAGTACATGCGACCCGCTTGGCTGTTAATGTAGAGCGGCAACGGGTGGGTCCCATGTGACGTCACCGCTCAGCCTCGCGCCGAGCCAGGCTGCGCGTGATCCCTACCGTATATTCTAGTATCCGTGATACCAACAATAAAACCTAAAATTTTCTTACCATCGGGCCAGTTTCCAGTTAAGTGAACTGAAATAGCAGAACGGGTTATTTGAAGTAAATTACTCTTAATTTTGTTGTTTACCAATGGCATTCCCTTTTTATTTTACTTAGAACATTTATACATAGAATCCTACTTTGAAAAGGTGAAACTTCTATTCGGGCATGAGGCGCAATTTATCAAATCAGGTTAGAAGTAATTATTCCCATTTACATTTTACATTCCCACCAAAATAAAGCATCATTAATCATTAATTTAAATTATATATATAATTACACAACCCAGCACTTCTTAAATATAGATTTTTCCATTCACGCAATCACGCACTCATTCATGCTGTACACATTCTATATTCCCTAAATTGAGCTCATTTTATATAAACATTTCTTTAATAGAATTTTAAATGGTTTGAATTTATCTGATTGACTGATTGAAGAAATTCTCTGATGTTTCGTTGTAGTACTTATCTGGTTACATGTGAGTCCATCTTATTGCGCACATTCCTGCTATTTGGTGGTCGCACGCACTTTTTTGAAATAATATATTTACATGGTAACTGTTAATTAACTGTTAATTTACAATTTTGTTCCGAGTTCGTGTAATATTTCACATTTTGTTTGGGTGCACCTGAGATTTAGTTTCAGAACTTTTATACGTGTCCGGCCAGCACTAGGAGTATTACGTGACTGAGAGCGAATGCACTGCATTACTTTCTGAGGTGGAGAGGGTGTCACGTCACCAATCTCATTGTCTTCAAACTATGACGACTCAAATTTTAAGGCGAGGCGAATTGCGCACTGCATTCCATGTGACTTTTTGCAGGCTTGGCTTGATGACTTAATAGGTCAGAGTTCATCTGGTGAAATATATCTGTTGTTTTTTTGTATACAATGTTGACCTTGATACCATTTCCACTCGCTTGATATTACGTCGTTATAAAACTTTACAATACTTTACCATTTATTTATGCTTTTGCATTAAAAATAAAATTTATATTTGTTTCTTCCCCAAACCAATATATGGATAGAATTGTACCGTTACAAGACCCCCTCAATGAGAGGTTTTATGCCGAAGCATAAAAACTCTCATTGACACACTCATACTTCCTAAAGGGATCAGCCAGGATATGTCACCACAACCCCCTTTATGTTTTATAAAAAATATATTTAACTTACCCCTGGTCCAGTGACTGTGACTGCACCTGAATGACCTTACTGGACTTCTCTCTCGAGATCCCAACACCGCAAGGCCAGTCAGGCACTTGACGCTCCTGTTCTGACGCGCTGGCCAGCTCAGGACCGCCACCACAGCATCACCAGGCACTGAAACATCAAATTAAAAATCAAATAGTGGCCTCGTATAATACCATATCCCTAACTGATCTGTCTCCCCTTAGCTATGTGCTGGTTTGCATTAAGAAGCACTGTTTTTTTTTTCTTAACTCCTAACATATATATGAATACAATATTTATTACAACAAAATATAAAACATCCAGCCTCAATATCGACATTCTTTATACCCTTCTCTTGTTACATCTTATTCCCAAAATTCAAAATATTTCTCTGATTCTATCATTACATTTCCCATTACAACTTTTCCAAAATTTACATTTCCCATTACAACATTACACATACCTTCCCTCATAGAATTAATATTTCAAAACAATTAAATTCATTAATAAAATCCTTATATGGAACAAAACACATTTAAATCTACTACTTTAGAACAAATTATCTACTTGAAAATGTGAATCATCTTCCATTGTCATAATATTTCTTAACTCAATACAAAATCATTTAATTATCTCATCAGATCCTCAACATAATACATTTTAATATGCATTAATGCGTTACTAATACTTTAGTAACCTCCTTCCACACACACTATGGCCCCCCCTGGACTGTAGCGTCCAGTTGCTTCCACAAGGACTGAAGTTAAGGAGGAATTTTGTCGTCTCCTGTCCTTGCTTCGGCATTACATTTAAAGTTCAGATAAAAATCCGACTGATTATATAATAAAAACCTTAAAACGGGTCTATCGCCCTTTTATTTGTTCCCACGTGAACGGGTGATAGCCACTGTTCCATAGTTCCGGTGATTTCCCCTGAGTCACCCCCCGTTAATTTCAATTTCAAACCAATTTCACAGGCAACCAACCATGGTCAGTTTTACAATATCTGCCCACAGCTAATTGTTGTCCAAAACCACGATTAGTGTTGGTGAAACAGTAATCGCCCGAAATGTGGGGAAATCTGTCATTAGCATGTTTTAACAAATCATAATTTTTTTTATACACTGTACCGTATCAATTTTACATATAATATAATATTATATAAGGTTGGTGTACAGTGTATATTACACTCTATTTGAGCCTCCGTTGATTGTAACATGCATCGATGTTACTTAATCAACCCTTACCGCTATCTATAGTAACAACATGCCGTCACTATAATAGCATATCTTATAACTAAACTTGTCATTCTTCATTTACTATCACCACATACCACAACTTATTCTCTCTTCTATTGACACCTAACAACCCCCCAAAATCACCCCCAATCTTGCATAATAACAAGTTCTTTTTTTTTTTTTTTAGACACTTTTTGCAAGTTCCAGCTTTCACTTCTCACTAATACCTTCTTTATGACAAGATAATAAGTACAACAATGGATCATCTTGCAAGTCTAAATTGCATGTACATGACTTACATTTCTATTTTATGAAGAAAAATAACTCCTTTGAGTTAATTATTTAGGTTACACAAATTTTGTGCGTTTTATTTCACAATTCATAACAACTACTGTTGTTCGTGGAAAAATACTACCAATAACTAAGTTTTTTTTTTTTTTATGACTACCTTACCTTTCCACGAAACTAGGGTCCCCCTCCCCATTCTTGTAAGCAAATTGTAAGCAAAGAATTTCTACTGTCACCCTTTTGTGGAGTAGGACCATCGTTGCTTTCACCCCCTTCTTGAGGCTACCGCCAACCATGGTCCGCCTCCAGATTGCCAAAATCCACGATCAGAGGTGGTGAGTCTGTGATCGCCCAAAAATGGGGGAGAGTCCCTTCTGTAAACATATAAAACCAAATTAAATTTCATTCATACATCACTATTAATGACAATCACTGCTAAAGTTCCTAAGATGACCAATACAATTTCAAATTTGTTGCATTGTGTGCCCCTACTATCTCCCTTGTCTCTCTGTTCTGTAATACATACGCATTATTCATCTTCACTTCTACAGTATTGTGCGAATTAATGTGAACACATCATAATTATCACAATTTTACTTTTTTTCACAGTTGGCAACACTTTTATGTCAAAGTAGCGGCCATTTTGTTTTACTGTTCTGACAGTCAGTGAGTAATGAGACATAGCAAGCTACAGACGCGTTGCATTTTTTTTTTTTTTTTTTAGAATTATTGTGTTTTTGCTGAAGTAAGCTGAACTAAGGCTTTATTTGCTTTTTATTTTTGAAGATGTATATTACTCCCAAAAAGCGCACTAAAATTGTTACTTTGAGTGAACACACATCAATGACTCAAAGAGATATTGCCAAGGAGTGTGGTGTGAGTTTAGGAGCTGTCAACAAGATTTTGAAGCAAAAAAGGGACACTGGGACGATTGAAGTGAACAGAAAAGGGAAATTTGGAAGGAAAAGAAAGACAACAGCAAGGGATGAAGCTTTTTTAATAAGGGAAAGTAAATTAAACCCTAGGAAAACCTGCCAAGAACTTCAGCAAGACTTAGCACACGTTGGAGTTATTGTTCATGACTCCACCGTACGAAAACGACTTATAGAAGGAGGAAGAAAAACAGTCAGACCTAAAAAAAAACAGTTATTGACTGCTGCCATGATGACAAAACGATATGATTGGGCAAAAAAATATGTGAGCTGGACTGTTGAAGATTGGAGAAAAGTGTTGTTCTCAGATGAGAGCCATTTTTTGGTACAAGGACAGCGATCTCGTTTTGTTAGAAAAAGTGACAACGAAAAACTTACGACAGCTCATATTGATCAAACAGTTAAACATCCGTTAAAGAAGATGTTCTGGGCTGCTTTTCTTATAAAGGTACCGGATGCCTTGTGTCGATCGAAGGCATGATGAACTCGCAAAAATACAGAGACTTGCTAGAACACAGATTGGAAGCTGAATTAAGAAAAGTTGATGCCAACGGTCAAGCAGATTTTCAACAAGATTCGGCTCCATGTCACGTGTCCAAGATCATGATGAAATATTTCAAGGACAAAAAGATATCATGCCTTGAATGGCCAGGAAACTCACCAGACCTTAATCCGATTGAAAATCTGTGGGCTATTGTAAAAGCTAGAATTCGTAAAATAGATTGCACAACAAAAACAAAACTGATTGAGGCTGTAATCCACACATGGTTTCGAGACCAGCAAATATCAGAAAACTATAAAAAACTTGTTGATTCTATGCCAAAACGTGTTGAAGAAGTTATAAAAGCCAAGGGAGGACATATTTCCTATTAAAACAATTTAAATTGTATTCTTTTCTCTTCGTCTATAACTAATAAATGTTGTTTTTTTGAAATTATCACTTGTGTTCACATTAATTCGCACAGTACTGTATTACCTCATAAGGTCCTTCGTAAAGTAAGAAAAATTTCTTAATTTCCTTGTCCTGAGCACTTGATAAGTCGTGTCTCTTCACCAATACCAGCTGTCCTATTTCATACTTCATCCACTTACCTTTTGCATCATGTCTACGTTTATGTCGTTCACCTTTACTTAATAGATTTTCATTAGCCAACCTGATTTTAATGCTCACATCCATTTGCTCACTCTCAAATGGGTAGTCAAACAGCTGTTCCAAAATCCTCGGAGGGCGTGTTCCCTCAATCAACTTGTGAGGCGTATATCCTGTCGTCTCGTGGGTGGTACTGTTCAGCCAATTTTCAACCCTTTTTATATATAACGGCCACTCGCTGTGTTTGGCGTGACAATAGGCTCTAAAAATCCTGCCTATCTCTCTCATGATACACTCCGCCTGGTTGGACTGAGGATGGTAGACTGCCGTATGCTTTGGGATGATTCCTTCCCATCCAAGGGTCTGGCGCCATCTTCCACTGATGAACTGTGGCCCATGGTCCGATAAAATCACCTTTGGCTTCCCCACATTTATCATATAATCCTTCGTCACCTTCTCACTCAGCACATGACTGGTAGCTCTCTTCACACTATACAATTTTACATATTTTGAAAAAGTGTCCAACATTACAAAAATATACATAACTCCGCCTCTACCCTTCGGCAACGGTCCATACAAATCTACCTCAACTAAATCAAATGGCCATTCTACTTTTATAAAATTCAACTCCCCTTCAACCCTATAGTTCACTACCTTATATTTCTGACACAAATCACAACCCCTTAACAACTTTCTAACCCGCCTCTCCATATTCTTAAAAAAACACAAGACTCTTTCAAAACGTTAACACACTTTTTCGCCCTAAAAATGACCATATCTTAAATGACAATCCCATATAATTTTATCTGCTAACCCATCTGGCACAACTAACCTCCAATCACGCTCACCCCATCTACTTTCTTAAATAAACCCTTGATATATCGGAAAATGTTGATTATACTCTGACCCAGCTAATTCCGTCTCTAAACTATTTATGATTCTACCTGATTTACCATCTGCTCTTTGCATGGTTCTGATGTTTTTTAACTGTTCCTAAAAAATTCTATCTTCCCTGGTTATTTGAAAAATTTCAATTTCCTTTAAATCTCTCCCCGTTTTGTTATGTAACATGTCTACCCTGGAAAGAATGTCAGGTATTTTGTTCTCTGTTCCCTTTATGTATTCCCACGCAAAATTATATTCTTGTAATATAAGTACCCACCTGGTTAGACGGCTGTGAGCAAGCTTGTATGTGTTTAAAAAGGATAATGCCTTGTGATCCGTGCGTATGACAGTTTTGTTCCCAAGGAACTTTCCCATGGCTAACACAATGCTCAAAAGTTCCTTCTCTGTTGTGGTGTAATTCTTTTCCACAGACAGAAGCGACCTACTGGCGAAGGCGATCGTAAGATGTTCTTTATCACAGTCCTCCTGGTAGAGCTCCGCCCCTAAAGCTACATTGCTTGCATCTGTCTGTAAATAGAAGGTTTTATTAAAATCAGGATGATTCATCATAATCATATGGCTAAACTTTCTCTTAATTTCATTAAATGCGTCGTGTTCCAATTCTCACCATCTCCACTGCTTGTTTTTCTGGAGTACTGCACTTAGTTCCGATGTTGTTTGTGCATAATTCTTCTGGAACTTACGGTAGAAATTACAGAGTCCTAAAAAGCTCTGTAGTTGTTTGATATTTCTTGGTTCAGGGAAGCGCATAATGGAGTCAACCTTATCTGGATTTGCGGAGATTCCCTCTTGTGTGATAATGAAGCCTAAAAAATTGATCTCAGTTTGTAGAAATTTGGATTTTTCCCAATTTACGGTGAGTCCTCCTTCTTCTAATTTAGTCAATACATATTCCAAATGCTCCAAGTGTCCCTGAAAAGTTCTGGAAGCAATGAAAATATCATCCACATATACTGTTAAAAAGTCTAAGTCCTTCGGTTTCAAAATCTGATCCAAACATTTAATAAAACTCGCTACACTTGTATTTAACCCAAATAGTAAACGCTTAAACTGGTAATTTTTTCCGTTAAACAAAAACGCTGTATACTTTCTACTTTCTTCTGCTAATGGCACCTGCCAATACCCTGCTGTCAAATCTAACGAAGTCATATATCTCACCCCACTAAACTTTTAGAAAATCTCATTTATGGATTCTGGTGATTCACGGTCGGGTATTATTATTTGATTAATCCTTCTGGCATCTAAACACAATCTAACCCTACCATCCTTCTTTATCACCACTACTAATGGATTCGAGTAATGTGACACTGACCTTTCTATAATACCTCCCTCCATCATTCTATCTAACACTTCCTGCACCGCTCGTCTCTTGGAATAAGGTACTGGATAACTCTGCTGCATGAATTGTGTGTGTTCTCGAACCTGCAATGCACATTCATACCCTTTTGCCCTCCCTGGAATCTCGGCAAACACTCTTCGAAACGTCTCAATCACTTGCCACAACGACGCATGTTGATCACTCCCTACAACGTCACCCTCACTTAGAAAATTATCAGCCCTATCTTCCCACATTCCCTCACTACTTTCATCCATCTCTCCTTCAAAACTCTCTGTATACTCTCTTTCTCTACATGAATTTACTCTCGCTTCAGTGTCACTCTCGCCTAACCGTTTCTGTAATATTTTTACCCCCATTACTCTAACCTTATCTAACACCTGTTCAAAACTAACCCTGATCGACCGATCACCCCCCATTAAACTCTACTATTTTTTCTTTAAAATTGATTACAGCTTTATTTCTTTGTAGAAAGTCATTACCTAAAATTATATCTAGACTTAGTCCCTTTACAACTAAAAATGTATTCTCAAATTCCGCATTATTGATAAGGAAATTTAGAATTACAAAATTGGTTGTTTTGTTTGTAATTTAGATTATGTTTTAGGCATTTATCAAGGAGTGTTTGTTCGTTTTTAGTGATTGTGACATCCGTGAGGTTTACTGCACATGGGTAGAATTTTTGTACACAAAAATACTGTTGACCAGTATCTGATACAGAATCAAGGGATCATTATGACTTATTTAGGGGTGATTTTTCTTACTGTTCCTATTTATTATTACTTTTTTTTTTGAAGCGTATTAATAAATAATTATTTTTAGGTGGTATGAATAGATCCGCAATGCCTATGGCACCTGTAGGGGTACCACGTCCAGTTGTGCCTCTGCAACCAGTGGCTCCTCCTTCTGCTCAGGGACCTCAGTTAGCACTTAATCTTAATACGAATGTGGGTTCTGGAGCATCACATCAAGAAAAGGTATTGAAATTGATAATATGCTTATTCTAACTGTATTGACTATATGACTTGTAATGCACACAAACAACTGTGTGTGTGTGTTTTCATGGTTTTATGGACATAACTATGTTCTTGTTTTCATTCTTTCTTGACTCCTTGTAGTGTTGTGAGAGAGCAGAGTACTCTCCTCTTTTCACTGATCTGATGTTTGTGTGCTCCTGAAGCCTCATGTTAGATTGCCCAATATATGTCCTGTGATTTCATTACAGATTTTCTGCTTTTTTATTCTGAATAGGGTACTAGATTTTTCATGTCTGTGTTGAATCTAGTTAGTTGTGTTTCCTTAGTACTTTACTGATTCTGTCTGTGGTGTCATGAATATATAACAGTATGATCATGGTAGTTACAGCCTCTTCATCTTTCCATATATGTTTCTATGGCTGAGTGCTGCATGTTTTTTCTGGTGGTGTATCCATTCTTCTGTAAATTATACTTGAGTGTGGGTACTTACCTGTTGATCTTGTGAGATGGATGAATCTGTGGGTTAAGGTGTTCAAAATGGATCTTAATTGTTCCGGGCAGTAGTGGAAAAGTGCACTAAGATTGTATGTGTGTTGTTATAATGTTGTTTTAAGGTCTATATCATAATATGATGCATGAATTGAGATGTGTTTCAGGCATTACACTATATAATTTTATTAATTTTGTATGTTCACCGGTTGTCATTAAAAAATTATAGGATCACATTAATAGAGCTACGTTAAGTATATATATTATTAATGTTATTCAAATGTGTTGTTGAGCTGTTTACTTGTTTAAGGCATGATTTGGGTTTTAAACTATACGTCTATTATCAGCCATATTGATGTGTTGTCTTATAAATAAATAAGTCTTGATTGTATATTAAATAACATTAGTGTTTTATTACATCAAGAAAAGAACAGTACTTCGTTGCAATTCAGTACTTTGTTTAATGTACTGCGCGTGGTTTGTGTGTGTCATATTATTTTGTTTTTTTTTGGGGGGGGTGCAATATGTGTTGTTAATATCTTGGGTTCCATGTCTTAGTTGTTCCTTGACCCTGCAGAGGGTTGTTTGTGTTGCTTTGTTCTGGTACAGTCCCAAGTACCACCCATCTTGTAGTCGAGTCCTTCTGTAAAGTCAGAATGAAATAGTACGAGGGTTGTTTGGAAAATGAGTTATGATAGTGCATAACTTCTGCATTGTTGATATGAGTTGGGATATGTGCAGTATGTTAGTTTAGTTCGTGCAGAATCCAGCAAACACAGTTGTTTCATTGTTGCTTCATGTACACAGATGGTACATTTATTAACAATGAGTAATCTCATTGAAAAACCTGCGAAGTGTGAAGTCCATGATGTGGTATGATTTTTGCACACAAAAAGTTCATCACTTAACTACTGAGGTATATAGCGAAGATTTGTTGAGTGTCAGTAAAGTGTGAAATAGTGTTGGGAGTTCTCTGATGTTCATACAACCATTCATGATGAAGGCCGTAGTGGGCGACCTTCACTTGTCACTGACGAGCTCGCACAATATGTCAATGACAAAATTCATGCAAACGGATGTTTCACATTAAGCTAGTTAAGTGATAATTTTCCTGAAGCATCGTGACCTGTTCTGTATGAAACAGTCACATAAAAGTTCACCAAGGCCCATAAGAATTACAGAATGGCAGCGGATAGGAAGTTTTTGGACTAGTTTTAGCAATTAAATTGTGTGTGTGTAGAATGTGTAAATATGTTGTAGAATCTAAATAAAAGTGTGGCTTTAATTCAAAAAGTTCCTTTCAGTTACAATATATTTCAATGATAATTAATTTCTGCAGCAAGTGTAAATACAATAAAATTCAAATTGATATTGGTAACAAATTTAAAACAAATCTGTTTTATATTATTGTGATATTGTTCAAATGATAAAAAAGAATCTAATAGTAAATTAAATTATTTAGACACAACAATAAAGAAAAATGAAACAGATTTTAAATACTCAATATACAGGAAACCTTCTCAAACAGATTTAGTAATACAAATAATTCTAACCATCCTCCGCAACATAAAATGGCAGTATTTAATTCCATGATTTACTGAATGCTTAGGATCACACTATATGACAAAGAAAGAAATATTATCCAACAGATAACAATTATAAATTGATACAAAATAAAAACTATCAATAAATTAGAAAATAAAATAAAACATAAACTCACTAATCAGATTCCCTATAACACTACATCTAAAAATTCACCTATTAATAATAATATAAAATATACAACCTATACTTATTATGGAAATATAACTTAAAAATTAAATAAAATATTTAAAGATACAAATTTAAAAATATATTATAACACAGATAACATAATTTTTAATCAAATAAAACCTAAAACTAAACCCAATATTCACAATTAAAATGGAATATACAAAATAGAATATCCAGATTGCAATAAATTTTACATAGGGCAGACAAAGAAAAAACTACTTGATAGAATCCTTCAAGATTGTAATGCATTTTTAAAACCAAATATTTATCAATCTAATTTAGCCACACATTGTCTAAATATTAACCACCAATTTCCGGGTATTGAAAATACAAAATTACCAGTAATTAAAAACATTCAAAAAGTTTAAAAAATGAATATTTGGGAAATCTTAGTATTTACAAACACAATAACAATAATTTATTAATTAAAGAACAAACTCAAATAAAAACAAAACAAATGATCTATTTAAAATTATAAATTTATTAAAATAAATAAAATATAAACATTAAATATTTCCAATGTAAATGACAAAATAGCTGCTTAAGTAAATAAACATTAAAACAATATTTAACTAACCGACTTAAATCGATTATCCGTTATTTTACATTAAAATCAAAACAATGTCAATTATTTGTTAGTTTCTATATTAGCACAGAATTATTTCGATTGTTATTGACTTATTTACAAACCTCAGATGATGCTGATTTTTTCAGTGAAACATGCATGAGGTATTGAACGACAAAAACGCAATACACTACTTGCAGAAGAAAGTATATTGAACAATATCGCAATATATACTTGCTGCAAGAAATTTTGAGTTACATAAATAAAACACACACACACACACACGCACAAGGTTTGATCAATAAATACGCAGAATTTTTGAATTTTGCAGGCTGTATAAGTCCAGTTGGCATAATTTTTTGTTGCCGTGTTACTACCCTTGTTCCTGATGTATCTTGACATTTGTAGCCATATTGGATGCTTAGTTCATTGTTGGGTGTCAAAAAGGTTACACGTGTTTTGGTGTGCTCGGCAGTTTTTTACTTGTGGAAAAATGGAACACAGAATTTGGATTAAATTTTGCTTTAAGAATGGAATAAAGTGCAGCACTGTATTGGAAATGTTGAATATTGCTTTTGGTGAGGCTTCTATGAACAAAACAAGCATTTACAAGAGGTACACACATTTCCAAGAGGGAAATGAAGATGATGAAGATGACAAGAGCGCCATGGACACCCCAGCACATCAACAAATGAGAACGTCAAAAAAGTTGATAAGCCGAAGCACTATCAGAGAGGTAGCTCATAATGTTGGCATTTCATTTGGCTCATACGAAGCATTTTCTTCTTTTTTAATGTTTTGGGTATGAGATTGTGACAACAAAATTTGTCCTGAAATTGTTGAATTTCAAAAGCAATGCCGAATTGACATTGCTCAGGAGTTGCTGAATGAAGTCAACAATGATCCAGAACTGCTCAAACGGATCATAACTGGTGATGAAACATGGGTGTATGGATATGACATCGAAACTAAGGCCCAACAATCCCAATCCCAACTTCCTGAAGAGCCGAGACTGAAAAAGATCGTCTAGTTCAATTGAACGTGAAGGTTCTGCTTACTGTTTTCTTTTTATTTCAACGGCATAGTGTACCATGAGTTCTTACCACCAGGTCGTATAGTCAATAAGGAGTACTACCTGGAAGTTCTACGCCATTTGCATGAAGCAATCCAAAAAAAACACCCTGATATGTGGTGAAACAACTCATGGCATTTGCACCACGATAATGCATCTGCCACAATTATCTGCTTCATGAATTTTTGGCCAAAAACCGTTATGATGCCTCAGCCTCCGTATTCGCCAGACATGGCCCCCTGCCACTTCTTCCTATTCCCAAAGTTGAAAGGAAAACGTTTTGCCAACATTGAGGAGATATAGACAGAATCGCTGAAGGAGCTAAATGTCATACCAAAAAATGTGTTCCAGAAGAGCTTCGAAAATTGGGAAACGTGCTGGCATAAGTGTATCATATCTGATAGGGACTACTTTGAAGGAGACAAAATTCATATTGATGAATAAATTTTTTTTTTTGAGGGAAAACTAAAATTTCACGTATTTATTGATCAAACATCGTGTGTGTGTGTGTGTGTGTGTGTGTGTGTGTGTGTGTGTGTGTGTGTGTGTGTGTGTGTGTGTGATTACTGTGATTTTATACACACACACAAACACATTGTTATATTGATAGCGATACATAGTGTGGTGAGACTGAATTGTCCTACCAGATGAACCTGGGACATTAAAAAATCAGAAATTATATTAATCACAATCATTTATTATAAGATATTCTTAGTAAACAGAAACAATCACTAATTTGCAGTTAAAAATGGATGGACACTTAATGAAATTACTTTCCAAGAGAAAACACAAAACAACTGCCTAGATATTCACTATGTCTATAGTTATATAAATTAAAGTTATATAGAAAAATCTTGATGCTATATTTAATAGCCATGTCCAGTTTCTTTAAACTGTAAACCTCAGTCAGTATGTATTTCTAACCCCCCCCCCACATACTGTACACAAATATTTTATTTACTTATGTCTGCTTTGCTGAACTTTGTTGTTCGCATCATCAGAGTATGAAAATCAAGGCAATTTTCATCTCTTTTTCACAACTTGAAATGAATATAATGAAAAAAATAATTTTTTTTTTATTTAACACTTTGGGTGCTGGATGTTTCAGCACAAAACTTATAGACTGCTAGCCGTTTTTAATGTTTTTCAAAACCTTCTTGTGAAACTATATCATAACATAGAAAAATGGTACTTACCTAATTTTAAACGTTGGACATTCCTCGTCATAATGAAATACAAAATTTTATTTTTTCATATAGACAATTTCAATGACTTTACTTTTTTTATTCACAATTTTTATAAAAAAAAGAACTGTTGTAGCACACTAAAAATGCTATAAAATCACTTTAAATAACCTACAAGTAATACATTACAATGTTGAAACACAAAACATTAGAAAATGTATCACTAATATTAGTTTGTATAATTTTTTTTTTAATGAAAAACTTTGAAACATGGGTCTTAACACATAGCAATTGGAAATTTTCTTGTAAAATTTCTTCGTACTTTCAGTTTGTTTCAGTTGAGCTACCATGTGTTGGCAGTTTGAAGAACTAAGAACACTAACAAACATTACGCGACAGTGACATCATTAGAAGTGATCCCCTATTTAAAGAAACATAAAATTAAGTCAAGTCAAATGATATGATTGGCACTCTATAGAAGTTTTGTCACCACATCAAATGATGTGATCGGCACTCTATGAAAGTTTTGTCACCATGTCAATCGACATGATCGGCACCCTAAGTGTTAAATTGTTTAAAAATAGGAAATGGGACTTATTGTTTGTAAATAAGTCAAGCAAAGTTTATTATTTTTTATTGTATGCAAGAAAGGTCAAGTTGTTATTGCGCGCACACACACACACACACACACACACACACACACACGGTGTTTCAGAAAGTTGTGCTGTAATTTACAGGTGTATTCCTCTCATCAAAATAATAAACAGTTTATGTAAACATAGATTTGGAAATGCTTTGTTTTTCACTTGTTGCTAATTGAAGATTTACATTTTTCTCTCAAATGTAAAACATCAATATGTGTGTGCTTGAAATTAATGGAACAGTTGATCACTTCACACTTAATTTTGTCTAAAGAAGATCAGTTCAATAAATAAATTTTGTCTTTTTGTGAATGTATTTGAAAATTCATTAAAAATAACCTGAAAATTGTGTTTTCATATTTTAAAAATAAAAACTAGCATTGGAGTATTTAAAAATAAGCAGTTTTCTCTAAATGTGGAAGAGAATTTAATTGTGAATAAATCTAGAATAAATAAACATTGTAAAAAAATGGGTACATAATTTTATTTTTTTTTAAACATATAAGAAAACTCTGAATATCTTGCACAGTAAGGGTACATTAAAAATTGGTTTACGTATTTTTATAGGGTACAAGACCAGTATTATTTAACATAATTGAAAAAAAAATTTTGCAAGTATTTTTTTCAGAGTTTTCAAGAATTTTCAAAAAGGTATACAATTTGGAACAATTTTGTAATTATTTAAAATGATAAGAATAATAATAATATATCAATATTCACTTACCTTGTGATTCCAGAACCCTAAAAAAAACCCAAAACAGGGCCGCCACCATATTTGACAGACGGAATGTGGAAACTGCAACACTATACATGTGAAAACAAAAACTTTAATTTTCCTCTCAACAGAATTTTTACAGATTCGTTTAGGCAAACTCACTGAGCACAGGTTAGGTTAAGGTGACATTAGTCAACTCATATACATTGTTATCCAAATAAACCCATTTATTATCATTACTATTTTTGTCTTCATTAACCCAAAATCTTTACTTTTTCATTACATTGCAACACAACTATTATTCAATTTGATCATAATAAAAGTGTAAGTTCACCAAAGATTAAATTTGAAATTTATTTCAGAAGACATAAAAACTTAAATTTATGACTAAATAAATAAAAACATTAACCCACAACTTTGTATACAACCAAAAAACTTAACATTACCCTAATAAGGTAACCATTTTAAAGGTTACTTTTCATGGTGCAGTTGCCTTTGACAGATTAAAATTTGACAAAACCTTAAATTTTGGCCTATACTAATGTAAAAACAAATCAAGGTAAATCAGTAATCTTTCTAGCCTTCTCTTTTCTCTCACTTTCTCTTTCTCTGACACACATGATGCTATGTCCAAATGTCCTGAATATTGATTATTTCATTTTTGATGGCCAAAATTCCCCCACTCGATAGTTTAGTTTTGTTACTTATCTGTTAACACTTAAGGCTGGTGTTATAATTGCTTTACTGTCCAGCGAGTTGCTCCACCCGATCGTGCACTACACATGGTTGGATTTTGGACTTGTACTTATTTTGTTCCTCTGTATACTATGCAATTTATTTCAGTGTGGTTCGAAGTATTGTGCCGAAGTGTTATGTGTTTTATAATTGTGCAGGACAAGTGTAATACAATTGTGTTTTATATTAGTTGACATTTTTATTGCATGTGAGCAATTTTTATTTGATTCGTTGTAAAACACTATCTTATTGATTACAAACTGTTTGTAATAATTAAAGCTGGTGATTAGTGACTTAATTGGTGTCTTGTATTTTGTTTTCCACTGTACCAAAAGACAATCAAGGAGACCATCGTAACATTGGGTCAGAAGTGGGATAGAACCATTAACAGTGGAAACAGTGGACACTTTGTACAAGACTAGTGTAATTTGTAATTAATTGGTGAACAATGGATGCCAGTCAGATGATGGAAGCTTTCCAAGTGCTGCTATGGCAGAGTGTTGGTATGGTACCATACAATGATCAAGGAGACCATCGTAACAATACAAACTTAATGGGTATGGTAGAAACCTCCTAAAACAACCTGTATGTATATTAAACAATAAAAGTTGTTCAGTACTCCTACTTTCCTCCCTGGCCAAACCGAAAATAAAACTCAGACAGAACTTAAGAGAAAAGTAAGTATTCAAAAGACTTACTTATTGACAATAATTATGTTATTTTATTGCATGCTGAGCCAAAAATAATAGTAATATATAATGTGTCTGTTCCAGGCTGCTTTATTAATGCAAGTTCTGCAGTTGTCCGATGATCAGATCGCCGTGCTACCACAAGAACAGCGGCAGATTATTCTTCTCTTAAAAGATCAGATTGCAAAAAGCACCCAGCGTTAATTATGTATTATTTTTATTTCTGTTACATATACAGAAATTTACATTAACATATTTCATTTGAATAAAGAAGTTTCAACATTTGCAAGTTTGTACATTAATAATAAGATAAAGTGACTCGAAAATAACACTATATTAAATGACTACACAATAATAACAAAAATATCTATAAACAGTGAAAATAGTTTGAGGGTGGGGGTTATTTTTTTTGAATTGAAGTAAATGATTTTAAATATAAATCTTAGAACATGGAAGTCATGTATGGTTCTCCATACCGACTATTTCTTGAAGGTCTTCAATGACGGGTACTCCGCTGATTGGCACTTGGTTTCTGAAATTTTGTGGGAGACATTGCCATTCATAATACGGCTGAGAAATTCGCCTTATTTTTGTTATATACTGAGAAAAGTCAAGGTCCCCTATTATTTTTAACCCTCCGGTGGGCGCGCCCGCGGCAGAAAGCCGCAAATTTTAGTTTCTGAACTGTCCCTTAGGTACCGGTAGTGTTTATTGTCTGTTCTGCCTAGTATGCAATTTTCATGATAGATGGCAGTATTTCCGACATGCGGATAAATCATGTGCATAACGCTTCAGTAGCTGTTGTGCTTTGAAAAGAAGTGACGTGTCTGCGGCTATTTTGCCGCCTGCGCGCCCAGTCATGTAAGTGTTAATTTTTTTTAGTTTTGTGATTTTTTTTTTAATTTTTCATGCATATTTTGACCATTACCATAGAATCAAACGTCTTCTTAGAGCTTGGTTAGGTTTTGTTTTGAATCTTATGGTTTTCGCCTATTCTATATACCGGTGCCTGTTTTTCCTATGTTATCTGAGTTTGTGTTTACATTCAGGTCTCGTTGATTTGTGCGCCCTGAAGACTTTGTGAAAGTACTCATGGAATTATCAGAATTGTTGGAAGGAGAAAATGAAGAGGATGAGTCAGATGACCCAGATATGGAGGATGAAATGATACAAGCTGACAACCACAGCAGTGACTCAGAGCAATCAGCGGATGAAGCGGATGCCGATCAACTAACTGCCAGAAGTCGCTGAAGATGATTACCATTTTTACATCGGGAAAGATGGAGATACGCTTTGGATGAGTAACCCTCTATCTTCAACTAAACAGAAGGCCAAAAATATTATAAAAATAATGCCAGGTCCAAAAATTAATGCTACAACTGCGCACAAAGAAGTAGACACGTTTCACCTGTTCATTACTGATGCCATGATAGATGATACTGTAACTCACACTAACAGATACATTCAGAAAAAAAGAAATGATGTCAATTATGGTAGAGATAGAGACTGTAGAGAAACTACAAAAGTGGAGGTCAAGGCTCTCTTTGGTGCGTTATACTTGATAGGCATAAAAAAGGGATCCCATACAAATTGTGCTGAACTGTGGAATTCCGATGGCACAGGAATGATAATTTTACGCGGGCTCTTCAGTTATAAGCGTTTCCGATTTCTGCTTCGAGCCCTTAGGTTCGACAATTTAGATACACGGAACGAGCAAAGAGCTATGGACAAACTTGCACCTATTCGTGATTTTCACCAAAATTTTGTGAATAACTGTTTGACTCACGACAATGCCAGTGAGTTTGTGACTATTGACGAGATGCTACATGCTTTTAGGGGGCGATGTGGCTTCGTACAATATATTCCAAACAAGCCAGCCAAGTATGGGCTGAAAATATACACACTCTGTGACGCAAAAACTTTTTATACTCTCAACTTAGAAATATATTGTGGCAAGCAGATGCCTGGTCCCTATCTCAAATCGAACAAACCAGATGACATTGTGAAAAGACTGGTTGAACCAATAAAGGGTTCCAAACGAAATATCACAACTGACAACTACTATACAAGCTACACTCTGGCTAAAGATCTTCTTGGGGGCTGACCTTACTCGGAACTATGAAAAAAAATAAAAGAGAAATACCACCAGAATTCCAAGCCAACAAAACAAGAGAAATCAAGTCGACGCTCTCTGGTTTTCAGTATGATTTCTGTTTGTCTTCTTCGGCGCCTAAAAAAAATAAGGCGGTGATATTTCTCTCATCGATGCATGATATAAATGAGATAGACGAAGCAACCAGCAAATCCACAATAAACCTGGATTACAATGCCACAAAGGGAGGAGTTGATACGGTTGACCAGATGTGCGCATCCTACACAACTTCTAGAATAAATAGAAGATGGCCTCTCACGCTGTTTTATCGGCATCTTGATATCGCAGGAATCAACGCCAACATAATTTTCAAATACAACAATCCTGATAACTGAGAAAGAAGAAGACTGTTTTTGAAGAATCTGGCACTTAGCCTTATGGAAACTCATCTGGAAGAAAGATCTAGACTACGTAACCTGCCAAAAGATATCACAGCATTTTTAGCTAAATATAAAAAAGAGGAGGAGGTTCAAGAAGCACCAAAACCAGGAATCTGTCATATTTGCGGACGGCATAAGAATAACAGATCAAAAATTGTGTGCCAGAGATGCAGAAATAATGTCTGTAAGAGGCATTCGCGTCAAGAGACAACATGTGTCAGGTGCAACGGCGACCAGGGCCAAGATATGGACGTCGATGCCTAAGCATTATGTTTTTGTGTTTAATAATAATAAATAAAATTTAAAACACCTTAACCAGTCTATTTCCTTCTCATACTACCTTGTCTTAGAGTAAAAAAGTGCAATTTACAATTGCAGTAAAAAAGCCGCAGTACACCCACTATTGAGTGCGAATTTTGTGCGCCCACCGGAGGGTTAAAGAAAATGCTTATAAACCTCACTATTAACCAGAATTATTATATTATTGCTGACCATATGTGAACACACACACACACACACACACACACAGAAAATCAAAACTTTTCCTTTTACTATTATGCGACATAGAGTAGTTTCAAACCTAAAAATACAGTTTAATTGAAAAGTTTATGCAGTTTTTGTTTATTTGAAAAATTCTTTCCTTATTATCAATATTTATGCACAGCTACCCACACATAGCAGAGCGCTTAGGTCCAAGAGCAGGGGAATAGTAAGGGTGAGGTGCATGAGGTAAATCATTACCCTTCCTGTAAAAATTTGTAACCCCTCTTTCTATTTTTTGCTTTATATAAAAAATAAAAACTTTTTTTTTTTTTTTTTTTAAAGAGGGGCCACTAGTTAATTAAAACTAGGCAGAAGGCCTAGAGAAGCAAAAATGTGCTGGGTCCAGTGAGATGGGACTTGCAATTAAAACTCGGTCGGTAAACAGCAATAATAATCTTTATTAGCCTTCTTAATCCCCATAATTCTTGTTACATACATATATTAATTACAATTCCCCTGCAAGTGCAAATATAACAATAGGCTCGATAATTCAATAAATTTCAATATATCCATAATCAATTTAACTTATAACAACAATTAACAATCCTTCGAATAATTCACCTATGTATATATATATTGTAACATTAAAACGTTGTGCTTTTGAATTTTAATTCTTAATTATAGTTTATGAATAATTACGGAAAAACAGTAATTGTGCAATTATTCATCTTGGGGTGGCAAACTCGCCTGCAGATACCTGCGTTCACACACACTAGCAAAATACTGGTGTACACACTTTCAGTTACATTTGTGTGTGTGTGAACGTCGATTCAGGTCAAAACACCTGTTCATATTTTTGTCTGAGCCAAGCTTGCAATCCCTGACATGCTTATTTCTAATATATTATTAATTATTTACAGTTTATTAGGTAAATTTAAATTTTTATATTCCATGCTCAGTACATCACTTATTTGTACTGTCGCATTATTCCTCTGCTTGGTAACAAAAAAAATTTAATAAATTTATTTATTATAATTTTTTTTAAATTTATTTATTATTATTATTTGCAAAAAAAATGTAACAAATGATAAAGAATAATATTCGTCATTTCACCCTTAATTGGAGTGTATATAAATGTCTTACCTCCCCTCTTCGTACGCTCACTGCTCGTGACCTTGTAATACGGTGGCTTCAACAAACAGCTGATCTGACTGGTTTCATTGACCTCGTTGTTTTCATGTGTAGAACTTCCTAAATGACGTTGCGTGGAATTTACCAATTTCTTTCTTCTGTATCTCATCATATACGATGAAAGTGTTCTGTCCTACTCGCTGTCTTAACATATACGGTCCATTATAAAGTCTGAAGAATTTCTTCGCCGTATTATCACTCCGTTTTCCCACTGGATTTGCTTTGAGTAGTATACTTTCTTCCACGTTGAATTGTTGTAGCTTGTGAGTTAGATTAAATCTCTCTACTCTCTTGTTACCCCTTTCTATTATCCGTTGCCTTGCGTATCCAATTTTCACACTTATTGGTACAGGTACATTTTGGTTATTAGGTTTGTTTATATACTTAGTCCAAAATCTGTTTGGCTTCTTATCTTCTTCTAATTCCATTGGAGTGTATCCTGTTGCTTCACTATAATTTTCATTAATGGCTTTTTCAAGAAATGGTAAATATTCTGCCCATTTATTGTGTTGACCATGGCAATATATTCGTAAATATTTACCTAATTCTTTGTTAACTCTCTCAGCAAGATTTCCTTGAGGATGTCTTATGGATGTGAGTACTGGTTGTATTCCATTTTCCCTTAACGTCCTCTCCCATTTTTCACTTTGGAATTGTACACCTTGATCACTGAGTACCTTCTTCATTTTTCCATATAACGGAATATATTTCTGCAGTAGTATCTTTAGAACAACTTTGGTTGTGGGTTGCATAATTGGGTACAGTCGGACTGCCTTGGAAAACACTTCGATACATACCAATATGTGCTTCACACCTCGACTTGATCGTGGTAATGGTCCCAGAAAATCCACTGCAATTAGCTCTCCTTTGTTCTCCTTCTGTATACTCTGCATTCCTACATATGTGTGTAAATTCGGTCCTTAATTTTACATTATCTTACTCATACATTCTTACCTTCGCTTCTAATCTTCCTTAGCTCTTTTCTTAACATGACATTACTTTATCTAATACATTACTTATACACTACAGTAACATTCATTACCTTTTATTACATTTCTTTAACATTACCTTTCTGATCGCTACTACTTTCCTGAAATACACTTCCGTAACAGAATACTCTTTTAGCTTGTAGTGTGTCGCATGCCAACGATATTTTTCTCGAAGTCCTTAATCCTAAGTAGTCTCTGCCCTTATGACTTTTCACTCTCACTTTCTTCTGTGTCCTTGTATCTTCAATAAGTGTTCGCTTGATCAGTCGTTCTAACAATTATGGCAATTATTGCTCATCTTAATCATTTCTTCATATTTATAACATATCAATAATAACATTCCTTACCATTTCTTCTTAAATATTTCTCTACAATAGCATTCCTTACCATCAATAATACATTTCTTAATTAACCCTTTCAAATAATATTCCTTATAACATTTCTTAATTATACTGTCTTATATTATTATTAATCATTAATAGTAATATTATTTTTCTCATTTAAAAATAATTATTTATTTTAGGGTATTGAGTTCGGTTCGGTGTGTCGTTAGAACTGACACCCCTCATTATAACAACTGGTTGTTGTACACAGGAAATTCATTGTGTTCACCCTCGTGACAAATTTCCATTGTATTACCCCCTCGTTTGTGTGCGTACTTACCTGTGAACGTTTGTTTGGATCGTATAAGTCACCTGTTTATAGTGCAAAGTTTTCATTTTGCCTCTCTTTCTCTCGTAACGGTCGCATTTCATAATTCTCTCCTTCTCTCCGCGTAGCTGCTTTTGACGAACGCATTTTTTAGTAGTTAGTCTGCGTTTTACATATACCGTGAAACATTCTTTTGTGCATTGTTTATGATAATCTTTATAGTTTTTATATTTACAGTTATAATTATCGTTATTATAATTATCGTGCGTATATCTAACATCATATTTACCACAATTTTGCGTAGTGTTTCGTCTAGATAACTTACTACATTTCTTGTTATACCTACAGTGATATTTATCTCCGTAAGTGTAGTGCCTTAAGTGTTTCACCTTATGTGACTTACTAGTGTGTGTGTGACTCACAATAGGGATATCGCTATTAATAAGGTATGTTTTATTAACCTTTATTTGCTTCTCCTCCTTAATGTTAATTACTTTTATATAATTATCGTTAGTAATTACACACGTATTTTCAATTAGTATGAATTCTTCACATACTATCTTTTCACATATTAGCTCCGTTTGCTTTATTAATTATTCCACAGACATTTTCTGCGATCGTGTCAATACGTCTGTTTGTATTAACAATTTTTTCAGTTGACTGTGCATTACTGTCAATATATACTTTGTTTTATTTCAATATTATCAATTTTTAACTCTTCTAGACTCTCTGTAATTTTTATGGTGTCCTGTCTAAAATTTTCGGACTGTAGCTCTAATTTATTTTCTAAACTTTCTGTTTGTTTCTTATTAGATTCTTTTCATTCGTCTATGTTAGCATTTAAATTTTCTGTCTGTTTATTTAAATTTTCTGTCTGTTTTGTGCTTAATTCATCGACCCAGGCATGCATCATCATCTGGAATGCCTCGACGTCTAAATTTCCTGAAGTCGTCATGATGAAGTATTATTAAAATATTTATTTAGTAGTAATTCTTTAACAATTATTATTGATAACCGTTCCCTACTTATTTATTTATTTCTGTATTTTTATTAATAGTTATTATTAATACTCATTACAGTTACACCTGTTACATAGACAAACAATATTATTTGTGGGCGCCAGCTGTGTGATTACAACACAATTAACATTACATTCAATTACTGTTTAATATAAATAATAATTACATACCATACATTTTTCATTTAACACACTCTTTATATATTAGAGCAACCATTTAGCTACCTAAAAAATTGTAATAGTTAAATGATGGGGATCGGGCCATATGTTCATGGGCTACAATTTATATAACAAATTTTTGTACATAAATTTAGGCATGTCATGCCCCACGTGCAGGGCGACATTATATGTAACGTTTTTATTTATTTTTTTAATTTAATTTCGAATACAAATACACTCCTATTTGTTTTTGAATAGCCCCACGTTGGGCGCCAAATTTATGTAACATTAAAACGTTGCAAAGTTGCATAATATTATATTGTATGTGTACAAATTTACATGTAATTTATGTTTGTGATGCCCCACGTTGGAAGCGACATATTTATGGTCTCGATAACAAATTGAAAATTTAATATAATTTAAATTTGTGGAGCCCCACGATCTTGGAGCGCCAAATTTATGCAACGTTACATATACATAAAATAGGCGTGACCGGTCTCACGTTCAAGATTGACAAATTATTTAACAATATAACATTTAAATTGGGTGTCAGGTGTATCTGCAATAAGAACTCTTTGTAATTTGAAACGGTAATTAAAATTTATTTGATACTATTAAAAAATGTGCACATGGCACTGACTTCGATTTAAAACATTCGTTATTATTTGTTGTTATGCCGTAAGGCTTAAGCTATATACATCCTTACTGACTAAATATTCTATTCTACTAATTATTGTATAAAAGAAAAATCTCATTTTCAGACTACTCAGTCAATTAATGTGTTTCAAAATATCAATATTTAAATCTCTTTTTCTATATTGTAATGTACTCAAAATATTAATAGTCATTGAATTTATCTTTTGTTTCTCAGTACTGTTTTCTCAAATACTAATTGTTTTCATTTAAATGCTTTGTAATCATTTTATATCATATTAATTTGAGCTCTTATTACGTTAATCGTATTTCTAAAACATCTATGATTTTAATTCTACTTTACAAGAAACATTGCTCTTACTTTTAAATAAAATAGAAATGTCTTTAATTGTCTTTGAGTTCTTTGTATGATTCAGATATAAATAAGTTGTTTATCACCTTATTGTCGTCAATCATACTCGATCATTTTTGATCCATCGGTATTCGTCCTCGTCTCGCCTCCAGCATCGGCTGTCTCTCTTCTCCTCTTGTGCAGCATCGTATCTCTCTCTGGAACTCTCCTCTTGTCCAGCGTCGTATCACTCTCTTGTCTAGTGTCGAATCATTCTCTGGAACTCTCCTCGTGCTGTCTCTGACGTTAATGGATCTTCTTATGTAGTTCTTCTTATGTACTGCTGTTATTAATTAAAATGATTGTCTTTACAACTTAGTTACATAGTTGTACGTAACTGGAAAATTTAAACTGTTTACAAAAAAAAATAAATACGCCGTGCTGACGGGCATAAGCTCCCGCTGCACCGTGGATGATTTAAGAAAGAGAACCACTGTAGCTTGCGTGTCCTATTTATACCCATGTCTTGGTCGACACCTGCAGTGGTACAAAATCGACATGTTAGAAACTGTCTCTGGATTCAGTTCCCCCACTCTTTGTCAAATTCGCTATTTTTTATATTTCTGCAAATTGCAGAGTCCTGTAAGTATACTCTTATACTTATCTTATAACTATTTTTACAACACATGTTCATTGTAATTTTGGACATTGCAACTTAACCCTTTCGATTTGTACACAGTTATTTCACTATTACACTCGTACGGTGTGTCACTTTCGCGTGGTTTTCATACACAGTATCTAGTAAATTTTATTACATTTTATTGTGCTTTTGAATTTTAATTCTTAATTATAGTTTATGAATAATTACGGAAAAACAGTAATTGTGCAATTATTCATCTTGGGGTGGCAAACTCGCCTGCAGAGACCTGCGTTCACACACACTAGCAAAATACTGGTGTACACACTTTCAGTTACATTTGTGTGTGTGTGCACGTCGATTCAGGTCGAAACACCTGTTCATACTTTTGTCTGAGCCAAGCTTGCAATCCCTGACATGCTTATTTCTAATATATTATTAATTATTTACAGTTTATTAGGTAAATTTAAATTTTTATATTCCATGCTCAGTACATCACTTATTTGTACTGTCGCAATATATATATATATATATATATATATTACTATAATACTTATAACTATTTTACCTCAAGATGTATTTTTTCATCTTGATGAAAAAATACATCTTGAGGTAAAATAGTTATAAGTATTATAGTATTATATACATCAAGAAACGAACTGTAGCAGAAAGTGATTGAAATATATATATATATATATATATAGATCTGATTCATTAATTTAACACATCATTAAAACCCATAATATAACCCACATACACCTATACATCACATAATCACAGACAAATTATAACTATAAAGCCTGGCGCACCGCCTGCATATTTTAACAAATACATAGATGAGGGTAGTGAATATGTGGCCTTGCCATAATAACAAAAATTACAATTATAACTTGAAGTGCTAGCACAGCCTGTATAAATTTTGTAAAACTGTAAAATCATTAATTTCATAAGAGTGTAAAATTTTAAAGCAAATCCAAATCTATCATAACAGCAACCCCTGTTACATTTTATAAAGTCTGCAGACGAACTAAGAACAGTTACACTTCTTGAGACCACATTTGTAATAATTAATGATAATAGAACAATAATACTTAATCTTGTTAACAATATAATAATACATAATATTTAATTTGTGATGAAATATCATAATAAGTTAAACTTGCCATAATGACAGGCGAAAAGTTAAACTAGTGGCTTCATATAATGCACAGGACATTTGTCCTAAAAAAAAGGTTAAATGTTTAGAAAGAATTCATTCTTTAATCATAATGGTTTGATAAGAAACAAAATTAAACAGACAAGTCCAGCAAGCAAGTCAGAACCTAAGTTACAATAACCAGTACCGCCTGTATGATTTTATAATCTCAAAAATTAATAGTACAGTAAAGCCCCGATTATCCACGGAATTGGGTGGCAAGGGCACCGCGGTTAGTGAAAATCGCGGATAACCCGAAAAAGACTAAAAATGAGGTGTAAACACGAAAAAAAAACATAATATGTAAAACTTTTAAAATATGTACAGTACTGCAGAAACCTTTGCTCTACGTCTAAATCACTAAAATAACGAACAGTAAACAAAAAACAATACTGTACTGTTAACAAAAAGTGTTCAGTTACGCCTTTTTAAAAAAATCAGTCACTCGTTTTTGCTTCTTGCTTTGGAAACACCTTTTCTTTATTCTAGATTGTACTTTCCTTAACATGAGTTTTCTGCCAGATGTGCGTCGTCGTCTAGTTCCTCTAAATATTGAAGCAATCCGTCTACGTGCTGCAAAGCAGTTTCGTGTGTCAACCGCGCAGGCGCCTCGTCTTCTTCACTTTCACTAGGTCACACGTCTTCGGAACGGATGTCACTAGGTCAACAAGTGTAGCGGTCGGCATGACTTCATTCTCTTCTTCACAGATGTTTTGGTTGACATTTGTTTCGATACTCGGAAAGAGTTTTCTCCATGATTTAACAAGGGTTGAGGGTTTGATGTAATCCCATGCAGATGCAATATCGTAAATGCTATCCAAAATTGTATAATTCTTCCAAAATTCTTTGAGATCGCAGCCTTCTTCGATATTTGACAGTAACAACTTTGTTCTGTATGTTCTCTTCATGGTTGCAATGACTCCCTGGTCCATAGGTTGTATCAGCGCAGTAACATTTGGGGGCAAAAACTTTGCGAAGATTTGCCAGTCAGAAGATTTAAGCACACATGTAGCTGGGTGTGAAGGCGCGTTGTCAATTAACAAAACAGCCTTCTTTGGCAAATTTTTTGAGTCAAGTTGTTTACGTACTTGAGGCACAAAAATGTTTTCAAACCATTCTTGAAAAATCTGCTAGTTCATCCCCTTTGTTTGGTTGAAATAATCAACTGGTAAATTTTCTGCTCTTGTCCCCTTAAAAGACCTCGGTTTCTTAGATTTACCGATTACAAGAAGCCTAAGTTTGTGACTACCCGCAGCGTTGCTGCATGGCAAGATTGTAATTCTTTCCTTGCTACTTTTGTGATCTGACGCTTGATGTTCACTTTCAAATGCTAAAGTACGAGTGGGAAGAGACTTCCAAAAAAGCCCTGATTCATCAGCGTTATAAATTTGTTCATATGACAGATCTTCAGACAACACAAACTCTTCAAAATCACGTTGAAAATCATCAGCTGCTTGTTGATCACCACTCAGCTTCTCTCCGTGTAGACCAATCTCTCTAATTCCATGACGTTTCTTAAAGCGATGTAACCAACCGGATGACGCATCAAAATTTCCTTCCAGGCCTAACAAATCAAAAAAGATTTTTGCTTTAGCTGCAATGGTAGAACCAGACACGGGGGTGCCCTCACTTCGCACCTGAGCTAACCATTCCGCTAATGCCGAGTCAAGTTCATTATAGGTGGATTTCTTCATTGTTTTTCGTTTTTTCATCCCAGAAGCACTGTCCGACACTGATGCAAAGGCTAACAGTTTGTCTTTTTGCTTTAAAACGTCTCGCACTGTTGTTTCCCCGATCCTGTAATTCAAACACATCTACTTCCTTGAAGCGCCATTTTCTTTTTTAGAAATCATTTCAAGTTTTTGTGCAATCGTTAACACAACCTTCTTTCGTTTTTCAGCCATTATTAATTTCAGGAACTAACGAACTGATCACGACTGATCACTAAGCACGCTTACTGACAACTGACACCACTGGCAGACCGTGAGAATATGTATGTAGAGGGGGAAGGTTAGTGAACTTGACCAAAACAAAAGAGCAAGAGCCAAAATAAAATTCCGAGAAGGCCTATAGGATTACGATGCACAATAAACCTGTCAGAAATTTTCGACCTTCGCACTGTAGGGCCTATTGTATTTTCCCTGTTGTTGGCTTGGATTAAAATTGGTTTTTTTGAGGTTCGTAATTAAAAAAAAATTTTTCGTGGCACTCGCGGATAATCGGGGCTTTACTGTATATGCCTAAAAAAAAATAAAATTTTAATATCAGCCGTCTGTGCATTTACAAAATTAAAATAACAGCATGTTGTATTCTAGCAGCTGTAGGAGTGTGCCAGAGTAGGCCTGACCTGACCAGGCGAGATCAGTCACAAACCTGCATGAAACAGCACAAACATGTGCCTAACTTGTGCCCAGAAAACCTACTAAGAATTAACACAGAAACGGCATGAAAAACCCAAAAAACCCCCGACCTCTTAATACAGGAAAATAATTAAATATGAACCCCCTGAACCAGCCGGTTCAGAATCAAGCAACTCATGACTTAAACTTAGTTTTAAAGAATAATTACTCTCACAGCATTTGCATTAAAAGTCTATGAAGAAAGAAAAAAGGCTCTGGTACGCTCCCACAGTGCAGCACACAATTACTATGATAGTACTTTACAAGTGTGAATAAGGTTCATAGTAATGTCTTGGTGACACCCCTTTGAGTTAACTGTCTAGCTGGATAGGCACATTGTTCGAGCACAAATTTGTTACACTGATGTTCTGCGGGCCAGGCGAAAAGAAATAATAAAAGAGTTCATATCGCCTTATTCGAAGTGGTTGTGCTACATCGTTACTGTTGGCTAGCTCCCTCCTCGGTACAGACAAGTTTCAGGTGGTTCATGGCTGGTGAAGGTGGCAGTACACCAGCTGTGGCCAAGTCTCCGTTCTAGGGCGAGAACCCTAAGGATTCAAAAAGATTAAAAATACTGTCCACTAAAACTTGCACCCTAGTAAAGTATTTTAAACATCAGAACTGGAGCTCCCAACTAACTCAAGATAATGCATAAAAGTTTTTAAATTTGCATAAGGAGTGATTATATCTTCAAGGTAATTGTGAACTCATAAAAATAATAAAATGTGCATAGTAATGAGGCACTCGCACCAGATTTAACAAGTGGTGACATAACCATACATGTTGGAACCACCTCGCCACGTGGCGATACAATTATCGTAATTTTGTAAATAATAAACACACTAAAGGCCCTCTCAGCTACATACAATTAACCGAATTACAGTTCTTCATGTAGGGCAGTCATAAGATTTACTTTTAATGGCTCTAATTAAAAGAAAGTTCCCACTTCCGGTAACCAGTGCGTGTTCATGCATAACCGACAAGATACAATTCTCTCTAACGTACTTAATTTAGTTACAACTTTATATTAGGCTGAATGAATAATGATTAAAAGAATTACTGGCGGTATCTAAATACTAAAACATCGATTAAATTTCTTACTATACACACACACACACACACACGTCTGACCGAACCACGAGCATTCTAACGTTCGCATCTGGCTGAATACATTTGAGTTTAAATATTCCTTTACTACTAAATCATTGTATACAATTCTGTAAGTCACTTACCAGGAAGTCTCAAGTGCTTAGCCTGCCATCAAAGATGAGAAGAAGTCACACGAAAATTCTCTGCTGAACCGAAGGAGGGAAGCGATATGTATTTGTAACGGGAGCGATGCAGCGACTGGCACTTGCTGCGTGCACAGAAACGTAACCCCAAATTCGGCCCACCAGGTAGCGTGCGCTGGCAGACAGCGCCATACACATCTCGCCTCACTCTCTGACATCGATAACTAACGAATTCATTAATACTAATATAGTTTTTGTATCTACGCGATCGCCGGGTTATGCCAACACGGCAACCTGGTTGCCCCCACTTGAACTCAGGGGGTACCCTGCAGCGTACCACCCCCTTTTTTTTTAACCAAAAATTCCAAGGTGATCCTAGTGGTCCTTGCTCTCAGGAGAACAGAGGCTCAGAAGGAAAACGAAAGAGCAGAAAGAAGACGTGTAGAGTGTAAGTGTGCGGGCGCTGCGCGCTGACCTGATCAGGGCCAGACCACAGCACGAAGGGACAGAGAAGAAAAGACGAAAGAAAAGAACGGGAGCTCCCTGAGTTCTGACCTCCTGAGGCTTGTCCACTCAAACTTGAAACACAAATGCCACCTTAACAGGGCAACATGCCCTATATTTACACGGGAGGGACTCCCTAACGACGGAACAACCATTATCTCAACGATACCGTCCACGTCTTACAGGGCTAAAGGGGAAGGGGAAATGATGGTCTCCATGAAACTATAATCCAAAGGTATGCCCAAAACATATCGTGTAGACGAAGTGCACAACCGACCTCATCCACACGACACGTTTCGCTCCACTCTCTAACTCCTTTTTTTTTTATACTCCTTTTCTAATTTTTTTTGAAATTTTTTTTTTATATTTTATATTTTTCCAAGGGGAAGGTGAGGAAAATCGGGAAGATGGAAAGGGCAAGGATCATGGAAAGGTCATGAGCTGGGGCTAAAGGTAAGGACAGCTGGGGCTCCGGAAATAAGGACGAATGGAGAAAGCCAAGGTTCGCGCAGGCAGGGGCGCTTCCCTGAAGTAGACAAACACCACCGGGACCGTGGGGAACATCTACCCGCTACCTTATCATTCTCGACAACACCCCCGGAGCACACCCCTTCAGAACGACAAAATCCCTACCAACACAGAGACCATCAATTATTCCCCCCCCCCAGTCAGCCCGTTTACCCCTTTCTACAGAGCTTCAACTTAGAAATATGCGTGGTAATCTCCTTAGAATTACCACCAGGCTTTTCCAACCGAGCCGTCACCGGCGACGCGAACCCCAGGATACGATATGGCCCCGACCAGCGATAACACAACTTAGCGGCTCTCTTGTCCACAGCTGAGCTGATCGGATGGCTTTGGCAGTAGACCCAGTCTCCGGTATGAAAGGGGTTAGGAATGCGCCCCTGATTATATCGTCGACGGACCCGCTCGTGCGCTCGCAGCAAATTCTTCCGAGCCTCCTTCCACCTCTCTGCAGTTCCATTATCTGGCTCCCGTGGTAGAAGATCATCAATGTTCCACAAGTTAGTCAACGGGAGTGCGGGCGAGAATCCAAACATGATTTCAAAGGGAACGGCCTTATGACTGTCATGCAAGGCCGTATTAAAGGCTAGCTGTAACCACTTCAGATTCTGGTCCCAGGTGGTCTGTTGCTCAGCATGATAAGCAATGAGTGCGGACCTGAGATTCCTATTGAATCTCTCCGCATGGGACGGCTGTGGGTAATAAGGAGAGGTGGTTACATGTTTGATCCCACTGGCGAAACACATCCGCCTGAACTCACCCGGAACGAACTGGGGACCATTGTCGGAGACAATTATGGTCGGAAGACCGAAATGCTGAAAGATGTGGTTCTGGAGCGCGCTTATGGTCAAACGAGCCGTTGCCTGCCGTAAGGGCAATAGCCAGGCAAACTTCGAAAAAGCATCCACACAAACAAGCAGGTAAGAATTACCTGACTTGCTACGCGGGAGAGGTCTCACGTAGTCTATGAATAACTTCTCCATCGGTTTGCTCGCCAGGTCCGATGACAACAACCCTAACTTAGTGTTCTGGGCAGGTTTGCTCAAGCCACATAGATGACAGCTCTTAACCCTCGTTGAGATGTCCCTATCCATGCCCTTCCAGATGAAATGTCTCCTAATACTGGAAATGGTCTTCGAAATTCCCTTGTGGCCTCCTACTGGGGAATTATGATAATAACTGAAGACCATGGGCACTAACTTGCTAGGCAGCACGATCTTAGGGGCACGTCCCTTTCTCTCTCTACAAACAGGACGACCTTGGACAAGAAGTAAGGGGCCTGTACTTTACCCTCCTTTATATTCTGGATGATAAGACCCAGCTCTTCGTCGTTCAACTGATGGGGTAACACATCAGTGAAGGCTAACGGAAAGTCTAGCAGAACAGAACAGGGTTGCTCAGATTGGATTTCACTGGGCTGGGAAAACATTCGTGACAAAGCATCTGCAACCACATTTTGAGTTCCCCTAATGTGTTGCACCTTGAACTTAAAGGATGAGATCTTGACCACCCATCTACCAATTTTACCCAGTTGCCGGGGATGAGCAAGAAGCCAAGAGAGAGCCTGATTGTCGGTCTCGAGCAGGAACTCAGCATGTTCCAGAAAATGCCTGAACTTATCTAGAGCGTACACAACAGCTAAACACTCTAGCTCATACACGGAAGACTTTCTTTCCTGCTGGGTCAACGTTCGGGAAATAAAGGCCACAGGCTGCCTAGCACCATCAACGACTTGGGACAGAACCGCCCCGAGCGCCACCGAACTCGCGTCCGTCTGCAGGATGAATGGTTGAGAAAAATCTGGCATCCGTAGCACGGGTGGGGAGATGATAGCTTCCTTCAAAGTCTCAAAGGCCTTCTGCTGACTCTCCCCCCACACAAATTTGGCCCCCTTCTTTCTCAATTCATTTAACGGTGCAGCTATCTCTGCCGCGTTCGGAATAAACCTCCTGTAAAAATTTACCATACCAACAAACCTAGCGATGCCCTTGGCATCCCTAGGCGGGGGAAAGTCCCGGATACCCTGTGTCATTTCAGGGTCCACTGTGACACCCCGGTGCGAGACCAGATGCCCCAAAAATGAAATACTCTCTTGTGCGAATCGCACTTTCTCAGGATTAAGCGTGAGGCCCGCGTTCCTCAATCTGCACATCACCTCCCTTAGATGACATAGATGTTCTTCATATGTCTTGCTGTACACTAGCAAGTCGTCTAAGTAATTGAAAATGAATTTAAATTTAACATCTTGAAATACCAGGTCGAGCAGACGCATGAGGGTTTGGGCGCCCACTGCCAGACCCATTGGAACTCGAGTATACTGATATAAATTCCACGGCACACAGAACACCGTGTAAGGTCTGCTTTCCTTGGATAAAGGGATCTGGTGATATGCAGCATTGAGGTCAATTACGGTGAAGTACTTGGCCTCACTAAACCAGTCAAAAGCCGAGTGGAGATCCGGAAGGGGAACCGAATCCACCTCAATGTTTGCGTTCAATTTTCGGTAATCAATCACCATGCGGTGCTTACCCCCAGGCTTGGGTACCAGGAACGCTGGACTAGCATAACTTGAATTGGAAGGTTCAATGACCCCTTGCTCTAACAGCTCTTGAACCTTCTCCCTTAGAACAGCCATTTTCGGAGAGGCGAATTTATAAGGATGTGACCTCACTATCTTGGAGTCAGTGAGACGAATTTTGTACTCCAACAAATGTGTGAGTCCCAAGGTAGGAGTTAACACTGAGGGAAATTCCTCACACAGTTGGTCTAAGGCCTTCTGCTGGCCGGGAGTGAGATGGTGTCGTGCAGAATCGGGACAAGCCACCTCTTGGATACCTCCCTTGGCTCCCTGGTATCCAAGGAAAGGAATAACGACTCCCCGATTGAACTTGAAATAACACTGGTGCCCATGGATGTCCAACACGAGACCACTTTTAGCGATGAAATCGGCACCAACGATACAATCAACTCCCAGAGCCGGAGAAACTAGAAAAGGCCACACCCAAGGAAACCCGTCGATTTTGAACTTAAAGGAAATCACCCGGGAGATGGGCAGGATTTCCCGTGACGCAGTCCAGCATACCACGGACGACCGATCCGACCTTTTTATTAAGCCCTGCTTCTCAAGGTCCGCACACACTCGAGATGAGATAATAGATCGGGCTGAACCTGAGTCAAATAGCGCTCTGAGCTGACCCTTTTTTACCTCGAGCGACAGGAAAGGGCATATAGAAGCCTGCTGCGGAACAGTAGCAAGGACCTTGATGTCAGAAGAGTCGGGACCTATCCTTGGCTGGAGGTGCCCGAACACCGAAAAGACTTAGGGCGAGGGGAAGACAACCTCCGACCTGTCTTCCCCTGGCTATTTAGTTTTTTGAAGACCGGACCCTCGGGGGAAGCGTTGGACGCAGACCACCCTCCGGACAATCGCGGGCAACATGCCCCTGTCTTCTACAACGAAAACAAACTACGCCTCTCAAAAGTCCACCTCGATCGCCGGCGGTTCTTTCCGGTCGGGGTTGGGACTGAACAGCACGTCGCTCCGCCGCTCGAAACTCGCCCAGACTAGCCCTTACGGGCCCGCGGGACTCATCATTCGCCTGTATGGCCCGGGATAACACACACATCTTGTTTAGATCTTCATAACTGCGTGGCCGCTCGGCAAAAATCAAATGTGACCTCTCCTGGGGAGTGACCCCCTCGAAAATCATCTGTACCACCTCCACTTCGGGCAGTCCCAACCCTAGAATTCTTACAGCTTCACGGATGCTGAGCGCAAATGCAGCAAAACTCTCCCTGTGTGCTTGCACCCGATAACAATGTCGATGTTGCAGCTGCTCCCGCAATCGGCCAGGCACGCATGCGTCTAACACCCCCCGATGGAAAGACACTGCCGCCACATCTTATAGTCTGCGCGACCCGCTCAGCCATGGACCCACGACAGTAGGGATACACGAGCTCAAGGAGAGTGCCGTCTGACATGCCCGGGAAATCAGACAGCTGAAACAAGATCTTAAAAAACAACATCAACCTGTCCACATCCAGACCATCAACGACCGGTAGCTGCTGGATAATGGTGGAAAGGGGATTAGGTAATTTGTTATATGAAACGCCTGACCCGCCCGAGAACGCAGGCAACTGAGCCGGCGGACTCGGCGCCTGCCCCATGTCCAACTCAGGAAGCTGAGGAGAGTTCACGGGAGGATGAGATTTCCCCGGCTCTTAATTCCGCAACGCTTTCGCCACCTGGTCCGAAAGCAACTTCAGTGTAGCGCTGACTTCAGCGATCGTAGTCTGGGCGGACAAGTTCTCGAGTCGGTGTGGTAGGTGCTCTACTCGTTGCCGCACTCTCTGCCTCGCCCTCAGGCTGGATGGGGCCGACTCCAGATCCTCCATCACCTCCCGTAACTCCCCCCACTTTTCCTGGCACAGTTCTATTTCCGCCGCCACGTCGGTGACTTTCACAATGGACGTCGCCCCTCCGGAGGAGAGGGCGTCCCTTAGCTGCTTCCTCAAGGAAGCGACATCCCCTTGGGGCCTCCCACCCCGGGACTTAATCTCAAACTCGAGCTCGTGCTTCAGAAACAGGTCGGGATTCATCCCGCTCATCCCCAAACCGCTCGACTAATCACCCACAACACACACAACAAAAAATAACAAGAAATGAAACTGGAAAACCTCGAGTACTATCCTTCCATCAAGAGGACCCCCGGGTTCTCTAGCGCTGCGGAGACCTGGCCTACTTCTGAACCACTTTATTGACACCACAGAAGAGGAGGCATGACAAAAGAAAGAGGGATCAAAACGGAAACTAATCATGAACGGTAAAACGAAGGCGATTTGTGGACTGTATAGAAACGGTCAATCAAACTCTCCAAGACTTAAGAAATTGTAACAAATTAGTGGGTAGCGTAACATTTGTTATTTCAGAGGATTCTCGCTAGAGATTACCGGTAACTGCAAGAGGAACCCGCGCTGATATTGTCTCAGTGTGTTTAAAGTCCTCGGCGATGTGGAATGCTATTCAGACTAAATTTGCAAAGCAATATGAGAGCCCATTTAGGAGGAGGAGGAGATGGTGATTTTTCTACAAACTTACTGCACCTCGGTGACGGTAGTGTTCCTAATGACGATAGCTTCACAGAAATTGACGAAAAACTGGGACATAGTAAATAGTACAACACTGTATTAATTGCTAAATTCTGTGCAAAACGTCAAGTGTTTACTTGATAAAAATTACAAGTGGTTATTCCCAAAGAATCGAATCTGTGAAGGAAAATAATGATACAAGTTTGGAAAAATTTTCTGGGGATAATAAAAAGTCCGAAGAATCTATTAACACCGTATTTAATATTGAAAATATAGTGTACTATCTCCAAGAATTTTTGAATTCTTTAAATCAATCTTGCATTCCGCCACAACGGTTCATTCTAAAGGTTGGCACTCCAACAATGTTGTTGAAAAATTTACATCCTCCGAACGTTTGCATAATACAAAATGCAGGTGACACGGGAATTTCTGTGTCAAGTAGGTAATAGCGTTATTATCGACTCAAAAGCCCTCTTCACACACACATTCGAATCAGTAGGCTACTGGTTGTTAGCATTACCTGTTTAAGCCTACCTGGTGTAATTACCAACTTATAAATTGTAACATTCTTTACTTTAGTACACACTTGAAGGAAATTAACAGTTTCGAAATTACATCCGTTCCATTTACATAATTTTCATTAAACCTACTTAATATGTAGTAGTGGACTATAAGCTTTTCCAGGTTTTACTAGTACTTGACCTACAACGGTCTGATCTCCTACACTCAGTGCCTCTGTCTTTAATGATCACTGCTTTTTTTTTACATAATAATTTTCCCATTCCTGCATAGAATTTACCCACTCGTACAGAAGGCAACAGAATTTAGTGAATCCAAGCTGCAATCGAAGTAAAACTACGTTACTTTCACATCTCCGTAGGTATGCCACGAATATCCGTCATACTGAATTCTGCTCAATAAAAGTTTCATACTATCACATGACTCCGACATGTAAGCAGTAAGTTATAAACTGAAGGGATTGGTGAATTATTAAAAATGGAGTAAAATCAATACGTTAAAAGTTCGTAGAAGTCTTGAGAGGAGGGAACGTTAGAAAACTGTTTATGTTATGAATGCTTAAGCCTACAAATCGTGATAGTTGTTATTATTATTATTATATTATTACTATAAAACAACATTTGTATTATTTTAATACAGATAGGAGTGAATACAGCCTTCAAATGAATTAGTAGTACGAACGCGTCAGCCTGCCAACACACATTAGATCTGTATATTTGTGTCGTCACAATGGTAGTAATTTTTGTAAACATAGACTGTTGTGTCATTACGACATTAAGAATGTTGTTGGCGTGAATTTAATGCGACAGATTTTTTTTACCTCTGCCCATGTTTCTCTCTTTCAGTCCTCTCACTCACTCACTCACTCACTCTCTCTCTCGCGCGCCAACTCGTACAGTTTCTTCTTTTTCTTGTCAACAATTTCAGTGTTACACACAATCCTTCACTGTCCTTTATCTGCCCCCTCGCACTTTGTTAATTTCTCCCATATAATATCTAATACTACTATATAATACGTAATAATAATAATAATAATCAAGGTGTATTTATATCATGTTTCGTCTTCGACGCGTGGGGTCATGCTCTTCTAGTACCATATGTTTAATTTCTCCATTTATCGATTTACGTATAGTAGTATTAAGAGCTAAGGGCACGTCTACTTTGAAATTCTGAGCGGGGGGAGGGAAATGAAAAATCAGCTGTTAACATGTAATCACTGCTGGTGTCGCGTCAACTTAAGGTGTTGGCAACATAAATGTCGCGTTTTAGTTTCGTTGGTAATTAAAGTGTTAATATTATTATCTCAGTCCAGCTTGTGCTATTATCAGCGTTTTCTTGGTCCTACTAAAAATAGAAAGTAATTGTAAGTACAAGTAAAAAAAGTACAGTCTAAAAATTAAATGTAGAATATTGAACATCGTATTGTTACGACGGTCTACTGATCGTCGTATGGTACAGTGGAAAACAAAATACAAGACACCAATTAAATCACTAATCACCAGCTTAAATTATCACAATTATACAGTTTGTAATCAACAAGATAGTCTCTTGCAACAAATCAATTAAAAATTGTTCACACGCAATAAAAATGTCAACTAATATAAAAGACAATTACTGTATTGTATTACAATTGTCCCGCACAATTATAAAACACTTCGCTACAATTACTTCGAACAGCACTCGATTCAATCGCAACTCAAACTGAACTGAGCATCGCTGAGTACCCGATAAGGTTCCAGAATATTCGCTAATAGGCGTCTACTACAAAACACTAGAACGTAATTGATTGCGGCCTTGAACACAGCACGCGCGGATCGGTATGGTCTCGTTGCGGATTCATGACACGTGCCACGTAATTGTCCATCTCAAAGTAGCAGCAATGTGTACGCACATACGCATTACAGCCGGATTCCACTGGAATAGCCGAGAAACACGTAGATTGTTCTGCAATGTCGTAACAGTATGTTAGGCCTATAACGTTTTCGTTCTGTTTACAACGAAAGGAAAAAAGGTCAGTTATTTCGCCGACTAGATCCCATGTATCGTTGATCTGTTTCTTCATTTCCCTGTTCCACCAATTTTGGGATTAATAGACATTAGGTTTGGAAAAAATTAAAACGATTTTGTTTTTTCCTTGCCATAATTAAATACATTTATTTTGTTTAGTATTAAAATCTGTTCGCAAGTAAACTAATACAAACCACACCTCCCCAGACAGTTGGTCCTAATTACTGACGATAAAAATATAGATGGGAAAATTATTGCGTACAGTAATTGCGTAGCGTAAGCGGGTATTTACACAGTCCACATTGCGATAAGAGCTGGCAGCGCAAGGGTTACAGTTTTGACTCCCCAAAAGTAGAGGAAAGCAACAGGAAAATACCGAGAGACTCGAGTGCGCACTCATGTAATGCGGACATGTGTAGAACTGTTTCAATATTTGCAATTTTGATGTTTAACGACCTCACTTTGAGTGATTTTTTTATTCTGAAGACAAAACACGTTTCGAAACGCGTAAAGATATTCAATCGAACGCAACACGAAGTCACACGACGGAAGAAATAAGGTAAATATTATACAGAATTTTTATAATATTAATACAGAAATATTATATATATATTAATTGTAAATGCAAATGTTAGTGTTTAACACATTATTCAGGTTTGTAAGGAGCTAGGACAGGTTAATGTCGTGTAATTCCCCGTTTCAGAGGCAGTACTGTGCGAAACCAGAAACGGTGCGGCATCCTCTTCGCTCGCAACGTGTATAACTCTGTCCTCTTCTTCGGCACGCCCGCGAGCGTATATAAGAAAAAGAGCACAGTAATAAACCAAAATTGAATAGCCTTTGTTACGACGATGCAAATTTACGATTGATTTATGGATCGTTGGGCTGAAAATAATAACTGCGACTTGACAAAACCCATAAACATTGCAGATGCAGACCAAGCGTAGGCACATACTACGTCCTGCTCGACGAATGGTTGACCATAAATAAACAAAGCACTTTGTACATCTTGTCAGTAAATATAATAATTTACTGTAAATCTGAAAAATGTAGCTTACTGGAAAACTGTAATAACAAAACTTTAATGCGGTTAGAATGTAAACAATGTCATCTCGTGGTTAGAGGCGTATTTACGGGAGGGATGAACTAGACCGGACCCCCAGAGGGTTGACAAAATTGACGAATGGTGTTAATATCTTAATGTTTAGGTTCTTCTATTATTTTTTCAGCTAGCAACTTTTTTACTTCCATGTTTCGTAAGGAATGGAAGTATGGTTATCGCGAAAAACATCGTGTTCGAGATAAGGGCAGATTCTGATTGTACTACCCTCAAAACATGAAGAAAAATCATTTTCTTTGTTCAAATTCCTTGCCACGGCTACTGTTCTCAACATTGGGTGCAAGGTATAATTACTTTCTGTCTGTAGAACATCTGTTCAGTCTTGTTTGTGATTCTCTTTAGCAAACAGTAGGTGTGAATATTGTGTTTACAATGGCACAGAATCCGAGAAGGAAGTTATGGAATTATTGATGAAGAGTAGTGACGAGGAAGACAACATTTTCTCAGAAAAAGATATGGATGCTCCCGGGCCTTCTCATAATCGTTCAACACCACGTGCAGCTTCATCAGAAAATGAAACATCAGCAGGAGAAGATGATGATGATGAAGAAGAAGAAGAAGAAGAAGAAGAAGAAGAAGAAGAAGAAGAAGAAGAAGAAGAAGAAGAGGTAAGAAATCTTCAGAAGCGAAAAAGAATTTACGATTGGTCGGCCAACAGTCCTGCGACAAAACGTCACTCTTTTGATAAAGCAGTTAGCGGATTACGAATTAGTTTCGAAGATACGGCTTACTTCTACTCACTTAGATTTTTTTAAATATTTTCCCCTTAGAATTTATTTCTGTCATTTGCACAGAATTAAATAATTATTACAAATTTGTTACCGCAAAATTGACATTAATATCCCGATTGTCCCGATGGAAAGATATAGAGCCTGCAGAATTTAATTTCTTCTTGGCGTGTTCACTGCTGATGCCAAGAGTAAACAAATTAGAAATAGACGAATATTGGGCAAAGGATTTGCTATTACTGACGCCGATATTTCCCCAAATTATGTCTAGGGACCGATTCAAACTAATTCTGCGACTTTTACATTTTTGTGACAATTCTACCCCTACTCAAGATAGCCTTGTAAAAATACGGCTTATTGTCGAACACACAAGAAAAAAATTTAGAGAGGCCTTAAATCCATTTGAAAATTTAGTAATTGACGAAAGTTTGTTGCTATTCAAGCGGGCGCACCTCAGATACGGCCTGTCCGCAAGCCTCCGGTATAGAAATACTTTTGGAATTTTGTCATCCCTCTCTCAGGTAGCAAAAGGCCTAGTGTCCGCAAATCTCCGGAAATAGCTTGTGTTCGCATCTCTCCGGTATTCGTTTAGATAACCTCGGTATGATACTGTCGGGTTCGTTCGCCTCACTGCAGCTACATACACTTCTTCGTCTATATATTCTTAAACTGTAGGGTATTGTGCGTCCTGTTAAAATAGAAACAGTGCTCCGTTTGAAAGGACAGGCAAGAAGATCAAATTCTTTGGAAGTATTTTTGGTCGTTAGAAATCTAATACCAAAGATTGTTTGTCGTAGACTAACAAAAATAGAGTGGGCATAAAGTGAATGGAAGAAGCAAAACGGTACAGAAGAGATACAGCGATACTCTCTAGAGTGTCTTTCCAGAACTCGTGTCACCCCGGTCTATAGTAATCACTGACTGTTCGAGAGGGATCAGGTAGTTTATAAATGGAAACTTCAGCCACTTTCTTGCACATAAAAATGTATAATAATAGTAGGCCAGAAAATCATAGGAGTCCAAACACAAAACTTTGAATGCCTGGGATCATAGTCAAAGAGAGACATCCGGAAAAGAATACCGTACATATAAAGATCGGAGAATACTTCAAAGGATCGGTGTCACAACATTCAAGACCTACGTAAATAAAGATGAATTGTAAATATTTCACGAATCCAGCAAGGAATTACTTTTTGATATAATGAAGCCAATTAAAAAGAGTTATTTCTCCTATTTATCCTTAACGATTACATAATAATTAAACATATAAAAGTATTAAAAAGTTAAAATAAAAATTAAATAAGAAACGTGAGATGACAGTCATATGTACATATGCCTGTCCAAGGTAGTGTGGTGTGCGTGTTTGTTTAATCATTCATTGTGTTCGTATAGACTACACATTCAAACTTGAGTAATCTGTTTGTAGCAGTGTAACATTTCAACAAACACTTAAAGAGGCGCGCTTTGGGTGCAGTCGCAGAAGGACCTGCCGTGCTAACTTAATGAAAATAAAAGGAAATTAATAGTGAGGTAGTCATGTTTAATTAAAGGTAGTAGTGAGGTTTGTCCCTATTAGTGAGGTAGATGGGGAAAATTGACAGAGAAAGAGTGAGGGGGAGAAGAGAGACGGGGGAGAGAGAATTACGAATTTTTAATTATTCTCATTCATACCGAATATCATTTGTAAGAATATAGTTATTCAGTTATTGGTATACAGTAGTACCGAAGCAACATGTTTCAAGTTGACTCCCATCCGTTGGAAATTTATTCACCATTCTGATTAATAAAAATTTCTACAAGTACCAATAATATAAATAACAACCTGCAGAAGCAGAAGAGTTTATATCTTACAGAGTTGAAGAGTTGTAATGTTACATTAATTATATTTTTGCTTTTCGTATATCACAGTGAGCAGTAATCTAATTTTTTTGAAATAATACGTGAAGGCTTATATATTAAGAATTAATTTTTTTTTTATAGTTTCCGTAACTTGCTTGTAAAATAATTAGGTATCCAAAAGGTAAGTTACATATTTTAATAGCAATTTATAAGTTCCTCATCCTCGGTTTTTTCCTTTCTTCAAAATGTACCACTTCTTAATTGCGAATAAATTATTTAACGTAATAATCGTTTCACCAAAGGCTGTTTGGATCCTGTTAATAAAACTCTTGAGTCTGCTGCACATAATCCTCGCTTTTGGTTCATGTTTCGTTAACTTTCTACATTACAATAAGTTTAATTATTTTCAAGTTCCTTATAAGTAGCCAACTGTAGTAAACATCATGTACTTTGACCTCTCTCTCACACTCTCTCTCTTTCTTTCTGTTACTCTTGTTCTTCTCAATAACTGTATCTCAGGAAGTCTGAACGTAACAGGTTCTTAAGGAAACTTCATATGACTTAACGTGCAAAATCTTAAACATCATTTGGGCTTCAGTTATGTTATAATTTTGTAAGAAAGCTTTACAAAATACTTTTTACACTGCTTCTGTATACGAAACTAGGTGCAGGTATGTAATCAAATTTTTAAGTAGGCCTATTTATTCTAACACTGTTACAGTTTCTTGAAAACGCCGTATGTAAACAAACATTAAAACTTAGTAATAAGGTTTATCAAACTACTATTTTTCTTGGACGCATTAACGCAAATCAGTAATCTAGAGACCAATTTTATATTGAAAAATCGATGTCTAATAAACGGAATTTGATATGCAAAAATCCATCGGTTAAGAAAATAAAGTAAACTTGGTTAGTAACAAATAATTTTGGCAAAAATTTTTAATTTGATATAGGCTATAATTGATTCCAATTTTATTACAATCTGAGAAATGAAGACAAATAGATTTTCATAAACGTTGGTCTAGTAACAAAAAAAGTTTCATTCTTAAGCGCACAATATTATAATTTCCCTTTCATCCCGGAAAAAAGACTGTATTAAGCTACTATCATACTTGTCTAGTCTACACTATTTAATGGGTATATTATAGGTTTCACAAAAATTGATTATCTTACATATATAACGATTCATAATATGTCGTCATATCTGAGCGTTAATTAAAGGGACAGACTGTGCGCTGCGCCGTAAGCTAGACAGAGAGCGTATAATAAGCAACTATCTCACTCTAACTTCCTCACAGTGAAACTCGCGGGCGGATGATTTTAGACGAATTTTATTCAATTCATTTTTGCAGTTCAACCTGCGATAACTTCAAAACCAATAAATATACAGCAATTCTGAAAACTGCATTGTGTTCAGTAATTAAATCTCTATAAGTAGCCAAAATCTCAATTAATATAATTAACAATTACAGAAGATACGCAGAAGAAGAACGTGTTTTTTTAGACGTTTCTATTGGTTTAGCATTTGCATTTGTACACTGTACTCTTTAAAATACAAAAAGTAAAATTGGTTAAAAAGTTTTACTTACAGTACGCCTACATCAGTTTTTGAAAAAGTTTGTGATTCGGCTGCTTCATACAATGCACACGTTTTTTGGAAGCCATGAAGCCAAAGTGAGTCGACCTAACGCCGCTGCCCCAGACTCAGTTGCCCCAAATAAAGTACTTCAATTGTAAAAACTTAAATATTCAAAAATAGTGAACCATATCCCAGAATGACGTAAGTGTAGTGAAGAAAAAGTGGTGATCAGCCAAAACATCAAGAGTAGTATCTTTACATCCCTAACCATTCGCTAACCAAAATTGCAAAAATTAGTTTGGAGATACGTCCGGATATGGGAGGTTCCGGATATCACAGGTCCGGATGTGACAGGTTGTACTGTATTTACCTTATAACAATTCCCCCTAAATAAAAGGGAAATCCCCAAATTCATATTTCGAAGCCACCTGTTGTAGATAAAACGGTATTTATCTTGGATACATACGTTTAATCTCATACAAACGTTTTTATGTGTGTTCCGATCAGCACCGACACACCTGTACAGGCTTCTCCATATTTTTCTACACCTGTCCAAATATGACTATACTGATTACAATAGTAATTTCTTCTACGGTTTGTTTATGACCATAAGATATGTCTTTATAGTTCCTTTTAAATACCATTATTTTCTGCTCATTCGTACAAAACTTTTAATTGTTGAATGTGCCAATTCTGATAATCTTTGCCAAACCCAAATTTTAATGTTATACGGCGTCACCTTATTATGTAGCAAACAAAATTAGAACAAATCACTGTTATTTTAGCAGTAGCTTTTTTAAGGAGCCCAGAGTAGGCCTACTAGTAGGCCTATACCTACCCGACACACACACATTTGAAGGATCAGTATTTTGTCTTGGAGTTCACTCTCCCAGCTGAGATACCCATGTTTTTAGGGACCAGGAACTCGCATTTGAACTTCTATCATCAGCTACATAATGTAAATCCTAGATAAATGTACAAGCCTATGCTCTAAAAGCCTAAGCTATGGTACCCACAATCATCTACGTTTTACTAAAATAATGGTTGCAAGTTAAATTTTTTGATTCATGTTGATGCTTTTGTCTCGAAGAAACCAGGTAAATTAATCTGCTTTTCGTATCCGGCCGACGATGGTGTGCTCCCACTTACGAACCGTGGCACTTGCAACTCGTTTCACTTGCGAACACTCAAGTAGATAAGACACGTAATTAATTTTTGATACGTGAGAGTACCTCCCACTTGCGAACACACAAACAACGATGTATGTACATCCACCCTGTATTGTGTTTATGTTTTTATAATTCGTTAAATGTATTTATTGTTACCAACTACGTTTACCAAGTTACAATTTTTATAAAACGCACGCACACACACACACACACACACACACACACACACACACACACACACACACACACACACACACACACGCGCACACACACACACTTGCATAGCCGCTCCCTCACTCTCTCTCTCTCTCTCTAAATTAAAAAGGAAGGTTATTTTTTATTTATTTTTATTAGTCAACTTGTAGAACGGACGACGTGATCTTGAGAAACATCCCAACTTCAGAATCTTTTTCATATCTTTTAGTTTATCCAATTCAGTATACTTTTTCGTCCTTTTCATAGCTTAAAAATTTCACTCCATCGTTACATCGTGTTCTGAATAGATTTCTCTGCCTCAGATTATAAACATTTGATAATGTTTTTTATTCTTGGATGTGGTCTTCCAACGTGGCTGTTTAGTTTCTGATGCGTGCTTGTACGGTATTATTCATTGTATGACGTCGGAAGTAGCAGTTCCGTAACTCCTGTGGCACTAATCATTGTCTAGCTATTGTTCTACGAAACAATTAAAGAATTAATCGAGTTTCTCTTCCTCTGGAACTTGACCATGGATATACTGCCAGCCACATTCTACATCTTTTCGAAGGAAAGCAAGTATAGCACACATTAGGATTTTTGTGCTCCCTAAGTCATTTGAATGTGTATACTCGTGCAAAGTGACTACTGCAGCTTTTGAATTTTCCATTCATGAAAAATTACTTTTAATCTTTCAAACTCTCTTTTCTATTGATTTAACCAAAAATCGGGAGCTTAGCTTGCACAACGTCTTCGCCCGGACGGAAACTACTCTCGTCAATTTTCAAACCGGGACAATTGACAAACTGGCCGGGACCCCGGGATCAGGTCGTCAAACCGGGACAATCCCGGTCAAACCGGGACGTATGGTAAGCCTATTTACACATGTATTTATCGGTTTTCAATATTGATGTGAGCATTGTACTGTAGAATTAGGAAGCGATTGTATTGAACGAATCACGATTATCAAATGATATACGGTATTCCTTTTAGTTCAACAATTCCGTCATCTCGTCTCCGGTACTTTGGAAAACCATTGTTATTTTCAATAGTTTAACGTAAAATTTTGCTCGGTTATTATGTGTACATATTCCATCAATCATGCAAGGAACATTAGGATTACGAGCTCTACAAGATCCATGTATCATTCGAGATAACAATTTTATGAATCCTTGGAAAACTGACTGGGTCAGGTATTTCTCCGCACAAAACTTAGGATAAGCAAGAGGTAGTGTATTAACTTTTTAAATTGTATATTATTATTATTTTTATTATGTTTTTACTATAAAATATTCATATTTTAATATGATTTTCTGGAACACGTTTGGTGGAAACGTAAAACCGGCCAGCTGATAAATAAGAGGTTGCGAGTTCAGACGTAGATGTGTATATATGTGTCAGCCAAAACAGTGTTTTGTAAACGTACACGTCTGTCATTACAACATTAAGAATGTTATTTGACCTTGAGTAGGTACTCATGTTGACGGGAATGAGAAATCTTGTCTCTGTGCTGGAGACCAGTGGTGTTAGCGCTGAATAGACACAACACATATCACTGTACATAGCAGTGGCTGACGTATATTAACCATTTCTGAGTTCGAGATACCACAACTCAGATTAAACTGTGCACAATGTTTGTAGAAAATACGGACGTGTGTGACGTAGACGCCAGTTTGCAAAATGCATAATCGTTCCCGCCAGAAATGTAATCACGTTTCTCGTTTATCTTGTCTCAGCCAAATAAACATTACTATGCATTTACCATGTTCCAGTGTCCTCCTTATTTCATAAACACTTGAGAAATTTTATTGTTTCTTACAGAGGCAACCTTAGAGGTGTCCGGCAGGTGTAAATGTACATAACCTCCTTGGCTCATTCTTTAATAAAAATAAGGGAAAGAAATAGAACGAATAAGGAGAGAGAGAGAGAGAGAGAGAGAGAGAGAGAGAGAGAGAGAGAGAGAGAGAGAGAGAGAGAGAGAGAGAGAGAGAGAGAGAGAGAGAGAGAGTGAGAAGGGGGTGAGAGAGAGCAAGAAAGTGAGACAGAGGTACACAGACAGAGAGGAGCTGTTTCGTTAATCAGGGTAAAATTATATGCAAATTTTGAGAAGGACCGGTGTCCTAGGCCAATGAAAACTTAGCTAAAAACATTAAAAATACGAAATATATACAGTGTACACAAAATCTGAGGTGTACAAAACATATAAAAGACATGTCATAAGATTTATTTAACAAAAGAAATAATCGGAGTGGGCGAATGGTAGGAATAAATATGTAATTTAAACAATCCCTTTTAATAATAAATGGTTTTATAATAATTATGTTCAATACATATAGGCCTAAGTGTGTAAAACGAATTCCCTACAAGAGTTTTAAAGATTAATGAAGATTTAATTAATTCCCTACAAGAGTTAATGAAGATTTGTCTTAAATTTTTTCAGAGTTACATAATTATTATTTGTTAAAATATACATATATTTTATTCAGAAAATATTAGATATTTGTATTTAATCTTTTATTTTATTTTATTTTTATTTTACCGAGCATAGTTACTATTTATAGAAAACCGTAGCAAAAAATATTTGTAATAAAAGTCTATCTGTACCGTATTCATACTTTTACCAGTACAGGTACAACCTGTCATATCCGGACTAATATGGCGACCGGCCGATCCGGATATGGAAAAATCCGGATATCACAAGGTCATTTATAAATACCGTATTTTCTCGCATAATTAACGCACTTTTTTGACGAAAAATACCGGCGAAATTTTCGGGTGCGTAAATTATTCAAGGATTTCAGATATACCCAAATTTCATTTGAAATTTATTGACATTTAAAAGATACATTAAATATACTGTATTGAAAGGGACACACTGTGCGCTGCGCCGTACGCTAGACAGAGAGCGTATAATAAGCAACTATCTCACTCTAACTTCGTCAGTGAAGCTCGCGGGCGGATGAGTGAATTTTATTCAATTCATTTTTGCAGTTCAACCTGCGATAACTTCAAAACCAATAAATATACAGCAATTCTGAAAACTGCATTGTGTTCAGTAATTAAATCTCTATAAGTAGCCAAAATCTCAATTAATATAATTAACAATTACAGAAGATACACAGAAGAAGAACGTGTTTTTTGAGTAGTATCTTTACATCCCTAACCATTTCGCTAACCAAAATTGCAAAAATTAGTTTGGAGATACGTCAGGATATGGGAGGTTCCGGATATCACAGGTCCGGATGTGACAGGTTGTACTGTACTTTTTAACTACATATTATACTAATGTACAATGAAGATATACTTATTATATCTTTATTTAGTATATAGTTATTTACGTGTCAAGAAAAGAACGTGTGAATAAAGTGATCACAACATTTTATACCTTATATGTTTTCTGTCATTGAATGATTAACCCACTTTTTAATAACAGCGTTGAAAAATAGTTGATTACGTCTTTCAAAGATTATTTTTCTACGGTACTGAAATTAAAAATAACTAAGATCGTATACAGGAATTAAACGTAGGCGACTGGAAGCAGTAATTGTATAAACAGCCGAGACACACCACCTGCTAATATTGCAGGAATTGCTTACGTTCAGTAGACTTGGCAACGTTGTGACCTTCGTGACTTTATATACATTTTGTGGCAACACTGTGCATATTTTTCATCACTAAAAGCTAAACCGATATCCGTGATAAATTAGTAATGCATTTTTTTACACGTGTGAGTCGTTTGTAACGATTATGTTAAGAGGGTAATTATTATTCAACTTTTTTCAACAAACTATCTTGAAACGGATATATATTTTTACGGTTTTTTATGCTGATTACGAATATGTAAGAATAAAATGTCTAAGCTTACTCGTAACTTTTATATATGGGGTCTCAAAAAGATCAACTTCTCTGGTCAGAACTTGCATGTTTAGCTAATGATGGATAAACGTGATTGTATATATATATAGATCTGATTCGTTAATTTAACACATCATTAAAACCCATAATATAACCCACATACACCTATACATCACATAATCACAGACAAATTATAACTATAAAGCCTGGCGCACCGCCTGCATATTTTAACAAATACATAGATGAGGGTAGTGAATATGTGGCCTTGCCATAATAACAAAAATTACAATTATAACTTGAAGTGCTAGCACAGCCTATATAAATTTTGTAAAATTGTAAAATCATTAATTTCATAAGAGTGTAAAATTTTAAAGCAAATCCAAATCTATCATAACAGCAACCCCTGTTACATTTTATAAAGTCTGCAGACGAACTAAGAACAGTTACACTTCTTGAGACCACATTTGTAATAATTAATGATAATAGAACAATAATACTTAATCTTGTTAACAATATAATAATACATAATATTTAATTTGTGATGAAATATCATAATAAGTTAAACTTGCCATAATGACAGGCGAAAAGTTAAACTAGTGGCTTCATATAATGCACAGGACATTTGTCCTAAAAAAAAAGGTTAAATGTCTAGAAAGAATTCATTCTTTAATCATAATGGTTTGATAAGAAACAAAATTAAACAGACAAGTCCAGCAAGCAAGTCAGAACCTAAGTTACAATAACCAGTACCGCCTGTATGATTTTATAATCTCAAAAATTATAATATATGCCTAAAAAAAAAAAATTTTAATATCAGCCATCTGTGCATATACAAAATTAAAATAACAGCATGTTGTATTCTAGCAGCTGTAGGAGTGTGCCAGAGTAGGCCTGACCTGACCAGGCGAGATCAGTCACAAACCTGCATGAAACGGCACAAACATGTGCCTAACTTGTGCCCAGAAAACCTACTAAGAATTAACACAGAAACGGCATGAAAACCCCAAAAACCCCCCGACCCCTTAATACAGGAAAATAATTAAATATGAACCCCCTGAACCAGCCGGTTCAGAATCAAGCAACTCATGACTTAAACTTAGTTTTAAAGAATAATTACTCTCACAGCATTTTGCATTAAAAGTCTATGAAGAAAGAAAAAAGGCTCTGGCACGCTCCCACAGTGCAGCACACAATTACTATGATAGTACTTTACAAGTGTGAATAAGGTTCATAGTAATGTCTTGGTGACACCCCTTTGAGTTAACTGTCTAGCTGGATAGGCACATTGTTCGAGCACAAATTTGTTACACTGATGTTCTGCGGGCCAGGCGAAAAGAAATAATAAAAGAGTTCATATCACCTTATTCGAAGTGGTTGTGCTACATCGTTACTGTTGGCTAGCTCCCTCCTCGGTACAGACAAGTTTCAGGGGTTCATGGCTGGTGAAGGTGGCAGTACACCAGCTGTGGCCAAGTCTCCGTTCTAGGGTGAGAACCCTAAGGATTCAAAAAGATTAAAAATACTGTCCACTAAAACTTGCACCCTAGTCAAGTATTTTAAACATCAGAACTGGAGCTCCCAACTAACTCAAGATAATGCATAAAAGTTTTTAAATTTGCATAAGGAGTGATTATATCTTCAAGGTAATTGTGAACTCATAAAAATAATAAAATGTGCATAGTAATGAGGCACTCGCACCAGATTTAACAAGTGGTGACATAACCATACATGTTGGAGCCACCTCGCCACGTGGCGATACAATTATCGTAATTTTGTAAATAATGAACACACTAAAGGCCCTCTCAGCTACATACAATTAACCGAATTACAGTTCTTCATGTAGGGCAGTCATAAAATTTACTTTTAATGGCTTTAATTAAAAGAAAGTTCCCACTTCCGGTCACCAGTGCGTGTTCATGCATCACCGACAAGATACAATTCTCTCTAACGTACTTAATTTAGTTACAACTTTATATTAGGCTGAATGAATAATGATTAAAAGAATTACTGGTGGTATCTAAATACTAAAACATCGATTAAATTTCTTACCACACACACACACACACACACACACACACACACACACACACACACACACACACACACACACACACACACACACACACACACACACACACACACACACACACACACACACACACACACACACACACACACACGTCTGACCAAACCACGAGCATTCTAACGTTCGCATCTGGCTGAATACATTTGAGTTTAAATATTCCTTTACTACTAAATCATTGTATACAATTTCCATGGAAAATGCCATGCTGCGTGAGCGCATACACTACACGAGGAAAGAGCTGGCACTAAATGATCAAGAACTGTTGAAGCTGCATTTACATCTCAGCAGTTCCCTCCAACAACATGATTGGGAGATGTTGGATGGGCTTACATATAATGCCTTCGAGTCGTGTTATGCCAGTACCAGCCAGAGACAGCGTGACAAATTCGAGCGGTTTGGTTCCCAGAACATCGGGGGAAGAGTACTAGATCGTGACAGGATGGACAGGATGGTTGTGAATTTATCGAACCGTCAACTAACACTACATGAGACCTCGGTGTTGGCCAAAGGTGAGAAGTTTGCAGTTACCCCGAAGACAGTACCTGTGGAGGAAATAGTTGCGAGCGTGGAGGCAGGCATCCGAGGACTACCCCGAGACCAGGCAGATGAAATCCGATTGGAAGCTTCCAGGGCCCTTAGAAGGGCCGCTCCGCCAAAATGTAATCTTCTGTCGGCGGAGTTGCGAGTCTTGAGGGAATTGAAAGGGGATGACTCCATTGTCATTGTGCCTGCGGATAAGGGGAGCGCCACTGTGGTCTTGAACACCGAAGACTACCAACGGAAGATTGAAGGTTTATTAGATCCGGCCACTTATCGGAGGCTGAACAAAGATCCGACTACTACTGTTCTAAGAAAAACGGATTCTTTGGTTAAGCAATCTTCTCTGGCGCCTGATGTGAAGACGGCCGTCCGGTGTTCGGAGGCCCTTCCCCCTCGTCTCTATGGTTTACCGAAGATCCATAAGGAAGACGTTCCGCTGCGGCCCATCGTCAGTGCTATTGGCTCGCCTACTTACAACTTGGCAAAGCACCTTACTGGATTGCTCAAGCCGCACATCGGGCAGACGGATTCTTTTGTCCGGGACTCTTCTGATTTCCTCCGGAGGATCCGGGAGTTGGTGCTGGAGCCTGGCGATGTTCTCGTGAGTTTTGATGTGGTCTCTCTTTTCACCATGGTTCCTGTTCAGGAGGTCTTGGGGTATTTGGGTGACCTGTTCTCGGCGGACATCACTGCTTTGTTCCGGCAGGTCCTAACAACGACCTACTTTCAGTGGAATGGCGGCTTCTATGAACAGTTGGATGGCGTCGCGATGGGAAGTCCTCTCAGCCCTGTGGTTGCAAACTTCTATATGGAGAAATTTGAAGAGTTGGCAATTTCATCTGCGCCTCTCAAGCCGAAGTGTTGGTTGCGGTATGTGGACGACACTTTCGTGGTCTGGAGCCATGGGGACGAGGAGTTGGAACGCTTCCTTGGACATCTGAACGCTGTGCACCCGCGCATACAGTTTACGATGGAGCGCGAGAGTGGTGAACAATTGGCTTTTCTGGATGTGTTGGTCCTGAAAAGGACCGATGGCAGCTTGGGACATAAAGTTTATAGGAAGCCAACGCACACCGACAGATATCTTCACAAGTCCTCCAATCATCATCCCAGGCAGAAGAGAGCGGTGCTGAAGACTCTGGTAGCCCGGGCAAAAAGAATCTGTGAGCCCCAGTATCTCGAAGATGAGTTTCGGCATCTCGAGGAAGCACTGTAGTCCAACGGCTATTCTGCTGCGGAGGTTAGGAGAGCTGCCCGGCCGAGAAGATCTGGTAGGCCGGACGAGTCGGTGTCGCCTGAGGTTGTTGGCTCTGCTGTCTTGCTCTGCTTGTCTGCTTGTCTTGTCCGTGGCGTGACTGACCGCATCGGCAGGTTGCTGAGTAAGCGGGGCGTCAGGACGATCTTCAAGCCAACCAAAAAGATCCAACAGCTCCTGCGACCGGTGAAAGACGCCAGGGATCCACTCTCGTCGTGCGGGGTGTACAGTATTCCTTGTACGTGTGGCCAGGTCTACATAGGCACCACGAAGCGTAGAGTCCGGACGCGCCTCTCTGAACATCGGAGATACTCCCGCCTGGGCCAGCCGGAAAAGTCCGCAGTTGCTGAACACGCTCTTTCCCACGACGATCACCGGGTGATGTTTGATGAAGCCCGCGTGTTGTCTTCTGTCCGGGGTTACTTCACTCGCCTGCATCTGGAGTCCATCCATATTCATAAGAATGCGTCCGTCGCTATGAACCGCCGATTGCATTATGGATGCGGGGTGTCTTTGCACCCGTGGCTTGATTGCAGCATCTGGATCGTGTCCAATGGCTGCCAGAAGTAAACATAGTGCTGGTACATGTCGACTGGTTACCTAAAACTGGAAAAGGAAACCGCCAACCAGTTAACTGAGAAGGCGGGGGAGTATAACTTTTATTTGTTTAATGCACTGCCGCTGGTACCGATTCGAGCAACAGATGTTGCCCGTTTCAAGTCCAGTCAGCAGACGCCCCGAGGGCGTCGGTCGCTCCCCGCGAGGCGGAGAGCCTCCGTGCCAGTGAGTGATGACAGCGAGAAGCAGCCGGCTCAGCGTTCTAGGAGGTGGACAGGAAGGAGAGAAGGACAGTTTGGTGAAATACTCTGGTCTAGGACTGATGATGACTTGTTTTTGTTTAAGTTAAAGAGGATGGCGTTATGGCGGGTCATCAAGAAGCGCCCGAGGGCGCTTGACCCGAATGGGTGGTGGTGGTTCTGATGCACTGATGGTTCGTAGGTACGGGAAGGTGGAGGTCGAGGCTTTAGCAAAGAGAGTTAGAGCCAGCGACCGGACAAAGGAAGTCAAGGTAGGAACACGGAGACCCCTTCGAATCACGTCGTTCCTTACAAACCAAGGGGACCCCGTCAAGGATCGGAGTGTTCGGGACTGGAAAGCTTCCAGCCTACATCTGTTGGTGGTGGATAAAAGAGACCACCAGGCGGGTGCCGCATAGGTCACTACAGACCTGAGAAATAGTAGATAGATGGTAAGTTTCGTGCGCAATGGCCAGGCGGCTGCGACACGAGAGGAAAGGAGATAATTTGGCTCGGACGCCGCGAGCCTTGGCATGGGTTTCCGTCACGTGGGCGTTGAAGCAAAGGCGACGATCTAGCCGAACGCCTAAATACTTCACCGATTCTTTGTAGGCGATGGGTCTCCCTGCTAGGGAGAGTGGCTGGCATCGGGAGATGGACTTACGGGTGAAGCAGATCGCCTCGGATTTCTCCGTGTTGATCGTCACCCGCCATTTCCGTAGCCAGTCCGGAAGCTGGTTCAACTGACGCTGCAGCTTTGTACTCGCAAATCGCGGGGACAGGGAGCTGCAGTGATACATAGCATCGTCAGCGAACAAAGACAACGTGACTCCGGGCAAGACAGGCAGGTCGTTCGTGTACACAAGGTACAGAACGGGGCCGAGGACAGATCCCTGAGGTACGCCGGCGGCGACGGGTCGAACTGTAGAACAGGACCCGTCGACGCTCACCCTGAAGGTTCGGTCGCTGAGATACGACCGGAGGAAAAACACTATGGTCGATGGTAGAGGGGAATTGGCAAGTTTGAAGAGAAGACCTTCGTGCCAGACTTTATCGAAGGCCTTGCTCACGTCCAACAGTACGGCGGCCGTAGCCGCTCGCCTGTTGGTGGCGTCTGACAAGTGCGTAACAACGCGGACCAATTGAAGCGTGGTCGAGTGCTCTCTGCGAAACCCGAACTGTTCGCTGCGGATGAAACCATCTAGCAGCGGCGAGATGCGAGCCAGCAGGAGACGCTCGAACACCTTCGAGATGACTGGCAAGAGAGAGATTGGACGATAGCTTTCAGGAAGCATGCGCGGCTTGCGAGGCTTCGGAATCATTACGATGTTGGCTGATTTCCACAGGCGGGGAAAGTACTGTAGCCGGAGACAGGAGTTAAACAGCTCAAGAAAGAGGTCAACGCCTGAGGCCGGGAGATTTTGTAGAGCAGCGGCCCCGATCCGGTCAGGACCGGGGGCGCGACGGCGATTTAGTCGGCAGATAGATGAAACTAGTTCATCCCTGTCGAACGGGAGGGCTGGGATTTCGGGAGGGCGTGAAAAATGTCCAGATAGGAAGTCACGGACTTCTGCCGAGTGGGCAGGGTCCGAGACGCCTTGGTGAACAGTAAATTGCACCTCCATGCAGTCGGCGAAGACCTCGGCCTTGCCTTCCGATGAAGATACAACCCCGTTCGGAGTTTCAAGTGGGTTGCGAGTTCTCTTCTCGCGGGTCAGTCTACTCGCCGCTCTCCAGACGGAGGCGTGGTCGACTTCAAGAGACTCAAGGTATGAGTCCCATCGATCAGAGTTTACGTCCCGCAGTAGCTGCTGGACGTAAAGAGACTGGGCCTGAAAGCGCCTTTTGACGCCGGGATCACGGGTTCTTTGCCATCTGCGGCGGAGATTGCGCCGTAGCCAGATGGCGTGGAGTACTTCCGCAGGTAAGGCCGATTTACGATGATTCACCTCGAGAGTATATGTGTGTCGATCCATGACACCTTGGACCAACTCCTGAAGATGAGTGGCTCGGAGATCCAAATCGTCACAAGTGACGATCAGGTCCGCGGGGAGTGATGGTAACCGCCGTGAGAGCTCATCATGGTAGGAGCGCCAGTTGACTCTCCTAACAATCTGAGCGGGAGGTCGGGGTGAGGCCGACAGCTCACGGGCAGTTATAAAAAGGGGATTGTGATCGGATGAGAGATCCGACACTGACGAGACCTGGATGTGATGGGTCACGTCCTTGGCTATGACAATGTCAAGGACGTCCGGTCGATGACCGGAAAAGGGGAAGTGAGTAGGGTCTTCTGGGCCGATGACTTGAAGTACCGGGTCGTCGGAGACGAACCGATACAGAGATTTTCCGTAGGCGTTGGCTACTCTGCTGTTCCAGGAGGGATGCTTGGCATTTAAGTCGCCGGCTACAATGGTTGGTAGGGGATAATCGAGGAGAGCGTCCCACTCCTCGGGCGGTGGAGGTAGCCGCAGGCCGGGCCGGAGATACGCCGCAACAACGCGCAACTCCGATCCGCCAGCGTCTATCGCCACCGCACAACCTTCAACAAGAGATGTATCTAAAGGGGGTAGTGGCCTGTGGGATATCCGCCTGTGGACTAAGACGGCTGTCCCCCCCCCCGAGGGGCGACAACCAGGCCGTTGGGGACGATCCTGACGAAAACAGATGTAAGATGGCAGGTTGAAGGTATGGTAGCGAGCCAGATGAGTCTCGCAAAGGAGGACGACATCAGCGTCGTACTCCGTTACGAAAGTCATCAGTTCAGATCGTCGAGGGACTACCCCATGGGCATTCCACGCAACGATCCTAAGACTCCTAGCCATTCAAAGGAAGAAGAGGAAAGAGGGTAGACAGTGATTGAAACACCAGGGCGAGAACCGTGGTTGTATCTGGAGCAGACCGGATGTTGTTTACCAAAGTTTCAGCCCAGGCAGTCAGGGGGTCCACCGGGGCCCGGGAAGATTCCCGAGATTCCGGAAGACGGACCTGGCTGGCCTCGGCCGGTGTTGCAGATGGCGCAGGGCTCGGGGACGGACGTGAGGTCTGCTCAGTTGGGAGCTTAGGTTGATGGCTGGGGGCGGGCGGGGCCCGCTAAGGTTTTACAGGCAAGGCCTGTGGAACTTGTCGCTGACGGCGACGAGTGCGCTTCGGTTTGGAGCTCCGAGGAGCGGAAGGCGGGACTGATGTAGCGGCCACAGCCGCGTATGAAGGGCCGGGCGCTCCGGCAGGCGCCGGGACAGAGGGGACTGCAGGCGGGGCCGAAACGTCGACTGCAGGCGGAACTGGGGCCCTGGGAGCAGCCGGAACTGCTGCCGGGGCCTGAGATGATGCTCCGGAGAGAGGTGGGAAGGCCTCTCTGCGGTTAGGGAGGGGACCTGCAACACGGCCTGCCTGCGCGCCAGTGCGAGCAGGAGTCCGCTGCAGCTTCATGGCAGATATAAAGTCTCTACATCCTCTATAGCTAGCCGGATGGTCCCCGCCGCAGTTGCAGCAAATGGCCGTGAACCCCGTCTTGGGCTTATCACACCCACGATGAGGCTCAGTACACCGCACGCAACGCGGAGGGTGATTACAGAACAAGCTGGAGTGGCCAAACCTCTGACAGTTAAAACACTGCGAGGGGCCTGGCCGCGGGTCAAAAGTACGAACTTGCACCCGAAGGTGCAGGAAGTTTTGGAGGCCATAGACCTCCTCGAACTGGCCTACTTTGAGTAGTTTCACTAGGAAACTATTCACAGGACGGCGATCTTCCCCCTTGCCAGCATGCAGTACACTTACCGCCGTCGGCGAATAGCCTAAAGCGACAAGCTCCTGCCTGATGGTATCGGGGGCGGTCCAGGAAGGAAGTCCGGAGAGAACAACTTTAATTTCGCGCTCTGAAGGAAGCGCGAAAGTGTGGAAGGAGATCTTCCGATCGGTAAGAAACTGTTGGACCGATCGGAAGTCCGGGACTGTTGTGGCCGCAATTCGAAGCGAGGAGCCTTGGCACCTGGCCTCGAGTTTGGCCGAAGGAAGCAGATTCTGCAGGGAACGGAGAATTTCCCTGTAGTTACGATTGTCGGGAATAACAATCGGAGGAATTTTAGGTTTGGGGACAGATTTGGAGTGTTGCAGAGTAGGTTGGCTGGCGCTGTTACCGGGACTAGATACCCGATGCGTAGCAGCGGCCGGTGGCGGGCTGGCGACCAATTTTCGCTTGCGTTTGGCAGACTTGCCCTCCACAAGCGAAAATTCACCGTCCCCCGTCCCCACACTACACATCGACGCACAATCACTTTCACTTTCACTATCACTAACTGTATGGGACGGCAGCGGGGTAGAATGAGGGCCAGTACCGCAGGTTTCCATTAAGGTTACCAGCGATGCCGGCAAAGGAACGGGAGTTGCGTTCGACGCCATCTCGGGATGAGCCGAAATGAACGTCGAAGACGCAAAAAAGGGCTAGGAAAGGGTGACTTTCACCAGCACTGAATCACTACACTGACAGACAAAGAACACGAACACCAGACGCGCACTGCACACGATTCACAAAAACACTCGCGCACGACACAATACACTGGTAAAAGGATGGACAATGATGATGATGAACACTGATGATGATGTGTTGAAGAAATCACTGTGATAGAACAATAAACAACGGTAAAATTCACTGGCAAAATTGCCGTGCAAAGTGACGCAGCCTACCCTGACAACAGCTCTAGGTAGACTCGCTCGAACCGCCGAGGGGAAAGCATCTCCTTAAATAGTGTCTGGCATGGTTTATTTTCCATGGCCAATCAGAATCAAGAATGACGAGCTGGCTTCTCATTGGTCCGCGTGATACACCTTAAGCGGTCAAAAAGTTATAAATAGAGGCATCGTAGCCGTAACTCACTGTTGCTTGTTCCCAGTTCATTGGAGACGTGTTCGGCGTGTCATCTATTCGAACACAATTTAGCTACTGAAGATGGCCACCGGTGGTGCGGCCGAAACGTATAGCTCCAATACATCAAGCAATCGACCACGGCCTCTCAGCCCGGAAGTTTTATCTAATCATATTGACACCGGCCGTGAAAGCCTACGTACTAAGATTAAGAAGTTGTATTGCGCCTTTAATATTAAAATCATGTCGTCTGTATAATAGTTCCAATTCACTCTGAAGTTTGTTTTCTTGTAAGAAAAGGTAATGCTGAATCACTCACTTGAATTTTTCTTCTGGAAAGTTTGTAGAAAAAAGTGGAAATAAGTCATGGACATCAATGAAGCTGCTTCTTACACTTGTTGCTTTTTCTAATATCAAATTAAGTTGATGAGCATAACAGTGTACATAATATGCGAACGGATATAATTCACTAATTTTTGCCTGTACATCTCCAATAGAACAACACATAACATTAGCGCCATCATAAGTCAGAGCTATTAACTTTTCCTTTGATGTCCATGATGCACTTTGCTAAGGTTTTTGCACATTTACCTTCAGGACTGAGAAATCCCCAAAACCTTTCGTATACCGACCCCCTAAACACATACCTAAAAACTAATACCATTTGACAGTGGTTTGTCACATCAGTTGTCTCGTCACATTCAATTGCGACAAATTCAGAAGCTTGTATCTCCTTTTCTACAGTATTTCTTCCTGGCAGACACTAAGCATACAGTCCAATATATCATTCTGTTTTATTTTTTATGTACCTTTGAATACAGTAGCCGATTCTAAATAGTCTTTCATTGCAGAATCCAGCTCCGCAGTAAAATTAATTAAACCTTTGTATACATCCGGCTGATGTTGATTTGTCATGACCTCTTAGAGGCAACTCAAAAACACTACAGAATTTGACACATGAAATTAGCCATTTTAAAGTATGTATGTTTTTGCTGACTTGAATATTGTGCTTTTCAATGTTTTGTCTAAATTGCGAGTCCAGACTAGATAGTATATTTACTTTGCCTAGTTTGCCATCAACAACACTATTCATGTGTTTAACGGATATTTCATGCTTCTTAATTTTTTCTGTAAGATGTTTTATGTCATTAACCCCTTTTACAATCTATAAGCAATAACCACTGTCTCTGGGAGAAAATAAAATACATGGAAACCAGAACAAAGATTTCTGAACATCACAGCCACAGATCCAGTCATTCTTTTGGTATGCATCTTTCAAAAGCAGTTGCCTTCCGAAAACATAATTCTCACTTTTCTTATTTTCTGTTTGCATCATGCAGAATTCAGGAGTTGGCCTACTTAATGACTTTAGTTCAATTTTTTGACCAAGAGTTAATCTTGCAAAAGTTATTGCTTTAAGCGCCTGCACTGAATTATCCATATTGGATAAAATGTTAAAACAAAACCTAATAATTCGACACTACAATATTTCCCTGAATTATTCATGAAGCTATTAAAAAAACACACAAACTCAAAACCTAAACACTAAACAAATGTCCGCACTGAATTAACCACGCCAGAGAAACTATAAACACTAAAAAGACCAAATCTCATATTATCAAGAGTCTGAGATTAATTGTACTGAGTGAATCGCCACTTTCTGCTGAACGTGACGCAGCAGCCAATGCGCCCGAGTCACAGTGTATATGAGGCCTATAATCTTACAAGTTCATTCAACTTTGGACAGAGTGGAGGAATGGAGAAATGGGTGCGAATGAAACAGGACCGTGTGATGCATGCTGTTCCGAAAACATTTCTGCTATTACCTAACACGAAAACATTTTCTTGTCCGAAGTATTAAATAAATATGTAATGATTTTCCACAATTAGTGATAATGATTTGTTTAATGATATTATTTGAAGTGGGGGGCATGCGACTTAGGCCCTAAGTATGAGCTGCCCCTGTTTAAGATGCTAGCATGTGGGGTATGCAAGGGAGAGAGGGAATAAAAAAGAAAAGAGCACGAAAAAAGCACTGATTTGCTTTGATTTCCAATATGGTAGTTTTATAATATTACATTTTCAAATGAGACATCATTTGTAAGCTTAATTTTATATTCAGTTAAAATTAAATTAAAATTAATGTTACTTGTTTTATGTGTACTACATGCATTGTATGCAATGCATACAATCATATATTTATCTGGCAATTTATATGATTAAATGATAACTGCAATTTAAAATTATGATACGTACAACAGTGATCAGAGTACATCAATTTTTGGTTACTGGGTGATAATCATACATCAAGGCGTGTGTTAAAAATTTTGAATTTATAATGCTTAATATGACAATAAATTTTCATGTTTTTTTGGTATTATTAAAATAACAGATGTGTTCGTTCTTTATAAATTCTTAGTAAGTCATATCAAAAATTATACTATATATATATATATATATATATATATATATTATTACATTATATATTTGGAGGGTTTATTTCATATAATAAGACTATAAATATTGCAATTGCATTTTTATATTTTGGTCCTTGTTTACATGATTTGTCTAGTAAAAATGGAAGAATTCATTGTCTATCTTATTGTTACAACATTACAGAACACGCTACGTGTTTCTCGGCTATTCCAGCGGAGCCCGGCTATAATGCATGTGTGGTACATGTTGCTACTACTTTAGATGAAGGACAATTACGTGACACTTGTCACGCGTCCGTAGCCAAGACTGACCATTGATCATGATTTCACCAGTCCACACACATTGTGTTCAAGGCGGCAAGCTCTAGTGTTTTCTAGTAGCGTTGTTGACACATAGTATGGATTAATCTGGAATATCAGCAGGGTATAAATACAAGGAATCAGCGTCGCTTAGTTCAGTTTTAGTGGTGATTTATTCCAGTGTGGTTCAAAGTATTGTGGCGAAGTGTTATGTGTTTTATAATTGTGCGAGACTCTATTAATTGACATTATTATTGTGTGTCAACAATTTTTATTTGATTTGTTGTAAGAGACTATCTTGCTGATTAGTGACTTAATTGTTGTCATGTATTTTGTTTGCCACTGTACCATATGACGATCAGTTAGACAGTCGTAACAATATTATGTAATTTATCTCTGGTGAGTTGTCTGTAAAAAATAGCAAAATGTTTGCTAGAGCAATTATGAATTAAGTTATTTCAAGCCTATGGTCAGTAGGTTCCCCTAAATTGACCTGGAAGGACTTTTATTAATGAAAATAAGAATTGTGAATAACAGGGATAGTGATAGATTTCCACATACCAACTATCAAATGTGGAAATTGACCCTGGGAATTTTTGTTTTTACAGACACATCAGAATCCAAACAGAGTGTGGAATGTATATAAAGTAACTCAAAAGATCCCAGAATTAGATTATTTTATAAAGACTGTGTACATTAAAAAAATTTTATCAGTTCCCCTTTGAAGTGTTTCCTTCAGTAGCTACACATTTTTGCTAAAATTCATATAGTTTTTGGAAACATACTTCTAGGCCTTGTATCATTCCTTCGAAGTTGACTTCCAGCCAGAAAACAAAAAACCAGATGGTGTGAAATCGAGAGTTTGAGACACATTTTGTTGTGCTGTGCAATATTTTACTTGAACAAGATGGACTTATATGCTAGCACATTGTCATGATAAAGAACCCATTGAAAGAATTTTTCCATTGTTTTCCATTTTTCATGATATAGACACATATCATGTATGATATTTCATGTATCATGAATACACCTTTTGATTGTATTCCATGGATGATGAAAGATACTGACATACATTTCCTTATTCACAGTGGGCAATACCCAGCAAATAAAAATAATTCCAACAATTAACTTTTTCTTTGTTCTTGTTGAAATGAAACTTTTTTATTCGAGGAGCTGATTTAATTTCTATTCCAGTACCTAGTGTTTTGTATATAAATCATTAAAAAAACCATTATGCTTCATCTTTGTGATAATACTGTTCAAAAAATTTTTCCTTGATTAGCCATAATGACAAGGTCAGTCCAGTCACCTACCAGTATCATTTCTGTTGGGACACACCTGACTCATGTTCAGATCATTATGGAGAATACTGTGTAACTTCCCACTGATATTCCTTTTGTCATTCAAACTTGGGCCAATTATTTTATCATTTATTGTGGTAAACATGAGCTCAATAACATGACCCATATTAAAATGCTTATATATATATATATATATATATATTTTTTTTTTTGTTAATTCACAATATGCTGTTACTGTATCAGACAGTGAATTTTGTAGCACAACGCAGAATTTTATGTTAGTACGTTATTACATCTTATACTTGTACAGGGACAAAAGACATTTTTAAATCCAATGTGTCACAAGCACACTACTCCATGTGCTACTGTTAAAGAACATGGGCCATACTGTGTATGGTATAAGTGCTACCAACTTACGAAATAATTTCCCTGACAGGACTATTATTGTAAACAGTACACACCATCAATACATATAAACTCTTAATCTGGTGGAAGTAAAATACACTCTTGACACTCTTGCAACTTCTTTGTTTTAGCACACTGTGTTTGAGACTTACAACTACATCATCATAATAACCATATCACTGAAATACCACATGATACCCACTGATGTGCACAACTATGCATTTGGCAATTGAGTGCCGGGTCTAGTGTCTGTATCTCAGTCATGTTCATCTAGTGTATCACCCATCATACATATAACTGTATCATACAACATATTTGACTTGAATGACAGTCTGTTATTCAGTAACTTTGAACAATGTTGTAAGTTTTCAAGTTCCTCTCACACAACCATAAGTTTGCCCCCTTTACAAAAATATAGTGGCTTAAGGTTATTTTGAAACTAGAATTCACATTTTATCACAATTTTCCAGGGTGTTAAACCATTGTCTATGTTGTTCATGTTTATCTCCAGGCATTTCATCTATACCTGATGTATTTCTGATATATGATGGACATCTTCAGTGCCACAGGAACACTAACACCCGCGAATGATTGCGAACAAAGACTTTTCTATCCCATTAAGGAACTTATATTTATACACTTTCCTTAAGGTGCTGGTTGACCATTTTTAATTTATTATTTAATTTGGTCATTGTCACATAACAGCCCGAAAAATTGGGAGAATGGAAACAACAGCCAAGAAAGTTTATGTACATTTATAATTCACATGGTTAGTTATAATTAACACTCTGCATAGTAAAATTCAAGTTGAAATTACTGAATTCATGCCTAGGTAACTGTTCACTGTATCTATCTTCAATATTTCTGCTAATTTGTCCAACATAAAACCTACTTCAATCATCAGATTTTATTATGCGTATAATAGAGCATTTTTCAATAGATTTTTAAAATATTAGTTATGACACACAGTTAAAAATTTATGATTCCAATGATAATGTATTGTTATGACATTACAGAACAATCTACATGTTTATCAAATGTTCCAGAGAAATCCGGTTTGAAATGTTGTGTGCATATGTGATTTCAACATGCGCTCACAAGACTTCTCTAGACGTCGCCAGCCCCACGCACCGTGTCAAGGCCACAATCAAATGAGTCCTAGTGTAGAGCTGATGCAGAGTGTATGGATGTTTCTGGATTTCCATGAGGGTATAAATACAAGTATTCAGCAACATTCAGTTCAGTTTCAGTTGTGATTTATTAGAATGTGGTTCGTAGTATTAAAGTTAGTTATTGTCGAGTGATTACGCTGTGCGTTTAAGTGACGATTTACACAGTGCAGGTTGAAGTATTGTGGCGAAGTATTATGTGTTTTATAATTGTGTGATACTCTATTTGGACATTTTTATTGTCTGTGAACAATTTCTATTTGATTTGTTGTAAGATACTATCTTGTCAATTACAAACTGTTTAATTGTGATAATTAAAGCTGGTGATTAGTGACGTAATTAGTGTCTTGTATTTTGTTTTCTACTGTACCTACAATGATCAGTTAGACCGTCATAACAGTGGTGTCAGAAGTGGGATAGAACCGTTAACAGTGGAAACAGTAGACACCTTGTACAAGACGAGGTATTTCATAATTAATCGGTAAACAATTGATGCCAGTCAGATGATGGAAAATTTCCAGGCACTCCTGTTGCAGACAGGGGAAAAACTCTGACAGGAGGTGGAAGAAGCAGAAAGATGACAAAAAGAAGAACAAAGACAAGAAAGGGAAGAAACAGAGGAACGATGTAAGCAGGAAGCAGAGGAACGTAAACGTGAAGCAGGTGACATCAAAGCGTTAATTCAAGAGCAAAACCAGATGCAAGACCACATTACCGCAGAATTGGGTCTCCTACATGGTGACATAGGTGAATTATGAGGTGAGCTTAATAGACAGATGACCAGAATATCTGACATAGAAGAATCCATGCCAAATAAAATGGCTGAAGTAGAAAAATCTGTTTTAAGTATGGAAGAAGCTTTGTCAACAAAAATATCTGCAGTAGAAAACTCAATGGCAAATGTAAGAGAACAAATTAAAAGTGAAATTGAGCACTTGATAAAGATACAACCAAAACAAATTTCTGAACAGGCTGTACCTATGATAAAGACAGAAAAAGACACAGAAAATAAGTCAGTAGAGAAAGTCACTTTGCCTGCAGTAGGGACAGTTCATTTAAAAGTTCCAACCTTAGATGGAAGCAGTCACTGGGCAATGTAGCTCAGTCAATTTGAAGCTGCTGCATGCACAAATAATTGGATAGAGAAAGACACAGCACTTTCACTAGTCCTCGGATTAAAAGGACCTGCAGCAGAATGACTACAGAAAGTGCTACCTGACAACCAGAACATCTATGACGAACTGATTAAAGCTCTAGAATTATGGTACGGTGATAAACATTTGCGAGATGTGTACTATGCACAGTTGAGAACAAAACGACAATGCTCTGGGGAGAGTCTTCAAGAGTTTGAAGCAAGTATCAACAGACTGATTAGATTGGCCTATCCTGAAGCACCAGAAGATTTTCGAATAAGGTTTGCAGTCCAGACATTTATTGATGGCATCGGAGATTGTAAACTTCAGCAAGTGTTACGAATGGCAAGACACCGAAATAGCTCAGAAGCTCTTGTTCACGCCCTAGAGTTTGAAGCTGCCAAGTCACCATCCCACTACATTAATGGGTTTATGCCATCACACTGTAGTCAGAAGATCCCAGTATCACATTGCTGTTATGATGGGTGCATAGAAACAATATTGTAAACCAAACAATTCAGAAGCTCAAGAGCGCTGCAACGATTTGAATGATGGGAAAAAGACAGAAGACTGAAGCGTTAAAACTGTGAAAAATGTGGTCATCTACAGGTAGACTGTTGGGTGAAGAAAACACCGAGAGAAGAGTGTGATCGCACCAATTGAAGAAGTAAAGCCCCAGAACAGCACATAGTTTCCACACTACATAAGACCAGTGGAAACTTGATCGTAATGGATTTGCGGAAGGTAAACCAACATCATTTACAGTTGACATAGGCGCAACAGTGTCCATTGTGCATCCTGACTTAGTCAGCAACCCCAACCTCTAATTAGCTCTTGTACAATACAGACTGTGACTTGAAGCCCCGTCAATGTGTTAGGAAAGATAGATGTACGTGTACGCCTGGGTCTTCTCGAGTTTAGCCACCAAATGCTAGTTGCAGACATTGTTGATGAAGTGATTCTTGGCAAAGACTTTATGAATGCCTACGGATTCATTGTGGACTTAAGACAGAATGTCTTGAGGGTTGGCCAAAAGAAGATAAAGCTTTGCAGGGCTAAAATGACAGGGTCTACCAACCATTCAATTAAGCAAGTGGCATTAGCCAAAGAAAAAGTCAACAGGTCTGGCCAAGAGGAACCCTCCCTATTGCAAGCAGAAATGGAGGAAGAATTAGCAGAGGAAATACAAATAAGTGTATCGACAAAAGAAGTGATTGGAAAGCCAACAATGGGTGTCAAGACAAGACTCTTGCTTGTTCCTGAGTTAATGGAAGAACCTGGAGGAAAAGTTGCTGAAGATGAAGTTACGCAAGAGGTTGTTGATGAGAACCAAACAGACTTGGATAGCCAGTGGTGTTTAGGTCATCAGTATATGACGCAACGTGAGTGATTCTAGCAAAATTAGTGGTTGAGCGGAAGACTCGTATTCCTGGGAACTTGATGTTCAGATCACACGAGACTGAATTCGAAGTGCTCGCGAGACTTTTCTGGACGTTGCCAGTCCAGCGCTCTGTGTCAAGGCCACAATCAATTGCATCCTAGTGTAGAGATGATGCATAGTTTATGGATGTTTCTGGATTTTCCGTGGGGTGTAAATACAAGTACTCAGTGACGTTCAGTTCAGTTTTAGTTGTGATTTATTGGAATACGGTTTGTAGTATTAAAGTCAGTTATTGTCGGGCGATTACTCTGTGCATTTAAGTGACAATTTACACAGTGCGGGTTGACGTATTGTGGCAAAGTGTTATGTGTTTTATAATTCTGTGATATTCTATTAAAGGACATTTTTATTGTCTGTGAACAATTTCTATTTGATTTGTTGTAAGAGACTATCTTGTCAATTACAAACTGTATAATTGTGGTAATTAAAACTGGTGATTTATGACATAATTAGTGTCTTGTATTTTGTTTTCCACTGTACCTACGACAATCAGTAAGACGGTCGTAACAGTATTTAAGTTTGTTAATACTATCTTTTATTATTACTTTCATTTTAAATCTTCCTCTGTCTTGACATGATTTTTGTCAGTACTAGTGCTATTCCAGTATGTCTTAATGTCTTCTGATTGTAATGGAATTTTTAACAATCGATTAACAAAGCAACTAAAGGCAGCCATTTCCCATGTGAACGGGTGAAAGGACGAAGTATGTATGGTAATATCTGTAATGGACAGGTTCTTATATATTTTCAATGTTAATCGGTACCCTGCTTTTTGTATAATTAAACCTAAGAAATTTAAGCTGTTGCCGTTTTCCAACTCCAAGATAAATTTCAGTTTGAAATGAAAGTAATAAAAATTGTGTAGTTTTTCCAGATCTCCCCTGCCTATCTACACGTTCCCCTAATAATAAGAAATGTGTCATCCACAGGTCTAGACACACGTGAGATTAATATTTTCATACAGCCTATTTAACTATGATGAGAAGATACTCATTTTCAAAGGGGTTATGTTTAAAGCCTGTAAATTATCAGTCTTTCATCCTGTGTATAAAACTGATTATCAAAAATAAAATAGCCCTGATTTAGTATGGCTATTAATAACATCTAGAAGGCTAGATTCTGGAAATTTTGTAGTTTCATTTTATCACTTCAACAATCAAATGACATACAAGGTCTGGTCAAATAATGGGATAGCAATTCTTTGAAATAATCTGTTAGTACTGGTTTTGTGCTCTCCCAAATTTATCCTACAAGTCCTAATCATCTGTTATTGTTAGCTTTGTAACGTGTCTAAATTGGGTAATTTCATTTATTTCATTTATTGCGGGTATGGGGCATTTGTATTTTTATTTATTTTATTTTGGGGTTTTGTAAAATTATTGTGCAAACATTAACTCTATTGGAACAGAACACGTGGCAAGTAGAACAGTTTGAAACAAAGGCAAGACGCAGTTTCTGTGGTGTAACGCGGCCAGGAATTCGTACCACCCTCGAATTTCTCAGAACTTTGCATATGTGTGACGATGCGCGCACTTAACATCTCAAGCAGGGGCGCTGTAGTGACGCCGTGAAACTCCAACGGCGCTGTAAAAAATGGCGTATGAACGAACAGTTTGTGATAGCAGCAAGACGAACTACAGGAAATATCGTTAAGCCCCGCCCACTGCTAGTGACATCAGTCTGGCATCGACAAATATCGTCCACGGTTACCTCACAAAAAACACACTATGTGCCATGCATAGAGTGAATAAACCACAGCAATTCAGCTTGAACGGTGACGAAAATCAGGTGGCAGTGAACGGCAGCTTCCTACTGCCCAAACAGTCTACATTAGGCAGAGACGCTAAACAGTCCACGAGAAGCCAACTCAAGTAACAGACGCCTATAATTTTGTGTCGGGCCCGGTTGGTCGAGTTTTCGCAAAATGTAGTTAATTCAAGAAGACCGACCGGGACCCGAGAAATTAACGACGTAATAAATTGGTGTAGCGAAAGTGCGAAACGCCAACAGTGGAAATACGGACAGTGAAATCGGACATCAAAACACGTGTTCGGTCGGCATCGAGACAGTTATTGAATGTAACGAAACCGGAATATATGAAGGCTAACTATTTTCTATATTAACTATAATATTTAAAGGGGTTTAATTGGTATGATAGTGTGTGTGGGCAAAGCTGGGCTACTTTCTTTTGTATACATAGTATGTAAGGTAAGGTCGATGTAACCAGTAATTAATGTGTTATTCTTTTGTGTTGTGTATGAGGAATTTATGTCTTTATGAGAGTAAGTAAAGTATTCACTCAATAACCATGTGTTAGACTAAGTTATTTCGTCATTACCACGTTCTCATTTCTGTGTTGCGAAATTCGTCTAAACGTTCCGGAATCTTTCTGAATTATTAATTGGGTGTGGTCAGATAGCAAAATTGTCCTTTTTATTTAAGGTGGAGTGTAAAGGTTTTCGATATTTTACCTATAAAAAAATAATCGTGGCGACCTTGGTCTTCTGGTAAAATTCAAATAACAGGTAAGTTGTTGTGATTGCGTACAGGTAAGTTCTGGCAGTGGATTTTATGTATTTTATAAATTTCGATCTCTCTTTTTTATTGTTACAAGCTTGCCACCACAAATCATTTGAACCACACCTGTTTTTTATGTGCTTTAGAAAATAGAACAAGGCAGTACCTTAATCTTTTCAATTATTGACTGAAGCTTCAAAGAATACCATACACACATTACATTAGTAAAAAAGTAAGAGCTCAAGAGAATGCTGAATGACCAGGACATCTGAATACATTAAAAATTGAAAAAAATAAGTGAACTAAAGCAAATTTGTACTTTTTAGAAACTGCAATAGTTCAAACAGATTTTATGAAACCTGGAATTTACTATAATATAATGAGACTAAATATATTGAGTAGAAGAGGATTACAAAATAAAATAAAAATGTGATTCCCATTAACATTAATACACATAGTGTTTTGCGTTTTTGAAAACATGGCTAGTGTTTTAACTCCACACATCTGCACTGCACGTGTGCAACATTTAAAACCACTTTTTAATGCATCAAAGATGATATATTAAGAATCTACAGCTGTTCCAGAGATTATTTGAGACCATTAGGTATATAGCAAAAAGCCGATCCCGTAACCATTCTAAAACATCACCATACAGCTTCGTTATGGAAACGTGCGTTTTTTCGTTTCTCTCTTGTTTATCGCTAAACCAGAAGTGTTGAGCTACAAATATCATACATAGATACAAAGAGAAAATTGTAAGGAATCCAATGGTATATATATCAAGACAATAACAAATTTGTAAGTTTCATACATCCTGATATTTTTTACAAGTTTGAAGAGAAAATTGTACATCTGACTTAAAAAAAAGTACTTAGGATTGAAAGAACGTTTGACCAGATGGAAATTCATGGTGAGAAAATTGTAGATAAGATTATATTTTATATTTTGTTTTCAGGAACTTTTTATACCGACACTTGTTTACCCATAATAAGAAGATAATTAAAAAGTTAAAAGTAATTTGCACCACAGCACTGGTGTCTTGCTCATGCCTTCTATTAAACTGGAATTATTATCATACTGCATTAGAAACTACTCTTTATTTAGCTTATGTAAAACAAACAAATGATTCTTGGATTTCGTTGTCCATGACGTGTCCGTTACTTAACTAAATATCACTATTGTTTGACGACTCGGAACACTTGTGATATTTAAACAAATGATAATAGAATTCTCTGGTATAATTATGCCGTTTCTTTGTATTAATGGCAACAATAAATTCATTCATGGATTTCGTTGTCCATGACGTGTCCGTTACTTAGCAAAATATAAATATTTCTGATTAACTGTACTTTCACTTGTGAAACCTTACATTTCTTATTGTCCTCGAACGTTTCGGTGTGGTGTACACCTTCCTCAGTGAGGTTTGAATACAAAATGTCGTGAACAATTGTAACGGTGATTCTGGTGTTCAACGTACGTTTTCACAAGTGAAAGTACAGTTAATCACTAATATTAAGTGCTGTGAATGAAGAGGATGAACCATCAAAACAACTATAATTATTTCACTATGACTCAGAACACAAAACTTTTTATGGGTAAAAACGTAAAAGTTTTACCTTATAACCTGAACCGGCTTTCGCTTCTAAGAAGCTTCTTCAGAGGTTGCCGCTGGTAGCACTGTCCGTCTTGTTGGCGACAGAATCGATTTTTGAAAGATCAATGTTGTGTGTGTGGGATGTGATGTGTTCGAATAATGCGTGTGATTTGAATTGTGTCTGTTCGTTTAGGATGTCGTTTTTATTTGTTTCGTGTGTTTGTAAATTTCCAGTTGTTCTAGAGTGTCTAGTTTTCAGCCTTTTGTGTGTACGTGTAGAATGTTCATATTATTGTCGCTGTTTTTGTATGTGTGGTTTGCTTCAATGAGGTGGTTTGCAAAGGTGGATTCTGTAGTGGAGTGGAGTGCCTTTGTGTGTTCAATGTATCTTTGTTTGAAGCTACGTCCTGTCTGGCCTATGTAGAATTTGTTGCAATCTGAGCAATTTAGTTTGTAAACACCAGATAAATCGAATTTGTTTTGTGCTTTGTGTGTGTGTTTTGATAGTGTGTGTTCTGTTTTGTTAGTAGTTTTGTAAGCGATTCTGTATCCTGCTTTTTTGAATTTGTGGGCTATTTTTTCAGTTTGTTTGTTGATGTATGTTAGTGTTATGAATTTGTTGTTTTCTGTCTTTGTCTGTTGTTTGTTTTGTGTTTTGTGTAGGAGTTTATTGACTATTGTTCTGTCATATCCGTTGGATTCTGCTAGATATTTTATCGTGTTTAGTTCATCTTTGTAGTCTTTTTCATCTAGGGGGATGTTGTTAAGTCTGCGTATCATGGTTCTGAAGGCAGCTAGTTTGTTTTGTATTGGGTGATTGGAGGAGTTGTGTATTAGTGTGTCAGTTGTAGTTGGTTTTCTGTATATACTGAATTTGTGCCTGTGTTCAAATTTTGTGATGGAGAGGTCTAAGTAGTTTATGCTACTGTTGTGTTCGTATTCGGCAGTAAAGGTTATGTTATTATGTATTTTGTGTATTATATATTTTTATGTATTAATAATGTCATCTTATGTCACCTTACGTATCTTATGTCATCACTACCAAACAGGGAGATTTTGGTTTCATCACTCCAAATAACACTGCCCCATTGCTCTGCTGTCCAGCTAACATGGGGTTTAGCCCAATTTAATCTTTTAAACCTTTGATTGAAATATAAAAATGGTTTTTTTCGTGGAATTCTAGCATGTATACCAAATTCCTGTAGTCTGTGCCAAACAATCCTTGCAATCAACTTCACATTGCGTTGCACCATTTCACCTTTTATACACCCAGATGATTTTCTTCTGTAATGTAGGCTCAGTCTTGCAATTCTTCTGTCATCATTTGCTGTTGTGCAACTTTTCGTGCCTTTACCAGTCTGGTTTTGTAGTGACCAAGTCTCCTTATAACTCTTCAAAAATTTAGAAATTTTCCTTTGGTTAAGTTTCCACCAATTTGTCTTCTAATTTCTTCATAACTGTAGCTTTGTTCACTTAACAGTACTATTTTACATAACTTTCTGGGTGACCAATCGATTAAATTATCTTTCCACTGATATATAATTTTAAAGTATTACTTAAAAAAAGTGATGTTATGAGACATCAAACCTCAAAAATACACATTTTCCAAAAGGTTTCCACTATTTTGGCCACTAGTGTAGTTAATATTTATATAAAAATGTTTAAATATTCCCAATATTATCCAAGTGAAGGGAAGTGTGTGTGTGTGTGTGTGTGTGTGTGTGTGTGTGTGTGTGTGTGTGTGTGTGTGTGTGTGTGTGTGTGTGTGTGTGTGTGTGTGTGTGTGTGTGTGTGTGTGTGTGTGTGTGTGTGTGTGTGTGTGTGTGTGTGTGGTTGATGTTTCTAGTTAAATAGTTGTATCTAATTCCTGTTTGCAAACCTGCTTTTATCAAGAATAAATAATTTGTTAATGCAGACTGAAAGACAACATTTGTTAACAGTTACTTACTTTTTCACGTAAGATATCTATTTGCAATTACCGTGCACTATTTGTATGCAACTGTATACAACCTTACAATGCACTGTACCATGTAGTAACTGTGTTGGCTCATCTTTCCAAACTAAATTACTACATTTTAAAATTTAGTTGACAAGAAACTGTTTTTCAATGTTATTTTAATTAATCAGTTTTGCAAACAATATGAGTGCAGAGTTCTTTACGATATATATCATACCCAAAACACAAAGTTTTTGTTTCTCGAGAACCTGCTTCTCATCAAAGTGATTTAAAAATTGTTACAAAGTAATAAGTTTTGTTTAAAATTGCTTCACTTACACTCCAGACATATCTCTTATAAAACAAAAGTTAGTCGGATGATTACAATCTAAAGTCACAGAATGTTTTACCATAAATTTAAAATTTCATGCTGAAAGAATTAACTTTCGTAAAGAATCTTCAGTAATCTTGTCATGGCTTACTTGGTTACTTTTAAAGCTAGCAAAGCACTGCCTTCACCAGTATTTTATATTAGTGAAGTTTTAAGGAAAAGTAATAGAGGATGTTCTCCATGATAACAACATTTTCAGGGTGGCTAGTAACACGTTTTGTCCCATTTAAAATATATGGGCAATGCTATCTAATGGTCTCAACTAACACCTGGAACAGCTTATCCACCATACAATTGTTGGCTCTGTTCTACAGAATTTGGAAGTATAAAAATGTTATAAAATGTTTTTAACTATTAATATAAATTTTTAAGACACAGCTTTATATATTTTATAAATAGAGATTAAATTTTTCTTTGAAAACTATGCAAAACCCATGGCTACACAACACTTTTACTACAAAATAACTAATCCTGGCAATGTTACGGGGAAAGACAAATTTCTCAAAGCTAAAGAAAGCATGCCAAATAAACATTTTCATTTTATGAAAGAGTGAGCCCCAGAAAATAAAACAGCATAATTATAAAACAAGGCCATCAATTTTAGTAGAATAATATTTCTACATTACGGCATTAACTTTATGACTTTCATTAAGGTAAAATGTGTATTCCAAGAAAAGCGTTTTCTTATTCCATCCTGAGGTAAAATGGAAAACTGAACACCTTGGGCCATTCACAGAACATGAATTACATATGCCTTACATACACCACGAAGTTGAAAAGCAAAATGTGTTGAAGCTGAAGGGGAGTTTATTATAGCAGAAAGAAATGAAAAGGTTAAGAATTATTATTTTCTAACTCAAACTATCAATCCAGTATCAGTAATAAATCCTAAATTATTGCTGACATACAAGTTGTTCCATACTTACTGTTCCACTGGAAGAATTTCAATGCTGCCATAATCAATGCACTGAACTTGTGGCAGACTGTTTTGTTCCGCAATTTCCACAGCACGATACCATCTTCCATCATCTGTGGACTTTGCACAGCATGCTTTCCTAAACACAAAACAGAAAAAAAAACATTTACTCTACTGAACCATTATGCCTACGAATTGCTTGTGTCATGAATGTTTACAAGAACTAGTCCTGGAATGGAAATCAGTAAACAATTTTTTACCATAACTTAAGATAAATGGTAAACTTAGTAACTTAGTAAACAAATAACTTAGTAACATAACTTAGTAAATAAGTCAGTATAACATTTGGCTACTGACCTAAAGGACCAATTTCAACTGCCGGCCTATAGACATGAGTACCAGTGACAACCTGGGGTAATAATGAAGTGCACTGCTTGTCATATTATCTTTCTTGCATGCTGACTGGATTACTTAGGCACCCTACACTTCCTTTCTTAAATTACTTCATGGGGTCAAAAAGGAGCCGTTATATTACTACATGCTAGATAAATCTAAAGTTAAAAAATTTTAGTGATTCTTGTATAGTAATATTAGAAGCAAAAACCATGAAAATGCATTACACGCTAATGTGCACACGGAAGTAACAATAGGATAGGAGTCACTCCAGAAGGGAGGTGTACGAATGGAGTTGTAGACAACTTCAGTGTAGCTAACATACGAGTATGATGTCTAATCACAACAAAAACTTGCATAATTATAAGGTTGTCTGTAAAATGCATCACCAGAAATGTCTCTCTCTCTCTCTAGGCACACTCACTCAGCTAGCTAAATTATAAATAAATAGATCTAAATCAATATACATAATTAAAACAGTACATACATCCACATCTGTATTTGCTGCAATTACATATCTGAATGTTTTATGTTTCAACAGCATATCTCAATGTCTTTTTTTTGTTCCTGCAGCATCATCAAAACTACATATAGTCTTCATACCAGTTATTATCATAATGGAACATGCCAAACTGTGCATTTCTACTCCTGAATTACTACACTTGACTATACCACACTACACATCATACCACATTTTTATCATTACATAAAGGGAAACAATTGCTCAGAAACGAGAAGTTCCAATTAGTTTACTTGCAAAAATCTTTTAATCCTAGATAACAATCTTAGATAAAAAACCAAACTTGTGATTCAGCTGATATATTTTGACATTTGGGCCTGCCTCTATCCAATGTATTTAATAAGAATTCAAAGGGAACTAATTTGGCCATTAAATTTAACATGTGAATAAAGCATTACTCACATGACCTTAGACTGCCTTTGGTTTCATTTGAAGGTGAAAGTAAAAAGTCACTGATATTTTCGATTTAAGGGAGCAGCAAATTTAGTGTTTACTTTCTTCTGTAAGGAGAATATCTTAAGTACTGTAATGGAACCAAAATTTCAAAGTTCAGCAACAGATCAGAATCCAAGTAGAAGAGTTCAAGCTGCCTCGACTGCACTATCATTGAGGCCTGAGCTTCCGCCAGTGCATCCATCTCATCATGCAGAGTTCTGTTCTGGCTGATACCATAAGTAAGCTGCACTTATCACCCACACTTGTGCGTGCATCAGGGACTGTACTCTTAACTTTACTGCATTGGACCAGAAACAGTTCAAGGTGCTTTATAAATAACAGGCACCCACTATTTTTCTGCCTGCTGAATGAAAAATGTTTATTTTATTTAATATGACATCATATAAGACAAAATTCTTTTGATTACATTATTCATGACAATGTTGTTTTTAATGTTAAATAATGTTGATAAAATTAAAAATTATTTTAGTACCAGTATTTGAAATGTTTAAAGAGCTGTTTGTAAGGTAATGTTTTGTAGCAATCAGTTTACATAAGAAAGTATCACACTGCTATTATCGGCAGTTTTTAAAATAACATATTGTTACGACGGTCTACTTGATCGTCGTAGGTACAGTGGAAAACAAAATACAAGACACCAATTAAGTCACTAATCACCAGCTTTAATTTTCACAGTTAAACAGTTCATAATTAACAACACTGTCTCTTACAACAAATCAAATAAAAATTGTTCACACGCAATAAAATGTCAACTAATATAAAACACAATTGTATTACAATTATACCGCCTGATTATAAAACAACACTTTACTAATAACAACTTGAAAGGACACAATAATCACTTGTAATATATCACAACTACAACTGAAACTAAGGCTGCTGCCGCCTTGTATTTATACCCCACTCACAGACCAGAACATTCCAAACTACGCGTTATCTCTACCTATGACATAATTAATTGCGACCTTGACACACTCCGTGTGACTTCTGACACAGTCTAGCTAATGTGTTGAGAATCACGTACGCAGCACGCATTACATTCCGGATCCTTCTGGAACATTCGATAAACACGTAGAGTGTTCTGTGATGTCATAACAATATTTACAGTTGAGCAAAACAAAGGATGTGAAAGCCTATACCATTGCTTTGAAAATACAATAATTATTTAACAAATTTTAATTTCATGATCACTGTTGTCAGTAAAACTTTTACAAAGCTTAATTCCTAGTAAATAGTATTGTAAAGAACAGTACTTTAATCAACAATCACATTGGTGTTAAAAAGACATAATAAGTAATAATTAACAGATAGACACTCTGTTATTAAAAAAGGACAGTACATTAACAACATATTGTTACAATGGACGCACGGATCATCATTTGTATAGTGCTAACAGAATAACTGACACCAGATGAGGCAAATTTGGTTGAGACACCATGTAACGGCTTGAAATCCACAATTGAATTTCAGTTAATTGTACTGATTATTATTAAAAAAAATGTTTCATAACTGGAAATACTATCACAACATAGCACTTAGTAACCAAGTTCAATCAACCAAGATGTTACAAAAGAAGATGATCGATGGTGCCACCTTATTTAACTTCTTTTGTCCTGTATTCTACTCCTGAAGGTTTTTTTTATATTCTTTAACACATATTACAATTTTATTACTATAACGGGATTTACTTAACTACAGAAGTTCGAGATACAACATTCACTGCTCACTGCTCCACTTAAACACTAACAATAATTCACTTTGCTTTGCTCTGAACTGCACTCCAAAACCAAACTACACAGCAAGGTTTTAGGAGACAACTGAAAACTAAAATGAAAGGCTTGATATTTCACTAGACTAGTAGACATGGTCGTGCACTTTGCCCAGGTTAGAACATGCTGTGTCTTATTGGAAATAGCTGTCAACTTGACACATGGTATTCAAAGTTGGTAGAGGATGGCAGATTCATCATATGGCATTCAATACAAAAGTATGTAATATCATATATTATCAAATTATAATTACTTCTTCAAGTAGTTGTATCTTATTTTAAAATTAAGGTTAATTTTAGGTCAATTAAAACGATAAAAAATAAGATATAACTACTTGCAGAAGTAATTATAATTTGATAATATATATTAATATAAATATATATATATATATATATATATATATTGTAACAAGACCTGTAAACTGTAGTTACAAATACAAGAAAAGAAAAAAAATTTTATTAAAAAAAAATTTTATGTTTGTTTGTTGTGAATATAATTTAGAATTAATCCTGGTTTTATATTTTGTTCAAATTTTTTTATATTCTGTAAGGTATTTTTGGTTTAATTTACACTTCTGGTAGAGCTTAACAAAATCTGGAGTTAATCAGATTATCTCCTTTCAGCAATCGATTAATGATTTTCAGTGCTGCTCCAGTATCTCACTTTTAGTTAATATTTCTCGTCTTCCAGGAAGTCTCGTAGTTAATTAAACCCTTAAATTAAAATGTGAAATAATTTTATAATCCAAATAGTTGAAATAAATTGATTTATTAACAATAATTAATAATAATCGATTTTAAATCGATTTAGAGCAATTGTTCGACTCTGTCACAGGGATGTATCGATTTGTGATTACAGGTTAATTTTTATATAAGTGTTAAAAAAGAAAGGTTCTTTCAACGATTATTTTATATATAGTCAGAGAAGGGCAGGCCTAGAAAGTATAACATATACAAGAAATAATCTTAATAATTAATATTTAACAAATTGTGAATAATATATAATGTTTAATATATTTGATTTTTCAAACCAATGCTGTAGGCTATGAGATCAGTCGGAAGGTTGTAGTGCATCATGGGACCATCATGGCGGCTAGCTGAATTGATGAGGTTATACGTATATTGGTCGCTGGAAAATCTCACAATAAATTCACCTTTATAACTGTTTTATGGATCTCCGAAATCGTGTATACTGTCTATTATGTTGTTTGAGGTATCCTGGATGAGTGTTCAGTGTTCACTGGTGTTAATAGTTTTCTGTTAGAAGTGTTCACTTAATGTCTGTTCATAGCGAAGAATTGTTAATATGTTTTAGAGTGAATTATTAATAGTAGGTATTTTCAATGGTTTAAATCACTTGTATTATGTGGTGTATTGTTTGTTTTCACCGTTGTTGTAGAGTATTTCATAAGTTTTAACTCGAAAAGTGTTAATTTATGTAACTCCCATTTTCCACTGATTCTAGGCTTTAACCTTTACACTCCATTATACGGTTTTAAGAACGTGATTCCGCATCGACTGTTCTGTTTGAATGTTAACAAAGAACTAACTAACTTCCTTCACCTTAGGAAATATCTTGCCAAGTTAATATTGGAAAAGTATTGTTAAAATAATTTTCACTTCCCATGTACATAATTCTAAGGTACATTATATATGGAATATTTTTAGTTTATTGTTCGCTTTCATGAACTATTAACCATATAATTGGTTTATTTATCTCATTCTGTTCAATTTGATATGTCATAGTCCATATTTGTTGAGATTTTTGTTAAAATTAACATATTTCTGCCTTTTTGGAAATCTAGGCCCAAAAAACCTGTTTCCGTTCTTGTACACAATTACTGCCATTTTAAGTGTTATTAATATAATTATAATAAATTTCAAATGGTCAAAAATTTTTCCTTTCCTTAATTCCTTATAAATTTAACATTTTAACTGTCTTTTAGTGATAATTTATTAATTTACTATTTCTCTTTAAAAATAGTTATTTTTTACTTTTTGAAAATTTTCAATAATTTAAGATATTTTTCTATATTACTCTTTTAAATCATAGGATCATTTACAGTAGTTGTTAATTGACCTACCTTACATAAATCTTGTTAGTTTACATGGTTCATTGGTGAATTACCTGGTTTATATTAATTTTTTTGTGAATTCATTATTTGGCCTAGAGTTTAGTATTTTACATGTATGGTTTTTTCAAATAAATTTAATTCTACTCCTCCTCTGACTCTTAAAAGTTAACATGACATGAAATAAAATTGTTTACATAATTATTGAGATGTGTAGCATCTAATTCATGCTACTGTTACAAAATAATAATTAACATCAATCAGCAGTCTTTAAAGCATGGTTGCTTAAACTGTTTTGAACATACATTTAACACATTTGTAAATTAATACAGCATCCATACTGAAACATTTTAATTAGTATGTATGCTGTTATATGACTAAAACATCTTACTCTAAACATATAGGTACCTTATTCTATTGGAACTCTTTTAAAATATGGAGTTCATGGCTTTGAACAATATCAGCCATTTAAACTTCTTAATTCTATTAAAACTTAAACTATTTTCAGTCCTTTCTGATTTTACTACTATTATCTAACATCCCCTTGTACAGTAAACATTTCTACCCACACTATCTTTGTTATTGGCATTTCTTTGAATGTCTTGAGATAACAAAGTGACCTTATTTAATGAAATATTGAAAATATTTTACATTTTAATATTTCATTATTTGTTAATTATAAAATATAAAAGTTATTTTATAGCACATTGTTTAAGTTATAGATACACTACAACTTGAAGTTTATTACATTTAAAAACACTTCCACTAGTACACTTTCACTGTTGGTTCTGACTTATATTTGAGTTTTATTATTCTCAGACCAGACCTTTAGTCATAATGGACTGTGAAGATTTGTTTATTTTTTATCATATAATAACTTTAGTTGGTGCACTTCTTATCATACTACACAATACTTGTGTTAATAAATAATTACAATTTCATTAGGTTTTGGGGTGTTATACTTTCTTTAATGGTATCATTTGGTTTGGGGTTAATGGTAGTTAATAATAGGTTTTTATTGTGGTTCTTCCATCCTATTTCTTCCTTTCTTCTCGTCTTCCTTCTTGTGTTCATTCTTGGGTAAACGAAGGTACTCAGTGTTATCTTGTCCGATGGTTGGTTCGGAGTATCTTCTTTATTATCTGCTTTTCACTTTACTCTTATTTCTTGATTTCGTGATATCTTGTTTATCACCTGATACTAATCTTCCTCTTCTTGTTTCTTCTTGTGTTTGGGGTATTATATTTATCACCTGCTCCTAAGCTCCTGGGTAATCTCCTGATTTTTTAATATGAGTTTCCTTTAATTTATTTTCTTTGACTTTTATGGTTGCATTTTTATTATTTAATTATTGTTTTTCTTTTATAGTGGTGTTTTCCGTTGAAGTGTAATTGAATTTCATTTGACATTCTTTGAGTATATGTAATTTAATTATTTTTATGATCTTATTTGAATTAATTATTGGTGGAATATCTGTCATGCTACAATATATATATATATATATATATATATAAATTTAAAATTATACAAGAAACTCTTAGAGTTACTTTTAAAGAAATGAAATTATATAAATATGTATACTATAAAAAATATATTACATTCATATTAAAATATTTATTACCAGTTAAGGTAATTATTAAAACCACTAAGAGACGTTCAGTCAGTGGCTTTTTGGTGCTCGGGGCAAGAAAATCGTCGGCCGCCTCGCCTTCACAATTAAAAGGGGGCAAAAGAGCAAAAATGAAGGCCCATCCAGTGAACAAAGTACTTAATAAGTGCAAATGTGTTAACTTTTATATGAAAGAGCATATCCAGAAACGTCTTAAGAATATTTGTTAAGTCAAAATTAAGAAATTACATAGGTATTATAAGTTTAATATTACCGGTACTCAGTTTGTATACATTTATTAGTAACAAATGTAGACTATAAAAAATGTAGGAATATAACAAATTATAACATAAAAATGTTCTAATAAATCCGCAAATTCCTTGTAGGTCTAAAGCGCATCATCAAAACAATATCATAAAGCAACATAAACTTAAACAAAGAACTACATTAAAAGTAATAAAATAAACCACTTACCATTGCAGGCTAATGGTTCCGTCTTCTATTAATAAACACTTAATATTTAATAAATATTTAAAATGAGACGTTCTAAAATGTAACTTTCCTGCTCTTAATTATTGCAAAGTCGGTTATGAAATCACTATAATCTAAAGACAAAGCAATGTCGTTTTCAATTGAAAGTATCGCTAGATTTGATAACCTGTCCTCAGATATTGTTGATCTTAGGTACGATTTAATCAATTTAAGTTTACAAAACGAACTTTTACAAGAAGACACACACTGGTAAAGTAAGAAACAATTTTAAAGCTGTTGATAGTGTTTTGTAGGCTTCTAATCCCATTGAAGAAATGTATTGTAGCAGTCCCTGAGGTGTAAAATCCATTTGTTTTCCGTTAACTTTTGCCCTTTTTAATAAAAGTACGATGTCTTTCAAGTCACTGAACAATTCTTCACTGTTTAGGTCATGTGGATGCAGTTTTGCAAGCACTATGCACTTAATATTGATTTGGAAAAGCTGTTCCTTAAAATGTATATCCCCAACATTTATGTATGCCTCAAATTTACAGAGGAACCCAAAGCGTTTTTCTAACTCTTTTATGTTAGAGAAACGGCTTGAAATTTCAATTGACAGTTTGTCCAAAATTTCAGTTAGAGAACGTCGCATTTCTTGCTGAACGGTTAATGCAGAATTGTCTGCATACTCGTGCACTTCTTTATTATCATTTTTGTGATACTGATAGAGGCCCCATTCATTACATACCTGCTCTGCCTTACAACTGACACTGTCACACAGTTCATTTCTCCAAACGTTTAATTTGTCCGTTAGCATCTCCCAAAGTGTCAATGCTTGAATAATGCTAATTCGTTTGGTCTGGAAGGTTTTCGGGATTTTGTCCATCTGTCCAGAAAAAGAGAAAGGTCACAAAATGAAAGTTTTCTATTGCATTAATTATTAATGCTGCATCTTCCCTGGTATCGATTGTTTCAGTCGGTGTATCCCTCAGTTTCTCCAGTGCAGCGATCACTTCATCCAGCTGAGTGGATATTGCTTTCACTGCATCTACTTTTGAGCTCCACCTGGTATCACAATGTCCTTTTAGTGTAATATTTATGAAGTCTTTAAGGACACTCAATCTATGAGTGGAACAGGAAAAGAAGGTGAATAGACGTTCTACTGTCCCAAAAAATGTCACTGCCTGAACATTCACATGAACATGAACATGAACTCCAACTAAGTTAAGTGAATGGTTGTCACAGGAAACAAACACAGCTAGTGGATTCAAATCTAACCAGTACTTGTTTAAGGATCATCCATCTTCATATTCAGGAAAATGGCTGTCCTTGTTCTGCAACTGATATGTTCGTCTATTCACTATTATATCTCGGAAGGTGTGAGATGTCTTGCTTGATCAACCTCCCATATCTTGTAGAGCAGCACCGGGAACACTGTCTATATTGTTGTTAGTAACGTTCTGTACTTCATCGCCTATAATTTCAAGACTGCATGATGCAACATCATCGATGATACTAGAACCAACTGAATCTTGTAACTGTATTTTGACACTTTCACAGTTTGAAGTATTCACATCGTTAACTTTAGTGTATTTATCAACAGCTTCGTCACTAACAACATCCATTTTATGATCGCAAGTTGATTCCTTGTTAATTTTAATATTTTGACACTCACGGTTCGATTTTCCTTTAATAAAAGACTTCATAAACTCTTTGGAACTTGTAGCTCTTAATCTTTCTTCCCTCCTCTTCTGAAACGGGGGCCACTGAGTTTACTTCGTTTCATATCAGCTTCAAATATAATTCAAAAAAATTGATTTTCAAAAACTGTATTAGTATGATGACATACATGTGAAATATTATAGATATAGCCACAAGATCCACAAACGAAAAACAAACCGCACAATCAAGATACTCATAAACAACTGATAATCAACACGTTCGCTGCGTTGAACCGGGAGAACTGCACATACGTAGCCCATGTAACGTTTTTTTATATGTTTACAAATAATACATTCATCTGTATACGAATAACAATGAAGAATATCTACACAAAGCTAATACTTTATGATTATCAGTTTTCCTTTGCGGCACAACTCACTACAAAGTCGCAAAAATATTGGAGACAGCAAGTGAATACAAAGAGCATGAACACTGATAAAAAACCATACTGACTTAATGTCTATTCATCACTCGCACGCAAGATAACAAAACTTATTTAAAACAGCATGCACTATTTAGAAACACAGAGATAAGAGACAGCATAGACTAAACATTCGTTGCCAACTAAAACATAATGAACACGGGGAATGTATTGTACAAAGAGGGACAAAGAGCCTCTACTACAGAGTAATTTGTAATTAATACTGTTTATTACGCAAGGTATGACAACAGCAAACTGGCTGGTTATGCTTCTTTTATGAAAGGAATAGTCATATCAAAGAAACAAGTTGTTTGTACTTTTATAAACTGAAAACAATTTTTTCAAGTCTATGCTCACTTTGCCGCCCTCTGGCTATGCTGCCCGGGGCAGCTGCCCCCTTGGCATCCCTGGCTACGCCTCTGCATTCAGTACACAAACAATATTGTCTTTTGCCACCCCCCACCGTCCAGGGCATACTGCACCCCCTTGTCCCCCTGGGTACTGTATTGAACAATCTGCTCTATGATGATAGTGATGGTGGTCTTTATGGTCGAGAAGAACAATCTAATAACTGCAGAGGTTGGCTAAAAGATAAATTACACTTGGTGTAATGGATGACATGCCCATATTTGGTTGAAAGTGACATCAAACCAAATCATCATCATGTACATCATTGTCAGGCAAAATAATACATAATAAAAAAAGCATTTATTACCAAGTGATATAAATATTGTTTCAAATCTATCAACTCACTAACATATATTTGCAATATTTAACAATAAATTTTATGTGCTACTGATCAGTCACAGATATGTAACAGTCAACTTACACTGAGCACTTTACCACGATACCACATTTTATCCACATGAAACTGTGCAATACATGGTTCTCCTGCAAACCAATACATGTCACATGGTGATGGTTTGGAATTGCCATAGCAAGATGTAAGTGCATTTTTCATAACATCCAATGTATACTTACCTGTGAAGTAAAATATAATTTAAACTCGCATCTCAGCAAGCTCAAAACATTACAATAATTACAATAAGGTAAGATACATGCATGTCAATTTGACATTATGACATTCAGTTGATGGAACTATGTTACCAATTTTATTGTTCACTGCACCTTTCACATACTGCAGTATACATAATAAGGTATGATAAACAATAGTCGCAAGAACATTTTAAAATTAACATCAACTCACTATACAGCTACAGATCTCACAAAAGGATAACATAACGTACTATGCCTTATATCTTGCAAATAAATGCAGCACTCTTCATCTACATAAGTTGGACAAGCTTCAAACTATAACTCTTCAAATGGAGCTGGTGGTAACAAGTCGGTAATTGAGTTCATTTTTTCCTGTCTGTAGTACTGATGTAGAAGATTGTATGGAATATGAAGTGGATGCAACTGATTGCCTGTCATCATCCTAAACAGACGAAATATTTCATATAAAAATTTAATATATATTTATTTGCCCCTAATATAACTGAATGCATGCAAAGAAGCACAGACACCACACAACAGTTCTCAAACCAATTATTTTCCACAGCTTTGAGAAACTTTGATTAACATATTCAAAATCACTGTAAGGGCGGGAGTGAAAGAAACAGTCAATATTTATTTTAAGGAATTTTTTGTTCAAGTTAATGTATTGAAGTACATTACGAATATTAAGGCTAAAAAATATTGGCATTTTTAATAGGTTTCACAAAAATATCTGCTTAAAAGATAAGTACTATTTATAATTAAGATGGACTGTTACATCATGACACACCATATCACAAACAACATCACCATGTCACATCATAAGCTAAATAGATTGGCAGTTCAACAACATTAGACTAGGATATTCATGGCTACCTAAATGTTTTATAACAGAAGCTCTTTTATCTAGCCTGCCACTGGGACAAGACCTCACTGTCACTGGTTAGCAAAATGTCCAGTTAACCTGAGAATACATAAAAGTCTATTTCTCACATACTGGATATATGCCTGTTGTGTTTGAACACTCACGCTTACCTTATTTGATTTAAGTCATGACACTGAATTTTCTGAGGCATCAGCAAATGATCATTTAGGTAAATATTTAAAATTTATGCCTATTTTGTCTAGGTTTTCTTGGGAAATATTTAAATTTATGGGCCTGATTGATAATGGGCTGACAACTGAAATTGATGTTTCAGCAGGCTTTTAATGATCAACCATGACCAAGTTTTAATTTATAAAGGTCAAGCCCACAAGTTTTATATACTGACCCAGCTGATAACATAGAAGCCTATGCAAGCTCATTTAAGTTTTGCAAGAATTCATTAGACGTAGCCGGACCATCTGTTGTTTTTCACTACATATATATCAAATATAGAGCCTCCAGGTGGTCTAGTGGCTAACGCGGCCGATTGATGCGCTCATGGTCCAGGGTTCAATTCCCGGCGGAGGCTCCATACGGCGTGCACTCAGCGTCGTGAGGCAAACTGAGTAGGCGCTGAGATAACAGCGCCGCCTCCTGGCCGTGAATACCGCAACTAGCTGGTGGCGCGTAGTACTAGCCATACACCGTCACACTAACACAAAAAGCTGCACGGTACGCCTTGGTCCTTAACGGACTGTGGAGCGGAGGTTTATTTATTTATATATCAAATATATAAATTTCTTGAGTTCGTTGTCCATGACATGTCCGTTAATTTAACTAAATTAAATCACTACTGACTCGGAACACAACGTTTTTTTATGGGCAAAAACCTATAAGTTTTACCTTAAAACCAGAACCAGTTTTCACTTTTAAAAAGCTTCTTCAGAGGCTGCCACTGGGAGCACTGTCTGTCTTGTTCTTGGCGACGGTATCGACTTTTGTACAACAAAAAAGGAGTGATAAGCTAGTGTAACTCAATCACAATGAAGAAACTGCAAGGACAACTGTTACAGAGTATACACGGTGTCCTACGAGGAATGGGATATACTTCAGGAATGCATTCTACAGGCTGAAATACAGAAGAAATTTTATATAAACATAGGCTCAAAAAAGGTTCAGTTTCAATTTATTGTTTGTGAAAGATTTTACCTTGATTTCTGCTACAAGGCTACAATTAAACCATAATGAAATTCTTAGAACTTCAAGAGTAAATTTGATGGTTTCGTATGGTTTTTACCTCAAAAACTGATACATACACTTTAAAAACATCCGACTTGATGAAAAAGACTACAAAGACGAACTAAACACGATAAAATATCTAGCAGAATCTAACGGATACAACAGAATAATAGTCAATAAACTCCTACACAAAACACAAAACAAACAACAGACAAAGACAGAAAATAACAAATTCATAACATTAACATACATCAATAACCACAGTGCAAAATAGTCCACAAATTCAAAAAAGCAGGGTACAGAATCACATACAAAACTACAAACAAAACAGAACACACACTATCAAAACATACACACAAAGCACAAAACAAATTCGATCTACCTGGTATTTACAAACTAAATTGCTCAGATTGCAACAAATTCTACATAGGCCAGACAGGACGTAGCTTCAAACAAAGATACATTGAACACAGAAAGGCATTATACTCCACTACAGAATCCACCTTTGCAAACCACCACATTGAAGCAAACCACACATACAAAAACATTGACACAAACATGGATATTCTACACGTACACACAAAAGGCGGAAAACTAGACACTCTCGAACAACTGGAAATATACAAACACATGAAAACACATAAAAACGAACAGACACAATTCAAATCTCATGCATTATTTGAACATATCACACCCCACACACAGAACATTGATCCTTCAAAAGTCGATACCATCACCAAGAACAAGACGGACAGTGCTCCCAGTGGCAGCCTCTGAAGAAGCTTTTTAAAAGCAAAAAGTGGTTCAGGCTATAAAGTAAAACTTTTACATTTTTACCCATAAATAACTTTGTGTTCCGAGTTGGTAGTGATTTAATTATATTTAGATATGAATTTCATGCAATTTCTTTCAATGTACAACCATAACTAATAGAAAATTCTCTTCACTTTGATTTTCAAAGAGAAGCTATAAAAATGCAAAACAATAAGACTGTCTCAACAACAGAGAAGACAGTAAGAAGAAAGTGATGTGGAAATAATTACACGTATGAATGTGCACATGGCAAAAACTTAATGTGATAAATGCAAAAAATCTTCCAACTCACCTCACCATGATTGTGGATTGCACCAACTGTAGCAGAATGATCAATTGCAGCCTAAAAACATTATAAAATAATAAATTACTATCTATGACAAATGACAATAAGTTAATAAAAACTGTGCAATGCTCTGTTAATCGTTTTCTAAAAAAAAAAAAAAAAAAGTAGTGAAGTAGTGATAAGCTGTTGTAACTCGATCAGAATGAAGAAACTGCAAGGACAACTGTTACAGAGTATACAGGGTGTCCTACGAGGAATGGGATATACTTCAGGAATGCATTCTACAGGCTGAAATACAGAAGAAATTTTATATAAACATAGGCTCAAAAAAGGTTCATTTTAAATTTATTGTTTGTGAAAGATTTTACCTTGATTTCTGCTACAAGGCTACAATTAAGCTTTACTGAAATTCTTGGAACTTCAAGGGTAAATTTGATGGTTTCGTATGGTTTTTCTTCAAAAACTGATAAAACAGGGTCCCAGAACTGTCTCTTCGGTAGTTTTATAGAAAACTTTCATCATATTCTCAAAAAACACACTTTTTAGGTTTGACGTGAATTTACTTGTTTAAATTACCAATAAATAAATGTAGAATTGTAACTCAATATGTAAAGAATCTAATTCTGAGAAAGTTAATGTATAAAAAGTCAATAAAAAACAAATAAACAATATAAAAAATCAAGTTAGATTAAAGAGCTGTCTAACTTCATGTGACTAATGAAGTGAACTCATGTTGAAAGAACATTTGCAACCTTTTTTCAAGATGTATGTCTTCTATACTCTGGGCCACCTTTTGAGCAGGCTAAAGCGGAAGTGAGGGAGTAGGCCAGGGGAAGGTGCGGGTGAAAGGGGCAGCACCTATGGTGTTGTCAGATGGTAGGAGAGGGGCAGGGGGGCGCAAGCCTGTCAGCACGAGTTATGGCAATGCTGTCGCCAAGGCGGAGCTGCCGCACTTACTTACTCTGTGAATATCTTGACCACGTGGGTGAGCACGTTGACAGCTATGCTGTATTGTAGTGCTAGAGCACAACTTTGAATTGCGCGCCGGTTCATTTGGCAACCAAGGCGAGTGTGACAATGCGACGACATCACTTCCGCTTTAGTGTGTTCAAAAAGTGGCCCGGAGTATAAGAGGACTGAAATCTGATTTTGTAAAATGTCTTTGTACACAATACCAGTAAGGTGAACTTGGATAATAAATAGTACAAATAACTGGTTCCCAATTATACTACGGTATACCTACATTTAACAATAAAAACTTTTGAAAAGTTTGATTTTCTTATTTCATTTGTATTTTGAGATGTCCACCTCTAACTATTTTTCAAATCTTGTGTTCAGTTTCTTGCAAACATAGATTCACCAGTGAACAAACACAACTAACAGTATTTGAATTTTCTTTTATCCATTGACAAAAATTTAATCCTAACTCACAGTCATAGTTGAAGATGTTGAATAATATGCAAATGATAAGGATAAAAATTCTCTTTCTTTAGAGTTCTTCAGACTTTAGTATGAGGTATGCCTGTTTGATGAGAAATCCTTCTGGTGCTGAGTTGAAGATTGCGCTGTACCATTTGAATAATATTTTCATATTCAGATACAGGCTGTTTTACAGGACGTTCAATAGAACAAGCACCCGTTGGAAGTTACCCGTTAGTTCAGAAATTAAAAAAGACCAGGGAAAATGTTTTGCTATGAGGTACTCTCCTGTTTGGAAATCGATGTTTGTATTCATATTTTGCAGCCCGGGAATGTCCATTAATAAAACCATACACGAAAACAATGTCTCCACACTCATGATTTGAACATTGGAATCACATCTCGAAATTATGTTAAAAAAAAACACTACAAATCACAGATTACAGATCACAGGCATGATAAATAATTAAGCTACTATATTATAAATTAATTGTTAAACAGCTGTTTCCTGATATGAATTCAATTTTTAGTCTGAACAGTGCAACACTACCAACTGTAGTTCTTTTTATAAACTTTATTATAACAAGTTGGTTAATGTTGTTGAAATTATTAATTTTTTAAAATTATTCTTAATTTTTTTATTAACTGAATAAATTGTTATTATTAACAAATAAATAAATGGTTTGCAGTACATTACCAGAAGAAATTTCTTACATTCTTCTTCTTCAATAAAATTTGATTTTTTTATAATGTTCATCTGTTTTTTATTGACTTTACTTACACTAAATTTCTCCCAGAATTCAATTCTTTATAAATTGTATTACAAATCTACATTTACTTATTGGCAATTTAAACAAGTAAATTCAAAAGGATGGAGAGGGTATGTGACATCTGAAGTATTGGAGTGACCAGCTCTAGTTTATCTGCTTTGGACTAAAACAAACCATTTTTCGTTTAATCCTTGTTGAAGATGATGATGAGTTTCTAATTTACTCATATTTACTATTTTCAGACTATGAATTAACTATGTTTTCTAGTGTAAACAGCCATTACATTAATTACACAGAAAAAATAACCTGATATTAAAATGAAATCAGATTTACTTTTGCTCACTGATATCCACTCGTTACTGATTATGTCTATTTTTGGAGTATACAGGTACAAAATTTTTAAGTTTCTATTTACTTCTGTATAATGTTCAATGAATTATGACCCTGTAATCAAAATTACTTTTCTATTGTTATTATTATTTACTGGAAATTGGTTTATGCTTTGTTAAATTATATTCTAATTAGCAGATTAGCTTAAGGAATGCTAATAAGCAGATTTCCTGATTACTAATAAATAAATAAATAATTTAAACAAAAGTGTACTGAAATCTAAGTCTATGCTTCATTAGCTTGCATTGTGTTGAAGTTTTATGGTGTTAGCTATCACTGCAATCAGGTTTATTAGTGGAAACCCATGTGGATGAATGTAAAAACCCTACTTCAATAAAAATTTACATTAAGAATAATATAAAATTATTTTAAAAAGTTAAGTTTTGTAAAAAATAAAGAATACTTCATAATAATGTAATGGTACATGGACCTTTGGGCACTATAAATTTGAAATCCCGCACCAATAAAAGGCAGCAAAATACGGTATATTATGAAGGCATAGGCGCCATGGTGTGGGTGTGTGTGTAAAATAAAATAATAATTAAGTATAATTAAATCACTACCCACTCGGAACACAAAGTTTTTTTATGGGTAAAAACCAGTGGCGGCTCGTCAGAGGAGGCAACGGAGGCCTGGCCTCCCCAATAACTGAATAACTCCCAGCAAACTAAAAAATATATAAATAATAATATAATTTAACTTATATTTGCAAAAGGGCACTACAGGTTCACGCATTATCTTAGAAAAAAACATTTAAAATAAAGTGTATCACATGTACACATTAGCAACGGAATGCACCAATAATAAAAATGTGTCTGAGGCCGAATATTCGCTGGCCGCCGCCATGGCCATGCAATGCCGTATAAACTTGGTCAGACGCGCGTGGTGGGGGACCGCGCAGTGTTTTATACAGCGCTTGAGGCAGTGGCGGCGCTAACGAAACGGGGGCCCCCCGCGAAACTAATTAGGGGGCCCTATAAAAATGGTTAAATTTTGTATACGTAATAGGGGAAAACACTCAAATGAGTTTCTATTTACGTGTGTTTCACAACAATGGTTTGTGAATACTTTCTCGTCTATCACAAAGCGTTTGCAATTTGCAAAGGATGTTTTACACGAGTACAAACTCTTAAAATTCATTGTTGCTAAATAGACAAAGTTCTATACAAACTATAAAAAAACCAAAACAAAAAGAATGATTTATTTTTACGTCAAAGATCTAAATTCAGACTATGAAACAGTACCGCACACAGAGTGTTAAAAATTTATTATTTAAAAACGAATATCAAAGTAACATTCTAGCTTTTTTCAAACATTTAAATTAGTTTGTAACTGAATTTGTAAAATTCTTGAATATACGCTATACAAGTTCTCCTTAAGTCTAATCCAATTCAATAACACTCGAACTCAAGTAATGTACAATATTTACAGATGAGGATCAACCAAAGTTCACTGTTTTCCTAAGCCTAGTCTTCTTTTTTTAATAGCTAAGAACTTTTCAACCACTTCGTTGATATTAGTTTTCTGTGTCTCTTCATGCTCAATGCTTAACAGTGCCAAGTCACTCAACCGAGTTTGGGCCATGGTACTTCTTAAGTATGACTTAATTTAATTAATTTAAGTTTTGAAAAGCTTCTTTCCGCTGTAGCTGTTGTGACAGGTATGGTTAAATAAAGCTGCAAAGCTGTAGTTAAGTCTGGGAGGCAACTCATAAGGCAGCTGTTTTCTTCAACCAGTAAATTCATCATTTCTCGAATTCTTTTCTTGTGTACAATTTCTTTGGCCATCAGAGCTTTGAAGGATATTACTTGGTCAGGCAGTGATGTGGAAAGGTCACCAGGATACACATTTACCAGAGCCTTATTTTTCTCCACTATTGTCTCTTGTGAGAAGTTTACTAAATTCTGAGGCGTCAGGAATGAAAACCTATCATCAATGCAACGCAATCCTTCGAATCTCATTTGTAGCTGAGCTATTACAATATCCAGTGTTGCATTGAAAACTTTTACTTCAAATGATTTCACTGGGTCGTCAATTCTATGGTCAACTGATAATTCAACAAAGAAGCGTTTTACAACTCGTTTACGCTTATTTTTCATGTTACAAGTTATGTCCCATGACTGGGCCAACTGGGGCCCCCCATGAGGGTCGGGGCCCCCCCGCGCCGCGGGGTCTGCGGGGGCCTTATCGCCGCCACTGGCTTGAGGCCAACGAAGATTGGCTTCTCGCACTCGTTACAGTACAGAGCGCGCCAGATTTTGTCGCTTCGCGCGCGTTTCAATCGCGTGTGTCCTGTGTTTGTGCTATTTTGGATTATCGCCTGACCTCTGTGAAATGGATTTACAGCAGATGAGTAGTAGTTCTTTAACAAACAATGACATTTTAGTATCTTTACTTAATGTCCCGTTTTCAAGACGTAGTGATTTTGAAAGGAACGAAATACTGAAACGTGGACGACCCACACCAAAGTTATCTATTTTAAAAAAGTATAAAGACCGCAGTAGATCTTTTCAGCCGTCATGGTATGACCAACATAAATGGCTATGTGGTAATGGGGAAAAGTCAAAATTATTTTGTTGGCCTTGTTTATTGCTGAGCACAAAGATGACTGTATGGTCTACTGAAGGGTTTGATGACTTAAAAAATTTATCTAGAGCTTTGGTGAGGCATGCATCCTCTAAGGATCATTTACATGCACACCTATCATTAAATAACCTTTCAAATCAAGTTTTCAAAATATCTGAACTGTTAAATGAACATAGAAGATTGCAAAAAATAAAATATAACGAGGAAGTTAAAAAAAAACCGGGAGGTTTTTAAGATTTTAGTTGATGTCACTAGTTTAATATGTAAACAGGAGCTTGCTTTCAGAGGGCACAACGAATCGGAAGATTCACTTAATCGTGGGAATTTTAAAGCTATTTTCAACCTTGTAATAAGCAGGAATCCAGAGTTAAAACAACACTGGGATGACATGGGATTTTTTAGAGGATTGTCTAAACCCATACAAAATGAACTAATTGAATGCTTTCAAGATGAGTTAAAAAAAGTTACTGAAAGTGACATCAATCTAGCTCCATTCTTTGCGTGCATGGTAGATGAAACTACAGACATTTCTGAGAAAACGCAGTTGAAACTACAGACATTTCTGAGAAAACGCAGTTCTCCATAGTTGTAAGGTTAGTGGATTCTAACGGTGAAATTCAAGAGTACTTTTGGGGATTTTATGGAGTTAATGAAGACAGAACGGCAGATGGTTTGTGTAACGTTTTGTGTAAGGCTCTTGAAAAATTCAATATAAAACACAAGTTGGTTGCACAAACTTATGATGGATGTAGTGTTATGTCAGGTGAATTAAATGGTTTACAGGCTAAAGTTCGGGAAATCGCACCTCAAGCTATATTTACTCATTGCTTTGCACACCCCCTAAATCTTGTTTTACAGCAGAGTTGCTCTAAAATAAAACCTGTTAAGGTGTTTTTTTCTACCCTTCAAGGAATACCTGCATATTTTCATCGTTCGTCGAAGTGAACAGCAGTTTTAGATAGAGTTTTGGGCAAACGTGTTCCAACAAATAGTGAGGTTCGTTGGAATTCTAATTCCAAAATTATCAGTGCAGTTCATACAAATAGACTGACATTGATTGAGGTTTTCAGAGAGTTATTAGAATCATCAGATGCTATAACTGTTAGACAGGCACAAGGATACTTAAATAATTTAGAAGATTTCACATTTGTTTTTCTGCTGTCGGTATTTCAAAAGATTTTTGAAAAAACCGATTTACTATTTAAAATCCTTCAAAAAATTTCAAATGACACACAATTCTGTAATAATTCAGTTGTGGAATGTATTTCTTATATGAGAAAACTGAGGGATGATAAAACGTCACCAGTTTGTAAATAAGGACGTCGCTTCCTCAAATTACTACAAACAAATTTATTTTGAAGTGTTAGACAACATTATAACACAGCTAGAGGTACGATTTTCAAGATGTGAGGAATTAACATTTCTTAAGTTGGGTAAGACAAAAAACTTTGCGCAGTATGATAAAGAATTCCCAAGCGATGCTTTGACTTCCTTAATAAACACATATGGTGAGCATTTCAACAAAGAAAAATTAAGAACAGAACTAGAAACTATGTTTTCCTTTAAACACAAAGATAAATTTCACAGTTTAAGACTCAATAAATTGATAAAACAGATGACTAATGATGACACAAAAGAAATCCTTCCGGAAGCATTAAAATTATTCACCCTTATAGCAACAATACCTGCGTCTAGTTATTCAGTAGAAAGAAGTTTTTCATGTCTTAAAAGAATTAAATCCTACTTAAGGAACATTATGACTCAAGACTGCCTCAGTGCTTTAGCTTTAGTTTCAGTTGAAAAGGAAACCCTGCAAAAATTGGAACGCAGACCTTCGTGGTACGATGATGTAATCGATTGTTTTGTAAAGAAGGAGCGCCGAGTGAATTTATTGTATAAATAAGTTCAGAAAATAAAACTGTATCGAGTGTGCGTCACTGTTTTGCAGCTGTTCACAAAAACTATAAATACAAGTACGTTTTAGTTTAAGACGCTATTAGTTATTACCGACACAAGGCCTGTATTTTGAGTTACGTGGACGGACAAGGCGTAGAAGAGAAAGAAAGACAGCGAAAATTTTCTATGCCCAGTACTCTTTTACGCCATGTTTACTAACAGTTCGAGCGAGTGAAAGTTTATAACTATTATTTGCTTCATCGCGCGTTCTGTTGATATTTTCTTTGTGCAGGCATTTCTCGAATTTGCGTCGACATCGATGTGTGCCTTGGGGTCTCGCGTAGTTTGTTGTCTCTCGCCTCTACGCCTGAAGGTCTCTACGCTTTGACTCTCACTGTAGATACTTTCCCCGAACAAAACATTCAGCTTCACATCATTATTTTGAAAGTTAAAAATTGGTTTGAAATTTTCAAACAAAAACTACTCGATTCTTTGTTTATTTAATTATACCTAAAATTAATACCATTTCATTTTAAACCAACTTTAACATCAGATCAACAATACAAAACCAATAACTCTGCTAGGAAAAGTAAGCTTCCAAGAAATTGGGCAACGCGTGCGTATTTAAAGGTGAGTGGACAAGGGGGGAGGGGGAGGACGCTTCCGTTCGTCGAACTGATAACATTCTTGGGACAGTCCCGGCCTCCCCTCCCCCATGACTCACGAGCCGCTACTGGTAAAAACGTAAACGTAAAAACCTTATACCCTGAACCAGTTTTCACTTTTAAAAAGCTTCTTCAGAGGCTGCCGATGGGAGCACTGTCCATCTTGTTCTTCGCGATGGTATCAACTTTTGAAGGATTGATGTTGTATGTGTGGGGTGTGAGATGTTCGAATAATGGGTGATTTGAATTGTGTCTGTTCATTTAGGATGTCGTTTTTATGTGTTTTCGTGTGTTTTTGTATATTTCCAGTTGTTCGAGAGTGTTGTGTAGTTGATGTTGTAGTAGAAACTGCGCTTTGATGAACAGTTCGCACATTCGGGATTTTCCGAACTTTTGCGTGAGTTTTGAGCCGTTTGCCGTATTTGCGGGAAAAGTTACATACGAAAAGGGACAGGCCTGCGAGAGCGAAGCGAATACTTGTACTACTAACGAAGCGAACAAAAGAACAGAGTTCAGCGCACGCGCGAGAGATCCATTTGTGGTTTGTCCTGCATAAAACGACCACGCACTCGCGCACTATTTGAACTTACCAAATCGTACGTGAAATTAAAGTTACGAGGAAAGACAAACACATGATACTTACACAATGAAAATTAAATACAACTGAAAAATGAACTAAACACTACATCTAACACACCGCCCGCCAAAAACCTATGGTTTTTCAAATAGTGACGGGGGTGACCACGTGCATTTACAAAACTGGAAAGGGTGCAACCTTATTGACGGGTCGCGCTACGGTACCATTTACGGTACGTATGGTCATGGTCAAACCTCTTGTAACGGAATCTGGAGCGGGATGAAGGGAGAGGATTCGTCCGACAGGCCAGTGCAGTGGTGCTGACTCTCCGTCTTGTAGTAGTACAAGTTGCCCTTCATGGAGTGACGCCGAGTTCTTGTTCCACTTGGAGCGTTGAAGTTGACTGTGAAGATAGCTCTTACTCCACCGTTTCCAAAAAGATTGAACTATTTGACGTAGATGAGTCCATCGCTGACGTGGATGGGCGACATTATCTTAAGGCTCTTCTGGAACTGACAACAAGGATCTTCCAACGAGGAAATGTCCAGGGGTAAGAAAATCAAGTTCCTCAGATGGATCTGGTGACATGTCGCATAGAGGACGACTGTTCAATATCGCTTCAATGCGAGAGAATATGGTACAATATTCTTCAAATGTAAATATTACATCACCAAGAGTGCGGTACAAATGACCTTTCGCGGATTTGACGGTGGCTTCCCAAATTCCACCGAAATTCGGCGCATACGGCGGGTGAAGTGCCACTGAATTTTGCGTTTCGCTAACTGAGCGGCTATTTCATCGCTATGAGTTTCCAACATAGAACATAGATCACGAAGGTGGCGTGAGGCGCCGACGAAGTTGCGACCATTGTCAGAATAAAGATCTGAAGGAAGTCCACGACGAGCTATGAAACGATCCAGCGTGGCGAGGAAAGCCTCAGTAGACAAATCTGAGACAACTTCTAGGTGTACTGCACGGGTAACCATACACACAAATACGCAAAGATAACTTTTATAGGTGCGTGGTTTACGAAGGCGAGTCTTTAGTTGAGAACGGACCAGCATAATCAATGCCGGTGGACAAGAATGCAGGTTGTGGTGTTATTCGAGACATAGGCAACGAAGCCATGATAGGTTGCGAGGGCCTTGCAGACATTTTAAAGAACTTGACACATTTACGCAGCCGAGCTCTCAAAGTGGAGCGAAGCCAAGGAATCCAAAAGGTTTGGTTGATCAATCCTTGAGTAGTACGTGGTCCAGAATGCAAACCTAACGTATGAAAGTGATCAATGGCGAGATCAGTTAGATGTGATTTCTTTGGCAGAAGCATAGGAAACTTGGACCTGTCCGGCAACAAGGAGTGACATAGTCTACCACCAGCACGAAGGATACCATCGTTGGAGATAAACGGAGACAGCGAACGTAACGAGTCAGGAATCTTTCCCTTCTTCATACAGGCAATCTCCTGATCAAAGTAGTCTTGTTGCGTTAGATGTACTACGGTGAGTTCGGCGACTTGAGTTCTTTGACAGACAAAACAGTACATTTTGACGCCATATGCTTACGAGAGTGATTTACGAACCGATGAATGTAAGCAAATACACGTATGAGTTTTTGAAAACTCGACATTCTTTGGTAGAAGTCAGTGAATCTTTCTGGAACCAAATACACTGTTACTCACCGTCTATGGCCTTTCCGTGATGTTATTTCGTGTTTACATGTTTCGAGGCACTTGCCTCATCATCAGAACTTTATAAAAACTAATCTATGTCATCAATGATGACATGTGTCAAAATACTAAAACACAATACGGCATTAAACTATGTACAGAACTTGCTTTAAAAATGAGCACGTCAATGTTAGGTGTGCCTTGCAAGACAACACGCGCCGTACTGACGAAATCTAAGTTTTATCTTGACCATATCGCATAGCGGTATCGTACAGTATATTTGATTTATATTGTAATTGGTCGTTCAACACGTGTGGCTTGGTACTGGCGTCGTTATATGCTTTATAAATCTCATATTCTTCAAGGGCGTTCAAATAACCCCCTTTATTGCAGAAATGAAGGGGTATTAGATTCGAGCTAAAATCCGTGTAACTGTGATTGTTGTCTATAAGGTGCCTGGCGAAATTTGACTTGATGTTGTCAAAGTTGTAAACTCGTGTAGGGGGTCTATGTTCAGAAAATCTTTTCAAAAAAGATTGAACGACCAATAGTTTAATGCCGTATTGTGTTTTAGTATTTTGACACATGTCATCATTGATGACATAGATTAGTTTTTATAAAGTTCTGATGATGAGGCAAGTGCCTCGAAACATGTAAACACGAAATAACATCACGGAAAGGCCATAGACGGTGAGTAACAGTGTATTTGGTTAACAAACACGTGGCTTGGGACTACAATAGGAGTTATTCCATTTAAATAAAAAAGAATCTTTCTGGAGAAGTGACCACAAGAGTTGCGACCGGAATAGATTTCAATTCAGGAATCTCCAAGTAGACCTTTCTACTGTAGACAAGCAGAGGCCAAGACTTAGATGACACGTGAAATTGCGGCGATCCCTTCCACCACAGTCCTGAGTTTTGAAGCGTGGCCGCAGTGCATCCACAGGAACCCACATCAGCTGGATTACTGTGCGTAGGAGTGTGAGCCCAACATTTAAGTGCGGTGAGTTCTAGGATGGTTACCACTCGTTTAGCAACATACGTTTTGAGTTTGTAGGATGGCGTATCAAGCCAATCCAATACAGTACTCGCATCAGTGTACAGTCGAATTTCCTGTATAGGAAGAGTGGATAGGACCTGTTGAGTTGGTGCTATCAATCGTGACAATAGCACTGCGGCATTGAGCTCTAGTCGAGGGATGGAGACAGTTTTTAGCGGGGCGACACGACTTTTGGCCACAAGCAGTTGCATGTTGACTCGGTTGTCATTACTTTCTGAATGCAGATAAACGGCGGCGGCAAAGCCATGCTGTGACGCATCGCAAAAACCTATGAGACGATAATGAGCGTTGTCAATAGTGGCGCGACGTGGAAATGATATTTCACTTACAGCTGATAATCCAACAACGAATTTTTTCCAATCCTCTTCGGATTCAGAGCATAACGGGTCATCCCAAACCAATGAAGCAGTCCAAAGACGTTGCATGAAACATTTGGCCCAAAAAACGACAGGCGAAAGCCAACCAAGAGGATCGAAAAATTGGGAGATGTAGGACAAGATACTGGGTTTGGTGATTTTTCCTTTGAACGGAATATAGTTATACGAAAAGGTATCAGAAGATGGACACCAACGAATACCAAGAATTTTTACTGTTTGGTTGTCATCAGAAAAATGAAAGGATTTTCCAGGTGTTCTGGAGGAAATTGGGCTATCGGTGCTGGGTTGTTTGACGTCCACTTTCTTAGCTCAAATCCCGAGAGTGACAACATTGAATTTAGCTCCTTTATGAGATGAACAGCTTCCTCAAAGGTGTCAGTACTAGTGAGTAGGTCGTCTACAAAGGTATGATGTTCGAGTGCATACGTGGCGCGTGGGAAAGATGAGCCTTCATCTGAAATCAGTAGTTTTAAAGAACGTTGAGCTAAATACGCTGACGGTTTTAGTCTATATGTTACAGTGGCTAACTCATATTCTTGGAGAGGTTGAGATGAATCGCTGCGCCAAAAGATATGTTGGAGATGTCGATCTTCCGGACGAAGTATAATTTGACGATACATCTGACGTCAGTCTGCGGTGATGACAAATTTGTGAGTACTGAATGATATCAATATGTGTTGAAGGTCACTCTGAAGCTTGGGACCTGCAAGAAGTCGTTGAGTGACACGCCAGTGTGATCTGGAGAACTGGCATTAAACACGACCCGGATTTTTGCATGAGGATCGTGCCTTTTGAATATACAATGGTTTGGAATTATGTACGAAGACGGAGTGTGCGCAACAGACATGTGGCCCAGGTCCAAGTATTCCTGCATGAAATTGTTATACTTGTCCTGCACTTCGGGGTTTTTTGAAAGGCGATGTTCCAAGTTAAGAAAGGAACCAACAGCGGCTGGACGATTCGATCCAATTTCAGTAGCTTCAGGGGCAACTGGCAGTGAAACCATGTACCGCCCGCCCTGTACTCTCGTCGTGGTTTGAACAAACAAGTCTTCACAATATTGGTCTTGAGGAGATATAGATTTGGGTGTTTCGACTTCCTCTATTTCCCAAAACCGTTTAAGTTGGAGATCAAACCTATCGTTCAGAGTTGAGAATAAGGTGGTGGACGACGCTTGACGTGATGAGAATGATTGGCGATTGACTACAGTGCCGACTAGGATATATCCGAACATGGTAGATATAGCAGAAGGATTGCCTCTGATTACGGAGCGTGGGCCGTCTGACAGGCAATATGGATACACGTCGCTTCCAATGAGTAGGTCGACCTTGGCAGGGCGATAAAAATCAGGGTCAGCAAGTTGCAGGCCTGAGAATTGGGCAGCTACATCCTTGTGGAGATTAATGGAAGGCAATTCACTAGTGATGCGATCCATGACTACAGGCTGTACATGAATTGGACGTTGACGAGCGTCTCGAGACCGAAGACTGAGATCTACAGTGAAAGTAGCCTTGTTCACTTGAGAATTTATACCAGTGAGTGTGAAGTTAACAGGGCATTGTTTAAGAGCAAGACGTGCAGCACAATCTGCGGTGATTATACTGCGTTGACTGCCAGAATCGAGAACAGCTCGAATTTCCTGGCACTGACCATATGCATCCTTTACTAACACTTTTGCTGTGCCGAGTAACACAATCTTCGAAACAGTATCGACGGTTGAGGCGTGACAAGAGAAAGTTGCATTCTGACTGTTTGCACAGCTTGATGGTGACAAAACAGGTCCGGGTGCGCCCGTTTGCACACTACTCGGCGTTGAATTGACAGACGAGCTTTGAACATTTGCCTGACAAAGCATAGTGTTGTGGCTTTTACTATGACATGTTCGGCAACTTTTGTTTGAAGTACAATTTGCACGAGGATGAGTGGAAAAACAAGCAAAGCATCGTTTGTGCTGACGAAGTACATTGTAACGAGAGTCAACAGGCAGTTGTTGAAACTTTTCACAATTGAATATTTTGTGATTGCCATTGCAATGAAAACAGGTAGTGTTGGGTCGAGATTCCTGAGAGGTTTGAACTAACAGTCTTTGCAGATTTATTTACAAATTTTGCCTGGTTAGGTGTGCCTTTGAAACCACTTGTGCCGGGAAACGAACGCGTATTGACAGGTGGTATACTGAGAGGCGAACTAGGAGGAGATTCAGCCTGGATGATTTCGTATGACCTTTCTAAGTTGGTGATAAATTTTATCAAATCCTGAAAGGTAGGAATTTGATTATCATCCTCCGTTTGTTTTTGTTCGTACAGCATACGGACGTCAGAAGGCAATTTGTGTAAAGCAAGCTGCAACAGGAGAAAATCTTGCATGTTTATGTCAAGGCTGAGCAAAGCATTGACGGATGACTGAAACGTTGACAGGTAATATTTTAAGTTGTCATGGCTATTTTCTTTTATTTGATAATTTTTCATCAAAGCATAATAATGATTTGCAGCAGACCTCTTATTACTGTATCTATTACATAAAATGTCATACGTTTTGGTAATTTACATCAGTAATTGGTACCGGTAATCTTTCAACTAAGGACAATGCATGACCTGACGCGTATGCAAACATTGAAGTTTTTGACATGGTGTGAAGACAAATGAATTGTGAACAGATGAATCAAACAAAATTTTAAAATTAATCCATTGATTAGGTTCACCACAGAAAACAGGCAGTGAAATTTTGGGCACTTTGAAGGAAGCATGTCCCTGTGACAGGCTTTTGTTCAGTTGAATAGTCAAGTGTGAGGAGACTGAACAGTTCATCACATTCTTTTGAAATGTCAAGTACATCAGTTGAAGGAAATATTATTTATTTCAGTTTTTTCGATTGCATCTGAAAAGTCGTTGTATAATTTAAGTGCGATTTCGTAACTTTTCCAATCTAAATTATGCCCCTTTGAAGTTGCAAAGGTCTGTAGCGTATTTAGAGTACGTTTGCATTTAGCAAAATAAACTGCATTTGCTCGTAGTAATGCGTCCTTTTTACCGGTCATGTTGAATGATTGTTGAACAATTTATTGCGGAGAAGACGAATATTAGACGAGATGACTTTTTTCAGTATAATGTGCACGATGCATTTGAAGTATGCGATGTGTAATGTGCGTATACAGTAGTACAGACGGCTGAATGTATTTTTGCGTGTGAACTGGCTGCCGGGCGAAAAGAATGCAGGTGAAGGTGGTGGATACGGAGTCATAGTGTCTGGTGACGTAATGGGAATGTCGCAGTAGTTTTCCGCCAACAAAACAAAGAAAAGAACAGTTATGAAATGTACCTTATGAAATAACGGTTACTTGACACTAATAACAATTACTGTAGGCCTACTGTTTACATGGAGACATACGAGAGTAGTTACAAAACATAACCGTTACTGGTAACTGACGAAATGAGCGGTAGTAACAGTTCGCCCGACCACGTTTCACAAGTTTTTATGATTAGAGAAAAAACAAAAAACGACACTGCGAATTTGAACCATCCACTATTTGTACTATCCGGCCCGGAGGACCATTTGTCGGGATTAATTATAGGCTCTGATAAAAGCTGGTTCTTTAGAAAGGTAGAATTGGTTCTTAACCCCAACTGAACTTGGTCGATTGCTGGAATTGTTGTGGGAGTTGTAAATTCCCTCCCAGCAATTGCCATTTATTGATGAAATACAAATTACGTACAGTACCTGTGGTTTGATAGAAAGCACTCTTGTAGGTTGTAAGACCGCACGTAGCTGAAGCTGCTTGTTGTGTAGTCGATGTTGTAGTAGAAACTGCGGTTTTTATGAACAGTTCGCACATTCGCAATTTTCCGAACTTTTGCGTGAGTTTTGAACCGTTTGCCGTATTTACGGGAAAAGTTACATATGAAAAGGGACAGGCCTGCGAGAGCAAAGCGAATACTTGTACTACTAACGAACGAAGCGAACAACAGAACAGAGTTCAGCGCACGCGCGAGAGATCCATTTGTGGTTGGTCCTGCATAAAATGACCACGCACTCGCGCACTATTTGAACTTACCAAATCGTACGTGAAATTAAAGTTACGAGGAAAGACAAACACATGATACTTACACAATGAAAATTAATTACAACTGAAAAATGAACTAAACACTACATCTAACAACAATGATATAGAAAGCCACTGGAACAGACTTAAGAGGAGTATTATGTTAGCAGCTGAAGAGACTATTGGCTTTACTCAGAATGTCAAAATAAATCATTGGTTTGATGAGGAGTGTGAAGAAGTGATAGTTAAAAAGAATAAACCCTATAAGGAAATGTTACAAAGGAAATTTACTAGAGCTACTAGAGAAGAATACCAACAAGCTAGAAGGAACGAAAAAAGAATTCATAGGACAAAGAAAAGAAAGTATATGGCAGAACAAATTAAAATGATTGAAGATTGACCAGAGATATGTGTAAGAAGTTTATTGATACCAGGAGAGAATTCCAACCCAGAACTAACGCATGTAAAAACAAAAATGGTGACATAGTTAATAACATTACTGATATCTTCCATAGATGGACTGAACACTTTGGTGACCTTCTGGGTATTCATGATGAAGAATTGTCATATGAAAGAAGGGAAGAGACTGTTATACTTGAAGAAAATGAAGATGATGATGAAGAATGTTTGTTCCCATTCTATGACAAAGTTATTGATTCCATTAAGAAGTTAAGGAATAACAAAGCCGCAGGATCGGATGGATTGCCTGGTGAACTATTTAAAAATGCTGGACAAGACTTTGTTAAAGAATTTATCCATTTAATTGTATGAATATGGGATGAAGACAAAATGACCGATGAATGGAATAAGGGAATTATATGTCTCATCCACACAAAAGGTGATCCCTTAAGCTGTAATAATTATATGGGTAGGGCCTATATCCTTACTAAATGCTGAGCAGATTGTTATCATACATTGAAAATAATATCAAGGACTATCAATGTGGATTCTTTAAACGAAAATCTTCTGATGACCTAATATTCATTCTCAAACAAATACTTCAAGAGACCCTCGAATACAGAGTAGAGACATATAACATATTCATAGACTTCCAAACCACATATGACAAGGTTAATAGAGACAGGCTCTACCAAGCCATGCATGAGCTTCATATTCCTCCAAAATTAATTAGAACGGTGAGAGCTACACCATCCAGCTCCAAATGCCAGATTAGAATTCAATCACATCTCTCCCAGTCTGCTGATACCATGAATGGACTTAAACAGGTAGATGCCCTAGCCTGCCTACTGTTCAACATTGCACTTGAAAAGGCAATACGAGACTCTGGAATAAACAGAAGGACAATTTTTAATAAAGGAGTCCAGCTCCTAGCATATGCAGATGATATAGATAGTATCAGCAGAAATGAAAATAATCTGAAGAATGCCTTTAGAGCACTTGAATCATCGGCTAAAAGTATGGGGTTTGTTATAAATTAAAATAAAACAAAGTTTATGGCTGTGAGAAGCAATAATGATAATATTTAAAATATACTAATAGATGCCTATAATTTTGAAAGAGTAAAAGGCTTTGTATATCTGGGGACATATGTTGATGCTGAGAATAAATGCACAAAAGAAATTGAAAGAAGAATTCTGGCTGCTAATAGAAGCTATTACGGGCTGAATAAACATTTTAAATCAAGACTATTAACCACAGAAACAAAGCTTTATAAGACATTGGTAAGGGCTGTATTGACATATGGATCCGAGTGCTGGGTACTCAAGAAAATTAATGAACAGAGGCTGGCTGTATTTGAAAGGAAGATACTGAGAAGGATTTATGGGCCAATTCAACATGATGGAGTCTGGAGAAAGAGAAATAATAATGAATTATATGCTAAGTACAATGACATTACAGTTGTCCGATTTGCAAAATTAATAGATTAAGATGGACAGGACACGTTCAGAGAACGGATGACGAACATATGGTAAAATGAATTATGGAACACAAGCCAACAGGAAACAGGAATATTGGAAGACCGAAGAACAGATAGTTGGACCAGGTCGGCAGTGATGCGAGGAAGCTGGGTGCAGTGAATTGGTGGCAGATGGCTGAGGACAGGAATAAGTGGAGACGATTTCTTTTGGAGGCCAAGGCTCGATCTGGGCTGTAGAGACAAGATAGAGGAAGAAAACAAAACTGTTCAACTATGAGATGGAAGATATGCCTGTATTTGATTTTATGACTTCTGAGGAAAGTTTCAAATCAAATATTTTTACCTTCTTGTGGATACAGCTACGACATCTATGGTCAGCTGTTTTGAGCAAATAAGAGACAATGACAGCATTTATGGTTTCCTATATGATTTGAAAGAACTAAAATAAATGATGGGAAAAGACTTAATCAACAAGAGATAAAAAAAGACATTTTTTAACAATCACTGTAATAAAACAATAATGTGTGGAAGACTGGAGGCTGGAAATTATAGTATTAAGCTACAGCCACAGTTGCATTTTTTCATATAGATTTTCACATGAAAAACTCGGCTGAAAAGCTGATGTGCCTACATTTTCATGTGTTTCAGTAGAACTTGGAATGTAAACTGGCAAAAACATTTATGTATGTGTACATTTTGTACTTCTGAACTGCATTTTATTAAACAAAACTGCAGTTGTACCATGTGCTGCTTCAGTTGTTGATCTACATTGAAAAAGTCTTGAATCCTGGCATATTAAACAAGAAAGGGGAAATCTCCTATATAACAACTGAAAGATAGAATATCAGTTAGTTCATTTGGAATGCTTTTGTTTATGGATGAAGATGACATCTCATAAATTAAGTTACACGAATATGTTAGTGGAGAAGAAAAATTCACAATTATAGTAAGATCAGTTTTAATTTCTACATATCTTATTATTAATTTCATACAAGTAGGAAATTAAGTAAAAATCATAATTCAAAAGCTTGGCTGAAAAATTCTGAACAATTAATTACCAGACTTTAAGTTAAGGAATGATATTACATGAGGAAACTGATTATCCAGACTGACTTCTGCAAGATTGAATCCGGATACTTAGTAACCATAAATCTGGATAATTGGCTAATTCTAATATTTTATATTTTACATATTGATATAATTCTTTATTGTTTAATGGGAAATATGAGTGCTGGTATTTCTTTTTCTGATATGCTTTTTTCAGTATGCTGAAGCAGGCGATTATGAAGACATGCCTTATCCTTGTATTCCGACACGAAATCATGCCGAGTGTGGCCACTCTTGTATAAATTATCATGGCCCATTTTTTCATCAGTGTTGTTTATATGGAACTCGGCATTAAAACCCACAAGCATGGGATTGCTCTAGTGGGGAGAATTCTGGGACCAAAAGGGAAAACAAACATATAGGAACAATGCATACAGATTTCGCTGTAGGCCTACATTAAAATTAAAATTTTAAGGTTTTCATAATTCTTTAGTATTCAATCAATTGAAGCATTATTACACTTCACAGTTAGGTATTGTATTTAATTTGTAAATGTAGCATACCAAACAATAAAGCAGTTTAATTAAATACTATATCCTAATAGATCTACTAATTACTTTTGCAAAATTTATCTTTCTTCTATTTTTGTTTTGCATTTATCATAATCATATTTTAAATGTAATATCTATTAATGTTTTAAAAATACAGTGATTGTTAGAATCTGTTAATACATATTTAGAAAATATTAAAACTTCTTAAAAATTTAAGAAATTCTTAAAACTTAAAGAATATTTAATTAAGTTTAAAGTAGTCCTTCAGCCGACTGTTTTTACACAAAAATTATGAAAATAAATATAGATTCCTTCTTAATGCTATACAGCATTTTCATTAGAGATGAACTTAATAATTTCAGTAAAATCCCAGTTAAATGAAATGATGTATGTAGAAATTAAATGACACGGTTGAAGAACCTTTTTATAACAGTTACATTCCAGACACTCCTCTTTACTACAGGCAGAATAAAGTCTAATAAATGTATTATTTAGAAACTGTGAACTCTATAGAGTTTAGCATAGGAAAATATAAAAATAGAGAAACTGAGTATTACAAATTAAGTAGAAAATATAGACAGATCATAAAATGTAAGAGTAAGAGAATTGTGTTACTTCAAATGAGACAAAGGATCTTTATGGAATCCACTAACAGGGTAGGGTGTTTATAAACAACTATCCTATGTTTAGCTTTTAAGTGACGTTTTTCAACATTTGAATTCAATAGCAGAGACTACAAAAACGATTACACTCTGTATCCAAGATTATATAAGGTAAGGATAAATTCTATATTCAATTGAGTTCTCAAAATGTTCTCTCCTGTTCCTACACTCAGACATACAAAATCTCCGTTCTCAGTTGAGTTAATTTTATTAGCAGTTTTTTCAACTCCAACTTTGTCATACATGTTGTAAACCACTACTTGCTTGCTAAGTTGTAGCTGTTTTTCAAAATGTTAGAGACAACAAAAATCGGCAACCAATTCAAAGCAATTAGTGGTTACTACACTACAATTAGTGGTACACTGCATGAAATAGTGGAAGAAATGGTACTGTATTTCAAAAGTGTAGTGTACAATGATAAAGAGAAGTTTGTATCACTACAGGACTACAATACATTGATTCTACGATACTGTGCTGACTTTAGTAGGCAAGCAGTAAATACTACCAAAAGCTTTGTTAATAGCAGACAATAAACAATAAATCATAAAATCCAAAAGGAATCCCCATAAAAAAATAACTATGATATTCAGCAGCCAGAGGATGCTGAATTGAAGCTAGTGGTGGAGCACAATCAAGTGGAAATAGGTGTAGGAATTGTGGGAATTTTGTTCAAAGCTATTGTTATTTTTTAATACATGACATAATATGTCTAATGTGTTAAATATGTAAATAAGTAATGTTTAAATATGTAAACACCTAACTACTGAAGCAAATTCTACACAAAAATTATTTAAGTGCATTACTTTATAGTTCTTGGAAAATAATGCAACAACTGCTGAAACTACATTACCTTATACTCTTAGTATAATTGGAGTATTGAATGAAAAGTCTTACAGTACGAAGATTTTGCAATTAAAACAATTTTTATGGTATAATGTTGTTTTTGTTTAGCAATATAAAACATAATTTTACATAACCATCACACACACACACACACACACACACACACACACACACACACACACACACACATACACACACCAAGCTGTTATTTTCATATGCCCAAGGATTAAAATCATCTTTTAATTCTTCGATAAGTAAGCCTTCTAGTTTGGTCCCTACTGCTGATATATTTATATCACTGTCAACAAAACATACTGTGTGTGTACTCAAACATAATAATAAATAAATTGAAGACAGTAACATAATTAAAACTATATACAAACTAATATTTTCTTCTGTATCAAGAATTAAACTACAAAAACTGTATTTTAAATTTTGAATTCAAATGTCTTTAGATTGTTTCCATCAAGCAAGACTTTCAAGACACACGTGTTAATAATTTTAGAAAACTTAATAATTACACAATACAAAGGACCTCATATGCAATCATTCTGCTTCATCTACAGAGATGAGTTGATTTTTTGCCTGCAAAGCATCTCTACGAAGGTCCAATAATAATCAACCAGTGTCTTAGGATTCCAGATAGCTCAATTCTTCATTTAAATTATGTTTACTGGTTAAAGTTTTCTCCACCTCACTTGTTACTGACCGTCTTATATTTACTATGAAGAAGATTCTATATAATATACTTCGGAAGGAGTTTTTAAAATATAAAGTTTCAAGTAACTGTTACATTACATTAGTGCATTATCATCATTACATTACATGTGTAATTATATTATATAATATAACATAATGTTTTGGAGCTTTTGTTTGTAGAGCTACAAATATCTCCTCTACAATTCTGAAATCATAAATTCATGAAAATTTATGTATTTATGAATTCAGCATTATTCTTACCATTTCTATGATAAAACTTTTAAAAGTTCTAGCTTTGATGAGAGATGTAGCTATACTCAAAATACACTGTTTAAGGACTGCCTAGTGGAAACTTAAATATGTTTTTTGTCCAGGAATGAATGATTAATCTTTAGACTATTTTTTTTCTATTGTAGTAACTGTTTCTCTTCTTACTATCCCAATCACACAAAAATACATAATTAACCACATTGTCAGAACACTGAAATCATAAAAACTCCTACTTCTAAGTCATGTAGGACAATTAGATGACAGCAGGAGACACAAACCTCTAAGGACCAGTTGAACTAGTGGTGCTCATATAGCTTACTTACAGGTATGTTTGTACATAGCTATGCTTAATGTATATTTAATGACACACATACTACTAACAACACACAGGTAATGGATGGATAATTATGAAAAATAAAATGATTAATAGATGATATTTCACAAACTTGTACAGAATGAATTGCAAGCCTAATTACAACAGTGTGAATTTGCCTTTATTTTATCAGCACAATATTAACATAATATTCTGAGGTTATATTAATATACCAAAGCAATATTAACATATATTAATATATGGTAATGTATCAATTATATTAATATATCATAATATTAATATATTATTATATCACTCAAATTAAATATATGGTTATTTTTACAAAGTGCAACAATAGGTGAACAAACAAGACAAATGAAAACATGATAGATGAGTAGCTTTAATTTTATATCAGTTATTCTCTATAGAATTTTGATAATTTCTTGTGTATGGTTGATATATAGTTTTTAACCCTTTGATTTTTATTTCAGCCCTTGTCTAATTTTGAGTATGAGCTTCTTAGCAAAAATAACTGTAACAACATCATAAGTAACTGTCTGCAAAATATAATGTAATTCTCCATTTTTTCAGATATTTAGGAAAAAATCCTGAACATATCTCTTTTAATCATTTAAAACCAAAATTTTTAAAAACTACTAAAAAATTAATTTTCTAGAAATTCAATTTGGTACATGCTGACATCTAAAATATATTTTTTTAATCTTTTAATTCTTATAGTTTAAAAATTATAGTCATGTTGCTTATAAGCGACACTGGTTTTTAAGTGACATTCTAGTATACATGGAATGAATGTTGTAAATAATATTGTACACATACCTCTTATGAATATATACAGGCCCTATGAATATGTATTACTACTTAAGAACCTATTTATAGAAAACACAAATTGTAATTTCACTCTACCTCTAGTATAATATAATAGTATCTGAGTTATAATATAATTTGATAAATAATAATAATTTACAATATATAATAAAATTTTTATAAGCAGCAATACAAGAAAAGTGTATATGAAATCTACTTTACTTTGTGTGGTACTCAGAGAAAAACACTTTTTTTACTGTTGAACACAGGTAAATTTTACACTTAGTGCATATAAGGTTAGTAATCCCCTGACAAATTTTGCACCACCCTTTCTTTTCCAGCATGTCAGGTAGGCCTATATCTCCCAACCCATAAAAACGAATGTCAGCTGTTGGGAGCATAATAGGAGTGCGATGTTTTGATGGTGTTACAAAATTTGTTTTTGTCTTTGCTTGGGTATCCATGTTTCTTTGTTTCTAAAACTCCATAGTCAATCAGACCATAGGCAATATTTGCCTGAAATTGTAACAGCTACAATTCATGCTTTCTTCCCTACTGTGTTTCATGTCGGTCTGTACAGTAACCAGCTGTTCACAACAGCAACTCCTAAGCAACAATGTAAAATGTGCATGTACTATTTTTACTTTTTTACCATAAATTAATTCTGTAAAGTTCAAGGAGCATATCAGCTAAAGCTACACATCCCATGTATTTATTGTACTCAGTGTCTACACTGGGTCAGGGAATATTTATAATTTTTGTTTCAGGAGTTGAATATCTCTTACATTCTCCAAGATGTTAAATGCATGTGTATGATATGATATGATAGTTACATTTTTCTATGGAACTGGCAGACCATGGCGATATTACTAGATGTTTCAACTTGGAAGTCATGAGAACTTTGTCCATGTCTTTTTAATTCACTTTCTGTTTTCAAATTACACTTTCCTATACAGTTAGGTTGAATTGTACCCATAAACAAGATACCTTTTTCTTTTAAGGCAGATACCTGGGAATGGAAGAAAACCAGTTATAACAAAATATTTTAAAATTTTTGTTTTCTGGCAGATTCTTATTAAGATTCGACACGATATCCTCTGAGAATCCAAGTCAACTTGCAGGACACATTTCTTTCCCAATGTAAACTTTAAATCGTACATTATAACATATTACTCTGATCTGGTAAATACCTTAAAACCCCATTTATGAGTCTTCTTTCTTATATATTTTTTCAATACATGCCGACATATAAACAGTACAATTTGTTCAACAACAGCCTAGTACTGTCCAGGGAGTAGAGCATGAAGTGCTGTGTACAAAGATATAAGAAAAGGCCTAATTTTATATAATTTGTTTCTAATGGGGCTATCTCTACGAGGCATTATATTGTTTTCAGAAGTGCTATGAATCTATTCCTACTCATAATGTCAGAAACTTGTGGGCATCTGGTTTCCTGTCCCCAGTAACATTGTATAGAAGGCAGTTTCACAAGACACATTTGTAAATTTTTGTTTGTAAATAATTGAATACAAAACATGAAAAAAGAAATTTAAAACTTTTTTGTGGAAAAATCATCAGAGGTCATCTTCCAGAAAGAGGTCAGGATGGAAGAGCTGAAAGAAGCAATCAGAAGTACTAAAGTTAAAAAACGAGGACCAGATGATATATTCCCTGAGTTTATAAAAAATATTGGACATCAAGCTCTAAAATTCTTACTTGCTGTCTACAACAAGTTCTGGGCCACAAAACAAATTTGCCTTCAGACTGGATAAAAGCAATAGTCATACCTATACTCAAACCTGACAAACCAAGAGACCAAATCATATCAGCATCTCATCCATCCTAGCTAAAATCCAAGAATACATTATTACAAACAGGCTGAACTGGTACCTAGAACCAAAACATCTCTTAGCAGAGTTTAGACAAAAGAGATCAACATTGCATCAGACAATGAAATTCATCCAGGTAGTCAAAGAAATGTTTAACCAAAAAGAAAGCGTGCTTGCAGTCTTTGTAGATTTTAAAGCAGCCTATGACACAGTGTGGAGGAATAAACTATTCCTCAAACTCAACCAGATGAAGGTAAAGGTTAACATGCTGCAGTGGTTTATAAAATTTCTCTCCCAAAGATGGACTAACAGTAAGGTATGGAAATAATAGCTCATGATATAAGCAGATGAAAACTGGACTCCCTCAAGGAGCTGTATCCAGCACAACTCTCTTCAATATCTACATCAATGACCTCCCAGAGTCAATCAAGCACCTGAAGGGACTAAATGTTGGTATGTTTGCTAATGATGTGATTATTTGGACTTCAGAAAAAAAAAAACAATTCCAACCAGCAGAAGTCTTTAGAAAAAAGAATGAATTCAGCACTAGAGATAGTACAAGAGTGGGTAAAAAACCAATCATATGGAAATTCATACAACAAAACCAGTGTACCAGTTCTTCTAACTGAAACACCAAAACCCAACATTTAACCTGAAGTACAAGAATCAAGAGTCACCAAAAAGTGAGAACACCAGATATCTTGGTATCATCATGGACAACAAACTAAGCTGGAAAAAACATATTAACCATGTAAAGGATAAAATAACATAGCAGAATGAAGGTGCTTATATGACTTGCAGGAATCACTTGGGGAAGCTTCCAAGACACACTTAACACAACATATAAAACATATATCAAACCAGTCATAACATATGGAAGTGAGGTATTGGTCACTGCAAATAAATCAAATCTGGAGCAACTAGAAAGATGTCAAAACAACGTACTAAAACTTATTTGCGGAGCAGTGAAGACCACCCCAGTGCCTGCCATGCAGCTGTACACTCACAACCAACCTGTTGAGAGAGAGATGAAACAACTAGCAGTAGCCATGTACCTGGAACTTCAAGCACTACCTCAAACATCATGGATGAAAAGATCACAGAAATCAACATTCTAAAAACCCAAACAGACCCTCTTTCCCTAATATCAGAATACCTTCAAGAAAACCAATTACCACTCTTTACAGAACTGTACAGCCAACCAACCAATCCAATAGATACCCCACAGATAATTTCAAATTCTTTATTGTTAGAAGATATCAAGAAAGCAGAATGGCCCCCAGCAGCCCTTAATCAACTAGTTATCTCCACTATAGAAGAGAGATACCCATCAGAGCAGGAATCTACTCATCCATGTTTTCACACCACTTTCCTGTGGTGTACAAAACAAACTCTGACACAGAGATAGAGGCCATATCGTGTGATCTTCTGGCGGTACTGAGCTGCCCCCGACAAATAACAAAATTTAGTTATACTGACAGATTCAAAGGCAGCAATACAAGCTGCATCTTCATACACAACTGTTTCCAGCAAACCTCTTAGAGATGCACAACAATGATATAAACTCTACAAAACGTAAAAATAAACATAATTTTGCAATGAATCCCTTTACATGTGGAAATATCAGAGAATGAGGTGCAGACAACCTAGCAAAGAAAGGTACCACCCTACATCAACCTGCTGTCATCACTGCAAAAAACTTACTATAAAGAACATCTAGAAAAAAACAAGAGCAACTGATCAAGAACATCAATAGTGACAAGATGTGGAAAAACACAGACACAACTTGGGAGAAAAATAAAAACAAATCTAGAAGATATTCTGTTGCTTTGTTTCGTCTCAGTACCAGACATGACTGCCTTGCTGCCCACCTCAGCCAAATCGAAGTTTGCTTCTCTGAAAGATGCACACTATGCCATGAGCAGAACTGCAGGAAACATCACACAACTGTATTGTTGGTATCCCAATGGATGCCAAAAAGCTGATGAACTGAAGTCCAGTCCATATCCACTGTATCCAATGGCGAAGCCGTATCCACTGTACCTTCTTCCTTTACTTTCCTTCCTCTCCTAAACCCTAATCCTGTTTCTTAAACCTTAAACCTACACAAATGTTTCTTCCACGGCCTACGCGAACATTCCAACATCTTTTTATTTTTAAAATTAAGTTTTTAAATGTTGTCTATTTCCATTAGTCCTGCGCTCTTTTACAGCGGTTTTCAAATAATTACAGTGCAATTTAATTAAGAGGAATGTATGGTATATATTTTTTATAACCGATAAATTAAATATGCAGTCCTGTATCTATAAATCATATAAAATTAGAATAAATATCTGCAACTATACAAAATGATACTGACGCGGAACAATTATTTGCTAAAAATGTTTTGTGAAACTAAGTGGGTACAGTGTCATGAGACTGTCTCTGTGTTTAAAGAATTTCAAGAAATGAGTTGTCGCCAACTTTGAAAACGTATCAAGTGAAACATCTTCAGTAAGAAACAAATCTTTACAGGAGGACCCAGCAGCAGTGGTGAAGGTTAATGAATGGGTAGGCAAAAATCTTATCTTAATTTTTTTTTTAAGGAATCACTAAAGGATGGTGGTTCAAATCGGACGCTGAGGTAGAGTTTGCTGTAAGCGAATGGTTCCACAAACAGCCGTAAGAATTTTACTAGCAGGGAATCTACAGGTTGGTGCAACAGTGGAACTCATGTCTTAATCTTAATGGAGACTTCTTTTAAAATCGTTGAATAAAAAATGCTTTACAGCTCTATACGTGTTTCTATTGAACAATCCTTGTATTAGTCATACACAATAATACAACTGATTGAACTTCAAATTTTTAAACTTGATTAGTTTCTATATATATGTTTAATGTTACAAATAATTCAAATAACAATCTTGATCATTTGTTAATTCAGCGGAATAACAGGGACACTTTTAATAACCGCATAAAATTAAACACACTTATAAACAACACAGCGTGCTTTAACTTGAATGTTTGGACCACAGAAGTGAGGCATGCCTCAACGCTCTATGTGTACAGCATGGGACAATCCCCCCTCCCTTCACTTCCCTATCACACCGGCACATTGCTTACATACGATGTATACAAAAAACGCTGAGGCAAGTTCAGGTTGCCTCATTCGCTTTAAACGAGCTATGCTGAGTCTCACCTGTCACCATCTAGCAGTCGCTCAGTAAAGCACGTTTCGGCCTAATAAATTCGACAGTCACGGTAACAATGTATAATCTTTACGTTATGTAGTTCATACGTATTTATAATTTTTATTCTACAGAATTTTTTAGAGTAGGCATTGCCTCCATGTAACTTCGCCACTGCCCAGCAGTATGCTAAATTCCATTTGTAATTTTGAATTTATCGTATCTCTGTGTATAGCTAGCAAACTTTAAGGCCATACATATAACCAATCTGAATACTTACAGAAGAAACAAACTGACTTGGTTTAGTGACTAAAGCCAAGTGCAAAACATAGCGTCTCTGTTTACAGTAATGCAAGAGAATGTGCAGGGAAGATTTGAGTCCCTTTACAAGCAGGCAAAAACAATTTCAGAATGTCTCAATGTGGAAGAATGTATCCCAAGAACCTCTGTCATTAACAGAAACAAATGAAAAATCCTATACACCAATGCTGAGAAAATATGAGGGCAATCTTTATAGGGATTCTTGAAAATTTAATTTCATCTCTCAAAGAATATTTTGAAACACAAGGGGATTCAGAGTCGCTTAAGATTGTTTTACCAACAGAAACTGTCAATAAAACTTTTGGTGAAAAAGACGATTCTGTAGCTATCTATACTGATGACCTACTTGGATTCAAGGAGGTGGAGTGGGAGTTGTGGATGTTACCAACCAGCCAAGCTCTGCAATGGATGCACTTGCTAACAATGAGAAGAACATTTATTCAAATATTCATGCACTTTTGAATATTCTTGCAATACTTCCTGTATCAATTGCAATAGCTTAAAAAAGTTTTCCAATACTGCGAAAGCTGAACACTTATCCAAGGAGCACACTGCCTGAAACGAGACTAAATGGACTTGCACCGCTCTATATTCAGCATGATATAAACATTCCAGATGAAACTGTTATTAGAAAATTTGTAAATAGTGGAAAGGCAAAAAAGATTAACTTTTTATTGTAAACAGGATTCATATTTATTATTATTTATTTTTCAAGTGGTTATAAACTAATTCTGACAGACAAGACATTAATTTTGCAATACACATACTGGAGACAGAGTTTACAAAAATTTATGAAAGCAAAATTGTAAATATTGAATACAGTTATTAATATAGGCACTTTGGTACTTCAACATTTTATTTGGTGAGTAGAGCATTTTTATTTCTTCCTTTGGAAGATTCATATATATTTGTTTTATTAAGTGTTAAATGTTTTTGATAAGCTAAAAGAAACTTATTGAGCGTTTTATTAGAGTTAGTAGGGAGGAGAGGTATAGGTAATACTTACCTTGTCAAAAAAAAGCTCATCTATGCTATTGGCCATGGAGAAGGTATATTGGGAAATCAAATATAAGATAGTGAAACTTTAAAATGTACATGCACACACACATTTACTTGTTTGTGTAATTTTCATTTCAACGAATTTTTAGAAAATGGACCTACTTGAACCTAATTGTGATGTGTTTTGTATCTCCTCATTTTAGCAGTAATTTTCTTTGGAACTGCACTAAAATGCAAAATATCTATTTATATTAGTAAAGTAAAAGTTTTCAAATTTATAAAGATCGGATCAATGTTGTCTTACTCTTAGTAGGGCACAGTACATACTGTCCAGATGCTGATCACCATGTCATGATTCCAGAGCTTCTGTTAATTTGGTGTACTTACATATTCTGGCTACCAGGTGGTACTTTTTGTAATAGTTCTGTGGCAGGTCCTTAAGGTGAACAGGTCGTGGGCGGTACTCCCATGTTAATCATATGGAGAACACATCAATGCTTAGGTACCATTATTAGAAAACTATTAAAGCTACCGACTTGAAATTTTTTACATTTACTTAGCATAGTACCCTGCTCAATTTCTTGCTACATGAACATGAAATCATCAATCATGAAATCAACATCATCATATGAAATCAATATCAGTCAACATGAAATCAATACCATGTTTCATGATAGGTTTTGAGAAAAAAATTATTTATTTTACTTTTATTTTAACGCATACTTTTAAGTAAACAAAAAATTCAAGTATGGTAAAAGTTAGTATATTTTAACAAAAATTCATGAAATTACTCACCATACCATAAGGATGACTTATATACCAAATTTGAAGTCGATGGGTTTAATAGTTTAACAAATGGTACCCGAAGACTAAAACACTGTACTTTCAGGGAAACGAGTTTAAAAGATTGCCAACACTTTACACTTAAACTAAAATGCTCCAGAGCAATATTCTGCACTGTCACTGTCCCCTCTTTTAGCCTTCTTCTTATTATTTTCTTCTCTCACCTCCTTGTCAGCTTTTTGTATTCTTTCCTCATCAATTTTCATCAGGGCTTCAAAAACTGTTTTTTTTTTTTTACCGTTTGACAAATGTTCCCATTTACACTTTCATTGGATTTTGGGTTTTCCCATAAAGGCAGCGTTTTAGTAGGTTGACATTTGATAAATCTGAATATTGGCTTCACAACATCCATTACTGCCTCTGGTAATGAATGTTTATATAAGGTTTTGCCTACTAAGTAGTCAGTAGTACTGTTGAAGCTGGTCTACTTCTTTATCAGTGAGCCTTTCTTTACCTGCCAATACTTTCCCATCTTTTAGTTTTACTCCTTTCATATATTTTTTTAGTCTCCGCAATCTAGAGCCTACATGCATTTACATGTATGTGCCAGATCACCTGTTGAGTCTGCTTCTTACAGGTTAGCCAACATAAAAAATGAATACTATTTACTTAAAAACAAAAACTATGAGGGCGATTAGAAAAGTTCTCTGCCTACCATATAAACAAATGTGTGGCGTTTCTGTTTTTTACCGCATCGTGCACCACGTTCGTCTCACAAACAGCTGTGAAGCATTAAGTTATTGTTCCAGAGAAACAGCTGTATAAATAAGGTTATCTCACAGCAACGGTGAAAATTGAACATCATGCCGTGATCAAATTTTTTGTTAGGAAAGGTTTAATGCCAACAGAAATTTTTAATGAGATAAAGAATGTATTGGGTGATGCTGGACCTTCATTTACTACAGTGAAAAAATGGGCTACTGAATTTAAACGTGGTCGTGCAAGTTTGGAAGATGACCCGCGTACTGGGAGTCTGAAAAGTGCCACTATACCAGAAATCATCAATAAAGTGCACGATATTGTTTTGGAAGATCGCCGTTTGAAGGTGTCTGAAATTGTTAAGCCTGTGGGCATCTCAGATGAAAGGGTACGTACATCTTTACTGAGGAATTAGATATGAAAAAGCTGTCTGCAAGATGGGTGCCGCGTTTGTTGACAAGTGACCAAAAACGCATGCAATAACATTCTCATGAATATTTGGACCATTTTAAGAAAAATCTGAAAGATTTTATTCGTAGATTTTTAACAACTGATGAAACTTAGGTCCCTTACTTCACTACAGAAACAAAACAACAGTCGAAACAATGGATGCATAGTGATTCGCCACCTTCAAAATCGGTAAAATAGGCTGGAAAGTGTATGGATCCATTTTTCTGGGATGCTAAGGGGATATTGTTACTAGATTGCCTTGAAAAGGGGCAACGATAAATTGAGAGTATTACGCCAGCCTTTTGGGCCAATTAAATGTAAAAATTCAAGAAAAAAACAGGTTTAGCAAAGATCATTATCTATGAGGATAATGCACGCCCTCACATATGCGTTGTGCCTATGGCAAAAATCGCGGAGTTGAAGTATGATCTGTTGGACCATCCGCCTTATTCGCATGATTTAGCGCCATCTGACTTTCATCTATTCCCAAACCTCAAAATTTTTGTTTGGGGGGGGAAGCGATTTTCTTCAGATGATGAGCTGAAAGTGGCAGTAAACGGTTATTTTGAGTACCTAGAAGAATCGGACTTCCTCAACAGGGTAAGTGATGGGGTAATGACTTGATGCTTCACTGCTGTTCATGGGACAAACGTGGCACCACGATGCGATAAAAAACAGAAACGCCACACATTCGTTTCTATGGTAGGCCACGAACATTTCAAATTGCCCTCATACACTACAAGTGTAAGGTATAATGGGCAATGTAGTTAGTAAGCCGTGCTAGAGTTGCACACAGTTCACCCATTGCATACGGTGCACGTTTCTATTGAAAACTTTTTTCTCCTATTAAATGGAAAATTAAGTATATGATGTTACACTTTTCTGAAACAGAAAGAAATGGAGAATTTTTTAGCATCATTTATGAAAAATCAATTTTTTTTACCCTGCCCACAACCTGCTCCCCTTAACAGCGAAACTGATTTTTCCTTTCCTGTCCGATGATTTGCATATGCACCAGCTTCAAATTATTGAAGATATGTTACCCAGTGGTGCTTCCACCAACAGTTTGGGGCCTTAACTCCAGTTTGAGGACCAACTGCCTCCACAACAGGCAAAACCAATTTCTCTATTATCTTTATTTTCCATGTCATTTTCTGTCTGTTCAGCTATTTGTTTTGAAAAAATGACTGTACTTCATAATTTATTCTCTTATTTTTGCAATCCAGTCATTTATTGTAGAAATTTTTGTTGACATTTTTCTTCTATATTTGCATCAGATTTTTCTACTTCAGATAATATCTCTAGCTCATTCAGATCCCCGTGTAATTCACCTATCACCGCATAGGAAACCCAACTCTGGAGTAGTAAGCTCTTGCATAGGTTCAAAACAACATCAGTTTTCTCTGCTTACCACTTACATTCTTCTTGTTATTTAAAAACCAGTGTCTCCTGTCATTTGTTTTTCAGAAAACAAGTGTTTTGTTGCTCTGGTGTTTCAAGGAATAGTGCTTTCTGTTGTTTCTGCATCTTCTGCTTCCCGTCTGCATTGTTCCTTTGTTTGGAAAACCAGCATCTGGCAAGTTTCCTCCACCTGACTGGTATCATTTTTTGTTAATCAATTACTTGTACACTAAACTCTTCTAAACACTGTCCTCTGTTTTCACTGTTAAAGGTTCTATACCCAATTCTGACACTGATCTTACAACAGCTGCAAGGAGCAATGTGTTTACTCAGTGGAAATTGTATATAACAGTTTTTCCAATATAGTATTTCCCAACATACACTAATGTAACATATAATAAATATCACTTAACAGTGTTGCACTAATGAATACAATTAACCAATTACAGATGCCCACACATAATAAATCAAAGCACTTTATACTAAACACACAATGAATCACCATATCAAAAACTGAAACTTGCTGTTTCAGAAACAACGCTTTCATACATCACATGATGCATGAACCTGGATGCTCGTACAATAATCAACAAACATCTGGAAAAGTCAAAAGTGTTGGGTAATCCTGCTATTCACACAATACGTGCTAATTGTCACTTACCAGATTAATTGGTATACACGTATGAGTGTATATATCTATTACCTCAGCATAGCAATAATTACTGGTAATGGCTGATACAAAAAATGTAATTTCTGTTACTGTATGTATATCATATCTGGATGATATACAAATGGTAATTGCTGTTAAACTGCTTTAAATTCCACACTGTTCTAGGATATGTAAGAATATTTTTGATAATGCTTTGTCATCCTATGTCCTTTATTATTATTAATGACTCTGAATGTTTAAACTGTACACATAGTGAATAAACTATTTAAATGAGTTAACTTATTAAACAGTAATATGGAAAAATCTATATTTTAATGTTAATTTAGATCAAGATGTGAGTGTGCAAGCAGATGGAGTACTGTGTTATAGGGATGGATGGTGCCCCGAGATCTGGGCAAGTCACTTTACCAGTACTCTACTGCCTACTTCTACCTATAACTTGCAGCAGAATTAGCAATATAAATTAGATAATATGAAAGAAACTTCAAATAAAAATGTAAATCAGGACAATTTTTCCAACTTTCCAACTGACAAAATATTGTAGACCCAAGAGTAAAAAAAGGCTTCTCACTGAGTGATTTTTCATCTCACAACTATAAAAATTAACTTATTTAACTTTAATATTTAAGATATTGTAATTTCTGTAATTTTTTATACAAATGGGATGTAAGTGTAATGTTTACATAACACTATTAGCATTCCTTGTTCTTTTTCTAGAAATATGAGAAATTTGAATATTTTATTGGAATGCTAAGGGAATGATGTCACAGTACATTCAAAGTGCATAGATTTCAATGTTTTACACTTTTGTCACTGATTTTCTAGTTCCATGACTGATCAATATGGTGACTAGCTTCACAATCCTTCCTTACAACTAAATGGTAATGTCCTCTCTAGAGGTGGGCCAAACTGTTATTTTAAAATAATAGGTATGAAAATACCGTTCCAAAAAAATAACAGGTACAAATACCTGTTATTATATACTAATTATACATAACCTATATTATCCTTTGTAAGCAAGTCGTTTTGAGTTTCCTGCAGGTCTTGTATGTAATGTCTTCAAATAAATATACTGTAAGTAGGTTTATTTTCACCTAGATAAACCTATTAATATATTAATAAACCTACTTGCAGTATATTTATTTGAAGATATTATATAACCTATACTATATAATTTGTTATAAGAAATAAATTGAAACTAAAAGTATTAACAGTGTTACTTTACACTGTGACTTTATTAAACTATTATCGTACTGTTTAAAAAAAAATAAGAAACAAGAGAATTTATAGGCCTATCTCCCTTTGGGAATACCAATTTAAGTTTTCACTAGGAGTAAACAAACTAACATTGGTTAGACGACAAATCAGTTGCGAAACTCAGGGCAATGAAATAATTTAGAGTACACAAAATACCACAACAAATAATGTGAAAAAAACATCAGAAACATATAATAAAAACATAACAGTAAGCCGCAAGAGTGAATGAGAATAAACAAAATTTTACACATAAAAATAATAAAAACAATGTAATAAAATAAATATAAATAAATAAATAAAAACTTATAAATAATAAGGAACAACAAAAGTAAGTTAAATGTATTACATACATATTATTACATACCTGGATAATCTTCAGATTCATTCACTAATGTACACAGAATATATAAGTCATGAAATGTCACACCTTTTACATTACAATCTGCTTCACTTAACACATTATAAATAAAATTAAACAATTGAATTGTTTTTAAAATACTGGGATTTTATAACACTATTTTCAATTTGCATTCAAAAATATCAACTGTTGCACTTTCCTTGATGTTAATCGTGTTCTTTGTTCAGATGAAATTATTCCCGCCCTGGAAAATATCCTTTCACAGGTTCACAGGGAACGGATGTTGCAACCATGTTACATCTAGTTTTGACCAAATGTGCAAGATTAGGGTATACACGTTGGTGATCTTTCCACCACAGTAAGGGATTTTCGCTTCTCTCTATTGGTGTGTCTTGAAGATATTTATCTACTTCTTGTATAGCCATTGATAAAGGTGTCCCTATTTGTTTAACTTTGCTTATCTGGTTTTTATAATGGTTCCAAATTGAAACTGTTTCCTCCTCTGTTATGTTAGGTTGTAGATTTCCTTTGGTTTCAATGCTTGTATTGGTTCTTGAATTTTTTATAATTTGTGAACATACTAGTTCAGCTGCATATTTTTTTGTATTTTTTAGAGAAGTATTGTCTTCAAAAAAGTAGTGTTTGTATCAAAAAAGTAGAGAGGTCAAGCATCATGCAAAGTGAAATTGTTTTGCTTTTTTCCAAATTAGCAACCTTACAGAAATTCCTTCTAGTTTAAGTTTAAGTGCAATTTCTCTGACAAGTGGTTTAGTTAATTTCACACTTACCTGTTGTATTGATAATTTTAATCCTTGGGTTATAGGTATTATCTGGCTGGCGGTGATATATTTCTCTCCACTCATTTCTTTTGTTACCTCCTCACAACGTTGCAGAATAGCACACAGTTCTTTACAAATTCCCCATTCTTCAGCTGTTAATGTTTCTATGTCTGTTGTTAGTAATGCCAGAGAGTGTTTTACAGTGTCCTCCAGTTCAAAAAATCGTTTAAGCATATAGTAAACAGAATTCCAGCGTGTTACAACATCTTGCAGAAGTTTTTTAGGTTGCTGAACACCTATCTGTTCTTGATATTTTGCGAGTTTTAAATGTGCAATATTACTTCTCTTAAAAAATGTCACAATTGTTTTTACTTTTTTGATTATGTCATTTACAATTAACAGGCTATCTTGAACAATTAAATTTAATGTGTGAGCATAACATCCAAAATGCTTCCACTTAAGTATGCTTTGTATAGCACTAGTAATATTTATGGCATTATCAGTAATAACAATTGAAATTTTTCTAGACAAGTCCCATTCATTTATAATACCCAAAATTTCATCTGCTAAATTTTGAGATGTTTTATTTATTTTGATAACTGAACAGTCTAATAGTATATGTTTCATTTCAAAATCCTGATTAATGTAATGTGCAGTAATTGCATTAAAAGTTTCATTTGTTGAAGAAGACCATGTGTCAGTTGTTAAGCAAACACTTGGTGCATCTTTTTTAATAGATTCTTTCATTTCATTTACCTTTGTTTCATAAGAATCTGGTAACAGTGTGTTAGCAAAATACTTTCTAGAAGGAATTTGATAACTAGGGGCACAAGTATTCATCAAATTTCGGAAACCTCTGTCTTCAACAACTGTAAATGGTTTGTAACGGGGCAGAATGGGATGATAGGTTTAAATTTAATTGTGAATACGACGCAGTGTAGTTACCCACACAAGGCCTCAATCTGTAACAATAGACATTCCTGTAGGGAATGCCCATCTGCATGTTGGTCCAGAAAATCTGTCAACAAGCACTGCTAGCAGGTACTCTGGAATGCGAGAGAGCGCGGAAGTGCCTGTCCGTACAGTTGAATTATCACGTACACGGCTAGTTGGTCAGTTACAGTGGATGTACTATAACCAGTGTTAAATGTTTGTTGCGTCATGTGATTCCTCTGGGAGCCAATGGGAGACCAAGTTGCCGTGCATGAAGAACGCCTGGCCATATTGGAAACACAGTTTTGGCATATGTCGATCTACAGCAGGCTCACGGGCGGTTCAGCATAAAGGCTCGCGAGCCGAAAATTTCATAAAACCGGCAGAAAATGTGAAGTAACTCTAGTAAAACAGTGCAAAATTTAACAGTTTAATGCAGTGAACGAAATTGAACAATGCGAGAATAATTCGGACTAGTGAACAAAAAAACTTGTGGAAATCAACAAGTGACCTGCAGAGACGCCGTGAGTTAAGTAACCGACGACCAAGTCACTATGTAACAAATTTAAATTAAAAGAGCTCTAAATTATGTGGGAAAACTTAAATGTGCATGAATGAGAGAATGGGTAAGATGCTGGGTTGTTTTTGTTATAAATTAAGTTAAGTAATTATTTGTGTTAAGTATAATAAAAGAGAATATTAAATTTTGTTTGTATTTGTTGCACGAGGATATGGCCTCAATATGAAATTTGTTTGGAATTAAATTCTGACGGAAGTAATTCATGAAAACTAAAAAATATGTTTTAATAAAATTTGAATGAGTTAACCGTAAATGAGCGTAGTTATTGAAGTACGTAACCCTAAATCACGTTTATAGTTCACAAGTTCATGTGAAGGACCCTGGGCGACTAAAGGTAAGACAAGTTGTTTTATTATTAATTAAAATGTGGTAAGGTGTTTGTACTATTGCAGGTTGAAGATCCCAAATAAAAAGTTTCACTATGGCCTCATAAATTTTGTTTTATCAGATACTGCTAATTTTTTGGGTATGTAGGTTGATATTGACATTTGTTTTTTACCTGTTGGAACAGGCAACTGAAATGAAGACGGTTGATTTTGGAAGGTGTCAGTAGCTCTTGAAGTGGTTGGTCTCTCTGGACTAAAAAAATGGGAGGAAGATTCAACTACTAAGATTTCTTGCACATCTGGTCCTATTTGCAATATATCACCTGAAGAAGTTTCTGTTCTTGGCAAAGATTGCGCAGCAGTTTGGGTGGATATAGTAGGAAGAGCAACTGTTGGATGCTTTCTTTGTAATGTTTTTTTAAATTACTAACTGAACTTTTATACGATAGACTTGTTTTGCAAATCTTGCACAATGCAATATAGTTACTAACTGGTTCAAAAAAACTCCACACGTCACTCGTTTTTCTTCTTGGATCCATGTCACCAAAATTTTAAAAATAAAACGTATTCGAACATAACCTAACACAACCCACAACTGTCATAGTGGACACTGTCCACTGGACAGCAATACTTAAAAAGGGTTCCCATAGTATGGGAAGGGGTTCCCGATCGGTGGTAGGCATACCACTAGTGGTAAGCAAGAAGACCTAGCTAGGAAAAAAGTATTTACTTAAAAAATAAATAAATACAAATTTATGTTCAAAACAATAATAAATTTTCATCAGACATAATTTAAACCGATTACCCTTATAGGCGAGCGGCACACCCCTAAAACGTCAGTTAGAAACAGCAATATGTGACCACGCATTACTAATGTCTAATTTCAATTTTACCTTATGTTTTTGAGGTCGCTGAATATGAATCCGAGGTTATTTTTTACCTAGGAATGGGGGAACACTGCACAAAATGGCAACGAAGTGAATAAATGAAAAAAAATATTTTAACGTTTTTTCCTGTTTAACTTGCTATACCTTCGGCAGTTCTTGATATTTCTTTTTGAAATTTTAACCACTAATTCTTTGAAGTATTAACATTAAAACGCGACATGTTAAAAGTCTGTAAAGCTTGTCTTTGTTGAAAAGTGAATTTTCAAACATTTTCCGCGTGGTTTTGTGGATCATTTCATTCGGCCGCAAAAATTGAGTGACAAAGTTTCGAAGTTCTAAAATCTAACTATTAGGTATTAAAATATCATACCTAAGGAAGTTTTCTGGAAAGTTACAGCTTTTCATCTCAAATAGAAAAAAAGATATGCGATTTTGAAGTTCAGTATTGGTTCCGCGGGCGCGTGCTTGCTGTGCGCTCAAGCCCGCGGAAGCGCTTGGCGATGTTTCATTGCGACCATTACTATCTTATAAGTTAACGAATGGAAACAAGCGACGCATTCTATAATTATTTCTAAGGATATCCAAAAGTTTGGCTGGTTGATGGTAAATGGACATTTAACTTTTGATTATTACGAAGGGTGCACTGCAATAGAGATACTGCAACAATATTTTTGTTCCTGCACTGGAAAGCATGCCTGTATGACTGCAACGTGTCCATGTATAAAGTCTAATTTAACATGCTGTGATGTTTGTTCCTGTAATGACTCTTGTACGAATTTAGAAGTAGAAATTTGTAACGACTCTTCATCACATGTTCAAATAAATGAGTAATTTAATTTTAATTTAATGAATTTTCTTTATTTTAAATCTTATTATTATTACTAATATTAATACATTTATGTTAGTATAAATAATTATTTAAATTGACGGAAACCATAGGTGAAAAATAATAAAAATTTATTCAAACCTTATAAGATAGGTCGCAATAAAACATCGCCAAGCGCTTCCGCGGGCTTGAGCGCTCAGCGAGCGCGCGCCCGCGGAACCAATACTGAACTTCAAAATCGCATATCTTTTTTCTATTCGAGATGACAAGCTGTAACTTTCCAGAAAACTTCCTTAGGTAGTTTCTTCCTTTACAGACTTTTAACATGTCGCGTTTTAATGTTAATACTTCAAAGAATTAGTGGTTAAAATTTCAAAAAGAAATATCAAGAACTGCCGAAGATATAGCAAGTTAAACAGGAAAAAACGTTAAAATATTTTTTTCTATTTATTCACTTCGTTGCCATTTTGTGCAGTGTTCCCCCATTCCTAGGTAAAAAAATAACCTCGGATTCATATCCAGCGACCTCAAAAACATAAAGTAAAACTAAAATTAGAGATTAGTAATACTTTGGTCACTATAGACTCATTTTCAGGGGGTGTGCTGCTCGCCTATTAAGGAACAGAACTAGATAAAGTGCATAAACGTCCATTACAACAATCTCATCATTTACGTGAGATGTGTAGTGAAGTTAAATCACATTAATAAAAAGTATAATATAGCCTATCAATATCAGCCACTCTATAGGTTATAACACAATATAATTCGTTATTTCCAAATTTACCAAGTTGGTGACTAGTATAATATACAATTTATTAGCATATAATTTGTATTATATCACACGAAAATAAATGTATCATCAGGATGAATTTTTTCATTTATTAAAAACAGCTTCATCTCTTTGCGCAGAATGAAGTATTCAGGACCAAAAAGTGGCTTCCTACTAGTTCATACTCGAAATACGCTTGATACTAGTTGTTCCTAAAATATTACTGTTCCTCTGATACGCTTAGTATTTGTAATACGCGTTTACTTGTTGTTCCTTGTGTATTGGTGATACCCCTAGTATTTGAAATACTCATGTACTGGTTGTTCCTTGCGTACCAGCGATATTTTTGTACACCTAGTATTTGGCTTTGGCGTATTCGTTTACTTGTTACTTGTGTATAGTTGCGCAGGGGGCGTGCCTCGACTCGGAACAGTGAGGCCACGAATAACAGGTATTTCAACTTTTCAGTCACTGTTACATCCGTTCTACAAAAATATCGTTCCAAATACCTGTTACAGGTATATCGGCCCACCTCTAGTCCTCTCTGTTATTCTGTGCTCGCTGAGTGGGAGTATGCATTGCAAATGTCAGAAAAAAGCTCAAAAAAGAGATCAACAGTTGCTTGATAAATGGTTCATTGTGTGTGTGGGGGGGGGGGGACATGAATCCACATGTGTTTTATCAGAAATTGGAGACTTACAACAAACCATGTCACATTACAATTGTACCATACTAATGTGCTATAATTATATGTATCAGTACTCAAAAGGATATTAATAAACAAAATGTCACTTTAAATTCAGTAATACCTGATGGAATTACTTTATTTATTACAGAAATACACTGTGTATCAGAATAAATGTTAAGTCTCATTAAAAAAGATCTATAATTTTACATTTTTCATTTTGTAACCATACAATTAAAAATACCATGTAAAATGTTTTTATACTACCTTTAATGTAATTACACAAACCATTTTTTAAAAGTGATGTCAACCATTTGTTTTCTTTTTATTCTTATCATAATATAAAAAAAGTTCTGTTCAGTCTTTGACTATATAAATGTGCCACTGCCATTTCAAGTTCTGATGAAATTGTTTTACTAAGACACATAAATTTAAAACAGTAATTAACAAATACAAATTAATGTTTACATTTCCAAATAATGAAACATGAAAAACATTCTGTTACAGACTACTTGTAATACTGCATGAGAGTTGTTAAAGTATAAACTTATATATGTTTTGAACTTGTATATGTAATTTCTTCAGTTACTGTTCACAAAATTACTTCATAATTTTTTAAATTCTTTTTTTATACTAAATAGGACTGAAAAAACAGAACTGATTGGTTCTTAAAATGCATGTAACATATTTCCACTATGAATATATAATTTATCTGTAAATGAATTGTTTTTTTTTTTAATACTTTACACTAGTCACAATATACATATGATATAAATTATTGGACAAAAATACATTTGTATAACCACAGATGAATATGCATTCCTTTCTGTTAATATAAAAAAGAAAATACTTACACATGATTATACGTACAATTATGGTATAGATTTGCCCATGAATCTGTGTCCATCTTTACAAGTTGTACTTTTTTATAGTTACCTATTACATACAAAATCAAGTTTCTGGCAATAAAAAGAGCAAGATTGAAGGGGAAAAGTAAATTGGAATTAGAGAATAATGGCCTTAGAAAATCAGAACCCAGAAAAGTACAGAAAATGGCCCAAGCATCTAAAGCTTCGCAAGATTAGATAACAAAGTGAAAGAAGTTACTTATGACGTTATACCATTATCAAATTACAGTATAATATTTGTGAAGTATAATGTTTTCCACTTCCCATGCCTTGTGTTTATTTATTGTGTAACTATAATCAAGATGTTGTTTCATTAGGGCAAAATGCTACACAATTACTTGGAAATTTCATCAAAACCTATGGATCACGGCACAATCCCAATTAAAATAAGTAAAATAAAAATACGAGCTTGGGAATAACAGCTCATTTTACTAAAAGATATATAAATCTATAAACTACGAAGACAACATAACCTTTGGTCTAACTAAACAGCATAGACATGTATATTTTATGAACATATATATTGTCAAGAATGTTTCTTACAAAAACAAATATAAAAAAATAATACACAACTAAAAAATGTTCACTTCACGCAAGCATTACAACTCCTGACATGGTAAACATTTGTATCACAAATTTAATTCAACTATATATATTCACTTAGATCAACTCAGTCCTTGCCATAGTACAGAGTTGAATAAATTCAGTTAACTTACATAATAAATACTATAACAAAAATGAATAACATGAACATACATATACATACATACATTCACATATGTATATATATATTGTGCATTGTTTCTTGGCACAATTTAACAGGTGTTGTTTTATAACATAAGCTATTAAATAAACTACATTCTATTAATGTATACACATGACTTCAGATAGTCTCAGGTACACAAAAAATATTTTACATAAAACACCAATAATAATAGTTTTTAAGTATTATCATTATTTGGTTGTGAAATATCAATCAAATTTTCCTCAATAAAGGTAAGTTAATCACAGCCAAATTCTTTTCTGGAACAGCAATGAACCCCGATGTCTCGATTTTCAATGTTCATTGTCTGATTTACACACTGTTATTGTTCCAGTAACACAGGCAGACCACATCATTAAAATGACTGTACAGATCTTATTGCACAAAACGTTTACAGATGAAAAAGCAAATTCAAAGTCGAGCATAGAACAACTAAACAAAAAAGCTGATTAACTAATCAACCAAACAGAATGTCTAATCAAATGCAACATATGATATAAAAAATTACTTCAGCTATTATTCAGACAAGTAATATAAGCACACAATAATTGTAATAATTACATTATACAATTAATAACTCATGTTACAAATGAATCTTTAAGACCAATTATTAAAGTATTTATAATGTGGTTATTGTTTATTAACATTCACTGACTGGCACATAGAATTCTTAAGGACTTATAAGAACTCTGAGTATCTGAAGATTATAACTGTATGAAACAGAGTAATTCTTAAATGTACAAAGGTAATATATTTCCTTTTCTATAGTTGTTTGTCAGATCATATTTTCTAAATGTAGGTTACTATAAAACTATTACATACTAACAACTAGGTTAGCCAGGTCGCTGACCACTAGTACCATATGTTCAAAAATGTTGATTTCTTATCCCTTTCCTAGGCTTATTAATAGAAATTTACAGTTTTTTTAATGTCTAGATTTAAGACAGTGTTCCTAACAAAAACTGTAAGTGTGACAAATATTAACAGTTTACATTATCTAACTTTAGAAGAATTCTGAAACAGTCGTCTAATATGAAGTTACATCTCATTCCTCATTCTCTATTAAATCTTAATTAATTATACTAAAAACAGTAGAGTCCTGAGGTACTACAATGTATCAGTTTGAAGAATTATTACAATGAGTCAATATTTTGGTTTAAAAGCAACAAATACTTAATACTTAAGTTGCAACAAAAATCAAGTTACCTTTACCCTTTAAAGATACTGTTCTGATTATTCACTCAGAATGTTGGATTAATGATACATATAAACCACCTACAAGGAAGAAGAATTTGTAATCAAGTGCTGGTCCCAACTGACTTTGTTGTCATGAGCATGCAAACAGACTGTATACTGAAATGAGACCTTTAAGATACTGTAAATTAAACGTTTTTCATTTATACCAATGGAATATTATAAATCCTTGCTGTCACCCAAGTAAATGGTACTGTGTATCTGAATCTTTCAATATATCGGACAAAAAAATTACATGTTTAAAATCTTTTTAATATTTTAAAGTATTTCCTTGCCAATATATCAGGAGCCTAACAAAGAAAGGTATCTTGAACAAAAAGTGCTTAACCTACACCTAAGTCTCATTCTCACCTAGCGCCAGTGGAACAAAGTCAATGAACTGTCAGAAATCAATTTTACTTGGGGTCCTGGAGCACAGGATACTGGGGGAAGGCATCAAAAGGTAACACACATCATTGGTGTGGTACCCTAATAGGATTTAAAGTTTGATTAATACGATTCCAAGTTAATTTAAAAACAATATCGCACTGTTCTTAACAAACATGAAACTATGAATTATATAACATTTTAAAATAAAATTAATACCAAGAGCACCCGTACTTATTTATGGCACCTAGTAAAGAATACTGAACTTGCAATATTTTTAAAAAAATATTTTGAATGATAAATAATCCTCGTTTTTAACAGCTAATGATCAGGAAAGTGTATTAAAGAGAGTAATGAATAGATACAGGAGCAAAAGATCTATGTTGAAATCACTGTGTGAAACAATGTGGCCTGCAAGAATGATCTATCTATCTACACTTTTGGTTTTTAAACATACAGGAAACTAAAGAAGTTTTAAGATTACAGTGGAAGATACCAACCACCTTGACTAACCATCATGGTAATTGTATAAAATTTAGCCATTAGGAAGTACCTCCTTTTAGTTTATCTTATAATAATATCCTACAAAGAATTCACAAAAGCAATGAAACATTGCAAAGCAACAATTGTAAACAAATGTTAACATACGATCTGCAAACTTTTTTTTTTAGAGAGAATGAATTTGGAGAATACTTGAAACCAAAAATTGAAACTGTACAGATTACAAGAGGCAGTCTATCAGTGGGACAATAAATGAACAGCATGTACCAAACAAGGGTGGAATTGATCCAGTGATTGACCCAAGACCAAATTTTGAACTCTTTCTGACCATCATCAACAATACAGTAGCACAAATTAACAAAAGAGAAGAGCCACTTTGAAGTCACTTCAATTTTTCCTAGATCATAAATATTGTTATACACAAATAATTAATAACCTTAATAATTTTAAACTTCCAGAATAAGATGATTTGGAGGCCGGTGATATTGTAAAAGAGCAATTTCATATGTGTGTTATGTCAAGTTAAAACACATAATTAGGCTAAGTACTTTGTAGTTGTTAGCAGCAAAGTAAGTCCATAGGTTTATGGAGATCATCTCTTAGTGAGTTAAAGTCAGAGAGTCCTCCTGAACCAATAACCAGGTTTACACTTTGTTCAGGACCTTCAGTGACATGTGGTTATTGAAGCATGTTTGCTACTCTCTCATCCACCTGAATAACTAAGGGTCATTTTGGGCTGTCTGCGACTTTTATTATAAACTCCAATATGTGGTCTGCGACTGCATCACACATCAGGCCAAAAGAACACTGGCTTGTTGACTCAAGTTATTTTTGTTATAACAACCGCTTTCTATACTTAAATATAATTTTTTTATATCCAGTAAAGAATATCTGTTATCCATCATGTAACTCTGTCCCGTGTCTCTCTTTTTTCAGTGTGATGTAGCTTATTAACTAGACAATATTACTTAAACTTCACTTGAAGGATTATCATCATCATCATAATCTACAAAACTGACGAGAAAATTCTTTGGCAAGTGATGCTGTCATAAATATTATGAAATATAAATATTATGATTTAAGAACGCACCTTTCTTATACATATTATATGTAAAGTAACCAGAGCTAGAAAAAGTAAAGGAAGATTATACTGTACAGTGTACATACTTTTGGGACTGCCTATATTAATACTCAATGTCCAAACATTGAGTTGTTCTCTTTTAGCACTGTAGGTATCTTTCAAACATCAATCTCTAGATAACTAAACTTGTGGCTTACATATATGTAACCATATGATAATTCAAAATAATTATGTAAATACAGCTGGACAACGTAATTATATACATACTGCACACAATTTAAACAAATGGAAGCCAGCCCGCAGCACATGTGTCAATTAGTAGTACGTGGTAACACACACAGAAAAGTTTTTTTACTTAAATCCTTTTACTTGAAAACTTCTACTAAATTTATGATAAATTCTGAACCTTTACTTTTTATATAATCTTAAAAGCAATCCTATATCTAAAGCAAAGAAACTGTAACACATTATACTATTTGAAGAAGGTCCTCTTGCTAAGCGTTTTTTATGTACTTTAATAAATTTATACAAGCAAAAATATTTTTTATTTGAAATTTCTCATTATAATATTTAATAGTTAAAGGCCACTAAGCCCAGTCTGAATAAACAAACTGTGGCTACATGGCTTGTTCAAGACACTATTATAATACCTCATTGTTAAGAAACAAACCATGACAGAGATGAAGGAAGAAGAAAAAATTATTGAAAAATATTACAAGTAAAGCTGTTCCAAATAGCTTCATGACAGCAGTTCATAGTCAGATACAGTTTTAGTCGAGTCTTCAGAGTACATCCACAATCACAGTTTAATGTTTTGCCTATATGCACACCTCATATGGGCACATCACAAAAAATATTCATGATGTAAAAAGGTTACCGATCACTGATGTAAACAAAGCCCTGACAACTATACTTGTCATGGTCAGCTTTTCCATGCTAGCAGTCTTTATCTCTTCAATTTTGTCATACTTTGTTACTGAAATGCTAGCTACTGCTTTGTGCTGAATCGTGTGTCACCACGATTATCAAATCGAAAACAACTTGATAATGATGGTAACACCAAAAGCCTTGTTTGGTGAAAACCAGCAGCTAGAAGTTCCGCAACAAAGTACAACAAAGCTGGAACTATACTTGTGTTTATTGAAGAACTTTCCTAACCTACAGATAATATTGTGTATTTGTATTGGGCAACACTTAACTGTTGCTACCAAATAGAAGTACAGCTCTTATACACAGAATTATATGTATTTTAAAATGCATATTTCAATTGTGTTCCAACTGACCAGCACAGCAGTTACTGCTTACTATTATTCATACTGCGATAAAATGTTGTACACATTTAAATATAATCAATAAGTTAAGAATGATAATGATCAATTCTAACTGTAAACTATGAAAAGCAATTAACATAACATTTTCAGCTGTATCAATATTTCCCACATAACATTTTTAAACAATGTGTATTTACATGATATTTTAGTATTTTCAAACTTAAAACTGAGATTCAGTATATAACATACAGTACCACAAAAGAACAGAACTTGTTAAATATTAAAATTTCTACAAAAAGTTAGTTGAATATACAATACTGCTGTTTTAATAATAGTTATTATCACTATTATTATAATGCTAACACCAAAAAGTAGAAGAGGATCTAATAGTAACTGCGAAAACTGTGTCTGTGCAGAATTTGCCTATGGATTGTAACTGACCAGAAATACCTGTTACATAATTTGTTCTGTGAAAGTTTGTCTGTCAATAAATTTGAATTTGAGACTGAAACACAATACAACTGTAAGAAAATAATCAACCTCCCATAAAATTTGCATTATGTAATAAGTTATCAAAACAAGCACACACTTATTTACTATTTGTGAATAAAATGTAAATAAGCTGCCATTACTTTAAGTACAGCACTACTAAATTAATAAAACTTCACTTTAAAGCTAAAAATATATTAACAACCGATAATAAAATGTTTAAACAAATCACTGTAGATACGAATATACAATTTTTAAACACTCCAATACTTTTTAAGTATATCTGTTCCGAATCTTTCTAGAATATATAAACCACAAGTTATAACTAACACATAACCGTTATTTTTTTAACAAACTTATTTTTGTTAACTAGTACTCTTTTGTTTTAGTACATGGATATCCTGAATAAAAATGCAATTTCCAACACAACATAAAATAAATGATAAACTACTATGTCTTATGTTACACAAAATTAATATATAATAGTTTCACAAACAATACTGTGGTCGTGGTCTACCTCCTTGTTCATACATAGTTCTGTGCGTAATTACTAACACACATAATGTTTCTATATTGCTTACACAATGTATAGGAACTTAAAAGTTAATACAAATACAAATAATCATATATAATCTTTGCCTTTCTCAAATGTCAATGCAGAGTGAAAGAGAGCTTGATATGTCAGGTTTTTGAGTTGGCTATCATAAAAACAAGGTTTCTTTAACATGTTGAGCAAGTTTTTGAGCTTACTTCAAAAACAAAAGAAACTTAAACATGCATGGTTGACATGTCTTCTCACTCCATATTACTACCATTATAAATGAGCAAACTCATAAAATAATCAGTTTCCATCTTCAGCTTATTAACTTTACGTTAAGAAAAACATTCTGAGTAAGTTGAAACCCAATTCATGTTAATTAGAAGACCCAATTCATGTTAATTAGAAGGCCAATCAGAAGTGATTAAATGTTTGGATTCAAGTGAATCTGCTACTAACTCGGTTACAAAGTTTGGTTTTGGAAAACACTGCTGCGATTGGAAAACACAATAAAATTGAACAGTTTCAAACAAAAACATATGATGCCACTACTGAAAAGATAATGTAAAGCTAAAACTGTTCATCTGAATTAATGTGGCTACAAACGTTTTCAAAACAATGTGAATGGATGTGACACCATGTCAACACAGAGGCTGAGTCACTGAGTTGTCCCAGTAGGTGTAAAGTCACAGCAATCCCAAAAAAGAAACAAGTATGATAAAAATTTGAAGTAATGTTGCCATCAATAAGGTATAATGAACACTATGAATTTCTTCTACAATGAAACACAATGACAAAACAATATAGTCTTGTGGTACCTGTAATGAAATGGGTTGTGATGTAGCATTTTTAATATGTGTATGTGTTTTTGCAACATATGAGACCACAATTCTATCACTATTCTATCATGACACCTTGCACTGGATTCCTTACAAAAGTATTCCCTAAATTGAAAATAATGTTGACAGGCTAACCTCTTATTAGGTTATTTCATTCAACAAAGGAATATTCTATAGTGTAACTGTGCAGTATCCTGCAATAAGCAACAATACATATTTTTAATGATGAAAGAAGTGAACACAAAATGAAGAAGAAAATTTTTAGGGCAACACAGCAGAATAGCTTTCCTAGTAAACAAAAAAATTCTTATTTTTAAATTTTGGGAGTTTATTAATACCTTGAAACATGATACCTTTATTAATACATTAAAATATGGGTTTTAATTTATTAAAACCTCATATTTGTTACTGTCAATCCCCATATTCTGAATAAAAATGAAGACAATGTTACAGTGATAATTTTTCTTTTTTCTTACCACAATTTTTTTTAGGAACATTGAAGTAATCAAGAACAATAAAACAATCAAAATAAGTTATAAAAGCAAAATACATCACAAATCATAAATTTGAGTTCTTCATATTGTTAATTTTAGAGTGTGAAACCACTATCTGAAAAGTGTGTATTTTTAAAATGAAAACTTGTCAATAATTTGGGATTTTGAATATATTATTTAAAAGTCAATAGAGACTGAGCTAAACAAACTTTTTTTGCACACATGTTTAATCATTCTATCTCAACTTAATATAATCTCTAAACTGTTATATTAAAAACATACTCTTAGAATGTGTTCTTAAAATTAACGTATTTTTGAAACATACATGACTGGAAAATGTTATTTCTTAACAAGGACTGCATAAAATTTACGATCATTAAGGCACAAGGGATTGTGCATTTACCACACATATTTTACAAAATGGCAGTGCACAATGATGCATTGCACCTTAATTAATTTTTATAAAACATTCTCTAATAATTTGTATCAATATAAATATATATATGTACATAAATCTAGTTTTAACAAAGCTCTCACACTCAGTATGTTGATAAGGCAAAGATAATATTAATATTACCAACAGAAATATTGAATAATTTTAACTAGGATCGACAGCCGTTAGACAATTCTTCGCTATCTTTGTCCACTGTGTTTTCTTTATCCTTTTGTGAAGTATTTTGGTTAATAGTGTTTAAAGAAGTTTCAGGTGGAAGAACACTGAATACAAACTGTACACAACCACACTGGATTAACGAACCATGGTTCAATCTTAAACTGCCTTCCCATCCACTTGTCGCATTCTGAGCTGGCTTTGCATCACAAAAGCATTTCTGATGTACAATGAAAAGGAAAAATATTAAACACAACAAATTATCATCACTTACACTATAACTTACAGTTCATAACAAAACATATAACACATGCACAAGCATGTGCGTGCATGCAGTGGAATTGTTCTCTATGAGTATGTGTGTGTGTGCGTGTGTTGTGTCAAATTTCAACATATAGGTTAAAAAATTATTTTATGATTCAAATAACATATTATGTTATTTGATAAGTTAACATTTTAAGTATCCAAATACCAAGTTCTTGTTTTAACTGAATTTGTATAAACACAAGTAATACTGCAGTCTTGGCTGTTGTTAAACCCTGTTTTATCTAGTTTTACTCTTGTAATGGTACATTTCAGTCCACATAGTGGTTTTGAGGGGAAAGCAAATATAAATTTTATTGTTAATTCAAAGTATAAATAATAATGGTAAAGTTTTGTAACGACACAGGCATGTGCAGGAAATTGTATCAAGGTCAACATGGTAGAAGCAAAAACAACAGATATATTTAGCCAAACGAACTTTGACCGATGAAGTCAACAGTTACATAACAGGCCAAGCCCGTAAATACGTCATTTGGAATGCAGTGCGTAATTCGCCTCGCCTTGAAAACTGGTTCGTCATATTCCGAAAACAATAAGACTTGGTGACGTAACACCCTCTCCACCTCAGAAAATAATGCAGTGCATTCGTTCTCAGTCACGTATAACAGCTAGTGCCGGCCGGTCACAGTCAAAAGTTTCAAAACTAAATCGTAAGTGCACCCAAACCAAAATGTGAAAGTATTCACAAAATATTAACGAAATTGTAAAAGATTAATTAACAGTTACTATGTAAAAGTATATTATCTCAGAAAAGTGCGGGCGATCAAGAAACAGCCGGAATGATCGAAAGTGCGCAATAAGATGGACTCACCTGGTGTACTCAGATAAGTACTAGAACAAGACATCGTATAATTTCTTCAATCAGGAATAAAATAAATTCAAACCATTCAAAATTTTGTTAAAGAAATGATTTAAAATGAGCTCAAAAGGGGAATATAAAATATGTATAGCATGAAAGGGTGCGTGGCTGTGTGAATAAAAAATCTATATTTAAGAAGTGCTGGGTTGTGTTCTATTATATATATAATTTAAATTGATGATTATCATACTTTATTTTGGTGGGAAAGTAAAATGTTAATGGGAATAATTACTTCTAACTTGATTTTATAAATTGCGCCGCATGGCCGAATAGGAGTGGTAATTTTTTTCGAAGTAGGATTCAATGTACAAGTTTTATGAGTGAAATAAAAGGGGAATGTCATTGGTAAACAAACAATATAAGAGTAATTTACTGAAAATAACCTGTTCTGCTATTTTCCGTTCACCTAACTGAACCCAGCTCGAAGGTAAGTAAAATTTTATATATCATTGTTGGTACTATCAAAGATGGCGTCCGGACTATGGGCGAGTAAAGTGAACATAATTAAATAATTTGAAAAGTAATAAAAGTCGAGTATATTACAGTGTCGCTATCCGAACAGGGACTCGACATAAAATTTTAATTTTATGTGGAGTAGGCCTACTGGGAAGAGCAGATGGTTATTTGAAATAACATAAACAATTTTGAGGTACGTGAAAATAGACGTACAAAGATAAGGTTATATTGTGATCATGTGTAGTATGAGTAAATAGATATCTTATTAGATAATAAGTTTGTGTTATATTATATATTTTGAAAAAGAAAAAATATATATAATTTTTGAGATGGCAGATAATGATGAGAATGTCAGCTTAACTGATATTGAAACAGAAAGTCAAGTAAATATTGAATTAAGCGAGACTAAATCGAGAATAATGGAAGGCGTAACGAGTCAATCGACGCCGACCCTAGTCAAAAAAGACGATAGATATGAAATGTTCAAAATGATACAAGCAATGCTAGAAAAGCAAAATGTAAAGTTGGATGAACAAAAGAGTAATTCTGATATTAAGTTCAAAGAGCAAAACAGTAATTTAAATGCTAAATTTGATGAAATTAGAAATGAAATTAAACAACAGAATTTTAATTTTAATAAGCAAATGAATGAAATTAATACATGTTGGGATAATATGAAAGAACAGATATTAGAATCAATAGATCAGAAGTTCGATGAACAAAACGCAAGAATAGATGACATGATTAATAACTTTACAATGAATAAAGTAGATGAAGTATTTCAAAGTGATGATAATGATGATAGTGTAGTGGGGGTAGAAAGTGGTAAAGAGACCGATCAATTAAACGAAAATAAAGACGATAAGGTAAGTGGGGTTGAGAATTATGATGATATAATTAAAAATATGGTGTTAGAGAGTAAGGTTGTGAATATTGAGAGTGCTGATGAAGTTTTAGTGGGAGTAGAATTTGATAATGAAGTGATAGAGAGTGTTGATGAGTTAGAGAGAAAGTGTAGAGAGAGTTTACAGGTAGAGGGGTGCAGAGGGTAAACTTTTCCCGTGGTGTTGTGGTTGTGGGTGAAGAAAATGCTTCACGAGTGTATTTGGGAGACGTATGGTCTACAAATAATTGTCCCTTGATTTTCTGTGCATCTGGTGGAGCCAGATGTTGTAGTAACAAAGTTGTATTACCTTCTGCATGGGATGGTAGAGAAAGTGTGATATGGCGTTATGGTGAGAGCTATTTAGAGAGAGAGTTGTGTGTTGATGGGGAGATAAAGTTATTTAAGGTTGATAGAAATTATAAAGAATTAGTAGAAAGGTTAGGTATAGAGAGAGTGGAAAATTATATTGAAATCTTACCTTGTGTTGAAGCTGATATAGCAGCAGTAGATGATGATGTTATTAATGATGAATTTATAACTTACCTAGTAGTGACAGATTATACTAAAGGCGACAGGACTATACTCGATGGTGACAAGTTATATGATATAATAATATGGAATAATCCGGTTGGTATTGTGGAAAAATATGAGAGATTAAATAATCATTATGTTGATAGTAATAATATAATGTATTTAATAAAAAATGATTTGTGTAGTTATAAGATCAGATTGTTTTCGATGATGGTGGTTAAACAGTGTTGTTCATGAACATTTAATTATGTGAATAGTGCGGTTTCGAAATGGGTTGTATTATGAAATGATTTGTGGTAAATGACAACAGATGATAATTTGGATTGTATATTCTTTTGTGTGTTGATGTCAAATGTATTTATGTATTACATTAGGGTGTACTCTGTATTTTATGTAAACAGTGTATGTATGTAAGAGGGATTGGTTTAATAATAATTATAACATTTTTCAGACTAAATAAATAATGAGAATAATTGTGAAGTGTAAGGTAATTAAAAAAAAAAACTGACTGAATTAAATAATTGGAGAGTAATTAATTAATTAATGCTGTATAAATGAACTTTGATAATGAATTTAAATGATTTTCTGAAATTTCAATTCTATAAGGAATAGTAAATGATTAAACATACAATACGTTCACGTGTGGAGTTATATTGTTATTATGAGGTAAGTGATGAATTTCCTAATGTAATTTTCAATGATCATATTAATGTAAAAGGTGGCAAAAGATGGAGTTGGGGTGATGATTATTTCAATAAGGCATTGAGTCAGTCAGAGTTAACTCTAATGGGTGTTAGACAAAATAAGAATTTTGGAGTAAAAGTAATACAGAAACAGGGTAGTAGTAGGGACACAGTAGCGGGAGTGCATGTATGTAGAGAAAGTGAGAGTGATGTAAATGGAGAGTAAATCGGTGATGGTGAAATTTTGCAGTGAGGGTGGAGGTGTAAGGAGTCCTCAACGCAAGACGTTGTGGCGGAGAGGGGATGTTTTAAAGAGGGTTGTCGGTTACCTGGAAGGGCCAGGAACGGATAAGGGAATGAGCATAAGGGAAGAGAACACACATCCTATGTACAAAGAGGGTATCAGGTATTTTATTCTAAGAGGAGAGTGATATAAGTAGAGTAGATAAAGTGTTGAAGGGGGTTATTATTGAGAGAGCGGTGTCACCCTATGTAAATCCGTTAGTGGTTGTTAGTAGAAAGAAGGATAGTAAGGTTATAGGTATAAATGCCCATTCAATAAATCAAATCATTGTGAATGACTGAGAATCACCCAAACTAGTTAATGATGAAAATGTTAAACAGAAAATTCATAGTGGAAATGTGATAATAAATGAAATGTGATGTAAAATGAAGGTTGATAATAAATTTTTATTTTTGGAGAATCTAATGGTATAAGAAGTGGTAAATAATTAAAGGTTGAGTATCAACAGGTTTAATTGAAATTAAAGTTTTGGAATGTTTGGAAATTTTATTCAGATGCAACTGAGATGCTTATTTTAATGTAATAAAGTTTATGTTCATTGTGAGGGTTTACTATGTTTTATTATGTTAGTGTGAATGGAAAATAACTTTATCTGAACTTTGAATGTAATGCCGAAGCAAGGACAGGAGACGACAAAATTCCTCCTTAACTTCAGTTCTTGTGGAGGCAACTGGACGCTACAGTCCAGGGGGGGCATAGTTTGTGTGGAAGGAGGTTACTAAATTATTAGTAACGCATTAATGAATATTAAAATGAATTATGTTGAGGATCTGATGAGATAATTGAATGATTAGTATTGAATTAAGGAATATTAGGACAATGGAAGATGATTGACATTTTCAAGTAGATAATTTGTTCTGAAGTAGTAGACTTAAATGTGTTTTGTTCTATATAAGAATTTTATAAATGAATTTAATTGTTTTGAAATATGAATTCTATGAGGGAAGGTATTTGTAATGTTGTAATGGGAAATGTTTATTTAAATTTTGACAGAATCAGAGAAATATTTTGAATTTTGGGAATAAGACGTAACAAGAGAAGGGTATGAAGAATGTCGATATTGAGGTTGTACGTTTTATATTCTGTTATAATAAATATTGTATTCATATATATGTTAGGGGTTAAGGAAAAAACCAGTGCTTCTTAACATAAATCAGCACATAGCTAAGGGGAAACAGATCAGTTAGGAATATGGTATTATACCAGGCCACTATTTGATTGTAATTTGATGTTTCAGTGTCTGGTGACGGTCCGCTGTGGCGGCGGTCCTGAGCTGGCCAGCACGTCAGAGCAGGAGCGTCAAGTGCCTGACTGGCCTTGCGGTGTTGGGATCTCGAGAGAGAAGTCCAGTAAGGTCATTCAGGTGCAGTCACAATCGCTGGACCAGGGGTGTTAGTTATATTTTTTTTTTATAAACCGTAAAGGGGGTTGTGGCGACATATCCTGGCTGATCCCTTTAGGAAGTATGAGTGTGTCAATGAGAGTTTTTTATGCTTCGGCATAAAACCTCTCATTGAGGGGGTATTTAAAATAAATTTATATTTGCAATTTGTGTTGTTACAAATACATTGTCGCCAAGAACGTGGAGCTACCCAAATTTATATCAAATTTGTATATAGTTTTCTCCCTCAATCATTTGTTGATTTTGCGGTTATTTTTTACTTTACAATGTGGCACAAAAAGAGCCACTTCTATTGTGGCTCTGTTGGGGGTGAGATCAACGAAGGATGAATAAATTCTTATATATACATTTCAGTGGCTGTCTCTCAGTAAATCGATTGTGGCTCTGGATATTTGTGTGTGTGTGTGTGTGTGTGTGTGTGTGTGTGTGTATACATATATATATATATATATAAAACATTCATCTGAAAGCAATTTACGTTGATCACATTTTATACAAACCTTATTTTAATATAAAATTAAAACGTCTTTAATAAAGTTTTTGTTTTATTTTTCTGAAAAGTATTTTTCTTCTGGTTTTGTTTCATCGTCGAATACACAAAAAAATTATTATTACTAAATAAATCTCTTCGAATTTGAGGTTAGATGTGTTATGTGAAGTGGGAAATCTGTCTACTAAGCTTGCTTGGCTACCTCTTAGTACGATGTACTGCACGCTTTGTTTGGAGTGGTGTTCTTCAAATTTTACATTATCTGGTAAGTAAAACACCTTTTGTAACATATTTATACCTTATTTCTATGGAATCTATAATCTTAAGGGTGGTATAATTATGTAACAATGAATGAAAGGTTTCAAAACTGTCAAATGTCTATATAGCTTTTATTAATAGCAGTGTAGAAAATTTTTAAATTTTGTAAATTGAATTGCTTATTTAGTTGAGTTAGAATCGTAATGAATATCTCTTGGACTTTGTCAGGTTAAAACGTTTCAGGTTTTTTATGGTCACTGTTAATACTGCCAATTCACCTTTGCCTTGATTACATAACCTAATATTTCACATTTAGGCTTAATGATAAAAAAATGAAGTTTCTAACTGTTTAATTAAGCATTTGTCGTGGTAGCTTAATCCAAGTTTATTTTTGAAATTTATTTACGGTAATTTAACCTAGTGTTCTTTGAATAAACAATTTCTTCATTTCCATCAATTTCTGATGAATTAAAATTCACTGCAGTTTAAATATATCTATACTAAAACAGTATTACGTTTGGTACACTGTTCATCTTTTAGAGTTAAATGAATAATTGAATCAATTAAAATTTTAATTTTTTGACAGAAAAATTGTATTTTATATACCATAACCTATTTCATTATATTGTTAGGATAATATGTTTACAGACCTAAATAAGCTTATTGATTGGTTTAATTTAAACTTTTCCAATTTAGAATAATTATTTTTATAATGAAAAACTGATTTCGCACATTGGTTTTTAGAGTTTTCCTTTACTTGATATTATAACAAATGACAGTTATTTTTCTGTTTTTAACGTTTTAAAGTTATTTTTATGGTTTTATATGGAAAGGAATGACTCCACACTTTGGTTAAAATCTCTTAGTAAATCTGTCCAGGAATGAAATGCATACCTGTGATCTACGCATGTAACGACATGCTTTACTTTAGCTGGCCAAGTCAAGAGAGTTTCTTTAGTTTATTATTGCTGGAATGAGCAAGGGACTATATGGTTATTGATCCAGATAAATAGTAGACTCAGTAAAACCTAATCAAAGAATAAGGTCCTGTTTAAGCTGTTTCTTTGGTCTACGCAGATTATCGGGTCAATAGGCCCATCGCTCTTTTCGGCAAAATAAACTAATGAATCCCTCTTGTCATAAACAGCATAAATAAAACATATCTCATTATATGTATAGATCACTGTTTTTCATGTCATAATACATAATAATGCTTTTCCATGGTGCTGGGCTTATAATGGATTTAAACCCACGTTTTAATTGGTAAAGAAATAATAACAACAGAACTAAAAGTTTTGTATTAGAAATGATATCAGTATTTGTTTAGTAGATGTCTGAAACTGTCTGCATTGCAACCACTCATAATGTAAAACAGTAGGCCAGTCTGTACTAGATATTTGATGGTAATGAAGTTTCTTGGTTCAAGTTTGCAATACTAAATTGCACTAATGAAAAATATATTATTATTTGGGAGGCTCTGCCCCCAAAATTGTCTGATGAATTGATAATGTTATCATTCATGGAAATATTATTTGAACATCGATATTATAAGTTTAAAGAAAATAATACGTCTTTTGAAAATTTTCAGCCTAAGGCTAGGTTAGGTTTGTTTAAAAAAAAGGGGACCTCGCTGAAGTATTTAAGATAAGGAAAACGTAAGTTGATTATTACTTTTAGTAGTCTAAATGATAAATTAGTTGTTGATATGCAGAATTATTTTTCTTTTTATTTTATTTTAAATTAAGTGCAGAAAATTATTTACTTGAATTTTCTATACTTTTTCAGATTTATCTATTTTCAAAATAAAACAGGCTATGTTTCAAACAAGAGGGCACAAAATATTAAATGCTGTTGGGATTTGTATTGGTGGTGAGTAACTGAACAAACATTTTCAACTTGAGTTTTTTCTTGTTAACCTCAGGTAACAATACAGATACGTAAAACTCAGGTTTAGGAGAGCTGAAACTTGTATTTCTCCCAAAAATCACTAAAATTAGCTTGTGGCTATAAAGTTCAATGAGTTGAAAAATGATCATGAACTAGAAAATTATAGTTGTCTTGATTATTCATCTCTTCTTTCACAGCACTAACACTTAACTAAAAATGAACTTTTTCATGTGAAAACTTACTGTTTTATTGGACGCGTTTCGGCTTACGTATCCGCCTTCTTCAGCTTTGGTAACAGACTGCCAGCATTTTGTAACGGTTGTGTGGAAGGTGAAGTGGGGGTGGTGTGTGGAGGAAGGGGATTGGCGCGGGGATTCAACTTACTGTTTGTTTTCTGTATAATTGTGTCAACATAACTGAACAATACGAAATATATAAACACCACACAACACAACCAAACAACATACTCAACGATCAATTACAATATAAATCACATACACTTTTTGACACAATTATACAGAAAACAAACAGTAAGTTGAATCCCCGCGCCAATCCCCTTCCTCCACACACCACCCCCACTTCACCTTCCACACAACCGTTACAAAATGCTGGCAGTCTGTTACCAAAGCTGAAGAAGGCGGATACGTAAGCCGAAACGCGTCCAATAAAACAGTAAGTTTTCACATGAAAAAGTTCATTTTTAGTTAAGTAGAAAATTATTTTCATTTTTTGGTGGAATGGCTTCATAACCTCAATTTTACAGAAATACCTATTATGGTGTGACGCTTCAGTTTGTTATGCATGAAAATTAATTACAGATCCATACCACTATTAACTGGGCACCTGATCTGTACTTCTTTGTAACTTATGTGTTGAAATTAAAAGTAAAACAAGCCCCCACTCCTAGTTTCAAATAACTTACACAGTAATCTTATTAGATTTAACTGGTCAAAAAATGTTAAGATATTAATTTACCTTATGAAAATCAGGTAATATTTGTATAATTTTAGGCTTATTTGTAAAGAGTCGAGCAAGCGAAAACTTAACAGTTAAAAAGTATTAGGTTATTAAGAATTTACTGAAACTTATTATTCATATTATAAATACATGTGACTTATATCTATCTCAGTCGTTTATAAAGACTATATTTAGTATTTTAAAATTTTAGTCGTGTTAAATGTATTGGATTATTTTGTATAGGCCTAAAAAAATAATTGAAATAAAAATTGGTTTTCCAGTACCTTTGTGAATTAAAAATAAGTTTACACAAACCAAAATGGATTAAAAAGGTACACTGATAGTCATATAACCTTACATTTATGAGTGACATAGTTGAATTTGAGTTCTAATTTTAATTTAAGTTTCAAAGCAGGGATGAGAATTGGATACGTGTCTCCTTTTCAAACCTGTTTCACTTAACATTATTGACAAACCTCTTTCCCAAGTGAATGACTGTTATATTAATAATTGCTGTAATATGCTATATAATTACCAATTAATAATGTAATTTAATTTGATTTGTGCTAAATACATATAGCATGTAATTGATATGCTATATAGAATATGCAGTTCTATTGTTTTTGAAAGAAACTTCTTCAGCTTTTATCCCATACTTTATTTTGTTTCAGAGTTTGAAAATCAGAATGACATGAATAATAGATTTTCTAAAATTTTACAACAAACAATTTCTAAAACAAAAGGTAAGAATATTGGCATTACATTTACCTAAAAGATACCTACATATCATTTTTTTCTGTACATTTTCATAAAATATGTTTTTGAAAATCATAAAACATAATTGTATAATGCACATCAAAATTATATTGTACAAATCCCATGAATTTATATTTTCAGTTTTGAAGTCTTGATACATAGTAGATGAGCAGAATGTTTAGATTTTTATAATCACTAAAATTATAAAAAAGAATGATTATTAAATTTTGATATTAGGTATTTATTACTTCTTTGTAAGTGAAAATTCTTTACTCCAACTAAGACATTTCATTACTGCCAGTGGGGTAAATTATTAAACACTACAGTCAAACCATTTAGATATTGTAACATTACATAATCAGTGCCTAATACTAGGTGAACTAAAGGTACAATGTTCTTTAATAAAAATAAAATACCTATTATTATTATTATTATTAATAATAATAATAATAGTCAATAGTTATCTCATTCCCCAAGTCATAAATGAATTTCCCTAAGTATCATATTATAAAACCTTTTGTCGTAGATTAATAGTACACTAAACAATAAACATTTTAGTAGTGAGTAAACAGTGAATTGTGGTGCTATAGAAGTGCAGTGTACACCAAGTGCGACATAATATGATATGTGATTTAAAGAGACATAAATCACAAGTTGTGATAAGGATGCAGAAATATTGTAATAAATAATAAGTAGTTAGTAGTAAGTTATTATTGTTTTAATTTTGTTAGGCCACACAAAGGCAATATTTTAATGTATAAGCAGGATATTATTATGTTTATTGTTCTAAAAAAATCCAATCCAGGGTTAGGGAAGAAATTAATCACTGCTAATCAGAATAAATTATCAAGAGATAGTGGAAAATAAAATTGGGCCTAGAGCAGTAATACATTTACAGAAATAAAAGTCAGAAATGAACTAATTAAACACATCTAATAAACTGAAAACATAAAACAAAACTAAATGTAATAAAAAACACTGTCAGGTGATGACAGAAGGGTATATTAAATAAGTTTATGTAATGGTTATTAGAAAATAATGTTAAAGGAAAATAGTTCCTCAAAAAACAAGAATATTGTTAATAAAAAAACTAGGGATCATCACCACTAAATTGTAACATATAAGTGTCAAAGCATATGTAATAGTATAAAGAAAAACACTATGTAAATTAAATTTAATTAGAGTTAACCTTTATAAAGGAGTATTTTTCCTAAAAGCCGGAAGAACTAATAATATCTTAATACTAGCCTAATTACTAAAACTGTACCTAGGTTAGCCAATAAAAACTCATCAATTTCTTGGTTGCTAACGGTAACTACAGTGACAAGATGGGTAATAGTTAATTTTGATTTCAAGAAGGTAGATGACACAGAAATAATGTCCAGCAATTTTATGAAATATTAATTAAAATTCGAACCACTCACTATTCAAACTTGAAGAAACGAATCAGCATAAGAAACTACGTCTGGGACATCCATTGAAACATACTAATTGATGTGGGAATATCCAGAAAACATTGAAAATCTGTCAGACCACAAGATTGCTTGAAAAATTGAAACAGTCAATACATTGGTGAGAAAGCCTACCTTCATAATTTAAAAAACTACAAACCACCACCAAGTAACGAACACTAGAAACCAATACAAAATAATAAAATCTATAAGAAAACTTAGTGAGAACGTTTTAAACTTTATTTATTTAATTCAAAACAGCAAAAAATATAATCTTATTAAAACAGTCACAGCGGCCATGTTGCTTTTTTGTCAGCTGTGCGAATCCACGTAATCTGTGCTCTAGCGTCTAAAAAACGAACTCACTGACCTAGTCTTTAAGAATACAATAATTTTTAATTGTAAAGTATGGTACTCTTATCAAAGCATTTCTGACTTTCTTACAGCTCAAACAATCCCCAAAAAACCCCGAGATAAATAATTTATTAATTTTGTTTATAATTGTAATTGAAAATATGTGTTGTGTTATAGAAAAACCTATATCGAAAGCTGTTGTAACTTAGATAATAGTCGATCTTAAAATCGATGGACTGAATTTAATACTTTCCACAAAAATAAGAAATTTCAATTAATAAATACCTTTTTTAGGGAACTGACTTTGTGTTATTCTTTGTAGATAGCAAATCTGTTACAGGAAACTGGTAAATAGCAGAGAATAGTGCAAAAATTAGCACAGTCATCATAACGTACGAAGTATAAATGGACAACATAACCTGTTACTTGTGGTCACCGTGAAAACAGTTGTTGCAAAGCGCGTTTAATAAAACGATAACACAGTATACTAAGAGAGGAACTTTCCCTCTCTCTCTCTCTCTCTCTCTCTATCAACTGAACTGTTATACCTGCAAAGAGATAAAAACTGCAAAGGATCCCGTGGTGTATCTTAACAAAAAATTACACAATAAGTAATTAAACACATCCAGATACCTAGATACAATTAATAAATACGTAACAAATAACGCACAAACGTGTAGTTTAAGACACTACAAGTTAACAAATGTGTGTTACAAATGGCGCTCAACTTGTGAGGCTTAAATTAGGCAAGAATATTGAACATTATGACGATATTATTAACAATACAGAGAACCTAATTTTGGCTGGCAGCTGTTAGAAAGTAGCAAGGATGCAAAAGAGGGCGACATCGAAGAAACGGGCGGCAGAGGCCGAAAAGGAAATTGGTATGGAAGACAAGGAGGCGACACCGGTGGAAGACGTGGAAATGTTATTACCCCTTGCGGAACCTAATAAACCCGCACAGAAGGAGAATCAACCAGAAAAACTCACACAAACAGAGAATGCGACAATGCAAGAAATGTTCAGGCTTATGATGGAAAAAATGGATGAGAACAGTAAGAAGATGGAGGATGATAATGAACAGTTAAAAGAAACAATAGACAAGAAAATAGATAAAACCGGTGACACGTTGAATAAACAAATCAGTGAAACTAACGAAACTTTAAAACATATGAAAGAAGATAGTGACACCCTGAACAAGAAGATATACAGGAACAATGAGATATTAAATAAACACATGGGGAAGAATCATGAAATGGTGAAGTTACAGTTAGAAAAGTATAGAGAAGAAATAATGAATGAGAATAAACAAGTAACAGTAACAATAACGGAAGTACACAAGGATGAAAACTTGGAACAAAATCTGTCAATAAATGATAGAAGTAAAACGAAGGTACAAGAAATAACAAACAATAACAATATGGAACAATTAAATCCAGAAATTGAAGAAGATAGTAGGAAGGAAATAGAAATTAAAGAAGACAAAAGTGGATTGTTATCTGAAAATAAAAATAACAAAAACAAAGAATATTAAGCACATAGAAATGAACAGTAAGGGGTAAAGAAGAACCAAATAATTAAGAAGATTAAGAAAATGAAAGAAATAGGAAAAATATGTAAAAAGAAACTAATAAATACAAGAGAAGAAGTGGAGATGATGAAGAATGGACTAATTAATGTGTTTAATCTATCAATTACTGACCAGAATGAAATAATGAATCTTAAAAATAAAAGAAGGAACTTAATAGAAACTTTAGAAAGGACTCACAACAAAACAGTGTGTAACAAATTAAAAAAGTCTATAAGTAAATTGAATACATCAGAAATAGACATGTATAATCAAAAATCAGTGATAGCATCAATGATGGATATACCAGTGACCTATTTGTTTTATAAACAAAGTGATAAAGTGATTGAGGTAGGCTTTGAAACAAGTGAAAATTTTATGGCAGAAAAATTGAAATACAAGATAGTAGCACGAAAGTGGACAAGAACAGAAATCATTCTGAAAACAATAGCAGTCCGAACAACAAGGGTAACTAATATAATTATGGACCACGGATAAACTAATTCCAAACAAAATATCGAGAAAAGTGACTGATTTTCTGATTACCGACAAGGCAAACTATTTGATAAATGAAGAAGAAATAATAATGATAATTAAAACAAAACTGAAATAAATAAACACTATAGAGACTTAAGAAAAAATAATGGTAATTAAGAAAACAAACAACACAAATGAAGATTTAAGAAAACAACCAAAACCGAAGAAAAGCTAATAATGAACAAAAGGGGAATATAAACGGAAAAATAAGAAAAAAAAGTATTAAACTAACAATTAATTAAGACAAATTATTATTTAGAAAAATATAACAAGGAATTCATTAGAAAGAAAACGGGGTAAAGCAAAAACAAATTGAGACATAGAGTACATCAAAGTAAACGCTACAAGGGGTGCTGACAACAGTCTTGATCAAAACGGGAGCGAACACTTCCTTAACAACCATACCAGAATAAAACGGAGAGAATACGCATGCTGTCCATAAACCAAATACAATTATAGGAGCCACAGGTAAATAAGTGCCGCTCAGGACAGGAATTCATACTAAGTTAAGGAAAATGTCACGGTACCCATAGGAAACAAATAAACCATAACAGAACCAGAATTATAGCAGGAAAGACTGCAGGAAATCAGGGCATTCCAAGGAAAGGATATACAGAGATCATGAGTGTGGTACTACAAAAGAAGAGGTTAGTGAACAAATACAATAACTACCACATCGTATACTATAACTCACCGAATACAGCGAAGAATTTAAGTAATATCCGGTTAAACAGTTGTTAAAGCAGGCAGTAAGAAAAGAAATCCAGAAAGAGAAAAGAAGCAAGGAAACTACTCTTGTTATACACAGGACCGTATTTAGTAACCCAGGTAAAGGGTAACAATACCTATGAAATAAAGTCAATTCCTAATAATAAACTAAAAGGGGTATATAACCAGACAGAGATGAAACTGTATTATGAAGAAGAATAAAAGAAGGTGAAGGATAATGAATCAAACAGTTAATTTTTAATAATGAAATGAAAAATAAACATGTTCTAGTGGGGGAGCTTTATGTAACATTACATAATCAGTGCCTAATACTAGGTGAACTAAAGGTACAATGTTCTTTAATAAAAATAAAATACCTATTATTATTATCATTAATAATAATAATAAAAGTCAACAGTTATCTCATTCCCCAAGTCAGAAATGAACTACCCTAAGTATCATATTATAAAACCTTTCGTCGTAGATTAATAGTACACTAAACAATAAACACTTTAGTAGTGAGTAAACAGTGAATTGTGGTGCTATAGAAGTGCAGTGTACACCGAGTGCGACATAATATGATATGTGATTTAAAGAGACATAAATCACAAGTTGTGATAAGGATGCAGAAATATTGTAATAAATAATAAGTAGTTAGTAGTAAGTTATTATTGTTTTAATTTTGTTAGACCACACAAAGGCAATATTTTAATGTATAAGCAGGATATTATTATGTTTATTGTTCTAAAAAAATCCAGGGTTAGGGAAGAAATTAATCACTGCTAATTAGAATAAATTATCAAGAGATAGTGGAAAATAAAATTGGGCCTAGAGCAGTAATACATTTACAGAAATAAAAGTCAGAAATGAACTAATTAAACACATCTAATAAACTGAAAACATAAAACAAAACTAAATGTAATAAAAAACACTGTCAGGTGATGACAGAAGGGTATATTAAATAAGTTTATGTAATGGTTATTAGAAAATAATGTTAAAGGAAAATAGTTCCTCAAAAAACAAGAATATTGTTAATAAAAAAACTAGGGATCATCACCACTAAATTGTAACATATAAGTGTCAAAGCATATGTAATAGTATAAAGAAAAACACTATGTAAATTAAATTTAATTAGAGTTAACCTTTATAAAGGAGTATTTTTCCTAAAAGCCGGAAGAACTAATAATATCTTAATACTAGCCTAATTACTAAAACTGTACCTAGGTTAGCCAATAAAAACTCATCAATTTCTTGGTTGCTAACGGTAACTACAGTGACAAGATGGGTAATTGTTAATTTTGATTTCAAGAAGGTAGATGACACAGAAATAATGTCCAGCAATTTTATGAAATATTAATTAAAATTCGAACCACTCACTATTCAAACTTGAAGAAACGAATCAGCATAAGAAACTACGTCTGGGACATCCATTGAAACATACTAATTGATGTGGGAATATCCAGAAAACATTGAAAATCTGTCAGACCACAAGATTGCTTGAAAAATTGAAACAGTCAATACATTGGTGAGAAAGCCTACCTTCATAATTTAAAAAACTACAAACCACCACCAAGTAACGAACACTAGAAACCAATACAAAATAATAAAATCTATAAGAAAACTTAGTGAGAACGTTTTAAACTTTATTTATTTAATTCAAAACAGCAAAAAATATAATCTTATTAAAACAGTCACAGCGGCCATGTTGCTTTTTTGTCAGCTGTGCGAATCCACGTAATCTGTGCTCTAGCGTCTAAAAAACGAACTCACTGACCTAGTCTTTAAGAATACAATAATTTTTAATTGTAAAGTATGGTACTCTTATCAAAGCATTTCTGACTTTCTTACAGCTCAAACAATCCCCAAAAAACCCCGAGATAAATAATTTATTAATTTTGTTTATAATTGTAATTGAAAATATGTGTTGTGTTATAGAAAAACCTATATCGAAAGCTGTTGTAACTTAGATAATAGTCGATCTTAAAATCGATGGACTGAATTTAATACTTTCCACAAAAATAAGAAATTTCAATTAATAAATACCTTTTTTAGGGAACTGACTTTGTGTTATTCTTTGTAGATAGCAAATCTGTTACAGGAAACTGGTAAATAGCAGAGAATAGTGCAAAAATTAGCACAGTCATCATAACGTACGAAGTATAAATGGACAACATAACCTGTTACTTGTGGTCACCGTGAAAACAGTTGTTGCAAAGCGCGTTTAATAAAACGATAACACAGTATACTAAGAGAGGAACTTTCCCTCTCTCTCTCTCTATCAACTGAACTGTTATACCTGCAAAGAGATAAAAACTGCAAAGGATCCCGTGGTGTATCTTAACGAAAAATTACACAATAAGTAATTAAAAACATCCAGATACCTAGATACAATTAATAAATACGTAACAAATAACGCACAAACGTGTAGTTTAAGACACAAGTTAACAAATGTGTGTTACAAATGGCGCTCAACTTGTGAGGCTTAAATTAGGCAAGAATATTGAACATTATGACGATATTATTAACAATACAGAGAACCTAATTTTGGCTGGCAGCTGTTAGAAAGTAGCAAGGATGCAAAAGAGGGCGACATCGAAGAAACGGGTGGCAGAGGCCGAAAAGGAAATTGGTATGGAAGACAAGGAGGCGACACCGGTGGAAGACGTGGAAATGTTATTACCCCTTGCGGAACCTAATAAACCCGCACAGAAGGAGAATCAACCAGAAAAACTCACACAAACAGAGAATGCGACAATGCAAGAAATGTTCAGGCTTATGATGGAAAAAATGGATGAGAACAGTAAGAAGATGGAGGATGATAATGAACAGTTAAAAGAAACAATAGACAAGAAAATAGATAAAACCGGTGACACGTTGAATAAACAAATCAGTGAAACTAACGAAACTTTAAAACATATGAAAGAAGATAGTGACACCCTGAACAAGAAGATATACAGGAACAATGAGATATTAAATAAACACATGGGGAAGAATCATGAAATGGTGAAGTTACAGTTAGAAAAGTATAGAGAAGAAATAATGAATGAGAATAAACAAGTAACAGTAACAATAACGGAAGTACACAAGGATGAAAACTTGGAACAAAATCTGTCAATAAATGATAGAAGTAAAACGAAGGTACAAGAAATAACAAACAATAACAATATGGAACAATTAAATCCAGAAATTGAAGAAGATAGTAGGAAGGAAATAGAAATTAAAGAAGACAAAAGTGGATTGTTATCTGAAAATAAAAATAACAAAAACAAAGAATATTAAGCACATAGAAATGAACAGTAAGGGGTAAAGAAGAACCAAATAATTAAGAAGATTAAGAAAATGAAAGAAATAGGAAAAATATGTAAAAATAAACTAATAAATACAAGAGAAGAAGTGGAGATGATGAAGAATGGACTAATTAATGTGTTTAATCTATCAATTACTGACCAGAATGAAATAATGAATCTTAAAAATAAAAGAAGGAACTTAATAGAAACTTTAGAAAGGACTCACAACAAAACAGTGTGTAACAAATTAAAAAAGTCTATAAGTAAATTGAATACATCAGAAATAGACATGTATAATCAAAAATCAGTGATAGCATCAATGATGGATATACCAGTGACCTATTTGTTTTATAAACAAAGTGATAAAGTGATTGAGGTAGGCTTTGAAACAAGTGAAAATTTTATGGCAGAAAAATTGAAATACAAGATAGTAGCACGAAAGTGGACAAGAACAGAAATCATTCTGAAAACAATAGCAGTCCGAACAACAAGGGTAACTAATATAATTATGGACCACGGATAAACTAATTCCAAACAAAATATCGAGAAAAGTGACTGATTTTCTGATTACCGACAAGGCAAACTATTTGATAAATGAAGAAGAAATAATAATGATAATTAAAACAAAACTGAAATAAATAAACACTATAGAGACTTAAGAAAAAATAATGGTAATTAAGAAAACAAACAACACAAATGAAGATTTAAGAAAACAACCAAAACCGAAGAAAAGCTAATAATGAACAAAAGGGGAATATAAACGGAAAAATAAGAAAAAAAAGTATTAAACTAACAATTAATTAAGACAAATTATTATTTAGAAAAATATAACAAGGAATTCATTAGAAAGAAAACGGGGTAAAGCAAAAACAAATTGAGACATAGAGTACATCAAAGTAAACGCTACAAGGGGTGCTGACAACAGTCTTGATCAAAACGGGAGCGAACACTTCCTTAACAACCATACCAGAATAAAACGGAGAGAATACGCATGCTGTCCATAAACCAAATACAATTATAGGAGCCACAGGTAAATAAGTGCCGCTCAGGACAGGAATTCATACTAAGTTAAGGAAAATGTCACGGTACCCATAGGAAACAAATAAACCATAACAGAACCAGAATTATAGCAGGAAAGACTGCAGGAAATCAGGGCATTCCAAGGAAAGGATATACAGAGATCATGAGTGTGGTACTACAAAAGAAGAGGTTAGTGAACAAATACAATAACTACCACATCGTATACTATAACTCACCGAATACAGCGAAGAATTTAAGTAATATCCGGTTAAACAGTTGTTAAAGCAGGCAGTAAGAAAAGAAATCCAGAAAGAGAAAAGAAGCAAGGAAACTACTCTTGTTATACACAGGACCGTATTTAGTAACCCAGGTAAAGGGTAACAATACCTATGAAATAAAGTCAATTCCTAATAATAAACTAAAAGGGGTATATAACCAGACAGAGATGAAACTGTATTATGAAGAAGAATAAAAGAAGGTGAAGGATAATGAATCAAACAGTTAATTTTTAATAATGAAATGAAAAATAAACATGTTCTAGTGGGGGAGCTTTATGTAACATTACATAATCAGTGCCTAATACTAGGTGAACTAAAGGTACAATGTTCTTTAATAAAAATAAAATACCTATTATTATTATCATTAATAATAATAATAAAAGTCAACAGTTATCTCATTCCCCAAGTCAGAAATGAACTACCCTAAGTATCATATTATAAAACCTTTCGTCGTAGATTAATAGTACACTAAACAATAAACACTTTAGTAGTGAGTAAACAGTGAATTGTGGTGCTATAGAAGTGCAGTGTACACCGAGTGCGACATAATATGATATGTGATTTAAAGAGACATAAATCACAAGTTGTGATAAGGATGCAGAAATATTGTAATAAATAATAAGTAGTTAGTAGTAAGTTATTATTGTTTTAATTTTGTTAGACCACACAAAGGCAATATTTTAATGTATAAGCAGGATATTATTATGTTTATTGTTCTAAAAAAATCCAGGGTTAGGGAAGAAATTAATCACTGCTAATTAGAATAAATTATCAAGAGATAGTGGAAAATAAAATTGGGCCTAGAGCAGTAATACATTTACAGAAATAAAAGTCAGAAATGAACTAATTAAACACATCTAATAAACTGAAAACATAAAACAAAACTAAATGTAATAAAAAACACTGTCAGGTGATGACAGAAGGGTATATTAAATAAGTTTATGTAATGGTTATTAGAAAATAATGTTAAAGGAAAATAGTTCCTCAAAAAACAAGAATATTGTTAATAAAAAAACTAGGGATCATCACCACTAAATTGTAACATATAAGTGTCAAAGCATATGTAATAGTATAAAGAAAAACACTATGTAAATTAAATTTAATTAGAGTTAACCTTTATAAAGGAGTATTTTTCCTAAAAGCCGGAAGAACTAATAATATCTTAATACTAGCCTAATTACTAAAACTGTACCTAGGTTAGCCAATAAAAACTCATCAATTTCTTGGTTGCTAACGGTAACTACAGTGACAAGATGGGTAATTGTTAATTTTGATTTCAAGAAGGTAGATGACACAGAAATAATGTCCAGCAATTTTATGAAATATTAATTAAAATTCGAACCACTCACTATTCAAACTTGAAGAAACGAATCAGCATAAGAAACTACGTCTGGGACATCCATTGAAACATACTAATTGATGTGGGAATATCCAGAAAACATTGAAAATCTGTCAGACCACAAGATTGCTTGAAAAATTGAAACAGTCAATACATTGGTGAGAAAGCCTACCTTCATAATTTAAAAAACTACAAACCACCACCAAGTAACGAACACTAGAAACCAATACAAAATAATAAAATCTATAAGAAAACTTAGTGAGAACGTTTTAAACTTTATTTATTTAATTCAAAACAGCAAAAAATATAATCTTATTAAAACAGTCACAGCGGCCATGTTGCTTTTTTGTCAGCTGTGCGAATCCACGTAATCTGTGCTCTAGCGTCTAAAAAACGAACTCACTGACCTAGTCTTTAAGAATACAATAATTTTTAATTGTAAAGTATGGTACTCTTATCAAAGCATTTCTGACTTTCTTACAGCTCAAACAATCCCCAAAAAACCCCGAGATAAATAATTTATTAATTTTGTTTATAATTGTAATTGAAAATATGTGTTGTGTTATAGAAAAACCTATATCGAAAGCTGTTGTAACTTAGATAATAGTCGATCTTAAAATCGATGGACTGAATTTAATACTTTCCACAAAAATAAGAAATTTCAATTAATAAATACCTTTTTTAGGGAACTGACTTTGTGTTATTCTTTGTAGATAGCAAATCTGTTACAGGAAACTGGTAAATAGCAGAGAATAGTGCAAAAATTAGCACAGTCATCATAACGTACGAAGTATAAATGGACAACATAACCTGTTACTTGTGGTCACCGTGAAAACAGTTGTTGCAAAGCGCGTTTAATAAAACGATAACACAGTATACTAAGAGAGGAACTTTCCCTCTCTCTCTCTCTATCAACTGAACTGTTATACCTGCAAAGAGATAAAAACTGCAAAGGATCCCGTGGTGTATCTTAACGAAAAATTACACAATAAGTAATTAAAAACATCCAGATACCTAGATACAATTAATAAATACGTAACAAATAACGCACAAACGTGTAGTTTAAGACACAAGTTAACAAATGTGTGTTACAAATGGCGCTCAACTTGTGAGGCTTAAATTAGGCAAGAATATTGAACATTATGACGATATTATTAACAATACAGAGAACCTAATTTTGGCTGGCAGCTGTTAGAAAGTAGCAAGGATGCAAAAGAGGGCGACATCGAAGAAACGGGTGGCAGAGGCCGAAAAGGAAATTGGTATGGAAGACAAGGAGGCGACACCGGTGGAAGACGTGGAAATGTTATTACCCCTTGCGGAACCTAATAAACCCGCACAGAAGGAGAATCAACCAGAAAAACTCACACAAACAGAGAATGCGACAATGCAAGAAATGTTCAGGCTTATGATGGAAAAAATGGATGAGAACAGTAAGAAGATGGAGGATGATAATGAACAGTTAAAAGAAACAATAGACAAGAAAATAGATAAAACCGGTGACACGTTGAATAAACAAATCAGTGAAACTAACGAAACTTTAAAACATATGAAAGAAGATAGTGACACCCTGAACAAGAAGATATACAGGAACAATGAGATATTAAATAAACACATGGGGAAGAATCATGAAATGGTGAAGTTACAGTTAGAAAAGTATAGAGAAGAAATAATGAATGAGAATAAACAAGTAACAGTAACAATAACGGAAGTACACAAGGATGAAAACTTGGAACAAAATCTGTCAATAAATGATAGAAGTAAAACGAAGGTACAAGAAATAACAAACAATAACAATATGGAACAATTAAATCCAGAAATTGAAGAAGATAGTAGGAAGGAAATAGAAATTAAAGAAGACAAAAGTGGATTGTTATCTGAAAATAAAAATAACAAAAACAAAGAATATTAAGCACATAGAAATGAACAGTAAGGGGTAAAGAAGAACCAAATAATTAAGAAGATTAAGAAAATGAAAGAAATAGGAAAAATATGTAAAAATAAACTAATAAATACAAGAGAAGAAGTGGAGATGATGAAGAATGGACTAATTAATGTGTTTAATCTATCAATTACTGACCAGAATGAAATAATGAATCTTAAAAATAAAAGAAGGAACTTAATAGAAACTTTAGAAAGGACTCACAACAAAACAGTGTGTAACAAATTAAAAAAGTCTATAAGTAAATTGAATACATCAGAAATAGACATGTATAATCAAAAATCAGTGATAGCATCAATGATGGATATACCAGTGACCTATTTGTTTTATAAACAAAGTGATAAAGTGATTGAGGTAGGCTTTGAAACAAGTGAAAATTTTATGGCAGAAAAATTGAAATACAAGATAGTAGCACGAAAGTGGACAAGAACAGAAATCATTCTGAAAACAATAGCAGTCCGAACAACAAGGGTAACTAATATAATTATGGACCACGGATAAACTAATTCCAAACAAAATATCGAGAAAAGTGACTGATTTTCTGATTACCGACAAGGCAAACTATTTGATAAATGAAGAAGAAATAATAATGATAATTAAAACAAAACTGAAATAAATAAACACTATAGAGACTTAAGAAAAAATAATGGTAATTAAGAAAACAAACAACACAAATGAAGATTTAAGAAAACAACCAAAACCTAAGAAAAGCTAATAATGAACAAAAGGGGAATATAAACGGAAAAATAAGAAAAAAAAGTATTAAACTAACAATTAATTAAGACAAAATATTATTTAGAAAAATATAACAAGGAATTCATTAGAAAGAAAACGGGGTAAAGCAAAAACAAATTGAGACATAGAGTACATCAAAGTAAACGCTACAAGGGGTGCTGACAACAGTCTTGATCAAAACGGGAGCGAACACTTCCTTAACAACCATACCAGAATAAAACGGAGAGAATACGCATGCTGTCCATAAACCAAATACAATTATAGGAGCCACAGGTAAATAATATAAAACCATAAAGCAGCAAATAAGCCTGAATGTTACGAGAGAAGGAATAGGAATTCCTATGGTGTTATTAGTAGTCCAAGGGTTACTCTTTAAGGTATTAATAGAGTGTTGTATGCTACGGCGCCACTCTGCGATTATGAATGATCCGCTGAGACAATAGGAAGCACAAGTGCCGCTCAGGACAGGAATTCATACTAAGTTAAGGAAAATGTCACGGTACCCATAGGAAACAAATAAACCATAACAGAACCAGAATTATAGCAGGAAAGACTGCAGGAAATCAGGGCATTCCAAGGAAAGGATATACAGAGATCATGAGTGTGGTACTACAAAAGAAGAGGTTAGTGAACAAATACAATAACTACCACATCGTATACTATAACTCACCGAATACAGCGAAGAATTTAAGTAATATCCGGTTAAACAGTTGTTAAAGCAGGCAGTAAGAAAAGAAATCCAGAAAGAGAAAAGAAGCAAGGAAACTACTCTTGTTATACACAGGACCGTATTTAGTAACCCAGGTAAAGGGTAACAATACCTATGAAATAAAGTCAATTCCTAATAATAAACTAAAAGGGGTATATAACCAGACAGAGATGAAACTGTATTATGAAGAAGAATAAAAGAAGGTGAAGGATAATGAATCAAACAGTTAATTTTTAATAATGAAATGAAAAATAAACATGTTCTAGTGGGGGAGCTTTATGTAACATTACATAATCAGTGCCTAATACTAGGTGAACTAAAGGTACAATGTTCTTTAATAAAAATAAAATACCTATTATTATTATCATTAATAATAATAATAAAAGTCAACAGTTATCTCATTCCCCAAGTCAGAAATGAACTACCCTAAGTATCATATTATAAAACCTTTCGTCGTAGATTAATAGTACACTAAACAATAAACACTTTAGTAGTGAGTAAACAGTGAATTGTGGTGCTATAGAAGTGCAGTGTACACCGAGTGCGACATAATATGATATGTGATTTAAAGAGACATAAATCACAAGTTGTGATAAGGATGCAGAAATATTGTAATAAATAATAAGTAGTTAGTAGTAAGTTATTATTGTTTTAATTTTGTTAGACCACACAAAGGCAATATTTTAATGTATAAGCAGGATATTATTATGTTTATTGTTCTAAAAAATCCAGGGTTAGGGAAGAAATTAATCACTGCTAATTAGAATAAATTATCAAGAGATAGTGGAAAATAAAATTGGGCCTAGAGCAGTAATACATTTACAGAAATAAAAGTCAGAAATGAACTAATTAAACACATCTAATAAACTGAAAACATAAAACAAAACTAAATGTAATAAAAACCACTGTCAGGTGATGACAGAAGGGTATATTAAATAAGTTTATGTAATGGTTATTAGAAAATAATGTTAAAGGAAAATAGTTCCTCAAAAAACAAGAATATTGTTAATAAAAAAACTAGGGATCATCACCACTAAATTGTAACATATAAGTGTCAAAGCATATGTAATAGTATAAAGAAAAACACTATGTAAATTAAATTTAATTAGAGTTAACCTTTATAAAGGAGTATTTTTCCTAAAAGCCGGAAGAACTAATAATATCTTAATACTAGCCTAATTACTAAAACTGTACCTAGGTTAGCCAATAAAAACTCATCAATTTCTTGGTTGCTAACGGTAACTACAGTGACAAGATGGGTAATAGTTAATTTTGATTTCAAGAAGGTAGATGACACAGAAATAATGTCCAGCAATTTTATGAAATATTAATTAAAATTCGAACCACTCACTATTCAAACTTGAAGAAACGAATCAGCATAAGAAACTACGTCTGGGACATCCATTGAAACATACTAATTGATGTGGGAATATCCAGAAAACATTGAAAATCTGTCAGACCACAAGATTGCTTGAAAAATTGAAACAGTCAATACATTGGTGAGAAAGCCTACCTTCATAATTTAAAAAACTACAAACCACCACCAAGTAACGAACACTAGAAACCAATACAAAATAATAAAATCTATAAGAAAACTTAGTGAGAACGTTTTAAACTTTATTTATTTAATTCAAAACAGCAAAAAATATAATCTTATTAAAACAGTCACAGCGGCCATGTTGCTTTTTTGTCAGCTGTGCGAATCCATGTAATCTGCGCTCTAGCGTAAAAAAAAAACGAACTCATTGACCTAGTCTTTAAGAATAAAATAATTTTTAATTGTAAAGTATGATACTCTTATCAAAGCATTTCTGACTTTCTTACAGCTCAAACAATCCCCAAAAAACCCTGAGATAAATAATTTATTAATTTTGTTTATAATTGTAATTGAATATATCTGTTGTGTTATAGAAAAACCTATATTGAAAGCTGTTGTAACTTAGATAATAGCCGATCTTAACATCGATGGACTGAATTTAATACTTTCCAGAAAAATAAACCAATTTCAATTAATAAATACCTTTTTTAGGGAATTGACTTTGTGTTATTCTTTGTAGATAGCAAATTTGTTACAGGAAACTGGTAAATAGCAGAGAAGAGTGCGAAAATTAGCGCAGTCATCATAACGTACGAAGTATAAACGGACAACATAACCTGTTACTTGTGGTCGCCGTGAAAACAGCTGATGCAAAGCGCATTTAATAAAACGATAACACAGTACTGTATACTAAGAGAGGAACTTACTCTCTCTCTCTCTCTCTCTCTCTCTCTCTCTCTCTCTCTCTCTCTCTCTCTCTCTCTCCCTATCAACTGACCTGTAATACCTGCAAAGAGATAAAAATGCAAAGGATCCCGTGGTGTATCTTAACGAAGAATTACACAATAAGTAATTAAACACATCCAGATACCTAGATACAATTAAGAAATACGTAACAAATAACGCACAAACGTGTGGTTTAAGACACCTACAAGTTAAAAAATTTGTGTTACAATACATATTGGCTACTGTATGGGCTCAGTTCAAGGACCCTTAGAATCCACTCAAATTTCTAAATATAATTTTATATTAAAACAAAAAATAATGGAATTTTTGTAATTACAGTAGAACCTCGTTAACCCGGATCAACTGGGGCCGGGGCCGATCCGAGTTAACGAAAATCCGGGTTATCCAGAGAATGAGGGAAAAACGATAAAAAAGAACATGTACTTAACAAAAATATTTTTAATGGAGTTTAAAAATTATTATCGGCACACTTTCACCTAAAAACACATAATATGTATTTACACTGTACACAATATAGGTACAAACTAGTCGGTAGTAAAAAAGGCAGTGAGCTTTTGCTGCCTCAGTTTTGCGTATCGCTTACAAGCAGCGTGATCTCGCATCCGCGTTAGCATTAGAAGCTCGTTTGGCGATGTTTCGGCTTGACTCTCGAAATAAACTACCAATTTATCTATGTTTGCTACTGCTTCTGCGTGGGTCATAACCACAGCTGGTTCATCAACACTGTCTGAATCCTCTTCATTTTCATTTTCTGTAACACTGCATGATGCAATAATTTCTTCCTCTGTGATCGCTTTATAACCTCCGTCATTGTCAATTTGCAACCAATTGTCAATGTCTTCTTCATCAACATCGGAACAGCCATCGATATTTTTAAAAATGTCTACAAAATCTTCTTCCACACTTGTTTTTTCTTCTTCTTCAATTGTATTGTTTTCTGGCAAGTCACACACACCAGGCCACCACTTTTTCCATGACTTTATCAAAGTTTCTCTTCCAACCTGGTCCCAAGCTTCCGCAATCATATAAATAACAGTCTTTACAATAAAATATTTCAGCACCTCTACCACACATGCTCTCCTTCGTCCTCTACCAGTTGACTTAGCATTTGCCTTTTGTACACTTTTTTTATTTTTACTAGAACTCCTTGGTCCATCGGTTGAACGAGGGAAGTTACATTAGGTGGTAAAAACTTCACTGCAATTCATCTTTGACTAGTTCATTGACAGATGGATGCGAAGGCGCATTGTCAATCAGCAAAACCGCCTTGTTGGGAAGGCCACAGTTCTTCAAATATTTTTTTACTGACGGCACAAAATTCTCAAAAAACCATTGTTTGAAAATGTCACTAACCATCCAAGCACTTTTTTGTGAGCTGTAAACGACAGGCAATGAGCCTCGTTTCACATTTTTCAATGCACGGGGGTTTTTAGACTTCCCTATTATAAGGAGAGGAATTTTGTGCTTTCCTGACGCATTACTGCAAGCCATTATGGTGAGGCGGTCTTTCCCTTTTTTATACCCTTTCGATGAATCTCCTAATTTTGAGGCTAGCGTTTTACTCTGCAACATCCGGTAAAATTAACCGGATTCATCGGCATTGTAAACTTAATCTGCAGTCAGTTCTTCCTTTTTAATAAAGTCTTCAACTCTTTTTTAAATTTTTCTGCCGCTTCAACATCACCTGACAAGCTTTCTCCAGTGATTGTAAGTTGACGCACTCCATGCCGTTTTTTCCATCTGTCCAACCACCCCTGGCTAGCTGTAAAACTCGGGTCTCCATGGGGCAACTGTTTGTTCAAACTCAATGCTTTCTGTTGGATGATGGGTCCAGAAATCGGCAAACCACGTTCTCTTTCAGCACAAAACCAGACAAACAATGCTTCATCCAGAGTTTCTAGTTTAGCAGTTTTTGCTTTACACCGATTATCCAAACTGTCCTTAGAAATCATTTTGAAACAAAAGTCGTCAATGCGTTTTCTGTTCTTTTTCCAATCAGATACGGTCGATGTTCCTACTCCAAACTCAGCAGCAATGTTCTTTAACGATTCTCCCTTATCAATTCTTGTCAATGCTTCCATCCTTTTTTTCATAGTCACAACAATGTTTTTACGTTTCGTCGCCATCGCGAACAACGCGCTAACGAAACAGCACAACGATACTGTACCTCAACAGTGACACTAGGACAACACGCGAACACTACCGAGATTGCAGCGCAACTGAGGAATGTTGTTTCTAGGTCGATGTCAAGTGCGAGGCGTGGGGAGGGGAAGGAGAGGGTTGGCAGGTGGGGTGAGTGCAATGAACTCGCCCGCTGGCAAGTGAATTCGAGTAATGTACCTACTGAGAATAGCGATTTATCATCTGTAAAACAAGTCTTCATTTACTACGCTAAACAACATAATTTTTTTTTCCAAAACTGGTCCGGGTTAAAGAGGTCCGGGTTAACGAGGTTCTACTGTAGTTTTCATTTCTCCTAATATGTTCATTGTAAACATATTAGCAGTTGCCAGTGTTATTAAAGAGATTTCACTTATTAACGGTAGTAGATAAGGTCTACAAACACTATAAATTATTTTATTAAAATATTATTACAGATGGTTAAATTTGAAACATAATAATTAGACCCATAAACTCTTCCCAGTTCATGTTAATTCTTAATATTATAAATAATTAAAATGATAAGTTGTGAATTAAATTAAGTTACGAGTTAAGTTTTAACACTTTTAGCTTGTGCTGTAATAAAGGAGCTTTTACTATACACCTTTTTCTTTATTAAATTAACTTTTTTAAGTTTGTAAATAAATTGATGTTTTTTCAGATTCTTGCCATAAAAAGTTGTTTCAAACATCAGCAAATGAAACTACCTAATCATCAGCCAATGAAACTGGAAGTTCTTTTGTGAATTGTGACAAACAATATGTCACTGAAAAATTTTTTGAGGACTTAAATAACTATTTTTTCGTAATTAAGAATAAATTGTTTATTGATTTGATTTTTTTTTATTTACTTTATTTTTACATCGCATCAACTAATAGGTCATTAGCAGCGACACTGGATTTAGTGCATTGAGTTCTTGAACTGTATACTTTTTTATAAAAATTGATAGATGGAATTTAACAGCCTACGAAAAGATGCCATGTCTTGACCAGGATGGGAACCCAGGACCACTGGGTTCCTGGGTTTAGCATTGCGCTACAGTGATCAGAGGTTTGCTTTTAAATAATTATAAATTGTATTATTATTATTATTATTATATTTACAGATATATTTATTTTAGTGATCATATGTTAACAATACATCAATTTTGCTAGTTATCAGTTATAAGTAAATTCTGTTTCAAGAGTTGATAGTAGAGAATAACAAAAACTGACACTGTAAGGTTGGCATGCTTGTTCCTTCCTTAGCTCATACCCATACCTGGAGATCATAGATTTTATAATCATACTGTAAAGTTCATATTTTATATTTATAAAACGTTTTACAATTAGTTGTTGCCTACAACTTCTTTGATTTCATACCCATTACTGAACAGAACTAATAAGTTAAAGCAGTACATTACAAAATTTCAATGAAAACAGTTGTATATTAAACTTATAAAAAGTATCAGTTTTAAATACGTTAATTAGAGTGCCTTAAGTGAGGTAGTATCATATATTGTTATATTGTTTCATTTTAGTTGTTATTGTTCTAATAGATGTTATGATTAACGTCTGTGTATTTATCATTTATGTTTACTGCATGAAGTGAAATCAACTTTATGTTATTAAGTCTGTCGATACATTGGTGCTGTAATCTAAGAGCATAATATTTTATGAATGTTTCCTACATTTAACACAGTAGTTCCAAAATGCTCTAAAAATTCACAAAGTAGTCAGTTGCATTATTCAAGTCAGGTAGAACGAGTCACTTAAATTGTATTCTACAGAGTTCATTTTGTTCTCGTTAAGTTTCTAGGTGTTGTGTAGTTTAGCTAATGTAAATATTCAGTTCAGGGTAAAATTAATAGATTCTGTGGTAAATTTTATTTCTCAAATTTTGAACCAACTGTTTGGATTAAAATGTAGATTTGTTTCTCGAGTAGATTGTGCTAAATGAAAGCTCATTATCATGGCAAAAGCAGGTTGTTTTGTGACAGGGACTATCAACTCTTGTGAAACAAAGTATTACAATTATCTTGTTGATTCATCCTCTTCGTTCACTTTTTTAAATATTATTATATATATAAACTTTCACATATGAACTTACTTTGGTTATCACTTCCCCATACGTTTCAAGGTGATGTGCCTCTTCCTCAGTGGGAGTAAATACTGAATGTCATTTTACAGAATAACGGTTATGGACTATAGGTGTGTGTGGTGGGGGTTGATGGTGGGAGGGAATTGGCGCTGAGGTTCAAATTGTGTGTTTGGATCAGTGTATCGAATAGTGTATGTGATCTATAATGTAATTGTTCATTTAATATGTTGTTTGGTTGTAGTGCATGATATCTGTATATTTCGAATTGTTCAGCTGTGTTTAGTTTTCTACTTTTAGGTAAGTAGTATAATATTTCCATGTTGTGTTCTATGTTTGTGTAATTGTGGTTTTCGTTTTGTAAATGTGTGGCAAATGTGGAATGTATGTAATTTGTGGTGAGGGCTTTTAAATGTTCTGAAAATCTGGAGGAAAAAGATCTTCCCGTCTGGCCGATGTAGAATTGGTGACAATCATTACAATTTAATTTATAAACACCTGTTTTGCTGTATGTGTCTGTGTCTTTGTTAGTATTATTTATGTGTTTCCTAATGGTGTTGTTGGTTCTGTAGGCTACTGTATAATTATGTTTCCTAAATGTGTTAGCAATTTTGTGCGTATTGGAATTGTAGTATGTAAGTGTTATGTATTTACTGGGTTGTGTGCTGTTGGTCTGATTTGTTTTACTTTTTGTGCTTAGGATGCGTTTGTGTATTTTATTTACCAAATCGGGGTTGTATCCATTTTTGACTGCTATATATTTGATTGTGTTCAATTCTTCTTGGTAGTCATGTGTGTTTAGGGCTATTGAAGTGAGCCTATGGAGCATGTAGTTGAATGCTGCATGTTTGTGTTGAGTTGGGTGGTTGGATGAGTTATGTATGACCATGTCTGATGTGGTGGGTTTTCTGTATATTTTGTATGTGTGTGTGTGTTGTTTGTTTTGGTGATTGTGAGGTCTAAGAAGTTTATGCTATTATTTAGTTCTATTTCAAGTGTGAATTTTAATTTATGGTGTATAGTGTTAATGTATTTGTGGAAATTTTCTATTTGTCTTTTGTTGCCGTTGTAGAGGAGTAAAATGTCATCAACATACCTGTGCCAATATATTATTTTATCGGTGTATTTGTTATTGTGCAGTATGTGTTCCTGTTCTATGGTGTGTACAAATATTTCGGCTAGTATACCTGATATAGGGGAGCCCATGGGTAGTCCATCTGTTTGTGTGTGAAATAATTTTGATCAGTGATGATTTTAGTTAGATGGATGATCTCTTTTATGTGTGTTTCAGGCGTGTTGCTTAATTTTAGTAATTGTTCTAATGTAGATATAGTTTCTTTTATGGGAACATTGGTGTATAGGTTTGTTATGTCAAATGAAGCTAGTGTGGAATTGTGTGGAATGTGGACATGTTGAGTTTTATTCACTAGATCTGAATTATTTTTGATGGTAGTGTTGTTTGTTAAATTTATGCTATTTCTGATTAATTTATCTAAGTGTCTAGCTATTTTGTGTGCAGGTGCTTGTGTGTTGTTTATAAGTGGCCTGATGGGAATATTTGGTTTGTGTAATTTCGGTAGTGCATTTAGTGTAGGGGCATTTGGTTTAATTTGTTTAAGATATTTGATGTTGTCAGGTGATACTATGTGTTTTGTGTTATTTAAGGTTTTGTTTTTTGTTTGTTATAATTTGGGGTGGGGTCTTTGTTTAATTTAGCGATGTTGTTTTCATTAAAAAATGTTTCGATTTTGTTATTTACAGCCTGTTTTGCTATTATGACATTTATATTACCTTTGTCTGCTTTGAGTATGGTTAGGTTGTGCTCTTGTAATTTACGTTTTATGTTTTTTAGTGTTTGGAATTCATTATTGTGTTGTTTTTGTTCGTATTGCTGTGTGTGTTGTAATTTGCGTTTGATATCATGGCGTATGGTGTCTTGGTCTTTGTTATGCGTGTGTTGTATGGCTGTTTCAGCGTCTAGGACTATGTCACGTGTATGTCTTTTATTATTGTTGTTATTGGTTGGATTGATGCCTAAATTGTGTTTTAGACCTTTATCTAACAGGGTTATTTCTGCATTAGTGAAATGGGTCTTTGTTGTATTTACTGTACGTGTGTGAAACTTATGTGTCGGTGTAGGGACGGTTTCGTTTCTGCGTGTTAATAGGTTATTGATTTTACTGTTATGTCTTTCCTGTATTCTTAATTGGATTTTCTATATGATATTTTGTGTATGTTGTATTATGTGTTCAAATTCAATGTGGTGTAAAATTTGTGTGAGTTTTACGTGTAGGTTGTATGCCGTTTTGTTTAGTGTATCTTTTTTGTGGTATAAATCATTGACGATGTTGTCCAGGTGTATTATTTCTGCTTTAAGTATGGTTTGTATTGCGGCGTGTGTTATTTTTTATTGTGATTTGTGCATGTGTGGGTATAATGCTGTGTTTGCGGCATGTTTTGTTGTATGCGATGTTATACCGCCAGCACAGCGTATTACATACAAAACACAGGAATGTCAGAATACAGATAACAAAAACATCCGTAAAACATATTCCCATCAGGCCACTTATAAACAACACACAAGCACCTGCACACAAAATAGCTAGACACTTAGATAAATTAATCAGAAATAGCATAAATTTAACAAACAACACCACCGTCAAAAATAATTCAGATCTAGTGAATAAAACTCAACATGTCCACATTCCACACTAGCTTCATTTGACATAACAAACCTATACACCAATGTTCCCATAAAAGAAACTATATCTACATTAGAACAATTACTAAAATTAAACAACACGCCTGAAACACACATAAAAGAGATCCATCTAACTAAAATCATCACTGATCAAAATTGTTTCACACACAATAACATGTTTTACACATAAACAGATGGACTACCCATGGGCTCCCCTATATCAGGTATACTAGCCGAAATATTTGTACACACCATAGAACAGGAACACATACTGCACAATAACAAATACATCGATAAAATAATATATTGTCACAGGTATGTTGATGACATTTTACTCCTCTACAACGGCAACAAAAGACAAATAGAAAATTTCCACAAATATATTAACACTATACACCATAAATTAAAATTCACACTTGAAATATAACTAAATAATAGAATAAACTTCTCAGACCTCACAATCACCAAAACAAACAACACACACACATACAAAATATACAGGAAACCCACCACATCAGACATGGTCATACATAACTCATCCAACCACCGAACTCAACACAAACATGCAGCATTCAACTACATGCTCCATAGGCTCACTTCAATACCCCTAAACACACATGACTACCAAGAAGAATTAAACACAATCAAATATATAGCAGTCAAAAATGGATACAACCCCGATTTGGTAAATAAAATACACAAACACATCCTAAGCACAAAAAGTAAAACACATCAGACCAACAGCACACAACCCAGTAAATACATAACACTTACATACTACAATTCCAATACACACAAAATTGCTAACACATTTAGGAAACATAATTATAAAGTAGCCTACAGAACCAACAACACCATTAGGAAACACCATAAATAATACGAACAAAGACACAGACACATACAGCAAAACAGGGGTTTATAAATTAAATTGTAATGATTGTCACCAATTCTACATCGGCCAGACGGGAAGATCTTTTTCCTCTAGATTTTTAGAACATTTAAAAGCCCTCACCACAAATTACATACATTCCACATTTGCCACACATTTACAAAACAAAAACCACAGTTACACAAACATAGAACACAACATGGAAATATTACACTACTTACCTAAAAGTAGAAAACTAAACACAGCTGAACAATTCGAAATATACAGATATCATGCACTACAACCAAACAACATATTAAATGAACAATTACATTATAGATCACATACACTATTCGATACACTGATCCAAACACACAATTTGAACCTCAGCGCCAATTCCCTCCCACCATCAACCCCCACCACACACACCTATAGTCCATAACCGTTATTCTGTAAAATGACATTCAGTATTTACTCCCACTGAGGAAGAGGCACATCACCTTGAAACGTATGGGGAAGTGATAACCAAAGTAAGTTCATATGTGAAAGTTTATATATATAATAAAGTATTACAGCCAAGAGTTATATGAAAACAGACAGAACAAGTTAAAAATATTCAGTAATATAACTTAATCAATTCAAAACATAGAATACCTTTATTTATTATTTTACTTATTTACTAGAATGGCATAAAATTGTTTTTACATGTTCCTATTCAATAAATAAACAGAAAAATAACATGTGAAGCATTGGCACAACTTGCTCCTAGCTGTATTTTTAAGTTATTTAATATTGCTATGAAAATATTGTATCATTCCATTACGATTAGGTGGGTAATTGTAAACGAAATATGAAGGATTAACATATTTTTATTTATTAAAAATCATGTATAGGTCTCCAAAATTGAATTAACTGTAAATAATGGTTATTTCAGTCTTTTCTTGTTATGTTGCATACAACAAATTGTTTAAATGAAACCCTCTAAAATTCAATTTACAAGTACCCCAACAACTTAGGGGTAATTATAAAATAAAAATTGGAACAACTGTAAACTAAGTGACACTGTACTATTTTATGTTGCATTTTTAATCCCAACTGCATGTTTACAATTATCCAATTTTGGCTTCTATGAAAAGTGAATGGAAACAAGATACTTCAGACATTATGGTTATTAAAAATCATAAAGAAATGTTGTTATGGTTACATAATACAACATTAAGTAACAGCATAAAAGTTTATCGTTTTTAAAACACAAAAACATTATAAAGAAATGACACTAAAGTATGTAATATTAAAGAATCGACATGACCTTGGTACGTGCCCGCTCACAGCGACAATTTCCCCTCCAATTTCTCTCCCACTACAAGCTCTCTGCGCTTAACCGTTACTCATTTTATTTTTGTCTACCACTTCTCATAGGTAGTAGATCATTGTGTAGCCAGTATTCTTACATTTTCACAAGGTTAGCAGCAGTGTTTAATACAGTATAATCAGTTTAGCTCTTTTGGTTTTTTGTATGTGTAGAATTTTTTTTTAGTAGTTTTATCATCATTTGATCGACGTTTTAATTGTTACGTTTTAATCAGGCCTAATTAAGTTTTAATTTAATCGTTGTATTATTTATTTACTTTTAAAATGCCACCCCGTGTAGATCGAGGAAGAGTGTGTAAATTTGGGAGAGGGGCGACATTAAACTCACAAGCACGGACTTTCATAAGACGACTGAGAGATTACTTCCAAAAAGAGTCTGCAAATAATGCTCCACTACTGCCATTTCCGAAAGTCACTGAATGAGTTGCTAATGCAGTCCAGGTCAGCAGGGTGACTGTATCTAAAGTTACAGCGGAAGTTGTGGATGTAACACCGGGAAAGACACGTCCTCGTAAAAGCCCAAAGTCGGGCTTGGATTCTTTTTCGGAAACGGCAGTACGGAATCATACATACGCATATTGCAAAAGAAGAGAGCTACCAACAATAAGAAAACTACTGAATTCGTTAAAAGAGAGTGATATTTTCGACGGCAGTAGGTTTACTCTTTGGAAAATTATAAAAAATTTGGGCTTTAAGTTGAGAAAGATTAATAATAGAAAGTTTCTAATGGAGAGAAATTAAGTTGTTAATTGGAGGTGTAATTTTTTAAGAGAGATGAGGGAAATCGATGTAAAAAAAATATTCTATCTGGATGAAACCTGGATAAATGCTGGTCACACAGTTGCCAAATGTTGGGACGATGACACTTTGCAATCGTCAAGAAAAGAGCCGACAGGAAGAGGTCAACGGGTGATAATTATTCATGCCGGCACTAGCGCTGGATTCGTACCGAATTGTTTAAAAATGTTTAGATCGACAAAGAAGGGTGATTATTACGAAGAAATAAATGCAAGCACTTTCAAAAGATGGTTTATTAATTTATTAGAAAATATACAACCCTGTTCCACAATTGTAATGGACAATGTGCCATATCATTGTAGGCCTATTCAAGAAAACAAACCTCCAACGCAGACTTCAACAAAACTGGCAATCCAAGATTGGCTGCAGTCAAATAACATACCGTTTGACTGTCATTTAAAAAAGGCAGAACTGCTTCAAATTGTACACAAAAATAAGCAAAATTTCAAATCCTATGAACTGGATTCACTAGCAAAATCAGAAGGCCACAGAGTGATAAGGCAGCCTCCCTATCACTGTCACTTTAATCCCATCGAGCTTATATGGGCAAACGTTAAAGGCAAGGTAGCCAGAAACAATAAATTGTTCACCTTAGCTGAAGTAGAAAGTCTGGCTCTTCAAGCCATCGATGAAATTAAAGAGGAGGACTGGAGAAGAGCGGTTAATCACGTTGAAAGAGTAATGGACGAAGCTTGGGACGCAGAAGGCATCCTAGAAGAAAGGGTAGATGAAATGATTATTTCCATAAGGAGTGATCAACAATGTACGTCTTCGGATAGCTCATCGTGCACTTCGGAGGAGGAATCGGATGCATATAATGAGGCTGACGCTGAAGCAGGTCCAAGTGGCTTTTCAAATATAAGAGGAATTCAACCGCTTCCAAGTGACAGTGATAGTGAGTAAAAAGTGCTTGCATTTCAATGTAAATAAAGAATTTCTTTTAGTAAATAAAGATTTGTACATAGTAGTATGATTCAGTCGATAAGAAAAAATATAATTATATGAAAACAAACAAAAATCAAAATAAAAGACAATAAAATTAAATAAAAAAAACTTGTAATGCGGGCTTCATGTAATATTGCTACTTAATAGAAATGTTCTGTACCTTAAGGTTAAAATATAACACCGATGACTGTCCCAACCCAGTTAAAACGCAGAGGGAAAGTTTACAACAAAGCAAATTATTATTAAAAAAATTAATAATAGCCATGGTACACTCATGTATTCTCATGGTAGGCTATTATGAAATTGCTCAGACCTGAATAAGGTTGAATTTACATAACATCTTCTAAAATTAACAGAAAGATAATAAAGTATGGAAAAGATCAGAGTAATGCAAAAATTTAGTCGTTAATAAAACTCTGTCGCAGACAAAGGAATAAATATTATATAATTGGCAATAAACACAGTGAAAGGAAAGATATTATTCCTTTGTCTTTTCTATAACTGTACATGTAGATACGCGACCGATGACTGACAGTTGTAAACTGAATGCTGCCGAGTTTCGTGCGCATGCGTAGCGGAAGCGGGTGGGGGATTGGCCAACTCCCCCTCCGTGTCAATTCTCTTGTATGACAGACTTTAGTAAATAATAAATAAAAATGTATCATTTTCAAAAACAGGAACACATCCAGGGTACCCGTAGAAAATTTGTCTGTTAATTTCCTTCATTTATGGATTGGGTAAAACTGTCAATATTTGTTCAAAGCTAATACTACTTTCATCATTTTCTTTTAATATAACTTTGTAAAAATTTAATTTTTCCAGTCAAGTTAGTTTTATTAGCAGGGATCTTAACACCAACTTTGTCACCACTTATTGCAAAACTGATAGTTGCTTCTCTCTCGATGAGGCATTTCGGTGTTTCTACCATCTTCGGGTCTTAAATGACCAAAGATGGTGGGAAACACTGAAAGACCTCTTAAACGACCTAAGACCCAAAGATTGTGGAAACACCGAAAGGCCTCGTCGAGAGCAAAGCGACTAGCAGTTTTGGAATAAGTGGTGACAACTTTGGTGTTAATATTTAATCTTTGCGTTGACATCCTGTGACATAAATCTACATTCATCATCTATCGTCATCATTTTCTTTCTGTATATAACGAAACATACTTGTAGTGAGTTTATTTCTTGGTCCCCCAATGAAATCAACAAGATAAATTTTCCTAGTTAAATTTTTTGCCACTTTAATATTTTCTATGTTACTTCTTTGGTATTGAATTTCAAAAAACTTATTGCAAATGAATCTTTGTTTTGTTTTTATGTTTTAAGTTTTTTATTTTTATTTTTTAAGTCCCTTCTTAGATTTGTTTTTTTATGTTCCTAGACATTTCTTCTTGATTTGTTCCAGCTTTCTTTCTTGATGGTGTCTTCAGCTTCTTTAACTTTTGTCAGGACTCAACAGTTGTTAAAACGTCTCTCAGTTTTGGAGAGAACTTCAACAGATGATATAATGACATTGCAGCCAATAGTGATTGTCTGTAAACTAAAATTTCCCTAGTGTTTACAATTACCCTACCTATCCCTACATAAATTTGAAACAGCATATTTTGAAATGGTTTTTCTCTACCAACGTGAACTGCGCCCTTAACGTGAACTGTATAGGGCTATCATTTTTATGTCTTGACTTAAAGGTTTCTTCAACCCCAGTCTACATCATCTGGAAAGATGGAACAGTGCCAGTTTATAAAACTAACAGTACTGTACAAATTTAACACAAAATATACAACATTTCTAAATTGAATTTTCTTGACTTACAGGCCGGTCATAGTCAGAAATACTAAAGTGGATGATGATATTTCCTTGTTTTTTGTTTGAATTAAATATATATATATATATATATATATATGCATACATATAATATCATTACGTTTCATGAGTTCAAATTAAGTTTTATAAATTTAAATATTTTTCAGTCCATTATTGGAAAATATTGTTTGTCTTAGTGGTCCAGCTCCAGTGTTAATTTAAGGGTAACCAGATTTAGGGTGGGGAGGGGGATTTTATTTTTCATTGTTCTGCAGATTATATTGAATCGTTATTAAATGACTAAATGTAACTACCATTTTTGTGTCTGTTGCAGGAAAATAAAGCAGAAATGGCAGTGGAAGTTGTAGATGAACATACCAATGTTGAAGGTGTAAATGAACATAACGATGTTGACGTTGTAGAGAGTGATGCATTCAATATTCTAAATTTTGGAAGTGATTATTGTACTCCTATTGTAGAGGAACAAAACTGTACAAGGTGTTTGACATTGGCAGATATCCGTAAAAAAAAAGAAAAATCAATTATTATTGACCAAGAAAATGCTGATTGTAGAAAAGAAACTATTAATGATAATAAGAAAAAAAGAAAATGGGATAGAAAAAACTGTTGCCCGTTTTGTCACATTTTAGTGACAAATTTTGCTAGACACATTGTAAAACATCATCCATTTGAAGAAAAAGTAAAAGAATATACTATGATTTTAGAAGAAAATTTAAAGGAAATAAAAAGGAAAAGAATGGCTATTACTGACAAACTGAGAAAGAAAAGTAATTATTATTATAACTTGAAGGTAACCAACAAGGGAAACAATGAAAAGCTCATACCAATGAAGAGACCAGCTAATTCAAAATACATAGTTAACTCATTGACTCACGTTTGCAAAAAATGTCTTGGACTTTACGAAAAAGTAAATATGTATCTACACTACAGGCACTGCAATAATAAAGGATTTGATGATAATAACTGCGAAAGAAGAAACAGAGTTACAAAGATGTGTTCATTAATGTTAATTCCAGATGTTCCTGAAGTTTCTGAGTCACTGAAAAAAGTCATATTTCCTACAATGTTGAAAGATAAATTTAGTTTCATTGCTCAAACTGATCCGTTAATTGTACGATTTGCTACAAAGTTTTTTAAAAACCACAGAAGTAATCAGCATATAAAATATTACTAATTGTCTCAATTTATGTGTTTTACTTGAAGTAACTTAATTAATTTTTTCTGAAAAAATTGAGTTTTTGAAATTAATTTTGTGTGTAATCTACTACTTATTGTATTTTTTATTAGTATTTTAATGTCTTAAAAGACAAGAAGTTAATTTTTTGTATTATTGTTAATAATATTTGTAATTATTTACTTTCTAATTAGTCGTTAGTCTAATTAGTTTCCTCTTTTTGTGACATTTCTTTTTACAGTTATTGAGATGCTTAATTTAATTAGTGTTATTTGTTAAAATTTTTTTTGTTAGAATACAATTTTCCATGTCTAAAAATGTATTTTTATTTTTTTATTGTGTTAATATAACCTTAATTGAAATGAGGATTACAAGTGTTTAAAATTCAATAATAATATCTAAAAAGTTCAAAAGACTCCTGTATTTAAAAATAGGTAATTGTTATTTTTAATGAATCCTTGTAGATTCTTGTAATAAGAATCTGTACAGTGTGCCAAAATCTGTGTGATTTATATTTATGCTCTGTATGACGATGGATGGTTGATGGATGGTTGGCGTGTGGACCCTTAGCCTACCTGCTGCCTCTCCCCCATTGTAATACTTCCGCCCGGGCTTGACAGTAGCTAATTGCCGCGTGAGTCACCTCACTGTGCGTCCAGTATGAAACAATTTTTTTTTAGTCTCGCCCAATACTGGTAAAATTTTGTTACATTTGAAATCAGCGAAATAATACAATGAAAATGACACCAAACACGACTAAGGAATATTAAAAATTGGCCGTTAGAAAGGACTATGCACTGAAGATGTGTATTAAAGTAGTTGTTGAGTTTTTACCTTGAAACACCTTAAAATTTAATATTTTTTAGTCATGTTTGGTATAATTTTCATTGTATTATTTCGCTGATTTCAAATATAACAAAATTTTACCAGTATTGGGCGAGGCAAAAAAAAATTGTTTCATACTGGACGCAGTGAGGTGACTCATGCGGCAATTAGCTGCTGTCGAGCACGGAGCACGGGGCGGAAGTATACAATTGGGGGAGAGGCAGCAGGTAAGCCAAGGGTCCACACACCAACCATCGTCATAGAGAGCATAGCGCAAACCTTTTTACTTGGACGTAATTTTATATTATTTTTATTATTATTGTACTTTATTGTAAGACAAACACATCTTTTCTTCTAAAATGTAATAAGTGCAACACGTGGTCTGCACGGACACCACCAGAGAAGTAACAGTATATAAACTAATAATTATGAAAATCTTATAAAAAGCGCTAAATCTAAATTAAAGGGGGTAAAAAGTGTGAAAGAAGTGTGTGAGCAAATGCTGGGTTGCTTTTATATAAGCTAATTAATTAGGCCTATTTACTTTAATTATAAGAATAAGAATGCTAACTTTTGAGTGTCTTTGTTAAATGGGGTGTATGCCTCAATATTAAAATCTGTCGGATTCGAATTCTGATTATTATAAAAAAAAACAAGAAGTTATATTATTATTTTATGCATAAAAGGAGAATATTAAACAGAATGTTCAATAAAATCTGAGTTAGTTAACAAGAAATGAGAGTTGAATTTCTTAGCAACATAAACCCTAAATCACGTTTATAGGCCACGAGTTCGAGTGAAGAACCCTGGGACCCGATAAAGGTAAGAAGGGTGGATTATGAGTATTTTTTATTAATTATAATGTTGTAGTTGGTTAGTACTATCACAATTGGCGCCTCAAACTTGGACAAGTTTTTATAAATAATTTTTGTACAAACCACACTTACCCGTGGATATAAGCGTGATTTGGAGGTTAAGACAGAGTACGTATAGATTACGTGCAGGTTATGCGATGCTTATACTATATTTAAGTAATACGTAAAATATATTGATTAATACTGAGTACATGTAAGGTTAAAATTTTTTGTAAGATTGAAATCTCATAAATAATATAAAAATGAATACTAATGAAAATAGTAACAAGGACGTCAGCTTCCCTGACGGCGATACGGAAAGTCAAATAAATAGTGATGTAAGCGAGACCGAGTCAATGATTATGAGCAGAGTAAACGCTAAGTCAACACCTGCGGTCAGTAAAGTGTTGTTAGACGACCTGTTCAATCTTATGAAAACTCAAGATATGAAAAGCGAAAGTAGATTTAATATAATAAATAGCCGTTTTGATGTAAACGATCGAAAGTTTGATGAACAAAAGAGTGATTCTGATGTTAAGTTCAATAAAATCAATAGTCGTTTTGATGTAAACGATAATAAATTCGAGGCAAAGTTTGATGAACAAAAGAGCAATTTTAATGACAAATTTGATGAAGTAAACGCGAAAATGAATTATCAAATTAATGAGATAAGAAATGAAATAAAACAACAAAATTTTAGTATTAACCAGCATATTCATGAAATTAATACACGTTGTGATGGTATGAAAGAACAGATAATAGAATCAATAAGTAACAATTTCAAGGAGAAGATTAACGAAATGAATAAAAATTTAGAAAGGAAATTAAATCAGATAATGAATAAGAAGGTAAGTGACAGTGTTAGAGATATGACAAATAATAACAATGGTAAAATAGTGGAAGTAGTAGCATTAGAGAATAAAATATTGAATAGTGATGATAATTATGAGATTATACTGGGGGTAGAAAGTGGTGAAAAGACCGATCAATTAAACGAAAATAAAGACGATCAGGTAACATATAATACGGTAAGTAGAGGTGAGAAAAATGATGACATAGTTAAAAATGTGGTAGTAGAGAGTGAGGTGGTGAATATGGAGAGTGCTGATGAAATTTTAGTGGAAGTAGAGTTTAATAATGGAATGTTAGTGAGTGTTCATAAGTTAGAGAGAGAGTATAGAGAGAGTTTACAGGTAGAGGGGTTGCAGAGGGTAAATTTTTTCCGTGGTGTTGTGGGGGGTGAAGAAAGGTCTTCATGGAGGTATTTAGTAGATGAAAGTTCTACGAATAATTGTCCTTTGAGTTTTAGTGTTATTCTTGGAAAAGCCAGGAGGTGTTTTTATGATTTAGTGCCCTCTGCATGGATGGGTAGAGAAAGTGTGAAATGGCGTTATGATGAGAGATATTTTGAGAGAGAGTTGTAAGTTGATAGGAAGATAGAGTTATTTGAGATTGGTAGAAGGTATAAAGAATTAGTAGAGAGGTTAGATATAGAGAGAGCTGATAATTATATTGAGTACTTACCTTATGACGTAATTGAGGCAGCAGTAGATGTTGATAATGTTGATGACAGTGTGACTTACTTGATTTTAACGGAAAATACTAAGGGAGAATTTACCATACCAAATGTCGACAGGATTTTGAATTAGTAGTATGCAATAAGGTTTGTAACTACTGTATTGATACAATGGAGAAAATTGATGATGATGATTATTATAATTATAATAGCAATATGTCTGTAATTGTAAATGAATGGTGTAAACGTAAGGTAAGACTAATTTACGATGATGGTGGTTAAAAACAGTGAATGAACATTTAATTATTTTAGTTTATGGTAATTACTTGGCTAACTTATATAATCAGGTGTGGTAAACAATAAAATAATGACGAAAAAGTGTAGATAAATTTGTAGTGATGTTAAATGTATTTGTGTAGGACATTATGTTGTACCTTGTATTTTAGGTAAACAATGTATATATGTAGTAGGAATTGATTTAATAATACAGTAGAGTATCGCTTATCTGACATAAACGGGCCGGCAGAACGTCGGATAAGCGAAAATGTCGGATAATAGGGACGTGTTTAGAAAAAGCCTATTAAATGTCAAACTGTGTTATAATTTCAAACTATGTTATAATTTTACACATTATGAACCTAATAATCATGTTTTACAAAACAACAGAAAAAAATTTACTGAAAAAATGAACTTACAGTTACAGAATTGTCTGAAGTTAAATGCACTTAAAAAGTTCAGTCCTGTGATGATTTAAAGACATTTTTGATCATAGTTTGCTTTCCTGATGAATGCCATTTCTTCGCTGCCAAGTCTCGCCATCTTTGCAGCATCATTATGTCAATTCCTGTAGCTTCTTCTTGTTGGTCAATGTATTTAATTACAGTTTCTAGAGCCTTAACTCCGTCATTATGTGAAATTGTAAGAGGCTCAACAGTTGGTGCTTGATTTTGATCTTCAATTTCGTTGTCATCGCAATTGACAAGAGCGTCAATTTCTCCATCAGTTACATACTGATCATCATCCTTCATCCAACTTTCGATTTCTTGCAAAGATGCATCCTCACATCCAGGGATACGTTGCACTAAAGGTAGAATGGTTTCTTCGGTTTCATCTGTGCTTTCCGTTTCCATACTTTCATCATCGCCTAGCAGCTTCTTCCATGATTTGGCAATTGTTGGAGCCCATACGTCAGCCCAGGCCCTTGCAACCCAATAAGCAACATCCTTTACATTGATGCGTTTCAATTTTTCAATCATGTCTTGTCCTTCTTTAATTTCTTCTATCACTGTGGAGAGTAGCTTCCTGCGATAGTTCCTTTTTATCGTTTCCAAAATGCCCTGATCCATAGGTTGGCATATGGTGGTTACATTGGGGGGCAGAAACATTGCCTTAATGTCACCATCTGCATCAGGGTGCGTTGGAGCATTTATCTACCAACAAAACTGTTTTTCTGGGTAAATTATTTTCTTTCAAAAACTTCTCTGTTGAAGGAATGAATTCCTTAAAAAACCAGTCTTTAAAATTTTCACTGCTCATCCATGCGCTTTTCTGACTGTAGTATTTTACAGGAAGAGCGTTTTTTGAAACTGTTTTAAAGGCTCTAGGATTTTTGGACTTTCCAATCATTGCAAGGTCCATTTTGAGGTTTGCTGTAGCATTGCTGCATGCTAAAATTGTCACTCTTTCCTTACTACGCTTGTAACCAGGGGCTGCCGCTTCAGTTCTGGCTGCAAGACTCTTACTAGGTAGGCCCTAACATTTTGTAATTAAGGCCTGACTCATCACAGTTAAATATCTGATCACCCGTTAGGCTTTCAGTTTCAATAAATTCCTGAAATCTTTTCTTGAATGCTTCCATTTCTTCAAAATTCGATGACAGTTTTTCACCACAAACACTTAACTGACGGATACCGACACTTGCTGTGAAATCTGGGTCCCCTTCATTGAATTCATTAAGAAAATGCAACGCCTTTTGCTGTAAAATAGGCCCTGGAATAGGCACACCTTTGTCCGTGAACTGTGTAAACCAAACATACAAAGCTTCACTAACTTTTTCATAGTCACATTTTTTCATAGTTTATCTTTCTTTTAATGCACCCTCCGTAACTCTTGATGCACACCATTTTTCTATTTCTATTTGTTTCCTTTCCAGTCTCTTACTGTTACCCGTCCAACACCAAAGTTGTCAGCTACCTTATGCATTGTCTCTCCCTTGTCCAGTCTCTTGATTGCCTCAAGTTTTTGTTCCATCGATACAACTTTCTTTCTTTTCGTCACCATACTTGCGTAAATTTCCACTTTTAAACAACACAACAACGTTTGTCCAATTAACACATACAGACATATACACATGTAACAGACGATAAACCGATCCGTATACAATGATAAACTGCACTGCACTGAGTAGTGACAGTGAGTGAGTGAGGGTGGGGCGAATGACAGACACATCAGTCATAGTGTAGACTGTACAGTTGGGGTAACTAATTAGCTGCGGTAGAGTCAGGAGCAACAAAAAATAGACTACGCTCACGCTCGCAACTTGCAGTTCTTGTTGCCGATTAATGCGTTTGTTGTTTTTTTTTTGCGGTGGGACTTTGGATAATACGGAATGTCGGATAAGCGAAGGACGGATAAACGAGACTCTACTGTAATAATATTTCACCAGACTAAATAAATAATGAGAATAATTGTGTTTATAATGAAATTAACTGATTTGGAATTGTTTTGACAATTGTAATTAAAACTTAGTGTTTTTTGAAAGAGACTGAATTCAATAATTGGAGATTAATTAATTAATTTAAAATATTGTACAGAGGAATTTTGGTAATAAATTTAAATGATTTTTCTAAGATTTGAATTTGATAATAAATAGTAAATGAGTAAAGGTAGAATGTGTGTAGTTGTGGAGTCATATGGTTGTTATAATGTATCAGAAAGTACATATGGGTATGTACAATATATTTGTTGTAATGAATGTTTATAATTTTGAGTTTATAACAGTAATCATGTTTTATTTGGTTGAAGGATTGACCATATGTAAGTATGAATTTTATAATGAAGCGGAAGTAAAGTAAAATGTTTTAAAAATACATTTTGAATGAGTTTAAAAGGGTTTAAATTAGGTAATTAAATTAATTTGAGGTAGTTACGAATTTTCTAAGGTAATTTTCAATGATTAACTTGATGTGAAATGTTGTAAAAGATGGAGTTTGGGTGATAATTATTTCAATAAGGCATTGAGTCAGTCAGAGTTAATTTTAAATGGGTGTTAGACAAATTAGAATTTTGGAATAAAAGGTAATACAGAAACGGGTCAGTAGTAGGGACACAGTAGTGAGAGTGATTGTATGTAGAGAAAGTGGAGAGCAAATAGGCGAGAGCTGGGTACATATATTTTGTAGCGAGGGTGGAGGTGTAAGGAGTCTTCAACGCAAGGTGTTGTGGCGGGAGGTGAACGTTTTAAAGAGGGTTACGGGTTACCTGGAAGGGCCAGGAACTGATAAGGGAATGAGCTGGTAGTGCGGGAACACACATCCTATGTACAAAGAGGGTGTCAGGTATTTTGTTCTAAGAGGAGAATGATTTAAGTGGAGTTAGAAAATTTAGTGGAGGTAAATATTATTGAGAGATCGGTGTCAACCTATGCAAATCCGTTAGCGGTTGTTAGAAGGAAGACTGTGAGTAAGGTTATTGAATGCCCATTCAATAAATCAAATCACTGTGAATGACTGAGAATCACCTGAACCAATTGATGATGAAAATACTTAATAGAAATTCATAAGCGAAATGTAATAATAAATGTAACAAGTTAAAGAGTTAATAGAATTTGAAACTAAACTTAAATTTGAAGTGTCTGTCTCGATGTAATGATAGCAAGGTTAAATATGAATGTTTATGTTGTATTGTGTTAGTGTGTAGGAGTTTTAAACATGTATTGTGCATTTTACATGTGATTCCCCACTTTCGGGCGGTCACAGCGTCACCGAACCTTGACCGTGGATTTGGATTATTGGTAGCAAGTGTGGTTACGCATATTGTATCCCAGCCATACTTGTTATTATTTTCAAAATTGGTGACTCTAGAAATTAACCGGGGGGGGGGGGGATCACCCGAACTATGGAACAGCGGCTATCATCGCAAGGGGTGGTAGTGCCGTGTTAAGTAATTTTAGTAGGATTACTGGTGTCCTCGGACATCACTAATGCCGAATTTTTTATAACACTGAAACAAGAACGGTGTAGGCAGCGTCTATACCCTAATTCAACTTCAGTTCTTGTGGATGCAAATGGGCGATACAGTCCACCATCAGGAAAAAAATAGTGTGTGTGGAAAAGGAGCTGGCCGTTACAAGCCAAGGGCATAGATATCGCATCTATGCACAAGGTAAATACCTGAGTTGGTTTACCCGGCAGGTGATTTACCTAATTGTAACTGGGTTAAAGGCGGGGGGTATAATAAAATGATGTAGAAGGACAGATAACTGAGTATTCAGTGAGAATTAATGACCATAACAGCAGTAAAGTCAAGTTTACTTTGCTCTAACTAGAGAGTCTGTTATTGATGACCCAATTACTGTTCTGTAATGGTGACTTTGCGCTTTGTAATTCAATGATTAGTGATGAACATTCACTTATGAGAATTAATGATTTTAAATACTAGACTCAATATTGTAATGATTTTATAATCAACAAGGACATTTTATGACTTAAATTGGATAATTTTGCGTATTTGTGTTACTTGTATTCAGTGTACCTAGAATAGGGTCGTTCACCTGGTAAGAAGGTATCACCTGATGCCTGGTGTTATATGCATAGTATGTTTCATGGAATTAATTCATAAGTTCAGTTGAATTGATGGTAGTAATAACTTTGTTTCTTTTTAGTGATTGTCAAAATATATATATTTCTGGAAATTAAATTCATTTAATTCTTTAAAAAAAATTTAATTTTTCTTTGAAGTAAAGATTGTATTTTGTTTTCATGTTCACTATATGAGGTGATGCTATGTTGGTAATGTATCAGCTGATTCATAGTGTATATTATATTTTTGTAACCCAGTGTAGTTATAATTGAGTTGATGATAGTAATAAGTTGTTTAGTTTACAATAATTGTCAGCACATAATTATGAGGATTTATAAAGAAAATTAAATTCATTTAAAAGATTTTGAATTTTGAAAGTACATTTGAAAGCTTGAGTAAAGGTCATGGGAGAAATGATGAAGTAAATAAATGTAAAATGAAGTTAGAATTAACTGACTGTTTTGAATAAGGCAATTAAAATGATTAATTAAAGGAGAGGATGCAAATTAAATTAAAATGTGAACTTTGGGAATGGACATAGAGTTATTTTAATAAATGAATGAAATTTAAATAGTTTATTTTTGATTTGAAATGATAACGCTGAACAAACAATTAAAAGTTGAGTAATGTGAGGGAATTTTATTTAAATGTAAAGATGAAATGTTTGCGTTAACTTGAAACTGATGATGCTTATTTTGAGGGTAGAGTTTGTAAAATAAGGAATGTTTAGTTGAGTTAAGATGTATTATTTTAAGATAGGAAAGCACATATGTACGCACCCAGTACTTTGCTAAAGGCAATCCAGTATGTATAAGGGGAGATATATCAGTTGAGGATTTGGTTTGGTACAAGGCCAGGTATTGATTTTTATCTGAAATTGTTACAAGGTTATGTGATACTGGGGTGAGTGCCTGTCTGATTTTACGGTGTTGGGATCTCGAACAGAGGAGTCCAGTAGAGTCATTCAGGTGCAGCCGCAGTCACCAAACTAGGGGGGTAGATTACCCATGATTGTTAAGGAATAAAGGGGGGTTGTTGGCGCCATATCCTCACTGGTCCTCTTAGGTTTAACAATGAGAGTTTTTCTGTTTCGACAGAAAACTTCTCATTGGGGGGGTATTGTAACGGTACAGAATTATGGGGTTTTATTTTATTAGTTATCAATGGTAATAATGGGGAATCGCCCACAAAGAGTTTCAGTAATAAGCAGTGTGTAACTTTTGAAACACCCAGTTGCACGTTTGTTCTGTCAGCTAGGACACATACGACAAATCCAGGTGTGTTGGAATGTGTAAGAGCGCGCGTATGCCTGTCCACACAGAGTGAACATCACGTACATTTTCGCGGCTCGGCTAGAGCGAGTCTACATAAAATTTTTGACCAATGAGGAAGCAAGTTGTCACGAGCAGGAGGATCGGTGAAAATTGTCGAATTCGGTGGCAGTCGGCATCCAAACTTCAGAACCGCGCAGAGGCGTTAGTGCGCGGTCCTGCCTAAAATACATTAAAATGTAGACCGACCGGCAGAAAAGGGCAACAATTAAACTTGAACAGTTCGGCAGTGATCAAAATTTAAATAGTGAGAACGTAATTTGAACGAACCAGTGAGCTAAAATGTAATAAGTGCAACACGTGGTCTGCAGGGACACCACCAGAGAAGTAACAGTATATAAACTAATAATTATGAAAATCTTATAAAAAGCGCTAAATCTAAAATAAAAGGGGTAAAACGTGTGAAAGAAGTGTGTGAGCAAATGCTGGGTTGCTTTTATATAAGCTAATTAATTATTTACTTTAATTATAAGAAGAAGAATGCTAACTTTTGAGTGTCTTTGTTAAATGGGGTGTATGCCTCAATATTAAAATCTGTCGGATTCGAATTCTGATTATTATAAAAAAAAACAAGAAGTTATATTATTATTTTATGCATAAAAGGAGAATATTAAACAGAACGTTCAATAAAATTTGAGTTAGTTAACAAGAAATGAGAGTTGAATTTCTTAGTAACATAAACCCTAAATCACGTTTATAGGCCACGAGTTCGAGTGAAGAACCCTGGGACCCGATAAAGGTAAGAAGGGTGGATTATGAGTATTTTTTATTAATTATTATGTTGTAGTTGGTTAGTACTATCACATATCATTCAATCATGCAAAACAGACTATATAACACATAGAGTCTGTTTAAAACAAGCTCAGAAAAAATAGGGAAACCAAAGTTTAGTAACTAAATTGAAGCGTTTTATTTTATTCACAGGGTTTAACTTGTGATAGAAACTGATAAGCTTATTGAATCAACTGAAATATGACAAACAAGTATTGGGCAAAGATTAGATTGGTGACAATATATTGTGTTTCCACAAAATTTAGGTACATGGTTTCCAATTTGATCAATCATATGCAAAATTTTATTTAACTCACAAATAGGATACACCACCACCTAGCTTTTTGTCAATAATCCAATCAGCTTTTTTCTTTTTATTAAAGACCCTATTAAGTCGAAAGTTTCTGTAAAAAGATCCGATTTTCAGCTTTGACAGGAAAAGAGAAAATATCACACAATGGGGAATCAACCGTTTTGTTATATTAGTTACTGTAATGAAAGAGACAGTGATCGTTGTAAAAAGTAACAACATTTTACTCTACCATACTTTTTCCATTTGAATGAAGTAACCATTATTTTATTCAGTTCTATTCAAATTCTGTTTGCAGGAACCATTAATATTAAACTATAAAATGAGATATTCTTTATGGAATGTCTCTTAATTACTTTAACAATGAAATGGGTAAAAAATACAATAGAAGTTTCAGCTGTAATAAACATTGTTGTAATAATAGAGACAAAGAAGAAACTTGAAGGCACAAAAGACCTAAATGATTGTTTGATGTTGCACAGCGCCATAGACTAAGCAACAAGAACTCAGAGCGGAGTGGCAGTTACGACTGATAAGAGATGGAGAAATAAAATACAAAACTATATTTATTTCAATCGTAGAATAATAATAGTGAGATTTAAGATAGACAGAAGGTATCTTATTGTGGTAGGTGTATATGCACCAGAAGAAGGAAGAACGGATTGTTCTAAAATACGGCAATATTTTATGAGGAATTGCAAAAGCAAATTAATAAAGTCAATCCCAACAATTACTTGGTAATAAATGGAGATTTAAACCGCAGAATAGGAGATTCGCCAATTCAATTCAAGGAGTTGTAGGCAAGTTTGGAGAGCAGACTTTAAACCCTAATGGACATGAGCTGAGGTGCTTTTGATTCCTATAATGAATTAAAAATAACAAACAGCTTTTTAGAAAAAAGGACATACATAAGTATTCGTGGTGTGCGAGAGGGCAAAGATGAATAATAGATTATATTAGGGTCAATAAGAAACTGAACACACACGTACAAGTGTACAAGACGTTAGACTTTTTAGAGGTAGTGACAGGTTCTGACCACTTTTTAGTAATTAGGAAAACACATCAAGACTCCGGGGATGTACTGACATCTAACATAGAAGCAGACATTCATGGAAGACAAGAAGTAACATATTAACTTCTGAAACAGCTTAACAAAACTGAGAAAGATAATGCACAATTTCACATGACAAAGGAGGAGGTAAATAATACAGGAAGACAATATATAACCATCACTCTTCCGGTTGTTAATATCAATATATACCTTGGGGATAACATAACAATATCGGGGGACCGAGCGTTGCTTGGTTTTCATATATGTATATATATATATATATATATACAGATTATTTTTACATTAAATTGTCTAGGATTTGTAAACATAAGCAGAAATTTGTAAGCGTAAATAGAAACTATACGTGTATTGTATAAACATTTAAAATAATAGCAATTGCATTATACACATAAAAAATAAAGTAAATAGAATAATACAAAATACAGTATAATACAAAAATAATACAAAATTATTGGAAAGTTAGAGTAAAGTCTTCTAGTATTTAGTATTTCTTTCCATACAACATTTCGTGTATGTTGAGGATTGTCTGGTGGCAAAAGAACTTTTAAGCTGCTTCGTCTTTTTACTCTAGAAAATGCTACATACAACACTCCATGCATAAAACTGATATAAGTAAGTAGATACCAACGAATTCAAATGTTTGTCCTTGAGCTTTGTGGATGGTCATAGCAAACGCAGGTCTTATGGGGAACTGATGCCGTTGCATAGTACATCCAAGTTGATTTTTGCTAGAATCTAATGTGATTCTTGGGATATGGACTTCTCGGCCTGCATTCTCTCCAGTGATAATCTTTGATTTAATAATATTGTTACACAACTCAGTAACTATTAACCTTGTTCCATTGCATAGTCCTTCGGAGACATCCAAGTTTCGCAAGAGCATTATTATTGTATTTTTTACAAGGTTCAGTTCATGTGGTGGTAGATCAGCCATTTCAATGGAATTCAGAAGTAAATTCGAGACCTCCTTCTGGTTGATCTTTGACAGAATCATAACTGTTGTAAACTTTGCACTCTCCAGGAAGCTTTTCAATAATTTCTGCATTAATTTTATTAACATCTTTATTATTGGTTCTAGTATTAGCCCTGTCCTTCATATTTTCATATCTGTTTTTAGCCAGACAGTCTCCGAATACTTCTTCAGTAAGATTGCCGTTGGAAAGAATATCCTCTGGTAGTTCAATCTCATGCATAGCATTTACTGGAGTCTCCATTGCCAACTTTTAATAAATATTCAGAAAAGTCTCTTTGCTCTGGATTCACACGCATATTTTCTGTCAGTGAAAAGAAGTTAAAATGATGTCAAAGACGGTTTTTCTTAATCGAAAGGTCTACCAACTCACTGCAGTTAGCACGAGGTTGAACAGGCAAACATTGCCGGAAATCTCCTCCAAAGACAACGATCATTCCACCAAAGGCTATATTAGGATTTCCTATAGAACGAAGTAGTTGATCCATATTGTGTAATCCATATTTAGGTAACATACCCTATGTACCAACCCGAGCGTTTTACTCTATAATAAAAACGTACCTTTCTGTTGTGAGTCACAAAGAAGCAAACGAAACAGTTTCAAAAAACTCATAAATTATTATTAACTTTAGCTTACTAACAACCTTTTTCGAACGTTTCAATACAATCCGTGAATTTTTTTTGTCCATGTATTAATGCTTACCTCAGAGAACACAGAAAACACAACAGCGTACAGAGAACACGTTATAAATTAAATACGTTATTGTTCGCTTAATATAATTAGATAGGGTAAACAATTATTGCTCGTCTCAACTCTTATTTTGTTTATTTACATTGATTGCAACAGCTATTTATTCTTTTTCATATATATACATATCGATACTGCGCCGTTTGCATTTATCGATGGTTTCTGTAATTTATTTATCTGTACATTAAGAAAGCTGGTTAGAAATTACAGTTGCCTAGCAATAATTAATTGTCACGTGGTATTGGTCCCGCGATATTTTAAAATAAAGGCCCTCAGATGTGGCCCTTAGACGAATTTTGTGGAAAATGAGACCGAGTCCAATCGATTCCTGGTGTCAAAATACCCTTAAGTACCAACTTCCGAGAAAATCATTGGAGCCGTTTTCGAGAAAAAAACATAGCTACATACAATTATTGCTCTCTTAATAGTATAGGATTAGAAGAATTAACAGATGTTCTAGACCCAATGAAGAATAGGACCAGATGGAATTAACACAGAACTCTTAAAAGGTGGTGGACTGCTATGAAAACTACAACTTTGGCATTTGATTAATGCATGCTGAAAAACAAACACTATTCCAGATTTTTGGAGAATAGCAGAGGCTGTTTACAAAGGGATAGAAATGACTGGAAATTATCAAGGAATAAGCCTTTTGAATACGGCCTACAAATTATATACAAGGATAATTAATAACAGACTGAAGAATACTGCAAACGCTCTCCTTCTTGAAGAACAATCTGAATTTAGAAAAGGAAGATCCTGTAGTGCCAATGTCACAATTATACGCCAATTGATCAAAAAAAGAAGAGATTCAATCTAGAGCCACATATTGCCTTCATAGACTATGAAACAGCATTTGATCATGGGAATAGAGACATATTGTGGAAAATATTAGAGCAAAGAGGATACACACATCATATAGTAGAAGTAATAAGAAGCCTATATGAAAGAATGGAGATTACTATAAACACTGAGAAGGAGAAAAGAGAATCTATTACTGTTAACAAAGGCATTAGACAAGGGTGCAGTTTCTTTGTCACTCACTTTATTTAACATACATTAACATAACATATATTGACGATGTAAGGCAACGGAAACAACGAACTGGTCCTGGAATCTACTTACTTCCCGATAATTTCTCCATTAATATTATGCTGTTTGCTGACGATCAAGTCATCCTACAAGAAAACAAAAATGGATTACAAAAATCAGTGTATCAAATCAGTAAAATTTGCCATGAATGTAATTTAAAAACTTCCACGACAAAGACTAAAATAATGACATTTAAATAGTAATAGACAATAAAATTACTGGAAAAATATCCCACTTCGGCTATCTAGGGTGTAACGTAAGCTATGAATATGAAGACGATATCGATAATAAAATAATCAGACACCACAATTCGTAAGACTCTGGGAAAGAAAGTATGAAAAGATACAGAAATGAACTTTTATGGCTGCACCAGTATTTTATGTACGGGAGCGAGTCGTGGACACTCACCCAAAATCATAAAAAACGAATTGAAAGTTGCCAAAATAAAATTTTTAAGGGAGTCGTGTCCAGCCTGAGATATCACATAAGAAATGCAGACATAAGGCAAGAGCTGAATATATACTATAAAAAAAAACTGGATACAACACATAAATAGAATGGGTGACTCGACAATACCAAAAAAGATAATCCAGTATAAGCCTCTTGGAGAATGAGATAGAGATAGAGGCAGACCAAGAAAACGGTGGCTGTGAAGACGGAACAGGCTGAAAGCCTAATCCTTGAAGTGAAGAAGAAGAAGAAGAAGAAGTTTGGGCCAATCATGCAACTTTGTTTGACAATATTTCTATATATTTGGTTGTAACGGTATTATGAATAAGTAAATTTTGTGCTAATTGAGTGCAAACTATTTAGGAATTATGAGGAATATCGGGAAATGGATTTCATTATAGACTTAGTAGAAAAAAACTTCAGTTACCAGGAAAATATTCGAAGCTATATGATTAGTCTTTTTTTTGTAGTACTGTGTTCATAAGGTATGCTGTTATGTACGAATGGATTTGTTGTGTGTTAAAGAACTGCAGTGGCAAAACCGACTAACCCTTTGTCAGTTGATGTATTGGTTAACATTGCCTGTCATTGTGTGTTAGACCCGCGGTATAGCAGACCTAACAAAACCGGCTCGTATTCACTGTGGTAAGTGTTTACATTGCTTCCAAGGTTCTGAATCTACGTAAAAATTAAATGTCCATAGCCCGGTGGCTGTGCTCTTGTGTATTGGTTATTTCAGATGGCTGAAATAAAAATAAACAAATAATATAGCATAGTAAAAAGTCTTAGATCAACGGATGCCTTGATGGCTCAGTCGGTTGAACGCCATTCATTGATACGTTGAAGGTCTCAGGTTGCGATTACCTGTTTAGGCTGGACATTTTTTTAACTAGCAAAGCTATTGTAACAGTTCCAAATAGGCTCCAGACTGTAATGACCATTGTAGTTGATGCAACTTTACTTACAGTCTCAAAAAAAATTAATAATAATAATAATAATAATAATAATAATAATAATAGATACCAATCCCTTGTTTCGTGCCGTTAATTCGTTCCAAACATTTGCGCACGAAATGAAACTGCACTGAACGAGAACGTATTTTCCATAAGCAAATATGGGGTTCATGGTTATTCGGGTTTGAAAGGCGTATATTATTTATTCAACAACCTGAAATCTTATGTTAATTTACATAGCATTCACAATCGTGTAAACCTATTACCCTATTACCGTAAAGTGGTGGCATAAAATATTTGTGTATCAATATACAATACGAACTCGATAATGTGTCTCGTGTTTGGTTCGAGAGCAAGTAAAGAATTATCATAATAGTGTATATGTATTATATATTATTATCATACAGAAAATATATGTAACTCTAAGACAAAATATAACAATAAAAAATTTTCCTGTGTTAAGCACGTAATGGTCGGAATTTTGGAAAATATGACTATTGGCCCTGTTTACATTTAAAATGGGTTGACACGGTTCTAGTACATTCTGTAATTATGCTGTCTGTGTTAAACACGATAAAGTTTGTAGACACAAGACAAAAAGGTTCACTGAAGAAGACGTGACATACATACTAAAGTTTATTAAAAGTTTTTATTTCATAGGCCTAATTGTTTAGCTTTTTAAGTGACATAAATAAAACGATTAATTTACAATGCAACATGAAACGGGCTAACATTAATGACATTCATTCTACTGACATTTTTTTTAAAATGATTCAATCTTAATTTGAACTCTGCACTCTGTCAGTGCGCTTTGATGATTTTAAAGTAGTGAACACTATTTTCTAACAAGCAAACGAGTCACGAACTCCTTTCATTATCTGAGTTGTGTTCTTTAATACAAGCACAAGACCTTTTGAAGTGAAGAACCTCATCCATCCCCTTTGCAGTATAGCTGCGCTTTCACTACAACTGGTCAAATTACTCCTACTCCATATCCCCATTATCATCACTTTCACTTCGGGAGACGTAGAGACAGATGAAGGACGTATTTGAAATATTTCACTAAAATGGGAAACTTTGTTAATAACAAGTACAAAAGGTTGTACCGTACTGAATCGAATCTGGCCTGCGTTATAATAAGGGATTGGTCATAAAATAATATCCATACTAAACCGAAACCGCACCAAATGAAATTTACTGAACCGGGGATTGGTGCAAAGGAATTAAAGTACTTGCTGATTTTTGGGGGGGGGGCAGAGTTCTTTTTGAGCAAGGCGAAACAGGCGAAGCCCCCTTAGGGCAGCTACATGCAATCAAATTCCTTTAAAATTATCGTCTAGATTTTTGTGACATTCAAAATAATATACGTTTGAAATACGTTAAAGGGTCCACAGCCGGAGTTTTAAACTATCTTCTCAAAATATATCACCAAATGTGTAGGCCTATAGGCCTACGTCTATGTAGATGATCGTATCTACAACATGATTTTTGTTCGGCTTGTTATTCCGTTGTCATGGAGAATAATTTAATTGATTCAAAAAATATTTTAAAACGTTTGTTGTAAGTACACAACTGAGCGATGTACCGTGCATATGTGATTTTCATTGGCGACTATTTGGTATTTGGTGGGAAAAATATCATTTTCCTTCTGTAGTGAATTAAACAAAATTGTACAACCGACGGTAGAATATCGTTTTCAATTTATGCTTGTTCATTACACAATCCACAACTATGAGACAGTTAATTATATGTTGTTTTGATATTCACCTGTATTTCAGTTTTTATTACAAATAAGTTTATAGAAAAAACGCCATAAAAAGGAAGAGCAGCACAAGCAGGACATCAGACATCGTTACAACGTTAAAATGCGATCACGTCTTTATATTGAAAATGGTGAAAACAGCGTCAACTATAATAAATGATAATAAGTTGGCACTGAAACGCGCATAAATACAATTGGAAAATGAATTACAGACTCCTCAATTTTTTTAATGCAGTAATTGATCTAGAGTTATGGAAAACATTTTGAAGAAGTCTATTCCTACAATGAAATTTAGCAAAAAAAAACAACAAAAATATGGTGGCAAACAAAATACAAGCAAGGGTGTACCATTTGAGCTTTAAGGACTGACATCTATAAAAAAGATTGTAACTATGAAAATTCAACCAATAATGCATGTATACAGAATGAATGACAGGGTCTTCCATTTCAGCATGCTTATAAAAGTAATAACTGTAATATTGGCCAAGGTATAGGCGAGATTGTCATTTGTTAACCCCGTACACCAGCTACGTTAAGAAATTGTGTGAAGTCAATACGTATCGTGATTTCATGTTAGGTTTAATAAGGGTTTACTGTTACTCTTAAATTTTGAAAATAAATAATCTTTTCTGTGCTGATATAACACCTGATGTGATATCAGCCTGATAACAAATTTATGACTTTTCTCCAGATTATAATATTTTTTATTAAATGCCATCGTTTGAAATATCAAGACAATCTGTCCTCTGACGCATACTAAAGCGTTTTGCCAAAAAATATCAAATTACCGAAAGTTGTCCAAATGCAATCTGTTTGAACAATACTATTTTCTGACAATAAAACACAAGTGTTATTAAAGAGTTTTCATGTTAAGATTAAGTAAACAGCTATATAAGGTTATGCAGTTTTTCCAGCGTTATCTTTACGGATAGCTTAGTTTTACATTTCTGACCCTAACGAAATTACATTAACAAAGTTTTATCATTTCTAGTGTTTACGACAATAAAACGACAGATGTTTAGCTGAAGACAGAAAATTCCGCTAAATAGAAAAAATTAAGTAAACATTTACATATTACAAAAATATCTCTGCCTGACTTCTGTCAGAAATCAGTATGCATATGTCACCCCATTTATGAAATCGTCTACGAGGTTATTAGCGAGCACGGCTGATATGGAACATCATTTGGAACATTACAGTTTTCTCTAAACGTTTTATTTAATAACAATGACAGATGAAATTTGTTAGCGTGTGAAAAACGCTGAGCCTGACCGAGTTTCAAACGCTGGACCATAGCACCATATGAAAGGCAGACACTAACCACTCTGCTACGTGATAGGAATGAACTGCCTTTTTTTATTAAAGTAGTACATTAATTATTATTGTGAGGTTATTCTAAATTTTATTTATAACCTAAACAAAAATTAATAATAATCAACTATCGGTTAATGTTTTTGCACTTTACCGCATGATCAACAATAACTGACTAGGTGTTGCGGCCCGACCTGAATTTATACAATTGTGCGAAAACTATAGAGAGCGAACAATATGAATCGTCAACTACTCACACAAGGAAAAAAGTTTACCTGTCAATGCTGTCAACTCTTGGCAACGCTGTCAGTTCCGTGTGTCTACATTACATTTGTTTTTGTTTGAAGGCGTGACCTTGCAGTCTTGTATATCTGGCTGTCGCTTTGGGAATGTTCAGCCAAAAAGTATACTTGGTTGATCCAAGAGGAATTTTATACAGAACCACAAAATGGTTCCCGCGTTTTTAAGGTTTGAGGTTATGTTCGCTCACCCAGATCAACATATCTGATCAACAATATCGTTTTATATGTGATCAACAATCAATCGTTAAAAATATTTAACTAATTTTAATGTTATTAAAAAATGTTATGCTTTTCTTTTACGGTTTTTGACACTGAATTCATTAATGTAATAATGAAAGTTGTAGCACTAAAACCTAATGAGAAATAAGCTTTATACAAAAATCAACATTCATGGAAATTTTCTGCGTGATCAACAATGATCCCAAAAAGATATATATATATATATATATATATATATATATATATATATATTGCGACAAAACATATCAGGCATAGTATTAAAAACACAATAATAATAGAGTCTTTTATCTGGAGTAAGGTATATATTTTAGACAAATTTAAAATGGTCTGTGATTGACAAAAATTATTTATTCTAATTTATTAATGTCTGTAAATGATTTGAAAGTATTTTTGTCTTAAATGTCTATATTTTACTTGGTCGATGAATTCCTTTTATGACACCGCTGAACAGTTGCACTGCCAACTCTTGCTGGTCTGTTGAATCTGCTACCCCTCGCTGCCAGCTGAAATCTGCTGCACTAATGACACGTGGACACTCTGTTCATACGCACGCATGCTGATACACCGATAGCGTTTATCTCTTTACTCAGGGCTTGATAATGGGTTTTAATTTGATGTGGTTTCGGTGTATTGTACGTACACCCTTCCCGAGTCTTGATGTTTACTGTCATCACGTACCGCCTGTATATTTTTGTAGCGTACGGACTGTATACTTGCTAAAATTGCATTAAGCGTGGATTGAAAATCAGCTGATTGTGTTTCCGCCATCTTTAATAACAATAACTCACCAAAACAAAGTTTATCTTAAAGTATTGACTTACGCACGGCGCACTTATTCTTATTGTAAACATTTAATATTCAACTGTTCTTAAATATTATCGAAATGCACAGTAATCAATCAGAAATCATACAAATACAATGTCCACACAAATACTTAACCTAACATCCACAAATTAAATATTTCATTCTAGATAATTTCCCTACATTATGCTACAGTTCTAACCCAAAAACAGTCTTTCAGAGTATATGCAAATATCAAGTATACACACTCTAAAGACAAATTTAACACAGTTCAAATAATACTAAATCTTTACAATATACTATTTACTCGTGCCACCCACGTTAGGGCGACATTTAATACTATGCGACAAAACATATATAAGGCATAGTATTAAAAACACAATAATAATAGTATTTTATCTGGAGTAAGGTATATATTTTAAACAATTTTAAAATGGTCTGTAATTGACAAAAATTATTTATTCTAAATTTATTGTCTGTAAAATGATTTGAAAGTTTCTTTCCTTAAATGTCTATTTTTACTTGGTAGTTGAATTCCTTTTATGACACCGTTGATCCATTGCACTGCTCCTCTCGCGGCCTGTTGAGTCTGCTACCCCTCGCTGCCAGCTGAAATCTGCTGCACTGATGACACGTGGGCACTCCGCTCACACGCACGCACGCCGATACACCGATAGCGTTTATCTCTTTATTCGGGGCTCGATAGTGGGTTTTAATTTCAATTGATGTGGTTTCGGTGTGTTGTACGTATACCTTCCTGAGTCTTGATGTGTCCTCGCATACACACAGATGTATTCCGGTAAATACACCAGACCCTAAGAGGAAATCTTGACTCATGAGAATAGCACTATTTAATTAATAATTTAATTTATATTATTTGAGTTCTAGTACCCAATTCCTATTCTAGCAAAGAGGCAACTCGTTGCTAAGATTTCGTACTCATAACCCTTATATAGAAACGTATACTGATATGAAAAACTCGCAGAGAGAGAACGTCTGTTTAGGTCGAGCTGATAGGTCAAACTGACTGAAGCTTCCTTCGCGAAAAGCCAATCTGATTGAAAATAGGGGGCTCTGATTGGTCAAAACCCCTAGCACATGAGTGATGGGTTAAATTGATAGACAGAAGTCCTGAACAAATTTCTGAAGTCTGCAAAAGCAGTAGAGATTTTATCAAAAAGTTTTATGACTTTTAAAACATAAGGATTCTTTAGAAAGATGAATTCTGTTAAAAAATACATATTAAAATAATATGGTTTGAGTGTTTAACATGAGAAAAATGTAGCGCTCATTTAGAAGCATGAGCTGTCCAAGTCTCAACTCAATACGTCAACTTAAACCAGAGTTATTCACGTAGATACAAATAACATGCGCACACGCGCACTCAATTCGTACTTAACATGACAGAAAATAAATTTATAGGCATTTTGACATACAACAGTTATTTACCCATTTCTTAATTCAAAACTTATAGCTATTTTACAAAATTTAAACAAAATCAATTTCCAACATGTCTATAACGTCTTAAATTGGTATAAAAGCACGTAGTCCTGGCTATAAATACCCTTTCTGCGATGTTCCATTGCAATATATATATATATATATATATATATAGTCACTTTCTGCTACAGTCCGTTTCTTGATGTATATAATACATTTAATATTTATAATTAAATTAACCTCAAGATGTTATTTTTTTCCCTTTTTTGGAACATGTTTCGGGTACAAGATAGTACCCGAAACATGTTCCAAAAAAGGAAAAAATAACATCTTGAGGTAAATTTAATTATAAATATTAAATGTAATATATATATATATATATATATATATACACTGCAACAGTACAACCATTAACGGTACTGTGCATTACCAAAATAAATGAAATAAATAATAAAAATAAATAAATATGAATCAATAAAAATGATTCAGATTGCATAAGCTGGATCATAGTTAAAAATAGGGAGCACAGAATTCATGCATGTACATGCACTTTCAACACACCTGTTGCTAGTGTTGTGTACACGCGTATTTTGTTTGTGTGTGTGAATCCAGTCCATTCATGAAATGTAACCAACCCTTTTCAAGTAGAATAGTTGTGTTTTATTTTAATTATAAGAAAAACATGTACGATAGGGTAAAACAAAAGACACCAAAGTGTATAGAAATTAAAGGTGAATAAAGTGTCAAAAGACCGTACCGATGTGATGAAAGGTGCAATTACTATACGTAAAAAATCAATAGCTCTTTTTGTGATTAACATGAAGTGTAATTTACGTATAGTAAACATAAAAATTAGTGATTGATTGAGCATCGAGTAATGTGTAACAAACTTAGTAATTCGCGAAGATAGGCGAAAATTGTGAATTGAACCGGAGTGGGAGAAGTGACGCTTCGACAGAATCTGACAGGTTAAATATTGTTCAGACATGAGTTTTTGCATGACCTGACTATAAATACCAGGTCGCGCTAATAGAGTTTCTTCTTCTCGATTCAACCGTTACCACAGGAGGCTATGTCAGTCGACAACGCTAATTCACATCTATAGTAAGAGTCGCAGGACAAACTAGATGTCCAACCAGAGCAGTAGAGTACATACGATGAAGTCTATGGACACACCGACAGCATATGATGTGAGACGAGACGACTATTAAACAATACATGCAGTGGAACACGACCAGAGGACCAGAAGGACACGGAGAATCCGACCAGAGGACCAAAGGAGGATGTACGGATGATTAACCACGTCAAACGAGGTGATAAAAAACCATTGTAATTATAGACATTTGAAAGACACTAATTAAAGTTGGAATGAAAGACATTCAACCAGTATTAAAATAAATAAATTGTACATAAATGTAAAAGCAGAATAAAAGAATAATATTTCTTGTATTAAAGTTAGTAATTGAGAGTAACGTAAATGATAAGAGAAATATTTAATTTTTGAATTAACGTAATTAGTAAAGTCTTGTTAATAAAGGAGAAAGTTAAAACAAATTAATATAAAAGAAATTTGAATACAAGTAAACTCATTATTGACGCAAATTAATCAGCAATTGCAAAAAGATGAGCACACAATGAGTAAGCCGAGAGCAAAATAAATATTTAATTAATTAAAATTAGATAATAAGATTTATGTATAACTTGTGTATGTAATTTGTTAGCAATAAATGTGTACAAAAGATTCGTACAAATGACATAATGAGTCAATATTTAATATGCTAAATGAAAGATTTTGTTTAATAAATAAATAATGGAACAATTTTAAACTTAAATAACGTATCATATTCTTATTACGATTACACGCATGAATTCAATACATTATATAAATGCAAATTGTGTTGTTATATAATTTTGGCGCCCAAGAACATGTGGCATGATCCCGACCATTTGACTATATACATTTTTTTTGTAGCTAAATAGTTGCTCTAAAAGTAAATGTGTGTTAAATGAAAAATATATTATACATGATAATAATTATTTATATTAAACATTAATTGTATGTTAAGTTAATTGTTGTGTATTAAGACACAACTGCGCTCAACGAAATAATATCATTGTAATGGTGTAATTGTAATATTAAGAATAATAATATTTTAAATAAATAAAAGTAGTAATTTGGTTCCATAATAATAATATTTTAAAACATAATAAATAATAATTAAATATAAATAATTCGACATGGCAGCACCAGGAAGCTTAGATATGGATGCGCTTCAAACTATGATGCGTGCCTGGGTAGATGAATTAAGCACAAAACAGACAGAAAATTTAAATAAACAGACAGAAATTTTAAATGAGGAAATAAATAAGCAAACAGAAAATCTGTTTAAAAGCAAATTTAAATGAGCTAAGACGAGACCATGTTCAGCTGAAGGACGAATTAAATAAAAATATAAATAAGCAAACCGAGGATTTAAAAGAAAATTTAAATAATACAATAAGCAAAGTGAAACAAAGTATAGCTGATAGTAATAAACTGTTAGTAGAAAGAATTGACAACACTAATACGCGCATAGCGGCAGCAGAAACTACAATTGAAACAATGTTATGTGAACAAACCATAATAATTGAAAATAAGAGAGAACAGACATTTGTAATTAATGATGATAATTCTAGTGAGATAATTAACACTAGGGAAGAATATAAACAAGCGTACCTGGGTAGCAAGAATATCCAATTAGCAGGGTACACACACAGTATTAAAACACGTAAGAAAGCAATACGTGTAACACAGTTAAAACACACCATTTGCGATGAAGATACGCATAACGATTATCGATCGAATTGTAATTATAACGATAATTATAACTGTAATTATAAAAACTACAGTGATTATTATTATAAGTCACGAACAAAAAAACGATCAGCTATTTATGTAGGCCTCAAGCAAACTATTGCTACAGAATGCGATCGTTACGAGAGACAGAGGGGATATTCCATTTGGACAAGAGGGAGAATAAAATTTTCACCCTATAAACAGGTAGATCACAAGGTAGGTAAGCCCTATAACGAGACAGGAATGCAAGACGGAAATAGTACACGGCGGCAACTATGATACACAGGAACAATGTATTTCCTGTCTACGACGAACTATGGTGTAGTCTAAACTAGGGTGAATTAAACCGCACTCAACGCCCTCATGTAAATAATTATGTTGAAAATATTACTGTATTACTTATTAATAAGATAAGGAATTGAATAATATGTGAATAATAATATGTTAAGAATAAGAGGTAAATAGACAAAAAAAATTGCAATCTCCACGGAGATATAATATAAAGAAGGCTTATATGATAACATGGGGTTTTAGCAAAAGTGCGTAAGAAAAAGAAGATCTACAAAAGAGTATACTTAAGAGCAATTACCAGCAATATGAAGTATACCACTATTCTCTTCAGCCTGGTAAACCAGGATTGGAAGGTAGTATTATCGTGTGAAATGTTGCATTAATTAGTAAAAACCCATACTTGAAAGCATAAAATATGCATCAGCTTTGAAAATGTTATTTATGTCTGTGAGAAGAAGATTTCAACTATTAATAATATGTTTGAGAGAGTTAAAAAAGAGAGAAAGAAATGTTATGATTGTCAGAACGGCTGATCAAGCGAAAACTTCGTACCTTAGTGGAAATGCAAGGACACAGAAGAAAAAGCAAGTGGAAGTCGAAGGGCAGAGACTACTTAGGACTCAGTACTACGATTAAAACATCGAGTGAGTTAAGCACATAATAGTCTGGATATAGATGTGTTTCTAAGGTAGTTCATCTGTAGCCGATCATGCGACTCACTACAAAGCTAAAAAAATATTCTGTTACGGAAGTGTATTTCAGCACATGGTAAAAATGAAGAAAATTATGAGCGATCAGAAAGGAAATGTAAGAGTGAAGATTGGAATAAAACATTAAGAGAAGATGGAATTCAACCCATAGTCACAGATAAATGACGATGCAAGAAGGAGAGAAGTTGGTAGGTAATCACGCCAGACTTTGAGGAAAATTCTATTCATGAATAACTGGGTCACTAGGACAATTGAAGTAGCAACAACTGACGCGGATATACTACAACATCAACTCTACTCGCATAGAGGGGGAACTATTTGCTCAAAAACCTCCAAATAAGGGTAAAATTGAAAAATCGTATACTCATTATTAGTTGCACATAAAATAAATAAATGTGTTGATAAATAAAAACAATACCATATTATTGTCTAATAAAAAGGCAGAAAAAAAAAATATTTTAATTAGGTATTAAACTTTATTTTCACCAAGCAGGGAAATAATGCAACAGTACAACCATTAATGGTACTGTGCATTGCCAAAATAAATGAAATAAATAAATAAATATGAATTAATAAACATGATTCAGATTGCGTAAGCTGGATCGTAGTTAAAAATAGGGAGCGCAGAATTCATGCATGGACATGCATTTTCGACACACCTGTAGCTAGCATTGTGTACACGCGTATTTTGTTTGTGTGTGTGAAGCCTGTCTGTTCCTGAAATGTAACCAACCCTTTTCAAGTAGAATAGTTGTGTTTTATTTTAATTATAAGAAAAATATGTATGATAGGGTAAAACAAAAGACACCAAAGTGTATAGAAATTAAAGGTGAATAAAGTGTTAAAAGACAGTACCAATGTGACGAAAGGTGCAATTACTATACGTAAAAAATGAATAACTCTTTTTGTGATTAACAAGTGTAATTTACATATAGTAAACATATAAAAATTAGTGATTGATTGAGTATCGAGTGATGTGTAACAAACTTTGTAATTCGCGAAAATTGTGAATTGAACCAGAGTGGGAGAAGTGATGCTTCGACATAATCTGACAGGTTAAATATTGTTCTGACATGAGTTTTTGCACGACCTGACTATAAATACCAGGTCGCGCTAATAAAGTTTCTTCTTCTCGATTCAACCGTTGCCACCGGAGGCTATGTCAGTCGACAACGCTAATTCACATCTATAGTAAGAGTCACAGGACAAACTAGATGTCCAACCAGAGCAGCAGAGTATATACGATGAAGTCTATGGACACACCGGTAGCATATGATGTGAAGCGAGACGACTATTAAACAATACATGCAGTGGAACATGACCAGAGGACCAGAAGGACACGACCAGAGAACCAGAAGAACACAGAGAATCTGACCAGAGGACCAAAGGAGGACGTACGGATGATTAACCACGTCAAACGAGGTGATAAAAAACCATTGTAATTATAGACATTTGAAAGACACTAATTAAAGTTGGAATGAAAGACATTCAACCAGTATTAAAATAAATAAATTGTACATAAATGTAAAAGCAGAATAAAAGAATAATATTTCTTGTATTAAAGTTAGTAATTGAGAGTAACGTAAATGATAAGAGAAATATTTAATTTTTGAATTAACGTAATTAGTAAAGTCTTGTTGATAAAGGAGAATGCATATGCAGCAGAAAGTTAAAACAAATTAATATAAAAGAAATTTGAACACAAGTAAACTCATTATTGACGCAAATTAATCAGCAATTGCAAAAAGATGAGCACACAATGAGTAAGCCGAGAGCAAAATAAATATTTAATTAATTAAAATTAGATAATAAGATTTATGTACAACTTGTGTATGTAATTTGTTAGCAATAAGTGTGTACGAAAGATTCGTACAAACGATATAATAATGAGTCAATATTTAATATGCTAAATGAAAGATTTTGTTTAATAAATAAAGAATGGAACAATTTTAAACTTAAATAACATATCATATTCTTATTACGATTACACCCATGAATTCAATACATTATATAAATGCAAATTGTATTGTTATAATATATATATATATATATGTGTGTGTGTTTTATTAACATTTGTGCATCCGTCTTAACAAATTTTATCATCATTGTGGCGTCTGTTAGATTTTGACGTCCGTATATCGGACGCCAAAATGTAATCCCTTAAGAAAATGTGTTCTGTGGAATAAAAGTTTAAAGGTTCCACAAAAATCCTTTATGAGCACATCGTTAATGAAACATCTTAATTTTTTTAACTTTCAACTCATTATTTTGGCACCATGAATTTTTAAATTTTTACCTGAGGGTGCCTAATTAACAGACTTTTGAAAATTGATATTCAATATGTAGTTCATGGTTTGTCCACCACGTAGTACTACCATCGTCTGTATACACTCTGCACGCCTTTTTTCATTTAGTTTGCAATCATTACGGAATCCGTAGATTTGGCAACACTGTCATAGCATAAATGCACAGGTCAAATGACAAACGCAATCCAAGCCTGATGCAGACTATGCTAAGTGGGTCAAAGATTCGCTTTAACCTTTTTTAATGATTCGCTTCATTTTTCTGATATTCTCATGTTCACTTATCAGTTTATTTTCCCACTTAACCTCATTTTACTTTCTCCTACCTTCCGCACTTTTGATTTTATTCTCTTTATAAACCGTTTGATATGTGCTTTACAATAGTTTAAGTTTTGAATCAACAGAGAAAAAGTGTTCGGGGCAAACACGTTAAAAATTTGATTCTTCACAACAGTTTAATTTTTGTGTGACGAAAGAGAAAGTGTGTGTGTGTGTGTGTGTGTGTGTGTGTGTGAGAGAGAGAGAGAGAGAGAGAGAGAGAGAGAGAGAGAGAGAGAGAGAGAGAGAGAGAGAGAGAGAGAGAGAGAGAGAGAGAGAGAATAACGCTTATATTAAAAAGTTATATCTTTCTGTCGAAGGGTTAGAGAGAGGTAAAACAAAAGGATACATGATGTGGGAAAAAGTGAGTGTGAGCGAGCAACAGGGAAGGAAAGAGAAAGAGTGAGTGAGAGGGGTTGGTGACAGGGTAAAAATATTAAAAATTGTCATTTGCAATTTAATTTCTATTAGAGTGAGACGGGGGGAGGGAGGGAGAGGGAGGGAGAGAGAGAGAGAGAGAGAGAGAGAGAGAGAGAGAGAGAGAGAGGAGAGAGAGAGAGAGAGAGAGAGAGAGAGAGAGCAGGCAGAGATAGGGAAAATAGAATGCGTAGTACGTGTATTAGC